>CM056585.1:70427871-71715996 GCA_029721435.1 Gymnothorax reevesii | reverse complement strand
TTGGAATCCGACAGAGTATCCATGCATGTGTGAGTCTGTATGTGCACCACAACTCAAAGCGCATTTTCTTTTGAGTACATCGGTTTCCATTTGCACTGATATAAACTCACGGAGTTAAATTGCCCAGGCTTTTTGCCTTGGACTGGGATCATCTAATGCTATATTTATACAAGTTAGACAGGTGAGATTTGCATGTTTATGAGAAGCACCTGATTGTAGTACAGTACATTGAAATTTATGTTTGAGAAGAGAGCATACGCTTGTAACAAAACAGCACTCCTGTGGAATGAATAAAGATGTTAAATTACTCTGTGCTGTGTTGTGCTGTATCGAGAGAGCAGAATGACTGTCAAGGGGAAAACACATTAACACTGCAGCAGAGCTAGCTTAGCGAACATAAACACATGCATCATAGCCAGCTCCTGTGATTAGCCTCAGTCGCAGCCGTACGCTAATTCTGTAGCGCTTGCGCCTCCCGCTCATGATTAACACCCTGTGATGTTGCAGGTTGAGGAATAGAACAGTAAGGCCACTGAATGAGGCTAAAGTGATGACTTTGACTTCTCATTCGGCGAAGACAGCTTCACGACGGCAACTGTGTCCCAGAGCAATCAGCTGTCCGACTGGAAAATTACTTTTTTTCTGCTATACCCATTCTCCTCTGACACAATCGGAAAATTGTTTTTTTAATAATAAATGGTTTGAGCTTTTCGACAGAGAATCTAAGTGCAGAATGCGGCTGTGTAAAATGATTATCGTCATTTGTTTCATGTGGAAAGGACTGCGGAAAACTCACCCCAAACCTGTCCCTAACTACCAGCCCGTCAATCAAACCCGATGTGTCATTAACCTGACAATTGTCTCTCATCTCCAACCTGATGCTGAACCTCAATCTGTTCTACATCCGAGACCTGTCACTTACCCCTGACCTGTCAATCATCCATGACCTGTCACACGCCTAATCTGTCAATCATCCTCTACCTTTCACTCACCCCCAGAACTGTCACTAACCCCTGACCTGTAACTCCATCTCACTACCGTCTGTCACTGAGCACCTGCTCCAATGGCTCCACCTGACCTGACCCTAAACCTCCAATATTAGTACAACTGACCGCAGGACTCAACACATCAATAATCAGGTTCATTACTCACACTCATTTTCTTCCCAAGCAGCAGCAGGTTTTGTTGAATTCTTCAAAAATTTCATCACCGATTTAAAGTTTTTGGTCATTTAGTCGCAATAGAGCTGCATATATGTGCAGACGAGAGATTCACAGAATCGCCCAGAGAATGAAAAAAATGCAAAGCAAACATCCACTTTTATTCACTTTTATCTGCCCTCTCCCATAAGATGACAAAAATATACACATTTTAATTAAGAAAGCCAATGCATTTACGAACTGCCCGACACAAATCAAGATACGGTGTATACACACTTAACATTACCCAACATGTGAACATGCAAATAGAACTAAAACATGATACTGCAACAATACTCTCATCAGTAGGCCAATATCCTCATAATGAAACAGTTAAAGTTTACCTGACCAGTTTTGTATGGAAAAACTTAAACATGAGGACCCGTGAAATGAGAAAACAAAAACTGCCCAAATTTCCTAAATAAACAATATGTTGCTCAAAGGTGGACGTCACCAACACACAGAACTGTTCCTTTCCTTGGTAACACTTTATAATAAAGGGATATGAATCATATAGCTATCTTGCATTAATTCATGCATGATTTACTCATGAGTTCGTCATGATTCCTGCTTGGTTTCATCAATTCATCATGACTCATCATGAGTCAAGCTCACTCATCTCTGAATTCATGCAATGGCATCGGGCTCTAATTTCGTAGACCAGGCGCAGGCGCGGCGCAGGCGCGGCAAATGGGGGGTGCGCCGCGCCAACGGGGTGTGTCCAGGCGTATGTTGCGATTTCGTGCCCGGCGTAGCCTGGCGCAAGTACTCCTCTGTCCCGCCTCTGTCCCTCCTTCCAGCGCAAGTTGGCAAAGAAGGCGTGTTTGGGTATAACACAGCCGAGTCAAATCTTGCTCATTGGGAAGAGAAACGATGGATAGCGTGTTCACATTATTACAGCCTGTAGCTGCTTAAAATTTTTGGATTAACATGCATGGACAACAATGCAAGATACGTTACACATTTATTTTCAATATGTGATCTTAACTCAGTACGAGATCAGAGCAATCAGGCTGTATTCCTTTCCCCCACTAAAAAGGATAAAACCTAAGTGACAATAATAGTAGCCTAGTATTAAGCCGCTTGCACACTGGATGCGAAACAAATTTTTCGCTCGACGGATTGCGTTGAAAGCAGTGTCTTGTGTCCGAAAGCCTGACAGAGTTTTAATAAATCTCTGTGTCCGACAGTCTATTATTGTTTATAATTCCTTCAAATCTACTAACTCTTTTAGACATTAAACGTGAATGTTTTGATAAGAGTGCTCAGTTCTTCAAGATGAGTACCGAGAATTTCAATCAATGTTTCTGTTGAAGTTCTGCTCAATAAAGTGAGTCGACATTGGCGCGAGACAATGTACAATGTCTCTGTGTCTGACAGCCAAAAAAAAAAAAAGAGGACAATTAGAATAGATTGATAACGAAATAAAGAATAAAAAGAAACATTTTAACAACAGAACATCCAACGAACACTGCGATTAATTTATTTGCGGGTCATCTTTTTTGGATGCTCTGTTGGTTGGTGATGTATATGTATTTTTCTTGATCGCGCATACGATAATTTATCCACACTGTCAATGGTCATGGAATTGATTTGCTCTCTGATTGCAAGCACTGTTTTATCTCTGCTGTGGAAATAAAGCGTGAATCTGTTCGATCTATCTGACTAATTTTCAAAAGAAAGACCGAATAAAAACTGTTGTCTATCTTCAAAGGAAGAAAACAGACGAGTAAAAGGACCAAGATAAGTCGATAGCTCTACTGTAATCAGTCGTGCAAAAAATTTGTTTCGCGTCCAGTGTGCAAGCGGCTTTACACACTGCCTGATGCCGAGGCAGTTTGTGGTTGGCTGAGAAAGATGTGCAGTCGTTAATTTGCATCATTGATTCAGTTGCATTGGTTAAGTCAGGTCGAGTTTCCATCACGCGTGCCAACCGCCTTTGGTCTGACATGAGGACAATCGATATAGATACTATAATTTCTGTGCTGATTCAGATAAGTGCATTAAATAGTGGTTGCTGTAATTACTTACTGTATTGAAATGTGCCTGACAGTCTGGAAACCTGCCAGTGAGGTTTCGGTAACGTGTGCGCACTGTGTGCCGGTCAGCCAAATTACCACCGCACAGAAAGTGAACCAGGTTGGAGCTGGCGAGCTTTCTGCGCAACTGCAGCGAAGACTTTTCTACGAAATTGTCACTGGTTCTTGATGAATAAGTGACACCTCCCCCTACTATGCCGCTACACCCATCTCGGCGCACGTTCGTCTGCGCACGGTGTTGCACCTCACGAAATTACCGCTGCGTGGGCTGCGCCACGCTACACCACCTGCACTGCGCCAGGAAATTAGAGCCCATCATATCAACTAAGGCATTACTTACTGTAATGAATTCATCATGAATCAAAAGTATTTAAGCATGATCATGATGAGTTCATGGGCTTTAATTCATGTCATTCCAGGATTTTCTCCAAATATTATTAGATACACCTGCTGTAATGAAAGCTACTGTATAGCTACCACTTTAGTTGAGGGGGCACCAACATGATGAACTCATGAGAAAGTAAGCTTTATTTCATGTCATTCAATGGTTCCTTAGCAATAGCATTTCTCACACCTGCTGTGATAAAAGCATGTATAGCCACCACTTTAGCTAAGGGGGCACAAACATGATCAAATCATGGGAAGCTAATGCATGAAGTAAGAATGAATTAATGGATTAAATTAGTATGTACTTATGCATGAAGTAGTACATGACTTCACTGTAATATTGTATCTTTATAATCAAAAAGTGATGGTAGGTCCAAGTAAAATATCAATTGCAATTCTGTCCAAAGTGAATTGACTATGTCTTTGTAGGCCCATGAATTCATGAGCAACTAACCTTCAGTTCATGTTGTCCAATATTACCAATAGACTAACATTTGTACATTTATACTGTATGTTGTGATCATAGCTACCATACGTCCACCACTTTAGTTGACGGGGCACAAACATGATGAATTCATGAGAAATTAAGCTTTAATTCATGGCATTCAATGACAAAAATGACAAGCTAATATACCTACCACTTTAGTTAAGGGGGCACAAACATGATTAATTCATGGGAAGCTAATAAATGAAGTGAAAATGGAATGAATGAAAACGTCTATTTTGGTTCCGCCAAAAGTGAAACTACTGTCTTTAATGAACCATGAACTCATCATGATCATGCTTAATTACTTTTGATTCATGATGATTTAATTACAGTAAGTAATGCCTTAGTTGATATAATGTCATTGCATGAATTCAGACATGAGTAAGAATGAATTCATGTTAACTCATGATGTGTCCTGATGCATTCAAGCATAAAATAATGCATGAATCATGATAAACTCATGAGTAAATCATGCATGAAGTAATGCATGATAACTAAATGATTCATGTCCCCTTATTATAAGTGTTACCGTTTTCTTTTTATCAACCACAGGTGTGGGTGAAGTGTTCTACCCTGCGACAAGTATGGGGTAAACAACAGTTCATGCTTTTATAAATACATTTATTACCTGTCCCAGACATAAAAGAAGTACATTTCACAAGGAATACCATATGCATGCCGCATACCAGATGAAACCTTGTTAATTCAAATGGTACTACATGTATCTCATTATTTAATGTTAATCTTAAATTCCAATTAAAATAATAAGACAATCCATGAGCAAATTGATACATTTGACAACTAATCAGCAATTATGCCAAAATAAACGGACTTAGTCATAAGTCTTTCCCATTTGCAAAAATAGTTCAGAATATTTATTGTTTTAATGGGGATGTGCGGTAATTAAATCTTCTTTAATCAAACCGTAAGTGTAATGAGCTAAAATATTGCTGTTGTGATGGTAACAAAATTAGTCCAAATAATGGAAGTACATTTACATTCTAATTGCGCAAATGACATCAAGTACATTTACAAAGATGCACTGACAGAAACTTAAGAGCAAACTGCCTGTCTATAAAACAGCCAGAACCCATTGTAAATGCATTACAGTTTAATGATCCCTGAAATCATATTTTCAGCTATAAATTAAGTTCTCCTCTTTCATCAATATTGCCACTGAAAAAAAAAAAAAAATTTGCTACAAGACCATTAAAACGAGTCATGATGTCACATTTCAATTCTCACTGGATTACTTTATTCACATGATGAATACAATGATAAAAACAAATATCATTCTTATAAAAATGAACAAAGTTCCAACAAAAACTTTAGCGGTAAAACAACTGACTTAAATACTGTCATAGGTGTTTAAAAGGAATAAAAACGGTTATGTTCTTGAAATCAAAGTAAATGAGTGAATGAAAGCATCAATGCATGAATAAATGCAATAATGAATGAACGAATGGTGCGAACTCACAGGCACAAACCTAAGAGTTATAGACAGAAAGATGAAATAGGAAAGAAACAGTGTATGAACTCAGTGGCACCACAGATCATACCTTTTCTACCTCTGCCAAGCTTCCATTTTGCTAGCAGCTGAGAGAGCACTTCTGCGACAACAAGACACACACTTGAAATCATTTTATGACTACAGTTTTGCCTTGGCTGTGTAAAAAAAATAATAAAATAAATTAAAGGTCTCAGAGTAATTGTTGATGATGGGCATTTGACACGAGAGGCAGGCAGCCAGCCAATAATTTCAAGAGCTATTGTTTAGGCAAACCCAATGGCCGATGTTATAAAACGCTGGCTGCATTTTAAATGCTTTTAAAAACAAACTTGCTTAATGTTGCTAGAATAGCTTGTGAACGCAATTAGGATGGAGTTTGTCCCCCAGAAAAAGTGCAAATGAGCCAATTGATGCTGTGCACATTATCATGGTCAGGGTCAGTACTCAGGACGGGAGCTGGATCCTTAACCAGTGTAAAACCGGAAGAAAACAGGACAGTTTTTCAATTCAGCACATTGGTCACACACCATTCACTCACACAACTCAGAGTCTAGAGTCAATCTGCTGTCTCCACTTACCCTTGACATGCGGTTCTAAGCAGCGTCACCGGAAAGCAGAGTCAACAGACAGAACCTGTTCAAACAAGGAGGCAGCAGTGCGGCAAACGCACTTATTGGGCCGGTTTCAAAGACACATTTTAAGCTTAATCCTAGACTAAATTCAATTTTCAATAGAAAATCTCCATAGAAAACATTGTTTAGTCCAGGACTACGCTTAAGCCATGTCTGTGAAACTGGCCCATTGTGTCATGGCTCTTGCGCAACCCACTGTGCAACCTTGCTGCCCTTACGAACATTCTGGCCTCGTTCTTAACAAAGACTTTCCATAGAGAACCCTTAGAAACAGACTGCAGCCTGAATGGACAAGTGCCTAAACCCCAGATGTGGTGTGTCTTTCAGCATTGATAGTGTTCCTAAAAGAAAAGACATTACACAGGTTTGAACAAGTGCGGTCAATAGGCTTTGTCTGAAGTGGTTGAGATTTTGCCAGCTTTTTCTATTTACTCCACTTCAGCTATTGAGCTCCTCACTCCTCCTGTAATTGCTGCAGAGCTTTTTACATTTCGTCAGGCATTGCTCAGACATGCAACTGAAGCTATTAGCAGCCATGCACTGAGAAACAAGCCGGAAAACTTACTATCCAGCTCTCAATTCTGTCTTGAACAAATAACAGATTGCAGTGTTTCTCGCTCCACATTTTAGTATTGGATCTGTGCACTAGATACCCCAAGAGGAGGATAACAAAAAAATGAGAGTGTTGAAGATTATAGTATTTCAATATTTCTCATCATATTCATCAGTAGATCAATTGCCATGTTGAATAACTATAATCAATAATCATAATCAATAACCATATTATGCAAGCAGCAGAAACACAAACACACACAGACACACATACATACAAGCAGTTCACACACAGACACACTCACATACAAGCAATTCAATTCACACATGCATGAGCAGCTCACACACATAAGCAGCAGGCTTCTGTAGCTTTGATTAGTAAGCAGGCTTTTGTTTAGTTGATTTGAAAACATAATCAGGTGATGTATTGATTTCTGTAGCTTTGATCAATGTTTGTTCAGTAAAATCATTAGTTGTAATTGAAAAAAAAAAAAACATAATCAATTGAATCATTTATGTATCTACTTGAATCCTACTTCTTTGGCTGTATTTTTCCTCTCTTGACTGTAATTTTCCACACCATTTTGAGTAAATATTCTTTTATTTATTTATTTTTTAAATCAGCATTTCTGTGCTCCACCATGGTTTAATAAACAAAGCTAGAGAATGAAAAAACATCATGGATAAGATGGTTAGAACCCATGAATTGTGTTTGGAGCAAAGTTGCTTGAGTTTTTCCCATAAATATTGCTCAGTAAAGAATGCGGAGTTAGCACTTCCTTGCCAGGGACTGCTCACCGGGTTTGGATTATTGCACGATTCAAGGCTGGGAATAAAGATAGCTTCTGAGGATTCTGTCTCTCTCCAATTATTCACGAACAAGGCGACCTCAAAAATATGTAAACATCTGTCAGGAAACCACAACAACGACTTGAAATTGTACTTTAGGTACCATCCACAACTTTTGGCGAAGGACAGACAAAAATAACCATTCCAATGTACATTTAACAAAAATATTAACGCCCCATCGGACACTTTTAAACTTTTATTAGCATTAAGGGTTTTACAATATATTAAGTCATATATAATTCATTTTATTGTTCAATATGCAACTCATTACTGTTCATTAAAGCAAGATAGAGGCGTATGGCAATCAGGGATACTCGTAGACACGTTTGGGATCACGAGGAGGACAACGAGCGTGTAGGTTCGCTTCTCTCAGGTGGTTCCAGACAGTTTGAGGTGTGATACGTCTGTTGTGCAGCCCAACTGTTTCATCTGCTGTGCGTGTTGCTGGTCTGAGGCGATCACGCAAGTGGAGAAGCCGGATGTGACAATCTTGCTGTACTGCCAGTCTATCTAAAACGAACTCTTAAACGCCCAATTGTCCGATAGTGAACATTCAGCTACGCAGCACTGCTCTGGCGGACATTCCTGCATCCAGCATTCCTATGGCGCTATCCCACATGATTTGCAACATTTGTGACATGGTGACTTTTGATGGAATTGGACATTTTGGGATGGCCTTTTATAGTCCCCAATTTTAGGGAGTGTCTGAGCTCTGTTCACGCTGTTTGAGCAGCGTCTGCACGCGCTACACCTGTGTTGTGGGTGGAATCAATGCATCACAGAGAAAGTGCTCACTGGCAGAGATGAACACAGCACAATTAAGACATTATCAGCTCATTTAGGGTTACAGATTTCATGTCACATAAATAATTTATATGGGGCGTCTATATTTTTGTTCAGCGTATAATAAACTGAGCTCAACTGAACTGGACTGCTCTGCTGAAACAAGGCTTAGGGCACACAACCGCACCGTGAGAGGTCTGCAGAAGACAAGTTTGAGACGCTCTAGGCCACTGCTGATTGGTCAAGCACCCTGATGTCACTGCCTGTGATATAGCCTCATTTTCTCTCATTGGCTGGGAGTAATCGCCGCTGGTCTACTGCGTCACGGAGAGGCATGGGGGCGCCACTTTGGATGCTGACTGAAGTTACCAAATATGTTCCTCGCCCGATAAAGGGTTAAAGCTCTCTAAAATGTCTCCATAGCAAGTTCTCTTTTTATCGTTGTGCTTAATTAGGTGTGTACCAGAGTCAGCAGTTATCTCTTATGCCCTCTAATCATGATACAGGAAATCAATCATGTAAAGCCCATGTACCTCGTGCCCTATAAATGCACAGGTCTGTGGCTGCATTTAAAATCTAACACGCCGTCTAAGCAGTGGCAGAGGTAAAGTTGAAGACTCCAGTATGAGCTGCTCTCTGACAGATAACATGGACACTAACGTGGGAGGCACACCTGCCCTTGGGTGATGTTCTGCACTGACTGGACCACGGGGCTCTCAGTCCAGTGGGGCTCCGTCCCCATGGCCCATCAAACCCTGCTCTCTAATGAGCTCCTCTCTCAGCAGAACTGCCCATACTGGAGCACATTTACACAATTTCAGCACCTGTCTATTTTCAGCCACAGATCCCGGCAAGAGACAAGCTTTCATTCGTCTGTGCAGATACTGAGAGCGCTCTGTGTATGCTTGAGCAATGCTGGTCACTTTTAGGGAAGATATATATCAGGAAAACTTTCTAATTCCCACTCTCTCTCTCTGTAATGCAGATATAAATTGAGAGAGAACGTTTTCAGCAAACTAGGGGCCTCCATGGCTTTTGGTTGATATGGCTTGATATAAAATAATGTAATCTGATTGGACACCGCCGATTCAGATGCATGAATATTCCCTATAATGGTCGCTGCAATAGCCCCTTAGCAGACAGTTACTTGTCGCACAGAACAGCCATTTCTGTACAATGAAATTTCCATTACCTTTGGCCATTACAGAGAGAGAGAGAGGGAAAGAGAGAGAGATAGAGTGAAATGAAGGCCCCCTGAGTCCAGCACGCTGTCTATCTCCTGCAGCAGTCTCCAGACTGTGCTCCGCAATCTGCACGTTTCATATTAAGGAAATAAATGCACCAGCCGTGCACATAATTAGGAGGCGTCAGCCCTGAATGAAGGCAAATTGGACACATCAGCCTGTCCCCACAGTCAGTTGCACTCCCGCGACCGGCATTGAAACGAGCCGTAATTTCGACCTGCAGGAATCTCTCATATGAAACTCTTCCCGGGCAGGAGGGGGAGCATTTCTGCGCTAGTGGTGTCTGCAAGAAGTAAAACTCCACCCACTGCTGACAATACCCTCCCCATCACCCCACCCAGCACTCCAAATGTCAATCAACAGAATGCTCCACCCATCTGTGAAGATTATCCCGCCCACAACACAAATGAATCCACTTTTTGCTCATAATAGCCAACCAAGGTCTCAAAGTTCAAGCCTCAGGGAGAAACGCTGACTTCAGATGTTGTCGGAAATATTGCATTTAAGGGGATCTGTGCACTTCAACGACCCAACTAAGTAGAAATTACTAGTCAGAAACTGTTTTCTACGATCCCCAGGTTGCTTAGATGCGGTGTTTTGTGGCGCGTTGTCAGAGCACAATGTCAGAAAGTGCTATGGTTACCAGTAATACTTATCTTGTTTATTTGTGACTCAGAATGCTTTAATGCTGGATAGGTCCTTACTGTGGAAGCACACAACAGCAGGCGAAGCCCCACCACCCGCACAGAGAGCGCCACCCACAGCTCACAGACCCCCCTCCCTTCACGACTGAGAAAACCGCACTCACGTCCCAAAAGCCCCACCCACACAGCAAAACATAACTCCCAGTACTCAGAAAGCCCACCCACAGCTCAGGGCACACGACCCACATTTCTGAATATCCCGCATATGTTGAAGCATTATTGCCAGGGTAGGGTCACAGTCTCAGACAGCTCAGCCATGCAGAAGAATGTAGCTGCCAGTACCCAGCACTGCAGTTGTAACTCACTATCACAAAGTGATTTACAGCTGAGCTGCTTTAAGCTGCACTTAAACAGCACAGCATGAGCGATTCCAAACACAAACACACCGCTCCACTCTTGCACTCTCCATCAATAATCTGGCCAAAAGAATATTTAAATTCTATCGCATTCAGTGCAATTTGTACAATACAAGCCAAATTAAATCTGTTCCCCTGCAAAGCTATTGAATAAGGAAAACTTGTTCTCTTGTTCCATATCTCAGCTGTGCAACAAAAGTGTTATCGACCACTTCCTGATTTTTTTCTGTGTTGGCATACTTATCACACCTATTTGAATTAAAGGCATTTCTAAGGCTATGGGACTTAGGTGAACCAGAGTGACAGCAATTACCTCTGAATGCAGGAAATGTGGAATGGGATCTTCTCAGGAGTGGCCAACCTACCAAAATCTCTCTAGGAGTACGTCTGTGACTCATCAGGTTAGTCACTAAAGAACTCGAATAGACATCAAAGGCACCGCAAGTCTTGCTCACCTCAAGATAAATTAATAATTGAATCAACTGTTAAAACTACATTGGAAAAAAACGGTTTCCATTGGAGAGTTGCAAGGCAAAGAGCAATGAGAGCTGAGAGAAATGAAACAGGCCAATCAAACTTTCAGAGTGAAAAGTGGAGTCACTTTGGCTGATTTTCATCTGTGTGTAGATTCTGACTGACCTGTGGACTGATGGGTCTGTGGAAGTTTTTGAACGGCACGAGTCCAGTCAGCAGCTTATGAGGAGCTGACACAGCATTAGACAGAAAGAGCTTCATACCAACTGCACAACATGGCTGTGGTTGTGTGGTGGTGTGAGGATGCTTTGCTGCTTCAAGGCCTATTGGTGAATTGTCATAACTTATAGTACAAAACTGTAATTTCTGCTCTTCACTATAAAATCTTGAAGGAGGTTGGACTTTCATCATCATACTGACCAATGATTGGACAATTTGGTTGCGAAGTTGGAAAATTCAAAGTATGACAGTAAGTCCAGCTCTGAACAGTTTAAAAGAAGCAAAATTGAGATTTGAGCAGCCTACTCCTGACTTGAACCCCAATGAAGTGCCATAACAGGAAATTACACAGGAAATTCATACTCAAAATACCTAGACTGAGGCTGAATGATAGCAATCTTGGAAAGAATGAGCTAAAAGACGGGCTAAAATTCCACCAGATATGTGACAGGCCGATCGCCAATTTTTGGAAGTGCATGGTTGAGGTCGTTGCTGCTAACAACAAATAACTATGGTCAGGTTGGCAAAATAATTTTTTTGTATGAGTGATTTAGGGGCTGGATAACTTTTATCCTTCAATAAATGAAATTATCATTTGAAAACTATGTTTTGGGCTTCTTGTGTCCTCAATGTTTGATATTATATTTTGTAAGAATACCTACGACCATGTACAACAAATAGGAGAAAACTGAATAAATCAGAAGGGGAGTCAATTCTTTTTCAAAGTTCTGTACAGACCAGGGCTCCCAAAATCTGGCCTTCGAATCCCAATCAAGCCCTGGATATCTTTCTATTTTGTCTAATGTTGAACAATTATTGTTCGGATTGGCAAGACTTTCTTTATACCTGACTCCCAGGTGAAGGGGGGGTGGAAAATCGGCAGGTCTCAGCCCATGAGGACTGTAATTTGGGGAACACTGGTATAGATGAGGCAAGTTCCTTTTGTTATTCTGATATTTGAAAATCTTATAGCTTATTTATCACTGACCAACTGGAAGTAGCTCACTTGGACAAGAAATATCCGGCAGAATAATTCATATTGTCATTTATAGAGGACAGCCCAAAGAGGTTAAAATATTCACACCCTTTATGACATACTGGTGGATCAGGAAGTGTGGCATACACAGCTCTTTACAGCACCCACCAGTCCATATGTTGTACAGCATATCAGCCTCTGACCAGGTGTGCAGAGCACATTGCAGAAAATTGCCTGTGGTGTAATGTCTGACTCCTGTGCCCGTATATGATGCTTAGCAGTCACTCTTTAGCTCGTCGTTTAACCTGAAGAGCCAATAATCACTGCCTCCAGCAGACAGACGTCCAATTAGCATACCACCATGTCGACACTCCGACTGCAGATGGGGATTTTGGGGTCCCTGCCGATAGTCCTCTGCAGGAACATGAGAAGACGCTTTCTCTCTGTCTAACACTGATACCGCCACTTTAGTCAACTGGTTACTATAGCAACACACCGTCCACGCTGTACTTAAGCCTTCGCGGAGGCTCCTCAGCGCAGAGACAGGCTTAATTATCGGAGCAATATGCCAGTCCTCTGAAGCTTAATCAGTGCCACAGGAAGGATCAGCACCAAAATTCAATCTTTCTGCTGAGTGTAGTCATCATTCAAAATAAGCCCCCTCAATTCTGAAAGGTCCTATTTATTTTTCAGTGTCTCGTCACCTGGTTTTATCCAGGTTTTTCGATGTTTTTTTAGGACAAAATGTACTTTCCTGTTATGCTGTAGACCAGGTATCAAGTGCGGAGGGAAAGTGCAATCCAATGGTAGGACTTTTATAGATAATAATGCAGTAACTGAGGAACAGAGTCCAGAGAAAGATTGCATAGTTCGGTTTAAATGTTACGGGTCAAGCAGTATAGGCACTGCCAATCTCCACCCAGTGGCTTTCTGGGATGACTGCCAAGTGCAGTTCACATTTCGCCAGAGATAAACCGTCCTAAGGCAGGATGGAGTAG
This sequence comes from Gymnothorax reevesii, assembly GCA_029721435.1. Lineage (NCBI taxonomy): Eukaryota > Metazoa > Chordata > Actinopteri > Anguilliformes > Muraenidae > Gymnothorax > Gymnothorax reevesii. The sequence goes on along the minus strand of CM056585.1, from coordinate 71,702,587 downwards.
CTCAGGACCAACACTGTTCTAGTACGGATGACTGTAGATAGATTGGAAGCTTATTCCTAATAAACTGGACGGAGGAGCATACTGGTAAAGGATTAATAGGAATGCAGTCCCTGCATGCAGCTCAGCAGGTGTGGGCTTGGTTAATACTTGGATGGAAGACCACCTGGTAAAACCAAGTTGCTGCTGGAAGAGGTGTTGGTGGGTCAGTTGGTTGTGATCTTCCCTCTGGTGGAATAATCCGCAGTGCAGTGATTGGGACTCTGTACTGAAGGAGACGCCGTCTTCCAGATGAGAAGTTAAACCGAGGTCCTGACTCACTGTGGTCATTAAAGATCTTATGACACTCTTCGATAAGAGTAGGGGGTTCCCCGGCGTCATGGCTCAAGTCCCAACCTGGCTCTTTCAACCTGCCACCTAATCATCCCCTGATCTAATTGGCTGTGCAAATTGCCCTCTCTCTCCCCACCTCAACCCCCAGGGCTCCCTTGAAAATGAGATTTCAATCTCAATGGGACTTCTCTGGTTAAATAAGGGTTAAATATAAATAAAAATACAAAAAGTCCCAATCATTGAGAAATTCTTAGGAGCTTATTCCTATTAACTCATCCAGAAACTACCGTGCACAAAGATTATGCTTTACTCTCAAAAGATGAAGAGTTTTACTAGTATATGCTGACTGGTTCTAAGCGTCCAGTAACCTGCAACGCAAAAGAGTGGGTATAAATACGTCCCACACACACAAGAGGTGGGGTAACTATGAAACAAGACAGAGCCAGGGATTAGGCGATATGCAAGTTGTTGAATGGAAGGAGACAGAGACGACCTTCAAAAGAGGGTTGTGACACTTTCCCAAGAGAAGGTGATGTCGGTGAGCCATTAATGCGCATAATAGATGTCAGAACTTAGATACCATGTCAAAGCTATTCTGCATAAACACAAGAAAAGGCATTTTACACCTTTCTAATCTTTCCATATGACCTTTATTCTGACATTTGGAACACATTTTTCTGAAACGCAGGCCCTCACTAACACACCAATACACCCCCTGTAAGCTTGACACACACGCGAGGTAGGTCACTTCTTTAAGTGTGTCAGTGATGCAAACAATCAACTCACAGCTCGGTACAGACGGATAAACATAGATAAGGTGCACTTGAAAAGTAAACACAGGTTCTGAATGGATATAAGAGGCTACACTCCAACACATCCAAACGAAAACATTCCACCCCTTATTAGCACAGAATTGCTCTGGTATCGGATAATAGTACTAGTTCCAGTGGTTGAGCGTTTCCTGGAAATCTGTTTTTCATGCAACCTTGCACGTCTCCAGTTACAATCTCCACCTGTTATTTCTGAGGGCCATCTTCAATAAGCTTGAATATAAATAAATATTCAATAAGCTTCAATAATAAACAGGAAAAAAAGAATACAAACATTCTTACTTTGCTTAATCACTGAACATTCTGCCATTATCATATGAAACACCGTCTCACAAACTAAAATAATGCTTCAGAGACAAATACGTCAATGCTATTTCTTACTTTCTGTGCCAAGTATAACTGTCTGCTCTGATCCAGTACATCATTACATTCTGTTATGTGAAGAGTCACATAAAATAATATAAGTCATAATTTATTCACAGTATGAACACTCCAGGACTAAATTAAATGTTCAGATGTGTGGTGTAACGATTTTTACACAACTTAAAGACACAGTATTTCGGCAGAACTGGGGTGAGTAGCACAGGAGGAACATGCCCTGCTGTCCCAGAGTGGGGAGCTCTGGTGCTCCTATAACATTTAGCATCAGATGCTCTCCTCCTCTCTCCAAAGGCCCAACTGTCTGTCCTGAGGGATGTACAGAGTATTTTCCCCGCTCACTTGCCTCCCCAATGTACCAAAGGCAAACTGGAGGAACATACGCCTACAATCGCACCCCACTGCACCGCCATCGCTCTCATTTTTTATTAATCAAGGGGCTAACAGGGGGCGCATATATAAGGCAGGAGCCATTACTGTCTACAGAGGGGGTCACAGATTCAGGGGGAATACAGACGGCGTTAGTGTGTTTTACACATTCGCCACGAGCCAGAACACTTAGGCTGCTCATTCATGTACTGTAATGTACCAATCAGCAACCAGTCGCGAGAACCAGGAAATGCAGTAGAGCTTGATTTATTGGTAAAGGGGGAGAACCCCCGCAGGGCAGAAAGCAACAGTACAGAGTCCACAATCCAAAAGTCAAAATCCAGTTGGGCAAAAATGGTATCAAAAACCAGGGCAGCAATCACAGTAATCGTAGTCGGACAGAAATGGGTCTGGTACACAGGAATAGTACTATCAGAGAGACAAGCCAGAATCCACAGGACGTAATCCGAATCGTTACTAGGGCAGCAAACAGAGATCTCGTAGTCGGGCAGAAAAACGGTCAAAACACACAGATGCAACAATAATCCAGAATCACAAAGGCAAAAATCGAAAGTCGGGCAATCCAGTCAGAAAGATAAACACTGAGAAATCAAGGTGAAAAACGTGGCACAAGAAAACTAGGGAGAACGATTTGACCCTGGAAGTGCTCGAACAGACATCTTAAGTACACATCCGGGGTGAACACATGACCAGGGAGAAACAGGTGCAATCAATGATACAATTATCAGGAGTGACACATGAGGAATAATCTAATTGCATGAATCTGGCCAAAGCCAAAACGTAGACAGGGATCACAAGACAAACCTATGTACAAAACAACGGCTCCGGTTAAGGAGTACTAAAGTGTATAGTTTAAAGAAAAGGAAAACATAAAGTATTAGTGGAGATCCACAGAAAAATGCAGCAGAGATAATAGGGATAGGCAAGGAGGCGGAGACTAGAATTGGGCGACTGCTGAGAGATCGTTAGTCAATTAGTATGTGCTGCTATACAATCCCGAGTGCATGTTAGTAAGTTAGTAAAAATATACAATGTTAATATGAGTTAGTAACTATCGAAAACAACAAACTGTTAGTATGGATTAATAGATAGTCAAAGAGAGAGGAAGAAAGAACACGAGATAATGAAAGAAGGCTGAAACCCAGAAACCAATACATCACCCGAATGAGTGGCACACAAGACTAGGGACCGTGGGAAAAGACCTACATGAGACAAGACAGGGTAGACTAAGTGCAAAGCAAGGCATGGCAGAAAATAAACATAGTAAGGGATCTATGAAACATAGCAAAGACAATAAATACACAAGACCATAAAAATAATAAACCAGAATACTAAAATAACCAAAACACAATACATAATCCAAAGAATGGTCAAACACAGGCAGTGGTCACTAAGCACAGAAAATCCATCAACATGGCAAAGCCAGGCACAGAACTTAAACAAGGCATGAGCATAATCACAGATCACAACATGTACAGTGGGAAGGAAGAGGGCTGTTATACAGAAGAGACTGTTTCCACATGCTCTTCTCTGAAATAATCATGTGGAGCGTTGTCACGATTCAGTTAAAGAAGCTGTGTCACATACTGCACATGCTCAGAATGTACAACATCCTAGAAAGTGAATCTGCTCGACTGCAAGTCATTGGATTCCATCCTTGCCAATCTGTCTTCATTTTGCACTGTATTTATATCTTTTTGTTACTCCAGCATTACGCTTTTTATATTAAGGAGCTTTCTATAGAGATTTGAGAATTCAAAGCGCTATTTTAAGCTTTAGCCGAGGGATAGGAAAAATGTAAGCTGGTTGCCATCGCCAACAATCATAGAGGAAGAAAAACACCCTCTAGATTTTGACTTGGAGTTGAGCGGATTTACTTCATTCAAAGTTGTGAGCATGCACAGTAATCGTGACACAGCTACTTCAAAAATTCAGTCTCCTTCCTATTCATAGCCGTATAGGTGACTGATAAAATGTTTTTATGAAAGCCACCCCGCATGGCAAATAATTATTAGCAGAAAATCTGATTATAGAAAGAAAGAAAAGATGGGTAAAAATCCAGCAGCACCATGTCCATGTTGATGTTCAGTCAGGAATCAGTCTGTTTTCAGTTAGAATCCAACCTCTGAGCAGTCAGGATTCAGTCCATTTTCAGTCAGCATTGATTTCTGCATCCAGCAGATCAAGACAGAGCCTCCAGCCACAGAGAGACAGAAATGAGTCAGAGTCACAGGAAAAAAAATAGATAAAAATACAAAAACAGCATGTACCACAGAGCATCCTGCCTGTTTGGCAGGCAAAATGCCGCATAACTCACTACTGTTGGGTTAGCTGGATCTTCAAGTAAATTGTTTGGCCCTGCCTCTGTAATGAAGTGTGTATTGAACTGGGTGTAGCTTGCTGGCTAAGGGGTTTACGGGTCAGGGGCAGTTCCTGGTAACCCTTCCCATATTGTCAGTACATCTGAGCAAAAGGCCCATGCAGTAAAGTATTCCATAAAGAGGTTGCTTAAAAATCAAGGTGCATCCTCAGTCAGCCCAAACACAATTATCAGAAAGACCTTTCCTCACTAATCTGCACACTGCCCTGACCTTCAATTCTTGCCTACGAAAATAAAGTTTTGCAGCAAGCCGCAGAGAGGAGCACCCACTGTCGTGACGGTCCAAGTATCTCTGTTTGCCAGCAAGTAAATGAGAATCTCGCTGGGTCTCACTGGGACACACTGAAGCTTTCTCTACCTCTCTGCATCCCATGGTATCTCAGCAGGCCTCCCTGGGCCTAGTTGCATTTTACTAGGTCTATCTGGGCCACCAAGGCTCCAACAGATTTTAGCGCGGCAAGGTGGCAGTGCCGCCTGTGGTGGCAACATGACAGTACCCCTGTGATGTGCACAAACCATAGACTATATAAAAAGATGGACGCAGCACTCTGGTCTGAAAACTGACGCCAATGTGGAAATCTCCAAAATTTGCATTCTATTTTATGGCCAGCAGATGACGACGTGAGTGGTTGCAGAAAGAAGTTCAATCCTATAGAAGACTATGAGAAAATGATTCCTACTTTCTCACCTGAATTATTATTTAAATTATGATTTTCCACATTACTGTACTGTATCTATCGCAAGTTTCAAGCCTCCTTTGATTTATCATGAGGTTCTTTTTTGAAAATTATGGTCCCAAATAGAGTAGAATAAAAGATAAAGGTGGAATATGCTTTAGGGGCGTGGCTATCCTCTGGTCCTTATCTGATACGGTCAGATCCACACGTAGACCCACCCCTCGCGCCTCCCTGGATATTCAATTCACGCTCTCGTCCAATAGGAATCACATCCGGTTTCAGAATGACAAAATGGCGCAATGCAAATTCTTAAAATCGAGGCTTCCTAAATGGTATGCTGAAACCAATGGGTGACGTCACGGTTGCTTCGTCCATCTTTTTATACAATCTATGGCACCAACATGCACTTTGCAGTGATTTATCAGCCATCCATAATCAGTTGCCATCATGGAGTAGTTTGGACACAAATCCAAGATGTGATTCAGCCCATCCCTGTCCCAAACAGGAAATTTACTGCGAAGATGTTTACAAAGATCAATAATAAAAAGGCAAGTTTCCTTCATATACAAGCAGGTATTGTATTGATTCAGCCGCATATTTTCTGTATATTGAGAAAAATGCATCAATTCCTGCCTCATTTCCTTCTGTAGCAAATGAGAAGAAGGAGAATGTGTCTTTGAAACTGCAGCAGGCTCTGACTGGTACACAATTACAAAAGTCTTTGCTAGGGATCTGCGGGGTCTTGGGTCCGTTTTTACGCTGTAACTGAAATGACAAGCCTCCACCTCTCCCAAGAACATCATTTTGAGGATTAGCCTCATATAAACAGCAAATACACAATAACCATTGAAAAAAATGCCGCTAATTTGCACAGCATTCATATGACAGTGGATAAGAAGCTGTTTAGCTGCTCAAAAGCTGCAGTTAAGTGATGTACAAGCATAGCATAAGTAACGTGTAAGTAGTGCTTAAGCACACACTCTGTCCTTAGCCCTGGGGGTTGGTAAAAGGGTTAGGGTTTGAGGAGATGCCGATGAGGATTATGAGACGGGATAAATGAGTGAATCGCAGCGTGTTAGGCCAGCCCACTGGGGTGAGAACAGAACGCAATATCTATAGACCCATTGAAACACACAGGCCTGCACTGAATTATTCAGATACATCACGGAGATGAGATGCCAGGATTTCAGATCGCACTTCTACATTTTCTGCAGCAAATGGGCTTTAGGAGATGCCTGCCTCCAGGGCTGACCAGGTTACAAGGATTGTTTTTTGGCACCCCGAGGTACGTTTGCCCCTCTTTTCCAATGGAAACACACTTTAGACTCCCTCTATTCAGATTGAGGCAATGGCAGCTGCTGGGGAACAGAAATATCTCCTCCAAACCAAGTCCTGTCCAAAAACTGGCTGAGAAGCTACATTTACACACAGTGACCTATATTCATACAAACCTCTTTCGGAGTTGGGTCAATATAAGATCAGTGTTTCCTTGTCCAAAATCCGACCTAATCCACTGTGAGCTATCAGACAACTGAACCCAGATCAGTACGTTCATTTAAATATTTAATGAAAATGACCTGAGTGTCTTCAATGGACTACATTTCCGCGGGAGATGAAATGTCTGCCCACATTTGCATCCTTCAAAGAGTAAAAGACGGATAACACTGTATAGAGCAGATGTGCTTCACCGATGACAGAATCCCATTCTGAAATAAGGGGAAAAGCCAAACAAATCAAAGCATACTTCGGCTTCGTAAAGCTGCAGTAGACTGATATATTTGCATAACCAGATATACTTGCAGTCACAGCAAATGCTTTTTATCCCGCAAAACAGCAAACACCACTTTATTAAAAAGACAAACAATAAAGACGCTAACTGTGATACAAATGTATAGGAAGGATTTAAATGAAAAAGAGATTTCCTCTTCAGCTCCACATTTTAAATTCCTGTCAGTTAAAGCTGAAGAGACAGTGCCGTTCCGTTTACATTTTTTGAATCTTTTGTTAAACGCTTCGCAGCAATTTGATTCCACATTATAAACACACTGGGTTATGCCTCATGGGGTAAATTCAATCAAGGCACAAAGCAGTTTAGCCTTACTGTTGATTTTTGAATTTCAAGCAGAATGATTTTTATGATGGGCTTACATAAATTTCAGCTGCAGTAATACAAAATGAAAATGTTTCATAAGTCATGGCAAAATGAGTACTAAAATTATCCTTATTTTACTGAAACTGCCTCAAGTACCCAGCTTCAACGCCAAAACTCTTTGTGTGGTGATTTAACCTTTAACGCCTTTGCGCAGAATACAAATAATGCAATTTTTTTCCAGTTATGCATGAGCCTATTTGGGCTTTTTAATTCACTACTGGTGCCACAGAGACTCTGGAAAATTATGCTGGTGAAGCAAGATATTTGGAAATTCAAATGCAGAATTCTTTGGGAATTAAATTTCAGAATTTTCGGACGCCGGCGTCTGTATTTGCTCAAAGGGGTTAAGACCACATATCACTCTTCTCTGCAGAATCATTTAACCACATTTGTTTTCAGGTTGGATTTCAACTGGCTACAAATCATCATCCGTCAATTTGACCTCAGACATGAATGCGAATATGAATAAAATCCTGATTAATACTGAACTAGCCTGATGCTACATTTATAAATAAATACAAAGATATCCATGCTGGGGTCCAAGATGGCCGATAAATCTGAGTAAAGCACTGCTTAATGCAGTCAACAGCCTAACAGCCCCAACCATGGGTGATTCTGGCTTAATGGTCTATGACAAAGGCACATTTGCCCCACTGCTCTAATTGGGCCCATCAGAGCTTGTATGCCATGCTCCCGTTCATGTATGTTTTATATTGATGGGGTAAATTTCAGCCATCTGGCCACCATTAGAGAGCATCTGGTGATAAAATCATTATCACCAGGCACATTGGACCCATATTACCCGAGGCTGGTAATGCGTGCTTGGGTCTCTTAAAATTTGTAGCCTAAATCAGAGGCTAATGCTGAAAAGCTAACTGATGAGCAATCTATTGTAGGGTTAATGAACAGTTCAAAACTGTAGCATGTCTGAAAAATCTTTTCAATATGCCATGTACACCAGCCCCCGACAAAATGATACAATATGCAGTGACAATATGAGGACACAACACACCCCACACTCACACACAGACAGTGACAGTGTAAGGCAAAACATACAGCACACACAGTGACAGAGTAAGGATTGTTAAATAGCTTTTAGCACACACTGACAGAGTAAGGATTCTAACAGACTGCACGCACAATGCCAGAGTAAGGACTCTAACATACTGTGCACACAGTGACAGTATAAGGACTCTAACATACTGCACACACAGATAAAGAGTAATAACTGACATACTGTACGTGCAATAACAGAGTAAGGACTGATATAATGTGCGCAGAGTTACCATCAGCCCCACTGAATCAGCAGCTTCTGGTAACATGAGCAGTTTGATTATTCCTGAGGAGCAGCAGCTCTTCATGGTGGGAGGTAAAGGCTGTCAGAGCTCAAGAATTATGAGTAAAATGATACAGGAGAGAAATCATGCGAAGATAAATGATGCCATTTGCCTCTGACATACAGCACACATCACTCACTCCAAACATGCCATCTCACTCAACTAAAACCTGATCTTTTCTGCTCATTCTGGTGCTCTTTGCTCCGTCTGTCTATCCTACTACCGACCACTGCTACTTAATGCTGACATAGATATTGCAGTCTTAGCCTGGGAAATAAACGCACCGCTTGTTCCATAATACTCTCTCCAAAATCTGTCAGCTCACTGCCAGCGGAGTATTGATCGGCACAAAGATATCCAACTCTCAAACAAACAAAAATAATCCCACCAATGACGTTGTGTGTACACCCTCAAGCTAAACTGTGTTGAAGTGGTCTCTGAAATGTGCCCCGATATCCCAGTTCAAACACTGCACAAACAGCTATTACCAAAAAGCAAAAAAACAGATAGAACTACTGCATCCATCAGGAAGCAAAAAGATGAAGGACTAATCAGATACAGTACAGTATGACACCGCAGGAAAGCATCACTTTTCCGAATTTCATAGTAAATTAAAGGTCCATCTCTGGTTGCCTGCTCTCCATTACAGGAGTGACCTGCTGGGTGAAAGTTGCTCCTCTCTGGAATAGATGGGAAGAGAACACTTAATCAGCTTCAGAGAGCTTCAGTGAAGCAGTTCAGCTAAAGTCATACAATTCCTCACATCTCAAGATCACAGGTCTGGGCTTTGATGGTCAAGGCCTGCTGTTTCCCCAAACTTTCAACCAGTCAGAGAAACTGCACAACCAGGAAACACAAACTCACTCAAAAAGAAAAATTATGATCCATTTTTTTCCTCTGGCCCCCCAGTGTGTTATTTGTTAGTTTGTATCTTGCTTTATGGTAATCATTTTCATTATATTCTTTATACACATTTTGTTCGACAAGTAATTGGAAAGGGAGATACATAAAGTAAAAATACAAACCCCAATTCCAATGAAGTTGGGACATTGGGTAAAACTTGAAAAAAAAACAGAAGGCAATGATTTGCAAATCTCATAAACCCACTTTTTATTCACAATAAAACATAGACAACATGTCAGATGTTGAAAGTGAGGCATTTTTCCATTTCATGAAAAATACTGGCTCATTTTTAATTTGATAGCAGCAACGCATCTTGGGACGGGGCCATGTTTACCATTTTGTAACGCCCCCTCTTCTTTAAACAACAGTCTGCAAACATCTGTGCAGTGAGGAGACCAGTTGCTGGAGTTTTGGAAGAGGGATGTTTTCCCACTCTTGTCTGATGTAGGGTTCTAGTTGCTCAACAGTCCTGGGTCTTCAAAGCCAGATTTTTCGTTTTATGATTCACCAAATGTTTTCTATTTGTGAAAGGTCTGGACTGCAGGCAGGCCAGTTCAGCACCTGGACTTTTTTGCTGCAAAGCAATGCTGTTGTGATGGATGCAGTGTGTGGGTTAGCATTGTCCTGCGGAAATATGCAAGGCCTTCCCTGAAAGAGATTTTGTTGTAAAACCTATATATACACTTTTCCGCATTGATAATACCTTTCCAGATGTGTAAGCTGCCCTTGCCTTAGGCACTAATGCATCCCCATACCATCAGAGGTGCAAGCTTTTGTACTGAACGCTGAAAACAAGCTGGATGGTCTCTCTCCTCTTTAGTCTGCACAAACACAGCGTCCGTGGTTTTGAAAAATAATTTCAAATTTTGATTAATCTGACCACAGAACAGTTTTACATTTTGCCTCAGTCCATTTTAAATGAGCTTTGGCCCAGAGAAGAAGGCGGCATTTGTGGATCGTGTTCACATATGGCTTCTTTGCATGATATACCTTTAGCTTGTATTAGTACATTGCACGGTGAACTGTGTTCACAAACAATGATTTCTGGAAGAGTTCCTGAGCCCTTACAGTGAATTCCAGGGCAGAATTATGCCTGTTTTTAAGGCAGTGCCACCTGAGGGCCTGAAGATTGCTAGCATCCAATATTGACCTTTGGCCTTGTCCCGTAGGCACAGAGATTTCCTTAGATTCTCTGAATCTTTTGAAGATATTATGTACTGTAGATGACGGGATAGTCAAAATATTCGCAATTTTACATCGAGGAACATTTTTCTGAAATTGTTCCACAATTTTTAGACTCAGTTTTTTTGCAGATTGGTGAGCCTCTGCCCATCTTTACTTCTGAGAGACTCTGCCTCTCTAAAATGCTCTTTTTATACCCAGTCATGTTACTGACCTATTACCAATTAACCTACTTAGTTGTAAAATGCTCCTCCAGCTGTTTTTTTATGAATACCTTTTACTTGTCCAGCCTTTTGTTGCCCCTGTCCCAACTTTTTTGAGAAGTGTTGCTGCCATCAAATTCAAAATGAGCTAATATTTTTCATGAAATGGTAAAATGTCTCACTTTCAACATCTGATATGTTTTCACGTTCTATTGTGAATAAAATGTAGGTTTATGAGATTTGCAAATCATTGCATTCTGTTTTTATCCACATTTTATACAATGTCCCAACTTTTTTGGAATTGGGGTTTGTACATAATAGTCAAGCGAATTGATCCCTTCATAGCGAATTGATGCAAATACTCTCAAAATTAAGATGACAGCCCGCACTTTATTTCATAAGTGCCATAACTTAATTTTGATTGTAAGGTACAGTAGAGGAACTTTTAAATAATTTTTTGATTACTTATGGATCTCATTGTGTGGAAATACTATGAGTACGTGTCACCTAATATGCAATGTCAATATAACAGCAACCATCGCTTCATCTTGTGCCTGGAAAGAGGGGGTTGGAGCAAAGATTACTAATCTCAGTCAGACCTTAGTTATGATTCACACACAGATAAATGGCCAAGCCAAATACACTCACTCTTGCACGCCTCCTCCACTGAGCTTTGAAATACATATTTATTTACAGCTTTTATTATGATGTCTGAACTGAAATATGCAAATCCTCTCAGCTCCATTTCATGAATAAACATGGCAGGAATGATGAGGTGCTGAGCTTCAGTGTTTCTCAGGCCTATAGAGAAGCTCGGTGCCTGTGGAACCCTTTGGTGAGTGGAGTTTGTCCACAGTACGCTCATGCAAACATGCCACCTACACCGCTGCACAATCACTGCATCCATATACACTCAACAAAAATATAAACGCAACACTTTTGTTTTTGCTCCCATTTGTTATGAGATGGACTCAAAGATCTAAAATTCATTCCAGATACACAATATTACCATTTCTCTCAAACATTGTTCACAAATCTGTCTAAATGTGTGATAGTGAGCACTTTTGCTTTGCTGAGACAATCCATCCCACCTCACAGGTGTGCCACATCAAGATGCTCATCAGACACACCATGATTAGTGCACAGGTGTACCTTAGACTGTCCACAATAAAAGGCCACTCTGAAATGTGCAGTTTTGTCTCACAGCAAAATGCCACAGATGGCGCAAGCATTGAGGGAGCGTGCAATTGGCATGCTGACAGCAGGAATGTCAACCAGATCTGTTGCTCGGGCATTGAATGTTCATTTCTCCACCATAAGCCGTCTCCAAAGGCGTTTCAGAGAATATGGCAGTACATCCAACCGGCCTCACAACCGCAGACCACATTTCAGACAGCTGCTGAAACAATTGGTTTGCATAACCAAAGAATTTCTGCACAAACTGTCAGAAACCATCTCAGGGAAGCTCAACTGCATGCTCGTCGTCCTCATCGGGGTCTTAACCTGACTCCAGATCATCGCCGTAACAGACTTGAGTGGGCAAATGCTCACATTCGATGGCGTCTGGCACGTTGGAGAGGTGTTCTCTTCACGGATGAATCTCGGTTCACATTGTTCAGGGCAGATGGCAGACAGCGTGTGTGGCGTCGTGTGGGTGAGCGCTTTGCTGATGTCAATGTTGTGGATCGAGTGGCCCATGGTGGTGGTGGGGTTATGGTATGGGCAGGCATCTGTTATAGACGAAGAACACAGGTGCATTTTATTGATGGCATTCTGAATGCACAGAGATACCGTGATGAGATCCTGAGGCCCATTGTTGTGCCATACATCCATGAACATCACCTCATGTTTCAGCAAGATAATGCACGGCCCCATGTTGCAAGGATCTGTACACAATTCTTGGAAGCTGAAAATGTCCCAGTTCCTGCATGGCCAGCATACTCACCGAACATGTCACCCATTGAGCATGTTTGGGATGTGCTTGACCGGCGTATACGACAGCGCGTACCAGTTCCACTAATATCCAGCAACTTCGCACAGCCATTGAAGAGGAGTGGACCAACATTCCACAGGCCACAATTGACAATTTGATAAACTCTATGCGAAGAAGATGTGTTGCACTGCATGAGGCAAATGGTGGTCACACGAAAAACTGACTGGTTCTGAGTCCCCAGACCCCCAATAAAGCAAAAATTGCACATTTCAGGGTGGCCTTTTATTGTGGACAGTCTAAGGTACACCTGTGCACTAATCATGGTGTCTGATGAGCATCTTGATGTGGCACACCTGTGAGGTGGGATGGATTGTCTCAGCAAAGCAAAAGTGCTCACTATCACACATTTAGACAGATTTGTGAACAATGTTTGAGAGAAATGGTAATATTGTGTATCTGGAATGAATTTTAGATCTTTGAGTCCATCTCATGACTAATGGGAGTAAAAACAAAAGTGTTGCGTTTATATTTTTGTTGAGTGTACATGCACACACACATTCACATAAATGCACACACATGCACAAATGCTCTATACACTCTCTAAATAGCAAACCCCACTGGCTCACTAACACACACAAGCCAAATATCCAACAGCATATTTCCATGGAGGTTAAGCGATTTTCATGCAGCACCACAAACAATTCTGAAAACAGACATCCAGGGTAAGTGTGCTGGTGTATGTGTGTGAATGTGTGTAAGTGTGTGTGTGTGTGTGTGTGTGTGTGTGTGTATGTGCGCGTGCACATGTACCTCTGCTCATAAGCGGCACAGCAGCATTTCAAAGTCAGTTTGGTTGTATCACATTCCTTACAGGTGGGTAAGTATGATGTTTGTTTGTTTGTCAGAGAGGAGATCCCATACACTGTGCTTATGAGCAGGAACATCTGCCTGTAGACTGACAGTAATATTTGTTTTGTGGAAAATATGAGAGATAAGCTTTCATAAAATCACAGATTTTTTTTTGTTTTTTTTGTTTTTTTTTTTGTTTTGTAAAGTGGTTGTACCAAGTCTTATTTATATATAATAAATTGAGCAGAATTTCCATCTAAAGCAATTTTCAATGTTGGCTTCTAATTTTCAAGAGGAAATGGTTCCACCTCTATCTCGTCACGAAATCCTCCGCGTGCACACACATACATATCAATATCCCCCCTCCGCCACACACACACACACACACACACATACAAATTCATTCACTCTGGAACATGCAGAAACACACATTTACAGTTGCCAAAACTCCCACAAAGACAGGGATGAATCAGCAAAATCCAGATTTTTTACTGCTCTGCACCAGTCAGAAAAACCACTGCACTATTATTATTATTATTATTATTATTAATTATTATTATTATTAGTTATTCACACTCCTGCAGGCTGTGAGGTCAGAGGTCTTGCAGGTCACATGGAAATGGTATTGCAGAAGTTTTACATCTCAAACATCTCCAGTCTGTGTCTTCCGAATGTCCTTCAAACGAACACGCTCAGATTGTGCACAGTGTCCTCTAAACTAATGTGTTCAGATAACATGGACAGAGTTTCACTCCCAGTGGTTTCCAACTCAATAAAAAAATAAAAAAAATACTAAACAAAATCTGAACGCATAATGAGCCCCTCCGCAATAAACCAACCACAAAAAAAGCCTAATTACTTCCTCATATTTCCTTTCTCATTCACATCACAGCTGGTGCTAAAATTTGAAACATAAAATAGCATTTTTTTCCAGGATATAAAAATCTGCTTAGTGGTGGACAGTGGGTGAGAGGACTGCCAAGCCTCACACAAAATGGCCCTGTAGCTGCGTAATGAAACAAGATAATGTTCACACCAGTGGCAGTAGCAGCCAATCCCCCAGCTGAACCAGCAGTGACAGGACCTGTGGTTCGAGACAGCTGATCCCAACTGACCTGAGATGTTGGGGAAGGAGTTCAATGAGGAGGTTGGAGACCAAATGAGGCTAATTTTGCTGCGGCATGATAAGGCTGAGGGAAAAAGCATTATGCGCTGACAGGAACATCGGTTTACGTTTTTATCTCTGGCTTTGGGTGACTAGGAGATGGAGTCAGAGAAAATGACCACCTCCTGGGTTTTCATGCTGTAATCACTCCGCCTCAAACCTAACTACGGAGCATCAAAAGGTCCCCGAGAGGACAGGGTGGGAGTGAGAGCCTACCAGTTACCATGGATACAAAGCCCCGTGTGACCCGAGGAGAGTTTCCTGGCAGTAGAGTTCCTCCAAATCACTGAGTCAGCCGGGCCAATAACCTCTGCCAACAAGAATGTTCTGGGTTCAGTTAGACAGGTCTCACAGCCAGTGAGATTGTTCTGAGTTTCAGCTGAACAGGTCTCACAGCCAATAAGATTGTTCTGGATTGTAGCTCAACAGGTCTCACAGCCAATGAGATTGTTTACTATTGTAGCTCAGCAGGTCTCACAGCCAATTAGATTGTTCTGAGTTTCATCTCAACAGGTCTCACAGCCAATGAGATTGTTCTGGATTCAGCTCAACAGGTCTCACAGCCAATGGCATTGTTCTGAGTTTCAGCTCAACAGGTCTCACAGCCGATGAGATTGTTCTGGGTTTCATCATAGCTGATAAGAAAGTTTGCAATCATCGCCAAAGCTCCCTGATCACCGACAGTGGTCAAGCAACACTGGGTGCCTCCACACTGTTGTCCTGCCTACCAAATTCACAGAATCTCTCATGGTAAGCAGTCCGTCTAGTGGCCTAATTAAGCATACTCAGTGGCGGTTTTTCGCGGAGGCCAAGGGAAGCCTGGCTTCCCCAAAAATTATTGCAAGAAAGAAAAAATATAAATGAGCTTCACCACAATGTATTTTATATTGTTGTAATTTCCTTGTCAAAACACTACATCAGCGCACTTCTGCTTTGGCTGAGCGTGAGGAGCAAAACAGCGCCCCTCCTGTCAAGCTCTCATTGTGTCTTACACTTCGTGTCTCATGCCCTCCGCCCTGTCTGTCAGTTCGGAGGCCAGCTTCACTTCACAAAAACAGCCCGTATTAGCCAATCAGATTGAAGCAAGGCTTCAATGGTCGATGCATTATTTTAAAAAAATGAGGGAGGCCAGATCAAATCTGGCGGAAAATACACACACTGATTCAACTGTCCCGCCAGGCACCAGCCAGCCCACACAGAAAGTATAGCCATTAAGTCGGTGAATGGATGGTGACAGGGACCCTGAGTTTCTTGTAAAAAATTACTTCACAAAACTTCCTTTGGAGGTTCAACTAAAAGTCAAGCGGGACGGTAGGCCGACTCCAAAGCTCATTTTAACTAAGGGGAGAGCTGATGGAAAAGTTCGCTCTTTTTGTGAAGCTAACTTTGGTAGAAACGAGTGGCTAACAGGAAGTGCCAAGCTTAACCGGCTTTTCTACTGGTCATGTCTCCTATGGCCCACCGTGGCCTATTTGATCACCGGGCTGTTGTCACATTTTTCTTATGTGACGCATAAAATGTGGTGTTTTATTCTTTATTATTCTTGTCGTGTCAAGTGGATTTCAGAGCATGATGGCTAAGCTGCACTGTTTTTTATATACTCTCAATCCTTACCGAGGCTGCATTTCGGACCGCTGACATCAGCTGCACTATCAGCTGTCTGCTGTAAGGTTTACAATTGATAGCGCTGCAGCACGTTAAATATCAATTTTTATATGAACCTGTAACTATGTGTTTTATATTTAGTTTATGTAATTCAGACGTTACGCACGGGTTATGCATTCATGTTGAGTGTGTTTTTTGATGTATGAAAATAGGGCATCCTTGTGATTTGTTAATTTCAGTTGCGAGGCTGCCACATATGACATTGTTACTTCTAATGTTGGTGGAAGGGGTTTGCCTGAGTTTCAGCACAATAGTCCGCGGCTACCTTGCAAATGCTTTGGTTGCCAATTAATAAAATATGAGACAGAGAGAAGCATTGTCCACAAAACGGAACTTCATTAATACTGTCTGTCAAAGCAATGGCTAAAATGTTTTTGTTATATCTAGATCTTGTCATAATTGCCGTCTGATCGCTTTGTGTTTAGCTTTCTGCTGTAATAAAGCTAAGAGACGTTTACCAGCTTTGCATGGGCTTCCTCTAACTGATCACATGCTACTGTGTGCCGGAGCTATGAGCACGCGCACAGACCGAAGCGCGCATCCACAGCTCTCCCTTGCGCTGTCACTGTCTCTCACACACGCGGCCCTCTTTTTTTAACCTCTTTTTTTCACTAAATTGAATGAGAAGTTGGTAGAATAAAGGCACTGTAACAGTAGGCTATTTTGTTTGTGTGACAGTTGTAGGGTCCTGTTACATGAAGTTTCTCCTAATAACACGTAAACACTGAATTAAATTCGTTGTTCATTCTGGCTTCCTCAGTAATTTTTGTCACGGGCCGCCACTGAGCATAATAGGTAGCTATGCAAATTCCCAATTATATGCTATACACAGGGGTTCATTGACAACCATAGTACACAGACATAGTGTACACTCACTGACACATGGACCTGGCTTACGTTAGCTCCAGCGGTTGGGGACCCAGCAGTACACAAACTCTGGGAGAGTGAAGGAAAAAGAATGCTGATAAAGTTTCCATATTTATCATTAGCTCTGCCTGAACTGGCTTCCTCAACTCAGAGTAATTAATCAGGTCTCTGAGGATTCAATAAGGGCAGCGGTGAGAGCAACATAACATGGTGCTTATTAAATCAGCCTGAGAGAGCCAGCTCCACCCTTCACGGAGAAATAAGGGTCGGAGGGTAACCTGTGCAAGAGCAGCACAGTGCACCTGAGAGAAAAACAGGTTACCAAAGCAATCGCCATGACAACACCCTTCAGTCAGGCCACTCAGGATTAATAATTCATGGCAGAGTAGGAGGTGGGCTGAGTTAGTGAGCATCGGTTAGCCACTCTGATTGTTTTAGCAATGCGTTTCATACGCTGTTCTGTTGGTTCACAGCTACTTTGGCCTGTGGCTACAAAATTGATTTTTTTTTTCTTTTGATTTGTACTTTTTCCACGTGATTCTGCTGAGTGGAAAAGAGACAGCTATTCCAAACTGCAAGTAAACACCTCTCGTTAATCCATTGTATAACCCATTTATGCCTGAATTTTTTTTTTTTACTTTTTTATGTTATTATACTTCAAAATACCACTCTAATAGTCATTCAAACAGGACACTTTTTCTAACCATCCTCATGTGAGGACGCTAGGCATAAATGGCTTAATTGCTTTCCACTGAGTCTGTTTGCAGAAATCTCTCAAAATGACCGTGGTCAGGGTAATTTTATAAAGATAACCTCTCCCAGAGATTGAAAGAGCAAAAATGGCCAGGGGATGAAAAAGCTACAGGAACTGATGAGGGCTATGCTTATGAACTCAAATATAAAATACGGTGAACTGAAAAACAGACAATTAAAAACAAACATTTTCTTTAATTATCACTGTGACACATTCCATAAAATGCTGCTATGCACTGCTGCAGAGGTGTTCGGATCTGCTCCAAACATGAGCGAGATAGGTGAGAGAGTGACATAATTACAGAGTTTGGTGAGAGCACAGTGATCTCTGTCAGCTGTGTGTAGTTCAACCAAAGAACTGTCTTTCTCATTTCTTTTTTCTCAATGACACATATAATCAAACTGTGACTTTAACCCATACACCCACATACACAGAAAAATACTGAGTCACACGTTCATTGAAACACTTCAGGAAATTTTGTAAGTTTGCCACATTGATAAAAGTTAAGTCACGATATGAGATGAGCCAAAGCTAGTCAAAACAAGACAGAGACCATTCAGACATTTATTTTCATTGGGAAAATGCGTTATCTTTTCCAAAAGAGTACAAGCCCCTGCGCAATATTTGCATGAATTAGTGAAAATAAATCCACTTTGGATTAGAAAATTCCGACCTAATCAGAGTGAGCCAATCAATCAGCTGCCTTGTGACATGGTGGTGGAGTAAGGTAGGGTTTAATTTTAAGGGAATGCGACAGGCGCTCCAGAATAGCTTTAGCTGCCGCTGTGGGGGTCGTGTTGGGATAAAAGTGCTTACCTGTATATCAAGGAGACAGCCTTCCCTTCTCACTATGAAATACGGCGGTGTATTTCTAATGTCATACCGTTGTTTAGCATGTCAGGTTGTTAAGGTCATAGGCTCACGCAGCAAGTACATCACTCTCAGAATGGATTTTTCAGAATGCAGCGTAGGTCTGATTACAACCCAGCAGCAGCTCATACAAGGGGTTATTAAACTGCCAGATCTACAAGGCAAAATAGGCATGTGGGGCAGCGACCTTCCCCCAGTGTGACTCGGGATGGCCAAACCTGGACAGGGAGGGAGGAGCATTGCCAAACAGCGTAGGACAGCTTGTGGAACATGTTAGCACAAGCTATAAATAACAAGGAACATATGTTGGGCCTCCGTGGAGAATCCTAACATATTTCGGCTGTTCTCTACCCTACAGCTGACTGTCAGGGCCAAAGCTTCCATCAGTCTGCCAGTTCTGAGATGGAGGGGAAAATTTGTGCGGCAGGGGAAAAAAAAAAAAAAAACTCCCTTTCGCCCTCCCCTTAGCACCGCTGAGCAAATCACCGGGGCGTTTCAGCGGGGTGAGGAACATCATTTAGGGCACAGTTATGGGGCAAAATGAGAAATTACATCCGAGATACCCATCTGTGCGTGTGTATGCATGTGAGAGAGAGAGAGAGAGAGAGAGAGTGCATGTGTGTAACCCCAGCGATGGATGAAAATGTAAGAGAAATAAAAAAACTAATAAAAAAACACTTCAAAAAATATGTTTCATGGCAAAAGATTGAGAAAAAGGCTGACCTATCTAATGCCACATAACATTAGTTGAGAAAAACTTATCTTTGGACGGCACCTCTACGATATGCTCTCATTTGTGCCCATCAGTGTTGCTTATCTAAAAATTGTATTCTTCCTAATTTCTCAATAACTTTTTCAATAGTCCCCTGCAGTTCTCATGGTTCATCCAATTAAACTGTCCATAGTAATTAGGCAGGATCTCATTTTGTTTTCAACACTTTCCATTTCCCAAGTTATCTATAAGGCAGAAAATTGTTTTAGTTTAGATTTATGAGGGTAAGCATAACTTTATCTCTGACAAATATGAAAAAAATGATCTTTAATTATTCAGGTTGTAAATTATATCAGTGTGAGCGATCAAAATTATTTTCTAAAGCAGTATTGAGTAAAAAAATATGAAGGATACAAACTTAATTTCAGGCATGAAAAATGTTCGCCTGTGCCATTTTCTTTACCTCTGGCTCTTATGGATAGAATATTTCCCTTAGAAAATATAAATATAAAAAAGTAAGGGTTCTGATATTCACATTATGCCATGCGGGAGCCGAAGCATGTCAAGTAATAAAAATCTACATCACCTCCCCATTGTGACTCGTGTTCCAGCTCCCCATTTCCACTAGGTTGTACACTGGCTCTGCACTGCCCCCTACTGTAAGACTATTTGAAATTACGCAAATTAAAGTTGAACTGCCAAATTGCCATACGATCCTATGAGGAGGCAAAAAGTAATTAAAAAAACAAGACAAAGCAATAAATTTCAAATTTGTGATGAAAATGAGTATATCAGAGAAATATAAAAGTAGAAGGGAGGGGCGAGACAGTAAAACTGACTGAATGCTTCTCTAAATTGATTGTAATGGTAGCCGAAGAAGACCAATGATCAGGTCTTGACCTGTATCTGATTAAAATGTTGTAGGGTGACATCAAGCGGGCGGTTCACGTCCCTCCAATTGGTTGAATTAAAACAATTGTGCAATTTCACATAGGTGATACAGGTTTTGAGTAAGTCTCAACCTTCAATAAATAAAATTTTCAACAATTTTTTACAGACGCAGGACTGCACAGTCTCTAAAAGTTAGCAAGATGGTGAATTCTGACAGGACTAAAATAGCAGGTATGCTGCTGTAAGTAGTGAAATATTTACAGTATGCAAATTTCTTTGCTTGTTTTGGAAAGGCATCAAAAAAATTTTGACAAAGTAACATAAAATTAATTTTGGAAAATGCCTGATCCATTTGATGCATCTCTTTACAAACGTTAGCATCTGCAAGAGGAGAGAGATTATGATTAGACTGTCACTAGTCCAACTCCTACCCACAAATCTCCCCATGTCCCCATGCCACCTTCAACAGTGTAAAGGAAAACTCTGTCTGTCTCAGTAAGATCTGCTGTGCACTCCGTCGAGCTAGAAACCTGAGCGCTAACACAAGTAGCTAGCAAGCATCTCAGCATCACGTCACACAACTACCTTTAGATCATGCTTAAAGCAATCGGCACTCAGACAAATCATTAAAACATTGTCAGCTGGGTTCAGCCAACATTAAACTTTGGGCTGTTTGGTCCCTTGAAGTTCCTGAACTGCCTGCTCCTCAGAGAGAAAACCTCTCTTCTTCACTCGATACTGTCAGGGCTTCAGATAGACATTGCTTAATTGGATCAGACCAAGCAGAGACCTGAGGATGATGTCATGGTATAAAGCAGAGGTGGAACATGCAGAAACATCAAGAGATGTGTGACCAGGAGACTGAATATTGAGTGCAAGACCGATGTGAGCCATCGGAGCCGGCAGCCGGGCTGAATTACAGCGCTGATCAATGGCATTATTACTAGTGACGCACAGATAGACGGAACACAGGTCTCCCCTCTGCTGATACAGGCCTTGCGAACAGGCACCCTAGCACATTAGTGTCACAACAGGCCATGATCATACGGCGACCATTATCCTCTTCCATCATGGTGAGGATGGGAAGCTCAAATGCTGCTTCTGGAAGGATAATATCCTGCTGCAGTGTTTCAGGTTGCAAGTCGTATAAAGGCAAGGAATCTGACAAATTGCCATCAGTTCACCGATTCCCAACTGATCAGCAACAGAAAAGACAATGACTAGTGAAAATCTGGAAAGACATCAGGCCATATTTCATGGTGAAACATCTTTCTTGCAAATCTACCACCCACCGTTAGGCAACAGTTAATATAAGCATTCTACCATTTCCTAGCTTACATTTTCTACCGTTTGATACTGTTACATGAAAGGTGTTGCATGAAAGGATAGGAGAGACTGAAATTCATTTGGAAATGTTAAGGCACATCCTGGACACATTTATGCCTGGCAATAAAGCTCGCTGAAAATAATCAAGTTTGCAAAATAATGTTAACTGTCTTGCGTAACTGGCATCCAAAATGTTCTAGTCAGTTAGGTCGGTAAAGTTATTAATAGAGAAGTATCATTGGTCAATGCTGCCCAGCGATTAAACTAGGTAGCCAGCAAAGTACATACAGTATCTAGCCAATTAATAAACCTTGCCACTGCGGCACTGACTTAGCAAGCTCGCTACCTATCTAAACAAGGCAATCAGAGATAGCAGACCTGGCCCCAGCCACGGGCTGACAGACAGAGTGGCAGACACACACACACACACACGCACACAGACAGACATGATCATTGCTTAACCTGGCCCCCTAGGGGAGGGGCCAGGTAATAACCACACCAAACTGTTCTCAGTGGCCCAAGTAGTGAAATAAGCTCTATTCACTATTCTCTATTCATGCACCACGTTTCTATGCACAATTGGAGGCCTGTGGTGATAAACTGACTTTAATTAAATGTGTCAAAGATATGCATGGATACCGTAAAATTTATGTATGCCTGTCCTATCTTAATATTTAATGTAACACTGTCAAATGATGATGTTTACTAGGACAAAGTTGAATGCTTACATTCATAATGTTTTTTACATTAGCTGCTGGCAGCTAATGATGTATCAAATATGCAGTTTCATTCTTGAAATATAGCTCAATATTTTGGATTTTCACTACTCATTGTCTTTTCAGCTGCTGAATATTGGGAAGTTTATCCATAATGACTTACAAACAGGTAAATAGCAGTATAATGTTATCCTTCTAATAAAGGAAGAGGCTATTCACCATGCGGCGGCTCAGCGCGAAAGATCAAAGAGCCGGGTGGTTTATAAAATGAAATCTCTTATTGGCACAACTGCAGGGCAAATAGCAGAGGTGCTTCTCTTATCCGTCCCACCGCGGTGCGAATAGCAGAACTGCTTCTCTTGTCAGTCCCGCTGCGGGGCAAATAGCCGGTTCCTCTGAGGAAAGCATTTGAGCTCCCCACCCTCCGCATGACATGAGAGGAAAATGGCCACTGTGTGTCAATGCTACTTTGCCGCCCTATAGTCAGAGGTGTATAATCCAGGTTCAGAAAGTAAAAGTCCATCCCAGAATATTGTTCCAGCCACAAAAGACCTGTCAGTTGGCACTATTCTTCAGCTGGGAGGTAAAACTAACAAGTGAAATCTGCTGGCAGGAGTTTACAGGTGGAATGAAAACATGGTAGGATTTTTACTTTCTGAACCCTGGATTATACACCTCTGCCTATAGTGGAACTCCAGCCATTATAGCTCATTAGTCTTCACAAGCGTTCCTGAGTCATTGCACTTCAGAAGCCTTTGTGAAGCTGCTTTCACACCGGACGCGGAACAAATTTTTTGCACGACAGATTACATTCAAAGTCAATGCAAAGACACAAATACACGCAAAACGCGTCTATTCGCGTCTTTACACTTTGAATGTAATCTGTCGTGCGAAAAAATCGTTCCGCGTCCGGTGTGGAAGAAGCTTGAGCTTTCCTTATTACATCACTGGCCTTTGTTAGCTTTCCTTTCCTTAGCTTTCACTAGCTGCCTTAATTTCGGGAGATTAATTTGTTCCAGTTAGTGACACCTTTAGGTATGAGCAAAGACTTGGGTAAGATTTGGGTAGGAATTGTCGGAATACGTCGAGACCAAATTTAAGATGTAGCAAAAATATCTCAAACAACTTTGGATCAGTGGGGAAAATGAAAGAAACACGAAATTGTAACCAAACGTTTCTCCTGCCGTTTGGTGTGGTACTATTGTTCATGCGGCTGGTTTAGTTTCCAACCAGATCATTTTGATTATGCAAGACAGTCGGCGAAAGGATGTGAGTGCCGAGCTAGCATCCGTTTTTTGTCTTAAGTTCAATGGACGCTGTATTAGAGATTTAAGATCTAGGCTACAAGACGGTGTTTAACAATGAAAAAAGTTTTTTGCTGAAAGAAATTTAATTGGGATGGTCTGAATATGCCAAAGAATGGTTCTTCTTCTTCAGAAAAAAATCCTAATATAAAACTTATCTAAATTAGGAGCTACAATGTGGGATGTTCGGGCTTCATATACTGTCAGAAATAAGGGTACAGCAGGAGTCCATTTCTGTTCCCCAGGCTATTATGTACCCTTTGGGCTAATTATAGGACCTAAAGGTACCTGTGTGAACCTTTTTAGGGTCTAAAAGGTTCTTTCATGTCCCAAAACAAATAAAAACCCACTTCTAAGGTACAACAGCAGTACCTTTGAGGGTACTGCCCCAGTGACAAGCCTTGGTTGTCTTCATACTTCAAGTATTGTCTTTAATACTTCAAGAAACCACTGTCTGTAAACACATTCCGCCGTGCCATCCATAGATGCCACCTAAAACTCTATCATGCAAAAAGGAAGCCATTGTTGAGCATGATCCAGAAGCACCGCCTTGTTCTGTTGGCCAAGGCTAATTTTAAATAAACTGCAGCAAAGTGACAAAGTGTCCTGTGGTCAGACGAGTCCAAATTTTACAGTCTTGTTGGAAATCATGGGAGTCCTGTCCTCCGGGCTAAAGAGGAGAAAGACTTCCTGTTATCAGCATTCAGTTCAAAAGGCAGCATCTCTGATGGAATGGGGATGAATTAGTGCATATCGAGGGCTGACTGCAATAAACAGTCATGTCCAATGTAAAACATCTGCCGTCTCATGGCAGAACCTAGTAACTGTCATTTTGCTAAAAATTGAGTTAACATTATTTTTGTAGTTATTAAGTTTTTAAGTTTTGTGCTTCATGTTCACATACAGTCATTGCAAAATGCCCACCAATTCCTTGAGTATTGCCATGCCCAAACCTAGTAAGTACCATCTGTGTTGATCCATACCATGGCAAAACCTTGATTTTTCTCAAAATCAAATAAAAGTAAGTTACTAGGTTCTGCCATTGTACGGCAGAACTGTTTATTGCAGTCAGCCCTCGATATGATGTGGGACACTTGCGTGTTTTAAAAAGCACCGTGAATGCTGAAAGGTTTATAAAGGTTTTAGAGCAACATATGCTCCCCTCCAGATGACATCGATTCCAGGGAAGGCCTTGTGTATTTCAGCAGGACAAAACCACATTCTGCAGCTATTACAACAGCATGGCTCACAGTAGAAGAGTCTGTGTGCTGAACTGGCCTGCCTGCAGTCCTGATCTTTCACTGTTTGAGAACATTTGGTGCATAATTTAACGAAAAGTCCATCAAAGGAGACCTAAAACACTTCAGCAGTTGGAAGCCTGTATTAAACAAGAGTGGGATCGAATTCGAATGGCTAAACTCAAGAAACTTGTCTCCTCAATCCTGAGACGCCTCCACTCCGTGTTAAAAAGAAGAGGGGATGCTACACCATGGTAAACAGGCCCCTGTCCCAACTTTTTTGTGACCTGTAGCAGCCATCAAATTTGAAATGAGCATTTTGTGGATAAAATAGTAAAATTTCTCAGTTTCAACATTCGCTATGTTATCTTTGTTTCATTGTGAATAAAATACTGCCTAATGTGATTTGAAAGTCATTGCATTTTGATTTTATTCACAATTTACTCTTTGTCCCAACTATTTCAGAATTGGGGTTGTAAAATCATTGTAACCTTCACTGAAAATACAACATACTATCATGTAATTAAGTAACTTATAAACTGGGAAGTGTATCTCAATGGTTCTATATAGTTAAGCTTCATAATACATGTTCACAACATAAATAACAGTAATGAACATGTGCTCAAAAATCAAATTAAATATATTTGGATCAAAAATAGAAAAACAAGTCAATGAATATGGCATTTATCAATGAAAAATAAGGAGGCACCTCCCTTAGCATCAAAAAAAAAAAAATCAAAGAGAATCTTTTTAATGTAATCTTTTATACGGAAAAGGCAGTATATGCTCTCAGATTATGCAAAAAAAAATTCCACTTTGCGCACCATGTATGCATATGAATCTCCTCCAACTCTCACATTAAACCTACGCCCTTGATTGGTATGTTCCCTTTCCACCTTAAGTAGTAGATTGGCTGGTGGATAACATTATAACAGCAAGGCAACTGCATCCCTTTACAATGGTCTCATGATTCAGAATGGCAACTCATCAGCGTACATTTTTGGATCACCGCAAAACTGTAATACCACTTCAGAAATTAGTGAAGTATATTTAGAAAGATAGCTGCTCAACAGCAGTTGCCTTTCTGATCTCTAGCCCTAAATTCGCAACACCCTGCCTTTATTCCCTGCTCGCGATCTAAACTCCAAATTATAATTTCCCAGCATAAAGTCATGCTGTGCCACTAACAGTCCTGGTTTCCCTCTCAGGTTTCGGACTGCTGCTCGTCATCAGCTAATTCTCTCCCATTTGTTAAAGAAATTTGCATTCCCTTGAGCATTTCCCTTAATGAGCCTTTTCTTGCCACTCCAGCAGCATCAATAAGGCATATTTGCACCCTGCTGAGGTGCTTGTATTGGTCCTGCCTACCCGAAGTGATAAGTGATGCTTCGTTTGTTATGGGTTCATCAATACAACAAAGAGAGAAATACAGGGCTAATCGATGCAGCGTGAATCCAGATCCTGAAAAGCTCCACACTAATGAGCCGCCAGACTGCAATGCACTGAGCTACTGCTGGCCTGGGAGAGAACAGAGCAACCCAAAGGCCCACTTGCACATCGGAGAGCCAATCCTGAAACACAAGAGCGAGTCGGTCTTTAGCTAGTCCCCCAGCAACCTGTGTTCCAGCTCCACAGTGAGGCTAGTGCCACCAATATGTCCTCAGTTTTCTTCATTTTTACCTCTTTTAAAGCCTTTCAAGAATCTCGCCTTAAAATGCTTGACGCAGAACCAGTTCCCATTTACTTTTCCTTATTAGTAACCAAGATATGAGAGAGATTGAATGCATAATAGTGCTGGACTGGTGGTGAAAATACTCATTTGAGGAAGGATAGTCACACAATCTCAGCGACAATACAATAATAGGCTTAAACAATGCATAATAAATTAACGCAAGTTTCGCTCCGGGTATTGAATCATCTCTCAATACCCTGAAGATGACTTACGTCAAAACTTTGCTAATTATATGAATTGTGGCTAGTGACTGCCCTTTTTAGCATCCAACTAGCAACAAAACATTAATTTTCCAATTTACAAAAACTAATCAGTAGAATGGCCAGCAAATTTGTTCTTATCTGGCATTATTGCTCATTGCATCAATAAATTTATCAGACATTTTCCTATCCCCGTTAAAGCTGCAGTTTGTAACTATGAAGGAGCAAGAGGACTTTGAAAATTAAAATTTGAAAAAAAAAAAAAAGCAAAACTTTTAGATCCCTCCTCCTCCCTCTCCACTGCACTCCTGCCTTAAGACCCTCCCCCAGAGGAAGCTGCCGTGAACGTGAAGGCACACAAGCTGTTATGGATGCGACTGTGGAGAGATTTTGCAAGTTCGCATTATGAAAATGGCCAAGTTGTGGCCAACTGTTGTGTTGTGAACAGTCAACATTGCTGACCAACAAATGAGCAGAAATAGATCATGTCGACATGAAAAGTAATCTACAGCTGCATGTATTCATTAAAAACCCAGATGATTTTAACTGGTCAACTGCCAAAGATTCCAGGATCTTGGTGAGTGGAGTCAGCTTGGCAAGTTGAGTCAGTTTTTAAAAATGTGATTCTAACTCGTCGGGGCCAGGCAGTTTTGCAACATCAAATTTTTTTAGGACTGCATGAACTTCAATCTGGGTCAGTAATTTAAAATAAACCTATCACTCAGAGAAGGCTCGGGGAGATTGCATGCAGTGCTTGTCATATTTGAATTATAGATTTTATCGAACAATTAATTTGAGGCAATAAAGTGCTAAAAGAATTTTAACCATGTCCATAATATTTTGTGAGTCATGAACGATTGGGTCTTCATGTGATACATAACGGCCACCATTCAGTGATTTTATTTATCCAAAAAGGTTTTGGAAAACTTTCAGATTTTTCATTGTTTCCATTTTACAGAAACCAGTCGTGGCTCTTCTTATTTCAACTGCACTTCTGTTCCTGATTTGCCTTAACAATAACCAGTCTGTGTCAGATTGGGGTTTTCATGCTTCAGCTCAAGCCAAATTTCATTTGTGCAATCATTTGGGGAGGTCTGAGGAAAACCAGTGATTATCCCTCCCTTTAATTTTGTAATTTATATTAAGGGCATGCTTATTAATAACACAAAACAAGCCTTCGTAAAATAATTCATACACTTTCAACATCTGATATTATCCAGAACCAGACAGGAGAAAGAGCACTTTTCACAAGATTGACAGTGTTTGAATAATGAACCTGGAACTGCTCCCGCAAGCAGGAAATCTAATTTGTAATCAAGTGGACTTAATGTTGACAAAATTGGAGTAAATGGAAGAGAACTAATTCCTTGATATTTTAATTACCTGTATATTATAAGAACTTGCACATTTCAGCATGTATATCCATTTGCCTCCTGAAATGTCATGGTTTCGCCCCCGCCGGCAGAAGACATGAAGCCGGCGGGCACTGGGACCGTGTACCCAAAAGCAAGACAAGGCACCCAAATGCTCAGGCTGAGTAAAAATATGAAAAAAATTGTTGATTTAAACAACAAATAAAACCAAGGAGGGGAGCAGCAGCACACGGACACACATCACAGGGATCCAGGAACAAAATGCTGCTGCACCAATCGGCGGTGCAGCCAACTCTTAATTAGCAAACCTTCGCCTCCACCTTAACGAGCCACACCTGCTGCCCGTTAAGGTGGTGGTGAAGAATGCAGCAGGGGGGGGGGGGACGGCAAGGACCAACCCTTACATGAAAGGGCAAAGAAACCACCAAAATCCTGCATTGCTTAAGACGGTCAAATTACCTAACCAGCTATTTGCTAGCACAGGGCTCACATAAAGAAAACAGGTGGAAAATTTCTGCTCTGTCCCCTGATAGAAAAAAAGGTTATACCGTGGGAGCTAATTGCCATATCTTCCTAAACTGAGTTTAAAAATGAAATAAATATCAGCAATGCCTTGAACCATAATTGAAGTCTTAGTCCAAACTCCAGTAACACTTCAGTCGTTTACTGCTGGTCGGCACAAATGCAAAACACAGCTGTCGTAGGATAATGCTGAAGACTTTGAGTGAAACGCTGTGTTTTTATAAATGTGTTGTCAGCAAAACATGCTGTTAGCAAGTAGCACTGTACTCCAAAATGAGGGATCTGGGCAGGGTGGCCAATTTGTGAATGATTTAATTGTACAACAATCTTTTGTCGTATTAGATCACATATGCATGCTGTGGCTAAAAAGAGCTCATGTAAGAACAGCCAAATACCAAAAAGTTTTATTTTTCAGCATGTAATCTTCAGCTAAACCTAGAATAGCTGCAGTAAACATGCATGCAAGCGTGGCAGGTTTAGACTTGTTGCACACTGCAGCTGCATGTGGAAGAAAGTGGATATGAACCAGCAGCAGGCAATATTAACTGGCAGCAGGCATGAGTGATTCAGAGCAGCAGTGCAGCAGCTTGTTTGTCATCGAGGCGGAGAAAGAGCGCTGCTTACATTGCCCGCCCTCCAGTGGGGCAGAGCAGTGTCTGATATGCAAGGGAGTGTTTATGGGAGGGTGAGCATGTCTTGAGTCATCTGCTAGAACTTGCCTTGCAAGTTATTCTCACTAAAAGTGACTGAGAATACATCCACTCTCCAATGGTGCCCACCAACCAAATGTAGTTGTCCAAGTTTATTAAATGTTTCCCTTTTTTTTAACTCAAGCTGCATAAAAGTCCACAGAAAGAAACATGTTAAACCACTGCTTGTATGGCCAACAGCCATAATTCACAGACAAACTCCAAAGTTCACAAATCAGCCATCTATTTAGGATCTCAAAGGATATTGGTTTTTGTGCAAGCCAGGCTCATGACTGACAATGACATGCCTCAATATTCCCAGTTTTCTTCCAAATATAACCACAAAAATCATGACATAGAACAAATACTGATAGACTTCACAGTATTAAGCAATTATGGATTGATAATCAGCATTGAACTGTACTCATTGAAAAGACTGAACAGGCTTAATGAGTCAAATCTGTCTCATGAATCTGGAATGGAGTTGATCTTCCCAGGCTACTCTCTCACTCCCTAGACTCCCTGTGAATTTACAAGCTGTCCAAGTTGTGTTTTTTGGATTTTGCCTATAGTTATCAGGGATAGGCTGCAGCTATAGGCGTGCGACCCTAGTGAGAAAGAAGGAGATAAAATGATGTATTGATAGATGGCTTGTGGTGATTCAGTGGACAGGACTCTGTGTGGGACTCACACTGGGAGATTCTGGGTTTGTGGAGCAACAACGCACAGTTAATCATGAATTATTTGCAAACTAATGACTGTTAATGAGCTTCTCAGCAACAGCCGACATGCGTACACATACCGTGACTGAGACCTCTTTATTCCCCAACTCTGCCATCAAACAAACTATAAAGAGAAAGAGAGAGAGAGAGAGAGAGAGAAAGAAAAAAAGGGACTTGAAAAATACTGCAAGGCAAGAAAACTGCTTCTACAAATCTAATGAAATCTCCTCTGAATTTTAAATCTTCTCATCAAGGAGGAGCCGACATCCCTGTTGGGACACAGCAGGAAATTAGTGACTTTTGCAGCACAGTGCATTTTAAGTTTGGTGCGTGTGAACGTTTTAATGAGTGCATGTGCGTGAATGTATGAGTGTGTGCCTGTGACGGAGTGTGTAATACAGTATACGAGTTTATCCTACGTAAACAATTTCACAGTTCAGCTCAAGCGTCCTCTTCTAATGCTTATTATCATTTCTAGGACCAGCCATGATGAAGGTGGTGAGAGTAATGATTTCCTCCAGGCAAAACTCATTCAGTAGAGGCAGCTGGCAATAAATCAAATGTAATCAGTTGAATCACCCACGCATGGATGAAAGGGTTAACCTCTCCTCCTCTGTCTAAAGTCCAACCAATCCAATTCTAATCTGACATATTCTTATTTCAGTGAATCTAATTTCAGTTTTTTTTTCCTCTCTTTTTATTTTTCTCTTTGCTATAGTATTTAGTCATACCTAAAAGAACTTGGACTGTAAATGAGTGTGAGGTTGAGAAAGTAAGTGAACTGATGCCTGGGTTTTAGGTCCCCCTGTTCCCTCTCACTAACCTGCATGTCTTCTCTCCCAAAACCTGAGATATGACATCTCCAGTTCACAGAGCCCAATGTGGCATCAAAAGACCACATGTGCCCGTATATCTGCGGAGACACAAAGTAGATTTCACATCACTTAAATCTCATATTTGCAAGAGCCCTTTTCCATTTCTTTAACAAGCTTGAAATACTAAGATCCGCCAGCACGGGATGGCTGATGTGCCAAAACCAAATTCAGGAGACAGCAGAAAACATTTTCTGATAATGGACTATGGATGGATGGAGGTATGAAAAAGCACATCTAGGCAGTAAGATATCTATGTATTAAATTCCGCTGGAAAATATTGACTGGTTTTGGCATTCTGGCTTGGAAAAGACATGAGATGGAGGGAAGGACATGAAGATGGACGAAAGTATAAAAAGGCACGTGCTCAATGAGATGAATCTACACACCAGATTGTTTGGAAAAAATGTAGAATGGTTTAGAAGTTCTGGCGCAGAGAAGAAGTGTGACGGACAGAGAGGCACGCAGACAGACGTGAACTATCACACAGAAAAACAACACTCATTCCTATATCCCCATTCTATTCCGTGGCAGGGCATAATAATCACAGCACTGGGGACGGTTCCTCCTGTTGTTGGAGTGTCATTGCCCCCCCAATTAGCACCTTAGGTTGCATAAAAAATAAGAAATGGGAATGTTGATGCGAGGGCTTTGCTGATTGGATATGTTTTGGAAGTGCAGAAGGTGACTGGCAGCATGATTTGGAGCCACAGCAGATGATTAGCCTCATGGTTTAGAGCCATGGGAGAAGATTGGTTGTGTGGTTTGGAGTGGTGGCAGGTGATTGGTTGTATGGTTTGAGTGGTGGCAGGTGACTGGTTGTGTGGTTTAGAGTGGTGGCAGCAGGGGTTAATTTGAGCCGGAATCTGCCGGAACAAGATCCGGCACCTCTGAATTTTGGCCTCTCTGTGTTTCGGTACCTATATGGGCGGATTTGGCACCTCTCGTATTAATAAAAAAAAATACACATATAAAAATGTTTGAAATTAAAATAGTAATGTGCATGTATTAATTTGCAGATCAAATCCCAAGAATTTCACGTTAATTAATTGTGATTGGTGTGGGTGAAAACACTTGTGGATCAAGTGTTCTCCCAACCTCTGTAAATCTACCTTCAAGGAATGGACACATTCTCCAGAGTCTGATGCGATCGGGTTTATTGCAAGTCGCTCAAAGTGAAGTACTAAACCCAGGCTGGTCTGCGCAAACCACATAGCATTCATTCTTCTTCAATCACCTGACACAGACTGACCACTGATAGTCTGATCACTTAATTTTTAGGGCCTTTGGACCTTCCCATAAGGTGGGGTAGTGTATGGTGTAGTGTACTAGAAAGTATACTAATTTAATACTTCCTCGTACTAAATTGGAACATTTTAAGTTTATAAAAGTATACTTTTACGTATACTTCAAGTTTAAGCAAAGTAAACTGAAAGTATCCATCTAGTTTACATCTAAGTTTTATTCTATACTGCAAGTACACTACAAGTTAACTTTTTTGTATACTGTGAGCGAACTAGTACGTATTTCTGGTTCCATATAAGAGAAAGAGGTACTTTTGTTTTGAATTGGGATTTCAATAAGAGTAGCCATTGCTGTGTTCTATACTTCGGCATCTAATACAATATTGTGTTTGAAAATTTTATTCATAAAGGAATCAATTTTGTTCTCTCCTGAGTATGTGCTCCATTGTAAATCCTTATAAGTACCTTCATCTGTGAATTAAAGCAGAATGCACTTCAGCATTGTCTACTCATAGAGTACATGAGGTAACCTCTCGTCTGCTTGCATTAAATAATATCTGAATTGCAACAGTAATATATTTTAGATTGCAATAATCATAAGCTGTGGGTTTGATGTTAAGTTTGAATGTATGCTTGCAGTTAAAAAAAAAACTTTTAGCTCCCTGAAAGTTTAAAACTAAATTTAAACTATAGAGGGCTTGAAGTATAGAACTAGTGGACTTGTAGTCTACCTATAAGTTTACTTGCAATATACTTCCAAGTGTACTTTCATGAACTAAAAAGTTGGCTTGAAGTATATAACAAGTAAAGTTGTAGTGCATCTAAGTTTACTTTCAGTATACTTCAAAGTATACTTTTATAAATTAGACATTGTGGTAGAAGTATATAACTAGTGAACTCATAGTTCATTTTTAAGTTTACTAGCAGTATACCTCACAGTATACTTTCATGAACTGAAAAGTTTACCAGAAATATACAACTAATAAACTAGCAGTATGTCTGTAAGTTTACTTGCAGTATACTTAAATGTATACTTTCATAAATTGAAAAGTATTCTAGAGGTATACAACTAGTTAAGTCACAGTATACTTAAAAGTTCACTTGTAGTGTACTTGCAGTACAAAATAAAACTTAAACTTAAAGTACCCATCTAGTTTACATCTATGTTGCTTAAACCTGAAGTATACTTTTTTTTTTGCAATAGTATGTATCAAGCCTGTCAAATTTGTTCTCAAATAAAATCAGACAAATATTTATATATTTCTTTGTGGGTTAATAACAATGCATAAAAATCAAGTTCAGCTCCACCCATGTGCTACTTACTCTGCTATGCTGCCCCAAAGCTGACAAAGCTTTACTGCAAACATTCCAAGTCCATGAGATAGTAAAAACTGAGTAAAAATATAGTACAGTATACTTCAAAGAAGCCAATATGTATGGTAAAAATATTTTAATGTGCCTTTGCTTTTGATAGTAGTGTTATGGCCCCAATTTGTTATTACATTACAACACAACAGCAACAGCAACAGCAAGGGATGACACACAATTTTTTTAAAAACTCAAACACATTTAATGAACAAAGACTAAACTACTATTTACAACTAATAACCAAGATTGATTATAACAAAAACAAAAATAAATATTTACAGTCCTTTTTGTGGGGCGGCTTGGTGATGTCTTGGGTGAGAAAAATCCACAAAAGAAACGTCACAGGTCTTGAACAGAAATGACAGGTCTGGTCACATGTATCCTTCTCCTTGCAATTTCTCCTACTTTACTGTCTCAATTCTTTTCCTTATATACTCTTTTGCAGACCCCACCCACATTTAGACCTCTTTTTTTTATTTTTCTGAGACTTGCCCCAGACATGTCCAGGACATGTCTAAACATGACTCCAGTCTGAGCTTAACAAAAAAAAAGGTAAATACTGCCATCTAGTGGCCTATATTCACAGTACACCTCCATTCCAAAAGGGAAAAATTTTGACTCATAAAGGCAAAATTTTTCTTTTCAATACAAAATGGTTAAGTGAACACTTGTCTATATATACATATCATACAATATTCAAACACATGATATATATATACACATTCAAACACGGGATAAGCAATCAGCAATTACATTGTCTGTACCCTTCACATACTTAATTTCCAAGTCAAACTCCTGTAAAATCATACTCCAATTCAACAATCTCCGATTCTTGTTTTTCATCTTACTCAAAAACATTAACGGATTGTGGTCAGTGTACACAATCATTGGCTTTTGTCCTGTACAAACATAAACCTCAAAGTGTTGTAAAGAAAGGACCAGAGCCAACAGTTCCTTCTCTATTGTGGAATAGTTCCTTTGGTGGCGATTGAACTTCCTGGAGAAGTATGCCACGGGATGCTCAATGTCATCAGAGTCACTTCTCTGTAGGAGCACAGATCCACAAGCTTGGTCGCTAGCATCGACCGCGATGGAGAACGGTTTGTTGAAGTCAGGAGATTTGAGCACGGGGAAGTGACACAGCAGAGACTTCAGGCGTTCGAAGGCTCTCTGGCATGCATCATCCCAGGAGAACTTTACGCCTTTCTTCAGTTGGTTAGTTAGACTGAGAGCAATCTCAGCAAAGTTCTTGCAGAACTTGCGGTAGTACCCGATCATTCCAAGGAAGCGACGCAAAGCTTTTTTGTTGTCAGGAACTGGAAAGTCCATGATGGCTTGGACTTTAGCATTTATGGGTGCCACCTTACCCTGGCCTATGACGTAGCCAAGATAGGTGACAGTAGCACAACCAAAGTCACTCTTGCTCAGGTTAACAGTCAGGTTAGCCTGGGTCAGGCGCTGGAACAACGTCTCTACATCTTTTAGATGTTCTTCCCAGGAGTCACTCCATGTGATCAGGTCATCGATGTACGCACCCGTGTGTGGCAATCCGGCGATTGTAGACTGTATCATCCTTTGGAACGTGGCTGGGGCATTTTTCATGCCAAAGGGTAGGACTTCATACTGGTACAATCCATATGGTGTGGCAAAAGCAGAGATGCTCTTGGCCCTCTCAGTTAAAGGCACACACCAATAACCCTTCAATAAATCAATCTTGGTCAGAAACTTTGCTTGCCCTACACTATCAATACAATCATCAATCCTAGGTATTGGAAACACATCAGTTCTAGTTACAGCATTGACTTTGCGATAATCTGTACAGAATCTAGTACCTCCATCAGGTTTTGGAACTAGCACACAGGGTGAACTCCAATCTGAGTTGGAGGGTCTGATAATATCATGTTCTAACATGTACTCAACCTCTTTCTCAGCAATCTTTCTCTTTTCAGGATTCATCCGGTATGGATGCTGTTTTATTAGTTTGGCATCACCAACATCTACATCATGAGAGGCTATAAAAACTCTCTTTGGAACATCAGGAAACAGATCCTCATATTTCTTGATCAACCTCTCAAACTGATCTCTCTGTGAGGGTTCTAAGTGCTGGAGTTTTACATCAAGATTTTGCAACACTTCAGAATTTGACAATTTACATGAAAGAACTTCAGCTTTAATTCTTGGTTCATCATCTTGAAACTCCCCCTCATCTTCACACGTTTCGACCATTGGAGAATCTGAAGTGACAGCTGCAACCCTAGCATTTCTGTCATGATAAGGCTTTAGCATGTTAATATGACACAATTGTTTTGGTTTTCTCCTATCTGGAGTCTTCACAATGTAATTGAGATCATTGAGTTTTGTCAGAATTTCATAAGGACCATGAAATCTAGCCTGCAATTGATTGGACTGCAAGGGAAACAACACAAGGACCTTTTTGTCCTGGTTTAAACTCACGGCTTCTAGCCTTATGATCATACCAAGTTTTCATTTTTCCCTGACTTGATTTCAAGTTCTCTTTGGCAAGGTCACAAGCTGCACGCAATCTTTCCTTGAACTTACTAACATAGTCTAACAGACTGATATGCGGCTCTTTCTCTTGCCATTGTTCACTCAATAATAGCAAAGGTCCTCTCACTTCATGACCAAACACTAGCTCAAATGGACTGAATCCAGTAGACTCCTGCACTGCTTCTCTAGCTGCAAACAACAGCAAATTAACCCCTTCATCCCAGTCTTTCTCATGGTCATAACAATAAGTCCTCATCATTGTCTTGAGAGTGGAATGAAACCGCTCTAAGGCACCCTGACTTTCTGGATGATAGGCACTAGAAAGATTCTGCTTTGCACCTAGTTCATACACAACCTGCTGAAACAATCCTGAAGTGAAATTGCTACCCTGGTCTGACTGAATTTCCCTGGGAAGGCCAAACAATGTGTAGAACTTTATCAAAGCCTTTGAGATTGCAGTTGCCTTGATGTTACGTAGAGGTATGGCTTCGGGGAATCTGGTAGATGCACACATGATTGTCAACAAGTACTGATTTCCAGATCTAGTCTTGGGTAATGGACCAACGCAATCAACAATGACCCTAGAGAATGGCTCCCCAAATGCTGGGATAGGCTGCAATGGAGCTACAGGTGGGTCTAACTGGTGTTTTCCAACTACCTGACAAGTGTGACAGGTTTTGCAAAAGTTGGAAACGTCTTTCGGAAGCCCAGGCCAAAAGAAGTGTTTCATGATCTTATCAACAGTCTTGTTAACACCAAGATGACCTCCTAAAGGTAAACTATGAGCCATTGTTAAGATCTCATTCCTATAGACCTTCGGAACAACAATTTGCCTGACCACTGCCCAATCTGCATTGGCAGGGATATCAGGAGGGCGCCACTTCCGCATCAACACACCATCCTTGAGATAATACCCAACTGGAACTGCGTCTATTTCTTTATCAGGAAGGGCTCTCCTCTTTAGTACACAAATTTCAGGATCATTAGTTTGCTCCTCAATCAACCGCTTTCTGGACAGAGACAAGTCTCCAGACACATCAGAATCACCAGACCCATCCGGCTGGCTGAATAGAGAACTGATAAAAGTATCTGATAAGTCCTCAAATGGAGAAACCATAGTAGGCCAATCAGAGTCATGAGGCGAACCACCTGAGTCCTGACTATTCAATGTACTGGACGGCACCACATCATCTTCTTCTTTAGCCTTCTTGGCCATAGCACGAGTCACTGCGCAAGAAGGATACAGAGATGGGTCCTCATCCCCATCTTCAGTGCTCGGCTGTGAAGTAAGATGTACAGGGGGAACTACTTTGCCCCCAGCCAGGTCATTGCCTAGCAACAGAGAAACACCCTTTATAGGTAGACTTGACATAAGTCCCACCTTTACCTGTCCTGTAACTAAATCTGACTTCAAGAATATAGAGCGCAGGGGTACAGATACAGTCCTCCCTTCAATACCTTGTACAAGTATGAAATCCCCTGAAGCGGTCTCATCACGTAACTCCAAGGAGTCCATCAACAAAAGTGACTGAGAAGCTCCGGTATCCCTTAGGATATATATGGGGACAGGAGTAGTATGCTCATTCAGAGCCACAAATCCCTCTGACACAAATGGAAGAAATTCCTCCCTCACAAAGTCAGCTGTATCAGGCTTTTTAGCCCC
Source organism: Gymnothorax reevesii (assembly GCA_029721435.1). Taxonomy (NCBI): domain Eukaryota; kingdom Metazoa; phylum Chordata; class Actinopteri; order Anguilliformes; family Muraenidae; genus Gymnothorax; species Gymnothorax reevesii. The sequence goes on along the minus strand of CM056585.1, from coordinate 71,664,642 downwards.
ACAAGAAGCAGGCAATTTAGCAGATTGGTTATCTACTACAGGGGTTTCTAACCTTGTTTTCACAAAGGCATTGGTTTGGTATCCTTTTATTTTTCTTTCTTAGCTTTAAGGAACCACCAGTTAGTTGTAACATGACCAGATTTCTTGCAATAACTGCAAACTAGACCACTTTTGCCACTGTCGGCTTTCACACTTTGATCAGACCTGTTACTGGATTTCTGAGCACCATCACCAGATTTGTCTTTGTCTTTGGGTGAGGAATCTTGGGTATCACCGTAACCCTTTTTCTGAAATTGGGACCATCTATTATTACTGCTAGACTGAAATTTGGACTTATGTGTGAGAACATATTCATCTGCAAATTTGGCAGCTGATTGGAAATTCAGTGCTTGCTTCTCATTAAGGTAGGTCTTAACATCATCTTTAACACAGTTCTTGAATTCTTCAACTAACACAATCTCTTTTAGTGAGTTGAAATCATCCTTGACCTCCATAGAAGTACACCAGCGTTCAAAGCAAACTTTCTTCTCATTAGCAAATTCAACATAAGTCTGATTTTCAGATTTCATCAGACCTCTGAATTTCTGTCGGTAAGCCTCTGGAACCAACTCATAAGCTCTCAAAATAACCTTTTTGACAACCTCATAATCAGAGGAATCATCTGACAAAGCCGAATAGGCTTGTTGAGCTTTACCCTTGAGGACAGTTTGCAACATCAGAGGCCAGTGTTCCTTTGGCCACTGGCAACTCTTTGCTACCTTTTCAAAACACTGGAAATAGTTGTCAACATCCTTTTCCGAAAATGAAGGCACCAGTTTTACCTCCTGGCTAGCACGAAATATATTTTCAGTTGCAATTTTTATTTTTAGTTGCTCCATTTGGAGTCTTTCTTCTCTATCGAATTTCTCTAATTCAAAATCTCTGTCTTGCAAATTTTTCTAACTCAAATTCTCTTTGTTTTTCTTTTTCCTCCCTTTCTATTTTCTCTTCTCTTGCTAATTTTTCTAACTCAAACTGCCTTTGTTTTTCTTTTTCTTCCCTTTCAAATTCTCTTTGCTTTTCTTTTTCCTCCCTTTCTTTTTCTCTTTCCTCCCTTTCAATCTCTAGCATTTTTAATTTAAGTTCCATTTCTATATTTGGATTTTCCACTGGAAACTGTTCCAGATCTCCGGGTGCAAACACATTTTCATCAATGTAATATTCAACTATCTCTCGAGCCAGTCTTGCTTTTCGCATGGCTGGTTTCACCTCTGTCAGCTCTAAATGTCTGCAAATTTCTAGCAGTTCTGTCTTTTTAAAAGACTTCAAAACCCCTACGGTTGGTGATGCCAAGAAATCATCCATTGCTGTTGTCAATATATATGTATTCAATTAAAAAAAATCTATTTTACAATTTGAAATGTTAGATTTTCAATAAATTACTCACAAAATGGTCTATCCCGGACCTTGAGCCCCCAATTTGTTATGGCCCCAATTTGTTATTACATTACAACACAACAGCAACAGCAACAGCAAGGGATGACACACAGTTTTTTTAAAAACTCAAACACATTTAATGAACAAAGACTAAACTACTATTTACAACTAATAACCAAGATTGATTATAACAAAAACAAAAATAAATATTTACAGTCCTTTTTGTGGGGCGGCTTGGTGATGTCCTGGGTGAGAAAAATCCACAAAAGAAACGTCACAGGTCTTGAACAGAAATGACAGGTCTGGTCACATGTATCCTTCTCCTTGCAATTTCTCCTACTTTACTGTCTCAGTTCTTTTCCTTATATACTCTTTTGCAGACCCCACCCACATTTAGACCTCTTTTTTTATTTTCTGAGACTTGCCCCAGACATGTCCAGGACATGTCTAAACATGACTCCAGTCTGAGCTTAACAAAAAAAAGGTAAATACTGCCATCTAGTGGCCTATATTCACATTACAGTAGCCTAACTGCAAGCCAGTATACTTGAACATTAGGCATGAATATTTTAATACTTAGATATACTCAAGAAAAGTATGATAATCATAAGTTTAGGTACCAGTATTAGCTAAATATACTTAGACTTTTTGGTATACTTTTCAGTATCAGCAAAGTATACGTAAGTATTACTGAGCTAAGTATATCTCTGACAAGTACATCAAAAGTAAACTGAAAGTATACTCTCTTATTTTTAGTTTTGAAGAAGTATACTGATAGCACACTTGAATAAACTTTTTTTTGTAAGGGTAAGTATATCTCTAATAAGTACATCAAAAGATAACTGAAAGTATACTCTCTTATTTTTAGTTTAGAAGAAGTATACTAATAGCACACTTGAATAAACTACTTTTTTGTAAGGGTAGTAATGTAAACTACAAGGCACGCAGCGAAAGCGGGATGTTTTCAACCCAGTTGAGAAGCAGTTTTTTTCCGAGGCTGAATTTCCTATTGTGCATGCTGATACGGAAGCTCGTAAGAACAGCAAATTACAGTAAGCTCACGACCGGCGTAAAAATAGCTAATGTCAAAAACAAAACAATTCCAGCGGCCCTGATCCAGTCAGTTTAATTTATTTCGCGGTCATGGATGAAATTCTGGGACAGAGACCGCTGGCGATGGCAATGGCCAAGAGAGTGGAGTCGATGTCGGCTTTAAAGCTCTAACTGGAGGTAACCAAAGCCATGACGATTACTTTCGAGCGTTATATTTGCAGAAAACCCGATGGTGGGATTGGACCTAAGTGGTGGATATGCTTTATAAAGGTGGAGGGGCATTCTCAGGCACGATGCTCAGCGGAGTAAAAAAATAATAATAATAAAAGTTATATATACACTCAACAAAAATATAAACGCAACACTTTTGTTTTTGCTCTCATTTGTCATGAGATGGACTCAAAGATCTAAAATTCATTCCAGATACACAATATTACCATTTCTCTCAAATATTGTTCACAAATTTGTCTAAATCTGTGATAGTGAGCACTTTTGCTTTGCTGAGACAATCCATCCCACCTCACAGGTGTGCCACATCAAGATGCTCATCAGACACCATGATTAGTGCACAGGTGTACCTTAGACTGTCCACAATAAAAGGCCACCCTGAAATGTGCAGTTTTTGCTTTAATGGGGGTCTGGGGACTCAGAACCAGTCAGTATCTGGTGTGACCACCATTTGCTTCATGCAGTACAACACATCTTCTTCGCATAGAGTTTATCAGATTGTCAATTGTGGCCTGTGGAATGTTGGTCCACTCCTCTTCAATGGCTGTGCGAAGTTGCTGGATATTAGTGGGAACTGGTACGCGCTGTCGTATACGCCGGTCAAGCATATCCCAAACATGCTCAATGGGTGACATGTCCGGTGAGTATGCTGGCCATGCAAGTGCTGGGACATTTTCAGCTTCCAAGAATTGTGTACAGATCCTTGCAACATGGGGCCGTGCATTATCTTGCTGAAACATGAGGTGATGTTCATGGATGTATGACACAGCAATGGGCCTCAGGATCTCATCACGGTATCTCTGTGCATTCAAAATGCCATCAATAAAATGCACCTGTGTTCTTCGTCCGTAACAGATGCCTGCCCATACCATAACCCCACCACCACCATGGGCCACTCGATCCACAACATTGACATCAGCAAAGCGCTCACCCACACGACGCCACACACACTGTCTGCCATCTGCCCTGAACAATGTAAACCGAGATTAATCCGGGAAGAGAACACCTCTCCAACGTGCCAGACGCCATCGAATGTGAGCATTTGCCCACACAAGTCTGTTACGGCGACGATCTGGAGTCAGGTTAAGACCCCGATGAGGACGGCGAGCATGCAGTTGAGCTTCCCTGAGATGGTTTCTGTCAGTTTGTGCAAAAATTCTTTGGTTATGCAAACCAATTGTTTCAGCAGCTGTCTGAGTAGCTGGTCTCAGATGATCTTGGAGGTGAACCTGCTGGATGTGGAGGTCCTGGGCTGGTGTGGTTACACGTGGTCTGCGGTTGTGAGGCCGGTTGGATGTACTGCCATATTCTCTGAAACGCCTTTGGAGACGGCTTATGGTGGAGAAATGAACATTCAATGCCCGAGCAACAGATCTGGTTGAAAATCCTGCTGTCAGCATGCCAATTGCACGCTCTCTCAATGCTTGCACCATCTGTGGCAATTTGCTGTGAGACAAAACTTCACATTTCAAAGTGGCCTTTTATTGTGGGCAGTATAAGGTACACCTGTGCACTAATCATGGTGTCTGATGAGCATCTTGATGTGGCACACCTGTGAGGTGGGATGGATTGTCTCAGCAAAGAAAAAGTGCTCACTATCACACATTTAGACAGATTTGTGAACAATGTTTGAGAGAAATGGTAATATTGTGTATCTGGAATGAATTTTAGATCTTTGAGTCCATCTCAGGACAAATGGGAGCAAAAACAGAAGTGTTGCGTTTATATTTTTGTTGAGTGTATATATATATGTATAAAATCACTGTCACCCACTGCTTCTCGGGACTCTTTCAATTGACATTAAAGGAATGAGTCGGAGATCTGTCCATGCACTGAAAAGCATTGGCCAACAAACCACGCCCCTAACAGCAAAAAGGGAAAAAAAAACTCAGGCAATTTGCTTTTTCTGTGCAGAGTAGCCTAAAATAAAGTTATTGTTATAACATTTATAACGTGGGCAGGCCTATTATTTGAATTGAGGATTGTAAGTCCCACAGCGTGGCAAGTGGCTGGGCATTTACATTTTGTTTTTGGCACGTTTTCTGTTGACGTTCCGGGACCTGTGCACGTTGCGTCATCCCTGAGCTGTCATATGTACTTATGTACACCTTAAGATTTACAAATTAAGCACTGGGTGGCAGGTGATTGGTTGTGTGGTTTGGCGTGGTGGTAGGTGATTGGTTGTGTGATTTGGAATGGGAGCAGGTAAATAACCACATATTTTTGATCTAGGGAAGATGATTAGCTGAGTGGTTAAAGCAGAAAATAGGCTGAGAGACTTGGAGCCCTAGCAGGTGATCGGCCGAGTGGTTCAGAGAGGGTCGTTGGCTGAATGGTTTGGAGCAGATTCAGGTAATTTGGATTGGAGCAGGAATGAAATTATTTGTACCACTGATGCCAAGCTACAGAAACAATTTCATCACGGTTTCACAGAATTTGAACAAGATGTATCCAATAGTGCTATGTACTAAGTGTTTTTCTTTCTGTGTACTCTATGCAACTTGTCATCAACAACAAAGTGCTTTTGTTAAGATAGATGTGTACTAAGGTCTCTGCTTGTCAAAAGGATGTGCCATTTAAATCTGATATGAACCAGGTTCAAATTCGAACAACCAGGTTGCATAATGTTGCAAATGCCTGCATTTCTTTCTCAAAACTGCGGGAACATAAAATACTGAAATGAGGTCTGTTCCCCGTTCCCACTGAAATCCACAGAATGATTAGCTCACATCACCTTATTCATGTTTCCGTCAGTACCAACAAAGCCCTGTGCACACCTCTGTGCAGGTCCTGTGTTACCCACTATTAACCACATAAGCTTCCCGTGAGCCAATTCTCTACCACTTCAGCAGTGAGAGTACCCTGAAGTTCATTGTAAAACCATAGCCAAAAGCATAATTGGGTTGCTTGCAGCAAAATAATTCACTTCAAATAATGCCACAAATATTCCCCTATTATTGCCTCAACCATTTTGCTGTTAGAGTAAAATTTGCTATGAAAAATAAATAGTGTCTCCATTAGCAAGATAATTGTACCTGAATTGCATAATGAGAAAATAGGGGATTTCAGGCACTTACTGCACCCATTGGCTTTGTCTGACATGCAGGTCCTCAGATAATGATGGGGCAATTAAAGGCTGTTATTACAATCTCTCCTGTGTCATTTCATATCAGAAATGATATTTGACTACTGTTGCCATGGTGATTTATATTACATAGTGTATGAAAACAAGGGCCTCTCTCATTTTCCATCAGTGATGTAATCAAGACATCCCAGCAACGATTCATAGTGTTAGTTTCTACGGATTCACACATATCTTCAATGCTACCTGTGTGGTCTGTGATCAGTTTATATTAAACTGCTCTCACTGAATTCCATGCGAGGCCTTCAGCAGTATTTCTGTATGTGCCTGTCACATCACAGCCCCATTGCTCACTAGGACATACCGTCTAATGATAAATACATGTAGTGCCCAGAAAAGGGTTCCTCGTCGGCAAACAGATCGCTGAACAACTGTGCTGAAGAGAGAAGCCCCACATGAAGAACAAGTTCCTTCTGATGCAGTCTATTCACTCATGATCCCCTTATCCAAGAACAAAGCCTCTCATTGGATCATCTTTTAAAAATTTTTTTTTCAAGCGGAGAGTACCTGCAGATTTTTGAAAATGAAAAGTGAATTTATTTTAGATTAACACTTAGGGTGCTGAAATAATTATTTTCAAAATATATACATTTCATAATCCCCTGCGGGAGCTCTTTTAAACAAGTCGACACATGATTTTGTTTCTGTTTTCAACAGCTTTGATTTTGATTTCTTACATCACTGAGCAACAATAGCTGCATTTAGCGCTCTAAGGGTTAATCCTCTGCGCTCACTGATGAAACGATTTCAGGTTAACTGCTCAGAGGTACTGTAGTCACAATAGACTACAAAAAATGGGGAGAAACAGCTGCTAATTTGTGATGATTATTTAAATGCAATCACTTGTTAATCGTTCACAGCAATCATAAACAGGATGCTGATGGATATCTGAAAGCAGCCTGACTGCAGATTAGAAAATGACTGATGCTAATGATGCTTTGCCCCTCCAAAAGCTGTACACAGAAGGAATGCCAACACACAAAGCACAATAGGTAATGGGGACATAAAACTCATCGGCATTCTAATCAGAGCCTCGCCGCATGAATGTGTCATTAATCTGACCCTATAAATCGTGATAATATCAGGCATTAGAAACACATGATCCCATGGGGTCCACTAATGTATGCATGTGGACACAATGATATCTGTTCATTGCTGAGCCCAGCTCTTATCGCACTGCTGTGCGCAGAGCCTCTAAGAGGGACTTATACAACAACACAGGGCTTAATGCAGCCACACACAAGCTCACTCCAGTGAGTGAACACATGAATAAGTGAACTATCTAGCCTTAGACCGACAAACAGACTGACGCACTCAGTGTATATTACCGAGATTATGGGCCAGGTCAAAATAGAATGGGAAGATTTTACTGCAGAGTTATTCCAAAATATAAGTTCTGGATTTGTGATTGAGGTGGGTAGATATTACGGCTACACCTGTAAGTGTGCCTGCACACGCACACACACGCGCTTTAGGCAGGTTATTTCATTACAGCACCATACATACAACCATGGTGCTAATTACAGCAAAACTGCCGCTGTGCTGGATTGTCTTAGAGGAGAATCTGACGGGCAGAAGTTGGTAACATAAGCCTGGGCTGCTGGTGGGACAGGTTCAGAGGCTCTCCCCATAAGGACTGCTTCACATGAGGTAATGAATTTGCCTGTCAGGGCGAGCGGCCGTGGAGACAGGTAAGGGGCGGACAGGTGAGGGACGGGCTCAGTGGGATATTCTGATTGGCTGATGCCAGGAGTGACCTTCTGTGGTAGGTTAATGGCTTTCTGACTCTGTGCCCGCGGTGATGGTGGGATAATGGCCGCAACACCATGGCCATGGTTACCTCAGTCACCTCATAATATGTGCTTTCAAAAGACAGGCTGACAGGAGGGGTGCTAACAAGAAAAACCCAAAAATGCTGCGTCACAGGTTGCTGGGCAGAGCACACACTGAAAAAGTGCGAAAGCACGCACACAAATAAAAGCACGCACACACACACACACATTCGCATATATACACACACACACAGACACACACACATACACAAACACTTAACAATGGCATCCATCTTCATATTGTAGTACTATTACATTTCACTTATGATAATGTGTCACTTCTGGTTTATTACATACCATAACTTCACTGACTCAGTCAATATTTACCGAGTGAACTCTGTGGTCATGGCTGCAGATAATCAATACTGTTAATAGCACCTTATTAGACCTCTGTCCTATAATTTTTGTCAACCTGCAGTGTGCATTTCCTGTACATCATGGGTAAAAAGCATCTGTGGAATAAATTTGATGTAAACCCCAGCACTGACATAACATCCAGTCGATCAGGCATAACAGTTCTTGTCAAGCATAATGGGCTGTGATGCTGTGCAATGGGGACAGACAAAATAATTAAGCTAAGGGTTTGGCTTACCACCTGTTATCTGGAACGCTAAAAACCAAAATGAACCCTGCGGCTTCAGTGCCGAAGACGTAATGCGCGGTGGATCATAAAGCCCGTTCATAAGGGCCACTGATAATGCTACAGACAGCAGCTGGGCAAAACACAACGTGTTACAGATACAATCCAGACTATAAGCGCGGCCAGTGCTGCCCCCAGGTGGAAAGCTACACAATCACACTTCCTAATACCACAGCAGAAATATTCACTCAGGATCACCAGCAGCCATAAATCTAATGCTGTGAGTCGCATTAGTGTGTCTGTGTGTGTGCGCGCACATGTAAGTTTTTACCAAGCTTGAAGTCTATCAGCTTGGATGAGAAGGTCATACGTATGTCATAAGCATGGTGCGAATAGTCTTGGAGAGATAGAGGGATGACCAGTATCTTGCCATTTTTCATTGCTGAGATTGATCAGATATACATTTTGTAATATATTGGACTTTATAACCTCTTGAACTGCATAATCATGACGGACAACGCTGGCGTGTGGATGATACTTTTACTCGCAAATTCTAGAACTTCATCGCATTATCGTATTTCATGCTCTTGGGCACTCTGTGAGAAGCACAAAAATGGCAACCAAGTGACCCAACATGGCAAATAAGCGGAAGAATCAATCTACACAATTCCTTTGTCCCGACAATTTTATAAAATTCTTGTCATTTGCTAAACTGTGACGAAGCAGATTATGTAATACATATCCCTACCTTTCAGTTGGGGTAGGATGCTGGGGGCACAAATACTGGCACACCATTCCATGTTAGCATTAGTCTGGCTGTTGCATTAGACGCTCTACAAAAATGGGGAAATGACGCCCTCTAGTGTTTCAGAAAAGGGAAACAGTTAAGTGGTGAAAAGGGGATCTGCGGGGTTCCACTCTCTGTAGGGACTGAAGCATTCTTGGGAGCTGGAGACAGTTCGTGGGTCAAAAGCATCAGCACAGCAATTGGGAAGGAAAGGTGCCAGGAAACTAGTCAGTGTGACTAGTGTTCAACAGCAAGCCACCTGGAAGGGTATTTTTAGATTATGTTAGTTGTAGGTGGAGGGTATACTAAACAGCTCCACCTTGGTTTTATTGGTGCCAGGTGTACGGGAATGTGGCAGCAGTGTGTAGGAGAAGGATGAACCAGTGTAAAAGTTGTGGGAAAGTTTCTCAAAAGAACTAGTGATATTTTCATGCTATGGGAAAGTAGTGAAATGGGTTCAGTCCAGCGTAAGAGAAGAAAAATGAAGAGAGGTAGCAAGGAAGAGTTCAGGTTGGGGAAACCGAAAGAGTGATGATGGAAAAGGAACCTCAGAGGAAAGAACAGGCAAGCTTTCAGCCTGATAAAAAATGAAATAAAGATATCAATAGACTGTGTCGCAGATATATGTGAACGCCTCCTCCCATCCAAAAAATGCCACCCCTCGTCCATCTAACAGATAAATCTTTTGTGACTAAATCTATCCTGTGTATGAGCTTATCAAAACTGTGTGAAGTGTACAGTAATGATGTGCCATCCATTTGCGTTTCTCATGTGAAACGTTCATTTATTCTGTGACTTCTTTTTTTTTTTTAAAGAATGTAAAGGCAGGGTATGTAAGATTTTTGTTGTGACATTTGTTGAAATTCTCTGAACAGCCCAACAGAAATCAATAGATGTCCAAAAAAGGTGCCCGCAGCTGTCGTAAACCTGTGGTAAGCTTGTCCAATAATTTAATTTGGGTTGAATGACATTTCTGGATGACTTACCCGCCTGCCTACTACACAGGCCTATATAACTAGCTGCACACACCCCACCTGTGCACTCATTGCATATGCCCTGAGTGGTGGACGAGATAGACATTACGTTGGTAAAGCAGCATACGTTAGGCGTGCGAGAGCTGCAGAGAAAGTGGCACTCAAGATTTGTTCTACCTATACCTACAACAGCATGCATTCCTAATCAACGAGAGAAAAGAAAGGCAGAAGAAGAAAGGACCAAGAGTCAGGACGCCAAAACTGAGCTGGGCCACGGGCCAAATGTGATAGTACAAGTCAGGTGATGCCACGGAGGGCTAAAAAGCCCTAACCAGACTGTACTCTCTCTTCACCTCCGTCAAAACACACAGTAAGTTCCAAATAGATGTTGGATAAAGAGCAATCAGGTCTTACTTAGCCAATTTTTTTGACCTACAACCAGTCATATAAGCTAGATGTCACAAACAGTCCATGATAAGCGCAAAACCATTTTAAATTGTCGTCTTTCCAAAGCTGAAATTGACCTAGACTGAAACTGTAGTTATCCAGACTGCTTTCAGCCATTTTAAAAACATTTGAGTGTTGCTCAGCCCCTGTGGTTTGAGCTTCTTTTTAAGTTATAATGGGACTCTACCAGCACACAGGGGCTGTTTGGAAGCCGAAACATTCACCGATCCCATAATGCAACCACGCAGTGCAAGATCTGCATTTTGGTGATTAAAAACCCATTTCCTAGTCAGTGACCACTTTGTGAGACACTTGGAAAAACTGTCAGTAATAAAGACTCCAATTGCCACCAGCTGATCTGAGTTATACACTTCCATCAGCAGGTGCGCAAATATGAAAGCTAATTTTCATCATGGCAGCAATTTGTCAGGAAATGTCTGTAACTTAATGTTACAAATACTGTGTTTCCTTTTAAGTTTAAGTCAAGAGGCTTTTGTGTTGCAAAATGCTCACTCATAGACTGCGTTATAACAAGTGTGTTGTATGTTGTTATTGTTGACATGTAGGCTATAATAACAGTAACAATAATGACAATTATAATTGTAATAGCTCCACCATCAAATCTCAATAATAATAATAATAATAATAATAATATGTTTTGAAAACACCATAGCAACGTGATGATATCATAATGGTGCCTTGTTCACTTTGGTCAGGTGACTGAGTGACCATTGTTCACTCTTATAAGGTCATGTGACATCTTGCTTCTTGTGACATCGTTCTCAGTGCAAGCAGCATAATTTTCGAGGTAGTACCATGATTCTATATCAATTTTATTAAAAACCACGTATTTCTCAAAAAGTATTGGTCCTATCAACTTGCCGTGTTCACGAGGGTCTTCCTTGACCCAAAAGACATAATTATGCTAAATGGCAAATATTAGCTCCACACGGTTTTCCACTGATTGGCCAGATACACACACATACACGCATGCACGCACACCCACAGAGTCCACCTCACCTTTATATTTATGGTAATAATAATAATAACAATAACACCACATCTCAATCTGGGACCCTAACCCCCCATGCCTAGCGTGTATGCGCTCAAGACACGGGTACGCATCACTCGCAGACCCCTTAACATGCACCCAGTGCACATCATTGCCGGAGAAATTGCTGAAGAAGTGCCTGAGAGTAGTTTTTGACAACCAGCAAGACCCATGTCAGGCTGAAGCTCCTGCTGCTCTGGACATAATGGGTGAGTGCTCTCTGATGGGCCCCCATGGGTGATGCCAACTCTGACCTGATACTGGATGACATGAAGGAGGAGGTCAAAAATGATTCAGCATTTTCTGCACGACAGTGAAGACCCAGCAGTACATCTGACACAGGTGCTCCGCAAAACAGCAACCTGTACGAGGTGCGTCAGTGTGCAGCTGTGAAATTGAGAAAACCATGACTGACAGTCTAGGCTGCGAAAGGGGTAAGAAGAGACCTTTACAAGAGGAAAAAGGCTCTCCACTGTGTAGGCTTCCCGAAAGCAAAAGCAGCTGTGAAAAACCGCTCACCCCACCCTGGGGATGGCAAGAAAACTTCTGCCTCTCAGTTCCTTCTCCAAGCACCCTTTAACTGCACTCTGGCAAGCAGACTCAGGGATATTCTCGACAGTTTCACAAAGCAGGGATTAGAAACAGCTCGATTCATGAAAATCAAAACCAGAAATCAACAAAATTTGTGAGTGAACATGATTGAAACAGGAACAAAGCAAATTCAGTTGTTCTGGAGTGAAAGCACCATTCTCAATTTTTGATAAGCAGTTAAATAATGTTATTATCACACCATTTATCTTTTCCTGGAATATTATAGACAATTAATGGGAATATATTCCAGAAGTGATTAACTTGTTGCCCACCCAAGTGTTCCCAAAAACCCCTGGTATGGCTTAAAGGTCCCATGTGATCAAAATAAAGTTGCATTTTTTTGCGTGTTTCGTCTGTGAAATGACACCTTTGAGAAATAAAGGGAAATTTCTATCCATTTTGTGTGCACTTTTGAACTTCCTCAGCCCCGCCCCTTCAAGAAGTTCACTTTTACCACGAATGTGAGTTTTGTGACAATATATGTCATCTCAGGAAGCGAAGTTCACTGGTGCAAAGCCAGCTTATCAAAAAACTGCATCTAAATATAGACATAAAAGGCAGCCAAATCATGTATACAGTACTTGCTGCATATATTATAACCTGAAACTACCGTTTCATTGCTGCATGCTATACTCACGCATTTGTTTTACATTACTGGGCAGTGAGAGGTAGTTAGTGTGCACACCAGCCCACATGTAATAACTAAGGTTGATGCAACTTTGCAAGTCAAAATATGCGCCATTACATGTCACTTAGCAAGAATTAACGATGTATAATGTTGATAATGTAGCAACCTTGTAAATCTAAATCTATGTAGTGTATGATCTGGCGCAAGAATTAACGATGTATAATGTTAATAATGTAGCAACCTTGTAAATCTAAATCTATGTAGTGTATGATCTGGCCTAGACGCCTGTGAATCCCTCAGTGCAGTGGTTATTCAGCTGGCAAATGTCTGCATAATTGGCACCTGGTTACTCTGCTGCCAGACATTTCCCAAGTCATGTCCATGTATTTCAAACCTGCCACATGTCAAATAAAAGTTTAAGTTACAGGGTTTGGGATAGGCTATAGTGGTTTTTAAAAGCACAAGGTCAGGATGCAGGGTTTGGGAAAGGTGATATTAAATATTAAAATCTCAAACTAGCAGGGAAACAGAGAATGAACTGGGTTCAGGGCATCGGAAAAGCAATGAATCATAGTTTTTAAAAGGTTAAGGTTGATGTGCAGGATTTGTGAAAGGCAATATCAATCACGAGACATTAAAGTATTAAACTAGTGGGGAAACAGGAAATGGACCCCGGTCTCCTGTGCGAGTGTGCATGGTTTTTTGTCCCAGCTATATACCCCAGCTACAAGGCTCTCAAACCATCTAAACCCACCCTGCACAAGTGCACATGTCCAGCAGCAGAGTCGCCATTCCAAGAATCTTGCTTTCTGCCTAGAGAATATCCACTGCTATCTTACAGGGTACGATGTGGACATGATGTAATAAAGCAAGTAATTGCAAACTGAAGGCTTTTTTGGGTCACACTTTATTTGAAGTGTTACTCATAAAGGCTTTATAGAGCATGTATAATGCCTTCATAAATGAGACATAATGTCTTCATAAATTATACATAAGCAAATGTCATGCTTTGTAAAGGGTGAAATAACACATCCTTATTCAGCATGTGATGCCAGATGCGATATAACTGACAATGTCACTTAGATAGAGGCTAATTGCGATAAAGGGTGACATTGTCAGCTAAGTGACATTGTCATTGTCACATCTGGCGGAATAGTTTTCCCGAAATTTACACAATATAAGGTATTGAAGTACAGGTGGCCCATCACCACGATTGTCAACTGATTTCGTGTTTTTATCGGACTGCTAATGGTCATCCACGCTGCTGGCACCGGCTTACCGTAGGGAATAGTAGAATTCACTGCATCATTGGCAGTGGCTTGCCGTAGGGAATGAGTTAAACACCCGACATTGCCGCCACTGAGCAGGGGGCCTTTAGCTGCTCACGCAGACTAATAGACTGTGTGCTGTACACCCATGGCTATTGCTGACAATGTCCCAGGGTTACCGCCTACAGTTTCAAACTCGGACACCCAGATTCAACGGCAGAGTCAGCAGCCCAGGGAGACTCCGCTTGCACTGGGGGATATCCCTTTCAAGCAAAAGGGCAAAAAGGGTTGTACCAGACAAGGAAACCAATCAAGGCTTTTATTCCCGGCATTCTGTCATTCCAATGAAAAAGGGCTCATCACCATGCCTGATCTTGGATCTCTGGGTGTTGAATCAATGATTAAGGAAGTGCTCCTTCCAAATGTTAACCCAGAAAACCGGATAAATAATTTCACATGGACATTTATCCTGCACACAGAAAATTTCTCAGGTTTGCACACCTGGGCGCAGATTTCAAACGACAAAATGTCGCATTCCGTCTGTCTCTCGCTCTAAGATTTCAGCAAATGTGAGAAAGCAGCCGCCTTCCCACTGAGAAACAAAGGGATTCCCATATTTCCCTATGTAGACGATTATCTGATATAATTTTAATTTGAGAGCACAAGAAATACCAGACTCCCGAGAGGTGTTAAGTCACCTTGAGTGGTTGGGTTTCAAAATCATTTTGCAAAAGAGCCATCTATGCCTAGCTAAGTCCACAGGCTATTTACTGTAGGTCTCAACACGCACTCTCTCATATCAAGTCACCTTGACAGAGAATAGAATAACGTCCTTCACTCAGTGTCTTGCATGCTTTCCATTAGGGAAAGCATTGACATACAGACTTTGCCTCCGGCTGCTAGGTCTTATGACTCCAGTAATTGCAGTGGTGCATTTGGGATTTCTCGATTTGAGTTTCACCATTAGGCTGCTCTGTTGCAATACCGTCTATGCCGCCATCTCAGCGACAAAGTGAGAGTAACTGAGTTGTCCACACTCCGTCAATAGTCAAAAACACCCATTTTGAGCATCCTGCTCGGGACTGTGTTCTCAACAATTACCATGACAACGGACACATCCTTGTCAGGTTGGGGAGCAACTATGATGGGCAGGGCTGTGAATGGCCTATGGTCCCCTCAACTGGAAAAGATGCTGTAATGTGGAAAAAAGCCACCGGATGGCAGTATTGACTTTTTTTTTTTTTGTTAAGCCCAGTCTGGAGCTAGGTTTGGGCATATCCTGGGCATGTCTGAGAGGGGAAGGTGCCAGAGAATAAAAAAAGTCTAAAAGGTGGGAGGGGGCTGCAAAAGAGTATATGAGGAGAAAAATTGAGAGAGTGAAGTAGTAGGAGAAATTGCAAGGAGAAGGATACATTTGACCAGACCTGTCACTCTTTTCAAGACCTGTGAAGCTTTTTGTGGATTTTTGTCTGTGTTGGAGCATTTTCCTCACCCGGAACATCACCAAGCAACCCCACCAAAGGGACAGTAAATATTTTTTTTTTCTTGTATATTATCAATCTTGATCAGGAGTATAAATTGTAGGTTAGTGTTGGTCTTTGTTGAATTAAATCTACAAGGGGGGGGGGGGGGCTGATATGGTGTAGAAGTCGACTTTCACCCCTCCATGTGACCCAAATTCCTGGTGTTCTGAACAGTTGAGCAGACCTACTGACCAGGGGGAACCCTCTTTCTGGAGAGTGGAGGCTCCACCCACAGGTGGTGGATCAGAAATGGCAAAGATGAGGTTTGGGCTGCCGTAGACCTCTACGCCTCACAAGAAAATACTCATTATCCTCCGTGCTTCTCTATATAAGATGCTAATGCCCCGCTGGATGTGGATTCATTAGCCCACCAGAGGCCAAACATCCAATTGTTTCAGTTTCCACCACTGCGCCCGATCTTAATCAACATGAGAGCACAGGACCTTTCATATTCTGATCGCTGCATGTTGGCTAGCCGGGCCCGCAGCCAGCCTAGTGAAAGGGGGCTTCTTTCTCCAAGATGTAGACCTTTTTGAAGTTCCCCCTTTTAGCAGTGTTAGCTTCTATTTGGCTGCGAATTCCAGTCAATGGGATGAATAATTAGCTACCTTGCATGCTAATGCTTTTCGCCATTAAATTAATAAATTCAAGTTTCTACGATAAAACTCATTAATTCCAAAAAGCGCTAGCATGCCAGCCAGTAAATTATTCATCCCACTAACTTGATAAACTGCGAACTAGACACTAAATGCTAGCGATGGTTATTGGTTACCTGCTAGAGGATTGGTAACCTTACCAAGTTTGCCAATGAATGGAATCTGACCAGGCGCAACACAAGAAAGTTGTATTACATGTGTGTACTACTGAACCTGTAACTTGTGGTGCTATCACACCAATTTTTCATTATTTATGGGATAATAAGCGGGATATGTACCGAGAGCTGGCCATTACACGCAAATAAAAACACCTGTCCCCGCGGGATTGTTGACTGTCAAGTTAGCTAGCAAGCTAACTTTTGCACGCAACATTAACCACCTCAAATAGCAGTTAAATAGAAGTATACAACATCCTTATGCAGCTTGGCTTTTCTCGTGAACAGAAAGTGAGACTTACGGCTGCTCTCTTCTTTCTGTTTTAATTTAGACCGCGAAGGACTGACATTTTATAAATAGTTTTGCTCCAATCTTAATGTGTGTGGTCACGTTTCAGCGATCAGGAATACAGCTGCATTTTACAAGCAACGAGATTCCTCATTCCTCTTCCCTGCCAAACTTTTTTCCCCCCAGAGGCCTAGACACTCAACAATTCTACCTCCCTAATCCCTTGACAATAAATTATGTCACAAAAAATCCTATGTTTTCATTGGCTGGACAAAACAGTGTAAAAACTGTGTAAAACTAGCTGTACAGCAGTACAGAGAATGCAAATACAAACGGATTTTAAAGCGGGAAAAAGAGTCACCCAAATGCGATGTGTTTTTGCAGCTTTGTGTTGTCCAAAATGATTTTCACCTGGTAATTAGATATGTAGATATTCATGTACCTCTGCAATTTCAAATAGCATCCCCCTGCCTAATTTTGTGATTCTTTTCATGTTTTTTCTCCACCGATGAGGGCTGGACAAATCATCGACATTTTGGCTTATAATGGTGACCGGATATGTACAGAAGAGTTCCAAAACACAGCGGTACAGTACTGCGCCTATGCAATGGAGGTGTGAAGTTTTTTTTTTTTTTTTGAATTTCCACTCATGAAATTGGGGCCAGTCTGCCCCAATTTAGCAAGGGGCCAAATAATCCATTTCCAAGGCAACCAATCCCAGCCTTCATGGTATTAGCATGGTTGGCTGTTAGAAGAGCTCCTAGCGACTTCTTTCAGGCCCGGCGCTAGAACAGTGAATTGGGGGGTCACATACATGTCCCTTTATGACAATTAGGATAGTCCTGGCTAGTCCTCAATCATTTTCCTTTATTGACACATTTTCCAATTATTGTAATTGGCAACTGAAGACATGGTTTCTCTCCACATGCGATCTAACAGCGATGAAATCATGGGGTAAATTCAGTATATCTGAGAATTTGGGTGGACAAAACATCCTTTTTAAACAATTATTAGTCCTGACCTGTTCTCAGTCATTTTCATGATTAACAAAAGTTTCACTCTGAGAGCACACCACACTTAAGAGGTGTTGCTTGTTCTCCCCAATTAGCTAAGACGACAATCTTTCATCTGGACACGTATTTGCTTAATTAAAATCAACGTTATTCAAAATTACTCTCGGTATGGATTGAAAAAAGTGGCACTCGCCAGTAAAATGGGCTATAAAAAGCATGCGGCTCAAGCTATTTGCGCAGATGTGCAATTTTGAACAACGTCGATTTAAATTCAGCACGTCCAGATGAATGATTGTCGTCCACCCTTGTCCATTCCAAGCTGTTCGATCAGGTTAGATCCAGGCGGTGCTGTTGGTGGAGAGCAACTGCAACGCCTGGCTCTAAAAACTACGGCCGCCTCGCTGTCGCGATTTAATCGCCGTCCACTTTTGTAATACGTCAGAGCAAGGTGGGATGAAGTCGGACACAAAACTAACCAGCATGCATTGTGCGCCGATCGCCGGTGGTCGAATCTGCGCAGACCTGGCTCATCTCAAACGCGCCCTCTATATGCCTTGATCCTTTGCAACACACAGTAGTAGTAACAAACAACATATGGCGCAGCTCGCGCTTACTGGAATGCAAAGAGTGAAAAATTCACGGAATTAGGGCAATTCAGGAAATTAGGTAGGTGTACGCAACAGAGTCATGAACATTTTAAACTTCAGTTTGGTTTAGAATTGTTTATTTTGTTGGATTTGCTTAGAATTATTGCCCATCGTTATATAAAAGAGGGGCACAATATGGACTTATATCCTGGACCTTTAGCCACAAGGGGTTTTTTTTTTTTTGCCCTCTGGGAGCCGGGAGGGAAGACAGCCTGATGAATCAGAGGCACCAAGTGTTCTTTTACTTACCTGGGATAAAAGAAAACTTACTCTGGATTTAGATTTGAGGTCCAGATTTGAGGGTCTCTGTTATAGGCCTTCCTCAATCTTTGATAGACACTATTCAGGAACTGTACAGCCACAAATGAAAAATGTTTTAGGATTTGTGTAGTGTGACAATCGCTTTTCAAAGCTCTTTGTTGGGCATTCACGGTTTCCTGCAGGAAATGCTCAATAAGGGTGTAGCCTATTCCTTTATAAAGGCATATTTGGCAGCCATATCAGTTTGTCATGTGAGTTTTGCAGACAAGTAAGCAGCATCCATTGATATGACGCATTACAAAAGGCCCGTGACGATTGGACCCAGTGTTGAAAACATTAGTTCCTTTATGGGATTTGTCAACTGTGTTGGATGCTCTCAGTGATCACCCCATTGAGCCCTAAAAGGGTGTGAGGTTGAAATATCTTTTTCTGAAGACTGCTGTACTCCTGGCTTCAACCATAGAAATTCAAGTAAGTGCTGGCATTCGCAGTCCACCACCTCCTGTTAGCAGTTTAGACCAGGATCTGCTAAGGTGCACTCATGTCCAAATCCTGCATTTGTTCCTCGATTTAGGATTCCGCATACAGGGGCTCAGTTGTAGAGCTGATGGCTTTCCACCCCTTCCCTTCAGTTCAATGGAGTAACAGAGATGGAACTTGCCCTTTCCCGTCCAGGTTCTCGGGGCTCATAAGAACAGGACAGCATGTTCCGAGACACGTGCTCAGCTGTTTCCGTCCTGAGCCACTCAACACACAGTAACCCCATCTCCAGCCAGAGACCATCTCACTGACTTGTGAGGGTAATATTGCTGGCTTACCGACACAGCAGTTCTCAACTCTCACAAGGTCAATGAGCACACTCTACAAGAAGCAAGCTTTGTTCAGGGAGGAGTCTGTGTGAGAAATCTGAGCTGTGGCGAAGTGGGCTATGCCACACGTTTATTCGTTTCATCAAGGATTTCTCAAGAAATCCACCATATTTCCTGGCACAAGCTGTGTTGGGGTCTGAGAAGCCTGAACCAGGTTGTTCTTCAGAATACCCAGGGACATTGTGTGTCCATGATGCATGTGCACCCAGGAATGATCCAGATCACTAAAAGTGAAACGCCAAACGAACGTTAGAAAAAGAACAGTGGGTTGCGGCCATAATCTCTGGTTCTTTGAAAACATGGGTTTTTTTTCACCAACACTCCTCTTCTTGCCCTCGGTTGGGAGGAAACGGCCATTGAATCATTGGAAAGGGAGGCCCTCACCAGCCTTTACAATGGAATTAAGAGAATATACTTCAGGGTATGGCATAATGTACAACAAAGACCAAGTTCACCAACATGTATCTCCAACACAGTCTGAGAGTGAGCATTATTTTTACATTTTGGGCACTAGACTACATCATATGGGAGCATTTTATTAAGTTTATATGGAAGAATAAGCTTTCAGATAGTTTTCTCTTTAGTTTGTAGACCGAATGGATTGGAACTTGAAAAGTCCTCATTTGAACAAACTGAAAAAAGGTTAAAAAAAATGGTAATATGCACTTTCAGCTAATGCAGAGGTTAGTACCCTACGTCGAAACAGTTGGTGGTGAAACACAATTATCCATCATTGACACCAAAGTAAAAATATCTCTCAATTTTTGGCTGTTTGGAGCAGTAGGGGGAGCTTATATTTGACTTCATAGATAATCAGTTGGACTGAGCATCACCCTCAGATTTAGCACAAGTCTGGTCAATGAGTCTGTGATCCAGAAAATGCCAACTTGAGCAATTTTTTTTTTTCTTAGCATCTCACTGCGAAACAACTCAAACATTGAATGTTCATAAAGTTTCCTGGTGGTTCCAGCACTTTTTTGCTGAAAAAAAATTATAAAAACAAGCAGACTTAAGTTTTATTTTCCAAATGATATGGGTGTTTTGCTTCATTAGAATCATTTTCCCAGACCCTGTGACTGTCATATCCTGAGATATAAAGCCTTTAACAGGGGTCATGCACAGTAGTTAGGCAAGAGCATAAAGGGGCTTTTACTTAATTTTACTTACGATGCGCTAAATATACTCAGCCAAAATAAAAACTTCACTCGTTTGGAGGTCAATAAGTTGAACATACAAGAAATGAGGTTTTAAATAATGATTTTATTTCATTCTGTACTCATTAAAGATGGTATATCATAAAAATAATGTCCATCATGTAACCAGTTCCACCGGAAATTGTATGGAAATGTCCAAGAGTAAAAATGGTAAGTTACAACTTGAATAAGAGCAGTGTGCAGGCGATTACGTACGGTTTGGGCAGTCACACGACCTCAAAACAATTCATTCCTAGTGGGTGTTACAGTGACAAATCGATTATGCAAATGATGCAAGACAATTTGTCGGTCTTCTGCTTTTGACGTCACACGTGGGTTACCAGAACGAGGTCGGTCAGCTGTGGCGTTTGTTGGAGACATGTCCGAAGATCATGGATAGTCCGTCGACTGCATCCCATAACTTTTGCAATGTCAGTGACGGACGTTTCCGTATTCAGCAATGGCACGTTCACGCTGAATGTTTGACAGCTATGGCATTGAAAATTAACGGAAAAAAACTTGTTTTTCTGAGATATCACTCTAACGTGCTAACATGAGCTCAGCTGCACAGCTCTCATATGGTCACGTGACTAGGAATACGAGAAAACATGGTTTTAGCTTAAAGTACGCTTGCACGTGCTACGTACCAGTGCACGTCTGAGTTGATGTGTCATGATGTCTTTGACAATACATTCACCCCTAGTGATAATAAAAACTCTTTAATTAAAGGTTTCAAGAAAATATTTACAAATTTATGAGGGTGAAGTTTCTTTTTTGACTAAGTATATTATTCTGGGAACAAAGGGGCACCACAGACCATCTTGCCCAGGGTGCCATGATAGCAAAGGCCGACTGTTTTCAGGGGAGAAAGATCAGAGCAAGACTGCGCTCCTGCCTGAACCGCTCAGACCGCTGAGAAGTGGCTTGAGGCCCACCTTTCACCCTACAGATCAGTTTTGGTCTCATTTTAAAAATCAACTGCATGGAAATTCTTTTTCCAACTACAATTGCCAAAAGCCATCAAAACAATATCGGAACAATACTGACAGCTCTGGAAACAGCTGTCTGTAATGTTA
This sequence comes from Gymnothorax reevesii, assembly GCA_029721435.1. NCBI lineage: Eukaryota > Metazoa > Chordata > Actinopteri > Anguilliformes > Muraenidae > Gymnothorax > Gymnothorax reevesii. The sequence continues at coordinate 71,642,963 of CM056585.1, read as the reverse complement.
CCATACAGCTTCAGAAAATCTAAAAGAAATGCCATCCTTTAATTAATTGGTTTAACTCTTTACTCCCCATTAGCCATCTTAGACTGCTGCCCTAGCAGCCACTGACCCCTGGTGCCCTAAGGCAATATGGCTGATGTAGCTTTCTTAATACTTAATATTTACCAAATTTTCAGAACTTGTTCCAAATAGTTTAATCCTTATTCAGACCAAAAATTAAAATTAAATTAAAGTGCCTTTTGTCCATTTTCAAGTTTGTTTCTATTCAGTGTTTTACATAACATTGTGCTATCTTTTCGTTTCATCTGCAAATTTTTGGCATAATGATTCGTCAACAATCAAATGGAAAAAGTCCCTTTCCATCTTCGTTTCGTCAAGAATTGTTACTAGTCCGGGATTCCAAACAAAATTGTCAATATCTTTAGCAGTGAGCTGATGTGTCCACATATCTGCGTCTGATTCTTGAGCTTCATCAACGCCGCCTTTGTCGGCATTGTTTTGTCGAACTCTGAACAGTCTCGCAAGTGGTACATCATCATCACAGTCGTCTAGATCGTCTTCGAAATCACTCAGATCGATGTCTGAAGCTTCCTCTAATAACCTATCTAGTCTATCCAGAGCTAACTCTAAATCGTTTGCAGTAAAACCATCAAATTCTGACCCACTACCATTGCTAGAATCCATGTTTGAGAAAGAAAATCTCATTCATAAATCTCATTCAAAAATTGCGTGAGACTTCGACCTTTATGTTGTAAAATGACCAATGAGAGAACAGTATATCATTTTCTGAAGTTGTATAAAGCTTTATTAGACCCTTTCTGATTGGCTGGTATTCAAGGTTTTCCTCTGGAATGTCACATCTCTGCCAATCATGCATCGTTTCACAACAGGTAAATACCACGACTGTAGTCAGGATTCGCCGGCAGAAGCGATGTGTGTATCACGCCTGCACAGCGAACTAAATTATCAGGACTGTAGGCGGTATCAGGGAGTAAAGGGTTAATTTAAGCCAATTTCCAGATGACTTTTTCATTCTTTCCACAACTAAACACTAAATTTAAATTTCTCTTCGGCCCGGAGCGCACACAGGGTTTGTGCACAGTCCAAGATGGAATCCCACCTGTTCACTTATGGACACCTTTACCAGCATTATGACAACAGTCTGACAACTGTACCTGAACACATAGCATAAAAGTTTTTAACAGCCGAGATTAATGCACTGAAACTTTCAGTGGCCAAACTGAAGCAATCTCACTCGCAAAACAATCAGGCTACTTTTAACATTAACATTTTTTTTTTAATAGAAGTAACAGTGCAAAAAATAGATCTTTTAAAAAGCATACATGCTTCTGACATTCAAGACTGGCAAGTTACCATCTTAAAAACTTTGAACAGTGACTGAAAATATGCACATATTTACAAACATTCAATTTTAACAAAAAGTTAAAGCATAAAAAAATAATATTTAAACATTTGAAGTCAGCAACAAGTTTATCTTGGCATATACTAATAGTGGTCTGAGACTTCAGTCTCAAATTGCCTCTGTGGGCATTCTCTGATTGGCTCAAAGGAAAACCGTCTGGGGCTGCCATTGGCTTGAACCATAGGTCGAGATATAATAGACATGTCCCTCACCCTCCGTCCCCCAAGAGGAGTCATCACAGTCTAGCAGAAGTAGCACAGTTCTGACTGGACTGCTGTTCCATGCTGTGTAGAGCTGGCTGGGAGGGATCTAGAGAGGAAGTAGGAGGGACTGAGGTTGTTTGGAAGGCAGGGGATGCGGACCCCTGAAGAGCGAATGGGAGCGAAGGTGCAGACCCCAGCACAGTCTGCTGAGAGTAAGCAGCAGGGAAATCCCAACCCGCGGAGGCGGGGTTCTGGAGGAAGCTCTGGTAGGGGTCAAAGGTTGACCCTTCCCACAGCTTCAGTTTGTGCATCTCCCTGGAGGCTCTGAACTGGGCGACGGCGAATCTGAGGGCATCGAAGTCCAGCCCTCTCAAATCATCGCTGGAGGGGGAGTCAGTCGAAACGCTGGGGCCAGAAACCAGCTGAGCAGGCAGAGATAGGCCACCGTACTCAGCATGAACAAACGGGGGATGGATGTTCTCCTCCGAGGGTAGGGGGGGCTGAAACGCAGGGAGACGTGGGGGATAGTCAAACTTCTCAGGAGGGGAAGGAGGCCGCAGGCTGACAGGATTGAGGTCCTGAGGTGGGGGTGGCGGGGGGTGGAATTCTTCGACACAGGTTGCTGGGGGCATTGGTTGGACAAAGTTTTGAGGGGGTGGTAGTGGGGGTGGTGAGGGTACTGCTTTAAGAGACGGGGGCGGTGGTGGTGACAGCAGTGGTGGTGGTGGTGGGGGGCTGGCTGGCCGGGCCAAGCTTTGAGGTGGCAGTGGAGGCGGGTGACATTTTTTCTGGGCAGGTTCTGGAGGCGGGCTGACTGGACGCTCCACCCCTTTGCCACAGGAACTCAACAGAGCCTTGAAGCGGTCCATGACATCATCGATGTTGCCAATGACAATACCGTTACTGGAGTAACCAGGGAACATCTCAGGCCGACGTTCTGCAGGGACAGAGAGACAGCCTTACGCACCTTCCCTTACACACCGGTTACCTTGTCTGGACTGTCGCACATGAGTGCTTGCATGAGTCTGAAACCCAAAAACATCACCTCAATCAACTCCGTCCCTCCTCTAACCCTGAAGAACACTACAGCCGACTATAGTTGCCCAGTGGTGTAAGATGTCAAAATCAGATGCTGTTGAAAACCTATCATGTAGCAACTTGTTTAATAGAGCTCCCGCAGGGTCCATGAATATGGGCTCCAAGGGTCCATGATTATACGAGTGTGTGGGTGCACCTACCTGTAAGAAACACAGCGTGTCGGTGCTGAGTGTTCTGGGCCTGCAGACGGACCAGACACGGCAGGTCAGGAGCTCGGCGATCAGCCGAGTCGCAATGGTGATACGGGAGAAAATCCACCAACCGCCGCTTCTGAAAGGAGCAGAGCAGGTTGTAGATCTGGAGGGCATCACCGTTACTCCTGTGAAAGACAGGTGTGATGGAAAATACATTTATAAACCTTTAAAGTAAAGTCATTATGTGATAAAGACAATATGTTGATCATAACCTGATTAACCATACAAGCTGCAAAATATATTAAATATCACAATGAAATAACAAATTAACCACTTCATATCTAATACGTAATAATGGTCAAATTGTACCATGGACTCACACATTCCTCATATTCCGTATATTCAGCGTTAGACCATTTATACAAATGCATGTACCTGTGTTCTGAATGCATAAATTGTCTTAGAGGCCTTTGCTGAGGGAGGATGGATAGTTTGAGGAAGCTGAAGGCTGGTATGCATAAGATTAAGTGTGGCCCTGCTCAGGCAGAATTATACTTTCAATGACTTGTTCCCTTTGTGTGCTCCCTGGAGATAAGCTCGGCTACTCCTGGTACCAAGAAGTTCCTTCCTACGCAAATTACTGATCATCCAAGTAGACCCTGCTTCCAAAAGGGAATAAAGCTTGTAACAAATCTTAAACAGGTTGCGCTGCGTGGAAACAACTTCTGTGGATGTGCCCGACTTAAAAGTGCATAAAATCTAATAAATCTTTTTCCTTTTTAAAAGATACTCTCTCTGGTTTGCTCATTAATAGAAAATTGCCACCATAGAGGTCAAAGGAAAAGGAACGTGTGTGTGTGTGTGTGTGTGTGTGTGTGAGAGAGAGAGTGTTCATGTGCGTGTGTGTGGGGGGGGAGAAATCATGAGAGATCCACAACTCAGATCTACAGCCCTCAACACGCTCAAGGAGTAAGTGGTGTAAATGCAACAAGTTTTCAACATGGACAATATTCAGTGCATCTGGGGCATATTCTTAGCATTTGGGAGATATTAAAGGTACAGAGGTATATTCAGGAAAACTGAAGTCATGGGATACATGCAGGGCATTCCTGCCATTTTTACCTGCTGAGCTCCATCAGTTTCTTCTTCGTTTTGCAATGAATTTTCCAGCACCAGGTATTCTCGGGAGACCTCAGCTCATCCAGGGATGTTAGCATTATCTGGAGTCTCTCTGTAATATAAAGCACATCAACCCAGTAAATAAGCCTCCCCAACAAGCCCCCAGCGCGTCAATGCACACTCTCCACCCTGCCTAAAATCCCCATTCAGGCCCACAGCTGGGCTCCCTCACCATGCGTGATGAAGTCAGGGCTCAGCAGAAACTCGTCAGACACCAAAAACCCTCCTGACACAAGGAGCTCATGGTAGGTGCCGTTAGTCAGGTCCTCTGCACTGTCTATTCCCGCGAAGCTCACCCTCTCTCCCTGCTTCTTCAGCTCAACCAGGCAGGGCACCTGCAGAAAGGAAGGAGGTCATCATGTGCCAACAAAAAAAAAGGTCACGGCAAATCCTGTTCACAGGAGCATGCTAACAGCAGCGCAGCCAACAGGAGCATGCTAACAGCAGCGCAGCCAACAGGAGCATGCTAACAGCAGCGCAGCCAACAGGAGCATGCTGACAGCAGCACACCTACAGGAGCATGCTAATACAGCGCTGAAAGGAGCGTGCTAACAGCAGCGCAGCCAACAGGAGCATGCTGACAGCAGCACACCTACAGGAGCATGCTAACACAGCGCATGCTGTGGTTGGCACAAGTCACAAATGGAAGGATTTGAGAGGTAACAGGAGAGAATTAACCCTCTCTTAACCAGCGTAGCATATCAGCTACATGAAGTAAAAGGCTTAAAAGCTTGGTTTTGTTTCTTATTGCCAAATAAACATTTGAGAATAACTTGCATGGCATCTCACTTAAATTTTTCATTAGCATTATTACCCAATGAAGCAGATTAATGAGTGAGCCACCCGAATGCGGAGCTGAGAGAGAACGCCAACAACACCAAGTGCGCTAAGGCGACAGAGGGATTGTAAATCAGATGACCAGAGGTTCTGAGGGGTACCATCTTAAACCTGTTCGTCACACCCGCATGTCCCAATGCGCAACAGGTTATTAAAAGGCCATACCTTGTGAAGGTGAGCAGCGATGTCCTGGTTCTCTATGACGACAAGAAACCTGTCCATACTGCTGGGCCTCTGCAGGAATGCTTGCGGGTGGCATTCTTCTTTCCCCATACGTTTCAGGCACTCCTATTACATCAGAGAGGAAACGTCACTCGGAGCACCCGCGGATGTACTTCATGCACAAGCACACCGACGTAGTCTCTAACCTCACAGAAAGACTCCGTGCACTGTATGAACAATCTTCAAGACCAGGGGTGTCCAATCTAATCCACAAAGGGTCGGCGTGGGTGCTGGTTTTTGTAACACCTTGACACTAAGACACCTGATTGACCCCTTTGATCAGATAATTAGTGGAATCAGGTGTTGAGGCACTGGGATAAGGCTAAAACCTGTACCCACACTGGCCCTTTATGGATAAGATTGGACACCCCTGATCAAGATCATAAAACATAAGACATTATGGATTTGAAAAATTTGAGGTATCTGGCAGCTGCTGGTCTTACAGCTCTTCTTTCATCACCTCCGCCAATGAAGTTGGGGCAGAGGTAATGTTTTCGACCGTTTGTTTGTCCGTTTGTGAACAACATAACTCAATAAGTAATGTACGGATTTGTCTGAAATTTTGTGGGTGGATTGCCATTACATCAAGTATGGACCCTATTGATTTTCACCGCGATCACTGAAATGATATGGCTACCACAGCAGCCATCTTGAAATCCAACTCAACTTTCCTCCTACTCATGCAAATTTGGATTGTGCTGCCTTGGCGGAGGTTTGCACTCTTCGAGTGCCTCTAGTTTTAACACTGCTTTTTGCTCAGTATTGCCCCCCAGTGGCGGAGCCAGTGAAATACCTTGATTTTGCAGATGTTACTGGTCTCCGATTGGGCTCCTGAATGAACATAGAAGCAGACAGTGTCCTGGAAGCTTCCACTCGTGTCCAGCTCACTTTTCAACATTTCGGCAGGGTCAGACTCCGGCACAGGGCAGCCATCACCCACTGACGTCATCGGTGATGCTTGCTGACCCGCAAGCTGGTCAGGGAAATCATCCGCCCCAGTGCGAATGGCCTCCCCATTTCTGACTCCACCCAAAGGCATGCTGGTTGGCGGACGGGCAGGACGTGGGCCTGACTCGGAGCCAATCAGACCACTCAGCCCTTTCTGCAGCTCACTGACGTAGTTTTGGATGAAGGCTGGAGAGACATGCAGGGAAATGTAATCTGAAAAGGCCAGTGACCGTGACGATGGGTGTGACCGGGGCTGGTGAGGGCTGTACCGTACGCCTTCTCCTCTCAGGACGTCCTGCATCTCCGCAGAGAAGCCCCTGAGCCTCTCCTGCAGCACACGGTCCAATCCGCCAGGCGAGGCCCCGCCCACCTCATCCTCAGCCTCCAATATCTCATATGGCCACTCGCATGGAGAAAGCATTTTCCTCCCGCCATTAGAAGAGATAGTCGCACTGGAATCAGGTGGAACCAGAGGGCTGTGCATGTCTGGGTCCTCAGGGGAGCGGAACCCTTCTACCCTTGACTCTGTTGGTGAGGAAAGCAAAAGAGCGTGGAACACAGAGACACACATCACTTTCATTGCAATCCCTTACTTCATCGTCTCCTCATTCATTGCCTGACCCAGAAAATTCGATTGAGCTCTGTCCTCTTAAAGGCCACTCAAACCACACTGAATGCTCCATAGAGGGGCAATGAGTAAGGAGATAGAAGGCTCCTGAAGACATCTACAGTTGGGGAAACACGAGTGGAGACTTAACTGGTTGTATTTTTTAAAAACCTGTGATAAATAAATGTTCAAGACTCCACAAAAAACACAACCATGTGTTCCTGCAACCTCTGAGAAATTCCCCCCTCAATGGAGATCTTAGCACATTGAAGACTGTTGTTGCCTTAGCAGAGGTTTGCACTCAAGGAGTGCCTCTAGTTACCTTGTGTTTTCCGAAACCGTTGATGGCGAAGGATTGCGAAATTATAAAAGCACGCAGGCAGTTAATTACCTGCACGGCAACACAATAGGTAAAGTAATGCTCAAGAAACAGCAACTTCATATTTCTGAGGGCAGCTGTTGAGCCCAGCCAGGGATTCAGTCAAGCTAAACAGAAAGTGAGGGTCTTCCAGTACTTCCTAATTAATGAGTACTTCCCAATTTCTCTGGTTTTTGGTAGTGGAGAACCCGGCGTTTAGAATCCTGGGTTGCTTCCGAATAGTTAAAAAAAACACGTCCTATCGTCTAATTCCGAATCACTTTCTTTCACCTCTGTGTAAAACGTCATGAGGTAAAGGAAAGGTGTAAAGGGGACTCTTTTACAGCTTGGGAAGAAAACTGCGCTAACAAGAGAATCCGAATGCACTTACACTAGGCACAGTGATCACCCTCCTCCTACCCGTCGTGTTTGTTTGTTTGTTTGTTTGTTTGTTTTCCTGATTGGCTGGATGGATGGTCGTCGTGGAATTGCGGAATGGCACTTCCTCCTTTCTTTTCTAGAGGGATGGTTCAGTGTACCCTATGGAAGCGTACCCTAGTTTTTGACCAAAATTAGACTGGCTAGGTTTTTCCATAACAGTCAAGTGGAGTCATGGAGACAGTCGATTGCCCCTGAATTGCCGGATTAGGAAAATCACATAGTCATGCAGCAGCTATTCTGCAAAAGGGCGCGTTATTCATTAAACCAAAGCTCCCTTCAGTTATCCAAACATCGGAACAATTAAATATATTTACGAAGACAGCGTTTTGCTTTTATTGCCAAAGATATGTACGCTTATGTTCAACTGTGAGTGGTTAAATGATGAACATCCTATTGATTATGTTATTTTTGATGTTTTTGTTGTTTGGGCTAGCTGGCTCTGTTAGTTGCGGTCATTGGCATCAAGGCTACCGGAAAAACAAAACCGGACAGCAGAACTAGGCATTCTGCCATGGCAGCGCCCATGGGCTTCTTGTAGATAGATAGCAGAACTTGATCAACGGGTGAACACAGAACAGACAAAGATGGCTTAAGGTGATAATCACTTAGAGGGCAACGTTAATACATTATATTTCAGCAAGTTGGAAAAGGACCATTGTACTGGTACCAAATCAGTCACTGGAGTAACATTACAACATACAACCAGGATGTCATGAAATCAGCAATTAGATTGCCAGTTGCTTGACAATACACTATCCCCCATAAATTCACAAAGAAATACACACCTGTTCTGGAATCATCCTCTCTTCGCGGACATTTGGAGGGCATGCCCACTGACTCCTCTTCACGTTTCCTCTTCAGATCACTCCCGCTGAGGAGTCCTTCATCTGCCCTGCCTGGCTGCAAAACTTGTGCCTCGTCTGGCCCGACCTCCTGTCCGTTCCTTGGCTCCACCTCCTGTTTCTTCTTGCGTGTTTTGATAATACTCAGCAGCTTGTTCATCAAATTTGGGTCGTACCCTTCCTGAGACGGACCACCCTCCTGGAAGCCCACCTCCGAGTCTTCAGGCTCATCCGGGTCGATCTCAGGGTAGCGTGCGTGGCGGCGCCGTTTCGAGGCTTCCAGCTTCTTCAGCGCGTGCTGGGCGTTGTGTAAGGGCAGGGCATAGGAGTTCGGCCGCCTCAGGTAAGCCTTTAGTCTCTGGTCCCTGTTATGCATGCGGCGCGGAGCCGGGAAGAGCTTCTCCTGCCCGTCCAGGTTGTGCTCGTACTCCTTGATAGCGTAAAGCCGCAGTTTTCCCAGTGCCAGCTGCTGCAGGTAGTCGTAGGCCTTCCGCTCAACCCCAGCTGCCACATTCGAGAGATTGCAGGAGCGTAGCTTCATGAAAGCGTAGTGCAATGCTGGCAGGAAGGAGTCCACGCCACTCAGGACTTCCTGTTCTTCAGACTCTTCCTTCAGCGGAGCGGATGCTTCAGAACATGAGGAAACATGAGTCACAGGCTGCAGAGGATGAGGGTAATTTGCCACCGAAGGCTTCCGACAAACCGTCCCCTGGATCAGCTCAACATGCTCGCTAATTGTAGAAACCCTCAACTTTACACATCAGTAGCGGCTGGTGAACTGGCGATAGGGGAAGATCAAAACAATCCCTTAAAATGAATGATTAGTCACGACCTGTTTTCAATCGTTCATTTAAATTACCGTAATAGAAACTCCAAAAACTCAACATTATCAGATGTGGCCAGTGTTCATTTATAAAGCATACTGATTACGACTCTGGACTTCACGCTTTTCTTTATTCAGGGATTGGAAGCAGTGCATGCGTTTCATGATTGTTTAAATGAAATAAGATCATTTGAAACGTCTTTATGCAATTCCATTGCTTTCAACCCCTCCAGTGCACAAGGACTTCAATTCCGCGCGAGAATCTCTTACACTCGCATTAATTGAATAATTGCTGACTACAGCAGAGGAACGTAAATATGCCACTTAAACTCACACCGAATGCGTGAGAGTTGACAGGTATGCGTTATAAATGAAAACTGGCCACAAGTGATAATGTTGAGAGTTTTCGAAGTTTCTGTAATGGTCATTTAAATGAATGATTGAAAACAGGTCGTGACTAATCATTCATTTTAAGGGATTGTTTTGAGCCTCCCCCATCGCCAGTTCACCAGCCGCCACTGATGCACATCCCCCCATCCTGCCACTGTACACTCAAGATGTTATTAGGCCAACCCATCGGCTTAAAAAAAAAAAAAACCACAAACCACGAAACTCCTGAACTCCTCATGCTAAACACCCAACTACTTTCCTCAAAAACATCCAACAATCACGCACGCATTATGTCCTCTTTAGATTATTCAGGCAGATCCACATCAACGAAAACCTACTCAGACCCACGTATGCCCCTATATACAAATGACACCAGTGATAGTGTGTTTACGCATGTGCGGCCGTATGCCTGTGTGACAACATGTCGATTCAGCAGAACTTGCCGGTATAGGCAAATTTAATATCAATTTCTGAAAATCTGGGCAACATTTGCAATGTCTTTAGACAATAATAAAATGACAAGGGCCACATCATTTTTTTATAGCGGAACAAATTCAGTATTTCACTGGCGCTTCGCAAGGATGGTTTTATTTCTGCAGAGCTCACTCATGATGTGAACCCCTAGAAAATACAAAAATGAAAATCCATGCATTTCCTTTGATTTCACATCAAAAATGAAATGACATCAGTTTCTACTCCTAAAATGCATTAAAACTTGGATCTTGGTTGTTTCTAGAGGAAGAACATAATTTCCAGAAACCTCTGTTCTGAGGGATTTTATTTGCCATAAAAATATGTGTGAGTGTGAGAGTGTGAGAGTGTGTGAGTGTGTGTGAGTGTGAGTGTGAGTGTGTGTGTGTGTGTGTGTCTGTGTGTGTGTGTGTGTGCGCGCCTGCATGTTGGCAGCTGTACTCACGAATCCGAGTCACAATTCTGGACTCCGGAAAGATGAACAGAGCCTGGAGCTGCCAAACCCAACTTCCACATCGCCCTGTGGAGTTGCACGCAATACACAGTTAGGCAGTGACACAAAATGCGGTGACACACAGAATCCAGAGACACAGGATTCAGAGTTGTCCACAGTCTGAAGTGAAACGGAGTGCTGTAACACACAGAATCCAGAGTGACACAGTTCAGTTTTACACTGCCTGGAGTGACAGTGAATGCAGTGACACACAAAGAATCCAGAGTGGCACAGAGTTCAGAGTTTTATTCTATCTGAAGTGAAACGGAGTGCTGTAACACAGAATCCAGAGCAGCACTGGATTCACGGTTTCATACTATCTGGAGTGACAGCGAGTGCTGTGACAAAGAATCCGGAGTGGCAGAGGATTCAGTTTCACACTGTTTCGAGTAACACACAGTGTCCAGAATAGCACTGGATTTAAAGTCATGCACCATAATGAGCAGTCCACAATACAGATGAAACACCTCCCCCCACGACCCCAGCAAAGCATTCGATTCATACCCTCAGGATCCACCATTTGTGCAGATGAGAGCAGGAAGAGGAAGCCCTTGTCAATTAAAGGCTTCACCAGCACCTACAGAGCACAGAGAGAATCGTATACATGCAGTAAAGCAAAAACAAGCTCAGACTAGCACTCACCAACACGCACACGAACGCAGAAACAAGCACATACGTGCAAGCACAAGTGTACACGCGAACAGGCCACATATATACAGTGAGTAAAAAGTATTTGATCCCTTGCTGATTTTGTTGGTTTGCCCATTCAAACAATTTATTTGTTTTTCATTGAGGGAAATAAGTATTTGATCCCTCTATCCAAAAGCACTTAATGCTTGGTGGCAAAGCCTTTGTTTGCAAGCACAGCGGTCAAACGTTTGTTGTAGTTAACCACAAGGTTAGCACACATATCAGGGGGAATTTTGGCCCACTCTTCTTTGCAGATCCTCTCTAAACCATTAAGGTTGGTGGGCTGTCGCTTGTCAACTCGGACCTTCAGCTCTTTCCATAGATATTCGATTGGATTGAGGTCCGGAGACTGGCTGGGCCACTCCATGACCTTAATATGGTTCTTCTTGAGCCACTCCTTTGTTGCCTTTGCTGCATGCTTCGGATCGTTGTCATGTTGGAAGACCCAGCCACGGCCCATTTTGAGCTTCCTAGCAGAGGGGAGGTTGTCCCTCAGGACTGCACGGTACATGGCTCCATCCATCTTCCCACTGATGCGGTGAAGTAGCCCTGTGCCCTTGGCAGAAAAACACCCCCAAAACATAATGTTTCCACCTCCATGCTTGACGGTGGGCACAGTGTTCCTCGGATCATAGGCAGCATTTTTCTTCCTCCACACGACAAGTAGAGTTTAGGCCAAATAGTTCAATTTTGGTCTCGTCTGACCACAGAACCTTCTCCCAATCATTTTGTGCATCTTTGAGGTGATCATTGGCATACTTTAGGCGAGCCTCCACATGTGCCTTCTTAAGCAGGGGTACCTTTCGTGCACTACAGGATTTTAATCCATTGCAGCGCAAAGTGTTGCAATTGTTTTCCTGGTGACTATGGTCCCAGCTGCCTTGAGGTCATTCACTAACGGCCGCTGTCTGGTTGCAGGCCGATTTCTCACTGTTCTCATGATCATTGCCACCCCACGAGGTGAAATCTTCTGTGGAGCACCAGACCGAGGTCTATTGATGGTCATGTTATACTTAAATTTTCTCACAATTGCACCAATGGTTGTTACTTTAATACCCAGCATCTTGCTAATGTTTTTGTAGCCCATTCCAGATTTGTGCAGGTCAACAATCCTGTCTGAGGTCCTGAGAGAGTTCTTTGGTCTTACCCATGTTGGAGAGTTTGGAATCTGTCTGATTGACTGATTCTGTGAACAGGTGTCTTTCATACAGGTGATTAGTTAGAGCAGGTGTCTTCAATTCAGGTAACAAGTTGATTGGGAGTGTCTAACTGGTCTGTGAAAGCCAGAACTCCTAATGCATACTAGGGGATAAAATACTTATTTCCCTCACTGAATTAAAATAAATTCTTTAAAGTTATTTTCTGGATTTTCGTTTTGATATTCTGTCTCTCCATGTTAGAATACATCTACCATTAAAAGTATGGAATGATCATGTCTTTATTAGTGGGCAAACCAACAAAATCAGCAAGGGATCAAATACTTTTTACTCTCACTGCACAGGCGCACACACAAAAAAAAAGGGCAACACTCACCATTGCCCCCCTCTCCAGTGCGAGCATCAGATCTGTCAGGGCATCCTTTCCCTTGCAGTCAACTTCAAACAGACTGCTATACAGGCCGCCCAGGTGCACTGCAGCACACAAACACACACACACATACACACACATTACACACGCCCTCAAACAGTCATTTGTACTGAATCACTGCAAAGTATGCTCAAGCAAATACACTACACCCAGTTCTGCACCACTGCCATTCACACCATCATGCAAGAGAGTCTCAAATTGGCCTCTTCCGTGCGTACTGATGCACGCCTCTGCACATGGTGCAGGCAGTATGGCTCGCTCTTGGCCTTGCTCGCTCAAATGTGTTGGGTGCAATTAAGCCCTGGGCTACACTGTGTAATGCACACCATGCTGCAGAAACACACTCACTTTTTGAGGGCTACATTACATTGTATTTTTTCACCTGCTTTGTTCTCGCACCTAAAAACCATTAAAAGCTACAACGCCCTGAAAAGGCGTCCTGATTTCTTCCATTTTTGTAAGTCACATTGACATTTTTTATATCATCCAGCTAATTTGAATAAAATGACGGACAACCTGAGTAGACAAGAAATGGAGCTTTTATTAATTTAATTTATTGAAGGTAAAGAGTTAATAAAAACATCTATCACCCACTTGGAAAATAATTTCCTCCTTAAACCCAACAACTGGTTTTGCCTTCCATGGCAGCAACAACTGCAATCAAACATTTGCAATAACAGGCAATGAGGCTTTTACGTTGCTGTGAAGAAATTCTGTTCCACTCCTCCCAGAATTGTTCAAACTCAGTCAAATTGGAGGGTATTCAAGCTTGAAATGCCGTTTAAGGACATGCCACAGCATCAACGGGATTCTAGTCAGGACTTAGACTAGACAACTCCAAAACCATCAATTTATTTCCTTTGAGCCATTCACAGGTGAACTTGCTGGTGCACTTCCGATCACCGTCCTGCTACATTACCCAGCTGCACTTGAGCCTTCAGTCATGAACTGATGGCTATGCCTCCCTCCTTTAGGATTTTCTGGTGGAGAACAGAATTCATGCTTCCATCCATTACGGGAAGTCGCCCCAGTCCTGGTGCAGCAAAGCAGCCCTAAACCATCACATGACCACCATGTTTGACTTTTGGTATGGTGTTCTCACTGTCAGGCGCCATTTCCGCTTTATACCAGATGCAACAGGACAAATGTCTTCTTAAAATTTCCAGTTTTGAATCATCAGTCCACAGAGTAGTATCCCAAAAGTTTGGCGCGGTCATCACAATGCTTTTTGTTAAATCCGAGCTTAGCCTGCGTTCTTCTCAGTGAGCAGTCAGTGCCGACACTGACCTTAACTGAGGCAAATGAGGCTTGCAGTTCTTTAGATGTTGGTCAGGATTCTTTTGCACCCTTCTAAATGAGTTTCTGCTGCCCTCTTGGAGGAAATTTTCCAAGGCCGGCCACTCCTCGGAAGGTTCACCACTGTTGCAAGTTTTCTCCATTTGTAGATAACGCTCATTAAGGTTCGCTGGAGTCCCAAAGCCTCAAAAGTGGCTCTGTAACCCTTTCCTGACTGACAGATGTCAAAATCTTTTTTCTCATCCATTCTTAAACTTCATGGCACCACGTGCTGCTTTTTTCCTGCTTCACATTGACAAACAGGATCTATTTAGGTGATGTTCAGGTTCAACGCGACTGGCAGTAATCATGTCTGGGTGTGTCTAGTGAAATTCAATCAAATTATCAATTCAATTTGTTTAATAGGTTGATTAACTAACTAACTAAGGGGAATTGCTTTTTCATATAGGGCTAGGTACAGTTGGATAACGGTTTTCCTTCAATAAACAGAATAATCATTTAAACATTGGATACTAGGGGCATCTTTGTCCACTATTAAAAGAGGTTTGATAACCTGAAACAAAAGTATGACAAAGATGCAAAAATTTGAGACAATCAGGAGAGGACAAATGTTTCTTTACAGCATGGTATGTGCAAATGAAACCGTAAACTGTCAAAAAGCAAAACTACCCAAAATAAACAAATCATGTGACAAGCCCGAATAGCTAGCATTATCTTTTGCAGAACCCAACAGTTTGAATTACGGGATAACACAAACATAATTTTTGATTGACAGAGCTTAATGGAATATGAGAGTAGTCAACCGAACCACAGGGAAGTCTTGGGAATCCCTGGTGCAGTTTTGTTCATTGCTGTTTACACTGCAATGGGGGAAACTATAAACTGATGTGTTCAACATACATGACAATCGGTCATCGCATATCCTGCTTAACTGGCACCCGATTGTGAAATTCTGATTTGGCATGCAAGTGAATTCTGGAATGACATGGCAGCAAAGGAGGTCAGGGCAACAAATTTTGGCAGCAACCATTTACCAATTGATTTCAATTATATTTAGAAATGAATATCTGGAACGATAAGTTTTTTGACAGTAGCTGCATCCCCGAAAAATTCCCTTTTTAAATTAAGTGGGTACAATGACACAATCTTTAAGCGCAACCTTAGAGTATCATGTTAAATCCCAAACTGAAGTGTTTTGATTATTGTTTATTGTCTTTAACCCTCCTCTTGCATCAGTATCAATCACTTTCTCAAAAAAAGCTTTCTGATTATTGAAATAATCAACTGGCAAATAAAAACACACCAGTCTCAATACAATATTAGGGAAATTCAAAAATAAATGCAATTGAGAAAAACATATTTCATTCTCAAGGTAACCTCCACTTTACAAAATAATATGAACATCTTTATTATCGCGTTAGCTTGTGGATATCCTACGACACAGGCAACCTGTTAAAATCCTACAATTATCAGCTGTACGTATCCACATTTTTCCATTTAGGGCCAGCTTCTGAAACTGGAGATCAACCTTAATCCTAGACTAAATGGGGTTTCATAAAAGAGGCAGCTATGTAATTTTGCTATGTTCTCTCTGTTCTATTGTGAATAAAATACTGACTGGTGCGATTTGAAAATCATTGCGTTTTGATTCTATTTCGGAATTGGGGTGGTATTTGTATCAGTGTCGGCTGGTGAATTGGTAGTAGGAGAGCCTCAAAACAATCTCTTAAAATTAATAATTGGTCACGAGTCGCGACCCATTTTCAATCATTCATTTAAATTACCATTACAGAAACTCCGAAAACTCTCAACATTATCAGGTGTGGCCAGTTTTCATTTATAACGTATACCTTTCAACTCTCACACATTCGGTGTGAGTTTAAGGGACATTTTTACATTCCTCTAATGTAGGCAGCAAGTATTCAGTCAACGCATATGTAAGAGATTCTCGCGCGGAATTGAAGTCCTTGTGTACTGGAGGGGTTGAAAGCAATGGAATTACATAAAGATGTTTCAAATTATCTTATTTAATTTAAACAATCATGAAACACGCATTGCTTCCAATGAATAAAGAAATGCATAAGAAGTGCGGAGTCTTAATCGGTGTGCGTTATAAATGAAAACTGGCCACATCTGATAATGTTGAGTTTTTTTTGGAGTTTCTGTGATGGGAATTTAAATGAATGACTGAAAACAGATCGTGACCAATCATTAATTTCAAGGGCTTGTTTTGAGCCTCCCCTATCACCAGTTCAACAGCCACCACTGATATACAAAACCCAAAACCAGTGAAGTTGGCACATTGTGTAAATTGTAAATAAAAACAGAGTTCAATGATTTGCAAATCCTTTTCAACCTATATTCAATTGAATACACTGCAAAAACAAGTTACTTAATGTTCGAACAGGTAAACTTTGTAATTTTTTGTACATATTAGCTCATTTTGAATTTGATGCCTGCCACACGTTTCAAAAAAGCTGGCACAAGTGGCAAAAGAGACTGAGAGAGTTGAGGAATGCTCATCAAACACTTATTTGGAACATCCCACAGGTGAAAGGGCTAATTGGGAACAGGTGGGTGCCATGATTAGGTATAAAAGCAGCTTCCCTGAAATGCTCAGTCATTCACAAGCAAGGATGGGGCGAGGGTCACCACTTAGTGAACAAATGCGTGAGCTGATTGTCGAACAGTTTAAAAACAACATTCCTCAACGTGCTATTGCAAGAAATTTAGGGATTTCATCATCTATGGTCCGTAATATCGTCAAAAGGTTCAGAGAATCTGGAGATATCACTGCACGTAAGCGACAAGGCCAAAAACAAACATTGAATGCCCGTGACCTTCGATCCCTCAGGCGGTACTGCATCAAAAACTGACATTAGTGTGTAAAGGACATCACCACATGGGCTCAGGAACACTTCAGAAAACCACTGTTAGTAACTACAGTTCGTCACTACATCTGCAAGTCCAAGTTAAAAACTCTAAAATGCAAAGCGAAAGCCATTTATCAACACCACCCAGAAACGCCGCCAGCTTCGCTGGGCCCAAGCTCATCTAAGATGGACTGATGCAAAGTGGAAAAGTGTTCTGTGGTCTGACGAGTCCACATTTCAAATTGTTTTTGGAAACTGTGGACGTCGTGCCCTCCGGACCAAAGAGGAAAAGATCCATCCAGACTGTTAAAGGCGCAAAGTTCAAAAGCCAGCATCTGAAATGGTATGGGGGTGTATTAGTGCCTAAGGCATGGGCAACATACACATATGTGAAGGCACCATTAATGCTGAAAGGTACATACAGGTTTTGGAGCAACATATTTTGCCATCCAAGCAACGACTTTTCCATGGACGCCCCTGCTTATTTCAGCAAGACAATACCAAGCCACATTCTGCACGTGTTACAACAGCATGGCTCCGTAATAAAAGAGTGCGGGTACTAGACTGGCCTGCCTGTAGTCCAGACCTGCCTCCCATTGAAAATGTGTGCCGCATTATGAAGCGTAAAATACGGCAACGGAGACCCCGGACTGTTGAACAACTTAAGCTGTACATCAAGCAAGAATGGGAAAGAGTTCCACCTGAAAAGCTTCAAAAATTGGTCTCCTCAGTTCCCAAACGTTTACGGAGTGTCGTTAAAAGGAAAGGCGATGTAACACAGTGGTAAAAAGGCCCCTGTGCCAACTTTTTTGCAATGTGTTACTGCCTTTAAATTCTAAGTTAATGATTATTTGCAAAAAAAAATAGTTTCTCAGTTTGAACATTAAACATCTTGTCTTTGCAGTGTATTGAATTGAATATAAGTTGAAGAGGATTTGCAAATCATTGTATTCTGTTTTTATCTATAACTTACATAACGTGCCAACATCACTGGTTTTGGGTTTTGTACATTATTAATTGTAAAACTGAAATTAGTCCAATTTTAGGCTTCATCTGTGCAGGGGAAACTAGCCCATACAGTACACACTGTGAAATTTGCCTAGCAAATTAAGTTTTATTTCTTGTCTAATCATAACAAGGAGAATTGGCAACACCTAATGTTGTTGGGCATTAAGAGTCGTCGCGTTGATAATAAAAGGAAGTCGACTGAAAACAGATTAACACTAATGAGCACATAAAAGGGATTATAACTGCTTCCCATATTTTAAGATCAACAGCTGCTACTACCTTGTATACATAAGTGCTAGGGTACAGCTGGTTGTGAATAATTGCCTACACAGTTAAATTACAGCACCATGAATGCAAAATGACACAATTTCTGCAAGTAATCACGTTAATTTTGCATTGATGATGATATGATACAGATATACAATCCAATAATGATGCATTATTTACAGTATAAACCCCGATCCCAATGAAGTTGGGACATTGTGTAAAACTTGAATAACAAGTCGATCAGAAGGATCTAATAGCTGCGACCTCGGCTAGCATCCGTCACGTGGCCTAGTGTCCATGACTGGTGGTTTGCTGTGCAAGTGTGATCTCGAAATTGGCAAATGACCTTGAAAATCAATAGGGGACCCTTCCTCTGTACCAAGAAGCTTGTTCTAAGATGTAATAGCCATCCATCAAGTTAAAGTGGAGTTACGGTGCGAAAACTGTGAAATTGGGGCAAAATCCACACTTTTTTGACCATTGTGACCTTGGGATTCGACAGATGACCACGAAAATCAATAGGGAACCCCTCCTCAATATCAAGAAGCTTGTTCTAAGATGTCATAGCCATTCATTGAATTAAACTTGAGTTACGGTACGAAAACTGTCAAATCGGGCGAAATTGACAGTTTTTAGCTGCGACCAAGCAGCTCTATGAACGCTTCTGTCTGTCCGTCCGTCCGTCTGTCCGTGACACCTTTTTGACAATGTTCCTGTCGTCCTATCATCATGAAATATTCAGGAGTTATTCATCATCACCAAAGTGATGTCCATGCACAAGGTCGAGGTCAAAGGTCAAGTTCAAATTTTGGAAATACCTTCTAGGCATTCAGGAGGTGTTCCCTATTGTTTTTCAAGGTCATCCGTCAAATCCCAAGGTCACAAAGATCACAAAAGTGTCAATTCTGCCCGATTTCACGGTTTTCGCACCGTAACTCAAGTTTAATTCAATGAATGGCTATGAAATCTTAGAACAAGCTTCTTGGTATACAGGAGGGGTTCCCTATTGATTTTCAAGGTCATCTGTCAAATCCCAAGGTCACACCGGTCAAAAAAGTGTGAATTTTGCCCCGATTTCACAGTTTTCGCACCGTAACTACACTTTCACTTGATGGATGGCCATTACATCTTAGAACAAGCTTCTTGGTACAGAGGAAGGGTCTCCTATTGATTTTCAAGGTCATTTGCCAATTTCGAGATCACACTTGTACAAGAAACCACCAGTCATGGACACTAGGCCACGTGACTGATGCTAGGCAAGTTCGCAGATAATAGATCCTTCTGATCTACTAGTTTAACCTTTGTGACCTTGGGATTTGACGGATGACCTTGAAAAACAATAGGGAACACCTCCTGTATGCCTGGAAGCTATTTCCAAAATTTCATAGCGATCCATGAATTCTAACTGGAGTTACAGCGCGAAAACCTGCAAACAAGGTCGTGACCTCTGTGAACTTGACCTTTGACCTTTGACCTCGACCTTGTGCATGGACATCACTTTGGCGAAGGTGACTAACTCCTGAAAATTTCATGATGATACGACGACAGGAACATGGTCAAAAAGGTGTGTCAGACTGACAGACAGACAGAAGCGTTCATAGAGCTGCTTAGTCGCAGCTAAAAACAGAATAAAACTAGACTTATGCCGTCGGAGGCGACAGCCGGGGGTATATCCCCGAACACCCCCAATCCTCTAATTCCCCAATCCTTGAATAGACCTTCAATAGACTTTCATTTGAACTTCATTTCAGGTCAATCGGTCAAATGGTTCTGAAGATATGGCCAAAATGGTAATTTTCCATCACAAAGCGCCACTTGGTGGCAAAATATTGAACCATACAGGTATGATGTCATCATGTGACACGTTGTGAGGTCATGACCTTGCAGTTGCACATAGTAACATGTCAATTGGACGAATAGTTCCAAAGATATGGCAAAAATTGTGAATTTTATGTGACAAACCTCCACCTTGTGTCAAAAGTTTGAACCAAACAGGTATAATGTCATCGTGGGACACATCCTCAGGTCATGACCTTTCATTTGCACTTGATTTGAGGTCAATCGGACAAATATTTCCAGAGATATGATAAAAACAGGGATTTTTTCATCGTAAATTGTCCAAAATCGAATCGGTTCTACCTCTTTATGATACTTACTTATATGCAAAACTTTCTAATTTCTAATTGAAATATTACTGAAGTTATCGTGTTAACACGTGGCGCGGCGGCGGCGGCGGTTGGACCAATAACATAATATCCCTCCTTTTCAATATCCCAACTTCATTGGAATTGGGGTTTGCATATTAATTCCTTCAATAAAGATAACATTATCCATTTCTGGCCATGTGTTCCACAGTCCGGATGCAATCGCAAAATTGGATGCATCTCAGGTCAGAGGTGGTTCTCACAAGTCATTCTCAGATTGCCTTACATTTCTGGAAAATACTAAATATAACCTTGTGCAACACTTTCACTGTTGCCATTTCATTTACTTGGGAGCCCCCCTGCCCAGCCCAAAGTATAACTAAGCCTTCCTGATCCAACTCTCCGCCCAGTAGAGTCTAGCAGGGGCAGGTCATAACAAATGGGTCTTTGCGGCTTTTGGGAATACAGAATGGACATGTGCCTGTTGTCAGACTTTGCGCATGTGGAGAAATTGGGTCTCAACAGCTTACGCTCTCACCTTCATTTTTTTTTCTGTAGGTGCCCAAAGACAACAGCGTTGCATGGATCTTCCGCTTCACCTGGTCCAGTTTCATCGCTCTGTCCATCTCCAGAGTGTCTGGACTGAAAAAGATTCCAGGCAAAAATAGGGACATTGTAAATATGTGAAACTCCGGGTTGACTGGGTGTCCCCAGGTAGGTGCACTTTCAAATTTTCTTGAGTAAATCTCCACAGACATGTTCAAGGGGACATAATCTACATATTCTGAAAAACTCACTTCAGTGCTTGCCAACTTGTATTTTGATATGTGGAGTGCCTACAAAATCCACTCTGAAATTTACACAACCCTGTCAATTTTTTTGCAGCCTACCCGACACAAAAAGCATAGCATCTGACATGTCATTCAGATTTGGCTCCCCTTCCTGCATCACCCACACTGGTGGAAATTATTCCATCCCTCATCTGAATTTCTCCACCCACAGCTAGAGAACTGCTCTCGAGAAGGTGCGCCATTTTTCGCACCTGACGGACCCACCGGCATCAGGTCTATGCAAAGGGCCAAGCACAGAAACTGCTCTGTTGTTGGACACATATCACATCAGCTCCTTGCCTCAGAGAACAGAAGAACCATGTGAATGTATAGTTTTTGGACGGCAACTATCAGCTTCAATCGGCAAAGACCCATACCTGGGTGAAATCCACATTTTGACGGCCTACTCCATACTACAACACAGGACAAGCAACAAAATTTATAGCGAACGAATTCCCCCCGCGGTAACACGGCACGACAGGATTTACACAAGTCAATAAAATGTAAAATTGACTAATCTATAATCATCAAAACACATTAATACCATCATACAAAATCCTTTCAAGACATCCACTCCTGATAACCATTGTCATTCAAGTCAAAATGGGCGATCACTTTCAATGTAAATCAGTCACGGAAGAGTACCATAGCCATTCACAATAAATGGAATGTCAGCGAGCCGTTGCTACTATACAGATGTTAGCCACGGACCAATCTCAATTTTAGAGGCTGAATTCAAAGCGTGCTACTTATTCAGTCACCAGTATTTCGAGACTTGCCAGTTGCTGGCGGTTTTTGACATCCCCACTGACAACAGGGGGCCGGCTTCCGAATTCACTAGCCAATCAGAACTCATTTCATATCTCATTTTTCTCCGAAGTTTATATATTTATATATAATATATTGGATATTCTTCCTTTCATCACCTGCCTTGTCAACTCTTCTTTATCATCAGGATTTTTCCCTCTACTTTCAAGTGCGCCCATGTCACCCCACTCCTTAAGAAGCCCACTCTCGATCCCTGCCACCTACGGAACTAGTGTCCCATCTGCCTGCTCCCTTTTCTTGCTAAAACACTTGAAAGAGCAGCTTCTAACCAATGGTCATCTTTCTTACCCCAGAATAACTTGCTATATCCACATCAGCCTGCCTTCAGACCTGGCCACTCAACAGAAACTGCACTTCTCTCAGTTAATGAGTCACTTCAAGAGCTGCCTCTCTTCCCTCGGTCTTGACCCTCCTTGACCCATCTGCTGCGTCTGATACTGTCAACCATCCGATCCGCCTGTCATCTCTGGCCGCCATAGGCATTTGCGGCATCGCCCTTGACTGGATCAAGTCATATCTCTCGGGCTGCTCCATCGGGGTTGCCTGGGATGGGCATTGTTGGCACCTCATCCACTTCTTACAGCGGTACCCCCAGGATTCTGTACTGGGCCCCTTCCTTTTTTCCCTTTACACCTGTTCTCTTAGTCCTGTGATCTCTGCTCATGGGTTGTCCCATCACTGCTATGCTGATGACACCCAACATTTCTCCTTTCCTTTTCTTCTGACACCCAAGTTTATGCTCGCGTCTCTTCTTGCCTGAGGGACATCCAGAGCTGGATGGACAACCACCAGCTTAATCTCAACCCCGGTAAAACAGAGGTCATTTACGTCCCTGCTGCATCCTCTCCTTTCGAAGAGTTTACCATTTCTGTTGGGGGCACCACAGTTTCTTCCTCTCAATTGGCGAGGAACCTCAGAGTAGTGATGGATCAGAGGCAGTCGCTCTCTGAGAACATCTCAGCAGTGAGCAGAGCGTGTAGGTACTCTCTGTATAACATCAGGAGAATCCGCCCCTTTCTAACCACCAACATAACCCAGCTTCTGCTTCAGGCATTGGTCTTGTCCCGCCTGGACTACAGCAACTCACTCTAAGCCGGCCTTACGGTTTCAGCGATCAGACCCCTGCAGCTGATCCAGAACGCTGCAGCTCGCCTGATCTACAACCCCTCCAAACACTCCCAAGTCAGTCCCCTTCTAACTGCCCTCCACTGGTTGCCAGTCATGGCTCGCATCAAGTTTAAAACATTGGTGCTAGTATTTCAGGAAACCAAAATGACAACCCCAGCCCATCTACAGGAGATCATCAGACTCTATACACCAGGCAGACCACTCCGTTTGGCCACTGCTGGTCGACTGGTGGTTCCCTCACTCCGTTCTGGTGCTGCTTGGTCTCGTCTCTGGTCTGTCCAGGCCCCCACGTGGTGTAATGAGCATGCCACAGATGTCAGGACAGCAGAGACACTGACAGCCTTCAAGCTTTGTCTGAAGACACATTTGTTCAGACTCTACCTTTCTCTGTGACCTTAATGCTGCATTTGGTACCTAGTTATTGATAGTATGGTGTTTGGCTAAATGAATTGTTTATGGATTTATATTGCTCCAGGAACCTCATTGAGCCATGTCCTGTGTATTCTCACTTTTGGTATTTAAATGCCATTTCCCAATCAAGATTCTAAGCACTCCTTGTTCGGTCTAAACACTGTTGTATGTCGCTCTGGATAAGAGCGTCCGTCAAATGACAAAAATGTAATTTAATGCGCATCTCCCTTTTAAACATCAAAGAATATTTCAGCTGGGAAGAAAACTGCATCATACATGCCTTTTATAGTTAATTTGTGGGGATGTATAATTGCGTGTAAATGTATTGCATCTCTTACTGAGCAAATGCAGTATGTTAGTATTCACCTGATTATAATGACAGAAGAACCAGGAAAGGGACTCCGCATACCACACTAATGCTTGAGTGACAGATGCTTTGTTACAAGATGGAAGGTGGAGAAGCAGGCAGGACTCACAGTTTAACAGGCAGCGAGGCTCGGCAGGAGGAGCAGAGAGACACCTCTGACACCAGCTGACTGCGATTCTTCAGCCTCCCCATCCACACCTCGTACCTCTTGGACACTACGACAAATACAAACCCAATGGGATGTGCCACACAACCAATCACACCACATTTCATCACACCAGTCAGTTGAATACCATCACATCAGTGAATGAAGTAGCATCGCATCTCGCACCAGCCAATCAAACAGCATCAGTTTTCACACTGGCCAATTTAAATGCATTAAATCACAATAACTAAACACATCTTGTGTTATGCAAAAGCAACATAAGTTATTCAAACTTTATAACAAGATTGCAATCCCCCCCCCCCAAAAAAAAAAAAAAAAAAAAACACACCAGGAAAATCCTCACCTCCAATGGCTTCATTGTTACGATTGACAGATCTGATAGGAGGAAAAAAAAGCAGAATTTACACGACACAACCTGAAGCCCACAACTTCAGCAACAACAATCTACCAAACAAGTAGTACTGCAGGAAGAGTGTTAATTGCCTGCAATCATGTACCACGCTAACATACAGTAACACTCCACCCACCGACTAGAGGAGGGCAGCATATTGTTAGGAACCAATTTTTCTAAGGATAGGACAATATCAAACACATTGGATTGTTGACCCCCCTGGATTGGGCTGAAATTTTTTATGTGAAATGGTTATGGTACCCAAACTTCAAAACCCAAACCGTTCCATGGTTGGAAATATAACCTTATAACCAAAGAAGAAGAAGAAAATAGCCACTCGCCTGCACCTGCCCATATCTATTGTCAGAGGAATCATTAAGAAGTTTAAAACGACTGGAACAGTGGTAAAGAAGCCTGGATGAGGACGCAAGGTTATTTTGCCACCACGCACAGCGAGGATGGTAAGAGAAATAAAAAGTTCTCCAAAGCTCGCTGTTAAAGAAGTGCAACAAATGGTAGCATCTTGGGGTCATAAAGTCTCCAAAACAACCATCAGGCTCCATCTACATGCTAGCAAGCTTTTAGGGAGGCATGCACGGAAAAAACATTTTCTCACTCACAATCGTAAACGCAGACATCTGGAGTTCGCCAAGCGGTACTGGGACTTCAACTGGGACCGTGTGCTTTGGTCAGATGAGACCAAGATAGAGAGTTTGTTGCCAAAAAGCTCTAAGTGGGTCTGGCGGAACACAAAAGAGGAGTATGCTGAAAAGCACCTCATGCCCACTGTTAAGCATGGGGGAGGATCGGTGATGCTGTGGGCCTGTTTCTCTTCCAGAGGCCCTGGGAACCTAGTTAGGATGCATGGCATCATGAACGCTTTGAAATACCAGGACATTTTAAATCAAAAGCTGGTGGCCTCTGCCCGAAAGCTGAAGATGAGTCATCGCTGGGTCTTTCAGCAAGATAATGACCCTAAACATGTGGCCAAATCTACACAGAAATGGTTCACCAGACACAGAATCAAGCTTCTGCCATGGCCATCTCAGTCCCCAGAGCTCAACCCCATTGAAAACCTGTGGAGTGAGCTGAAGAGGAGAGTGCAGAGGAGAGGACCCAGGTCGCTGGATGATTTAGAGAGATTGTGCAAAGAGGAATGGTCGAAGATCCCTCTTTCTGTATTCTCTCATCTTGTGAAACATTATAGGAGAAGATAAGGTGCTGTTTTGTTGGCAAAAGGGGGTTGTACAAAGTATTAACATCAGGGGTGCTAGTAATTGTGGCACACATGATTTGATGAAAAAGAATTATTTCTTAATGTGGGATTTTTTTCCCCACTGAATAAATGCACTTGAATTAAAGGTTGGATTTTCCTCTTTTTTCATTGTGGTCCTACTTTTGTATATTATTTAGAAAAAAACTGAAATTTATTAAAAGCTAAAGAACACATCTTAAACAGGGGTGCCAGTAATTATGGAGGGCGCTGTACAGCTACTCTAGAAAACCTCAGGAACTGTTTTTAAACAACAGCCGGCAAAATCGTAGAGGGTACTTTAGTGGTAAGACACACCTGCATGGTATATTAGATCTACATACTAAATTTCAAGAAGTAATATCAAACTGTTATTGAGTTGTACTTCAGTCCCTCGGGAGTAAGTCCAACTTGTTGCCATGGAAACTGAAACACACAATATTCCTCCATGGCAAAGGCACATTTTACTGACCAGATACAGGTACAATGTATAGTGAACAGTAAATAGTACAATGATGGTTAATTTTTTTTAAAAGAAAGACAAAAACATCAAACACACATTCATTCTCCATTCACACCTGAAAGAGCAGAGTTTATTCGCTCTGCATATCATATTTCATGGCTAAATATTGAGCGGCTATTGAATTATGCTTTGGAAACAAGCAATACCATTCCCGGAGACTAAGTCCAAATTCATGCCAAAAAACAAAAAAATAATAATTTCAGGAATTCCTGAATAGCGAAAGGCACAGCCACATGACATGTTGGATCTACACACCAAATTTTGAGAAGGAATATGAAACTGCTATTGAATTATGCTTTGGAAACAAGCAAGACCTTTCCCAGAGATTAAGTCCAATTTGGTAGCAGAGAAACTCCAAAATATGAAAATTTCTGAAATTCCTAAATAGCAAAAGGCACATCTACATTCAGAACAAATTTGGTGAGGAAATATTAAACGGATATTGAGTTATGCTCCGGAAATGAGCCATACCCTAATCAGACTAAATCCCAAGTTGTTACCATTTAAATGCAAAAAATTAATTTCAGAAATTCCTAAATACCAAAAGGCACATCTAAATACAACAGCTGACCTACATGTTTAATTTCGTGAAGAAATATTGAACGGTTTTTGAGTTTTGCTCTGGAAATGAGTCATACACTGCTCAGAGAGCAAGTCCAACTTGTTGCCATGGAAACACAAAAAAGAATTTCAAAAATTCCTAAATACCAAAAGGCACATCTACAAGGCATATCAGTTGTACAGACCAAGTTTCGTGAGGAAATATGGAATGGTTACTGAGTTATGGTCCGGAAACGAGCCTTACCCTCCGCAAAGACGAAGTCCAAATTGTTACCATGGAAACAGGAAAGAAAAATTTCAGAAATTCCTAAATACCAAAAGGCACATCTGCAAGGCATATCAGATCTACACACCAAATTTCGTGAAGAAATATTGAACGGTTATTGAGTTATGGTCCAGAAACAAAATGATTACGGACGGACAGACAGACATGGCTATTGCTATGTCCCCCCGCATTATACGCCGGGGGGGGGGGATGTAAAGTTTGTAAGTGGTAAAGTTTTTGAGTTCTGCTCCGGAAAGGAGACGAAGTCCAATTTTCGGGTTGTTTTTGGTGAAAATTTCAAAAATTATGGGCAACATGGAACTGAAACCCCCAAAACATACAACTAGACCATAAGGGCAAGTTCCATACAAAAATGTGAAGTTTGTAAGTGGTGTACTTTGAGGTCTGCTCCGGAAACGATTTTATTACAGACGAACGGACGGACACACTGATCGCTATATCCCCCCGTATTATATGCCGGGGGGATAAAAAGGAGTTGATTTTGTTTGGGGCTCAACAGTAGGCTACTTGGCTATCGGTAGGCCTTATTGTGCCCTAGTATTTGAACAGTCACTACCGCCAAGTGCAATTTTGTTTTTTTGTTACTAAAAGTTAATTACAGGAGATCCCAGTTATTTTCTTGTTTTGTTTTAACATTTAGGTCTATGCCTTTCAAATGCTGTAACTTGCTTATGAATTCACCCTCAAAGTTTTGAGAAATCGGGTCCTGAAAAGACCTCTTTTTACCCTTTTTTTGAGTGGGGACCCTTTTTGGACCCCTTTTTCTCCCAACTTTGAGGGTGTCCCACTGAAATAACAGTACAAACCTATCAGGCACCTCCCAAATGAACAATACCTGCAATAAAATTTGTGGGATACCCTCAAAGTTTCTAAATAATGGGAGGCCTAATTTAAGCCATTTTCAGCCCGGAGCATTTTGAGCGCCCCCTATTGGTCAACTTTGAAGGCTTCCCAGTGAAATAACAGTATTATTGTACTGTACCCTCCACGTAGTCTCCATATCAAGACACTAAGAACTGGGACACCCTCAAAGTTATGAATTAGAGGGGTGGGAACTTTTTTGTTACTGCCCCAGGGGGTCCAAAATAGGGGGCGCTGTAACTTTGGTTATAAGAGGTCAACCATGGAACGGTTTGGGTTTTGAAGTTTGGGTACAATAACCATCTCACAAAAAAAATTTCAGCCCAATTCAGGGGGGTCAACAATCCGGGCTGTCTGAAACTTAGAAAAATTGGTTCTTAAATGCTCCTGACCCTGGATTGTTCACATACCTGTGAGATTTACCATGTTTTGGGAGCGATGGCGGCCCCTGTCGTCCTTTGAACACAAAAGAGACGACGGCGTACGGGCACACTTGGCGAGGCCGCCGTCTGATGCCGTCAGAGTTGTACTCATAGAAGTATTGCTATAGTGAGAACAACAGATGGGAAAAACAGAATGCTCAGATAAGCATTAGTATCCATGTACCCAAACCTGAAGTAACTCCATCAATATCAAGACAGACTATACACTGCTCAGTATACAAAAAAGGTGATTTGAAACCATTCAGTGCGACAAATACGCAAAAACAAAGAAATTCTGAGAGAATTTCTGTGAAGGGAGACAAAGGCATTTTTGGGTGCTACATAGAATATGGATGAAAATCTTGAATTTAACAAATATACCATATAGTAAATGGATCTGATGCATCAATGCGACAAGTCAGCCAAGTTTAATGCACGCTATATAATGGCACGTTCTGTGCACGCAATCACAGAGAGAAGTGTAAGATTTCAGCAGATATGTGCCCACCTCACAGCCAACTGACAATTCTGTAAACACGTATATTCAAATAAAATTTTATTACAAATATAAAGTTATGAAGGCATACAGTTTATATTTTTTGAGACAAACACTTGTTTAGTAGACATTCCTCTCTGTACGATCCTGTCGAATGCAGACCTGCGTGAGCTCGAAGGCTCTGTACGACAGCAGTGAGGTGACAGCGGATGCCTTCTGGGAGACATGGCAGTCGAACCCGGGACAGGGATCCAGAGGACCCTTGAGATTTTTCTGAAATATTTTCTTCACTTTTCCCTGCATGGAATCACAGACATCAGAACACAAAATTACTTGAAGTTTGAAACTGACCCCAAAACTTCAACCTGACCACAAAAAAATAACTTAGTCTGGCTCAGCCCAACATAAGCCCACCTTATGCATGCATTTTGAAAGCACAGTCAGAACACAAACTGAATACGAGTGTCAGTAATGAGCTGACAGTGCACATATATTGAATTGTGGAGGTGCAGCACTACATTTCCTTTTCCATCCGAAAACTGCGTTTCTCTTTTTTTTTTTTTTTAAAACAAGGAAAGTCTATTGAAGTCCGACATTGTAAAATGGGCCGATATAAAATTTCCACAAATCCATCTATGCCAATTTTAAAAAATAAACCTTCATTGCTTTCATGAATTAGTAAATTATCCTGCGCCGTGAACAGACATAAGAGTTATATTTGTTTCATTGTTGCTTCATTCTAATAGGGAAGTGCGTTTATTACTGTCCCCACTTTAAAGCTGTACAAGTGAATTTCAGTCCTATGGGGGGCAGCATGGCTGTTACAAGTTTTCTATCCAAGTTAAAGCAACACTAAGTAACTTTTCAACCTTCATATAATATTTTCAGAACTTTTGTGATGGTACATTGACTTACAACAGGTTGAATGACACCTCTGTCATGGCCTGAGGGCATTTGTATCACTTTCACTGGCACTATGCAGTTTCGAGGTGGATGGTACGACCCCTTCCACACAAAGAACTACAAATGTGCTGACTGCTTTACAGCATGTGTCACTTCCCCCTTTCCTCATTCGTTAAAAAGACGGAGGTCAATGCGAACGCCTGTGTGGGATACCGCTTTCATGGCAGAAGCAGCGAGAAAACCAAAGAAACTAGGCTTATGCCGTCGGAGGCCGCGGCTGGGGGTATATCCCAGAACACCCCCAATCCTCCAATTCCCCAATCCTTGAATAGACTTTCATTTGAACTTAATTTCAGGTCAATCGGACAAATGGTTCTGAAGATATGGCCAAAATGGTAATTTTCCATCACAAAGCGCCACCTGGTGGAAAAATGTTGAACCACACAGGTATGATGTCATCATGTGACACGTGGTGAGGTCATGACCTTGCAGTTGCACATAGTTTCATGTCAATTGGACAAATAGTTCCAAAGATATGACAAAAATGGTGAATTTTATGTGACAAAGCTCCATCTTGTATCAAAAGTTTCAAGGAAACAGGTATAATGTCATCGTGGGACACATCCTCAGGTCATGACCTTTCATTTGCACTTGATTTGAGGTCAATCGGACAAATATTTCCAGAGATATGATAAGATATGATTCCAGATATATGATACTTACTTATATGCAAAACTTGGAATTTCTAATTGAAATATTACTGAGGTTATCGCGTTAACATGTAAATCCGTTTTTGGCCTCTGGTGGCCAATCTACACATCGTAAATTGTCCAAAACCGAATCAGTTCTTCCTCTTTATGATACTTACCTATATGCAAAACTTGAAATTTCAAATTGAAATATTACTGAAGTTATCGCGTTAACACGTAGTGCAGCGGCGGCGGCGGTCGGACCAAAAACATAATACCCCCAGAACGCCATTCGTCGTTCGAGGATAAAATTAAAAGTTTTGTCTGAGAAGACTTAAAAAAAACTAAACTGAGAGAGTAACAGAATCAAAGCCCAGACAAGGATCAATATTGGCCAGGCTTTCTCTCCCTGGCGTGAGCTCTAAGACAAGGAGGGATGTCCAACTGATGCTGCCTTGGCCCAGTTACTGCTGGACTGGTAAGTAACGTTACACATTGTTTTCTCTTTATAACGTTACAGTACTTTTGAGTTTGTTGTGTGGCTGGTCGTGTCACTGTGGAGCTGCAAACTATCAAGCTGGTGGCTACTTATTGCTACAATGCAAACTTCAGATCGCTAACATTAGAATTATCATTGTGATTTCAGTATCCCAAGCAATAACTGCAAACCGCAAATATAAATGTTTGAGTAAAATATGTAGCTTCCTCCTGTTGAAAGTACCAAAGATAGAAGATCAGTCATACTAAATCATTGTGGAATTATCGTCTCAGTTTGTACGTACTTGACCAAGTAGTTTCTAATGATTGTTAGGTAATAGTTTCAGAGAAAACCGGATTCTTGTCATGTTTTTTTTGTTGAGTTGAGTACAGTGATTGCAAAAGAAGTCTATCAAATGTGTCGGTGCATCAAACCGCGTTGCTTGCTTGAAATAATCAGTAAAACAAAACCCGTGTGCATTGAGTTATGACTTTTCATAGTCCTGCTCATCACTAGCACCTTGCGCTGATTGTAGCTAAAATTACAGGGATTGTTGCTTCTTTAAACATTTCTTATTTTCAACATCATCATATGATATTGTTTAACCACAATTAGATACATTACCTCATCGCTATTCATCCCTCAAACAGCTGCTGGAAACCGAAACGTAGTTTGGACTAGGGCTGTCAATGAATATTCCATATTCTAATGCATATCAATTTTCTATGAATAAAACGAACCACCAAACGTGAAAATTAATGATCGAATATTTACAAAGTCAAGTCAAGATAGCAGGTCGCTACCAATGTGCTATACTGCAGAGACGGCTCACTGTCTTGAAACTTACTTTTTTGTGCCGGGCATGCACAGTGTATGCCGGTTTGACAGGCAGCATTCGCCGCGAATTTTGAGTGGCATAGTTACATTCCCCTGCTTCAATCAACACAGATTCTCGCGCAGAACTGAAGTCCTTGTGCATGGAGGTTTATCAGGTTCACATGCGTTACAGTGATTCTGACTCCAGACTTCTCACGCTTCTCTTTACTCAGGGCTTGGAAGCAATGCATGCGTTTCATTATCATTTAAATTATTGACATGAAATAAGATCTAAAACATCTTTATGCAATTCCATTTTTTCCAACCCCTGAGTAAAGAAAAGCAGAAGAAGTCCGGAGTCATAATCACCGTAACGGAGGTGAAACTGATAAACCTCCATGCACATGGACTTCAATTCCGCGCGAGAATCTCTTACATTTGTGTTGACTGAATGATTGCTGACTACAGCAGAGGAACGTAAATATGCCGCTCAAAACTGACGCCGAATGCTTAAGAGTTGACGTGTGTGTGATCAGTGAAAACTGACCACACCTGATAATGTTGAGAGTTTTCAGAGTTTCTGTACTAGTAATTTAAACGAATGATTGAAAACAGGTTCAATTATTATTTTTAAGGGATGGGTTTGAGCTTCCCCTATCGCCAGTTCACGAGCTGCAACTATTAAGAAAATAACCTGCTTACACCCTGAAGAATCTAAAAAGCACCATTAGGAAATACTTTGGGTTTGGGTCAGTCGATGACGGTAAAACTGAGGATCGAGCGAAAGTTGTTCGCAAACTATATGAAAATTCGAGTTAGCCTACAGCGGGTGTTCGTTTGTATTGTGTAATGTTAAAAACCGGAGAAGAGAAAATGTGCTTTCTGAAATGCAGTTTCATTTGCGGACAATAGTTTTGGATTTTACTGGGGTGAGGGAGCTAATGATGTTGTGTACTGTATTGTAATTACAGTAATTACTGTCTCACGGAACAAAACTAGCGGGTGGCATCTCGTTCGAACTTGGATGAGCCTGGTGTGTTGTTATTTCATAAGCTCTGCAATGCGTCAGGGTCCTGAGTTCAGACTCACAGTGTGAGGGCTTGCTACAGACATGAAACTCTAGGTCTTAATCCGTGCTCATTATCCATCAAATATATGTTTATGCTGATGTATCTTATGTCAGCATGGTATGTCATTATTTTGTGAGGGAAATACAGAAAGTAAACCATTTGATATTATATCGATATCAGGTGTTTAATTGTCGCGAATATTCGAACGCCATTTTAGGCTCATTCTGACCGCAAATTCCAAAACAACTGCACGCGACTGGGAGATCAGGATGTTTGCGACGCTACGCACTGGTGCTCATGGGAAATGAGGTCTTCCTTCAGGCAAAACACTACCGCTTTGGTCCACACGCACCGCCAAACAACCAAAAATGATCGTTCGTTAGTGTTGCTTTAATATTAGTTTGTACGGTAATGTCACCAGCATTCAGGGTTAAGTCCGAACTTAAATATGCCTTTCACAGGGAAACGATGCGTTAGTCCGAGTCGTAAACCTATTTTGATGATTGACAGTTTATCAAATGCATATTTCACACGTAAATATATAATTTGAGTATAACTTCAGAACACTCTACATCTTCGAACCTCAATTTTCAAACATGAAAATGCCAACCTATTCCCTGAACAAGTTCTGCATAGTATTTACGTCTCTATACAGTCATTGTTTGCTTTCTGCATTTGAAAAGCGAAGCACTGAAAAAATGAATTTGGTAAAATTATTTGTCCTGCATTGTCCGCTGCACCAAGTCATATAAATGTGGCCTGGGAGTTTATGCTTTTTTTTCACATATCAAAAGTGGAGTCCAACTAACCAGGGGTATGTTTCCCATAAGCATAGCTTCTATGTTAGCAACTTACATCATTTGACTATATACAGTTCACGATTCCAAGTAGCTAGATGTGCTTTAGGGGAAACGCACCTAAAGCCTGTTAGGTTTTAGTTGAGTTTTTTTAGGCTCAAGGCAAAATGACAACTATGGCCACTGTTCCGGTCACGATAACTAATGCTGTATGTCAGAATTTTTTGTAACCTTAACTAGTCAGACAGGATTGTAGCGAGACAATGTGATGTATGATCAAGAAGTTGGGCCTCAGAACATCTTCCTTTAACAGGTTAAACACTGACTGGCACCTCATACCTTTATGACTTTAAACACAATTATCTCCCCTGAAGCTCCAACATCAAAGGGATTCATCTGCAGCAGATCAGAGTACCGAGACAGGGAGACTCCTGCAACACAGGCATTCATATGGTTAAGTATACAGATATGCATCTTATTAAATTATAAAAGCTTATTTGCAAGCTATTGCTTCCAGCACGGATTCACACGTTTTTCCTGCAGTTCTCATAAACATCACGCTTCAGCGCAAGATCTCTCGAGCGCTGAAATGCAGACATCGTCTTGGTGATGGTCCTTTTGGCGCCACGGGATGTGCGGGTGGGACAATGGGAAGGTCACTCACCAAGGGTGGGGTTTCCTTGCATGTCCACCCTGCTGTGCCCCACATGCAGCCCCTTGTCACAGATGTCAGGCAACTGAAACAGAGCAATCACAGAACAAGTTAGGGAGCAATTTGAAAAGCAGCAGCAATATCCTCCATTTTGCAACACAAGCTTTAAGATAGTGGTCTGAAATCTGTGACTGCATTAACAGAGAACAATGGCGGTGTAAGGTTTGTTCGGACTTTTAAAACTGAGCAATCATGTGCAATTAACAGCAGGACAAGCAGAGTCAATGCTTCATGCTTCCCAAAATTATTCAATTCAACCATTCAGATTAAAACTAACGCAAATAGACAATTC
This sequence comes from Gymnothorax reevesii, assembly GCA_029721435.1. NCBI lineage: Eukaryota > Metazoa > Chordata > Actinopteri > Anguilliformes > Muraenidae > Gymnothorax > Gymnothorax reevesii. The sequence continues at coordinate 71,608,353 of CM056585.1, read as the reverse complement.
CATATGATACCAAGCAGACAAAACCAGGTGGCTTTGTTCAGAGTCAATAATTCTTTTATCAATGAACCAATATTACACTACCGAGTAATATTATTTCAAGTCCACAGGGACAAACCACGATTCAGCCCCATATTTGGGGTTCGACTGCAGTCAGTGGCTCCAAGTTTTTTGTTTTTTTTTGATTTGGCATCTCCAATCTCATCCAAATCTGGAATATTCAATCAGTGAACTATGTATAAGCGCGCTAGTACGCAACTCATATGCCATCTCAGGAGAGTATGGACAGAACGCAGTTCTTCTCCGAAACACTAGCCTGTCCGCCACCGCCGCTTTTCACTCGTAGCTTCATGAGAAAAACTTTGTCCATGTTTTTCTCCCCAAACAGTCCCTGACCAAAACCAATGAAAAAATATGCTTCACGGGAGCGAAGGCAATACCCCTCAGCCCCGACACACTGAATCAAAGGTGGAGGTGTTTGTGCCAGAGTGAAACGTCCTGGTGATACAAAACTTGGACGAGGCACGCCTACCCACCAAGGCGAGTCCATATATGCAAAATCAAGTTCCTAATCCAAGCGGTTTGAGAGAAGTGACCCAGACAATGTTTCAAAGGTGAAGGTCACTGAGCCAAGGTCAAAGGTCATAGGGTACGAAACCTGGACGAGGAGTGCCTACTCACTAAAGCGAGTACACATGCAAAATCAAGTTCCGGTTAAAGAGTAACAGCCCGGACAAAATTTTCCCACCCGCCACCGGTCCGCTTGCAAAGGGACGACAATACCCCTAGTCGAGGCTGAGGGGTAAAAATATACGACTTCACCCAGTTGCCAAGGTCAAAGAGCTGATGGTAAACTCTGGTTAAACAGCATCAAAGGTATTCTTGATTTTTGGTCACAGTTTGTTAGGCAGTAACCACGTGGCAGCCTAAAATGATGGACGAATGCTAGCCACTCATCACCAGAGTGCGATCAGTGAAGTCAAGATTTTGTTCCCTTGATCCGAAGTCCAAGTAATTAATTCCAAGCCTGATGCAACTCAATTCACTGAGCAGCCTCAATTACAGCAATCTGTGGCAGACCAGTCATCCATGGATGGCGTCAATGTTGCTAAGTTCCATCATTCTACTCATCTGCAGAATGGCCAGCGGTGCCAAGTTCCCAGCTATTAATCCACAGAACAGTATCAATGACATGTCCAATCAGACCACTCATCCATAAAGCAGCATCAGCACCAGTGAATTCCAAAATGTCATTCATCAGTGGAACACCATTGGTAACCATCAGGCTCCATGATGCTACCTCTCCACTGTGGAGTCAGATTACATGTCATACACAGCCAGAGCACCATCAGTAATAAGAACCATCATGGCACTCATCCATAGTCAAGGGTCAACGGCAGCAAGTTCAAAGACCTATTCATCCACAGACCTACAACAATGATGCAAAATATTCTCCTCATCCATACTGCAGCATAATTACGGCAGGCTTCATGACTTTATTCATCCATAAAGTGGCACCAGTATTGGCAACCTCCATGAGACCATTCAATCCATCGTCATCCATGGCCATCGGCTACTTTGAGGACCATAATGTTGGAGTTGTGAGCAGCATGAAGACCCACCTTCGAATTGTCGGTTAGCAGAAAGCAGTAGGACTCCTCCAGCTCTCGTTCCGTCCGGCCCTCCTGCTTCATCTCTCTCCGCTTTGCACAGAACTGATAGGCGAAAAACATGACAGGTTCATCCATTACCAAAATACCACTGAACATCATTTCCATGATAAATACCAATTTTCTTTCTGTTTGCTTCCAAATGCACTGTAAGTCCATTAATTTACATTATCTTCAGACACTGAATGGCTCCCTCACAAAATTCCTGAAAAGTGTGGCAAATTCATGGAAAATTGATACTGTCCTGATTAACAACATCTTGTGTTGTCGTGACTGTAAATCTTCCAGTGACGTGTAAAAAGTTGCTATGAAGAGGATATGATAGGGATTGCCCATAACAGAGAAAATGACTGTGCCAAGATCTGTGTAGGAGAGTGGATTGATGCTCACTTCTTTCTCCAGTGGTTCACTTTGGACCAGCCGAGCCTTGGCGTAGGAGAAGGAGCCCTCTGACCCAGACTCAAGGTAGGACGTGCTGAGGATCCTCACAATGTCCTCGAATTCGCGGGATTCTGGAGCCTGGTACTGGAAGAGAGCTGGAGCACAGAGCCAGTATTAACACCCTAGAAAACCCATAATAAACCAGTTGGTTGTCCACTCCCTGGATTCCTTAAATCTCTCCCAAAACCAATAGGTGTTGTGACCTTGAACACACAAGGCCCATGCCAAATATGAAATGACTGTTGAACTTTGTGGCCAATAGAGCGCTCACAAGACATTCTTGATGGATGCGGCAGATTCAGCAAACGCGGCGTGACGATCGCTGATCCATTGTATCCCCGCCTTGTCGAACAATAACTCAAAGTCATCCACCCCAAAATGAAAATGTCTTCCAATATCTGGAATCAAACTAAAGGTGCCCTGTGGTCTACTTAGGTGAGGAGATGGGGACTGCATGGAGTTATGTTTTGACCTGAAGTCATAACCCTGAGGGGTGCCCCATAATGCAATACACTGAGCTCAGATAGGAAATCCTCACCTGACCCAAATTTTGCAGGTAAACACACATCTTTGTCACAGGACAAGTGTCATCAGGCAGAATACTGGGCATGTGCAGACAGGTGGGGGAGGGGTGAACCTCGAATTACAATTTTTCAGATCATTTTCCCCTCACGCTGTCAGTCACGTTCTGGGCTCTGGTATTCAGCACATCTCCATGAATACGGAATGGTGGCGGTGACATCACGTCCATTGTAAAACCAAAGAGCTTTCCAATGTGCTGCCCCACTGTTTATACAAGTCCCCAAGCACTGTGAAATGGAAGGGCTGCTTTCGTAAACTGGGGTTCTGGAGTCTCACTTGGCAGAATCATCAGGGCGTTTGCATTTTCTCCACGCCTTACCATGGACTTCCTCTGGGTTCTGCATCATCCACTTCACAGGTGATGAAAATTGTGGACAAACCACATTTCAGCCCCATATTTCGGGTCCTACTGCAGTAAGTGGCTCCAAGTTTTTTTTTTTGATTTGGCATCTCCAATCCCACCCAAATCTGGAATATTCAATCAGTGAACTATGTATAAGCGCGCTCGTACACAACTGATGCTGCCATCTCAGGAGAGTATGGACAGAAGCAGTTTTTCTCCAAAACACTAGCCTGTCCACCGCCGCTGCTTTTCACCCGTAGCTTCATGAGCACTCCAATGACCAGCAGGAGGCGCTTGAGCAACAAACAATGCTAACCCAATCGGACTGTACCCCTCATATATCCCTGAACATTTTCTCCACGCCTTACCATGGGTTTCCTCGGGGTTCTCCATCATCCACTTCACAGGTGATGAAAATTAGCCTGCCAGGCCAACTCTGGTGTATTTACAGGAATGTTCATTGTCCTGCAGTGAACATGTCAAAAACACCAAAAAACACACACAGGATGCAACATCCCAGTACCTTGTCTTAGCTCACATGGAGGATAATAGCAACAAGAAATTTCAATTCAAACTGCATTGCCATACGTCCAGTGAGGAATGACATGCTGCCTTCCTCTGGTAGCTGCAGCCCTGAGCGAGGCACGAACCGCTGCCCTGACTGTACACAGAGTACAGATGCAAATGTTGCAAATGTTCTCCGGGAATCCAGAAGGTGCTAGAATTTGGCTAAACCAGGTGCAGCAGCTAGGATTTGGCCTTGTCACGCGTCCATGTCCGCAGAGATTTTCTTGTGAACACTCAACAGCCCACATAAGTGCACCGATTCTTTTCAAATTTTGCAGGGACATGTATTATGGTAAGTTCACGACACCTATTGATTTTGGGTACTCTGGGACCATCTGTGCCCAACTGGGGGGCCTTCGGGGGATACATGTGCTTGGCTGCCGAGTGCTCTAGTTTTCACTCTGCTTTCAGGCGGCTTCATGGTTCTTGCAAGACGCAGGGATTAGCTGACATACTTCAGACCAGTCTGCAATGATCTGGACTGTCCAGGAAGCTTCACAACTTGGTCATGCCGAGAGCAGAATATGGATTAACAGCGTCCACAAAAATGTGTGAATAAAACCGTGCCAGTGGTTACTAGTCCACAATTCTGCTTACACTGCAGAAATTAAATCAAACTGAATTACAGCCAACAATCACCAAAAAAATGAAAACAAAGATAAATCCTTGTTTATTGTCACAGCACTAGCTACTGAACTACACCAGAACAGCCAAATACCAATGTGCAAAACGATAACTGGTCTTCATTTGCAACTCGAGGTCAACATCTGGAAATGTTATACCCTGGCAGAGGTTATTGTTCCATTTTTGTTTAACAAACTCAACCAGGGAGGGACAGACTGCCGCCTCTGGCATTACTTAGGGTGGAAAATGAAAAGGAATCACTAGCGTCAAACACTTGCGAGTTGGGATGCAGAATCAAGCAGTTCTGCTTAGCCTGGCTTCAGTCTGCTTCCTGGTTCCATTTGGCTGGGCTTCCGAGCCTATGGCAATTCTGTTCAGTTGGCCTTCACAGCATTTTGAAGATCTGTTCACCAGAGTTCAGATGATTGAGGTTCCACCTGTGCAGGCTTGAGTTCATTTTGTAGTTGTTTAGGTGGGGTTAAGCCCATGCTGCAGTTCCACTGAGATGAGCTTTAGTGCATGATGTTTCCTTTCAGATGTGCTCAAGTGCAGTCTATGGTTGTTTAGCTGGGATACCCAGCATTGTTTGATTAATTAGATAGCTCCGAGGGCATTAGATGATTCCATTTAGCTAGTCCTCAATTAATTTTGTGGTTCCACTTGCAGGGCTTCTGTTCAGTTTGTGGTTCTTCTGCAGGGCTTCAGGGCATTGTGTGGCTCTATTTAGTGGCATGTTAGTCCATTTTGCAGCTCCGATCAGCTCTGCTTCAGTCCATTATGTGGTTCCATTTAATTGTGCTTCAGAGTAGAGAGCAGTTCTTGTTTAACTGAGCTTCAATACATTTTTTGGTGCCATTTACCAGGGCTTCAGTGCACCGCGTGGTTCCATTTACCAAGCATTCAGTGCACTGCGTGGTTCCATTTACCAGGGCTTCAGTGCACTGCGTGGTTCCATTTACCAGGGCTTCAGTGCACTGCGTGGTTCCATTTACTAGGGCTTCAGTACACTGCCTGGTTCCATCTAGCAGGGCTTCAGTGCACTATGCAGTTTTGTTTAGCAGGGCTTCAGTGCATTGTGTGGTTCCGTTTAGCCGGGCTTCAGTGCACTACGTGGTTAGATTTTTCCAAGTTTCAGTACTGCACTGTACTGTGCAGTTCCATTAATCCAAGACTCAATGCATTTTGTGGGTCCATTTAGTGAAGCTTCAGCGCACCATATGGTTCCATTCAGTCATAGTTAATAGAGGGGACAGGTTAGGAAAGCCAGCGAACTTCAAAGACTGATATTATTATTAAGATTTTTTTGGTCACGTGACTCAGCACATGGATCTCAATAAAACATCAAACTGGGCCAGGCTGTGCATTCAAAAGTTCGATATTTTGTGAGTTTTCTTTTTTTTTTTTACTTGAATGATTGTTTGCTCTGTATTTGAAAAATAAATTATTGCCTAGAGATGCCAGGTGGTAATTGCTCCGTTTTTAGTAGCGGTTCATGCCGATTTTGCACTGAAAGATATTGAAAGATGCAACTCAATACAGCCCATTTTATATTTTGTTTTCTGGTGTGTGCTTGTCGAACACGGTGACCATCAACCATCGTTAGCGTTACTTAGCGTTCAGTTTATTCAAGTCAATGGAGTGAATAATTTGCTAGCTAGCATGCTACTGCTTCTTGCCATTAAAGTAATACATTGAGTTACCGTCATTGTGGAAACCTGAATTTATTAATTTAATGGCGGAAGCGTTAGCATGATTGCTAGTTAATTATTAATCCAATTGACTTGAATAGACCGCCAACTAGAGTCTAATGCTTTTCTGAAATTTTGCAAATCATACAATGCTGCCATTTATGGAATATATAGGATCTCAAATTTGGGAACCCAAAATATCAAATTTATAAAACTGGAGTAATAATTTTTGTTCAATAAGAGCCCAAGTCGTTCAGAGCATACAGTGCTTGCCTAAAACACTACAGGGCTCCATGTAAATTTTAACGTAATAGGCCAGAAAAATCAATAAAAAATCTGGATATTTTCTACTTAACATTGTTCGCTATAGAGCTGCCGAATAGCTCACTCGGTTAAAGCATCACATTGCGAAGCAGAAGTGACCATCAGGGTGCGGGTTCGAGCCCCGGTCACACCATTCGGCAGTGGTCGGCAGCTTTTTCAGAAGTAACGCGCAATTGACCAATGCGCTACAGGGATGCAAATTGGGAAGGGTCTGCCAGGAAGGGTAATACCAGTTGCTTTGTTCCTTCCTTAGGCGCCTCATGTTAGCCAGACGGGTGCTCGTCAGGAAGATTCTGAGCTTGTTCATGTTCAGGTATCCTCCGCCCTACGAGTGCCATTTATGGAATATATAGGATCTCAAATTTGTGAACCCAAGATATCAGATTTATAAAACTGGAGAATAATTTTTGTTCAATAAGAGCCTAAGTCGTTAAGAGCATACAGTGCTTGCCTAAAACACTACAGGGCTCCATGCGAACTTTAACGCAATAGGCCAGAAAAATCTATACAAAATCTGGATATTTTCTACTTAACATTGTTAGCTATAGAGCTGCCGGATAGCTCACTCGGTTAAAGCATCACATTGCAAAGCAGAAGTGACTATCACGGTGCAGGTTCAAGCCCCGGTCACACCATTCGGCAGTGGTCGGTAGCTTTTTCAGAAGTAACGCGCAATTGGCCAATGCGCTACAGGGATGCAAATTGGGAAGGGTCTGCCAGGAAGGGTAATACGAGTTGCTTTGTTCCTTCCTTAGGCGCCTCGTGTTAGCCAGAGGGGTGCTTGTCAGGAAGATTCTGAGCTTGTTCATGTTCGGGTATCCTCCGCCCTCCTTCTGTACTTGCGATGATTCAAGAAATGAGAGTCTAAGAAGCGGTGGATGACAAGCGCATGCTTCGGAGGAGAGCCGCAAGCTGTCTTCACTCTCCTGAGTTGACATGGGGGTCGCATATGCAAAAGCCTTGTACATAGTTCCCCAATTGGACACTCCACATTCGGGTGGGATTAGAGATGCCATATTAAAAATAAATAAATAAAAAAATGTTAGCCATAGCTGTGCATAGCCACTCCAACTCTTCATCTTCCCCTAAAATATCCAACATGGTTTCAAATTCGTCATCAAAAACAAATAATTCCCACGAGAATCTTGGTTTACAGTGCACAGTCAAGGTCACGAGACTGGTACATTAGACACCAGGGCACACTCTGCTGTTTGGCCCTTTGAAGTTTGCCAACTTTTCTAACCAGTGCCCTCTATTAACTCCAATTTATTTGAACTTCCATGAGTTGTGTGGGTTCATTTAGTAGGGCTTCAGGGCTTTTTTCATTCCATAGAACCGGTCTGTATCACTCCATAGCTGTAGCTGATGCAAACTATTCCACTTAAATCACTTATCAGTGTTATTAAACATAAATATGCAATACTAGGGTCTTATGTCTTTAGAACCAGTTAAAAATAAACTGCAATGTTTGAAAAATAACTGGCTCCTTGAGCATTAGTTCAACTGGGCTGCACTTCTTCACAATAAATGTGGCGTTAGCTTCAGTGCGCTTCAATACACTCAGCAATTCATTCATATGAAACACCAAGGGATAAAATCTGAATGGATTAATATCCATTAATATCCAACATTTGGGTAAGTTGTATTTGATTTCTTTGGTACAAGTAAACCATTTTCACAATGCCTACGAGAGAAGTGGTTTCGCCAAGCAATACCTTTGGGTTCCGTTCACTTCCACACACTCAGCAAGAGCAATGCAGGGAATCCGTTTCCGCTAATAACCCCAAATGCTCCATCACGGATCAGATCGAAGTGGAATAATATAAAGCTGAGAACTCCAAAACTTTGAGAGTTAGGATCCATCTTCTTAGACATTAGTGAAAAATAACCATATTTCAGTTAATACAGGATGGAGAGCTCAGCGGAAACTGGTGCAACAGACTGCGGTATTCACTCCTTCCTCCTCCTCAGCTCAAAGCAGCGAAGTAGACATAATGGTTGACTTCCTGTGCATATTAGCTCTGCAGATTCAAATCCAATCTTAGCTGTATGTCCTGTTCCACACAAAATGAAGTATTGATGTAATTTTTTTTTTTTCGAATATTAAAACACTTAGCAGAAACACTCCAGGGACATTCATTTCCCAGATGAACATTAGTGGATTTGATCCACACGTACAGTTGGGTATTAACAAAGATGACTTCGAAGATGTATCCATAGAGTGCAACAGCAGTGCCGGAAAAAAGCCAGCAACCTCTTGACGATAAAAGCGCGCTCATCAGGGGCGACACAGTTGCAATAAGTAAGTGTACAATTATAAACTATTCCGCATAATTATTTACAGCTGACACACCTTCACCGCACTGAAGCAGAACTCCATTTTATATTGTGATTTTCCTCAGCTCCAACTGGTTTGCACAGAAAGTTGGCTTGAACAGTTTATTTGACCAAGGGAGGGATAATCGAGTGCCGTGTATCAACATTCGATACTTCAGCTGAGAACAGGAGATGGAGAAAATTCGATATTAATTCAACCGCGTTACAATGGGGGTTGACGGTGCCGTTAGGGGAAAAGAACGTGACCCCTTTGTTCAATCTACTTTTGGAAACACGCTAACAATTATTCAATCCTCAGAGAGGATTTCCAGTGTTTATCCGCTCCAAGAATGCACTTTATCCCGCCGTTTCGAAACTTACCTGCAGCGCCCCCACACGACTGTGTTTATCGGAATGGACAGACTAAATAAAAATAAATCTTTCGTATTGGTTCATTAAATAACCCTCTGCAGAGAAGAACATTCTTTAGAGGAGAGAATTCAAACTGCAATAACCTTTTTGTTCTTTGCTTTTTCGAGGAATCTGAAAATTTCTCAGAAGCGCATCTTCAGCTGGTCTCGGAGCCGAAAGAAAAGACGACAGCTTTCGCCAGCAAGCAGAATCTTGATCAGATATGGATCCTCTCCGTTCGGCACCATCGCCATCTTGTTTAACACGAACTGCAGATAACGCCTGAGGTTTCTGTGAGTCCGTACACTCCATTGAAACTTTCCCAGTGCTCCTCCCGATTGGTTCTCCAGAGTATTTTTCATTCACGCAGGAAAGACCGGCCATTATTCTAGTTTTCATGCACAAACAGGCAATGGCATAACTCCACAGTCTCACTCAACATGCTATGACTCCACCTCGCTCACGTACTCCTTCTTCTTCGTTCCTGTTTTGTGGCGTTACATCCTGAAACATGGGCATTACCGCCATCTACTGGGTTGACGGTTATGGCGAGAGATCAGGCAGTTACAGACTACGTGTGTATTCCTGTTGCTCAGTATCTCCTTCTTAAATCCCCATTTTTGAAATTCACTATACGGTCACCTGACCCCCGCCAAACCCTCTCTCCAAAATCCCTTGAATTTCTTCCACTTTAACATCCATTACTCCTAAAAATTTCTGTGCAGCATCTATCACCATTTTGATTCTCTCAGTTCTAGTTTCCAGGTCTCTAGAACATATTACCACCATAGCAATAAAAGCCAAAAAGTGTCTTCTTTCCATCCTTATGAAATTCTCATCTCCTTTTCCAATTTCCTGAACCCTAGCCTGCTCTTTTCCCACCTTTTCCTTTTCCATCTGCACTCTCTTAACAGCCTCTGCATATGACACTCTGCCCTGTGTTCTTGTTCTTTCCATCTCCTGTTCTTTTTTCCTTCTTTTACACTCCAATGCTCCAACTTCATGGTTTCCCCCCCAGTGAAAACACACTATCCGAGCCTTTGTAGTACACTCATCTTCCACACAATTTTCTCTCCCACATTTTCTACATCTGTGTGTCCTACTTCTACATACTGCAGCCACGTGCCCATACTCCTGACACCAATAGCATCTGAGTGGTGCCCTTACATAGTTTCGAACCCGGTAACTTACATAATCTAAAAATACTCTCTCAGGTAACTCAGATTTAAATTCCAACAGAGCGGATAGGCTTCCCTTCTCCATTCCTCCCCTTCGTGTTTTCAGCCTTCTTGCCTCACAAACTCCTTCAATATTCAAAAAATCACTGGCCTCAACTGATAGCGGCACGCTGCTGATGACCCCCTCAAAATTTGCGTTTCTTTTCAATGGAAATCAACCACTTTTGTCAAATCAAACATTGTAATCTTCAATAATTTTTCATATTGCGTGTTACTTTTACATTCCACCACTACCGCTCCACCCCGCATTGCTCTCACTGCCTTCACATCTCCGATTTCACATTTTATATATCTTCCAACTTCGTGCATATCACTGAAAAGACCGTTTGCACGACATCCAATTGCTGCAACCTCCATTCCAACAACGTATTCTTCTTCCTCACTTTCATTCCAACAACCCTTTTTCCTTTTCTTTTTTGAACTTTCTGTTATATCGCACTCCATATTCCAAATCTCGCCTCTCAAACAATTCTCCCCTCCCGACGTCTTCCGCCTTCTTCTTTTACTTCTTCTAACCATGCATTTGAAAACGTAAGTGCGTCACCGCCATCTACTGTACAGAAAAATGGTACTTCTTCCTCTTTGCCCTCAGTTTAGCCTAAACCAGGCGTATTACTGCCCTCCACAGGTTAGGATTCCAGATTACTAAATTCCATCTGTGCAGCCGTTTATATTCTGTTGCGTAACTTTTTATCACTGTACCACTGCTTTTGTTATCAATGGATGGTTCTCACTCTGGCTGAAAAAGAAAAATTAGAGGAAAATTTAGTAACCCCGATATCTGCAATGGTTTAACCCTCTATTAACCAGCGTAGCATATCTGCTAAATTAAGTAAAAGGGTTAACAGCCAGGACACCCTGTTGGTTTTGTTTCTTATTGCCAAATTACATTTGAGAATAACTTGGCATGTCACTTTAATTTTTTCATTAGCATTATTACCCAATGTAGCAGATTTGCAACAATTTGGAAAGGTGGACCAAATGTGTCAAATTTTTTTTGTCTAATGTTTTTCAAATAATGGCCCAAAATAAACATTTTTGCAGAGGGAAATCATTTTAACACAATTGGAATTGGGTTTGGTTAATAGAGGGTTTAAAAAATCCCTTTCATATCTATACCAGCTACATTCTAGGAAAACATGTCTCATCGTTTCAGGGCTCCCACACTCAGAAACCTTTACAATGTCTACAAAAATGTTTATTTTGTAGAAAATTCCTACAAAGTCCTTCCTGTTTCCATAAAAATAGTCATTATTATTCTTCTTAACAGATCAAGTCTGGGTTCACTCAATTTAAGTACTTCTAAACACAAAAAACAAATAAAAATTGTGTCACCTGAAAAAAGCTTGGAATGGAATTTGATTTTAATCTACAAAACCCAAAACCAGTGAAGTTGGCACGTTATGTAAATCGTAGATAAAAACAGAATACAATGATTTGCAAATCCTTTTCAACTTATATTCAATTGAATACACTGCAAGGACAAGATGTTTAATGTTCAAACTGAGAAACTTTTTTTTTTTTTTGCAAATAATCATTAACTTAGAATTTAAAGGCAGCAACATTTTGCAAAAAAGTTGGCACAGGGGCCTTTTTACCACTGTGTTACATCGCCTTTCCTTTCAACTACACTCAGTAAACGTTTGGGAACTGAGTAGACCAATTTTGAAGCTTTTCAGGTGGAACTCTTTCCCATTCTTGCTTGATGTACAGCTTAAGTTGTTCAACAGTCCGGGGTCTCTGTTGCCGTATTTTACGCTTCATAATGCGCCACACATTTTCAATGGGAGACAGGTCTGGACTACAGGCAGGCCAGTCTAGTACCCGCACTCTTTTACTACGGAGCCATGCTGTTGTAACACGTGCAGAATGTGGCTTGGCATTGTCTTGCTGAAATAAGCAGGGGCGTCCATGAAAAAGACGTTGCTTGGATGGCAACATATGTTGCTCCAAAACCTGTAAGTTGCCCGTGCCTTGGGCACTAATACACCCCCATACCATCACAGATGCTGGCTTTTGAACTTTGCGCCTATAACAGTCCGGATGGTTCTTTTCCTCTTTGGTCCGGAAGACACAACGTCCACAGTTTCCAAAAACAATTTGAAATGTGGACTCGTCAGACCACAGAACACTTTTCGACTTTGCATCAGTCCATCTTAGATGAGCTTGGGCCCAGCGAAGCCGGCGGCGTTTCTGGGTGCTGTTGATAAATGGCTTTCGCTTTGCATTGTAGAGTTTTAACTTGCACTTGCAGATGTAGCGACAAACTGTAGTTACTCACAGTGGTTTACTGAAGTGTTCCTGAGCCCATGAGGGGATGTCTTTAACACAATGATGTCGGTTTTTGATGCAGTACCACCTGAGGGATCGAAGGTCACGGGCATTCAATGTTGGTTTTCGGCCTTGTCGCTTACGTGCAGTGATTTCTCCAGATTCTCTGGACCTTTTGACGATATTACGGACCGTAGATGATGAAATCCCTAAATTTCTTGCAATAGCTCGTTGAGGAATGTTGTTTTTAAACCGTTTGACAATCAGCTCACGCATTTGTTCACTAAGTGGTGACCCTCGCTCCATCCTTGTTTGTGAATGACTGAGCATTTCAGGGAAGCTGCTTTTATACCCAATCATGGCATCCACCTGTTCCCAATAGCCCGTTCACCTGTGGGATGTTCCAAATAAGTGTTTGATGAGCATTCCTCAACTCTCTCAGTCTCTTTTGCCACTTGTGCCAGCTTTTTTGAAACATGTTGCAGGCATCAAATTTCAAATGAGCTAATATTTGCAAAAAATTACAAAGTTTACCTGTTCGAACATTAAGTAACTTGTCTTTGCAGTGTATTCAATTGAATATAGGTTGAAAAGGATTTGCAAATCATTGTATTCTGTTTTTATTTCCGATTTACACAACGTGCCAACTTCACTGGTTTCAGGTTTTGTAATTTAATAAGTTTGTTACCGTGAAAACCGTATATTATTGGCAAATAAATGTGAATTCTTGTGGCAACAATATTTCAGAAAATATACCATATTTTCCTGTAATTCTTTTTTTGTTTTGAAGCTAATATCACCAGGTATACAATGACATACTCATTCTGTGTATTTTCATGGGAAAATAATTTGAAAAATAATTTGGTCATAGAATATTAGAAATGGGTGGCAGAACCTGCCTGGCAGATGGATCATAAATACACCATGTATCTACCTACCCAAAAATGGCTATGTCATTGTATGGAACATAACAAACTGATGCCATTGCGAAAATTTCAGAGCGATACCTTGAAAATGTGGATTTTATGCCCGCCACAAGCCTGATAAACTATGAAATTTTGCAATGTGAGAAAATTGCGTTTTTGTAACAAAATGAACACACTGGAGGCGCTCACATGATAAAAATCCACTTAAAAGATAGTTTTTTGGTCTTAAAATCACCTTTTATGAATGTTTTGAAAGATTTTTTACAAAATGAAAAAAATACATATTTTTTCAAGTCTGAACCAAGTTTTGACCCCTTAACATCGGGTTGAAAAGGGAAATAGTACCTTCCCCTGATTTTTGTTTTTTTCCCGAAATCCCTCCCATCCTGTTGGTACTCCTTTTTTTAATTTTTTCCCTTGACTCAACTCTTCCCAGTGATATGCATATGTCTATCGTTTCTTTTATCAAGGTTTTCCTTGCTATGAAATCAACTATTTCATTACATATGGTACTGAGGATTGCCTGATGTTTAAAAAAAATTTCTATCCCTTCACCCTAATCCCCAATCTTTGATGACAATGTTTACTCTTAAATTAAAACTCGATGTTTAATTCCCATAAACCCTTTCTGCAAAATTCCTTAAATGTCCTCCTCTTTGACGTCAGTTATCTATCTCTAAAATCTCTAGCTGCGTGTACAACCATCATTATCTTCTCCGTCTTTATTTGAATTTTGCTTGCGCAGTCAATCACCATCACAATAAACTCTGCAAACCCTTTCATTCCTATTCTCAAAGACTGTTTGCGCAATCTACTTTATTCTCTCCGCTTCATTTCTATGTAGTCTTGTTCCTTCCTCACTGATCTCTCCTCTTGCCTCACTTTCTTTGTAGCCTCTGCATAAGACATTTTATTCTGTGCCAGTGTCCACTCAATTTCACTTTCTAAATTCCACCATTCCCACCACTTAGGGCCCGCTTATAGATTTCCACCACAGTGACAACAAACATCCTTCTCTTTTGTTAGATCACAGCTCTCTTCTGTACATCATTTTTTCCACATCTTTTACATCAATAACTCTCATTCTACCAAACTGCTGACATATGGCCATACCCTTGACAAAAGCAATGAAGGGGAGCCTTTTCAAATGTCCGCAACCTGTAGCTAACACAATCAATTAAAATCCTTCCAGAAAACTATTTTTAAAACTCCAGTAGCAGCACCATACTGTCTCGTTCATGTCCACCCCTGTAACTTTTCAAGCGCTGAGCAAAGCTTGAGAAGAATGAACCTCGCAAAGCTTGGAAAGAAATTTAAAAAAAAAACATGTTTATGCCATTTATAAATACACTGCCCTCCATAATTATTACACTGCCCTGGTTAAGATGTGTTCTTTAGCTTCTAATAAATTCAGTTTTTTTTCTAAATAATATAGGACCACAAAGAAAAAAAGAGGAAAATCCAACCTTTAATGAAAGTGTATTTATTCAGTTGGGAAAAAAAATCCCACATTAAGAAATAATTCTTTTACATTAAATCATGTGTGCTACAATTATTAATTATTAGGTGTCAATACTTTGTACAACCCCCTTTTGCCAACAAAACAGCACCTAATCTTCTCCTATAATGTTTCACAAGATGGGAGAATACAGAAAGAGGGATCTTCGACCATTCCTCTTTGCACAATCTCTCTAAATCATCCAGCAACCTGGGTTCTCTCCTCTTCAGCTCACTGCACAGGATTTCAATGGGGTCGAGGTCTGGGGACTATCTCAGGCCATGGCCATGGGAGGAGCTTGATTCTGTGTCTGGTGAACCATTTCTGAGTAGATTATCTTTCTGAAAGACCCAGTGACGACCCATCTTCAGCTTTCGGGCAGAGGCCACCAGATTTTGATTTAAAATGTCCTGGTGTTTCAAAACATTCATGATCCCATGTACCCTAACAAGGTTCCCAGGGCCTTTGGAAGAGAAACAAGCCCACAGCATCACCGATCCTCCCCCATACTTCACAGTGGGCATGAGGTGCTTTTCTGCATACTCATCTTTTGTGTTGCGCCAGCCCCACTTAGAGTGTTTGTTGCCAAAAAGCTCTATCTTGGTCTCATCTGACCAAAGCACACGGTCCCAGTTGAAGTCCCAGTATCGCTTAGCGAACTCCACACCTTTGCATTTATGATTGTGAGTGAGAAATGTTTTATTTCTGTGCATGCCTCCCAAACAGCTTGTTAGCGTGTAGATAGCGCCTGACGGTTGTTTTGGAGACTTTGTGACCCCAAGATGCTACCATTTGTTGCAATTCTTTAACAGTTAGCTTTGGAGAACTTTTTATTTCTCTTACCATAATCCTCACTGTGCATGGTGGCAAAATAACCTTGCATCCTCATCCAGGCTTGTTTACCACTGTTCCAGTTGTTTTAAACTTCTTAATGATTCCTCTGACAGTAGATATGGGCAGGTGCAGGCGAGTGGCTATTTTCTTGTGGCCATTGCCTGACTTGCGAAGGTCGACACACATCTGCCTTACTTGAATGGTGTGTTCCTTTGTCTTTCCCATGTTGAAGAGTAGATAAGAGAAATGGCCTCATTGTCACGTCATATTTACACCCCAGGGAAACAGGAAGTGATGATTTACTAATGAAACTAATTAGTAACTAATTAATTAATTTACAGATTAATTTGCTAATCTGTTCCTAGATACTCTGATCGACTTTGTAAACTACTGTAGAAATGACAGAAATACTTCAATTACATTTATTTCCTAGGAATTGTTAGGGGTGCCAATAATTGTGGAACAGGTGATTTTATGAAAAATAATTATTTCTTAGTCATGGTTTTTTTTTTCTCCCTTAAAATTCATTGAGTTGAAGGTTACATTTTTCTACAATTTTCAATGTGAGAGTATGCTTCTGCAATAAAAATTGAATTTATTTTAAGGCTTTTAACACAGCCAATAATTATGCAATATTATATAGAATAGAATAGAATAGAACAGAATAGAATAGAATAGAATAGAATAGAACAGAATAGAATAGAATAGAATAGAATAGAATAGAATAGAATAGAATAGAATACACTTTAATGTCCACTTAGGGAAATTTGTCTTGGACTCCATGCAGCAAACCCAGAAATGGACATACAGTGACAACAACATTTCACAATAAATAGTCACACATGCAACATACAAAATGCACAGGAGTCGATGAACACCACGTTACAAAGATGCAAATAAATAAACAAATAAATAAATATTAAACAGTCAGTTAAAAAGTAATAAATCCAGGTTTCAAATACACTCAGCCCTAAGATGTTACCCCTGGTTCATTTAAGGTGGTTGTTCAGGGCAATAATTGATCTTGGGACAAAGAAATTCTTAAATCTATTTAGTTTGCAAAATTTAGCTCTGAAGCGTTAACCCGATGGCAACATCCTATTCCCCTCCCATGTTCTGTATTCAAAGTATTCGATCTGCTTGTTTTAGCACACATTGGTCAAAGATGGACTGGAGACAATTATAGTTCTTCTGGCCCATTACTTTCATTGCTGTCTGAACTAGATATGTTCGTTTTGTCTTTAAAGCCACAGGAAGATTCCCAAACCAGGCCGTCATGCCATATCTAATTATGTTCTCCATGGTAGCCTGGTAAATCATGAACATAATTCGCTGTTCGACACCATACAGACGCAGCCTTCGCAAAAAATACAATCACTGTTGCAGTCTGGAGCATAATCAATCTATATGAATATTCCATGTCAAGTTACTGTCAATATGGACCCCAAGGTACTTGTAAGATTGTACCTGTGCGATTGTCTGGTTGTGTATAGTAACTAATGTGTGGTTGCCAATCTGCTTGGGATCAAAGATAATTTCCTCTGTCTTTTTTGTGTTTAAAACAAGGTGATTGGAGTCACACCACTCAACAAACTGATTCACCTCAGTCTCATAGATATTAAGATCATCAGATTGATGAAGAAGACTCAATATAGCTGAGTCATCTGAATATTTAAAAATATAGTTTTGTGGGTGTTTGGCTGAACACCCATTTGTATACAAGGTGAAAAGCATGTCCTCTCGTCTCACTCCCACATTGTCTTGCACCATTTCCATAACTTTGTCCTTTCCACTGGCACTGCCACAGCATGTGAGCATTTTAATCCATTAAACTGAAAACTAAAACTATTTTTGCCATTCATTGCGTCAGATTAATCTGACCATGCATCATAATGCAGTATGCAGGAAAACAGGGCAGCTTTGTTTGAAATGGCCGACTAGTTACCATTGAAATATTGATAATGACCAAATGTATCAAGTGGTTTCGTTCCCTATGTGATCCAGAAAAAAAAGGTTATGATAGACAAGTTACCTAGCTGACAAATTTCATTGAACATAGCCAGAGTCATCTCCATGGTATGCAGAAACCCTAAATTCAATGCCATTAACGTAATCAACTCAACATACCTCGATGATCTTATTTGCCTGGTGGTCATATCAAAGAGTAGCACATAACATAACCATGTTGTTATTACATTGTGGTTACAGCATATAATAGGCATGCTCTTATAGAGACAACAAAGAGAGAAAATTTTCTTGTTGTAACAAAGAAATCATGTTTTGATGAGATAAAACGTGAACAAAGAAAGTTTTCTGATTTTAAGAGGAAAAATTCCCCAAAAATTGTTTTTGCACATCCTTGGCCAGGTTGCACGGTATATTAGAAAGATGCGACCATGGATTTATGCGAATCCTTTGAATACTGTGACGTGTCACAGGATGGCATTTCCAAACTGGGAGGAGACATGCAGTTTTATGTTTACAAGTCAGCGATTCAGGATTTGCAAAATGCAGTGTTTAATGTAACGTAATAGGCACTAGGGACAGCATGGGGTGTTCTGTGGGTGGAATAATAATTTTTCTTTACTTAGAATTGTTTGAGCACCACAGCAGATTAAATTAAAACAACTGGAAATTTGCAGTTAAATATAAAACAAAACATCAAAGGATGAAGACCTAATCTTATCAGATTTATTGACCACTAACCCTTCATATACATCATAAAAATAGCAATTTAAATCATTTGTTGGAGCATGATTAAAAGCTCCTAGCTTGCCAGTATGTCAGCAAAGACAAATTGGTTTTTCTATTATCTTTTCTCTCTCTCTCAGTATGACATCTCCATTGCAGAGTCACACATATGTTCTCCAGACACTGGACTCATCTACCATCCACAAACAGGAAGGAAGAGAGGAGGAGGGGTCTCGGTGCGGGACAGAGGGGAGCTGTAACGTGGAACAGAGATCCTGAGAGACAGAGGGTAGAGGGAGGTGCAGCAGCATCACATCGGCGAGTTCAAAACACACTGCCCTGGCTGTAGAGGTCGTACTCCTGGAACAGGATGTAGTCCTTCAGGCTCTTGGGTAATGGCAGAAAGCTCATGAACACTGGAGCCTGGAACCGTCGCTGGCCCATGCAGTCCCGAATCCGCAGCCGACAGAGATGCTTCAGACTGCGAACATTTCCTGCAGCATCATGGGGTAAAATCAGTGTTCCAATCCTATCATTCTCATCATAAATCTAAATTAATTACCTTAATTCATAGCAGTGGCATAACTGAATAAACGAATACCCCATTGTATACATATACTCATATAACAGTACTGCGCAAAAGTCTTATGCACCCTGCACTTTTTAAAATTCAAATCTGCATTAAATGCTTACTTTTTGTTTCCATATTAGAGTTCCGGAAGAGAAAAAGCAAATTAGAAATTCCAAATGCTAATTTAAATAAAAGTTTCAAAAATAAATGTTTGTGTTCCAATAAAAGTAGTCGATACAGATACTATAGTCTTGACGGAGCCTTGAGGTCAACATCATCATAGCTGTTTGTAATTTCTTGGGATAGATGCAAGTGAGAGTCACTCTGCAGAAGAACAGTGGCAAGTTCCCAACTTTGTTTGGGACAAGCAAAAAGCTAGTCATCTGATAAAACAATCGCATAACGGGACAGCGTCCCAAATTTTGTGTCAAAGGGTAGTCACACCAAATATTGATGTGATTTAGTTTCTAAAAGTCTACAGCTCTGTTTAGTACATTTCTCAATTATTAGAAACTTTTAATTTCATCCTTTTTGCAAGCATATTTGCCCTAAGAAATTGCTTTAAATGCGCTGAAAACTTTTGCACAGTACTCTACATTGTATAAAGTAATACATAATTTTATCGAATTATGAATATATTGCAGTTAAGCATATGGTCACGGGTGAGGTTAGATAATAGTTGAAGTTGTATTTATGCCAATCACATTAATAATTTATCATTTTTTGCCCACCTAAAATGTGACAGATCTCAGGCCACTGCTTCCGATCTATTACCACGGCTTTCAATTTGGAACAAAGCATCACATGATCAACGTAGTCCAGCAGGATGCGGACAACCTGAGCAGCGAAGTCCTTGAGCCAGCACACTGTAATCACCTCACAGAACTAGGGAAGAGAGAGGGGCACTCAGACCCGGGCCCTGGGACGACATGTTTATGACACACAGACATCTTTTTCACTGATACATAGACATAAGGAAAATAAATGCAGTGGTACTTCAGAATAAAAAAAGATACAGTATAATTTCTACAGGAAGTGCGTAAACTGAAGTCTAAATAGGCACAATAAACACAATTTACTTATTCAGCCAGAGAAGACCTTACTTTGTGAACTGTAGTATCTAATTGCTCAAATTCTTTGAGTGCTTTGGAAATAAAACCAGTCACTTATCATGTTAATAATACGTACATAGAAAACCCAAATAGCCCATGGAGAAGGAACAGAAAGAGCAGAGCAAGAGCGAGCACACAGCACTCTCACCAGCATGTCCCTGATGACAGAGTTGCCCCAGCCTTCGTAGTCGTGGGGCACGTGCGAGTTGTCACCGTAAGGACAGTCAAAGCAGCGGCGAGCGTCGTAGCCATAGTTCAACAGCATGCGCAGCATCACCTCGTCCTTCATGGCGTACTGCAGGGCGGAGGGGAAGTGCGTGGTGTTCACACGGGAGTAGAAGTTGACGTTAGCGCCGTAGCGCAGCAGCGTGTGAATCAGCTCGTAGTTGCCCAAGCGCAGGGCCACCTGCAGGCAGGTCACAGGGTCCTGATTGGGCATTGCTCCTGCCTCCAGCAGCAGTCGGCAGGAGCGCACATCGCTGTTGCACACGGCGAAGTACACCGCAGACTTGCGCTCGTCGTCGTAGTTGCGACGAACGCGCTGGTGCAGCATGTAGTTGACATCGTAGCCAGCGTTGAGCAGAAGCTCCAGGCATTGAGGGTAACCGCCGTCAGCCACTGAGTGTAGCGGACTGATCCCACTCTCCTTCACCGCAGCCCATTCTGTCACCGGGATCAAACGCTCCAGTGCACTAAGGGGAAGTGTACAGGCATTGGGATGGATTCAATCATAATTATACATATGCATTATGTTACACATCCAGCATGTCTGCATTATGACTATTACTGTCTATCATGTAACTTATCTGTCGAAAATGTTTCTCTTACAGCCTGAAAAATGTGATTGTAACAGCCGGTGTAGTGAATGTAACAGTACGCAATGTAACTGTAACACACGGTAGTGTAACTGTAACAGCCTGTGGTGACATTGTAACTGTCTATAGTATAACGATTACAATCTGTAAGTGACTGTAATGGATAGTGTTGCAAGTGTCTCAATCTGTAGAGTGACTCAGGCCATCAGTGTTGCAACAGGCTGTGGACTGTGACTGTGCAAGAGAGTGACTTACTGTCACTGTGAGGTAGTGTGACTGTAAAATGCTGCGGACGTGAACATTGCGATAATGTGACAGCTACAGTCTGTGTATTCCATGTGTATTTAATTATTACAGCCCGCAGCAGAATAATAGGAACGGCCTGCTCACAGATAATGCCCGCGGTATGCGGTGCGATGGATGGGCAGGTGGCCGGTGCGGTTGGGTATATTGGCGTCAGCTCCACGCTCCAGCAGTAGGGTGATGATGTCTGGGTTCCCAGAAGCGGCCGCTTCAAACAGCACAGAGGCAGAGTCCATGGCCTGCGCGTTCACATTTGCACCTGAGAGAGAACACCGGATTACCTCCAACACACTATATACACGCACAATGTGCAAAAAACACACGCACACGCCCACATGCAAACATGCACACATATCCAGGACAGATACAGGTATGTAAGGAAGTGTTTGGACAATAACACAATTTTTGTCATTTTGCCTTTGTACACCACCACAATGGATTTGAAACAAACTATCAGAGTGCGGTTAAAGTCCAGACACTCAGTTTTTATGTAAGGGTTTTTACAAACATCTTGCATTGTACATTAAGGAATTACAGCCATTTTTATACATAGTGCTCTATTTTCAGGGCTGAACGGTAACTGGACAACTGACTGACAGTTGACTGGCAATGTAATCCAATTAAGTTGTACTAACCAAGCCCACACCTGCTTAGCTGAGGCTATTTGAACAGAGGGTGTCAAATGGTAGCATTGCTGCAGATATACAGTTCACGCACTCACAAGCACACAGACACACGCTACACAAACATAAATGGCTACATGTACTCACACATTACCTACAAACATACTTACATACGCATGTGCAGACACGCACCTCTCTGCAGCAGGGTATGCACCACATTCAGATGTGCGCCCTGTGCAGCCAGAGCGAGGGGAGTCCTGTTATAGGCACTGTTGGGGTCCACCTCTGCCCCGGACTGCAGGAGCAGGTGAACCATGTTCTCCAGGCCCAGTTGAGCTGCCTCATGCAGTGGGGTCCTCCTATGCAGGCCAGCGCGGTTAACATCCGCCCCAAAACTCAGCAGCAGGGACGCAGTGTCATATTGGTTGTTCTTCACAGCTGGCGAGCAGGAAGTGATGTCAGAACGGAGTGAAAATGTGGCATTTTGGAATATCCAAGTAGAATATCAGAATAGCATAACTGTTAGCATTTGCCCATTCCCTGCAAAAATCTGAAGTGACCTGGGGGGTGAAGCAATCCTGAGATCAGCAGGGGGGTAGTGAGTCCTATTTGAGACCAATGGGGAATTAGGGCCGGTTCATACTCTATGCAAGGTACGCGAGCGTGAACGCAAGACAACGCATCAAGCAACGCAAGGTAGCCCTCTTGCGTCCTTGCATAGCAAAGTGTGTCATCCAACTTTTTGTAACGCGATGCATTGATGCTTGTATTTCCACAAGATTCCAATAGGGGAGATAAAGCAAATAATACACCCTACGCTGCGTTCAACACACCAAAAAGAAAAAAGGAGGAGGAGAAGGAGAAGACTTTGCAACCCCCTCTTGCATGAGCAGTGTACTGCTTTTTAACAAGGCACAGCCCAGCAAGGGAAGCATGTTCAGGCTTCTCTGTGAACGGAATGGGACGGACCTGTGCTCGCGTTCGCTCGCGTACCTTGCGTAGAGTATGAACCGGCCCTTAGAATGAGCGACCTGAGATCAGTGGTTCGCTGGGAAGAATGACCAACGTTCATCGGGGAGTTAGGCTGACCTGAGACCAGTGGAGAGTCCTCCTCTTTGTTGGGGGCGTTGGGGTCGCAGCCGTTCTGCAGCAGGAAATGGGCGTTGGCTGTGAGACCACATTCAACAGCCAGGAAGAGAGGTGTCTCCCCGCAAAGTGTGCGGCTTTGCCCCGCCCCCTGTTGGCCGGCTGGGAAGTGAGGTCAAAGGTCAAGGGTCACAACGCGATACAGAGAGAGTAAAATCAAAGAATGCTCTAAGACTACTTATTCCATTGTATTATATGTTATCAGTGGGGTAAAAAACCTGATGAATGCTCCTCAGAATCTATGCCTTTGTCTAATGGCATGAGGGCATAGAATGGTTGGTTAAACCCTTTGTAAAAAAGAAGTTTTTGCAAAAATACTTCATCAAAATTCAAAGCCCGTGCTCCGGAATTCCACTGCTGTCGATTCCCAGTTTTTATGGTTACATCGGCAATAGAATGTTCTATTGAATAGAATAGATAGATTGAATATTAGAATAGAATCTAATGCCCGAAAGAGTTTTTGCATTTGAGGGGCACCTCTGGGCATGGTAAGTTGGCGATGTCATACACCCACCTGCAAAGGTGGTCTGCAAGACACTCCTATTCAGCTGGACTGCAGCCTCGTGGAGGGGGGTCCATCCCCGACTGTCCGTCTCTGTGCTGCCCCCATACTGTTCAAATAGCTCAGCCAGGTTCTCCACATCACCTGTGGGGACATAGCACAGTCAGCACAGTTTCACAAGTGTGGGATAGTATATTTGTGTTAAATATGCTGACAAAAGAACAGCACAGATACTGTAGCTGTTATGATCCTGCTTTGTCTGACTATGTTCTGCCCATGATTCTCCCTTGATTGCCATGTTTTGAATTTGCCTTGTCTGTGCATTTCTGCGATATTCCATTCCCTCAGTTAGATTCCGGTCCTTGTTTCGTTTCATGCCATGCATAGCACTTTGTCTCCCCAGTCTGTTTTCATGTCATGTGATTGCTTACTGCCCCAATATTACATTCCACACTTTCGGGTGATATCATGGTTTCTGGGATTTCAATTATTCCTTCTAATCTCGTTTACTTCCTACGCCTTGCTGCCCTATAATTACTAATAGTACTAACAGTTTGTTATTTTACTTAAAGATACTAACCAAGACTAACATTGTTCATAGTACTAACTTACTAATGAGCACTAGGGATCATATAGCTGCACTTTATTAATTGACTAACGAGCTCTCAGCATTCGCCCTATTCTAGTCTCCACCTCTTGTCTTTACTCAATCTGCTTTGCTGCGTTTCAGCGGATCCTCCGCACCTGTTAAACTCTGTTCTCCCTCATCTGTGCACGTTAGAACTCCCTTACCGGAGCCACATGTGTGTCAGTAGGATGTCTTTGTGATCCCTGTCCGTATTTTGGCTTTTGCCAATTTTATGTAGTCAGGAACTTCCTCTTGTTCATTCCTTTGTAATTAGTCCGATCCAGCTCACCTGTTCCCTATTGTAGCATGTGACTTCCCATTTGTGTATTTAAGCAGTCATTTCACAACCAGCCTTTGTAAGAACGCTTCCCTTGTGCTACGATCGTTCATGCCTTGAACTCTTTGTGATTCTCTTCTGACTGGACTGTCCCCGACTGCTATTTTTGGCTTTAACTTGGATTTGTTTGCATCTGTGTACCGAACCATTTTTGCTCGACCATGAGTTTTGTGTTTGCTGCCCTGTTTACAACTTGGATTATGTCCCTGGGATTCTGATTTTTGGATTGAGAGGACAGCTTGCATAGCTAGTTAAATCAGGGGACACTTCAGAGGCAGAACAAACTGTGTCCGGAATTTATCAAGGACATCGGGTAACCCCTAACTCTTGGCAAAGTGTCATTGGATCTGTGACCAGTGAGTCAGGACCTCAGTTTGACAACTCATCTGAAAGACCGCATCTCCGGAAGCAGTGTCCCCATCACTGCACTGGGGCATTTGAGATTATTAGACCAGAGGGAAGACCACCACCTACCGGCCCACCAACACCTCTCTGAGCACTGACTTCGCTTTTCCTAGTTAATAACCAGCCTACACCTGCTCAGCTTCAGCCACTCTATATAGCAGATGAAATGACAGTATGGCTGCTGGACATGCTAGAGGGACAATTTTTCAAAACAATGACGAAAAGCATACATAAGGTCAACACAGAAATAGTTTCAGAAAGACAATGAATGTTCGACAATTGCAATCTCCGGTCTCTGCTCTTGAACCAAATTAAAAATCTGTGGTTGGCATGGAAAAGAACCAAAAAGTGCAAACCTAGGATCCTCAAGGATTCTTAATTGTTCTGCATGGAGGAGTGGTCGAATATACCTTGATGTTTGAACATTGTCAGAAAACACAGGAAGAAACTCCTAGTCTTAGCAGTGATCCTGTTCACCGGAGGTTCCACCAAATATCAAGGGGTGTCAATGATTTTGAAGCACAATCTGGAAGTTAAATTTACTGCTCAGTCCAATTGTGTGGTTTTTATTGTACCACCAAAATAGAAGCATATAGCTTTCCAATATGCTTGAATCTGAAATATGACAAATTGAGTACAATAAGATACTATGTTGCTCATTTCATTAGAGATTTCAAATAACTTTGGAGTCAAAAAGTAGTATAATGATCAGTGTTGTGTGTAACTCGTTACAGTAGCGTAACAACTTTTTTTGGGTAAAAAGTAGTGTAACGCGTTACTACTGAAAGTCTGTTAACGTATTTGCTTTTTCATTTCGGCACAACGTTACTTTTCTGAAACGGTATTGAGAGAGAAAAAAGTGTATCTGAGGCAGTTCAGAGCAGTCTTAAATCGCCCTGGAAACCCCTTTCAGGCAGCGAAAAATAGGCACAGCAGCTGCGCCTTTCGCCGTTTTAACCCTCTCCAGCCCAATTTATCATATTGAGATATGAAAAATCTTTCATTCGTGGAGATTAGTTCTCATACACTAGTGGCTGCAGGTGGAACTAATGTTGTATTTTTGCAATACTGAGCTGGAAGAGTAACTTTATCAAACCATTTCCTGTGTGGTCTTTATATTTTATCATCAGTCATCAATTAATTTATTGTTGCAAATTCGCAACATGAGCCTGGAGAGGGTTAAACCATTCACACAGCGACCAGAAAGGCGGAGTCGTTGCCGAAGCCGGACACTGTCGGAACTCCGCTCGTTTCGCTAGCTAGTGCTCAGGCGCTTTGCCAATGAATGAATTCATGTTCGGTAAAACCGCTTGTACGTTAGCTAGCGAATTATTCATCCTACTAACAAGTGTAAACCGCAAATTATAAACCACTGTTGGCAACGGTGACCTGCTTCATTTTTCTTGGTTCTTTATTCAGGATTAGCAATAACGTCAAATAATGACACAAACAGGCACACAAAACCGATATCCAATTGAAAATGACAAGTATATGATTAACAGATTCATGGATCATAAGCCGAAAAGGTTCTGATTTTAGTCGATATTGCTGGAAGCTAAATATGGTACCATTTCTAACATTGCTCCAAAACATACACCACAATCAGCGAAAATAACACATTATTTACCTTTACGCTTAAGCCATGTCTGTGAAACTGCCTGGCGCTATAATTTGTATATCAATTACTCACAATTAGATGTCTCGAACGGACTAAGTTGTCATTCACCTGGCGCAACTTTATGGCCACTGGAGAGTTTTGAAAAATTATCCAAATTCCTATTTTTCTGGAAAGCATTGGGGGCCACCCGGTAGCAACAGAAAAACTCCACAAAACTTCTGACAAACTTTCAAACACATCAGACAATTCAGCGTCCAGTATAATCCAAGTCTGCTTTGTCTACTCTTATCCTCAGTGCTCCAGAGATGCGGTTATTTTAGCTTTATACCATGGTCTGGGTGAATACATTTTTCTGATTGACTGGCAGGTCTGCGTAAAACCGTGGAACCGCATAGGTAGTTCGGATACGGTAGTTTCACCATTCGAGATTCATCCACTAGCCAACTTGTAACCATAGCAACGTTAGAGCTGGTATTTGACTGGGTGGAACAGAAACCTAGCTGCTCATTTATTATGGAATCAGATTTGTGCCAGTTGCATCCTGCGGGGCGGTTAACAATAGGTAATCAAGCAATAATGTGTGAGGTAACGATCTGGAACCAAATGCGAGGACACGGGATTGCAAAAATGAGGTGCTTTATTGAATAAGGGGGATAACCCCCGCAGAGAAAAAGGCAACAGTACAGAGTCCGTAATCCAAAGCTCGAATTCCAATGGGACAGAGCAGAGTTCGTTACCAGGGCACCAATCACAAAAATCGTAGTCAGACAAAACAGATCCGGTACACAGGCGTAGGTTTGTGGGAGAAGCAAACTCATAAGCCAAAGGACAGTCCGAATCGTATACAGAGCAGCAATCCACAAAATCAAAGTAGGACAGAAAAAGGTCAAAAATACACAGATGCAACAATATCCAAAAGGGCAAACCAAGAATCAGTAGTCGGGCAATCCAGTCAGAAAGCTAAATCACAATGAGTCAAGGCGGAAAACAAACGTGGCACAAGGAAGAACGATCTGACATGGAAGTGCTAGAGAAGACATCTTAAATACACATCCAGGGTGAACACGTGACGGGAGAAGAGAACAGGTGCGATCAATGATACAATACTCAGGATTGACACATGAGGAATGTAGTATGTTTGCACTATAATTAACAGGCGGAGGTTTTCGATACTTGACTTCACTCCTTCATAGCCAACATCACAGTACCTCGCTTCAACATCCTTTTCCAGCAGTTCACCAACAGGTAACTTTCGGTAGTATCATTTCAATATAAAAGTCCCCTTTCATAACCTAACACCACATCTCCCCTTTTAAAAAAAGAGTGCATATATGCTGTGTATATTATACTGTACAAATCGCCAAATTAAATTCTCTAGATAATAAACAGGGGCTACTGTATCTTTAAGTCATTTAACTTGCTGTAACAAACTCTGAACATGAGAATTGCGCTTAGAAACATTAGATCACCTTCAATCATTTACTTTAGGTTCTCTTTTCAACATAACATTAAGAGACGGAACATTTCGAATTGTGCTGGTACTCTAAGTCCAGTCTCTGAGGCTTCATTACCACCCTGCCAAACCTGGTTCTGTTACGGTCTGGTGTGTGCGGGTGCATGACAGTCTTTGGAGTCTGAATTTGAGACTGAGGACTGTCAGCCGGGACAGGTGCTGTCTCTGCTGTCCGAGTGGGTGATCTGGGTGACCGTCCCTTGGGTGTGCTCTCGGACAGGGGGACAAGATGATGTCTGTTCCTTCTGATGGAGCCTGAGGGGCCGTCCACAATGTATGAACGGGGTGTGGAGTGGGACGAGATTACCGCTCCTTGGGCTCTCGCGTCTGTGATCCACACGGGCTGTCCTGGTGTGAGATGACTCAAGTCTCTCACTCGGTGTCGCTTGTTGAACACCGCTGTGTCCTTCCTTCTCTTCTCCCTCTCCTTAGCTGCGACGGCGGTTCGATCCGGAAGATCAGGGGTGAGCTGGGAGGGAAGCTGGGGCATGGGTGTGCGCAGTCTCCGCCCCATCAGGAGTTGTGACGGGCTGTAGCCGTTTGCCATAGGTGTGGTTCTATAGGCCAACAGAGTGAGGTAGGGGTCGCTGGCTTTTGTGAGGAGCCGTTTTACAGTCTGTACATGGCGTTCTGCCTCACCATTGCTCTGTGCAAACTTAGGGCTGCTTGTGGAGTGTTTAAACCCGTATTCTGTTGCAAAATCTTTGAACTGTTGGCTTGAGAATTGTGGTCCGTTGTCACTGAAAAACAGTTCTGGAATACCATGTCTGGCAAAGAACGATTTCAGGTGGACAATCACATCTTCTGAGTGTGTGGGGGTTAGTTTGGCAATTTCAACAAATCGTGAGTAGTAGTCCACTACGAGTAAGTAGGTGCTGCTGTTCAGGGAGAATAGGTCTGAACCTACCTTCTGCTAAGGTCTCTCTGGAAGCTCACTGGGCATTAGTGGCTCCACTGGGTTAGTGCGTTCTTTTAAACATGTGGAGCATGCTCGCACAAGGTCGTTGAGATCGCTGCTCAGGCCGGGCCACCATACGGCATCTCTGGCCCGCTCTCTGCACCGAGTCATACCTTGGTGTTCTTGGTGTAGGGCATCCAGGACGGAGCTGCGCATAGCTGGAGGAATGACGAGTCTGGATCCTCTCAGTAGCAGTCCATCGATTACAGTGAGAAGATCTCTCTCAGGCCAGTAAGCTTTCACTGGGCCTGAGAGCTGGCGACGTCAAGGCCAGCCTGTCTGACAAAACGACATGACCTGTGTGCAAACACTGTCCGTTCTCAATTCATTTTTCAGTTGCGTTAGATAAGTAGCCCTGGCGGGCAGGCTGTTCAATACCGCATCAACATAAATGTTAATGTCCTCCATTAGACTTTTGTCTGAGTCTGTGAGACTAGTGCTGGGGTAGACAGGTGCACGTGAGAGCGTGTCTGCTGTGTGCAGGGCCTTACCCGGAGTGTGGAAGATGGAGTAGCTGTAGCGCATGAGACAGAGCCGGAATCGCTGGATTCTCCGAGGGAGCACAGTCAGTGCCTGCTGTCCTAACAGGCTCACTAGAGGTTTATGGTCGGTCTCTAGAGAAAAGTGTCTCCCAATGAGGAAGTCTCTAAAACGCTCGCAGCCCCATGTCAGTCCAAGGGCTTCTTTCTCCATCTGTGCATAGCGTTGTTCAGTTTCAGTCATTGCACGTGACGCATACGCAACAGGCCGCCACTCCTCTCCCTCTTGCTGGAGGAGGACTGCTCCGAGTCCATATGAAGACGCATCGGCCGACATTTTCAGCTCCTTGTTTGGGTCGTAGAGCGTCAGTACTGAGGGTGAAGTGAGGTCGCTTTTTAGTTGGTCGAAAGCTCCTTGTTGCGCGCAGCCCCACATCCACTGGTTTTTCTTTGAGAGAAGGTCCCTAAGAGGCTTGTCCTTCTCGGCCAGGTCTGGGATGAATTTACAAAGTTGGTTCACCATACCTAGAAAACTGCGCACCTCTCCTGCATTCGTCGGTTCCTTCATGCTCTTAACTGCTTTTACTTTGTCCGGATCTGGTTGTATCCCATCTGCAGATAGAATATGGCCTAGGAACTTGACCTCACGCTTGCGTAGCTCACACTTTTCCATATTCAGTGTGACACCGGCATCCTGTAATTTACGCAATACTGTGTGTAGCCTGCTATCGTGCTGTTGTTGATCTTGACCCCAGATGAGCACGTCGTCCATGTGGCATACTGCTCCCTGTACACCGTCGAGGATCATTGACATCCTCCGCTGATAGTGTTCTGCGGCCGACGCAATACCGAAGGGAAGCCTGTTGAAATGGAAATGACCATATGGGGTTATAAAGGTCGTGTAGAGAGCTGACTCAGGGGATAAAGGAACCTGCCAAAATCCTCGGTTGGCATCCAATTTTGAGAAGACCTGAGCCCCTGCGAGTAATCCAAGTGTCTGTTCAACTGAGGGCAGGATATACTTCTCTCTGCATACTGCTTCATTAAGGCGGGTAAGGTCTACACCAGGGATACTCACTCTTTTCCAGAATGAGCCACAGTGGGTGCAGGCTTTCGCTCTATCCAACCTGTCCCACACCTGATTCTACTAATGAACCCTTAAAGCTTTTGCCATAGACCCTTGATAAGTAGAATCAGGTGTGTAACTGCATGGTTATAATGAAAGCCTGCACCCACTGCGGCTCATTCTGGAAAAGAGTGAGTATCCCTGGTCTACACAAATGCGCACTGAGCCGTTCTAGCTTGGCACCGGCACTATACCAGCGCACTAGTCGGTTGGGGTCTCTACTCTGGAGATGACACCCATTTTCTCCATTTTTTCGAGCTCCTCCTTCACTTTTCCCATAAGAGGGATAGGGACGTGTCTTGGCGTGGCCAGAGAATAAGGGGTGGCACCCGGCTGCAGTTTAATGCTATAGGGCTGCTGCATCAACCCTAAACCCTGAAATAACTTTGGGTAGGACTCTTTCATCTCAGTTTTGTCTATGCTGTCGACTCTTGCCACAAGGTTAAGCCTGACGCTCGCTGGCCTACTCAGCAAGGCTGTGTGCAAATCGTATATCACATAAACATCCTCTTTAATCAATCGTTTTCCCTTACCTAGTGACTCAGTGAATTTACCCAATACTTTAAGTGGTGAGCCACCTGGGTCAAACAGTACTCTGTCTGCTTTGACTAACTGGCTATCTTTCTCGAAGATAGTATAGTATATCTGAGCTGGAATTACTGAAACATCCGCTCCTGTATCGATCTTAAACCTTACTTTGTGGTTTCTGATGGTTATGTCTGCAAACCATGGATCAGAGCCTGCGTCTACTGAGCCTAAAACAAGGGTGCCCCACTACAGTTCTCTCCTCTCTCTACTTCATGCACACCTTTCGCAGTGGCTTTACAAACTTTACTGTAATGTCCTTTTTTCCCACAGGAATGGCACATCACTTCTCTGGCTGGGCACTGCCATTTTCCATGCCTAGGAGACTTGCCGCATTTGTAGCATGAGGAATGGCGGTCAGATGCTGCAGGTGCCTTGGTTGCCGCGCTGGGTGCTTGTGAACGTGTTAACTCTTTCTGCTTCCACGTCCTCCTTGAGGCTACAGCATCCACCTCTGCTTTTCCGTCTCCTCTTAGGTCTGTTTGCTGCTTTTTGATTACTTCCGACTGTCTCGCCTGATTAACTGCCTTCTCTAGCGTCAAATCCCTGTCTAACTGCATTCTCTCGGCTGCCCAGAGTCTCTCAGACCCACCACGAGGCGGTCTCTAATCAGCTCGTCGTGAAGTGCGCCGTAGTTGCAGTTTTCAGCGAGGGCATACAGTGCTGTGATAAATGAATCAACAGTCTCACCAGCTAGCTGTACACGCTGATTAAATTTTGCCCTCTCACATATTACATTTTTTCTTTGTACAAAGTACCTATCAAATGTCTCTTTTACAGTCTCATACCAATCTCTTGCTGCATTGGTTTGCGCTTATCCCCTCAAAATGTCGTCGGCGTCATCGCCCATGCAGTAGATCAAAGTGTTGACCTGATTAGCGCCTGAGCTAAGATGCAGGTTACTGGCAAGTCTGAATTGTTCAAACCTCCTTATCCAACGTTTCCAGTCCTGGGGTTTGGCGAAATCAAATGCTTCGGGCGGTTGGATGGTAAACGTAGCGCTCGTCTGGTTAGCGTTGGCTACGAGCGCTAGCCTTGGCGCATCTTGTCCTAGCTGGTGGAGTGGCGGGTTTACGTTAGCTATGGGTACAGCGTTGTCTTCTTCCAACGACATCTCGTCTTTCTACAGATGCTATACGACTAACTCACTGTAACCTGACTAACTATAGCTTAGTCAAAGCTGCTACATTATACCACTACCGAACTAGTCACTTCTGACACCATGTCGTATGTTTGCATTATAATAAACAGGCGGAGGTTTTCGTTACGTGACTTTACTCCTTCATAGCCAACATCACAGTACCTCGCTTCAACATCCTTTTCCAGCAGTTCACCAACAGGCAACTTCCGGTAGTAGCATTTCTATATAAAAGTCCCCTTTCATAACCTAACACCACAAGGAATAATCTAATTACATGAATTTGGCAAATGCCAAAATGCAGACAGGGATCACAAGACAATCCTATGAACAAACAACAGCTCCGGTTTAGGAGTACTAAAAGTGCATAGTCTAAAGAAAAGGAAAGCATGAGATATAAGTGGACATTCACAGAAGCTGTGGCAGAGATAGACAAGGAGGCGGAGATTAGAATTGGGCGACTGCTGAGAAATCGTTAGTCAATTAGTAAGTGCAGCTATACAATCCCGAGTGCATGTTAGTAAGTTAGTAAAAATATACAATGTTAATAAGTGTTAGTAAATTATCGAAAACAATAAACTGTTAGTACGGTTAGTAAATAGCAAAAGGAGAGAGGAAGGAAGAACACGAGATATGAAAGAAAGTTGAAATCTAGAAACCAGAAAATCACCCGAATGAATGGCACATAAGACTAGGGACCGTGAGCAAAGACCTACACAAGACAAGATGGGGTAGACGTGGTGCAAAGCATGGCATGGCAGATAAAAATAAACAAGGCGAAATCTCTAAGATTTTTTTTTTTCAAATGAAGATAAAACAAGTGCACCGCCTATCAGCCAATGTCGTATTGCTGCGCAACACTAGTCCCCTTCCGGTGTATGCATATTATATTTCCTAAAAAGTAGGTCAAAGTGACCTGAATAGGGTACATGACACACCCTCTCCCCAAGATGCATCCACACACCAACTTTGATGTTCCTAGGTCATACGGTATTGATGTTATGGAGCGGACACTGATGCGGACGGACGGACTGACGGACGGACGGACGGAGTGCAATCCTATTGTCCCCTCCGTGTCCGGTCGGGGACTAATAACTTTACAACAATAATATCATACAACTGATTTTTCAAGTACCAGTAAAGATTTGATGATTTGATTTGATAATTTGATTTGATTTTGATGACTATTTGATGACTTTTAAAATCTCTTTGAGATATTTGTCAAAAAATCAAGATTAAAATTATGAAGATACTATTATATGATGAAAACGTAATGTAAGAACTGATGTTCAATACTTCCAAGTGATATCTCCTGTACTTTGAGTGAAAGCCTTCAAAGCAATCAGGACAGAGTGCAATCTGACATGTTACACAGATAAATCTGGTCTTCCTCTGGGACCTCTCATCACGGCACCTCATGGCATTCTTCACAGGTGCACATCTTGGCCACAGTTGCTCAATCCCATACCGCACCTCATGCACAGTATCTCTCTCTCTCACCTAACCAGTAACCTAGCTGCATGTTGTAAAGTAGTCTCACTAATACCATTATACAATTACACAGACAGCAAAGAATGTTTAGGCGATGGTGACTTCAGACATACTGTACACAAACACACACACACATGCACACACACACACACACACACACACACACACACAATCTATATATATGTGTGTGTGTGTGTGTTTGTGTATACAGTATGTCTGAAGTCACTATCACCGCACCATTCATTGCTTTCAGTGTGTTTGTATAATGTTTTGCAGTAAAACTATGTTAAAACCTTTAGCTATGTTATCATTTATGTTTATATATTTCTTAATTGTTTGTTATCTTTAATATAAAGTAGTTGAATTTATCTTTAAACAATAACAATGAATAAAAACACTTCCTTGGTACAAAATCTGATTTTTGCCATTTAACTCCTTTGCTGCGCAACATCCACATATATGGACAGTTGGTTTTTAAGGTAAAAAAACCATGTTTTTCATGAAATTTCATTTTTAAACACATAAACTTGTTCAGCTTACTTTCCTGTACACATCTATATTTTTGTTACCTGATTTTGCCTTCTTGAGTAGAAACTTTTTACTGATATACCTGGAGCATTCTGCAAAAGGTCATTGCCGTCAGCCATGTTGTATTGATGATGTCTTCAAACAGTCAATATTCCAAATACAAGATGGCACTTACTGTTATTTTACTGCAGTGGGTCTACTGAAACTGTCACCTTGTGGTCTGGAGTATAACAACAAGGTAAGCAGTAGAAAACAGGGTTTAATTAACTGTCCACATATGTGGACACCGCGCATGAAAGGGTTAAGCTTGATTATTAATACATTTGGATATATAATGCTTGATTAGTAATATATTCAGATATCATCATACTATATCATCATCATCATCATCATCATCATCATCATACTATCATACTTCATCATCATATCATACTATAATTTGAGGAACGTTTATCTGTCTGTCTGTCTGTTTGTTCCCCTACTCCTCCGAGGTCCTCTGACGGATCTTCACCAAACTTGGTGGGTCTATGTAGGTTGTCCCTGGAATTGTCCTTGAGGGGTTAGTTTTTGGAAAGGTCAAGGTCACTGGGGTCAATTTTTCGCATCTCCCATCTCCCTGGACAGATTTTCATGAAAGTTGGTACGTGGACGTAGGTCGTCACAAGAAATTATTCTCGGCACGGGTAATTCACTAGTATAATGAATACAACAATTCAGCAATAAATCAATATAGTAATGCTTCTGTTAATAATACATTTGATAATACATTTCAATGCTCATTCATTTGAAGAAACCTGACTGTTAAGGTTACATAGATTAATATTTTCCCTCACAACTAGTTTTTTTTTAGTGCAAAACTTTAACCAAAAATTTCTGAATGCTGCGATTTGATATTGCTGGCAAATGACCATGGTATAAGCGAGATAATCAACTCGAAGGTGAGCATTCCACAGTTTTAAGGCACTTAGCGGAGGCAACCACCCTCCGCTTGGCGTTGGGTGGTTATTTGCCTCCGCGTCGTGCATTAAAACCCTGGAGTGCACACCTTCTCGTTAATTATCCCTTATAAAAACAATAAACAATACAAAAGTTCTCTGTCGCCTACGTTTGGAATAAGCGCGTGCTGGAGAAGCAAGCTAGCGCATTCAATGGTGTTTTGTCAAACTTTGCTCCCTAGCCAAATCTGCTACCTCGCGGTTCTGCGCTTGTGCAAACCTAAAATCTCGGGCTGTTTCTTCGCTCATAAAAATCATAAAAAATACATGCATTTTCAGTGCTTCTAAGCGGAAATGTGCCATTTATTTTATTTATTGATATGATGGGCCGCTTGAATGTAAGCTATTTAGAAGTTATTCTATCTTCTGCTGGATTTAGATGAGGAATGCTTTATTTTGAGACATATGCGTCATTTAGAGGTTTTCTTTATGATGTTTCTAAGGAGCCTATTGATATGATTTGCACTAGCTTTGCACTAGTTTTGGGGTAGCCTGTTTGATGAAAGAGTAGGCTATGTAGGCTAAAGAGTAGGCCCATAAGATGTATCGAGGCTATGTTATTTCATATCGTTGGATAGGGCTTAGTGGTGGTGTTGAAGCCTATAGTAGTCCAATGTTTTCTTGTCATGTGCTCTGTCTGTGCCATTTTTCATAATAAAGAGCACAAAAGAAATACCTGTTATGTCCTCCATAGTCAAACTTTATGAAGGCCTACACATTTAGGAACAGATATGTGGTTCTGCCCAATGTCAAGCAACATAAAAGTAACGTAAAAGTAACTAGTAACGTAAAAAGTTACTTTCCATAGAGGGTAACTAACTTTGGTGCTAGCCTATCAGGGAGTCAACAAGACCGCTCCAGCCTACATCCAGACACTGTTCAGACCTTACACCCCTTCCAGAGCACACCTCTCTGCTACCTCTGGTCGCCTGGCTCCTCCCCCTCTCCGCTCCTCCCCTTCCCGCTCAAGGCTGCTGTCCGTCCTGGCACCTCGTTGGTGAAATGATCTACCTATCGAGGTCAGAACGGCAGAATCCTTGAGCATCTTCATGCGCCGCCTGAAAACCCACCTCTTCAGGCTCCACCTTTCCCTTACTCCACTGCCCTGATTCCTGTCCCTACATCCTTTTGATTTGTTGCACTTAATTCTGTTTTCCCTACTTCCTGACTGTTACCGCTTGATTTGGTTTCCCTTCATTTTATTGCACTGTTTTGTCAGTTTACTTGATTTTCCTGCCCCTTTGTTGCACTTGACCCGTTGCCCTTTTATTGCACTTATTTTATTTTTATTGCTCTTTGTTGCACTTGCCTCTGCACTTAACCTTGTTGCCATTTTGTTCACTTGCCCTTGACCTTGCCTTATTGTTATTAGTCTAGATCTGTGATGGAACGTGTTCTGTCACTTACTGTTAGCACTTTTACTTGTCTCCTAGGAGGTCTGCACTTTTGTACGTCGCTCTGGATAAGAGCGTCTGCTAGGTACCTGTAATGTAATGTAATGTAACTTCCCCAACACTGATAATGATGCATGCACCACTCCTTATGGCTGTGTTCAGTAAATACCCATATAATGACCCACTTTCAGCAAGTATCATGCTCACAGCTAACAGAGGTGGTTCGAAACATGAAGCCTACTTACTGCCATCACGTCTCTTCAAGGAGACTTTTTCCATCCTCTGTCCAATTGTCTTGGCCATCATCAACAGCTCCCTAATGAGTGGCAGAGTCCCTCTGAACTTTAAACATGCCATTGCGCAGCCACTCCAAGAAACCTTCACTTGACTCTGACAACCTCAAAAATTATCGAGCCATCTCTAAGCTGCCATTCATATCAAAGATTCTAGAAAAAAGTTGTTTTTAACCAGATTTCCTCTTATTTGAAAACATTCAATATTTATGATAAATTTCAGTCTGGCTTTAGACCGGTGCATAGCACAGAATCTGCTCTTTTAAAAGTACATAATGACATCCTTCTCACTATTGACTCTGGGTCTTGTGCTATTTTAGTACTGCTTGATTTAAGTGCAGCTTTTGACACAATTGACCATGACATCCTTTTTAAAAGATTAGAGGAAGATGTAGGTTTGAAGGGACAGGTACTAAAATGGTTTCACTCTTATCTAACAAACAGATGCTTTTCTGTCAGGATTGGAAACTGCTCATCCTCCTCCACCCCTATCAAATGTGGTATCCCTCAAGGCTCCATCCTGGGTTCCCTTCTGTTCTGTTTATACATGCTTCCCTTTGGGTCAATTTTTAAGAAACATAACATTTCCTATCACTGCTATGCAGATGATATTCAGTTTTACCTGCCAGCTTCACCTGACGCCCACACAAATAGTCTCATTAGCTGCCTGAATGACATTAAACGCTGGATGGCAGGAAACTTCCTTCAGCTGAATGATAGTAAGACTGAGGTAGTCATCTTTGGCCCCTCCAATTCAGCTGCCAGTATCACCCCCTACCCTTGGTCTCTTATCTGCATATTTGCACAGTGAGGTTAAAAACCTTGGGGTCTTTATGGCCAATACATTGAGTTTTAACAAGCAGGTGGCAAATGTGGTGAGAGGTAGTTTCTATCATTTGAGAAATATTGCAAAGATAAAACCAATTTTGGCTCTAAAAGACCTAGAAACAGTTATTCATGCTTTAATTACTTCTCGGTTAGACTACTGCAATGCACTTTACCTGGGATTGACAAAATCCACCCTCACACGCCTTAACTGGTACAAAGAAAAGACAACACATCACTCCCATCCTAGCGCAGCAACACTGGTACCTGTGAGGTACAGAATTGATTTTAAAGTATTGTTTGTTTATAAGGCCCTAAATGGTCTGGCCCCTCAGTACATCTTTGATCTCCTCACACCTTGTTCTGCTCCCATGTCCCTTGGGTCTTCATCACAACTTCTTCTTTCAGTGCCCCGTACACGCCTTAAAACCAAAGGTGACAGGGCCTTCTCTGTTGCTGCCCCCAAGCTCTGGAACAGTCTTCCGACACGTCAGATCCTCTCCCAGCATTGATTGTTTTAAATCCAATTTAAAGACGCATCTTTTCTCCCTAGCTTTTGGCGCAGTTTTGAGGTTTTAATTCTGAATTTTATTTTTTCAGTTAATTTCTCTATTTTAATTGCCGATGTCACGGGGGGCACAGCGAGGACAACGGCACTAGGACCAAGTGCCGGGGGGGAGGGGGGGGGCATAATGGGCACACCCGCAACAGTGTCGAGCCCTGACCATTGTCAGCAAAAGTTTCTACATAAACTAATTCTTTCTTAGTGTACAATATCTACCCTCACAGTTTGTCTTACATTATGTGCTACTCAATATTTATACCACTATATCTGCACTCGTTATTCAGTCATGGTGCTGGCAAGTCGATGCCATCACGGTACATTATTCATCATTTTAATTGAACATAAGTCGTTATAACATTAAAAAACTTAAATTTCTCTTTGGAAAATGCTGAATAAAACATAATTTTATTTTGCTGTTGATATCCTCATTGAGACAGCAAAAGCGCAGATCAACTGTTTCTACGATGTCCACTTGCTCAGTGATGATTGTTCCCACAATTCCTTGCTGTTCACAAAATTTCAGATCATCCCAATAAAGTTATGTTAATGTATCGTTCATTTGCTCATTATGCCGCATTGTTCTTGAAGATGACCATTATTGAGATAATTTTAAGATGATAATTTTAAGAAAGAAATAAGAAACATTATATTCTATAATGAAATAGTGTAGCAACCCTTAGTCTGTTTTACATAGATCTATAACACTTTGAGGAGCGTGCAATTATGTGTAATCTTCAGGCTGGTGATTGTGAAGCAAGGCATTCAGGAATTTTTCCATCCATATGGGTAAAACAACTTAACGGCCATGCGCATTTACAATTTGTAAAAAATACCACCGACTTCAATCAGCGCGTCACAAGCTTGGTTCAATTTGCATTGGTTTCTTTAATGAGTTCTAATTAATATCTAGTTCTCTTTCATAATATTTCGCTCGATGTCTCACTATGGGATGCACGCCTCGCTGCAGCCTCAGAAGCATTAATCTCATTACGCCAATCCTGATTGGCTGGTGAACGTGTCCGTCCGCCCAGGTGGTACACCCACCTTAAATAGCTCATGCGGACGGCACCACTTCATTCAAACACCTCTTCTCACTCGGAGCATATCTCGCGTCCAGGGCTAGTTAGCTGAACTGTCCACAGACGGATATTCTGTCGCCGGGCGCTACTAGCTTAGGATACCTTTTTGCTTCGTCGGTCACACCAGACCGGACTCAGTGCTCTCCCGCCCTACACGGCTTGGTCAGCACTGTCCTCGACGCCTCACCACGGCACGTCGAGTACCGAAGGCTAGCACACCAGTTACCTGTCGGTTTTTCTTCACTCGACGCCTCACCACGGCACGTCGAGTACCGAAGGCTAGCACACCAGCTACCTCTCGGTTTTCTTCACTCGACGCCCCACCACGGCACGTCGAGCTCCGAGCGCTAGCACACCAGCTACCTCTCGGTTTTCTTCACTCGACGCCCCACCACGGCACGTCGAGCTCCGAGCGCTAGCACACCAGCTACCTCTCGGTTTTCTGCCTCGTCTCCCGGCTTGCACACCAGTTAGCTAGGAATGGAGGCCCAAAACCCCCATACCAAGGGGTACGGAGACTCCGGGACCCGTCCCTGTCGCTGTGGGAACAAGATCTCGAGTAAAGATCCACACCAGGTCTGCTCGAGCTGCCTGGGGCTGGAACACGCCCGTATGGCTTTCGAACTTCCCGGCTCGTGCCAACACTGCGCGGTGTTTACAGCGAAAAGTCTCCGCAGACGGCTAGCCCGCCAGGCTAGCTTGTCTGGAATCGACCCCCTCCTCCCCTCCGACGGTGCTGCCGCCGAGGGCAAGCAGGATTTGGCGGTCACTACGGCGGCAATTCCGGAGGCTAGCGCCAGCTGGGGCTCCCAGCTCGACCTAGCCGCGGATCCCCCGTGTGAGGAAGACGTCCTAGAACTGGACTATGGGGACGATGAAGATGGCGTCTCTGAACTCCTCATATCAGAGGATGAGGAAGATGACGACGTCCTCATTACTCCGGCTCGGGCCGCGCAGCCCGCGGCCTCCGTCACCTCTCGGGATGGAGATGAGAGTAGCATACCAGCTTCTCCTCTCCCCAGCTCCGACATGCTCGACGTGTGCAAACGCGCTGCTGTCCGGCTGAACATCCCCTGGCCCGTTGTCGTAGCTGAGACCACCAGATCCCGCTACGAGGGGAAGAAATTGCCCTTGGCTAAGAGTGCGACGAAACAACTTCTCCCCGTCTTCCCGGAGCTGCTAGATGAGGTTGCGCGCTCTTGGAAAGACCGCCCTTATAGCAGCAGGAGCCCAGTTCCCGGTGCCTCGTCCCTCGATTGTGAGGCGATGGAGAGCCTGGGTCTGCTCCGCATGC
Source organism: Gymnothorax reevesii (assembly GCA_029721435.1). NCBI lineage: Eukaryota > Metazoa > Chordata > Actinopteri > Anguilliformes > Muraenidae > Gymnothorax > Gymnothorax reevesii. Next base: position 71,567,609 of record CM056585.1, on the reverse strand, counting down.
CTCCGATGGAGCCACTCGTGGCAGCGCACCTTCACCCCCGCCTGTCAGCGGTGTCCTCCCGGAGCCCCAGTCTGCCGTCCAAGTCGGACCGTTTTCAGTCAGCCTTGACTGAGAAGGCGCATAAGGCGGCTGCGCTTTCGGCCAGAGCGCTCAATGTCCTCTCCCTGCTCACGGCTTATCAGGCTGAGTTGTGCATGGATTTTGTGCTAACTCAGGACCCAGCTACATGGGAGGAAATACCAGTCGTCACCGACCTGTGTCTCCGTGTCCATCGCTGCGCGGTCCAGGCCACGGGAAAAGCGCTGGGGACCATGGTCCTACAGGAACGGGCGCGGTGGCTCAACCTCGCCAACCTGTCGGACAGGGAGAAGGATGACATCCTGGACATGCCCATTGTCCCGGAGGGGATCTTCGGTTCCGCGTTGGCTTCTATGCAACGGCGGTGCGAAGCTAAAAAGAAGGAGGATGAAGCTCTCAAGCTCTGCCTCCCTCGAAAGCCCCCTGCTCCTCTTCCGCCTGCTCAGCGTAAGACCTTTGCACAGGCTGCTTCACAGGATTCGCAGTTTAAAATGCCGAAACTGCGGAGGCCTCAGCCCGCCCCGCCTGCTCCGCCAGGTCGGCCCGGCTGGCCCAAAAAGCCCTCGGCCCCGGCTGCAGCTGCGTCTGCGCGACCCGCGCATACCGCCAGCAGCCAGGCCAGGAAAAAGAAGAGAGCGGCCTGACCCCCCCTCTCTCCACTGGTGACGCAGCTGGAAGTTCCCCGTTCTCCGGCTCCACCTGTTTGGCTTTCGGGCGTGCACCCAGGGGCTCCCCACGCCCCTGTCTCCCAGCTGCCTCGGACGGTGCCAGTGCAAGCCGGGAGAGATGGACATTTGACGTCGCGGGGTTTAGCGGTTGCCCCCCTCTCATGTCCACAAGCACGCACATACACAAAAGTTTTCTCAAAGAGAATAAATTGTGTCCCGCTGTCGCAGCCAGGCCGAGTGCCGAGGGCGCAGCTGAAAATAAAGAAAGCCAAATCTGTCAAAATAAGCACGCCACCCGGGGGCCTTGTCATTCCGCCACAGGAGAGCGCCACCGCACTGCGGCTGGGCCCTCTTGTGGTGGGAGGACTGCAGGGCACGTCACCCGGGGGCTGTGTCATTCCGCCACAAGAGGGCGCCACCGCACTGCGGCTGGGCCCTCTTGTGGTGGGAGGACTGCAGGGCATGTCACCCGGGGGCTGTGTCATTCCGCCACAAGAGGGCGCCACCGCACTGCGGCTGGGCCCTCTTGTGGTGGAAGGGCTGCAGTGCACATCACCTCTCGCCCTCAGATGGCGGAGATGGGTCGCACTGGCAGCCCCACTCTGGGTGTTGAGGACGATTTCGAGGGGGTACAGGCTGCAATTCGCCGCTGTCCCCCCGCGATTTGCCGGCGTTATACACTCCCAGGCGCGGGGAGAGCCAGCTCGTGTTTTACAGGAGGAAATTTTCTCACTGTTAAACAAAGGAGCAATCGGTGTCGTCCCTCCCGCACAATGTCAGAGCGGTTTCTACTCCAGGTATTTCCTAGTCCCCAAACGGGGGGGGAACGGTATTCGCCCTATCCTGGATTTACGGGCTCTGAACAAATATCTCAGGAAGTACAAGTTCAGGATGCTCACACACGCCTCCCTGTTGCGTCTTGTACGTCAGAACGATTGGTTCACTTCAATCGATCTGAAAGACGCGTACTTCCACATTCCAATCTATCCTCCCCACAGAAAGTTTCTGAGGTTCGCTTTCCAGGGGATCTGCTACGAGTATTGCGTACTCCCTTTCGGTCTGTCATTAAGCCCGAGGGTGTTCGTGCGGTGCACGGAGGCAGCAATAGCCCCGCTGAGACGGCGGGGCATCCGTCTGGCCACTTACCTGGACGATTGGCTGCTTTTGGCGCAATCGGAGCAGGAAGCCAGGGCGCACACGCGTATTCTCACACAGCACCTAGTCGATCTGGGTTTTGTGATAAACGCGGAGAAAAGCATGCTGTCCCCAGCGCAAGATGCTATCTTTCTGGGGTTATCCCTGAATTCGGTGTCTTTCACAGCTCGCCTCTCGGCGGAACGGGTGAGAGCTTTCAGGGCATGCCTCGCGCTTTTTTATCTAGGCAGGTGTGTTCCATTCAGATTGTGTCTTCGGTTACTCGGTCTGATGGCGTCTGCCATCCTCGTGATCCGTCTCGGTCGCCTCCACATGAGAGAATTCCAGCTTTGGGTGGCCTCATGCGGGCTAGATCCCGTGCGTCACGGCACGCGGAGAGTCTTGGTCACACTGGAATGCGCCAGGGCGCTGCGTCACTGGCGGACTCCGTCCTTTCTGACCCAGGGGGTCCCAATGGGCTCGGTCCTGTCCAGGAAGGTGGTCACTACAGACGCCAGCCTGACGGGCTGGGGCGGAATTCACGGGAGCCGGTCTGTGAGGGGCCGCTGGAGTGTAGGCCTCCAGCAGTCTCACATAAATTTTCTGGAACTTTCAGCGGTGTTCCTCTCCCTGAAACATTTCCTTCCATCTCTCATGGGTCATCATGTCCTGGTGAGAACGGACAATACGACGACGGTGGCGTACATCAACCACCAGGGGGGGTTGCGCTCCCGTCAGTTGCACATGCTGGCACGCAAACTGATCCTGTGGAGCTGCGGCCGTCTCCTCTCCTTGAGAGCGACGCACGTCCCGGGGGTCTTGAACACAGGCGCGGACCTGTTGTCCAGGGGTGCGCCGGTGTATGGGGAGTGGACTCTGCACCCGGAGATCGTGGAACAGATATGGGCCCGGTTCGGTCGGGCCGCGGTAGATCTGTTCACGGCGAGAGAAAACGCGCAGTGCGCGCTGTTTTACTCTCTGCGCGGCATGGATGCTCCCCTTGGCATAGACGCACTAGCGCACGTCTGGCCGCACGAGCTTCTTTACGCGTTCCCTCCCCTGGCCTTGATATCCCCCACTCTGTCCAGAGTGAGGGAACGTGGTCACGCACTGATATTGATTGCTCCGCATTGGCCGGCGATGCATTGGCTAGCGGAAATATATCGGTTACTGTGCGCTCAGCCTTGGCAGCTCCCGCTGCGCAGGGACCTGCTATCGCAGGGGGGGGGGGGCGATCCTCCATCCGCACCCGGAACGCCTGGCGTTGTGGGCGTGGCCCCTGAGTGGCTCAGTCTCTCGGCTGTGGGATTGTCACAGCGTGTGATTTCCACTATACAAAACGCTAGGGCCCCATCCACTAGGTCTTTGTATGACTGTAAGTGGAGGGTGTTTGAGGGGTGGTGTCACAGGAACGGCCACGTTTCTTTTCAGTGTCCGGTGAGTGCTATACTGTCATTCTTGCAGGACCTGATTGACAAAGGCAAAGCCTTCTCCACGATTAAGGTGTACTTGGCGGCGATCGCCGCCTGTCACGTGGGGTTTGAAAAGCGCACGGCGAGTCAGCACCCACTAGTTTGCCGTTTTATGAAGGGAGCGCGCAGGCTTCTCCCCGTGTCCAGACCACTGGTGCCACCGTGGGATCTGGCTGTGGTTCTCGAGGGGCTTAAGGGCCCTCCTTTTGAGCCACTGGAAGGGGCAGACTTGAAGCACGTGTCTTTCAAGGCTGTGTTGTTGCTGGCTCTGGCTTCAGCTAAGCGAGTTAGTGACATCCATGCGCTTTCGGTGCATCCGTCATGCGCTCAGCTCTTCCCGGGAGATGTAAGGTTGATTTTGAGGCCCAACCCGGCTTTTGTGCCTAATGTGGTGGGCTCATGTTCTCCAATTGACCTTCTGGCCTTTGCTGCCTCAACAGAGGAGCAGCAGTCGCACGCGTTATGTCCAGTCCGTGCGGTGCGCATGTACATGGACAGGACTAGGGGATTCAGGAGGAGCGATCAGCTGTTCGGCTCCTGGGCTAATCCTCATAAAGGAAAACCTATCACTAAGCAGCGCCTATCCCATTGGGTGGTGGAGGCGATTGCTTTGGCCTATACGTGTCGGGGTTTGCAGCCGCCTGTGGGCATGCGGGCGCACTCGACTCGGGGCTTGGCCGCATCCTGGGCCTTATTCAGGGGAGTTTCTGTTCAGGACATCTGTGCAGCGGCGAGTTGGTCCTCGCCTCTCACTTTTGTCCGCTTTTATAAGCTGGACGTTTCCGCCCCGTGCGTGGCACGCGCGGTTCTGCTGTCCTGACTGGAACAGATTGCTTCTCTGTGGGTTGGTGGACGCTGGATAAGCTTGTCTGGCAATACGGGAGCTACGATATCCCATAGTGAGACATCGAGCGAAATATTATGAAAGAGAACTTTAGGTTATTTACATAACCCCGGTTCTCTGAGTAATATGAGTGAGATGTCTCACCAGACAACCCTTCTTGCTGGGGCGAGTGAGAAGAGGTGCTTATCTTGAATGACGTGGTGCCGTCTGCATGAGCTATTTAAGGTGGGTGTACCACCTGGGCGGACGGACACGTTCACCAGCCAATCAGGATTGGCGTAATGAGATTAATGCTTCTGAGGCTGCAGCGAGGCGTGCATCCCATAGTGAGACATCTCACTCATATTACTCAGAGAACCGGGGTTATGTAAATAACCTAAAGTTTGGCATGTACTATGAGATTTAAGCTCTGGCTGATCCTGCCTCCCCAGCTACAGACCTCACTATGCATTAATTCATGATTTACATTGAAACTAAAAGTCCAAAGCATTAGTTTTAAAGAAGAGGTGATGGATTTAGGGCAGGTGTGTTTGGGTGAACAGGAATGAGCCAAACGTCTTATTTATTTATACTGTAAGTGTTGCAATATTGGGGCACAGATATTGTGCATGAAATAGAGGCACTGTGAATGAGCTCAACACACAACACGGCACTTTTTGGCCCCCCCACTTAAGTGAATCCGGCGCCCCTGGTTCAAGCCGGAAAATGAGAACAAACTGACTTTCTGAATACAGCTGCACATAGATAAGATAAAGCTGGCTGCCCACGGACAAAGCACAAGCTTGGGCTCTGGTTAATAGATACCTGTAGGATAGCCAGCATTGTAGTAGATCCTCTTTTAACAACTCTTTGATTAATTTCCAAATAATAGGGAAGTGGTTTATTTGGATTTTAGAAAAGTATTCGACACAGTGTCCCATGACCTACTTCTTTACAAGCTCCAATCTTTTGGGATGGGAGGTTGCCTCTTACAGTGGCTCACCTTCTATCTTTCTAATAGGAAACAAAGGGTCGTTGTTGAGGGGATTGAGTTTTTCATTTGTGATGTCACATCCGGCGTACCACAAGGGTCTATTCTTTGTCCCTTATTATTTGTATTGTTGAAAAATACCTGTTATTGATAAGAATCCCTTTATTGATTTGTTTGCTGACAACAGTAAGATTTATAGAGTAATTTCAGGTCACAAAGACAATTTAAGGTTACAAGAGGACATTGAGAAAATATTTGAGTGGAGTGATACGAGGCGCATGAGATTTAACAGTAAAAGTGTGAATTTATGCAAGTTAGTAGGAAGCGTAAGCCTTTGTTTTTATCACAATATGGATGGAAGGGTCCTCCGTAAGGTAGACAATGTGAAGGATCTCGGTGTCATTTTCGATTCGTCTTTATCATGGAGCAGACATATTGATACAATCACTAATAATGCTAATCAAGCATGGGGAGCCATAAGAGTTTGTGGTGGAAGGGCAACCCCGGATGTGTATGCATCCCTTTATAAAACATTGGTACGGCGCAAATTAGAATATTGCTTGACAGTGTCTAGAGTCAAGCATTCCTGCCTCACAGCAAGAAGGTTGTGGGTTCGAATCTGGCCTGGGGCCTTTCTGTGTGGAGTTTGCATGTTCTCCCCGTGTTCGTGTGGGCTTTCTCCGGGAACTACAGTGTCCTCCCACAGTCCAAAGACATGCATGTCAGGTTAATTGGAGGCACTAAATTGCCCAAAGGTATGAGTGGAGAGTGAATGGTGTGTGTTCCCTGCGGTGGATTGGAAAGCTGTCCAGGGTGGCTCCCTGCCTTTGCCTGTAGTTAGCTGGGATAGGCTCCAGCTTGCCCTGTGACCCAAGTGAGGAATAAGCGGGTATAGAAAATGAATGAAAAAGATCAAACTTAAATAAGCTAAATTTAGTCCTCTTTCATTTAGGAGAGAAATGGCCAATTTGTTTTTTTCACAATTGTTTGCATAAAAAATTTTATTTGGACCTGAATACCCTCTTAACCTCTTAAACTCCAGGGTCCCCCAATTGAGACTCACCGCAGCAAAATACCTACAACGCCGCGCTAATTAAGTAGCAATATAGTCATAGTACACATCAAATGAAACAGGAGAGCCTCAGCTACAAGAACATATAAGTCATTATTACATACACCAAGCACAACTCAAATGCCAAGCATATTAATGTTCAAATATCAAAATCCGAGTAGCGTCAGAAAATCAACCCTCTCTCCACATTTCCATGTCTCCCTCTCTGATACTTCATACTACACAAACAGAGATATACTCTATTCATTTTGGGTATGTAATTTTCAAACAGAAACCTAAAAAAGAGGCTGGGGCTTTAGAGGTTGAGGAATTCGGAGATGAGCTTCACTCAAATTTAAAGGTCCGTTTTTTCAGTGCCAGTTATTTTAATAGGGCTTGCAGGCTATAGAATGGTATTCCAGTGTCTGTTAGGGCCACCTTCTCCTTAGTTATGACTTGAAAAAATCACAACAAAGAAAACCAGAAAGTACAACTAAAACAAATGTATTCTTCACAAAAAAAAGTTGTACAAAAAAATATACCCACTATTCAATTATCTAATAACACTCCAAAGTCACTATTTAACTGTTGCCAAAACAAAACTCTGTTTCTGCTCTGCTCTATTCTGCTGTCTGCTCCTTTGTGCTTATAATTACAGCATTTATATAGACTAGCAACCTTCGAGAAAGATCCACAGGACTCTAGGGAAATCCCACCCCCTCCAAGCAGGAAAGTGCCAGAAGCTTCTAGAAATCACTAGTCTTTTCTTAATGATTTTACAGACACGCCACCAGAGGGTGCCAAATGAACAAAATAAATATAGCTGACCAGCAAGGCAGCAAAACAGCATGTAACAAATCTTCATTTACAAATGAAATATATTGCAGCACAAAAATTTATCATACATAACACCTTGAAGTCTTTTAAAAATCAGGTGAGTGAAATGTATAAATCAAGAGTTGATTTGTTGATCTGTCCCATTCTTGTAACTTGGTTACTTATTGTTGCTGCTCAAGATGTAGGCCTGCCTAAATGTGACTTTTATAGTATTTTATGCATTATGATTTCATGATTTTGGGAGCCACTGATACAGGTTTTATCCTTTGTGGTTACCCCTTGAATACAACTGTCTGTATTGAATCTGAGCTTATTTTCTATTGTGTTGATTTTTGTTTCCATGTTTTTAATTGTATACTTTATGTTATGTTTAAATTCACTGTATCCATAAAGCTTCATAAATAAATAAATAAATAATGCACGCACCTGTCCTTATGGCTGCAAAGATCCTTTCAGTTGTTGTGGTGGCATCTGAGGGTCTGTGGAGGGGGCCAGAGGGGTAATGAGATTTGTATGGTGAGAGTCAGGGGTCACAGAGGCACTGGGTGGGGGGGCAGGTGGATGTTTACCTGCTCTCATCCTCTGCTGGGACCCCCCCGCAGTCCCTATGTTTGGTACAGTCCTTCAGGCTCTGCTCAATCATAAACTGGGTCTCCACACCCTCATCCCATTCCTCCCCAGAGCTCTCCATGCCCAGTGTTCAAGGGGCCCCCGGGGCCAGCAGGGGCCTCTGTTCTGGATTATCTCTGGTCCTATCAGAGACTGAGACCATCGTCCACATGGACAAAGACTAGTAAATTTCTAAAATGTCAGCAAAATAAGCAAGTCAGCTCTGTACACAAACTTACAATATGTAATTGTAAAAAAATTTTGCACTGGCCCTAAACTGAGCCTTCTGGAACAGAGAAGAACTCTAGACCAGCAGTAAGGAACCCAGCCCTTGAAGAGCCATAACCCTGCATGTGTATGATAGGCCTCTATTCTAACACATCTGATACACTTGGCTGGAAATTGTCAAGGCCTTCATAACAAGAAAATCATCCCATTAAGGGACGTTAGAGCAGGGATACATTGCTAACATGCAGAAAAATGGGTCTAAAGGAGCAGATTTCACTACCCTCGCTCCAGACAAACTTGGCTGAATTAACACTGATCTCTAAACCAGCAAAGGTAATGAAACATGGCTAATCACTGAAACGAGTGTGAACACAAAACAAGGCTTTGTCCAACTGAAGTTAGTAATCAGTTATACATCACAGACGTACTGCTTGTCAGTTACATGATAAAAAAAGCCTCAAATCACTCATATTTCATGAAATGAGTGTGTTGTAGGAAAGCTTCATAAACATTGGTCCAAGCAGTAGAATAGTTATGCACAAGCCATGCCCAAACAGTGCTGTCAGCATAGTTTTGAATATGAATCTTGCTGAAACACTGAGCTCCAGTCAAAGCACTTGAAAACACAGCTCTGCTCGTGGATGTGATTAGTTAGTGTCAGAAATGAATCTATCTGATTCTGATTGCATGCACCTCCCTCCTGTCAGTCACCAATACAATCAGATGAACATGCAGTTTTCAGAAATTAAGATCACAAATCTTCACCCTACTGTTGGGTGCAAGTGCTAATTTTACCTTTTAAAATCTCTCTTCCGGGGAGTGCAGTGCTAGCTGCACTCTGTTGATTTCAACAGTCGACCTGTTTCTCTCCTGGGTTATTTTTACCTCACTGATATAAATATCTTCCCCCCCCAGCCTGCTTTAACCCCTCAAGGTGTCACTGCTCTAATAAACCAGCAGGGTGACGTCACGCTCAGTGATGCTTGTTGGTGTGCAGTGCTGGTGTTAATGTGCAGTGTTTGCGCGCAGTGTAAGCATACAGCTGTGGCATTAGTTAGCAGAGTGGAGATGCACACAAAATGTTCATTAATAAACCACATAAAAATAATCATTCCCAAAATAATCCTGAAATGAGGATCAAGCTCTGTGATTTAGGATTCCTCCTTCAGCAGAATTTTTATTTATTGCTTTCAAATAACATTTTACAGATAACTTCCTCAAAAGAACGGCAACTTATTTATCAAATACAGCATAAATTACTACTCTGTTCAACAGGTTATTTGTGAAATTCAGTACAACTTCCTCAACAGAACATTTATTTATTTTTCAAATAAAGTTTTATCAAGATTAATTTATCTGAGATATATGATGCATAAAAAACATCTTGCATTCATTGTGCCCGAGTACATCTTCCCTCATGACATCCATGAGTGACCTGGCTGCGACTGCCCGAATCGCAACCCAGTTTAGACAAGCCCACACCCACTTCCACATGAGACGCTAGCACTGCCAGCCTGGTGCCTGTGCCTCGTTGCGCTGATGCTCGAAGTGCCTAGTTTTCTTCACATTGGATATTAGGAACAATGTGGAATTTGGAAGCCTTTGGAGGGCGAAACTTCGCTGCTCCGACGACTGTCGCAAGGCTACCAGCGACGGGGTAACGAAGCCGTATAGGATATTTCCTGATATTCTTCAGAGCTGCACTGAGCGGTATGCAAACGGCACACGAGAAGAAAAAAAGGAACCGAACCCTGGTGACACCGGAACTTATTACCTGTCTCGGGTCACTCAGGGGTCACAAGTGACGAAAGTTGGATGCATACTCGGACTGCGCATGCGCGAAGGGAACATTCAGTGCTCAAAGCACCGCCCTCTGGCGGTCAGTAAGGATGAAACAGAACGATATGCTGTTCTTTCATTGGTCATTTTACAATATAAAGGTCGAAGTCTCACCCAATTTTTGAATGAGATTTTCTCACAAACAAACGTGGATTCTAGCGATGGTAGGGGGTCAGAATTTGATGGTTTTACTGCAAACGATTTAGATTTCGCTCAGGATAGACAAGATAGGTTATGAGAGGAAGCTTCAGACATCGATCTGAGTGATTTCGAAGACGATCTAGACGACAGAGACGATGAGGTACCCCAGCAAGACTGTTCCGAGTTCGACAAAACAATGCTGATAAAGGCGGCGTTGATGAAGCTCAGGAACCAGACGCAGATATGTGGACAGATCAGCTCACTGCTAAAGATATTGACGAAAAGATATTGACAATTTTGTTCGGAATCCCGGACCAGTAACAATTCTTGACGAAACTAAGATGGAAATTGACTTTTTCCATTTGATCGTTGACGATTCATTGTACCAAACTTTTGCTGATGAGACGAACAGATAGCACAATGTTATGTAAAACACTGAATAGAAACAAACTTGAAAATAATAAATGACGTCATTTTGTTCTTGCAGCTTCAAGAACAAGAACAAATGTTCCATGAGCTGAGGTCCGTACAGCTTCACAGTCTCTGGCGATTGGATAGTTGGGTTTTCAATCATCCAACTGGCACAGCAGAGCCACGCCCCTCTTGATCCAGTGCTGTGGGCTCTGTGCAGTTGGCAGTTTCATGGTGATGATAAAGTTGGTAGAGTGGCCAGTGGTGGACAGAGTGCCCTTCCGCTCGCTGGTTTTGTAGAGCGGGCACACGTACAGGCTCTCAGAGTCCACCACCTCGCTTTTCTTTACTGGAGTGAGGGAGCAGAGAAAATACAAAACAGCGGTTACAAAAGGACCAAACCGCCATTAACCCTTAGGGCACTGAAATAAATTTTCAAGCGCTAAAGAATCGAAATATCTTGAACTTCTGAAAACCTACCATGTGGCGACTTGTTGAAAAGAGCTTCCCTGTTTGAGCTCTTTTTAACAAGTCGCCACATAATACATTTTCAAAAGCTTTGATTTTATTTCATTATATCAGCAAGCAGCAAATGCTTTAAGGGTTAACCTAATGCAGATGCAACAACTCCCAAGCATAGTACGCGCATACAGCTAGTATGCGTGAACGTGGACATAAACATTCTGTGAAGCCAAGTAATGAGTTTTTTAGTGGTTTGTATTTTATTCAAAACTGGAGTGCAGTGGTACTGTAACACACTGTACACAGATGCTATAATGCAGTGTTATAAGCAGGCTGCAGTGCAGTTGTGAACTTACATGGCTTTATCCAGATGATGGGGACGGAGTCAAACAGGACCTTTGGCAGCTGCTCATCCAGAACCCCACTGTAGAAGAAGCACAGAAACCCTCACACCAGCACATCATTAACTCGGACACATAAATGCATGAACACGTGTGCACACAGATGCAAAAACACAATCATAAATCAGCACTCGATTTACTTCATATACACACACACACACACACACACACACACACACACACACATATATATATCGATAACACAAACAGTTTGAATAGCCCAGAGCGCGCAAATATACACAAGCGCGTGCGCGCGCACACACACACACACACACACACACACAGAGCTAACTAGACCATAGTACACGTACGCCTCCTTGTCCCAGCGAGCTCCATCTAAGAAAAGGCCGTGGATGTAGACTCCGTCCTCAGGGGCGGAGTCAGAGGTGGTCTGGGGCAGGACCTATGGAGAGGAGACCCGGGACAGGGGGGAGGGGTTTCAGAATTTTTGGCTCTACAGCACAGCCTAACTCACGTTTAACATGAACAGAGACTCTTTCATCAGAGTTATGTCAGGAGCGAGTGTTCGCCTTTGTGTGCATAGAACCAGTAAGAATAGTTTCTCCACACAAATAAAGTGACTGTGCTGTGGATTATGGGTAAAAATGCAACTAAGGGAGTGTTCAGCTTATTGTGAACCAGAGATAAATGAATGGAAGTCAACAGGGAGCTGCATTAAATGTGCTCATCACGCCATGACAGAGAACACATCTTTCCATTTCTTCTTTATGATCCATCAAAAAATGAGGGATAAAAACAGAGCAGCACCTGGAAGTCGAAGCCCAGCAGGTCAATGGGGATGGAGTACTTCCTGGCGTAGTTCTGCATCGCCCCCGTCAGGAAGGCTTGAGTAAAGAAGAAACCCGGCAGCCAAAACACATTCGGCTTTGTGCTCTCGAACCAGTCCTACAGGAATGCACACAGACGCGCACACACACACACACACACACACACACACAAGTCACACACAGAGCTATATATGGATAGCCTGACTCCGCCAGCCTTTGTACTTCCGCTTAATTTCATTTCGCTTCAGTACTCAGTCTGATCACTCGGAGCTCTGCCTCGTTTACCATCTACAGAAAATATGCCGGACCAACCAGCAAACAGAAGGCGTGGCCAAGAGCCAGTTTGAAATTGTAGTCTTCAAAATAAACAATGGATACGGACGTAGATGCATTGGAGGCCATTCGCTCTGTCGTGGAGAAAATCCTGGGTATCAGCTACTTATAGCCACAACAAGATGAATGTTTGGTTAGTTTTTGAATGGAAATGATGTTGTAGCGCTAGCGCTACTCCCTACAGATCGTCATATCTACTTAATAGCCATCATGAAATTGGCACCCTAAGTTAGCAGCGAACTTTTAAAATCCGTGTTTTTGTTCATGTCACAAGACCAATTCGCTGTCTCAGTGTCACTTCGCTGTCATTATGTTGTCATTATCTATGAATGAAATGGCTGTCTGAGACAGCCAAACGCTTAGAGCCAAACTGTGTTGCTATAAAGTTAGATAGCGAGCTCGGTATGATGTTAGCACAAGTATGGTTAATGGTTCAGTTTTCGTGTCAACGCAGATTTCATCCTGCTGTAAATAATGCGTTATTCTCGCCGATTCTGCCGTTGGTCTCGGGTCTCTTACTTTTTAACAGCAGCAGTATCTGCAGGAAAAACGATAGCTCAACAGTTTGTTTCTTGTAAGGAGAACAGAAAGAGCACCTTTGGTTCTTTTAAGTGAATGAGTGAAGGCTAAAATTTGGTAGATGGGCATATATATATATATATATATATATATATATATATATATATATATATATATATATAGGTACATTATTAATTTTAATGCACTGATCGTTTGTTTTCGCTGCATTCCTGGTATGAAGGACTGTAGTTTCCAGTGGAAGTACTAGGCGGCATAACATACGTCATCGCCAAACGTTAGTGATTAGTTTACGGGTACACCAATCATTTTAAACTTCAGACAAGCGCCCACCCACAAGGAAGTAAACACTTATCAATGACTACTACCCAGACTCTGTGTATGAAGCAAAGCGAAGTAGCAGAGTCTGGTTTTACCAAGCGAATATATGGAGTCGCATCGATATATTTCTGCAGCTAATTCTGAAATGCTAAAAGCAGGCAAAGTCAGAGATTATACAGAGAGGCAAAGCAATCATATTGGCACATGCTAAATACGGTGTGGATGCAAAGAGATTATTATTGTATTGAAAATATAAAAGCAAAAATATGATACCCAGAACCGCAGCAGTTAATTGATATTAACTGGGAACAAATTTTCCTCTCAGTGCTTTTGGTGTTTTAGTGCCACAGCACAAGCAGAAACTTCAAATTTAAATCTTAAAATCTAGAACTGTCGTTACGGAGTTGAAATCTAGCGACAAACCTACTAGTCACAGTTTTGGGACCCCATAGCAGGAGAGGGTACATTTATTTCATTTTATAGTGGGGCCCAGAGCAATATCCTTTCAGAGGGCCAGATTTGCAAGCTATCGCTCAGTTTGAACTGACAGACCTGAAAGAACTGGAGTCTGGCGAGGAAGTCGTTGACGTAGCTGCCCAGTGGTTTGAGGCTGGGGTATGAGACTTTGGCCCATTTTTCTGGAACCTTCCCCACCATCAGGCTCCCAGCCAGAGCTTCCAGATCAGCATCCATCACCACCAGACCCTCAAGGGCCTTCAGCAGGTTCTGCAGGCTCAACCGAATGGTGTTCCCCAGCCTGCCACACACACACACAAGGGTAAACCACACTCAGCCTGCCTTAACCACATGCACCCTGAACATAACAATACGCACTCAGCTGTAACCCGCGGCTCCCCCCATATCACATACACACACTGGGCTCTAATTTCGTAGACCAGGCGCGGGCGCGGCGAATGGGGGGTGCGCCGCGCCAACGGGGTGTGTCCAGGCGTATGGTGCAATTTCTTGCCCGCCGTAGCCTGGCGCAAGTACTCCTCTGTCCCGCCTCTGTCCCTACTTCCAGCGCAAGTTGGCAAAGAAGGCGTGTTTGGGTATAACACAGCCGAGTCAAATATTGCTCATTGGCAAGAGAAACGATGGATAGCGTATTATTACAGCCTGTAGCTGCTTAAATCTTGGGATTAACAGGCATGGACAACAATGCAAGATACGATACACATTTATTTTCAATATGTGATCTTAACTCAGTACGAGATCATAGCAATCAGGCTGTATTCCTTTCCCCCACTAAAAATGATAAAACCTAAGTGACAATAATAGTAGCCTAGTATTAAGCCGCTTGCAAACTGGACGCGAAACGAATTTTTCACTCGACAGATTGCATTGAAAGCAGTGTCTTGTGTCCGAAAGTCTGACAGGGTTTTAATATATCTCCGTGTCCGACAGTCTATTATTGTTTTTAATTTCTTCAAATCTACTGACTCTTTTAGATATTAAACGTGAATGTTTTGATAAGAGGGCTCAGTTCTTCAAGATGAGTACCGAGAATCTATATCTATCTATATCTATCTATCTACTACTAAAAAAATTGAGTCTGTCTGCCTGGCTATGCGTTTCGCCATCTTTCAACGTATTGAGTTGAAAATTGGTACAAGGATAGGTGTTGGGTCCACGAGGTTTGTGGCGCACTTTGTTTGTTGATCCGAAGGTCAAAAGGTCAAAGGTCATCCATTGCATCAAAAAACAATGCCCACACATATAACCCGTGCATAGCACGGGTATCGGCTAGTTTCAATCAAAATTTCTGTTTAAGCGCTGCTCAATAAAGCGAGTCGACATTGGCGGGAGACAATGTACAATGCCTCCGTGTCGGACAGGCAAAAAAAAAAAGAGGACGTTTAGAACAGATTGATAACGAAATAAAGAATAAAAAGAAACATTTTAACAACAGAACATCCAACAAACACTGTGATTTATTTATTTGCGTGTCATCTTTTTTGGATGCTCTGTTGGCTGGTGATGTATATGTATTTTTATTCTTTATTCCGTTATAAATTTGTTCTCATATCAATACTTTTATTTTTTGCTGGGTGCCGGACATGGAGTAGTTTGCATTTCGCGTCGGACAGTCTTGATCGTGCATGCGATAATTTATTCACACTGTCAATGGTCATGGAATTGATTTGCTCTCTGCAAGCACTTTTTATCTCTGCTGTGGAAATAAAGCGTGAATCTGTTCAATCCATCTGACTAATTTTCAAAAGAAAGACCGAATAAAGACTGTTGTCTATCTTCAAAGGAAGAAAACAGACAAATAAAAAGACCGAGAAAAGTCGATAGCTCTTTGCATTGACTTTGACTGTAATCAGTCGTGCGAAAAATTTGTTTCGCGTCCAGTGTGCAAGCGGCTTTACCGAGCATAGAACGCAAACATTACATATGCACTGCCTGATGCCGAGGCAGTTTGTGGTTGGCTGAGAAAGATGTGAAGTCATTAGTTTGCATCATTGATTCAGTTGCGTTGATTAAGCCACGTCGAGTTTCCATCACGCGTGCCAACCGCCTTTGATCTGACATGAGGACAATCGATATAGATACTCAAAATTTATGTGCTGATTCAGATAGTTACATTAAACAGTGGTTGCTGTAATTATTTACTGTATTGAAATGTGCCTGACATTCTGGAAACCTGCCTGTGAGGTTTCGGTAACGTGTGTGCACTGTGTGCCGGTCAGCAAAATTACCACTGCACAGAAAGTGAACCAGGTTGGAGCTGGCGAGCTTTCTGCGCAACTGCAGCGAATACTTTTCTACGAAATTGTCACTGTGTCTTGATGAATAAGTGACACCTCCCCCTACTGCGCCGCCACACCCATCTCGGCGCACATTCGTCTGCGCACGGTGTTGCACCTCACGAAATTACCACTGCGCGGGCTGCGCCGGACGAAATTACCACTGCGTGGGCTGCGCCAGGCTACGCCACCTGCGCTGCGCCAGGAAATTAGAGCCCACTGTGTTGTCACCTGTGGGTCCCTGCATATCATATCTGCTACTACTTGTGGCTGTGGTATTACAGTACTAGTACATATATTTGCACAAACTGCATAGCACAATGCTGATATTTCTGCTGGAGGAGAGGAGTTGGAGATGGCGAGGCATGGAGAAGGGGGCGGAGAGAATGTGCAAAGCCGCGGGCAGGAGCTCTCTGTACATACGTGTTGTATCGCTGCATCTCCTGCACCAGGACAGTGTTCATGCTCTCCTGAGGCAGCACAGGAAACTTGGCCTGAGCCGCTTCAAGGTCAAAGCTGTCTGGGAGCTGAAAATCAGGAGGTATATATGACTGTCCTTGCAGACACATCACTGCAAAGCCAAAAACGTTGAGCCAACACTACAATCAACAATGTAGCCAGTATAAAAAATGGTGCCAAGTTGTAGACAAAGTGTAGTTCATAAGACCTGGGAGTGTTCAGTCTAGATGGAGACACAGACAGAGGATATAAGACAGAGGGAGGATTTCAGAAGATAAGTGGGTGATTAGATGGACTACAGAGTAGTTTCAGGAGAGTGAGTGTGTGGCGATTAGGACATACGCTACAGTGGGGTCCTACCTGACGAAGGATGTCCTGAGCGATGTCTCTGAGCGATGTGCCGTCTCCCCCAGAACTGCCTCCACCCTCCGCTCTGGCAACCTCGGTCAGCAGCAGCGAATCGAAGAGCAGCTTGGTTTGCTGCAGGTCTTTGGATATGTCCACATTCTCATGCATGCCGAACACCTCGGGCAGCTGAGTTGCTGGCAGTTTCTACACCACAAAGATAAGGTGACTCAGACTAATTACACACAGAGAGACTCAACACACAGTTTCTTTTGCACTTATTTAGCATCTGAAGAGGACTGACACACACCAAAAAGTGTAGTTGGCCCGTCTCTCCACAGACATGGGGGTGTAGTGAAAAGGGTGCAGGTAGGTGTGTCCCATGAGAGAATCCTCACCTTAATAAACTGCACATAGTCCTCATAGGTGGATTCTAGGGGAGCATAGTATTTTCCGCTAGGGGAGAAGGTGTATCGTGCGCTCTCCACGATATCCTTGTTGTAGAAGTCAGCCAGGATGGTGAGGAGCAGGCGGCGGTCCCAGTCGTCTGTCACTCGGCCGCCATAGTTACATTCACCCGTCAGGTAAGAGATGGCCTCAAACGGTACCTCCTCATACTCGTTTATGAACAGCTGCGGAGAGAAACGAGGACTCAGAGTAATGCATGTGGTGTGTGAAGTGTGAGTCCCATCACACATCTGACAGCACGTATCGATTCAACTCAGGAAGATAACAGAATCGGATCTCCTGAGTCGGACTACCTAAGGTGGATGCAACCAAAGTGTGCTGCACCTAATACAGGGGGGCGGAACGGTGTGCGGAGAGGGCGCTACCTGCAGCTGCCTGATGCTGATGCGCAGGTCAGACTCGTTGAAGCCGTACGGAATGTTCCAGCCCAGAGGCCCAAATTTTTTCCGTTCCTGGACCAGCGCGTGGAAGAAACACACCCCGTACAGCAGCTTCTCCCACACCTGAGACAGGTAACGCACAGAACAACAACATACGCTCTCACACAACTGAGAAAGGTTATCACAAACATGGAGTTATGTGCACTGACTGGCTATTATTTAGGGAGTTATGTGAAATGAACAGCTATTGCTCTGTAGGGAGTTATGTGCACTGACCGACTATTTCTCTGTAGGGAGTTATGCGCACTGACCGGCTATTATTTTGCAGGGGGTTATGTGCACTGACCAGCTATTGCTCTGTGGGGAGTTATGTGCACTGACCAGCTATTGCTCTGTGGGGAGTTATGTGCACTGACCAGCTATTGCTCTGTGGGGAGTTATGTTCACTGACCAGCTATTGCTCTGTGGGGAGTTATGTTCACTGACCAGCTATTGCTCTGTGGGGAGTTATGTTCACTGACCAGCTATTGCTCTGTGGGGAGTAATGTTCACTGACCAGCTATTGCTCTGTGGGGAGTTATGTTCACTGACCAGCTATTGCTCTGTGGGGAGTTATGTACACTGACCAGCTATTTCTCTGTGGGGAGTCATGAACACTGACCAGCTATTGCTCTGTAGGGAGTCATGAACACTGACCAGCTATTGCTCTGTGGGGAGTTATGTTCACTGACCAGCAATTGCTCTGTGGGGAGTTATGTTCACTGACCAGCTATTGCTCTGTGGGGAGTTATGTTCACTGACCAGCTATTGCTCTGTGGGGAGTTATGTTCACTGACCAGCTATTGCTCTGTGGGGAGTCATGAACACTGACTCGCTTTCTATACTGAATGTAGGGAGTCATAAGCAGTGACTGGCTGCTTTGTGAGTTATATGCACTGACCGGCTTTTTCTCTTCGCATCCCTCAAAGAATTTAGGGTCACATATGGGGTCCGAGGTGTAGGACTGCAGCAGGTTGAGTCTCAGGCCAGTTGGCGGCTCATTGGTCATCTTCACCCCATTCTGCAGGATGGTCACTGGAAACTGACAAACCCAGCAACATGTCAGTATGGGTTCTACAACATACATGGGTTCTACATCAAACAAACAAGCACTTCTATGGGTTCTACAGTACATGGAACAGGCTTTTCCTACATTGGGAGATTTTTGGCAGTCACCAAAGTCTTATCCACCAGCATAAAAAAGGAAGAGAGAGAAATAGAAGGGGGAATGATGTGGCACTAAAGCAGCACAGTAAAGAAAGCACGTCCATGACCTGGACCTGTACCCTCTCACCAAATTTTTTCAGTCTGGTGGTGTGCTTTCACTAGGTGGTAATTTGGTTTTGCTACAAAGTTTCAAAGTCCCTGCTCACAGCAGTGAAAGTTTATGTTACCCGTTCCCAAAATTTAGGAGACCAAAAGTGTACTAAGTTGGGTGAACTAGAGGGCATTGTTAAGCCACACTGAAAGTGTCATTTGACCTACCTAAGAAATTTGAATGAGGTATACTATGCAAATTCAGCCCATTTTCTTAACTCGCCAAACTTCTACAGTAGAGGTTGGGCACCTCAAACAGAAAGGGCCAGTGTGGGTGCAGGCTTTCATTCCAACCAATCAGTGTCCACCTTATTCTACTCATCAACCACTGGAGTATTGGCTTTAGACCTTGACTAACAGAATCTGGTGTCACTGATTTGGCAGGAATGAAGGCCTACACCCACACCAGCCCTTTCAGCATGAGGTTCCCCAGTGACATTATGATCGTCTATCAGTCAGTGTGTTCAGATCCAAAGCCTATTTTTCAACCAGGAAAAACCCATGAGTTCCACAGCATCCATTTGGGCTTAACCGCGCACTCACAGCTTCAGTAGCACAAACTGGTTAAGCAGTAGTATACACACTCAGTCTGTGAGTGCATCTGTTGATTGGTAAGTTGCCATGTCTGTAGGCAGATGGGTCACCAAGTCAGAAGCAGGTCACTGGGGTGGGGCACCGGGTGAGGCAGTAGGCAGGACAGTGTGGTGTGTTAGGGCACCAGGCAGTACCTTGGGGGAGGGGTAGCTGGTGAGCCACAGGCGGAAATTCGGGTCGCAGGTTTCGGTGCTGAGGTCCTCGCAAATCTTTTCCAGCGTGGGCATCCAGGACACGGCCAGGTGGCAGTTCTGAAGGCACACCCAGTTGCCCAGATTCATGGCTGCACGGATCATCTTTTCCGCAATGGGACCCTGGCCCTGCCCCAGAGAGATGGACTGGAACGCAGCCCCACCCATGCCCTCATCATTGGCGAACTTCAGCAGGCCTGCAACACAGAGAATCAGGCTCAGAAAGTCATGACCACGGCATTCTTATTGGTCAGCTCCGGACTGAGGGCGGTACTCACTGGCCATGGGGTCAGCTCCGGGTGACAGCACAAACACCAGCGGCACGGTGCAGTTTGAATCCATGTAACTCTTCGCCAGGTCAAATGGAGGCGGCTCCACCAACTTCTTCCCCAGGGATTTGGTCACATAGTTAGTGATTGCTGGCACGATCTATGAATAACGAGAGTAATCACAGCTCAGTTAACACAAAAGCGTAATCAACACTATGAGCTGTCGATGCAAAACATTGATTGCTGGTTAAATACACAAAGAGTGATCACTATTACAATACATGAATAGCAAAGACAGGATCACAGAAGATCACCAAAAACAGCATTAGTCAGTCTTGATCTATAAGATGGTTAACTATTAAATCTATGAATTCCACAAACCATGCGGCCCTGCAACATTACGTTAGGATCTGGGCAAGACAGGGTCAAGGAGGGTAGAGGGGGCGGGTTGCAGACGGCGAAACCCCACCTTGTCGGGCCTCAGGCATCGGTAGACGATCATCCTCTGAAAGGGGGTGAGCTTGTCGCACCAGGGGCTGGGAATGGGAACGTTGTAGGGCTCTTTACTGTCGTAAATCGCCTGGAAACTGCCCGGGCTCTCACTGAAAAACTCCCTGAACACAGCAACAGACATATCCATGATATGCTGAAGAACATTTCATATGCAAAGAGTTTCAGAAGGTTAGTGCATTAAGCCTTTCATACAGACATGCAATCTAGGTTAGTGCATTAAGCCTTTCATACAGACATGCAATCTATCACTCCGTATGACTGACTGCAGGTGTCCCTTTAGTAGTGACTTCCTGGAGGTGGCTACGTGTGGGTGGGGCTTTTGGCATTGCTCTCTGTGAGGGTGTGGCCCTGTGGTTGTGGTCGCAGGTGTGGCTGTGTGTGGGTGTGGTTGTGGGTGTGGTTATAGTCATGGCTCTGCCTGTGGGTGTGGCTTCAGATTTGACTCCCAGGGAATGACTCCAGCTGCGTGTGGCTGAGTGTAAGGATGTGGCTCTGTGTGTGGATGTGGGTCTGTTGGTGTGGCTGAGGGCATTTCCTTAGGCCTGGCTCTGTATGTGTGAGCCTGGATTTGGGCACAGGTCTTGCGAGTAAAGGCCCATTCACACCGGGGCGTGGCCGTGACTCTTAGCGCAGCATTGCCAGGTTTTTTCCGCGTCTCGGAGTATATCTTTGTGTGTGGATGTGGCTTTGTGGCTAAGGATGTGGGCGTGGCTCTAGGTGTGACTCTGTATGTGGGCGTGGCTCATGGCCAAACTCTACCTGGTTCATACCATGTCTCTGGGGGTGGCTCTTTATGTGACAGTTTAGAATATAATGCTAGGTTCACACTAGGTTCATGTAAGTTGGACTGCGCCAGCCAAAAGTGATAAAAACGAGGCTTATTGGGGACGCTAATTTTCCATCCAAATTGACCAAAGTTTTGAATTGACCAAAACTTGATCGAGGGATTGGCATTCTGCCATTTTCTGTTGTGCAAAATTATAAAAAGTGAGGTTGCGAAGAGTTTGGCTGAACTCTGTCGAAGGACGTTGATTTTGGGAGATCTGCTCTAAGGCCCTCTCTTCTGCGCATTGACGGCGGATATTAACTATGCGCAGACTTGCTGATTTCATTTTGCGTCAAAAAAGCGTGGGAAATCAGTCAATCTAAGTACATCTGTTCACATTGGCTGTCTTGTATACATTTTGCGCCATTTTTCCATGACACATACGCCAATAAAAATACGTGACCAATCTGAAATGTTTTGCGCCAGTGTGAAGCTAGCATAACACAGGGCATGGGTATGGAGATGGTTATCCGATGAATACCTGAAGCCCTTAAGGCCAGGAAGATCGCTGGTTCTGCATATCTCGTCCCAGCTCTTGTCTTTCAGCCAGCTGGGGTCCGGATTGGGCTCAGTGTTCTGCAGCCCCACCCCTCCAGTCAGTAGGAACCTGAACTCTGTGTGCTCCAGCTCCCCCTTAGCCCTGGGATGCACAGTTAGCAGAGTCACACCAACGCATACAGCACACAGCAAGCACTAGCAGATCACAGGTGACAGGGCTTACAGGAGTAGGTTGGAACAGAGCAGAAATGAGAACAGGAGTTTGTCCTTCTCGAAGAGGGAACGGCACACGTTGCAGTACAGGCTGTAGGTGAAATGATCCTTCAGGAACGGTATCCTCCTCTCCAATACCTGGGACTTTGCCCTAGATTCAAGCAAAAACACCAACTTATTTTTAGGGTGTCAGACCTGCTCAAAGAACAAGGCAATATTCCACAGAGGCATAGAAGGAGGTAATGTTATTATTGGTCAGTGCATCTTGGTTTTATATAATTTAATGTACGCCTGTCATATCCTGCCTGATTTTCACTTTTTTTTTTGCAATTCCAGAATATTTACCTGCCTGAGGGCAGCATTAAGAAATGCAATGATCTATTTAACTCAGGGACAGTCACTGTCCGTCATCCCTGTCAAATAAACTAATAAAAGAGTGGATATTTTGAGTGTGTGTTACTTTCAGGTTTCAGACGATTGATACAAAAATGAATTCTCAATGGGCTGAAAGCCAGACGAAGGCTCACCCCTCCTGGAGAGAGCGGATGTACAGGTTGACAAACCAGCTGAGGGAGTATTGGTACATGGGGTCAATGTTGCCGAGGTCAGCGATGGTGAAGAACAGAATTGAGGAGTGCTTGGCGATTGGCCTATAGCCCTCCCTGGATTCCGCAATCGTTTTCTCTGTCTTTTCAGCATCCTGAAAACAGGACAGCAGGAACGGCAATCAGAACCTGCACAAAAAGACTGGGTGCAGCCGACCTCTTTCGGGGGAACAGAGAGGGGTCTTTCCCACCTGCTGTTTCTTGGTGATCTCCAAGGACATGCTTTTGGCGGAGTCCAGGACCTGAATGGCATTCTCATCTTCCAGGATGTTTCCCTCAGAATCCAGAGTCTCCAGGATTTTGTCCTCGGTCTCCTTCAGCTGCCTCTGATTGGTGGCCGACTGCAGGATCAGCGCGTTCCGCTCTTTCTCCAGCTTCGGTCTGAAAACGCACACTACTAATCACCACCAGATGAAATCACATTTTATACTAATCACCACCAGATGAAATCACATTTTATACTAATCACCACCAGATGAAATCACATTTTATACTAATCACCACCAGATGAAATCACATTTTATACTAATCACCACCAGGGGAAACCACACTGAGAACTAATCATCACTGCGGGAAACCAAACTTCATACTGATCACCACCAGGGGTAGCTACACTACATACTAATCACAATATGTGGATTTCATACTAATCACCATCATAATAAACCACATCACCACCAGGGGAAGCCACACTGGATGTTAACCCCCATCAGGGGTTTACATTCTAACCATCATCATGATAGACCACATTACATCCTGATCACCATCAGGGGAAAGCACACTACAAACTAATGACAACCAGGGGAAACTGCTCTACATACAAACCGCCATTGGGGGGAAACCGCACTAACTGCCATCAAAGGAAACTGAATTACACATTAATCACCACACATGGGAAACCATACTAATCAATATCAGCGGAAACCACATCACAGACTATTCACCATCACAGGAAACCACACGGCATACAAATAACCATTAAGGGAATCCACACTACATACTAATCACCATCATTGGTAACAGCACTAAATATTAATCGTCATCACATTCTCTACATACTGTAATCGCCAATATGTACTAAATACCAATTACCAACCAGGGAATCAGTTCTAAATAATTACCACCAGAGGAAACTACTTTTCTACAAAAGTACACCATCAGGGCGCTAGGTATGATTTGCGTCAGTAGTCAGTGTCCCCGCAGAATGCACGTGAAGTCGCACCTCTCTTTGGCCACTGCAATGCCCAGCAGTTGATCCTCCAGCCCCTCTGGTGTGATCATAAAGTTGAGCAGAGAGACCTTGGTTGCGAGCTCCGGCAGGTAGTGCGGGTTCCTCAGCTTGGTGGTGATGTAGAAACGGAAATCTGGCGAGTACTCGATCACGTTCTCGCCGAGCCTGATGCAGTCCACGCCTCCTACACAGATCAGAAATACTCTGTTGGAGGTTTGTCAGCTTGGCATCATGACAACCCCATTCAACCGTTGGTGCTGTGCCTTAGTCTGTGTGGAGGTTTTAACATCATTCCCTATTGGCAAGTTGGTGCATCTCAGTGTACCAGGTGTCAAGTTTTTTTGTAAGGAGATGCCCCGTTTGAAGGTCAGTACCCAGTTTGTAGGTAAATGCTCCATTTCAAGTTCTGTACCCTTTTTGAAGTTTGGAACTGCATTTGAAGGTTTGAACGCTTTTAATAGGTCAGTAGTCAGTATGTCAGTAGGTACCCTTTTTTAGTCAGTGCACTCTTTGCAGGTTAGTTCCGTTTTTGAAGCTTGGAACCACACTTGAAGGTTTGTGCCGTTTCTGAAGTTCAGTGCCAAGTTTGTGGGCTAGAGTTCCATTTGAAGATTAGTAACCTTTTTGAATTTTGGAACTGCGTTTGAAGGTTAATATCCCTTTTGTGGGCGAGTACCGTGTTCTTCAGTTAGTATCATAATTGTTGGTCAGTAACCTCCTTTGGCAGTTCAAACTCTGTTCGTCGGTCAGGAGTCTGTTTGTTAGCAATTTTTCTGCATGTCTGTACCATGTTTGTCAGTTAGTACCCTCTTAGAAAGTCGATACGCAGTTCGTTGGTTAGTGCCTTGTTTTTCAGTTTAGTGCTCTGTTTGTCACTTGGTACCCTTTTTGTAGGTTAGTACCCGTTTTGTTGACAACTCGGTTTGTAGGTCAGTTCCCCGTTTGCTGGTTAGTGCCCTTTTTATATCAAAGTACTTTTTGTTAGTTAGTCACATTTTTTTAGGTCAGCTTGAAGGATAGTACCCTGTTTGAAGGTCAGTACCATGTTCGTTGCTTATGACCCTGTTTGTAGGTCAGCACCCCATTTGTTGGTTGTTACACTTTTTATAGGCCAGTACCCTGTTTGAAAGTCAGTTACCTGTTTGTTACTTAGAACATTATTTGTAGGTCAGTACCCTGCTAGTTGCTCACTACCATTTTTATAGGTTAGTACCCTGTTTGAAGGTCTGCTTGAGCAGCAGAGGCTCCAGTGAAGGGTCCAGTTCCTCCGCCACGTTCTCCAGTAGGAGTGGTGTGCCGAACTGAATGCAGTTCTCCAGCGTCCTCATGTAGTCCGCGTCTGACAGCTTAATGATGCTCAGGTTATTGTCTTTCTCTTTGTTCTTCACCCACTTATTGGCCTGACCCTGGGGGTCAATCATCAAAGGCCTGGAGAATCAGCGCACACACACACACACACACACACACGCACACACACACACACACACACACATCAGGCAAAGAAAAACAGGCACATCGACACAAAAATGGGTGCACAAATCGAACACAGCAAAAAAGACACACATGCACACATAAACCTTTGGTCAGTCATTTGCAAATCAGCCAGTGAAATAAGCCTCATTCTTGGACGTGCCAACATGAATGTTAGTGAGCTGATAATGAAAGTGATAATGTTCCATGTGTCTTAAGCATGGTCTGAGTTGCTGATGCGCTCACCATCTGCGGGAGTTGCTGACAATAACCCCATTGTCGATTGAGAAGCTGTCGGTGGGCAGGCCGGCGATGTTCCAGGCCCGGATCTTCACAGGATCGCCCAGCGTTTTACTCAAGGAGAAATCATCCGAACAGGGAATTTTTATTTTCTGTACACAGATTTCAAAGAAGGAAGAGCAGATTAGAAACATGGTCACGCAATTACCTCACAGTGGTCTTTGCAGACCATAGTAGAGTCTCTCTATGAAACTCTTGTAACTGTTATTCGAGGCTACTAGCCTGTAAATCCCTTGTACAATAGCTGATTTCCTGTCAGTCGGTATGCTACAGTACCTGGCACAGCTCGGTCCACTTCCGGCAGCAGTCTTGGCGGAAGGCAGAGGTGAAGGCCCCCAGGTACGCCATGACCCCAGCGGAGATCAGCACGTCACCTGTCAGGTTGTTATAGATTTTCTGCAGGTCAGATGCTGCAGTGGACCACCTGCATGGGACAATTGCAACCAGTCAGGAAAACACCTCCACAGTACTACTCACCCGCGAGTACATATACACTCTATTACAAATACTCACACCCACCCACACCATATTATTCACTCTCTCACGCGCACACACACACGCGCACGCACACACGCGCACACACACACGCGCACACACACACGCGCACACACACACACACGCACATGCACGCGCACACACACACGCGCACACACACACACAAACACAAACACACACACACATAATTCCCACATTCTCAAATGCATAAAACACACAAACAAGCACAAATTCCCTCTCTCATACAAACAAACACCACCAGACTATAACATATTCTCAAATACATATACAGTCCCAGTCAAAAGTTTGGACACACCCACATTTTTCTTATCAGACATGTTAGGAAAGAAATGGGTACCATTTATTTTGCAAAAAAAGAGATCCATTTCTTAAATCCATCAAACTAACCAGTATTTGCTGTCATATTTCCAGAGTATATTCACATTTTTTTAAAACTTACTACAGCAGTTAGATGGCTATATTGAGTTTCCTGCTGAGTGGCCCTCTAAGCTCCCAAAGATGTGCTGCACTTGTGGTTTGCTATTCATACTTTTTTGCCCAATAAGTCCCAAAACAGCTTGTCTTTAAATTGGCTGTGGGAAAATGATGGCTTGTTTGTGTGCTCAATTTGATAGATGTGGCTTCTTTGAGAATTCTATAAATTTTACACACTATTCCAAACAAATAAATGATTCTAAGATAAACGTGAAAGAATAGGGCTATGGCGTTCAAAATATGTTAAATATCAATAAGAAGGTGCTCTTTGGACAAAGTCGGGAAAACTACTTCAAAGCATAAAAAAAAACAAAATTTCCAAGGCAATTCTTCTTAAATTAAAAAGCTTTTGTGAAACCGCTAGTTCTTATTCAAACTCACAAAACCAACATGTTTCAGCCGCAAAACTCTTACATGCATGAATACACAAGCGCACAAGCACACTCTTACATGCAAGAATGCACAAGCGCGCACCAACACACTCTTACATGCATGAATACACAAGCGCGCACCGGCACACTCTTACAAGCATGAATACACAAGCGCGCACCAGCACACTCTTACACGCATGAGTACACAAGCGCACTAGCACACTCTTACAAGCATGAATACACAAGCGCACCAGCACACTCTTACATCCATAAATACACAAGCGCGCACCAGCACACTCTTACACGCATGAGTACACAAGCGCGCACCAGCACACTCTTACACGCATGAGTACACAAGCGCACTAGCACACTCTTACATGCATAAATACAGAAGCGCGCACCAGCACTCTCTTACACGCATGAGTACACAAGCGCACCAGCACACTCTTACATCCATAAATACACAAGCGCGCACCAGCACACTCTTACACGCATGAGTACACAAGCGCACCAGCACACTCTTACATCCATAAATACACAAGCGCGCACCAGCACACTCTTACACGCATGAGTACACAAGCGCACCAGCACACTCTTACATCCATAAATACACAAGCGCGCACCAGCACACTCTTACACGCATGAGTACACAAGCGCACCAGCACACTCTTACATCCATAAATACACAAGCGCGCACCAGCACACTCTTACACGCATGAGTACACAAGCGCGCACCAGCACACTCTTACACGCATGAGTACACAAGCGCGCACCAGCACACTCTTACACGCATGAGTACACAAGCGCACCAGCACACTCTTACACGCATGAGTACACAAGCGCACCAGCACACTCTTAGATCCATAAATACACAAGCGCGCACCAGCACACTCCTACACGCATGAATACACAAGCGCGCACCAGCACACTCTTACACGCATGAGTACACAAGCGCGCACCAGCACACTCTTACACGCATGAGTACACAAGCGCACTAGCACACTCTTACATGCATAAATACAGAAGCGCGCACCAGCACACTCTTACACGCATGAGTACACAAGCGCACCAGCACACTCTTACATCCATAAATACACAAGCGCGCACCAGCACACTCTTACACGCATGAGTACACAAGCGCGCACCAGCACACTCTTACACGCATGAGTACACAAGCGCGCACCAGCACACTCTTACACGCATGAGTACACAAGCGCACCAGCACACTCTTACATCCATAAATACACAAGCGCGCACCAGCACACTCTTACACGCATGAGTACACAAGCGCGCACCAGCACACTCTTACACGCATGAGTACACAAGCGCACCAGCACACTCTTACATCCATAAATACACAAGCGCGCACCAGCACACTCTTACACGCATGAGTACACAAGCGCGCACCAGCACACTCTTACATCCATAAATACACAAGCGCGCACCAGCACACTCTTACACGCATGAGTACACAAGCGCACCAGCACACTCTTACATCCATAAATACACAAGCGCGCACCAGCACACTCTTACACGCATGAGTACACAAGCGCGCACCAGCACACTCTTACACGCATGAGTACACAAGCGCGCACCAGCACACTCTTACACGCATGAGTACACAAGCGCACCAGCACACTCTTACATCCATAAATACACAAGCGCACCAGCACACTCTTACATCCATAAATACACAAGCGCGCACCTTGTCTTTTCGCCTTTCAGTCCCCCAATGAGTTTCTCGGCTCTTTCCTGCTTCTTGGAGCACAGCTCCTTCTGCTGCTCCAGCCGAGCCTTCTCCTCCGTCATATTCGTGAACTTCTCCTGGAGCGATTTCAGGCTATCCGTCACCTCCTTCAGTTCCTCCTCCTTCTCTTTCAGCTGTTTATTGGTTTCCTCCAGGGACCTCTTAGCTTCCTCCAGGTTCGCTTTTTTGGGACCCATCACCTGTAGTGCGGGTCATTAGGGTAAAAGAGCTGAGAAACAGGCCGTGCGTAACTGCCGCCGTCAGCAGGACCACAGGAGCAGGTAACAGTAAATTAAAGAACGGTTGGGAAGGTAACAACAGAGGTGGAACCTTGATAAAAGAACCCAGTAAAATATACGCCTTGCGAGTAGGACCTAACCGATGCACTGCAAAAAATGAAAGCTAAAAATACTAAGATGAAGTTACTTATTTTAAGACATTTATTTCAATTCAATTTCACTTGTCAAGCAAATAGTACCTTATTTTAAGTTACTATCTTCTTGACAAGTGAAGTTTACTTATACCATTGGCAAGCTAGTCAAAATTACCTCAAATCAAGGACACATTTTTTTTGTCTTACTAAGAAAAATTGTGATAGGAATTTTTTGTTTTCAGTCTTAAAATAAGTAAATTAATCTTACCTAGCATTGTAATCTTTCATTTTTTGCAGTGTGAGGCATCAGTAGAATAGGTTTTGGTAGAGTAGGTTCCAGCACAATCATTACTAGAGGAATAAATACCACTAGAGTTGGTATCAATAAGGAATGGAACCAATGTAGGCACCAGCAGAGTAGGCCTCAGCAGAGTGTGTACCACCACAGTAGGTGCCAGCAAAGTAGGTGCCAGTACAGTCAGTACCGATAGGACAGGTACCAACAGATTTAATACTGGCAGAATAGGTACCTGTATAGTAGATACAACAGAGAATGTAGTCCTGAGACAGGTACCAAAAGACTAGGTGCCATTAGAGCAGTTACCACCAGAGCTGAGGGTACCACTACAGCAGGGATGAAAGAGTTACGTACCTTAGCCACTCTGTCATACATTTCCATGGCTATGATCCACTTGCACAGACCCTCGGCAGCAGATGAGGCTTTAGCCGCTTTTTCTGGGTTGAATTCAGGGTCAGTCATGTACTCGTTGCGGATCTTCGTCATCACCGCCTCCTGCCACACACAGCGCCAGATATACTCAGATCGACCTGCTACGGCGATATCGCCATCATATACAGAGAGTATGTACATACTACCGAGTAACATCAAGCACAGTGAGCACTAGTATTCATTGGACAGGAAAGCCAGACTCACGGGGATGTTGTCCCTGTCGTACTCAGTCAAATCTCTCAGGAAATTCGTGTCCAGCAGCAGCTTCATGCTGGGGCCCCAATAATCAAGGATCTTACGGAATACAGGAAAATTAACAGCGCTTACAAACACTGCGATTTTGATGCTGTCAAGTTTAACACCTTTAATCCGCACCAACACCTCTGACAATCATCACTGGCCTAAATTAAACGTCTAATATAGTCTTAACAGACAGAACTATGGCGATATGCAGTAAAACAACACCAGCTGTAGGATTACAGCTCAATATTCTTGATACCTGCGCAACTGATCACAAAGACTACATCCAAAAGACACAAAAATTCAAACAACTTTGAGTCAGTGATAAGCTGAGACACCTTTCCTTTATACTTGG
This sequence comes from Gymnothorax reevesii, assembly GCA_029721435.1. Taxonomy (NCBI): domain Eukaryota; kingdom Metazoa; phylum Chordata; class Actinopteri; order Anguilliformes; family Muraenidae; genus Gymnothorax; species Gymnothorax reevesii. The sequence goes on along the minus strand of CM056585.1, from coordinate 71,537,208 downwards.
CTGTTAGGGTCTAACCTTCGGGCCTTTTCCGGTTGGGTCGTTGATCCTCTCCGGCTTGATCTCCTTCATCACACAGACTGCTGACATCACCAGCTTCACACCTGGGGGCGGTTTCTTCATAGACTTCACAATGGTGATGTCAGATGGCTGTAAAAATACAGGCACTTTGGTCAGTGACAATATAGTGGGTACAGGGCGTGTGTAGAGCCATGTTGGAGGTGCTTACTGGGTGTGTTTAGGGTGTGTTTTAGAGATGTGCACAGGGTAGCGTTAGGGGTGCGTACAGGCTGTGCTGGAGATGTGTACAGAGTAGTGTTAGGGGTGTGTACAGGTTTCTTGGGAATGCACCTTGAGGGTGTTGAGCGCTTTTTCTGCGGCCTTTTTGGCGGGTTCGGCCTCATTGTAGTCGCGCTCACACGCTTCCCTCAGAATCTTCGCCTCTTCGGCTTTTATATTCGCCGCCGCCTCCTCCTCCCGCACCACCTTACTCTTCGCCTCCGCCTGCATCGACTCCTTCTCGATCACCTACAAACAGAACCACAGCGAATGCGTCAGTGTGAGGTTACAGAAACCACGCACACACAGCCCCACTGCATGATGGGAAAATGATCGTCCAGAAAATGTAAACACAAATTACAATGTCAAACAGTCATACCGACAGTACAGTCAGAGACTGCTATAAATGCTGAAATAGAGCTGAAGTGGTTGAAGTTAAACTTGCCTGCATCATGCTGTCGTTCTCCTTCTTGGCCTTTTCCAGTTTTGACTCCAGGTCAACCAGCTCTATCTTCATCTCAGCCACCTATAGAAGGAATGGGATCCAGTGACATCACAATTCCCACAGTTGCATCACTCCAGTACATTGCTGAATTAATTCACTGACTCAGGTCAGTCACCTGCGACTCGGCGAAGGCCAGCTTCTGCAGGCCGTTGGTGTAGCGGTTCTTGGCCTTCATCACAGCGTTGCGTTTCTGTGTGAGGAGCTGGCGGAAGGCAGCGATGAGCTCCAGGTAGGAGGTGGGGGTGACGTAGTTATGGCGCCCGAGTTCCGATAGAAACCTGTAGCAGAGCAGCGTGGGGTAAGTAGAGCTCACCACAAGCTTACAAGAGGTTAAAAGGTCAAGGTGTGGAAGCTCACCTGTTCGAGAGGTCGATGACAGTCGTGTGGAATTCCTTGCAGAGCATAGTCACTCCCTGTCGCTCATGATCACTCATTTCCAGGGTCTCCAGGAACTTGCATGCTACACGTTCCAGCGCCTCCTCTGGCCAGGGCTGGAAGCGTAATCAGCGTGTTTAGAACGACCCAGCAGAAATAAGTCTTTGAAAACTGCACATATCAACAATATTATCAGGCAGTGAAGTAGGGAGGGTCCCCCATAGCGCACAAAATAACCACTACAACATGAAAGTTCTGGCCCCAGGTGGAAACAGTCAGTCAACACCTGCATTTCTCAACCTAATCCAAAAAGACCAGTTGGCACCTGTAGTTCGTCAGTACAATTTTTTTTCATTACATTCAAGAGAAGGCAGCTGTCACAACAGGCCATATCTCCAAAACTTGACAATTTGCAACAAAACAATCAAGAATGATAAATTGCACAACAGTTAAGAGAAAAAATACGCATTTTTGATTTTAGAGTGAATTGTCCCTTAAAAGGTAGAGACAGATGCATTTTCCAAGCATTCATATCCATATCACATGAGCTGGGAGGAAGTTTGTCTGTGGTCTAAAAAATATTAGAGTCTAAATACTAAGTTTTCCATGATCCCCGAGATAGTAACCATATCAGTGCCCACTAAGTATCCACAGATTAATCAGGTGTTTATCATTTGGTGGAGCCGCTCTCTGGAGACAGACCTGGAACCAATCGATGGTGCAGCAGTTGATGAGCGAGGGAAACTGCCGTAGACGGTTCCGGAAGGCGTCACCGATGGGACTGAATGCCACCACAATGTGCAGGTTCTCTCGGCAGCGCGTGACGAAAAAGGCGAACAACGCAAGTGGGCTCATCTCAGTGTCTCGATTTCCTGCCTCAGCGATGGGTCGCACAGCCTGGGAGGGGGCAGAGAGAACAGCTCAATATACTGGGGACAGAACTGAGGTGGGTTATTTTAGTTTATTACGTATTCCAACAGGGAGGATACATAATCAATCAGGAATCTTGTCTTCAATGCCTCTTCAATTGTGGATAACTTCAAAAATGAGAGTTAAAATGTAACAAATATAAGATGTCAAATTAAAATATTAATAGTGCCAATATAATTACAGTAAGACAGGCAATAGAATTCGAAGTAATACACATTGTTTTGCAAATGGGGAGCGTGCAAATACTGCACCATACAATGTACAAACGGTAGCTCAGTGTCCTTCAGGCTGGTGAAATGGAAAATGATGGGCTGACAGTAAACTGGGTGATGCTGTCCTGGTCGTACCTCAATAATCTCCTGCTTCTCATCCACAGCGAAGATGTTGGGCACTTCGCCCGTGTTGAGCAGACTGTCCACATCCTCCAGGAAGGACTCCTCTTTAATCTGAGCATCAGTGAGCAGGAACACAATCTTCTCCCCTGCCATACCAGCCCTCTTCAGCAGCCGCTGCACAGAGACAGCACAATCACTGTGCAGTCTAACCCGCAGTCACACAACACAGAGATACGGCACAGTCACAGCACACAGTCTAACCCACAGTTACACGACACAACCAAGACCACTGGTACAGCACAGTCTAATCCGTAATCACACAGTGCACAGACCACAGATACAGCACAGTCTAACCCACAATCACACAGCACGCAGACCATAGTCACAGCACAGTCTAAACCGCAAACACACAGCACAGGCCAGAGATACAACACAGCCATACTTGAGCTCTTTCACTGCTGCTGAGAGATGCATTTATATTTTTGTTCCGTGTAACACTTCTTATTGTGAGAAATATGACCATGTTCAGAAGCTCATTGTATTGTCATTGAGTGTTGGCAGATTGTATGACTATATTGCAATACATTTCGCTCAATGATTTAAAAAGACAAACAAGAATCTCGCGATGGCATGATGATAAAGGGGATGGGGTCTATTGTCCAAATTTCACGAATCAATATTGGTAAGGTCGGCTTTTAGCCTGCTTTCTTCATTTCTTCATGTCTGCTGTGTGGACTGTAACAAATGGTCAATGGTGACTTGGTGGACATGTTCCCACTTCTCTTTAAGAGCTGTGCAGAGTTAGAGACTATTGGCCGAAAATGGGAGCCAATGACGAACTCCCAAAAGATGCTGGAAGGGGGACAAATCCAAGGAATAAACCAGCCATTCAAGCACACAAATGTTTTCAGGCTCAAGGAATTCTGTGCATACACGGGTGACTTGGCTCTGGCATGGTCATGCCGGATGGTTATTCCACAGTTTTGGCAAAAATGGGGTAATGGTGGGGACCAGATGTCTCATCTGCAGTGAGAGTTACTGGTCTCAGACAATCACAGAGATAACGAGTCCAGATTCGGCTGTCTTGGGTAGGGGTTGTCACACACGGTCGTCATGCATGCGGGCGGTCTGCTGTCTCGCCTCATTCCTCAAAAAGGTGTTTTATGCGACTTATTGTTGAAACATGGACATTAAGAGCCCTTTCAACATCCCTGAGAAACATTCCTGCATTGAGCATGCCAATGACACGCTCCCTGATGGCTCGAGTCATTTATGGCATTTTGAACAATGGCAGAACTGGGACTTTTGGGGTGGCCTTTTATTGACAAGAGCACAGGATGTGCCTGGGCTGACTGTACCTGATTTCAGTAGCTCTGGATCAGGCCCTACCTGTCTGACAGGCCAATTTCGACAAAGGGCATGAACTTGACAATGATAAGGAGAAGGTGACTGAAATGCACACAGACCAGCGGCACACAGCCTTGGTCACATAATTTAAGACACTTAACCCTTTAAAATATACTGTAACAGTGTGGTTAACCTGCCATCAATTTACTAAAATAAAAATCCAGCAAGACCAACACAATGTTCAAATTAAACTGACTTTAGTGCTTTAAGAGCGTTATAGTGTATTACAGGAAGTGAATAAGGTACCATACAGTACCTTCAGGTCGTCTCTCCAGTCAGTCATGCCATAGCTCTTGGAGATTTCGGGCTGGAACAGGGTCATCTTGGCCATGGAGGTGGCAAGCCTGGTGAGCGACTGCCTCCCGCTGCCCCCCACCCCCACCAGCAGGGCATGGCCCCCCGGCTGCTTCAGGACACGGCTGATGCGCGACAGGTGCTCCAGCACATACCTGCAGCAGGAGGAAGGGTTTGAGCGTCTGGCCTATATGGAAATATTCTCAAGGGTTTTCCAGGCCCGCTGGAACCCCACCTGTTGTAGGTCTATCAGAATCAGTATGTAAATATTTGAGCCTCACACGCTATTGCAGCACAATGCGCAGGCAGATATTATCTTTAAAATGGGCAGGTTGACACTGCTCCAGTGGGTTTAGCCATCTGAATTACTGCGGTGCAGACGGAGGATGACGTCAATACAAAGGCGCACTGCTCGTGTATTGTCATATACCAGAAAAGTGCGATTCATACCTGCTACGAGAAATGTTTTTTTATAAACAAAAACATACAAGAAATTCAAATTTTAGATGAGAAATGTCACTTTCTCGTATGCCAGAAAAGTCTAGTTCCCACCTACAAGAGATGCTCTGTGCAGCCCCAGCCCTAACCCCCAGGGCTCCCTTGAAAAAAAATTTTAATCTCAACAAGACTTCCCTGCTTAAATAATGGTTAAATACAATAAAAATAAAATAACCATGAGCAAGAACAAAAGGAACAGATAAATCTATCCCATGCCTTCTATGGCTGTAGGAAAAAAAAAGTATGAGAATTATCAATGCATGGATACCAGAGCTATACAATGCTAGGATCACGAGTATGATCAGTTCACGCAAACCACAACGACACAATTCTTGGAGACAAAGAAATGACAGGTTTTATATCGCCACCGCCCCGGTATGCAAGAAACAGACATTTCTCATGTATATGAGCAGTGCGACGTCAAATTGACTTGATACCACACAGGCTCCCAATAGGTGACCACATTTAAGTTTTTCTTGTGGTTTGGGTTTTATAAAACATTGTGGTGCAGTGTGAAAATGAGCTCTGACCTGAAGATGACCAGGTTCATGCGGTTCTTGTTGGTCTGGTTATACTCCACCAGGCAGAGCTCCGCCACCTGGCTGAAGCTCTCCATGTTGGGCACCTCAGCGTACAGCCGCTCGCTGCCCTCCAGCTCAGGGTTCATGTAGTCCCCGAACAGCAGGTTCCTCATGTCCTCCTCATACAGCTGACACACACACACACACGTACACACACACATACACAAATCACAGTTCACACATATCACAATTCAGATCAGACGAGTTTTAAAACTTGTGTGTTAGCAGGCAGTGTCGGGTTTTACGTGTCACAGTATGCTTTTGTTCAGTGGTCCACGTTACAACTTTTCAGAGTTCGGTGTCATAATACAGTATAGTATCCAAGTACAGTATAGTATAGTGCAGTATAATAGTATACCATGACAGGGCGCATTGGATTACAGCGTATAAGTGTGTTATAGTGTGCCAAGGCGAAGTGGATTACGTTTTAAATTGCTAGGCAATGCTAGATAAGGTTAAAGTGTGTTACATAACAATATATTTCTGTCACAGTGTTGGATCATGTCTTACAGGCCTGTTGTCTTGTTTCAGGTAACTAAAGACAGCGTCAAAGTTCTCTTTGAAGTGGTCCTTCACGATGCCGTTCATGAGCGTATAGAGCCAGCTCCGGTCCTTGTCGTCCACCAGACGGTCGTAGAAGACGCGGAAGACCTCGTGCACGAAGAGGTGGATCATGGTGTGCTTGTTCTCCAGAGAGTCCTTCTGCAGCAGCAGGCAGCCGCGCACCACACGTGAGAAATCCCGCAGGTTAAAGGTGTAGTGAGACTTAGCTGGTGTGGGCAGCAGGTTCAGCATGGCCTTCTTATACACCTGAGAAACACACACATATCTGTTACACAAACACACACTTCTAACGCAGTACTCATGCTCCCACAGTACTGTAGCACATACATATACCTGTAACAAACGCGCGCGCACACACACACACACACACACACACACACACACTTCTAATGCAGTCGTCATGCTCCCAACACTACTGCAGCAAAATACCTGTAACACACACGCACGCACCCACAAACTCTTCTAACGCAGCCCTCACACCTCAACACTGTAACACACACACACACTTAAAACATATATTCCACACATTCAAACACACCTGTGGCATGCACACAAATACACGCACGCACACCTAACATGCAGTTCTCACACTCCACAGCCGTAATGCATATACATACAAATTAATACACACATACATTTCTAAGACATAGTCCTTCCAACACACCTGTAACACAAACACTCCTACACTACAATCCTCATGCTCTGCATCAGGGTGACAGCAGTGAAACATGGGCTCACCTCCATTGTTGCAGCCACAATTTGGTTGCCAATGGGGAAGTACTCAGATGGGAAGGCCTGGTTGCGCAGGTGGAAGCTGACGATGCTGGAGAAGATGTGCACCATGGTGCTGTCGCTGAAGGAGTTCATGCTGCAGATGTTAAAATGACGCAGGAAGCGAGGGGTCACCGCGTTACGCCCCCCGCCGGGGGGACCCATTGCTGAAATCAGCTGCAGATCCACCAGTTTGACGGCAGAGGTGTCCTTCAGGTCATACCTACAGCATCACAAGCAGATTGTCATTACTGTTACAACATACATGGCATCCAAGACACATCACACCAACAGAAACAAAAGATACTACCATCAAACCTACAGCATCCTGCCTGTACACAATACAATCATAAGTACAGCACTTGTACACACACATACACACTCATTATTGACAAACCTACAGCATCCACACACATTATCTACAGCAGAGGGTGCAAAAATATTTGTGCGTGTGTGTGTGTGTGTGTGTGTGTGTGTGTGAGAGCATCTGTGCACATGCACGCTTGTATGCTTGTGTATATACGTGTGTGAATGAGTGCAAGTGTGCCCATGTGTTCATAAGGATGCCTGTGTGTGCGTGTGTGTGTGTGTGTGTTTGCGTGTGTGTGCCTGCCCTGACCAGTGCCCGTGGTCAAAGTACTGCCGCAGCAGCTCCACAGGTGGCTGAGCTCCAAACTGCTCCAGCGCTGGCATGTTCATATCGTCCACGAAGATCACAAACTTCTTCCCCATGGGCGGCCCGAACACCCCCTTACGCCTCTTATCCAGTCTGGACATTACAATGTCCTAGAGAACAGACAAGAGTGAGAGAAAAGATGCATATGAATGTTTGATATGTAAAAGTCTACATGGCTTCAGTTAGCACGAGTATGTCAGGTACATAGAGGTCTGCAACTGGCTCTTGTTAACACTGCTATTTGATGTACAAAAGTGCTTATATGGCTCTGGTTAGTGCTGGTGTGAGACGTATATATGTGTCTTTAACTGGTACTGGTTAGCGTTAGTGTGTGAAGTACATAAGAAGGTGTTTATTCGGGTCTGGTTAGTGCTGGTGTTTAATGTCTAAAAGAACTTCTGACTCTAATTACTGCTGGTAAGTGAAGTATCAAGGTCTTTATCATATAATTCCTTATAAATACGGGGCATCTCAGCATGTGATATGTGCGTGAGGCACGAGGCTGTATCAACCCGTCGGGAAAAATCTTGTATCACCCGTATCTGCCTGCCGGGAAAAATCCTGTATCATTGACAGCAACCATTGCTATAGCATAACAGTCACGAGCGTCGTTGGCGACACAACGCTGATTAGGCACTGTCATGGCGGAGAGACTCATGAATTCCTCAGCGGCTGAAATTTCTGAACTGGACTACGTTATAGAAAAGGAACTCGATACAGAATTATTTGTGAACAGCGTGCGTAATGCAGCATTTTGCGGCAATATTCAAGCACAGGGCTGTGGTAAAATGTTTCATCCGCAAGCTATGGTAGAAGCACAAATTTATTACCTTAATGGAGAAAATTGCGTTTACATGCTAGCAGGCTATTTAGCCATTTCATTAACTTTAAAACACCAATGACGAAAAGCAAATGCTAGCGCTACTAGCCTGTAATGATGACAATAACCTGAAATAAATGCTTTGGATAAAATGCATCGTAAACTCTGGACAATATCAGTATATGATTTATAGACCATCATATGCGCATTTTCATATCACACTGTGTATCAACCCCCGACCCGTATCAGCCTAAAGCTCTCGGGCTGAATCTGGGGTCTCAGGTTGATACAGCGTGTGATATGAAAATGCCCATATGATATTCTCTTTTTATCTACCTCTGGTTAGAGCTGGTCAGTGACGTCTAAAGGTCTTTTCATCAGACTCAGGTCAATGCAGGTGTGCGAAGTCTAAAGGACATTATCTGGCTCTGGTCAGCACCGGCGTGAGAGTTGCATAAAGGTCTTTACCTGGGTCTGGTTAGCACTGGTGCGAGCAGAGAAGTTGATGAAAAAGGGAAGGTATCGCTCCTTGTCCAAGTTGTTCATAAGTTTCTCCTTGACGTACACGGACTTTCCTGTGCCTGTCGGGCCCACGAAGAGCAGCGGCCTTTCAAAGAACCAGTTAGAGACAGCGTAACTACCAGAGTGTTACAGCAACCAATCACTGACGACAACAACACGACCACAGAGTCATGGGGCTTCCACAATGGTAGATAATACACTGGGAGCAACTAGATGTTACACTCCTAACTTCAGCAGTGATAGGCGATATCATATAGTTTGTGATGGAAGCAACCAATATTTTTAAGGGGTTGGAAATTGGGTTGTATGGAAGACTTACTTTATAAGATGCACTTATAAAATGCCTCATAACTGGAAGTGATGGAATTAATTTAAATTTGCATGGTTTTGAATCAAAGTGAATGGTTGGTGAACCAAATATTGCTCAATTTTTAGTGAGCATGGCTGAACAGTTACAGAACCCAGTCACTGACAACATCACATTTATGAAGGGCTACAGGGGCCAATCACAATTAAGTCAAACAGAGCAGAATCACATGGAGGGCTGAAGTGAGGCTGTGCCTTCACACTCCAACAGGAAGGGGGATACGGGGAACAGAGGGCAGCTTACGTTCCATACTGGATGCACAGGTCCATGAGGTAGGTGTAGCGCACTGTGTCTATGGTGGGAACGATGATGTCCTGCACCTTGGTGTTTTTGTCTCCCAGGTTGACGTTCGTGATGGCTTCGTTCCAGTGGACCCAGCGACCTCGACCTTTAAACTGAAACAAGCACGCAGCTTTCACTGGAAGCTGGTCTGTACTCAGCAGCGCACACCGGAAAACAACAGTGTGACACAGCATCATGCTGTACTTTGCAAATTCATGCACCTGAGCGCGAACACACATGCACGCACGCACGCGCTTCACACTCACATGTAAACATTCATGCACTCCTACACACAAATACATGTGTTTGTATAGCTATACTAACAACTAAATTTTATTAAAAAAATGCTGCACAGCCTTACCCCACCCCTAAATGCAACCAAATTATGCTTAACCCCGACCTTAAGACCCTAATTTCAACTACTTAGCCATAATCCTCCATCATACTCTGAGAGGACAACTGCAAATGTCCTCAAAACACAGTGATTTCTCAAGCGCTGGTTCTCAAAAGCATATCTATGCAAGCCCAAAGTTACAAGCATGTACGCAAATGCATGCAAATACAGGCACAGGCGTGCGCGCACATACGCGAACATACGCACAAACTTAAACATGGTCACATACACATGTACACATACACATGCATGCAGATGCGCATGCGCACGCAAACGCACACAGATTTGCACACGGCTGCACGCGCTCTACCTCAAAGCTGTAGTCGTACACCAGGCCCTGGTCCTCAAAGGGACACTCCCACTTCTCCACCAGCTTAGGGACAGGGTGCTCCTCATTCTTCCCAGAGAGCAAGGTCCTGAGGAACTCATCAAACTTCTCCCTGCTGTCCGTGTCACAGCTGCCCCCTACTGACCACACCAGGGAGAACGCAAAGGCTCCCTGCAGCAGGAGGGGAGAGGAGAGGGGCAGTTGAGACCAAGGAGGGCTTGAGACGTCACCCAAACCCTGCTGACTGCAAAACTAAACCCACTCCCAACATTTGGGGCCCTGAAGTTGACCCTAACCCTAAAACCCTCAGGACCTAAAACTAAGCCTGAAGCTAATCCTTCAGCTAAAGCCTAAAAACAACAGTACAAGCCTAACCCTTCAACTGACGAAAACCAAAACCTGTCAGAAGGGACAACGTAGGAAGGTCGCCAGCATCAAAATCTTCGCATCAGAACCACAAGTAAAATCTCTGCCAAACAATAAGTTGTGCTGGCGAGCTTAGTGCAGAAATCAGAGTCAGCATGAAGATCTGAATTGAATCATTGCAGAGATCATTTAGTCAGGATCACAGTGTAAATCAAACCTCAGTACAGGTAGTACTCAGGGCAAATAGAAATATTTAATATCTGGGTGAAGCGCCCCTTAAACATGCTCCACTGCAGGCCTGAGCCGTATACAGTACCATGATCCAGATGCGGATGTTCTTGAGGGCCGAGTCTTGCTGGAGTGGCTCAGTCAGTAGCATCTGGATGAGGCGCATCAGGGACACCACTGTGTTGCCGTCGTTTGTGGTCACCACTTCCTGTGAAGGAGGAGTCTCATGAGAAGGGGGTGGGGTTTACCCTCAAAAGAAACAGACTTCTCAGAGCTGGACCCACCTTGCAGCATTTCCGCAGCATCTCGAGTGACGGGGGAACCAGCCATTTGAAGAGCTTCTCGAGGAGGTCAGAGTTTTCCGGGACTTGCAGGGGCTCGGGCAGAGTGTTGAACCAGGAGGTGAGGATGGGCTCCCAGCCCAGGTCAGACGGCTCCATGTAGATCATCCCACAGCGGCTCACTGTGGCGGGCTGGAGCAGGGACAGCCAACCAATCCACACAGACAGTGTAACAGTCAGTCACACAAAGAGCCAATCACATAATCGATCAAACAGCCAACCAATCACCGCCTCTATGAAGCAATCAATCACACAAACAGCCAATCACTTTATCAATAAGCCAATCAAATCAATCGCACGGCTGACTAATCACACCATCAATGAAGCAATCCATCACGCAAACAGCCAATAACATAATCAATATGCCAATAAAGAATCAGTTGCACAGTCAATGAAGCAAAAATCATGCAAGAATTAAAGCAAGCGCTGGGCTGCACACATACAGAGGCCTGGGACAGGTCCATGGCTTCAAAGATCAGGCTCATCTGATTGGACATCTGTATGATCTCCCCACTCATCAGACACAGCTGTGACACAAATAACAGCAGCCCTCATTCATATTGACACATACGGATCAATAAATTCATCAAGCACAGCCGTTAGATAAATAACATTCATATGCTTTAAAAGCGCATCGAACAGAGTAAAAAAAAAACTTTCACTAGTTCATATTCACACACATATTTACGCATTTAGACAATTGCTAGGCACAGCAGTCAGAATGAATAAAATTACACTCTCACATTTACATGCTAGTCAAGAACCGCAGACAAAATCAACATTCACTCAGCGACATTTACAGTGTTATATGTGCAATTTAATCAAGCACAGCAGTGCAAGAGACAAAACAATTGCTCGTTCATATTCACACTATCACAATTACACATTTACAAGAGGAGCACCAATGGCATGGACGGAATTTGTACCTTTTTGTTGTCATCCAATACTGTGTTCATGCTCTCAATCCACAGCGTGTCGATGGGGCCGTCAAACACCACCCACTTCCTGTCGGGCGTTTCAGAAGACGCAAACTCCCGAAAGATGTTCGCCACAATGCCGTCCGTCCACTGCAAGAGAGTGACAATGGGTGGGGGAGAAGGAAAATGGGGTTAAAGGGGAACTGAGGGCTAAATCATACTGCTGTTTTCTACAAATATAATCAGTAAAATATAGCCGCAAGCGGCAATTCCGGGGTTTAAGCCAAGAATGACCATTAGTAGTTGAAAGCTTTAACAGCTTAAATAACAAGTGTTGCCACTAAACGTGGCCATGTCCCCCGCAAGGTGACGGAAATTGACTGGCGTGGGCGTATCACAAAATTACACATTGAAGCCAAAGATGAATAATATCAGGAAAAGAGTTTTTGAGATTTCGCGTTCACAACAAATGGGACGTGACGGACGGACAGCGGGACAGATGGACTGATGGAGCAGTAGACTATGTCGACCGGCCCTAATACACCTTGACCCCAAAGATGAATGGAATCGGTCAAATTGTTCTTGAGATATGATGTTGACAAAATATTTGTAAGTGGCCAAATGGTCGTAATGACCTTGAGAATAATGGCAAGGCCACGTCAATCGAGTGGGCTGTGAGCATTCCCGTAATACACCTTGACACCAAAGATTAATTGAATCGGCCCAGCTGCTCTTGAGATATCGCGATCAAAACAAACACGACATGACGGACGGACGGACAGACGGAGCTGAATACCATGTTCTCCACCCCTAATACACCTTGAAACCAAAGATGAATGGAATCGGTCGAACCGTTCTTGAGATACTGCGTTCAGAACAAACGGGACATAATGGACGGCCGGCCGAACGGAGCTGAATACCATGTCCCCCGCTTTTTGCTTGCTATCGTGGCAGCCGGGGACAAAAACCACTTTAAGAGTGTGTTTTAGGTATTTATGTGGAGCTATTTTTCCAGTGTAATGATTGGACCAACAATTTATGATGTACAGATTTGTGTTATGTTAGTCTATTTTGTGCATTTATGGCGCCCCCTACTGGTCGATTTGATAGAAAATTTCAGGCTATGTGGACATACCCTGTGAGTTTTGTAAAGAGTGGAAAAACATTTTATGATTTATAGTCTGATTGGTGTTACACCACGTTGATTTGTTTTGCATTTATTGCACCCCCTATCAGACAATTCAATGAAATTTTCTGAGTATGTTTCAAGTACTTATATGAATATATCCTGTGAGTTTTATGGCTATTGGAGAAACATTTGCTGATTCATAGTCTGATTTGAGTTATACCATTCTGCTTTGTTTAGCAGTTATAGCGCCCCCTATCAGTCAATTTCAATGAAATTTTCTGGTTAGGTTGCAGGTACTTATTTGAATATATCCTGTGAGTTTTACGGCTATAGGACAAAAAATTGCTGATTCATAGTCTGATTTGTGTTATATCATTCTGCTTCGTTTAATCATTTATAGCGCCCCCTACCCGTCAATTTGAATGAAATTTCTTGGGTATGCTTCAGCTACTTATGTGAATATATCCTGTGAGTTTTATGGCTATAGGACAAACAGTCGATGATTTATAGTCTGATTTTTTTTTTTGTTATAGCGCCCCCTATGGGCCGATTTGCATGAACCTGTCGGGGTTTGTTTCTGGTAATGATATGGACATATTCTGCAAGTTCTGTGATGATTGGCCGAATGGTTGTTGAATTTTGTCTATTTACGTGCAAAGCCACGCCCCTGCTGAAGTTCATTGGTTAATATCTTGGAAACAAAATGAGGTGTGGTCAGTTCCAAACATTTCATACAAAATGGTTGTGGTACATTTAAATGAAGGGCGTGGTCAGTTCCACATACTACAGGAGAGGGGTGTAGTCTGTTAAAATCAGAGGTGTGTCAGAGCAAACAGAACCATCCTCACCTCGTGGGAGACAGGGTCGAACTGGCCAAAGAGCTGGCCCATGGTGATGGATTTGGGGTTGACAGTGCGGAACATCACCTTCTCCTCTCCATTATAGCCTCTCTCGTTCATCAGTGTGAGAGTGTCGGCAAGAACATGCAGTACTTTCGTCTTCCCTGCAAACGGCTCTCCCACCAACATAAACCTGAGGGTTAAACACACAAACACACGCATACAGATATACACAAGCACCAGCACTCACTCACATGGGTGAGCACACGAAGGCAAGCGGACACATGCATTCACAAATAAAACCAGCATACATCTATGTGGATGGGAAAAGATGCCTAAATTCAAAGAGCAAATGCTCCTGAGATGGGTCGGCAGGCACACGTGCCTATATGGGAGGCAACTATGATCGGCCTTCAGATTGATTATGTGATTATCAGCACATTTTCTGGTAGAGGGTTAGGAAACTCACCCGTGTCGTACGATCATCATCTCGTATGTCTGAATGATCTTTTTCCGAAAGACCTCGGTCAGCTGCACGTTGTGCTTTTCACAGATTTCTTCTGCGCATTGCAGGAAGAGCTACGATTATCAACACAGAGGACATGGAGAGTGCAAAATGTGAGGGAACAGAATAGTGAATTAATGAGAGGTGAAAGAACAGGAGCTTTGCATGGTCTCAGCGGAAGTGAGGCAGTTTTGGGGAATCCTGCTGACCTTGTAGTCTGCCTTAGGCACGGATATGCCAGGGAACAAGTCTTTCGTGATTCCTTCAAACAGAGGGATGTCATGTGACAGGAACTTTGGCTCGTTAACGTCCTTAATTGAGCGAAGGAGCTGAAAATAAGCACAATTGGAAAAAGTCACTCAAAAATTAAAAATCACTGAACATTTATAAATGTGAGACATTTCTTCTCAGTTTCACTTAATCCTCTTACGAGAATATCCTCATTCTCATCTGGGAATTTAAGTTTGAGGTTTCCTGCTGCCACCAGGACCGCTTTCACAGCGCGCATGCCGTAATCGTAGTGGGACTGGGAGGAGAGCTGCTCAGAACACAGCCTGTACGTCATCACAATCTTCACCGACAGAGGCTTGGCATTCAGAAATCCATAGGAGTACAGAGAGATCTCCGCGATCAGGGCGTAGTTAGGCACCATCATGGCAACTGTCCTGAACAACACCTGCAACAGGACAGAAACCAATCACAGGGTTGCTACAACACAGAAGCAATACACTAAACAGGGCTCCTAAAATCACGGTCCTCGAGGGCCGAGAACTGCCGCTTTCCACCCTCCCTTTACCAGGGAGTCATGTGAGATGACAATGCAGCCAATCAGCGGCATTAATTATTCACTTAATTGCCCGGAAGGAAGGAAAACCAGGACTGTTTTTGGATTCAAGGGGCAGATTTGGAGAGCCCTGCACTATAGTGATGCAACAGGACAGGAGCCAATCGCAACACTGCTGTAACAGGATATGAAAGAATCACAACAGGAGAGGAACCAATCACAGAGCTGCTACAACAGCTCAGGATCCAGCAACAGCACTGATTCAAAATTCAAAGGAAAAGGGACAAAAATGAAAAGAGAAAAAAATAGAATTAATTTAAAATTAGGGAAAAAAGGGAAAAGGACAATAAAAAAGGACGTTAGAAGACATTGGACAAAATGACCAAATGGATGAAAGGAAGACAAGCAGGACTTACAGTTTAAAGTGAATAAAAAATTAATATCAGAGCACATTTGAGAGGATAAATGGAGGAGAGGAAGTGATGTGGCACCTTCAGGTTGTCCGGCAACTCGGATCGGCCGGCATATCCGGGGTTCATGGTGATGGCCACGAAGCAGTTTGGGTTGAGGCGAAGCTCGGTGCCCTCGAAGTCGAAGCGATCCACCTTCATCTCAATGGCCCTCTGAATGCATAATATCTGCTGCGCCACCACAGACAGCACCTCCAGCTCGATGCGGTTAAATTCGTCAAAACAGGCCCAGGCCCCCGACGATGCAAGCCCTTTGAAAAACTGTAACAACAAACCCACCAATCAGCAGGAACCAGGAGAGGACTCAATGTTCACATCAGGAGGGTTAAGTATACCTGACATTTCCAGGTGCATCATTGAGGTTACATCTGACTATGACACAGAGGATACTGTACAGTGAAATGCACTGCACAAGGTGCATTAGCCTGTATCCCACCCAAACCAAGAGATGCACTGTAAAGTAAAAGGTGGTAAAAACCATGTACAGCTGTACAGTGAGTGGATGTGACTGTACAGTGTAAATGTTATTGAGAACAGAAGCTTGATGTGTGGATACAAGTGCATACAGGATGCGTACTGTATGTGTTGAGGTATAAACCTGAACAGCCGTACCGCATGAGTATGTTACTGCGAACATGAGCACAGATGTGCAGCCCGAGGATGTGACGGTGCACACGCACACACAGTGTGGATAATTTCTCACAGCAGTACCTTCCCCATGGCGCGGTAATCCAGGCCGTCAGAACAGTTGAACACCACACACTGCACGGCGAGCGCTTTGGCCAGGTCCTTCGTGGTCTCGGTCTTCCCAGTGCCGGCAGGACCCTCCGGAGCTCCGCCCAGACTCAGGTAAAAAGCCCCGATCTGAAACGGGACAGGAGCAAAGGGAGTGAGCGCAGACCCCCAAGTGTTACGGAGCAGTTCTGCTACGGTTCGGGGGTGTTTCTCAGGGCTTTACCAGTGTGCGGTAGCATCTGTCAGTCAGGGGCGTGATGACGAGCCGGGGACAGTTGCCCAGGTACTCGTAAGCGTACTTGACGTCGCAGTTGATGATGCGCACACGCGCGTTGTCATTGTCCCAATAGTAGCGCAGCTGAGCGAGCCACTGGAAGTCTGTCTCATGGGACACACCTGTCAAAAGGAGGCAGAAACCAGAGAGGTGAGAGGGGAGGCACCCAAAACATTTTTCAAGATTATAACTTGACATTATAATGCATGCCCTGACCAACATTTTCGCAATTTACGAATATTTTTATTTTTTTTACTATTTTTTTATTATTGGCTGATGAACAATATGAAATCCCTACACAAAAATTTTTGCATGATAAACGTTATGCCTTTACAGTATGCAGCTGGACAGTGACATGAATTTGAAGTGCTGTCACAGAGACTCGGCATAAACAAGGGAGAGCGGCACACCAAAATAAACCAAAAAAAACTCCTTTCAACACTTCTTACTGAACACTGATGCTTTTCGGTGATGAAAATTTGCATTCTTTCCGTCAAATTTTTTAAATTCTTCTTTACTCCTTAAAGATTGCCTTGATAATTATATTGGGTATTTAAATTTTTTTTTAGCCCTTTCTTATAGCAATTTGCATGTTCATGAAGCTGAATAACTGTCTGATTGAAGATTCCTTCGTCTTAACAAAAGTGATGAATGTCCAAAACAAATGGACCTGTGTTTCACCTCATTCATATCCCAAGAAAAAGGACATTGCGGTTGACTATTTAAATTTTTTCATCATTATGGTAAACTTATAGTATGCGTATAAGTAAAATATTATTTTGAAAATACCTCAATACTGGCTTATGTTTTGGAGAAAAGTTTTTAAGACTATTTTTTTCTTCAATCATTTTCCTTCAAGTTAGACTTTTTGGGAATATTTTGAATGACAGATTTGGTGGATTGAGAGCAGCCACATATTTTCATAGCCTCCGAGGCCAATAAGAGCGGCAGTATTAGAGAAGGGCATTATACACTGTATATGACGTGTTTGTGAACACCCTCGCTCTGCTGTGAAAAAGCTTCAGTCAGATGCAAGATCTTCATGCCTCGATGTAAGGGTACCTTTCTCAATCATCTCCATGACGACATCCCTGGCATGCACATCGATGGTGACGAGGGCCCCCAGGGTGGTGCGGGTCTGTTTGGGCAGCTTCCCCCTCACCAGGTCCACGATGTCGTTGAGCTGCTCCTGCAGCTGCTGGTAGTACCGCGTCAGACCCTGCGGAGAGCAGCTGCGCTGTGACTCTGTGGAAACCACTACTTACGCACTTCAGCAAATGCAAAGAACAGATATGAGACACTGTCCAGTATACTTGTAAATGCACTCAAAGCAAAAAAAAATTCCATTATGCAGAACGTGTGTTTTAAAATGAGTGGCTGAGAGCAAAAGTCTACCATCTGATTTTTTCCGAGTTCTGAGAGAATAAGATTTGAAGTTCTGTTTGAACAGAGAAATCACTCCATTTTACACTTTACATTTTTCTGGAGTCAGATATGAAAATATGTGTATTTTTTTGTACAAAAGTAAGTGATTTTTCTGTTCAAACAAAACTTCAAATCTTTCTTGGAAAAAGTCAGACAGTAGACTTTTGCTCTCAGAAAACAATATGTCTGAGTGGCTATCAGTTCAACAGTTTATTTTCAGCAGATATTTAGCCTGTGAATTAAATGCATTCCCAGTACTCTACAGGCGGAGATGGGAGAGCAGTTCTACCTCAGGCCCACTCCTGATGGCCTCGTGCACCTCCATGGTCCAGAATATCTGTGATGTGCACAGGACCACCTGGCCAGGCCACTCTTGAACCCAGGCACTGCGAGCTCCCTCAGGGTATGCCTGAAACAGGACAGCAGGGATCACCCAATCAGGTTTGTCTAAGATGACAGGAACAGGGTGTACATAAACGAACAGGTGCGGAGTGAGTGTGAGAGGACACGTGTTGGGTGTGTACTAGGCGGCAGGATGAGTATGATGGAGCTAATATTGGCTACAATAACCATCTTTCACGTTAATGTTACTTTGGCTAAGTGTGCTTTGTGTCTCACCTCATATCAACATGCTTGTTGTATGCAGTCCTTGCAGAGTATCGTTAGTGAGATGACAAAATTTAACGTGTACCGCCTCAGATAAATGTCATTATGTCTCCCCCTTCCTGGGGGGGGCCTATTGTTTTTGCCTGAATTCCTGTTGGCGTTGGCGTTCCCATTTGTTTCCGGAGCATAACTCTGAAACTGTTCGACCGATTCTCACCAAATTTGATATAGTGTGTCTCCATAACATGTAGACGTGCCTTTTGAGGGTTTGAAATGCTTTTGAATTAAATTTTTTCTGTTTCCATGGCAACAATTTGGACTTAGGCATATTGAAGGGTGGGACTCGTTTCCGGACCATAACTCTAAAATGTGAAATGGGGGAAGGGGGAGACATCTGTTTTTTCGTGTAAAAACCATTGCCAGCTTATATTATTACACTGGTGGCTGATTGTAGCCCTAAATGACTTTCATGTTGATGTACTCAAATACGCACGCAATGTAACTTCTGCTGCTGGTCATATTATCATAATTTGTCGCATCATATTACTCTTCCGGGAATAAAGTCACTATTAGCAACTTCAAGTTAAATTATAATGATTCTCAAGGTAGCTGGAAAAGTTATGAAAAAATAAGATATGGCAAATGAGATGTTATGAGGACTCGGTTGTGCCTCGTGAGCGCTAACATGCGCTAACATTGGAGTTGTATTCCGTCACCTCACCGGCCGTAAGAGGCTGGCATAAGATGACGTGTAGGGTGTCACTCACCTGTCTGGAGCGCTTCACTTCGTTCCGGACGCTGCGGAGCATGACGTCCTCCACCTGAACCAGCCATTTCTCCACAGCGCCGTGAGCCTCTGAGGTGGAGATCAGCTCCTGCATCTCCACCCTCTCGCCCTCGCTGCTGTACATCGCCTGGATGTCCAGGTTTGGCAGGAAGTCCAGCTTGGCGATGCCCTCGAAGCACTTCTTGAGGTGCGGCTGCACGCGCAGGGGGTCTTTCGTCTCCGACAGAATCTCCAGCATCTCGTCGTTCGACAAGAAGAAAAACCTGGGGAAGAAAGAACCAAGAACATAAATGAGAAAAAACTCATTCTCAGTGAGAGGTGGGAGGGCGTTTGAGTGCGCGTGAAGTTGTGCATCATATGATTTTTACAGAGCGATCATTAAAAAGCAAGTGCTTGTTTGGAACAAGAGCTCACCGTGGGAAGAAGAGTCTCTTCTTCTCCAGGTAGGTGTTCAGTCCTTTCATGATTTTTTCCAAAAGCTCGTTGCAATCCTGTAGTTTCTGCAGTAAGCCTGGCAGTGAAGTGGCAGGCAGCACCTGCAATCACACCACAAAGGTCTGAGGAATCCAGAAAGTCATAGGAGGCTGGAGAACATGGCTGTGACGTGCGCCATATTCGCTTGAGTGTAACAGGGTACTAATGTAGGGCAGTGAGCACACTTAGGTCGCTTTCACAACCCAAGTCCGTTTGGTTAGTCCGGATCAAAGAGAAATTGATACTTTTGGTTCGTTTTTTATTTACTCTGATTTGCTTTCCGCTGTGCAGTAATGTAAGCGGACCAAATTAAAAAAAAAAAAAAAAAAAAAGATTTGAAGAGGGGTGTGTACGAAGGTGGAGGGCTGGAAATATACTCAGTTTTCTTTCTTATTGGTTGAAAAGTTGGCAATTATTTTGTCAATATCATCAAACCAAACAAATTCATCCTTTTCATCTGGAGAGCTGCCTCTCTTATTGAGTGAATCGCGAACTTTGAAATATTGCTGTTGAAGTTTTTTTTTTCCATTGACTGCACTGATCTATCATGCGCACAAATACGTTCTCCTCCAGTTTATCATAATTGATTTCATAAACCTCATTGTTTTTGTGGACTTCATACAGCATCTCCTGTATGTGTTCCAGATGTCAAGCAAAAATCGGACTTAAGCAGAAGTCCAAGTCAGTCCTCTCCTAGTCATGTTGTATCTGTCGCTCTGTGTACGTCTCACAAAATTCCCGCGCATGTAGCCCACAATCCACTGCGTTTTGGTTCATTTCCTTTAATTTGTTCGGATTACGTTCACAGTGCAATTGAACCGCGCCGGGGCCCGATTGGAAACGGACCGAGACCCCCTCTCGCAAGTGGTCTCGGCCGGTTGTTTTGGTTCGCATCAGAGTGCGATCGGAGCTTTCACAAGCAACCAAAAATACCGTGACAAGGATTTAACCGCACCAGAGTTCGATTAAAACAGATTAAACTTTGGGTTGTGGAAGCGCCCTTAGGGGTCTCTGATGCAGTGAATGGAACACACACCTTTGAGTCCTTGACGCAGTGCTTCATGACCTCCCTCCAGTGTGTGTAGACGGTCTGAAACTGCTTCCCCTCCTCTGGCATCTGCTGCATGATGTCTTCGGAGGAGAAGATGGGCTCCAGATACAGCCACTGCGCCTGAACCTTCAGCCACTCGTCTATAATGTCCTGGATCCGAATCAGCTTCACCTCCCAGTCCTACAGTGCACAGGAGCACACTGCTCAACCCACTCCTGCTACAGCTCAATCTCACAGTCAAACACAGCTCAACCCCCCAACAACTACACTACACTACACTACACGCAGGCAGGCAGGCAGGCAGGCAGGCAGACAGACAGACAGGCAGACACACACACACACACACACACACGTCAAACTGCAGACACCTGAAGCATAGACACACAGCTCATCCCCCAGAGACTGTCGGTCCATTCACACAAGTACACACATTTCCACGCACCGCTCATGTCCCAGACATTTGCGCACACACATACGGACCCACACGCGCACACACACACACAGACACACACACACGGACACACACACACGGACACACTCAAAGGTCAAACCGCAGACACCACTGAAGTCGTGCGGTGGCATTAGTATGAGATTCGGGCAGGAAGGCTGGTGATAGCGTGTCGGGGCGGTTGTTTAAAGTGGCGGGTACCCGGATCTCAGCCTCGATGGGTTTGATGAAAGGAGAGCTGCGCATGGTCTGGGTTTTCACAATCTGATCGTCCAACATGGTCTGTATCTCATCCACGGAGGTGAGGATAGAAACTCCCGACTCACGGTACAGGCTGTGATTAAACGCCACAGAGTCCCACATCTCCATCATCGCCTGCATGGCCTTTTGCAGGGAGTGCTCCTGCAGAACAGAATATGTAACCTTTTCTAGAGAGAAGTTTATCAGGAGAACAGGAAACCATAACAAAGACATTCATTCATACACAGGAGGAGCCAATATAGCTCTACAAACTCATCAGGGCTCAGTACACATCTATGCACAAAAACACATAGTTCATCTGCGAAAGCACACACATAGGGTTAACGCACAATTTGCTGACAGGTGAATTTTATATGTCATGTCAAGTGCCATGGGCAGGTCACGCCAAACTTTTTCCATCAGATGGGGTCAGCTGTTTTATTATTTGCAATGGGTGTGCAGTACAGTGAAGTACTGCTTTCGCGTTTCGAGCACCTCAGGTTCATCAGCATGCGGTGCCTTATTATTTGTAAGTGCACAACAGACTGATAATATTCCTATTTCCAGGCACTTCAGTAAGAGGTACACCAGGTGATTGTAATTCTTTTGTCTGATCTCCAACACAGAGAGGTACTAAACAAAGATGATAGAGAAATTAGCAGTTAGCTAATTAGAATAAGCAGTAAGCCTCATTGCTTCATTGAAGTTATTTTTTTACAGCTAATTTTGACTCTTACTCTCCTAAAGAGCAAAAGTCATTGTCCTCTAAAAAATTTTACACTGCATCTAACTGTACAATCACATAATTCAGCATTAATTTGGCAGTAATTAATATCATTAAGAGGCCTAGCGAATAGTCTGATCGGACTAAAGTGTGGGTAAGAGACAACAGTAAGGAAGATGCCGGCAGCATGTTTGGTGTGAGGGGCCCTCTCAGACAGTTTCAGTGTGAGTCTGCGCTCGTAAGGACATCCCCACCTTGCTGGCAGCTGCACTAATGGTGTCAAACTGCTCCAGGTAGCCGAACAAGTCCTGCGTCAGCAGCTTGCTCAGGGTACTGCCCGAGTCCGGCGTCAGGTCGTATCCCACAATGCTCGACATCTTCACCCAGTGCCGCTCTCGTAGCCCAGGGTTACACAGAGTGCACACCAAAGGAACGTTTTCCTGGGGATGCAGAACAAGATCTTAAAAACATTAAAATGCAGTCAACACCCTTTCTGCTGCTCTGTCCAGGTTTTCTGTGACGAGTGGCCACTGTATTCTCACTAGGGCGCTAAGCCTGCTACAAGAGAGGAGCCATTTGAAGGTGACCTTGCTCTGCTTTTGAGTACAGACAGTGCTTTCATCCAAAGCAAGGTATAAGAAGTGCATTTGTAAGATTTCTGCACTGTGGAACACTGGTCTGATAAGATAACATTCTCATGAGGGGCTGTGCACACAGGAGATGTGCTTGAGAGTAATAATGCAAAAGGGAACACTATCCGCGCATCTTTTTAAAGAAAGGAAAAAAGGATACACATTGCTAAGGCAGCCAGTGATAGCTCCGCTAACTGCCTCTAGTATTGGAGCATTCTTATTGGAACTGTTCACGGAACTTGACCAATGGTAATACAAATCCCGCCCAATCTTACCTGTGATTGGCCGCCTGCTCTGAAATTGACATTGATGTCAGTGGGTCTCCTCAAAAGATTAAAAGATTTTAACTTTGGATGGTAGATGAGACGGGAGATTGAAAGATGTGTGTCTTGCAGGAATTACTATTGGTGAATAATTTGAAAACAATGTACTAAAAAACAAATGCATTTCCTGCGTGCATGGCCCCTTAAGAATCAGTTATTCGTAGCTGTGGACATAAAGCCTAATTCAAAAAATAAAAATGAACTAAATCACTGCAGACAGGGCCAGTCTTAACTAGCACTGGGGAAAAGAGCGACAGAATCGAGGCGTTTCTGCTGCACCTTGAACTCCTTGACTTGCTCCATGACTCTGGTGCACATGAGGACTGAGGGGTCAGCTGTCGTCCTCGCAGGCTTCTTCTGATCTTTCGGCTCCGCCTTCTTCTGCTGGAAAAACTTCTGCATTTTGTACGCCTCCCTGATGAACTCATCCACCTCCCCCTCCATGCTTTCTCCGTTAAGGTCCAGGAATGATCCGTGCATCCACCTGCATGAGTCAGAGAGAGAGAGAGAGAGAGAGAGAGAGAGAGAGACAGACCGAGAGAGAGAGAGACAGAGAGAGGAGCTTTCACCGTGACTCTTTCACTGGAAGAAACAGTCGCTCATAACAATGCCTCCCCAATAGAGTGCTCCTCACAGGGCCTCAGATAAGCCATCAACATCCAGGGTGCAAGAGAGTGCACTGACTGATTGGTGAATAATCCTGCTCATGAATGCCTGAGATGTGCCCAGTTTGCCTGTGGTACGCTGTGACATTTTGTCAGCGGCCAAATAGCAAACTGGTCTGAATTTTGAGGTACGGAGTTTGGACAATAGAGCAATTTGCTGGTGAAGTGAAAGCCTCCTGAATGAGGTCTACCACAGTCATTAAAGCCTTGCACTTGCGCTAATACCACATTAATAGCTTGAAATCATTAGATTTTTCATTAATGTTCACCCAATGATGAAACATACACTCAGTAGTAGTGATTAGGATGTTTTCTAATTGCTCTAATGACTTCAGAGGCCCTCGACTAAAATGCCTAAAGTTATGCATGACACGCCAATTATTTTAGGAGCTAATGCCAAAATTGGCCAGTTAGCCAGTATAAGCATAATATTATCTGTGACTACAAGCTTGATCATTTCGTATCGCTGGCATCACAGGCCAGTGTAATGATCATACTGTGGTACTGTGCTATGCTGGTACTGTTGTATAGAGTACATGTCAAGTTTTTGTTCTGGATGCACACATCACCCATCACTCACTTCTTCTCTGTTTTCTGCCATTTGAGGATGAACCCAAAGAGCTTGTTGTAGGGATCCAGATTCCCTTTGATGGTCCCCAGGAGGGGGTAGGAGGTGAGCTCCCACTCGTACAGCTTCTCTTCCTTGTTGATGAAGGCAATGGCATCCTCTTCTTCCTGAATCCACTTCTGGACTCCTTTAACATCATCTACATACTGCGGGACAACACAGGAGTTTTTACCTTCCCTGCCCATACTGCAGGCCTGCCAGAACTTTACACAGTCTACGCACTGACTGCAGGGAGGCAGAGAAATTTACAAACACTATGCACTGACTGCACGGAGAGGCAAAACTTTACACCCACCTGGCACTTACCACAGACACACATGGAACTTAACATCTGCCCTCTTGCCACAAAATGCAAAACATGGAATGTAGTGCAGGCGCGCTGTGTATAAGAAGGGGTGTTTTGTGGGCGTGCTGTGTATAAGAATGGGCATTGTGTGGGCACACTGCATAAACGAACTGGTATCACATGCGCATACTGGGTGCATGAGTGTGTGCTGTGCTGTCATGCTGTGCATATGAGCGTGCTTTGTGAGGACAAGCAGTGTATTTAAATAGAGTGTGTTATACAGCCTCATACCTCAAAATTTCCCTCTATTTGATCTTGGTAACATCACCATTACCTCACTCAAGAAAAAAATGGAAGCCATGAATACAATCATGGGGTAATTTGCTTTGACTATGTATGGGTAATATAGAGAGGTAACAGGTCAGGGCCACAGGCTCGTTCCTGTGTGCACCCTTTCATAATGGTTGCTGTTTCTAAGGGAAAAAAACTGCACGCCGGAGTGCATGCCCGTGGCATTATAAATCTCTCGTGTTCAGCGCATATCATATCCTGATTTTCATGCCACCTCATACTTTTCATACGTGGCTACACATAGCGTGATGAATGAGACCCCTGCGGTGTGATGAGAGGCGGACCTGCTGCATCATCTCCAGCTCACTGCACTCGGCAAACTCCTCCACTCTCTCACTCAGCTTCAACAGCTCTTGAGCCCGCCGCTCCCGGCTCGCCACAAGGTCTGCCTTGCCTTTACGCTTCGAGCTCCTTACCACCTGCAGGGGGCAATGTAACAACATGCTCTTGCCTCACCATAACAAACGCGCTGCATTATCGAACGCACTGCAATACTTTTTCTTCAAATACACACACACGCACGCAAACACATATTTCCTATTACAGCAAACACACAACATGCTCTTTTCACCTCATTACACGAGCAACACTCTCCACTATCTTTTAAACAATACACACACTCATTTCCCAGTGTTCCACACAAGCGCTTTGAGTTTGCACACCTCATCTCCCTGGTCAAACACAGGAAACATGCTCCTGGGCCAGCAAAGCACAGTAGAGTTCAGCTCCAGGTCTTCAGGTGTGAAAGTGTGAACATCCAGCAGGAGGTCAAATCTGCGGAGTGTCTCCTAACCAAGGCAACAGCAATGAAACAGCAGTTACAAACAGCCGATCCACACACTCTCGCACAAACACACGGCAGATATATGCCTGTGCATTGCAAACCTAAACAAACTGCAGCACACGCGCATACACAAATCAGACGTTCATCTGCTCATCACACCGCACACCCACGCACCCACACACCCACAGTCACTCATCCAAAACACACACATCCAGCCAGATAGTTGCATGCTAATTCAAACATCTCCACAATTTCGTAAACGTGTGAGAGCGTTGACAGATGAGCAACGCCAACCCAAACACAAATGCTGGGAGTTAAATCGTGCGACGCTTACTATAAACACATCAGGAGAGCCAACAGTGATGCCCGGAGATGCAACACAACTTGTCAGTGGCACACCATGCTGGAAGGTGTTCACCGTGATTAACAGAACCTCTCACCATCAATCTGTCACGGAGTTCCTCCATTCTCTTTGTCCTGGAATGGCTGATGAAGGCTGCTAATGCTAGCATCTCCTCTGTGGTCTCTGGGACCTTCAGGACCTTATCCCGCATGGCCTCAAATTCTCCACACAGCCTAAAAACACAGTGCAAGACTATTACTCAAATTCAGCCAATTAGCATGCTGGTACAGCAGAGTCGATGTAGTTTGTCTGACATAACATAGCTACCATAAAATAACATTGCTTCAGGGAAGATACAGCAATGTGGTTAGTACCAAATATTTGGCAAAACTGGTTAGTGTAACATAAATGGTGCTACAAGCCCGTAATAATACCTGACGTAGCATACCTGATAAAAAATAGTTGGTGATGAACAGTAGGCTAGTTTAGAATAGTTGGTGTAGCATAGCAGATGCAACAAAGCTGTTATAGCTAAGCTGGCGCAGAGTAGACTGATGGTGAACAGCTGGCTGGTTTTGCATAGTTGGTGCAGCACAGTTTGTATAGCGTAATGGATGCACCAAGATTGGTGCATCATAGCTGGTGTAGCATAGCATAGCTTTAGCATAGTTTGCGCAGTGCAGTTGAGGTAGTTCAGCTGGTCTAGAATAACATGTTTAGGGTATCTTGTGCTCACTTCTGGTTGTCCTGCCGGAATCTAGTCACCACCAGCTCCAGCAGGGTATGGCCGAAGTCCAGGGCTTTCTCGGCCAGTCTCTGTTTCAGGTCCTCACAGTCCAGCCGCACCATGGGGAAGTAAATCACTGTCGGCAAACTCCTAATCTCCCACGACAGCCTTGTGAACTCTTTCTCCAACTGAGATACATACAGATGCAGGTATACACACACACACACACACACACACACACACACACCACACACACACACGCACGCAAATTAGGGTGAATGGTTCAGACTCCTGCAAAATCTCCAGTGCAGCCTCATTCTGTTTTGTGCCAACATTGTTCTCTCCCAACTCTGATGGCAGCGTTCATGTTTAGTAGAGGGAACTCCTTACTGATTCACCTTTACGAGAGCTTGAACTTATACCATGAACATCTACAATTCAAAAAGGAAAGTCACAATATATTTGTAGATTAGACGGACAACCTTTTCAGATCAACGTTCTGCCCTCGAGACCACCATCTTATCTGACACGGATATTGCTATATTTAAAAGCAGGTCCTTTCATGTTCGAAAAGCAGTTGCAAAGTTTGAGGGAAATCGGCCCCCAGATCCGAATAACAGCCGCACATGTACAGTTCTGCACAGTCTTACCTCCATATATTCATCAAATGAGTGCTCCTCCTCGATGAAGGTCTTCACCCTTGTGTGTGCTACCCCATTCACCAGCCAATCATAGCTCTCCACTGCACAATACCAAAAGGGAAGAGCTGAAATCACTTTTCAAACTCAAACTGAATTCCAAATATCTCCTTATAGAGGCTACCAACAGAGTCAAAGCATTGTGCGGATCCTGAGACAATATGCTGAACAGGAAAAAATTCCTTTCCCACTGGCCACGATGGCTGGTGCAGGCAAAAATTCACACACCAATTTCACTCTTATCCCAGATAACTGGATATTTAGAATGGATGGGTGTGGTGGTTGGTTACTAGCCAAAGTGGCTGACGGCTAAGATAGACAAACCTACCAGCCACAAATAAAATGTTCCAGGATTTGGCTGAAGGCTATATTCATTTAATACCGTGCAACCTTAAAGGCAAAGCAAGTAGGTTATTTCACAATTTCCAACTAAAAGTACATTTTTTCTCCTAAATAACAGCCTGCCTGAAATAACTGAACAATAACAGCTGCAAGTAATCCCTCATGGAGATATGATAGAACATCATAATGTTCTGATCCCACACTGGAGCATGAGAAATGAGCTCACTGATGCTTATGCTAGCAGCTGCTCATATGCCCCATGGCCCGAGGAGTAGGACCCACCATAGCCGTTCAGGTGCTTCTGGGGACCCTCAAGGTTCCTGCGCACAGACTCGGTCAGAGATGACTGGGCCCATAAGAGAATGTCGTCAGGCAGGCTGGCGTCCACAAAAGACTGCTCCCCCTCCGTGAGCCAGGACTGCACAGTTTGGACATGCTAAGGAGACAAGTCAGGAAGAGTCAGCATTAACTAGCCAAAACCAGGCTGTTTTTTCAAAGCTCACTTCCTGGGCCTTTTGAGGGACATTGCACATTAGAACCACAAGAGTTTGCTCTAGTATGGGTGCTCCAATGCAAGTCAATGGTAAGAATATTGTACAAATAAGAAGTCATTTTTTTTCCTGTGATGAAGATTGAGTGTATATAGTTCAGTGAATGGGTGCACTAAACAGTAGTTTATGGGGTTTTTCAATGACTAAGACTGGGATGTGCATTGGCTTTAACTTTGATAACCCTGGACACAAGCAAGTGCTAATTGCGATACTAGCTTGAGCATTTTGAAATGAGAGGCACTCGGAGGTCTCGCTGCGGACCTGCATGGTGTGGGAAATCTGGACCATAATCTGCAGCACAGTCGCCTCCAGGTCTTTAAAGGTGGGGTAGAACTCCATTCTCTCATCATCAAAGATCAGGGCCATATTGAATTCAGGAAGCTCCAGGTCTCTCTCTGGCAGGAACAAACTGACGTAGCCCTGCACACTGCGCGTCACCAAGTCCTTGAGCTACGGAAATTCCCATCATCACATCAGCAGAACACAAACACACAGCTGATGATCAAACACACTGCTAACTATACCATTACTACATATTGAGCCAACCTCACAGCTAACCATAAGGTCATACTCACGGCTAACCATACCACTACACACAACAAACCACACCATCACACACACAGCAAGCTAACTGCACCACACGCAGAGCCAACCACACCATTGCAAACACAGTAACCATACCATCAACACCATCAAAACCACAGCTAACCACCCTGTCTCAGACACACAGCAAGCAACACCATCACTCATGAACACGCAGCTTAATCGTCTCACATGCACAGCTAACCACACCATCACATATTAGCTGACGACACCATCACACTGACATTTAAGTAGGACCAAATCCACACACACAGCTAACCACATCAACACACTGCTAATTATACCATCATCAGCTAACCACACCATTAAACACACACACACACACACAGCAGAACACGCGATCATACAGGCAGTTAACTCCATCACCATAATACACAACTAATGCCGCACAACAAGGATCACGCAAGATGGTAAAATTATAATTTTGTGACAGATTGTTAAAAAAAGGCTGGACAAAAAAGCATATAAACTGTATTTTACTGTGGAGATGTTACTTCATGACTAGCCTATAATACAGCCCATTTCTGAAACAGAAAGGAGAATGATGACCACGCTCACAGCATCTCTTTATCTACATTGTGAGAAAATAATTTTTCCTTCTCCGGTTGTGCTGTTCTTTGATCTTACGACACATCCTTTTTCTAACTCCATCAAATATAAATGTAAAGGTTGAACTATTTTCAGTCGCCAGTATCAGTATCTCCCCGATC
Source organism: Gymnothorax reevesii (assembly GCA_029721435.1). Lineage (NCBI taxonomy): Eukaryota > Metazoa > Chordata > Actinopteri > Anguilliformes > Muraenidae > Gymnothorax > Gymnothorax reevesii. The sequence continues at coordinate 71,507,297 of CM056585.1, read as the reverse complement.
CCCAAATTTCGAATAAAATGGCCACCGGCAGCCATATTGGAAGTCCGAAATTGAGGAAAATTGGCCTTGAGCATTGTCATATATCAATCTTCGCCTGTGTAAAATTTTAAAACATTCCTGTCATAACTGTGGCTTCCAGAGCCCAGAACATAAAAAATTTCGGACTAAATGGCCGCTGTCAGCCATATTGGCTGTCCGAAATTGACAAAAATCAGTCATGAGAATTGTCATATATATATATATATATATATATATATATATATATATATATATATAATCGTCACCGGTGTAAAATTTTAAAACATTCCTCTCATACCTGTGGCTTCCAGAACCCGGAACATAAAAAATTTCAGACAAAATGGCCACCGGGAGCCATACTGGACCTCCAAAATTGAGAAAATTGGCCTTGAGCATTGTCATATATATATATATACTGTATATATATATATATATATATATATCTTCGCCTGTATAAAATTTGAAAACATTACTGTAATAACTGTGGCTTCCAGAGCTCAGAACATAAAATCTCTACGGCCGTGGCGACCCTGGAACTAAACCATAGTATCTCCCGACTATCGTCGTCGGGGAGATACAATAAGCTAGAACCCACTGGATCACTGGTGCACCAGGAAAAAATAAATCAATTAAGAAAATAAAAATTGCCCAATTTTTGAGCTGATGTAGTGCTGCTTGCATTTTGGCAGCATACATAAAAGCACACATTTCCGGAAACTGGAGGATGTTGCCTTTCCATTGAGGCCTTATACATGCATTGAGGCCTTACAGTTCACCTGTCATAAGCTTTTCCCTGGTAACCTAACATCAACAAGTGTTTGCCACTAACATGGCAATATCCCCCGCCGCTTCAATTTTTGAGTCCGTACAGACGGAGGGACAGAGCTCAATGCTATATCCCTTGCTTCGCGCTAATTGCGCCGCGGGGGATAATAACAAGAGCCATCAGGAGATGGCATATCTCCCTGACCCCAAGCAAAATCGTAGAACAGTAATTTGTGAGGAATATGTCTCAGAAAACATGATATTTTATGAACTATGAATATCTAGTCCAGACATGATCACTATATGCATCATCTTTCCATGGAAAACCTCAGAAAAAGAGCATAAACAAGGGTCATGTGGAGATGACATATCCCGACCCCCACAAATCGTAACTCAGCTTTTATGATGAAGATATTAGAATGCAGAGTTTGCATGTGTGAGAAGAGGTGTCATGATTACTAGTGGTCACGTGAACAAAACATCGTCACATAGTGGATAATGTGTCTGTGAATTAAGTTTAATGAACCTAGATCATATGGTTTGGGAGATATGCCCCAAGCAAGACAGCCACCCTCAAAGCCAATCTAAATTCCCTGTCTCCATAGAAACTTCAAAATCAATAAGAAACTTAGAAATCAATAAACTCCAAAATAGGAAAAGGCAGATCTACTCGTAGTGGGTAATAAATCTGTGAAGTTAGGTGAACCTAGGACACACAGTTTAGGGGATATGCTCCGGACAAGGTAACCACCCTCAAAGTCAATCTAAATTCAATGTTTCCATGGAAACCTGAGAAATTAAATAATCTAGAAGCTTCGAAATAGCAAGAGGCACATCTACTCATACTGGTTAATATATCTGTGAAGTGTGGTGAACCTAGACCATACGGTTTAGGAGATATGCTTCGGACAAGGTAGCCACCTTCAAAGTCAATCTAAGTTCAACGTTTCCATAGAAACCTCAAATATTAGATAATGTAGAAGCTTCAAAATAGCAAAAGGCACATCTACTGATAGTGGTTAATATATCTGTGACGTTTGGTGAACCTAGGCCATACGGTTTATGAGATATGCTCCGGACAAGGTAGACACCTTCAAAGTCAATCTAAGTTTCACGTTTCCATGGAAACCACAAATTAAGAAATCAAGAGACCTCAAAATAGTAAAAGGCACATCTACTCATACTGGTTAATATAACTGTGAAGTTTGGTGAACCTAAGATGCATAGTTATGAAGATATGTTCCAGACAAGAAAATGATTACAGACGGACGGACGGACATACTGATGACTATATCCCCCCGTCATTTGTATGATGTGGGGATAAAAAGACAATGGTCAGCTTAAAAAGGTTAAACAGCTCTTGAAAGTGCCATCTACCATTGCCACCATAACAAGATTTTTAGACTTTCTGTTCAGATTTTACCACCTATTATGCTTTGTTCATTATTGGGACTTCTGGTTTGCCGTCTACTGTTCACAGTGATACTTGTTAACTAAGAATAACCACACCAACATCAAACACACATATAGACTAAGAAAGCTCACCTGGTTGGAGATGAGGGTTGAGGCACAGCTGTAAATGGAGCTCAGTTTGTCAAATTTAATATTATTTTGAAGCTCCTTGCTGGTGAGGAGGTGGATAATTTTGGGAAACCAGGTTTTCATAAGCTTGTCCTCCATCCTCTGACACTCCACCACTGTCCTATCCCGCAGGCTATCACAGTCCACCGGTCCTCTGGACCTACAAATAAACAACACCACAAGGCGTCCAGTACAGCCTAATTCATGGTGAATTACAAATCAGTCATGCAAAACTAATCCCATTCAGTTCAATTTGATTCGTAAAGCACTTTTCCTCCGAGTCTCAAAGCATCCTTGCCCCCAGACACAATAAGACAGTCAAGGGCAAAAGAATTCAGCAAAAACTTTCAAAAGGAAAATGAATAACCTGGGGTGAGTCCGAACTTGTCAGCTGGGGACATGGCAGAATTGGGCACAGTAAAGATAGAGGTGTAGAACGAAGGTATGAGAGTATAAATTTGAGTTAAAGCCACAATTATTACTCAGTTAGTAGGGATACAGCATAATTCAGCATTTGAGTAAAAACGGCAACCACAATGCCCTCTGTAGTGATTTATGATAAAGAAGAAAGCAGAAAAAATTTTGTGCAGATATGGGTTAAAGGCACAGCCACTGCTATTTTTAACTTGTGGAAAAGCAAAGCGCAGAAATTAGTAATTGCGGGGACTCAAATATGCAGATGACTCACTCACTCACAAGGCTGTAAGCAGATCGATATCTAAAGGTTATTTTACATGCTATGGACCTTTGGGTTTTCAGGATATCCACGAGATGGCTGTAGGGAACCTTTGATTCATAGATATGGGTTAAAACAGACAGCCAGAGAACAGGACTTTGTTGAAAGCATTAAGCAATCCACAGTTTTTAGGGAGGTAAAAGAAAGCTGTTAAGTGTTGTTTGTCCTATTTATTTGGGCAGAGTCAGCAACAGGGCATGAGGGCAAGACAATTGAAATGCACGAGGCTCAGTGCCACCATCAGAGTTCAGAACGGATCTCTCACCGGCAGCCAGACAGGTCCACCAGCAGCAGGTCAGAGAAGGTTGTGTGGCAGAGATCCAGGATGGTCCTCATGACCGGCTGGAGGATATGCAAGTTCATCTCAATCTTCTTACGGTTCATCACAAAGTTGTCGTGCCAAGATCTGTCGACTTCTACGGCTCTAGAGAACAGGACATGTGGATCATAAATATCATTTTTTAAACATGACACCTGCATACTGCTGGTGTCCTGGCTGGCATAAGGTCTGGTATTGAGATGGAGTACTCACAGTCCTGAGAGTGCGCTCTTTTTGGGGGCCGATTCCTGATCTTCAGAGTCCCGAAGAATCATTTTCACTGAGAGACAAACAATTGCGAATATGTCACACGGTAACCATGAGAATGAGAACACCACAGGGCACCTGAGGGGCAACACTCAGGGGGTCCTTAATTACTAAAATAAAAAACAAACACAACATGGCATCCAAAAACTCCAGAGGCACTTTTGTATAGGCTGGAGGTAAAGTTTGACTGGAAGGCAGAGGGTGGAGTTTATACCTGATTGGAAGATGAAGGGAGGACCTGAGATGTGATTGGAAGGAGGAGGGAGGACCTGAGGTGTGATTGGAAGGTGGAGGTGATGTGTGATTGGGAGGTGGACGTGATATGATACACAATGTGCAGGCAGGTAGAGGGGACTGGGATCACTGGGAGAGGGGACGGGATTAGCACCTGTGTGCTCCATCATGCTTTGGTAGTGCACCTCTCGGAGCTCCTCACACAGCTTCTCCAGAGTTCGCTGCTGAGCGGGCTCATGCCGCAGGTGACCGGGGAGGCGGGACAGGATGGAGTCCAGCCCCTCCTGCGGCATGGGGGGTATGGGCCGCCTCTTCACATACTCCCGCAGGAGCCTCCTAATCTCCTGCAGGACGAGAAGTTCGTCAGGCTGAACAGCAAAAAACGCACTCAACCATAAAGCCACGCATTTCTACAGAACTTCTAAGGATTCAACAGAGCTCATATTAAGCAGCACGCAAGGGAGGAAAGACCAGAGGAAAGAAAGTAGAACACATGATCATGAACTCATGTGGTGATTTCTCTTAATGGGTTCTACCACCTTGCTGAGGAACTGTTCTTATTTCAGTGTCATGGTGGCAAGAGCAGTGAACTGCAGAAGATATCAAATATCTAACCCTGGGTTTTATACTTGTATAAACAAGTGAGAAAAAAAAGCCAACGAAAAGTCAGACACTTACTCTACGTTTCCGCTCTTCACTGCACATCTGGAAGACATTGAAATGAAATTTTTAAGGTTTGAATATATACTATAATCATTTCCCATTAAATTTTCAGTCACACAACCGCCACACATCGCATGATCCCAGCAGTCCATTTTATGTCGTAACTGCTGTGCTTTTCTTTCAACGCTTAATAAATGGAAAATTAACCAATCAGTCCTGTTGTTCAGTGCTTGCCTTAACCACCAAGCTAGTAATTATAGAGCAGCCGCCACCTGCTACCAGCATGCATGCAATGATTTAATTCAATTATACTGTACAGTATGGACACAAATGCTGTAACAGTAAACGGCTTTTTGAAAGTCTTCAAAGCTCAGTTACTTTGAATCATGATGTACCCCTTTGATAATGCAGACTTTCAATCTAACTTCTCTCTCTTCTCTGGTTTAACCATCAACTGAAACTATGCTTTCCAGAAATAGGCATTTTAGTGTAACTGTATGGAACAAACACATGCATTAATGTCAACAAAGTCAAAATATAGGCATATCCTGTATGACCAGGAAAACCTAAGCAAAAATCATTTCAGCAGTATAAACTCAAACGTTATGCCTAACCTTACAAACCTGTTTTTACAACAGGATCATTCACTGCCATTTCAGTAACATGCCAAAAAAAAAAATTACATGGAGAGTGAGAGTCTTACTGTGCTGGGAAATTCTGGTTTGGGACCTGGTGGGCCTCTCTCAGACCTTGCTTGATTTTCCAGGTGACGGGTCTTTATTGCTTTTTTGACCCTGAATAAAAAATCAAAGTACAGTACAGCACATTGTTTCACAAGGAGGATGTGGTTTTATTTTGAGCCTAAAGCCGTAATCCGTGTCATAATTACACACCAGTTGAACAGAAGCAGAGGTGCTTCTTTTAGCATTGTATAGTTAACCCCATGGTAAATGTTAACTGCCGATGGCTTTGAGATGGGGTACTCACGGTCCTGAGAGTGCGCTCTTTTTGGAGGCCGATTCCTGATCTTCAAAGTCTCGAATCATTTGCTCTGAGAGACAAACAATTGCGAATATGTCACGCGGTAACCATGAGAACAAGAACACCACAGGGCACCTGAAGGGGCAACACTCAGGGGGTCCTTAATTACAAAAATAAAAAACAAACACAACATGGCATCCAGAAACTCCAGAGGAACTTTTGTATTGGCTGGAGGTAAAGTTTGACTGGAAGGCAGAGGGTGGAGTTTATACCTGATTGGAAGATGAAGGGAGGACCTGAGATGTGATTGGAAAGTGGAGGAAGGACCTGAACTGTGATTGGAAGGTGGAGGGAGGACCTGAGGTGTGATTGGAAGGTGGAGGGAGAACCTGAGGTGTGATTGGAAGGTGGAGGGAGGACCTGAGATGTGACTGGAAGGTGGAGGTGAGGTGTGACTGAAAGGTGAAGGGAGAACCTGAGGTGTGATTGGAAGGTGGAGGGAAGACCTGAGGTGTGATTGGAAGGTGGAGATGATGTGAGATTGGGAGGTGGATGGTGGACGTGATAAGATACACAATGCGCAGGCAGGTGGAGTGACTGGGATCACAGGGAGAGGGGACGGGATTAACACCTAGGTGCGCCACTATGCATCGGTGGTAATCCTCTCGGATCTCCTCACGCAGCTCCTCCAGAGCTCTCTGCAGAGCGGGTTCATGCCGCAGGTGACCGGGGCCGCGGGACAGGATGGAGTCCAGCCACTTCGGCGGCGTGGGGGCTTCGGGCTGCTGCACCACAATATTCCGCAGGACCATAATGTTCTCCTGCAGGACGAGAAGTTTGTCAGGCTGAACAGCAAAAAACACACTCAACCATAAAGCCACGCATTTCTTCAGAACTTCTGAGGACTCAACAGAGCTCATATTAAGCAGCACGCAAGGGAGGAAAGACCAGAGGAAAGAAAGTAGAACACATGATCATGAACTCATGTGGTGATTTCTCTTAATGGGTTCTACCATCTTGCTGAGGAACTGTTCTTATTTCAGTGTCATGGTGGCAAGAGCAGTGAACTGCAGAAGATATCAAATATCTAACCCTGGGTTTTATACTTGTATAAGCAAGTGAGAAAAAAAGGCCAACGAAAAGTCAGACACTTACTCTACGTCTCCGCTCTTCACTGCACATCTGGAAGACATTGAAATGAAATTTTTAAGGTTTGAATATATACTATAATCATTTCCCATTAAATTTTCAGTCACACAACCGCCACACATCACATGATCCCAGCAGTCCATTTTATGTCGTAACAGTTGTGCTTTTCTTTCAATGCTGAATGAATGGAAAATGAACCAATCAGTCCTGTTCTTCGGTGCTTGCCTTAAAGCTGAACTGGATGATTTTAGCTAGCGCATACTTGTAAAAATATATACGCCCAGCTTCGGCAGGCTTTGGACCTGTCGAGCTGAGCATTCGATAATGTTTGTAGTGCTGCACGATAGTGCAAGCCAGAACCAGTACATTGGCAGACCGAAGAGGAAGTGGCGTCATCATTTCCATTTGGCCTTCGAAGTGAACACATCGCGATTTCAGTTCTAATCCTCGAGAGCCATATCGGAAGTCATGAGTAGCGCCGACGTGGAATGCGAATCCCATTTCGAAGTTGTAAGTTGCAAAACAATTTGGTTATTTATCAATGAAACCAACAGTATCACACTGAACAAATTATAAATATGTAAGGTTGTTTACCACATCTATGGCAAGGTATTACTCTAGTCCCTAGTAGCCTGTACAGGAAAACCTGTAATAGTAATACTCTTTCAGTATGATTCCTCCAAGATAGTTATGAAAATTTGCCACCACAATTCGTTCAGATCCCAACTTCCCTGCTGTTCTCGGGTAACATGATCACAAGGCGTGACCTGTGACCAGACATGGTTTCGTGAACATAGCCGCATGGCGGAGTAGGTAGTGTAACGTTGACGAGCATGTCGAGTGGATAAGAAGAACGAATATTCCATTGACCATAATGCTTGCACTACTAGCCATTTCAAATGGATATTGTAGGAGTGAGTGTTACTCGGGGGAGTACTATATTTCGTTATTTCGGCCAAATACATTTTTGCCTATTGATACATACCTATTGCACCTAATTTGCGACTCCAAATCGGTGGATTAGAACTGAAATCGCGATGTGTTCACTTCGAAGGCCAATTGAAAATGTTGACGTTACTTCCTCTTCGGTCTGCCTATGTACTGGTTCTGGCTTGCACTATCGTGCAGCACTATGAACATTACCGAACGCTCAGCTCGACAGGTCCGAAGCCTGCCGAAGCTGGGCGTATATATTTTTACAAGTATGCGCTAGCTAATATCATCCAGTTAAGCTTTAACCACCAAGCTAGTAATTTTAGAGCAGCCGCCATCTGCTACCAGCATGCATGCAATGATTTAATTCAGCTATACTGTACAGTATGAACACAAATGCTGTAAAAGTAAGCAGTTTTTTAAAAGTCTTCAAAGCTCAGTTACTTTGAATCATGATGTACCCCTTTGATAATGCAGACTTTCAGTCTAACTTCTCTCTCTTCTCTGGTTTAACCATCAACTGAAACTATGCTTTCCAGAAATAGGCATTTTAGTGTAACTGTATGAAACAAACACATGCATTAATGTCAACTAAGTCATAATACAGGCATATACTGTATGACCAGGAAAACCTAAGAAAAAATCATTTCAGCAGTATAGGTTATATGTAACCTTACAAACCTGTTTTTACAACAGGATCATTCACTGCCATTTCAGTAACATGCCAAAAAAATAAAATAACATGGAGAGTGAGAGTCTTACTGTGCTGGGAAATTCTGGTTTGGGACGTGGTGGGCCTCTCTCAGACCTTGCTTGATTTTCCAGGTGATAGGTCTGTGTTGCTTTTTCGACCCTGAATAAGGAATCAAAGTACAGTACAGCACATTGTTTCACATGGAGGATGTGGTTTTATTTTGAGCCTAAAGCCGCAATCTGTGTCATAATTACACACCAGTTGAACCGAAGCAGAAGTGTTTCTTTTAGCATTGTATAGTTAACCCCATGGTAAATGTTAACAGCCGATGGCTTTGAGATGGGGTACTCACGGTCCTGAGAGAGTGCTCTTTTTGGGGGCCGATTCCTGATCTTCCAAGTCCCGAATCAATTGCTCTGAGAGACAAACAATTGCGAATATATCACACGGTAACCATGAGAACGAGAACACCACAGGGCGACTGAGGGGCAACACTCAGGGGGTCCTTAATTACTAAAATAAAAAAAACAAACACATGGCATCCAAAAACTCCAGAGGCACTTTTGTATAGGCTGGAGGTAAAGTTTGACTGGAAGGCAGAGGGTGGAGTTTATACCTGATTGGAAGGTGGAGGGAGGACCTGAACTGTGATTGGAAGGTGGAGGGAGGACCTGAGGTGTGATGGAAGGTGGAGGGAGGACCTGAGGTGTGATTGGAAGGTGGAGGTGAGGTGTAACTGGAAGGTGGAGGGAGAACCTGAGGTGTGATTGTTAGGTGGAGGGAGAACCTGAGGTGTGATTGGAAGGTGGAGATGATGTGTGATTGGGAGGTGGATGGTGGACGTGATAAGATACACAATGCGCAGGCAGGTGGAGGTGATTGGGATCACTGGGAGAGGGGACGGGATTAACACCTGTGTGCTCCACTATGCATCGGTGGTAATCCTCTCGGATCTTCTCACGCAGCTCCTCCACATCTTGTTGCTGAGAGGGGTCATGCCGCAGGTGACTGGCGACGAGGGACTGAATGGAGTCCAGCCACTTTGGCTGCATGGTGGCAATGGACTGCTGTGCCGCAATCTCCCGCAGGACCATAATGTTCTCCTGCAGGATGAGAAGTTTGTCAGGCTGAACAGCAAAAAACGCACTCAACCATAAAGCCACGCATTTCTACAGAACTTCTGAGGATTCAACAGAGCTCATATTAAGCAGCACTCAAGGTAGGACAGACCAAAGGAAAGAAAGTAGAACACATGATCATGAACTCATGTGGTGATTTCTCTTAATGGGTTCTACCATCTGGCAGAGGAACCGTTCAGGGTCATGGTGGTAAGAGCAGTGAACTGCAGAAGATATCAAATATCTAACCCTGGGTTTTATACTTGCATAAACAAGTGAGAAAAAAAGGCCAACGAAAAGTCAGACACTTACTCTACGCTTCCGCTCTTCACTGCACATCTGGAAGACATTGAAATTAAATTTTTAAGGTTTGAATATATACTATAATCATTTCCCATTAAATTTTCAGTCACACAACCGCCACACATCACATGATCCCAGCAGTCCATTTTATGTCATAACAGTTGTGCTTTTCTTTCAACGCTGAATGAATGGAAAATGAATCAATCAGTCCTGTTGTTCAGTGCATGCCTTAACCTTAACCACCAAGATAGTAATTATAGAGCTGCCGCCATCTGCTACCAGCATGCATGCAATGATTTAACCCAATTATACTGTACAGTATGGACACAAATGCTGTAACAGTAAACGGCTTTTTAAAAGTCTTCAAAGCTCAGTTACTTTGAATCATGATGTACCCCTTTGATAATGCACACTTTCAATCTAACTTCTCTCTCTTCCCTGGTTTAACCATCAACTGAAACTATGCTTTCCAGAAATAGGCATTTTAGTGTAACTGTATGGAACAAACACATACATTAATGCCAACTAAGTCAAAATATAGGCATATCCTGTATGACTAGGAAAACCTAAGCTAAAATCATTTCAGCAGACTATAAACTCAAAGGTTATGCATAACCTTACAAACATGTTTTTACAACAGGATCATTCACTGCCATTTCAGCAACATGTCAAAAAAAAAAAAAAATAAATAACATGGAGAGCGAGAGTCTTACTGTGCTGGGAAATTCTGGTTTGGGACGTGGTGGGCCTCTCTCAGACCTGGCTTGATTTTCCAGGTGACGGGTCTTTTTTGCTTTTTTGTCCCTGAATAAGAAACCAAAGTACAGTACAGCACATTGTTTCACATGGAGGATGTGGTTTTATTTTGAGCCTAAAGCCGCAATCCGTGTCATAATTACACACCAGTTGAACAGAGGCAGAAGTGCTTCTTTTAGCATTGTATAGTTAACCCCATGGTAAATGCTAACTGCCGATGGCAGCTAAATTGTTTTTCAGAATACTTTGATCAAATTTTGCACTTAATCCCCTGTTTACATGCGTGCCAATCCACAGGGATCACATTAAATCAGGTCCAGGAGCGTGTTATCATTAAAAACAAATGCCACTTCACGTGACACTTTAGAAAAAGCCATCTCGTTTCTCTAAAAACATATCTCCTTGATTTTTCGCTTACATGATTTTCCTGCTTCTCTCAACACATAGCAGGTGGAGAGACTAAGATGCAAGGAAAAAACATAAGTGATGGAAGCTAGGACACAATTCAAGAGAACTAGATGCACCCTATGCCTATATGTACTAACTGCCTACAGAACACTGGTTAGAGGCACAGCTCAGCTCACAGTCTGGAATGCAGCGCTTCCAGCTGTTTTTGGCGCTGCAATGTGATCCTCCTCTTCTGTTCCTCACTAAGACCAGCCAGGACAGGGGGTTCAACAATGGGAAGCAGTTTATCCACTTGTGAACGGAGGACTCTCTCATGGGTTTCCATCTAAAATGCATGGTAATTAGCAGTAAATTAGTTATAGTAATATACAACCAGATATTATTCAAGGGAGGTCATTTTATTTGATTTGATTTTATTAGGTAAAAATCTACATATAAAATATACATAAATAATCACAGAGGATAACACATCAAAGCATAAAACTTATTTCCAATGTGGTCCTCATAGTACATTCAATATAACATGGCTGGCAACAAAGACTATATACAAACATATAATAAGATAATACACATGTACAATATTATATACTGATTAAAGTAAAGATTATGAATAGCAACAAAATAATACAATAATTAAAGCCTATAAATGACAATATAGAAATAAATTGAAAATGGCTGTATAGATACAATAATTAAAAAATTATAAATGACAAAACAATGCAATAATTAAAGACAAATAAATGACAGTATAATATAATAATAACTATGAGTTAAGACTAAAAAAATGACCAGATAATACAATCATGACATATATTAGTGACTAGTTAAGGACTAGAGAAAATAGCACCAACATTTGAGCTGAAAATTAGTTATGTACACATTATTATGATTAACATTAAGTTTATTCCATAAGAACCCCTTAACCTGTTTCTTAAAAATATCCTTTGAATTAATTTGTTTAATTGACAGTGGTAGATCATTCCATAATATAATTCCTGAATACATAAAACTACTTTTACCAAAACTACCAATTCTAGGAACAACACATGATAGATCACTTGCCCTTGTACTGTATCTATGATGATTTTGAACAAAACTTACTCCTGATTTTAAATATCCAGGAGCATTCCCTTATATGACTTCAAACACATGTCCATATTTCAATTGATCGACTATATTCCACTGGGAGCATTCCAACCGTACTAAACTGGTCATAACCTATATGTGTTCTGGGTGGAGAATTTAACATAAATCTGATGATCTTATTTTGCATTACTTGCATCCTACCCCTCAATTTCTTGGTTAGACCACTGTGCCAACTTGAACATGCGTAATCAAAATGACATTGAATCAAAGCCGAAACAAGTAATTTCTTGGTTTTCAAGTCGAATTTCCTTGCATTTCTATATAGAAATTTTAATTTATTTGAACTTTTGTTTAGTAATTTTGAAGTAATATTATCCCCTGAGAGGGATTGATCTAAAGTTATGCCTAAATATGTTACTTGTGATTTTGATTCAATTTCATTTTGACCGCACGAATCCTTGATTTTATCCACCTTATTCAGTTTATGCTTTGAAGCGAACAATATAGATTCTGTCTTTCCCAGGTGAAGTGACAGCTTGTTCTCAGTTAGCCATTCACTCACTGACTCAAGTTCGGTACTCAGGCACCCCTCTATCTCTGATATATTCTTCCCTGAGACTAGCAGTGCAGAGTCATCAGCATACAGGAGAAGTTTACACTTTACTGCAGCTTTCATATCATTCACATATATCAGAAACAGAAGGGGCCCGAGAATCGAACCTTGAGGGACTCCGCATGTTATACTCTCAGTACCAGATAGAATACCATCAACATCTACCACCTGAGACCGACTGGTTAAATATGCCTCAAACCACTTGTACAGACTTTTCATCAAGACCAATACATTTTAGACAATAAAATATCATGACATGATTGAGGTGTGTCAACCATCAGCTATGCTATGAGGGGTATCCATTTTATTATAGCCAATGCAGTGGCATGCAACATTAAATGGAAATCGAGCACGAGGCTGAAGTTGGATTCTTATTGCGCAATTATCTAGTAAGTTGGTGGCTAAATGCAGTCTTTATTCGCTTTAGGCCATTCAAAATGCCACACAACGCTGCTAAAGAGGTTTTGCCCTTTTCACTCAGTAACATATCTGCCCAGCCAAAATGGGATTTCCAAGTTAAAAGTGATGCTGAAATGGGTCCGATGGCTATTTTGGCCTGCCAGTAAAAATGCCAAAATCACCTAGGGCCACAGCGAAATACATTATGTGAATGGAAATGGGCACATGCTTGATAGAAAAGTGATTTTCACTGGGCCCATTGCATGTTGTATGTTTAACATTTCAGCATGTGTAATCAATAAGATGTGTTCCTTTACCTTTTCTTCACAGAAAACACGACAAGACCATTTATTTCAAAAAAATTCAAATAATGGCCTCAATTAAGAACAAAGGCAATAGGATTCCAAAGGCATAGCTGCTTCAGCCATAATTAGAGACTTTTTCCTCAAACTCAGAGTGCAAGATGATGTTCCAGAGCCTCAATTGCTTGCAATTTCCTCATGAATTCTCAGTCAGTCTTCTCTGAGGCCCAAAAGTGAGAAAAGTGAATAAAAGCTGGCCCCATAATTGCGAAAAGTTCAGAGCAGAGAAAGAAGTTCACATAATACATGTACCAAGTGGTCGAAGGCGGTTTAATCCCCGTCTATAACCATGGGCGGAAATAAATGACAGATCCATCTTTGGCGCAGCATTGGGCATGGAAAAACAATTTGAGCTGGGTAGAAATATGAATGGTTGAAATGGGCCTGACCCCATGATACATATTTTTAATAACTTACTGCCTCTTTTCAAATAGGTGCACGTCCATTTTAGTTCACAAAATACGTGTAACACGTAGCCCAACGCAGACTGCGGTCTAAAAACGACTGACAGATCTTCTGCACCCCCTTTCGGCATGGAAAACCTATTTAGGTGGGAACGTGCCTGGGTGAAAAGGGCCGGACTCCAGCAACAGTGAAAGGGAATTTGAATGTCCGAAAGCGACTACAGCCATTAAAATTTGTCCCTATGAGTTATGGGGCCGAGAGAAAGAGGCTGGGTTTTCATGTTTCTTCGCATGATGATTAACTGACCAGTCAGTAATCACTACTTTCACACAGTACACGGCTCTTCTGAGGGGAACATACTGGCCCTCTTTTATCAAACTTGCGTAGGATCTGGTGTACATTCTGGTATAAATATCAGCGTTCGCCTGGTGTCACGTCTGATTTACTAGAAGTGTGTACCTCGCTGATTTCGGTGTAGAGCTGCCATGGCGTTGATAAATCTGGCAGCTGAAACCATCGTAATTTACATGACACGCCCCAATAAATTCATGCTCCGGGGGGAGGGGGGCATAGTCCTGCCCACTTTATGACATGGACTCTCAGAAGACGGCAAAAAAGAAACCACTTCACTGAGGAGGAAATATAAATTATCTCGTCCGAGGTGGAGAAAAGCAAAATAATCTTATTTGGAAGCCTTAAGAGTGGCATAAAGAGAGCCCAGAAGGCTGCAGTTCGGAAAACTGTTGCTCAGTCTATTTATTCATTTTACAAATAAGAGCAACAACAGCATGACGTCCGCATCGCTGCATATGGTTTATTACTCATTTTGACAGCTGCACTGGTTCCTGCATGTTGTTCGCTGGTTTCAATTCTGCGTACACCTCGTCAGACCTGGCGTGAGATTTTTGCTGACCGTTCGCTCTCGTTCAGATTGATAAATGCCGATCCTCACCTGAGATTTGGCGAACAACCATTTTTTGGTGTATGCAAGTTTGATAAATGAGGGCCACTGTGACTGAAGCTGCTTCCCGACGCGAAACGAATTTTTCGCGGGACAGATCACAATCTAAGTCAATGCATCGCGTGCATTCGCGTCATTGCATTGATTTCAATGTAAGTTAATCTGTCGTGCGAAAACTTCGTTTCGCGTCCGGAGTGAAAACGGCTTGACTTGTCGCCCATGATAAATTCAGTCTTGAATTTAAATAAATTCAGGTTTCGGCAGTTACTGCTCCAACTGGAGAAAAGTAACTAGCATCAGTCCGCGGATTCAACAGCAAGCCAACACGAATTCTTGCGAAAGCAACAAATTGTCTACACGATATTGGCGGTAAAAAAAACTCCAGCTCGGACATCCGCGGAAAAATTAAACAGGTTTAAATTCAGTCTTTCAGAACTTGAGAATCGTCCTGATTTGATTAGGAAAATTGCGAAAACACTTTCGAGGTAAACTGGTAACTCCAGTCAAAAACTAGCTGCGAATGAGAAATCAAATTCAGCCTCGAAGTAAAACCGAGTTTATCATTTTAATTTAGCGAATTACGACCAACTTACCGTTAGCAACTTATGGTTTTAACTTTCGTTATCGATGTGGTCGTAATATTTCCAACTAGCACTCTGCCGTGGGGATCCACGGCTACGATCTCGTTGATTTAGGGGTTCTATGTGAGTTAGTCTTTATATATAGTGACCATGCACCGTTATGATGTCATCACATGCACATCTATGATGACACGTTGTTATGGTGTTTCCATAAACACCAAGGTGGCTGTCAGGCGACCGATTTTTCTTTAGTAACTAAAACTAATGTAAGTTGCAATGTTCCTTTAACAACGTAAACGTCATGACGTCACTAGGTGACGCCTTTTGCTTTGTTCAGTTGAGAAGAAGACTGCGAGATAAGCAGGCGCCATCACTACATTTTGATTTACTTCTTTTTTTATTTCTCAACTCTGCTAACAGTGAGTAAAGTGAGACACACTCCGTCATGTATGATGCTAACGTGGTGTTTGCTTAAATAAAATAGCGAGAGTTGTGAAGTCCCGAGCTAATTTTTGTCGACTTATCTTGGTTTCCTTCGCTCACACACCACCGCTCACGATACGAACTGTTACACTAAGTAACCATCAAGGGGAATATGCTGCGCTGACATTCTGCGCTCAGTCAAGCACGAAGTCGCCTGCAAGAAGGAGCAAAATGTCGCTCACATTTATGCTGCAGATTTGCGCATTACTTTCTCTTGCGGCCTGACATGTTTTTTGCGATTCAGGACTGCAGATAAGCGCCCTTCGGAGCCTAGCACCGATTGGTCGGACACAGTCGTCTGAAAGACGGCGCAAAATAGCGCAGCTTAAGCTCCCCTGGAATTGATGTTAATTAGCGACAAAGCACGGAAACTAATTTCCCCGAGTATTCGCTCTTTGCATTGACTTTGAATGTAATCTGGCCGAAAAATTCGTTTCGCTTCCATTGTGAAAGCGGCTTAAGTCTGCATTGTTTGATCGTCCATTTCTGTTAAATTTAGCGAGCTAAACCAGCGCATCTGTCCTCCGCTGCTGCAACGAAGAAGTCAATGAAACTTATTTGAGCTAGCTAACATATCTATAAGTGTCGTTATATTAGAATTGTTCGATAGCGAACATTTGCTAGCTAGTGTGAGTTAGTTAGATAGCGGACTAATTATGCCGCGTCTGCTGACTCTGGCATCGTGTTGCATTCTAGTGAAAATTAAATGAAACCAGTGTGTCAGCTACTTTAATTTTAATCACGTAAGTCTGTGGGTTTTATTTGAATGGCTTTTCTCCCCAGCATTTTCTTTAGCTATGCGGTCAGTAGCCTTAGACCATTTCAGCTTTTCTGTTGCATTTCCGTTGCTATAAAAGTGCACACGGAACTTCCTTGTCCTCTTTTCTCTGACTTGCATCTCTTCCATGTGTCTTAGCTGCGTAGGAATGAAGAGCTGAAATCTTACATCAAGCCAGAATATGGAAACATTCAGCTTTCATGTGTACCACGGTTGGTCCCCTCAGTTCCCAAACGCTGGCAGAGTGTTGTTTAAAGGAGTGGTGAGTTTGTCCTTGTCCCAACTTTCTACACAAGTGTCGTCCACATCAAATTAAAAATGAGCATAGCCTTTATTAAAATAAATAATACAATTTTCAGGTCTCAGCATCTGATATGATTTGAGCGGAGCCCAACGCGGTTAGCCTATCCTAAAAGTGAGTAATACTGCTGCACGCTCATCGCTTCTCATGAGAATGGAAGTCTGCTGGGCCCCTGGTTTCTGTGGTGGGGTACCCCTACCAGACACGCCCAAAGGGCCACACCTTCAAACTGAGCTAGATCAGCTGAAATCTGAACTGACTGGAACCAACTGGAGATTGCTCAACACTATCATGAATGCCCTCTGATGAGCTGCCATGTAGTTCACTCGTTTAAAGCACCGCATTGTGGAGCAGAAGCATCTATCACGGTGCAGGTTCGAGCCCCAGTCATACCAACCGGCAGTGGTTGACAGCTTTTTCAGAGTAATGAACGATTGGCCATTGTGCTACAGGGATGCAAATTGGGAAGGGTCTGTCGAGAAGGGTAATATAAAATGGTTGCTTTGTTCATTGCCTAAGCGCCTCCTGTCGGCCAGCCAGGCACTCGTCAGGAAGATTCTGAGCTTGTTCATGTTCGGCTATCCTCTGCCCTTGTTCTGAACTTGCGAAGATTCAACCAATGAGTGTTTAAGAAGCAGTGGCTGACAGGCGCGTGCTTCGGAGGAGAGCCCCAAACTGTCTTCACTCTCCTGAATTGGCAAAACGGGGACGCATATGAGCAAACCTTGTACATAGTTCCCCAATTAGGCATTCCAGATTCAAGTGGGATTTAAGATGCCATTTTTTTTTCTTAAAAAAAAAATAAATAAAATGAATGCCCACTGCCAGGCAGTTTCAGTGGTGGGGTCAGGGGTGTAAAGTCCGGGTTCAGAAAGTAAAAAACTTTATTCCAACCACCTGGATTTACTTCACACAGGAGATGGAGCCAATATGAGTGAGCAGTGATTTTCTCCCTCCCACGCTCTGTGGGAGAAAGAAAAACTTGGCAGGACTTTTACTTTCTGATCCCTGGATTTTACACCTCTGGGTGGGGTACCCCTGACAGACATGCTCAAAGGGCCACACCCTCAAATTGAGCCAGATCAGCTGAAATCCAAACCAAATGAAACCAACTGGAGATTGTTCAACACCATCCCAGGTATCATGAATGCTCACTGCCAGACTATTTCTGTGGTGGGCGTCCCCATACTTCCATACATTCAACAGATAAACAGGGACAAAAATACGCACTGTCTTCGAGAAATCGTCTGGGCCACCAGACTTGAATAAAGAAGTTGATATTTGAAAATCTACTTCAATCTACATTTATTTTCTAAATGTATGAATACAAGATTATAATTCACAAATCTGTGAAAAATGTAGGATTGAGAAGATTCCATACATATGGGGTGGCCAGAGTGCCAAAAAACTTGAGAATCCCATTTTCCAGAGTCATTCAAGTCACAAAATACTGCTCATCGAAGATACCTTTAGATTTTCACAAAAAATAGTCAAATGTGTAACAGATACTATATAATTTATTCTTAGAGGAATGAAGTATGCAACTAGAATTGGCTAAATCCAACTATATACCTATGACACCGAACTTGAGAAGGCAGTGTTTGTCGATACATGTACAAAGATTCCAAACTCAAAACCCAAAATGCTGGTTGTCCTCTTGACAAGTGGTTTAATCAGATTAATTAAGCAGAATACGCCAACCCTAATAATGTTTTAATGCTGCAATGATAAGGTACTGTAGTGAGCATCAAAATGCATTGTGGGAATTCACCACCCAGAAGGAAGGAGGCAATTATGGTAGTGACTGGGCACTGCCCGTAAGTGCTACACTGCAGACCTACAAATTTGGCTGCTCCACCTCTTCAGCATCAGAATCTGAGTCCTCACTCCACGGCTCATCGTCAGACGTGTCATGTCAAACATAAGCCAATGACTAAAATTCTTAGACGTACACTACGATGCATGTTTAAACTTAGACCCTGGTAAAATTACACTGACATTTAGGCAGTGCTTATCTCAGACATTATAAATACTTAAACATAGGCAGGGGGTTGTTTGCAAGCATTCTAGTGATAAATTCAGAAATGACACACCTCCGAGGAGAATGGACACGTTGCAGGTATTTGTAATTGCTCAAGTTGACGCAAATGAACTTGAAGAACATGGTCGTATTAGGGCTCCAAGAGTGTTAAGAGACAGTTTGAATCTATTAGAGGATTTTAACGAAACTGAATTCATAAGACGTTCAGGGTATCGATAGAGACATTGAACAATTTACTTGGGATCTTAGATTGGACTTGGATCACCCAACATGACGAAGCAATCCTATTCCAGCTGCATTACAGTTGGCTTGTGCATTGCGATTTTCCCTCGTGGAACATTTCAAATTGTTGCACGCGACACATCTGGGATGTCTCAACAAGCTTATGGAAAAGCTGTGCATAGGGTTCCTGCTGCAATCTGTGCCAACAAGCCACAGTTTCTGTCGTTCCCAGAAGCTTTAGATGTAAAGCAACATGTCATGGATGGTTTTCGGCATATAGCAGGTTACTCTGGAGTTACTGGTGCTGTAGACGGAACGTATATTCCTGTTCGCAATCCAGCAGCCAATCAAATCCCATTTAACAGATTAAATGGTAACTGAGGTCATCAAGGTTAGATGGGCATTGGTAGACACGGATAAGTAATCAGCTGTTTCGTAGGGTGTGATTAAAACACGCGTTTAGCTGGAGGCATCTAAGTCAAGTTAGTACATGTCTAAATGCTACACGTGGATAACAGACAGGCACCTTTCGTAGTTACGGCACATTGTGTTTTGCAGCGGTCTTGGGAGATCTCACTTGGCAAATTAGGTGGGTGTGGCTGGCTAGTAAATTTGTGAAACATCATTAAATAATGTGGCGAAATGCATAATACAACAGCTTCATTTTCAAGTAGGAGCCTACTCGAAAAATCTATGAGATTTCCAAATACACTGCCCTCCATAATTATTGGCACCCCTGGTTAAGATGAGTTCTTTAGCTTCTAATAAATAGTTTTTTTTCTAAATAATATAGGACCACAATGAAAAAAAAGAGGAAAATCCAACCTTTAACTCAAGTGCATTTATGTAGAGGGGAAAAACATTCAACATTAAGAAATGATTCTTTTACATCAAATCATGTGTGCCACAAGTATGAGCACCCTTGATGTTATAATACTTTGTACAACCCCATTTTGCGAACAAAACAGCCCCTAATCTTCTCCTATAATGTTTCACAAGATGGGAGAATACAGAAAGAGGGATCTCTCTTTGCACAATCTCTCCAAATCATCCAGCGACCTGGGTCCTCTCCTCTGCACTCTCCTCTTCAGCTCACTCCACAGGTTTTCAATGGGGTTGAGGTCTGGGGACTGAGATGGCCATGGGAGGAGCTTGATTCGGGGTCTGGTGAACCATTTCTGTGTAGATTTGTTCACATGTTTAGGGTCATTATCTTGCTGAAAGACCCAGTGACGACTCATCTTCAGCTTTCCCTTAAGGTCGACGACACACATCTGCCTTATTTCTATAGTGTGTTCCTTTGTCTTTCCCATGTTGAAGAGAGGATGAGAGAAATGGCCTCTGTAAAATTTACTTGAGTTGAAGGTTACATTTTTCTACAATTATCAGTGTGAGAGTATGCTGCTGCAATAAAAATTGAATTTATTTTAAGGCTTTTAACACATCTTAACCAGGGGTGCCAATAATTATGGAGGGCGCTGTATATCCTATAGCCTTATTAAGCCACAGTTATACCTTTGCCCGGCTCCGTTTGTGGATTGCATGCACCTCAACAGAGCGTGGAGGCATTTACTTGGCACATTCTCCATTGCAGTATTTGCCGCAAAGACAGGGGGCGGTAGAAAAAAATACTATTAGAAGTAGTGGAAGCAGCTCAGCTAGTCTTCACTCAAATTCATCCATTTTGAACTGGGCGACACGAGTGCGGCTTTCGAAAAATCCCAGAGGTGCGCGACCTCGCAAAGCGTCAGCGTGTGCGGCTGTCGCCAGGTGCGCGATTGCGTCATTTGTGGCATGCGAACCTTGCGCACTCGCAACTGCGTCGAGCATAAACTAGGCTTTAGCCTCAGTTCACCAATGATGTCATAATCTAAATCATCCGAAACCAGGCATTGGCTTTCCCTGCTTCTCGCATCAGATCCTACTAGCTTGAAACCATGAGGATCTCTAGACTGCAAACCCCGCATTCTGCATCTACATGCATTTGTTCGTTACAGCACACTATTGGCCAAATTAAGTGGAAAGGAAGCTTTCATATTTAAATGTTTCAGGCTGACCGATTTTAACATCAGTGTAAAAATTGACATTTAGAGGGCAAACTTATCTCATTCGCGTACACATATTTTGAAAATCAAGAACTGTATGACAGATTTATCCTACAGAATCTTCCCATATCTATCAAACTATTTGAGATGTTCTCGTTTCTCCCCTCTGCAGTGGCTCATCTCTACCAATAGTTGGCTCACCAATGTGACTTTCCATTTGCGAAGAAGATTCCTCTGCATCCATAATTAGAAACAAGTTTTTCCTGAAACAATAAGTATGCTCCACATACCAAACTAACCCTAACGAAATTCCAGTCACATTGAAACTTATAAAATATCAACTTAGAGAATGGGCAACAAATGTCCCTTTTCTGAAATGATAATTATACACTGCTCAATAAAATAAAGGGAACACTTAAACAACACAATGTAACTCCAAGTCAATCACACTTCTGTGAAATCAGACTGTCCACTTAGGAAGAAAAACTGATTGACAATCAATTTCACATGCTGTTGTGCAAATGAAACAGACAACAGGTGGAAATTACAGGCAATTTGCCTGACACCCCCAATAAATGAGTGGTTCTGCAGGTGGTGACCACAGACCACTTCTTAGTTCCTATGCTTTCTGGCTGATGTTTTGGTCACTTTTGAATGCTGGTGGTGCTTTCACTCTAGTAAAAGCATGAGACGGACTCTGCGACCCACACAAGTGGCTCAAGTAGTGCAGCCCTTCCAGGATGGCACATCAATGCGAGCTGTGGCAAGAAGGTTTGCTGTGTCTGTCAGCGTAGTGTCCAGAGCAAGGAGGCACTACCAGAAGACAGGCCAGTACATCAGGAGACGTGGAGGAGGCTGTAGGAGGGCAACAACCCAGCAGCAGGACCGCTAACTCCGCCTTTGTGCAAGGAGGAACAGGAAGAGCACTGCCAGAGCCCTGCCAAATGACCTCCAGCAGGCCACAAATGTGCATGTTAAATCTGGAAATGATAAGATTTATAAGAAAAAAAACTTACCCTGTCAACAAAATCCTCATTCATTGAGCAGAAATCATCCCTCAAAAGTGCAGACAGAGAAATACGGAATTTAAAATTTGATTCTCAGAAAAACAGACAGTACCCTTGACTTTTTGTGTCCTTGAATTCTGGAAGATAAATACTTTGTGTTCAAGCAGTCTAGATATACAAATGCAATGCGGTAGTAATTATTTGTAGTCAAAGAGGGTGCCGACCGTAACTTCAGGAGGTATTAAGTCAAGCACATCAACATTCTTCGAAACAGCTGTGATCCTTTGATGCTCTTATCTGTGGCATGTTTGGGTTTCAAATCAGCTACTTTCAATATAGTGATCTTAGGGCATGGCAATAGCACATCAGTAGGCACTATCATGTTATGGAGAAGTGTGGTGGAATAATGTCCACTGAGTCAGTCTTGCAATAATACTCTCTTGAGTTTAAGTTGATCTACCTCACTTTGGGAGTGTGGCACTTTGGCATGCTTGGGGATGTCTGTCAGGGGTACCCGACCACAGAAACTGTCTGGTAGTGGGCGTTCATAATACCTGGGATGGTGTTGAACGATTTCCAGTTGGTTTAATTCGGTTTGCATTTCAGCTGATCTGGCTCAATTCTGGTGGGGCAGTTACGCAAGTCTGACGGGAGTATCCCACCACCAGAAAAGTCTGTCAGTGCCTGTTTATCATTTCTGAGGATGTAGGGTACATTTTGGCACTTGTGTCTTATGGCACACTTTTGAGCTGATCTAGCTCAATATTTATGGTTCTGTGTGACAGCCCTCCTGGCCACACCCACCACCAGGTCCCAGGCAGATTTCCTTTCTCATGAGAAGAGATGTACCTGCAGGGTCATTCCACGCCAAACGTCTGAATACCCCCGCTCGACTATCTCAGGTTTGACAGAAAAAATTCCAGGAGGTTCACACACTTCCCAATTGGAAAAGTCCCAAATTTTAGCTCCCAACTCCTTATACTTTTGTCATAAAAAAACATTTTGTCAACTACAACCTGACCTGTTATGAGCAGAGTTTTCTGGAGAGCCACTTTCAGATTGTTGTATCTACAAAACTATTTAAGGTAGGTCCTTCAAATTTTCACGGGTTGAAATCTGGCAAAAGTACTTGTAGAATATGGACTTTCACATATATGCTTTTCGTTTATCACAGAATTCTGGGAGCTTGAATCTGATCGAAAATTTTGCTCTTCAAATATGACTGCATATTTGAAGGACTGTGGAAAGTGCAATTTCAAAGACAGAGGTTTGATATTGAACATACACCATCTCACACATGCTGTGTACTTCGTAATTTAAAACTGGCCCTCTGTGATGAACGGTCTAGAAGATATTAAGGTTTAAAAATGGAAAAAATAAATTTGGTGCCATTTTTGCCATGTTATTCCAAAAAAAAGACAGCACCCAACAACATAAAATTGACTGTTTTAGAAAGATTAGAAGTCTATTTTTAACATATCCACAATTTGCGATGCTGTTCTGCCTTATTTTTGCAAAATGAATTTTTGAAAATGTGGTGTTTGCATACACGCATAGCATTCATGGCCTATGAAGGCACTTTCAGAAGCAAAGAAAACACCCTGAATTCATGACACACAGCTTAAACTCAACAAAATGCTTCATTTGATTCATAATAAGCTATACTTGAAGGATAACCCAAATGTAGTCTTTAGATATAGAGATAGAAATGTGTCAAATTGAGCATTCACACTACAGAACTTAATGTGGATACACGCGTCAAACCACCTCCGCATGTGGTTTTAACAATCAGATTCCAAAGCACTTTGGAATTGTTCACACTTGTATTTAGAACAAGCCATTAGTAGTCAGATCTACCATATATATGACTAGAGTGAACAGGCACCAAGTCTTCAAGATGGCATCATTGTTTCCATGTTTTATTGGAGCTGCGTTGGGATGTGCTGAAGACTGCCACAGTTTGGATTACACCAAAAGTTATGCAATGTAAGTCTCACTACTTTACATTAATATTTTTCTTGCAACTACATTTTGCAGCTTCACCTCAGGATCTAGATGTTATTGACTGACTTATGTGGTGAACACCAGTATTTTTAACTTACTAGTTAAACTTTCCTGATAGCTGTGAATGTAGTAGGAGTCAATTAAATAAGCATTTATGAAATGTTATGCTTCTATTGTTTCAGAACAAGTCAGCTGATCTCTATCACCTCACTGTCAAATGATGACCAAATGCTCCTAAGGCAGAGGTGTGGTTTGGAGGATGATGTACCACATGATGCAACTGTATGTTTGTACCACAGGAAAATAAACCTGGATTTTTATTCTTTTCTCCTGACACTACAACTGAACTTATATATACAATTTAGGAATGTGACATCAAAGCATCAAAGTTTCCTGAAAGAGTTCAGATAATGAACAAAAGTTATCTGAAAGTTACCAACTTTATAATTCATTTAATAAGTTCCATAAATCAAAAGAATATTCGTTATCGTTTCTACGAGACTGTCAATTACTTTTTATCATGGATAATTACTGAAGCATAGTTTATTTTTGGTTCATCGTGGTACAACAGAAATGTAATGGTTTGTAACAAGTTTCATTTTCACTCATATTGGAGCTCCATTATTTCAATATCTAAAAATTGCAGAAAGGCGATCCTCTAAGTGTAGTTTATGATGAATCAAATAAAGCATTTTGTTGAGTTTAAGCTGTTTGTTATAAATTTAGTGTTTTCTTAGCTTCTGAAAGTGCCTTCATTGGCCATGAATGCTATGCGTGTATGCGAACACCACATTTTCAAAAATTCATTTTGCAAAAATGAGGCAAAACACCATCATGAATTTTAGATATGTTAAAAACAGATATCTAGCTGCCGGATAGCTCACTCGGTTAAGGCACTGCTTTGCAGTGCAGAAGTGACTATTAAGTCGCGGGTTCAAGCCGCGGTCGAACCAGCCGGCAGTGGTTGGCAGCTTTTTCAGCGTAGCGGACAATTGGCCATCACGCTACAGGAATTCAAATTGGGAAGGGACTGCCGGGTAAGGGAAAGTAAATAAACAGCTTTTTTCGTTGCTCAAGTGCCTCCTATTGGCCAGACTGGCGCTCGTCAGGAAGATTCAAAGTCTGTTCATGTCCGGGTATCCTCCGCCCTCGTTCTGAACTTGCAAAGATTCAACCAATGAGTGTATAAGAAGCAGTGGTTGACGGACACGTGCTTCGGAGGAGAGCCGTGAACTGTCTTCACTATCCTGAGTTGGCAGCAAGGGATCGCATACGAGCAAGCTTTGTATTGTTATGGCCCCAATTTGTTATAACATATATGACAGCAAGGGATGACGGACAAAATTTTAAAACTTCAACAGATTTAATTAAACAAAGGCAACTAACAACAAACTACTCTACTGACCAAGATTGTTAAACACAAGAACAAAAATATTTACAGTCCCTTTGGTTGGGTTGCTTGATGATGTCCTGTGTGAGGATAATGCTCCAGCACAGGCAAAAATCCACAAAAAACTTCACAGGTCTTGAGCAGAGTGACAGGTCTGGTCACATGTATCCTCCTTGCAATTTCTCCTACTACTCCACTCCCTCAATGGAGAACGATTTGTTGAAGTCAGGAGATTTGAGCACAGGGAAGTGACACAGCAGAGACCTCAGGCGATCAAAGGCTCTCTGGCATGCATCATCCCAAGTGAACTTTACGCCTTTCTTCAGTTGGTTGGTGAGACTGAGAGCAATCTCAGCAAAGTTCTTGCAGAACTTGCGGTAGTAGCCGATCATTCCAAGGAAGCGGCGCAAAGCTTTTTTGTTGTCAAGAACTGGAAAGTCCATGATGGCTTGGACTTTAGCATTTATGGGTGCCACCTTACCCTGGCCTATGACGTAGCCAAGCTACGTGACAGTAGCACAACCAAAGTCACTCTTGTTCAGGTTAAAAGTCAGGTTAGCCTGGGTCAAGCGCTGGAACAATGTCTCTACATCTTTCAGATGTTCTTCCCAGGAGTCACTCCATGTGATCAGGTCGTCGATGTACGCACCCGTGGGTGGCAATCCGGCGATTGTAGACTGTATCATCCTTTGGAACGTGGCTGGGGCATTTTTCATGCCAAAGGGTAGGACTTCATACTGGTACAACCCAGATGGTGTGGCAAAAGCAGAGATGCTCTTGGCCCTCTCAGTTAAAGACACACACCAATAACCCTTCAATAAATCAATCTTGGTCAGAAACTTTGCTTGCCCTACTCTATCAATACAATCATCAATCCTAGGTATTGGAAACACACCAGTTCTAGTTACAGCATTGACTTTGCGATAATCTGTACAGAATCTAGTACTTCCAGGTTTTGGAACTAGCACACAGGGTGAACTTCAATCTGAGTCGGAGGGTCTGATAATATCATGTTCTAACATGTACTCAACCTCTTTCTCAGCAATCTTTCTCTTTTCAGGATTCATCCGGTACGCATGCTGTTTTATTGGTTTGGCATCACCAACATCTACATCATGAGAGGCTATAGAAACTCTCTTTGGAACATCAGGAAATAGATCTTGATATTCCTTGATCAACCTCTCCAACCGATCTTTCTGTAAGGGTTCTAAGTGCTGGAGTTTTACATCAAGATTTTGCAACACTTCAGAATTTGTCAATTTACATGAAAAACTTCAGCTTTAATTCTAGGCTCATCTTGAAACTCCCCCTCATCTTCACAAGTCTCAGCCATAAGACAATCTGAAGTGACAGCTGCAACCCTAGCATTCCTATCATGATAAGGCTTCAGCATGTTAATGTGACACAACTGTTTTGGCTTTCTGCTATCTGGAGGCTTTACAGTGTAATTGAGATCATTGAGTTTTGCCAGGATTTCATACGGACCATGAAATCTAGCCTGCAATGGATTGGACTGCAAGGGAAACAACACAAGAACCTTGTATCCTGGTTTAAACTCACGGCTTCTAGCCTTATGATCATACCAAGTTATCATTCTTCCCTGACTTGATTTCAAGTTAGCTAGGTCACAAGCTGCACGCAATCTTTCCTTGAACTTGCTAACATAGTTTAACAGACTGATATGTGGCTCTTTCTCTTGCCATTGTTCACTCAACAATAGCAAAGGTCCTCTCACTTCATGGCCAAACACTAGCTCAAAACACTAGACTCCTGCACTGCTTCTCTAGCTGCAAACAACAGCAAATGAACACCTTCATCCCAGTCTTTCTCATGGTCATAACAATAAGTCCTCATCATTGTCTTGAGAGTGGAATGAAACCGCTCTAAGGCACCCAGACTCTCTGGATCAGGGGTCCCCAATCTTTCCCAGAAAGGGCCGGTGTGGGTGCAGGCTTTCATTGCAACCAAGCAGCTACACACCTGATGCTACTAATAAAGGTTATTAGCAAAGATTCAAGGGGTTATTTAGTAGTATCAGGTGTGTAATTGTTTGGTTGCAATCAAAGCCTGCACACACAGCGGCCCTTTCTGGGAAAGATTGGGGATCCCTGCTCTGGATGGTAAGCACTAGAAAGAATCTGCTTCGCACCTAGTTCATGCACAACCTGCTGAAACAAACCGGAAGTGAAATTGCTACCTTAGTCTGACTGAATTTCCCTGGGAAGGCCAAACAATGTGAAGAACTTTATCAAAGCCTTCGAGATTGCAGTTGCCTTGATGTTACGTAGAGGTATGGCTTCAGGGAATCTGGTAGATGCACACATGATTGTCAACAAGTACTGGTTTCCAGATCTAGTCTTGGGTAATGGACCAACACAATCAACAATGACCTTAGAGAAGGGCTCCCCAAATGCTGGGATAGGCTGCAATGGAGCTACAGGTGGGTCTAACTGGTGTTTTCCAACTACCTGACAAGTGTGACAGGTTTTGCAAAAGTTGGAAACGTCTTTCCGAAGCCCGGGCCAGAAGAAGTGTTTCATGATCTTATCAACAGTCTTAGTAACACCAAGATGACCTCCTAAAAGTAAACTATGAGCCATTGTTAAGATCTCATTCCTGTAGACCTTCGGAACAACAATTTGCCTGACCACTGCCCAATCTGCATTGGCAGGGATATCAGGAGGGCGCCACTTCCGCATCAACACACCATCCTTGAGATAATACCCAACTGGAACTGCACCTATTTCTTTGTCAGGAAGGGCTCTCCTCTTTAGTACACACATTTCAGGATCATTAGTTTGCTCCTCAATCAACTGCTTTCTGGACAAAGACAAGTCTCCAGACACATCAGAATCACTAGACCCATTTGGCTGACTGAATAGAGAACTGATAAAAGTATCTGATAAGTCCTCAAACGGAGGAACCATAGTAGGCCGAACAGCGTCATGAGGCGAACCACCTGAGTCATGACTATTCAATGTGCAGGACGGCAACACATCTTCTTCTTGAGCCTTCTTGGCCATAGCACGAGTCACTGCGCAAGAAGGATACAGAGATGGGTCTTTATCGCCATCTTCAGTGCTCGGCTGTGAAATAAGATGTACAGGGGGAACTACATTGCCCCCAGCTAGGTCATTGCCTAGCAACAGAGAAACACCCTTGATAGGTAGACTTGACATAAGTCCCACCTTTACCTGTCCTGTAACTAAATCTGACTTCAAGAATACAGAGCGCAGGGGTACAGATACAGTCCTCCCTTCAATACCTTGTACAAGTATGAAATCCCCAGAAGCGGTCTCATCACGTAACTCCAAGGAGTCCATCAACAAAAGTGACTGAGAAGCTCTGGTATCCCTTAGGATATATATGGGGACAGGAGTAGTATGCTCATTCAGAGCCACAAATCCCTCTGACACAAATGGAAGAAATTCCTCCCTCACAAAGTCAGCTGTATCAGGCTTTTCAGCCCCACATGAAGCAGGCAATTTAGCAGATCGATCATCTACAGGGGTTTCTAACCTTGTTTTCACAAAGGCATTTGGTTTGGTATCCTTTTCTTTTTCTTTCTTAGCTTTGAGGAACCAAAAGTTAGTTGTAACATGACCAGATTTCTAGAAATAACTGCAAACTAGACCACTTTTGTCACTGTCAGCTTTCACACTTTGATCAGACCTGTTCATGGATTTCTGAGCACCATCACCAGATTTGTCTTTGTCTTTGGGTGAGGAATCTTGGGTATCACCGTTACCTTTTTTTCTGAAATTGGAACCATCTATTGTTACTGCTAGACTGAAATTTAGTCTTGTGTGAGAACATATTCATCTGCAAATTTGGCAGCTGATTGCAAATTCAGTGCTTGCTTCTCATTTAGGTAGGTCTTAATATCATCCTTAACACAGTTCTTGAATTTTCAACTAACACCATCTCTTTTAGTGAGTTTAAATCATCCTTGACCTCCATAGAAGTACACCGGCGCTCAAAGCAAACCTGCTTCTCGTTAGCAAATTCCACATAAGTCTGATTGTCAGATTTCTTCAGACCTCTGATTTCTGTTGGTAAGCCTCTGGAACCAACTCTCAAAATAACCTTTTTAACAACCTCATAATCAGAGGAATCATCTGCAGACAAAGCCGAATAGGCTTGTTGAGCTTTACCCTTGAGGACAGTTTGCAACATCAGAGGCCAGTGTTCTTTTGGCCCCTGGCAACTCTTTGCTACCTTTTCAAAACACTGAAAATAGTTGTCAACATCCTTTACTGCAAATGAAGGCACCAGTTTTACCTCCTGGCTTGCCCGAAATTTGTTTATAGCTTCAATTTTAATTTTTAGCTGCTCCATTTGGAGTCTTTCTTCTCTATCCAACTTCTCTAATTCAAAATCTCTCTGTCTCTCTCTTTCTGCTCTTTCCTCTTTCTCTCTCTCAAATTCTCTTTATTTTTCTTCTCCTGCTAATTTTTCTAACTCAAACTGCCTTTGTTTTTCTTTTTCTGCCCTCTCAAATTCTCCAATTTGTTATGGCCACAATTTGTTATAACATATATGACAGCAAGGGATGACAGACAAAATTTTAAAACTTCAACACATTTAATTAAACAAAGGCAACTAACAACGAACTACTCTACTGACCAAGATTGTTAAATACAAGAACAAAAATATTTACAGTCCCTTTGGTTGAGTTGCTTTGTGATGTCCTGGGTGAGGAAAATGCTCCAACACAGGCAAAAATCCGCGAAAAACTTCACAGTTCTTCAACAGAATGACAGGTCTGGTCAAATGTATCCTTCTCCTTGCAATTTCTCCTACTACTCCACTCCCTCAGTTTTCCTTCTTATATACTCTTTTGCAGACCCCTCCCACATTTACACCTCTTTTTTTAAAATTCTCTGGGACTTGTCCCAAACATGCCCAAACCTAGCTCCAGTCTGGGCTTAACATAAGAAAGGTCAATACTGCCATCTAGTGGCTCCTAATGGCCATGGCCATCTAGTCTTTCTAAAACAGTCAATTTTATGTTGTTGGGTGCTGTCATTTTTTTGGTATAACATGGCAAAGATGGCACCAAATTTATTTTTTCCTTTATTTTTAAACCTTAATATCTTCTAGACCATTCATCACAGAGGGCCAGTTTTTACGAAGTACACAGCATGTGTGAGGTGGTGTATGTTCAACATCAAACCTCTGTCTTTGAAATTGCACTTTCCACAGTCCTTCAAATATGCAGTCATATTTGAAGAGTAGAATTTTCGATCAAATTCAAGCCCCCAGAATTCTGTGATAAATGAAAAGCACATGTGTAAAAGTCCATAATCTACAAGTACTTTTGCCAGATTTCAACCCGTGAAAATTTGAAGGACCTACCTTAAATAGTTTTGTAGATACAACTTTCTGAATATGGCTCTCCAGAAAACTGCTCAAAACAGGTCAGGGGGTAGTTGACAAAATGTTTTTTTTATGACAAAAGTATAAGGAGTTGGGAGCTAAAATTTGGGACTTTTCCTATTGGGAAGTGTGGGAACCTCCTGTAATTTTTTCAGTCAAATCTGAGATAGTTGAGCGGGGGCATTCGGACGTTTGGCGTGGAATGACTCTGCAGCAGTATTACACAAGAGAAAACTGGTTCGCTTTTCAGCTAGGCTAACCCCTGTGGGCTCCTGGTCTAGAAAGTGATGGCTTTGCACTGTTTGCAATTTTTATAGATTTTATGTAATTTACAGGTCATTGTGTTCTATCTTCATATTTTACAGTATCCAAACTTTTTTTTAGAAACAAGGCTGTAAGTTGCTTATCTTCTTAGGCTGGAGTTATACTTTATTTTTAAAATGTGTTAGTGGGTATTTCATGACCATTTGGAGCATTTGTTGCACTTGGCCTCAGATATTTACACCACGCATGTGCAGGATGCAAGACACACTTGAGCAGAGGGGCACTGTAGGGGCAGTATGGCAAAGTAACTATGATGCGACAGGATCAGGGGTTTACCTGCAAATCTGGGAATTCCATACAGTCTGGTCTGTCAGTTCTCTGGTTTGTCTTCTTGTGGAATTGTCCATTAACAAGCAAAGTACATTGGCAGGTATATTAACAGTTCCTTTCATGAAGCAGCCGGCTGTCCACACAAAAGCATGATTGAAAAGCAACCATAACATCAGCCTGTGGAAAGCTTAGGAGGTATACCTAATAAACTGACTCAGGGAAATAAACTGTGATCCCAACCCTGGAGACCGATATAAAGGCTTGTAAGCATGATTCCACGCCCAGCTCAGTTGATACCACGCCCCCCACGCCGCATCAGGGTCACAAGTCTGAAACTCAAAAAACAAATTTGAAACTGAAAAAATAAGATCTGAATCTGAAAAGATAAAACATGCAACTGAAAAAAATAAGACCTCAAATGTCAAAATATATATGGAAGTGAAAAGTGAAAATAAATAATTTATTCAAAAGAATTACCAAAGTGAATCAAAATTATATTTAACCTGAAAAAACGTTTCATACACTTATTTTTATTTTGAATACACTGTTATATTTTTCAAAATTCAAGATCAACATATGAATTTTCAGTTTCAAATTTTATTTTTTCAAGTACAAAACTTTCGACCCTAATGTAACTCCATGAAGCAGCGAATGAGAAATCAAATTTAGCTTCGAAGTAAAGGCGAGTTTATCATTTTAATTTAGCGAATGACGACATACTTAACTTACCGTTCGCAACTTTTGGTTTTAACGTTATCGTTATGGTAGTAATAATTCCAACGTTACGTGGCGATATAGCACGCCAACTTATTTACGCGAGTATTCGCGTCTGTGCTTTGACTTCGAAAGCACTCTGTCGAGCGAAAAATTCGTTTCGCATCCGGTGTGAAAGCGGCTTAAGTCTGTATTGTTTGATTGTCCATTTCTATTAATTATTAAATTTAGCGTGCTAAACCAGCGCATCTGTCCTCCTACGCTGCTGCAACGAAGAAGTCAATGAAACTTCAATTAAGTTTATTTGAGCTAGCTAACCTATCTAGCTGCATTGCTGCAGACGGATGGAAATGCCGTAATATTAGATTTGTTCGACAGCGAACGTTCGCTTTGCTTGCTAGTGTGAGTTAGTTAGATAGCTGGCTAATTATGCCGCGTCTGGTGACTCTGTCATCGCGTTGCATTCTAGTGAAAATTAAATGAAACCAATGCGTCAGCTACTTTAATTTTAATCACTTACGTCTGTAGCTTATTTGAATGGCTTTTCTCCTCAGTACTTTCTTTCTACGCGGTCAGTAGCCTTGGACCATTTCAGCTTTTCTGTTGCATTTCCGTTGCTGTAGAAACGCATGTGGAACTTCCTTGTCCTCGTTTCTGTGACTTGCATCTCTTCCTTGTGTCTTATCTGCGTTGGGATGAGGAGCTGAAATCTTACATCAAGCCAGAGTAGGGAAACATTGAGCTTTCATTAGTGCCTCGGTTGGTCCCCTCAGTTCCCAAACGCTGACAGAGTGTTGTTAAAAGAAGTGGTGAGTGGTGAACTTTCCCTTGTCCCAACTTTCTACACAAGTGTTGTTTGCATCAAATTCAAAATGAGCATAGCCTTTAGTAAAATAAATAAATAAAAAAATAATACAATTTGCAGATCTCAGCATCTGATATGATGTCCTGATATGATGTCTTTGCACTATTTGTAATTTTTATAAATTGAATGTAATTTACAAGTCATTGCATTCTATTTTCATATTTTACAGTGTCCACACTTTTTTTTTTTTAGAAACAAGCATAGATTGTTTTAAAAGGTGGACGCAGTAACAGTAACGTCACCCATTGGTGTCAGCATACCATTTAGGAAGCCTCGGTTTTGGCAATTTGAACAGCACCATTTTATTATTTTGAAACCGGATGTGATCACTATTAGACGAGAGCGTGAATTGAAGATCCGGGGAGGACCGCTGGTCAGGATCTTATTTTGATGGGGAGAAGTTTGTATGGAATGGTTGGAACTTGCTCCGAGGCAGGTGAAGCGGATGAAAGGAGTGAGGGCATAGAGGAAGTTCGCTGGTCGATTTTCTGACGGGAGAATTTGGAAAGTTTGACGTTTTGTTGAATAGTTACCTATTGATTGGGGATTTAATTTCAGACGAATGGAGAGTGCTGAGGTGGAAGGGAGTGAAAAGAAAAGGAAAAAAGGAAGTGAAAATGAAATCGATGAAGGGTTATTTGTTGTAGGGATGAAAGCGGTTGGAGGTAAATGGAAAAATAATAAAATATTTAGTGACCGTCACCTTGTCGGGACATTTGTTAAAAAGGAAATCGGGGATGTTTTTTAGGCCCGGGCCACACTGCCTGCTGCTGCGTTGCGTCTTCCGCAGGTCGCACGCGTCTTTTCGTTTCGGTTCCCATGTCATTCAATGAGAGCGGCCGAAGCTGCGCGTCTCACGCATGCAGAAGACGTACTGCTCGCATGCGGAAAGTATAGATTCGGACTCCTGCCGAATTTTTCCGCAAGACGCATGCGGAAAAAGGCAAACCAGAGCTGAAAACGACTGTCAGAAACAGTAATATCGCCATTAATACATAAACTTCGATTAACTGCCGAGGATGCGTGTCTGTTGCAAGCATGAAGCAGGCAATCAAAAGATGTAACAACACTTCCGGCATGTTTATCATATTAAAAGATCGTACGGACATAATCCTTTCCGCTCGATTCAGCAATGCTTCGTGAAATATTGAAACATGTAGTGGGAAATTCGCGACTTTCATCGTTGGCTGCTGTCATTAACGGGTATACAACCTATGGAAAAGTATTTCGTCATTCTCAACTTATTTTTAAAAACTTTAATACGACGTTGCTCGTTTTATTTCGGATTTTTGGACTTTGCGGGAATATGCCATTCATTGCGGTGCCAAGCCAATGAACATAGCTTATTATGATGATGAATGAAGTATCAGAGCAGTACTTTTCCGTATCTCTCACTCTGGCCATGACACCCCCGCGATCGATGAACCTACATACGACTCCCCACTTGTATCAGCAAGTTCAAGTGATTGTTTCCACTTGTAAAGAGAGAAAAAAACTAAGCTGGATTCAGCATGGACCTATAAAACATCCTTTGGATATAATGGCCAGACGAACGTACAGCACACCAGCCAGTTTCTAAATGGTCTGAACACTTCCTTTCACGGTCGTTCGGCGCCTAGCCTTTACGAATGATTTCAGCCTCGAGTAATGTAAATTAGATCGCTTTTGAAAGCACATTCCACATCCCGACACCCTCCCACTACCCCGAAATTACCTTCGGAGAGAGCAAGACCAATTCAAAGGGTTTGCTGTGTATTGTAATGCGATCGTGTAATTAGATTGTTTGTACGATACGCTCAAGCATGCCCCCCCACTGTCCCACTGACCGAGACGCTTGCGACCAGCGGTTGCAGTGCTGCGCTTGCGGAAGACGCAACGCAGCAGCAGGCAGTGTGGCCCCGTAGGGTATGTCGAAGCGGTATTGCGGTCATCGAATGCACATCAAACACACTCAGAAATAGAAGTACCAAAATGTACCTAAAAGGGTACAAATGCTTGTTGCTGGGGGCGTACCTTTTTGAGAGACATTTGCGTACCCCTCAGTGCTGTTTAACATCACTTTGTACCCATTTTGTCAGTCTAAAGGTACACTTCTGGCCTCTTTAAAATAAATATTGTCTCTTGGAGGAACATTCTTAAAAAATGTTCCTGTAAGTACAGAAATGTTCTTGTCTCGTACCCCCTTTTCTGAGTGTGAAGAAACAAAGGGAAAAAGCACTTAAAATTTGTACTTTTGATTTTTCTTCAGTTATCTGTTTTAAAATGAACCCAAAGCCAACTAAGAAGGGTGTGATTGGCAGTGTACCATATTCTTTGAAGGTTGACGCTTTTTTTGGAGGTGGGGGGAGTTTGCGCTGCTCGGCGCTTGACAAGTTTCAGAGAAGGGAAAGCATAAGACAGTATGGCAGTGTTGCTGGAATTTACTCAAGAATTACCTGATAGGATCTATTTGGATTACGTGAGTTATCGGATGAGAGCCTATGAAAGGTTGCCACTCCGATGTTTTTGGTGCCAAGAATCCGGGTATGTTGCTGCAGTATGTAGGGCGAAAGCCTATAGATGTAGACGATGTGGCAACTCGGGGTGTATAGAGGCAGAATGTAAATTTACGAAAGAGCAAGCAGTTTGCTTTCATTGCGGGGGAGATCATGAAATTGGAGATAAAAAATGCAATCGGAGGAAATTTGAAAATGAGGTGGAACGAGTGCAGACCCAAAGTAATTTATCATATGTCGAAGCTGCAAAGAAGGCGAAGATAGAAAGGGGAAATATGAGCGATGGACTGTGTACTGCAAAGAAAGTGATAAAAGAATCAAGGTCTGACACTGAACTTGTAAGTTTGGATAAGCGGAGATTTTTGGCATTTGTGGCAATGGTTATAAATTGTGCAAAGGAAACTGAATCAAAGACGGATAGGATTAGGATGGTGGTCCATGCAGCAAGGGAGGTACTTGGTATTACTGATGTAAAGGGAGAGGAAATTCAAGAGATTTTAGGGAGAGGATTTGGCGAGAGTCAAATGCAAATTAATTAGGTGGTATTAATTCTGAAATTGAAATAATGGGTTAGGGTTATGTTGCAGAGGTGGGGTTTTTTTATTCTTTCTAATGCGTCCAATGCAAGTTGTAAAGTTGGCTGGCGGAGGGAAGTAATACGCCTTAGTAGCGTCTACACTGCAGAAAATATAAAAGAAGAAGAAGAAGGTCAGAATCTGACCGTATAAAACGTACTTGTACCGGACGAGGACCAGAGGATAGCCACGCTCCTAAAGCATATTCTGGCTTTATGCTTTATTCTAGTCTACTTGGGACCATAATTTACAAAAAATGAACATCATGATGTATTGAAGGAGGCTTGAAACTCGCGATATATACAATAAAGTAATGTGGAAAATTATTATTTAAATAATAAATCAGGTGGGAAAGTAGTGTCATTTCCTCATAGACTTCCATAGGATTGAACTTCTTTCTGTAACATCGACGTCGCCATCTGCTGGCCATTATATAGAATGCAAATTTCTGAGATTTCCGCATGGGCCTGTTTTCAGACCCGAGTGCTGCGTCCATCTTTTTATACAGTCTATGGAAACAAGGCTGTAAGTTGCTTATCTTCTTAGCTTTGAGTTATACTTGCTTTCTAAAATGTGTTTGCATATCGGCTGCCTCGTGTATTTCACGACCGTCCGGAGCATTGGTTGCACTTGGCCTCAGATATTTACGCCATGCATGTGCAGGATGCAAGACACACTTGAGCAGAGGGGCACTGTAGGGGCAGTATGGCAACGTAACTATGATGTGACAGGATCAGGGGTTTACCTGCAAATCTGGGAATTCTATACTGTCTGGTCTGTCAGTTCTCTGGTTTGTCTTCTTGTGGAATTGTCCATTAACTAGCAAAGTACATTGGCAGGTATATGAACAATTCCGTTCATGAAGCAGCTGGCTGCCCACACAAAGGCATTGCTGAAAAGCAAGCATAACATCGGCCTGCGGAAAGCTTAGTAGGTATTCCTAATAAACTGACTCAGGGAAATAGACTGTGATCCCAACCCTGGAGACCGATATAAAGGCTTGTAAGCCTCCCCCCCCCCCTTTCCTCTTTAACTTTGCAGTATATCTGGTGCTAGGTGGCTGGCAGAAAACACTGATCCAGGAGGATGGCTTCAGGGGGATCTTCAGGCAATGGGGAGTAGAGATGGGATGAGGAGCCAGGCGTAGTATAATTGGATCCAGGCCAATAGGTCAGTAGCAGCAGAGAGGTACTCCAGATAACTGTGGCCCATTCTCTAAACTCTAGCTTCACTGCTAATCAATGTATACATTTTAATAGTTTGTTTCAAAGCAAGCTGGGCAGGTTATTTGAGTATCACTGATATTGGAAATCAAGCAGGCTGGGCAGGCATTGCAGAGTTAGTCTTAAAATAATGGAGGGCTATGGGATGTTTTAAAGGCCAGGATTAAAGGCAGGCCTTTGTGTAGATTGCATTGCAAACTAGGGTGCCAAGGGCCCAGAAGGTTGCCGGCAGTTACAGTTCCAACAGGAGAAAAGTAACTAGCATCGGTCCGTGGATTCAACAGCAAACCAACAAGAATTCTCGCGAAAGCAACACGTTGTCTACAGGATATTGCCGTTAAAAAGCTCCGGCTCGGCAATGATAGCGAATGGTCCCGTACCACTACAAATCAATTCACGTTTCTTCGAATCAATTCTTCTCTGTGAAAGAAGAGAACTGTTTCATCCGTACACTTACGCGGGCCAATGTTGTGATTCTGCTCTTTTGGTTTTGGTAGTTCTGCCCATGCCCTTGTTTAAGTTTTGTACCTGGCTCAGCAATGTTTATTGATTTTCATGCTTAGTGACCACTGCTCTGTATTCTGACCATTCTTAGTATTGTGTATAGTGTTTTGGTAATTTTAGATTTCTGTTTCATTATTTTTCATGTCTTGTATATTCGTAGTATTTGCCATGTGTCCTAGATCCCTGACCATGTTTATTTCTGCCATGCCTTGCTTTGCACTTCGTCTACCCAGTCTTGTCTCATGTAGGTCTTTGCTCACGGTCCCTTGTCTTGCGTGCCACTCATTCGGGTGATTTATTGGTTTCTGGGTTTCAACCTTCTTTCATTATCTTGTGTTCTTCCTTCCTCTCTCTTTTTGCTATCTACTAACCGGTACTAACAGTTTATTGTTTTCGCTTATTTACCAACCCATATTAACATTGTATATTTTTACGAACTTACTAACATGCACTCGGGATTGTATAGCTGCACATACTAATTAACTAACGATCTCTCAGCAGTCTCCCAATTCTAGTCTCCGCCTCCTTGCCTATCCCTATTATCTCTGCTGCAGTTTTCTGTGGATCTCCACTTTTAGTACTCCTTGACCGGAGCTGTTGTTTTGTACTTAGGTTTGTCTTGTGAACCCTGCCTGCGTTTTGGCATTTGCCAAATTCATATAATTAGATTTATTCCTCATGTGTCACTCCTGATCATTGTATCATTGATTGTACCTGTTTCTCCCTGGTCATGTGTTCATCCCGGATGTGTATTTAAGATGTCTGTTCATGCACTTCCTTTGTCAGATCGTTCTTCCTATGCCACGTTTGTTTACGCCTTGATTCTTCGTGATTTATCTTTCTGACTGGACCGCCTGACTACGAGCTTTGCATATTCCCTGTATTGTACCGCATTCTTGTTTATCGACCTCTTTTTGCCTGACTGCGGATTTTGTGATTGGTGCCCTGGTTTTGATTCTGGATCATGCCCATTAGACTTTGATTTTGGATTGCGGACATTGTACTGTTGCCAGCTCTGGGGGGGGGGGTTTCCCCCTTCAGAAATAAAGCCTCCTTTTTGTATTCTACTGGTTGTCGCACTTGGTTCATTTCGTAAATCCCAACAGCCAATGCAGCTCAGTGAGAAAAGGGTTTCAGTTACCATAATTGAGCAACTCGACTGAGCGGTCACACTTTTTCAGGAGTGACAGACGGCAATACTTCTGCCATTTAGCAAAAATATAATCGTTAAGAAGTCTCCATCATGACATCATGAAATTAGATTTTTTTCTAACCCTAACTTTCACTGTCGTCTGCTGTCAATTTGTGAAGTGCGCCATCTTCTCAATTCACTTCTGATTCTTTCTCTGCTTTCAGAGGATGAATTTTTTTTACACAATACCAGCACTGAGTGGGTCTAGTTCATATTTTTTTATATTCCAAGATGCCAATAGGAACAAACATCCAAAATTGGGTTTTGACCAGTTTTCATTGCCACAATTGATTGTGAAATTACGTCGACCATGCGGTTACAATGCCCGTAAAATTTTTAATTATATATAGGTTAGTGCCTAAGACATACTAATTTCTAAAGACATTATTAAACAAGAAAATTAAAAGATTGATTTTGTCACATGACCTTGACCTTGAAGACCAAAGTCAAGTCCAATATGGGGTGTTTGATCAGCATACATGATTTGTCATTAGTATCCAATACATACCGAAGATCAAAAGCCAACATTAAAGGACTTTTAGGCCATTTTGTCATCACCTGGACCTTGTTGCCCAGGGTCAAATCCAAAATGTCAAAAACAATCAGCACACGTGCTTGCTGTTGGTCCCAATACATACCTAAGCCCTACAAACAATATTAAACAAATATGGGCCATTTGTTTCATATAACCTTGACCTTGAGGCCCAACATCAAATTTGACTGACTGCCTAAGAATGTTCAGCATACATGGTTTCCTATGAATGCCCCAAACATACCTGAGCTCTAATTGCAAAATTCAGCAGGTTATAGCAATTTTTCATTTGATCTTGATGCGCAATGTCATATTCATCTTGCCGAGAATGTCTGGCTTACATACCGAAGCTCTAAATGCCACATTAAGGTGTTATAACACATTTTTGCAGTTTGACCTTCACCTTGAGGCACAAGGTGAAATTTAAACAACCCGGGAATGTTTGGCATACAAGATTACCTTAGACGACCTCACACATATCTAAGCTCTAAATATCATATAAAGCAAGTTATAGCACATTTTTGCCATTTTGACCTTGACCTTGAGGCCCAAGGTCAAAAGTGACTGACTCAGAATGTTCGGCATACCTGATTCCCCACAGGTGCCTCATACACACCTAAGCTCTAAATGCTTTATTAGGAGAGTCATAACACAAAACACCCCGAAAAATGATGAAGTCCAGACTCCTTGCCTTGGTGGCGCTATGAAGGGGTGATTCAATCAAAACGCCGTTTACACCGTTCAACCAGGTCATGATGCTGATTCCAACACTCCTATTAGAAAAATTAATTGGACAGTTTCTGAGAAAATTGTGCCTAAGTGCCAAAAATGCCCATTTTCGACATAAAAATGGCCGCCAAGTCTAAACAAACGATTCAATCAAAAACATTTATGCTCGAGCATTAACTTGATGACCGATTTGATCACATCCCCAAATTAAAAAAAAATTAATCAGACCGTTTTTGAGATACGGCTTTAAACGGACAATGCCGCCGGACGCAAAGTGACGACAATAGGTTACTGGCCTATGGCCGGCAAGCCAAAAAAGAGATAAGGGAGGGAGAAGGTTCAAGAAGGAGACTCATAAATTTATCTTTGAAAAGTGAGGTGTGTGCTCAAAACCCACTTGCCTTGCTGACTGTGCATCCTAAGCAATTTTAGCACATGTTATTTCACCTGAGGTCCGGGGTGGTGGTTCTCAAACACAAGATGATGAAAGCGGCCTTGGGCTGACTATAAAGCAGACTGTACAGGAAATGGGGAAAAATGTGTGACTCTGGATTTGTTCTTCATTTTGTGCAAGATGCCACACTGGCAGTTTGAAATCTTCTCCTGATACCGCTTTCTGTTTGCCAACCATATTTTCCGGTGCATTTGTGACGTTAGATTTGACACACCCGAGGGGGGGCCGGGGTTTGGCGGTGGGCAAGCACTTCTGCTGGCAATGTGAAATGAGTCAATTGCCTATTTTCAGTGAGTTTAAAAAACCGCATTCACCCTCATTTAAAAAACTTCCAAATAATCACTGATTTTGGCATTATGATGGCATATTTGGAACATTCTCAGACTTTTATCATTTCGGCAAGCCTATTCAGGTCTCATTCCCTTCACTATTCTGTTTCATATTTGCAGCTGTGACACTATTATTCTCAGTGGTTTCTTCGCCTTGACAAGTGTCTTTTCAGAGGCCATGGAATCTGATAAGACCAGCAGCTCCACAGAAACAGAGCAGGAGGCCTTGAGACCACAAATATGATTTTTAGCTGCGGCATACTTGTCCCTAGTCTCTTACTACCTCCACATGAGAGTGTCTACTTTATCTTGCATGGAATTGCGCTAGTCTTCCAAATCTTGGCAGTATTCAGTCTTGATTGTGAATGAAAGCCTCTAATGTCTCCAGTTTTGTGTCTGTTTGCCAGTTACTTCTGCAGTTGGCACAGAATTTTCTTTCTTAGTTAGTTGTTATTAGTCTTTGTCTTTTTAATTAAATGTGTTTAAGTTTTTAAAACTGTGTCTGTCATCCCTTGCTGTTGCTGTTGCTGTTGCTGTTGCGTTGTAAATCTAATAACAAATTGGGGCCATAACAAATTGGGGGCTCAAGGTCCGGGATAGACCATTTTGTGAGTAATTTATTGAAAATCTCACATTTCAAATAGTAAAATGGATTTTTTTAATTGAATACATATATATTGACAACAGCAATGGATGATTTCTTGGCATCACCAACCGTAGGGGTTTTGAAGTCTTTTAAAAAGACAGAACTGCTAGAAATTTGCAGACATTTAGAGCTGACAGAGGTGAAACCAGCCATGCGAAAAGCAAGACTGGCTCGAGAGATAGTTGAATATTACATTGATGAAAATGTGTTTGCACCCGGAGATCTGGAACAGTTTCCAGTGGAAAATCCAAATATAGAAATGGAACTTAAATTAAAAATGCTAGAGATTGAAAGGGAGGAAAGAGAAAAAGAAAGGGAAGAAAGAGAGAAAGAAAGGGAGTTTGAGTTAGAAAAATTAGCAAGAGAAAAGAAAATAGAAAGGGAGGAAAAAGAAAAACAAAGAGAATTTGAGTTAGAAAAATTTGCAAGATAGAGAGATTTTGAATTAGAGAAATTTGATAGAGAAGAAAGACTCCAAATGGAGCAACTAAAAATTAAAATTGAAACTAAAAATAAATTTTGTGCCAGTCAGGAGGTAAAACTGGTGCCTCCATTTTCGGAAAAGGATGTTGACAACTATTTCCAGTGTTTTGAAAAGGTAGCAAAGAGTTGCCAGTGGCCAAAGGAACACTGGCCTCTGATGTTGCAAACTGTCCTCAAGGGTAAAGCTCAACAAGCCTATTCGGCTTTGTCTGAAGATGATTCCTCTGATTATGAGGTTGTCAAAAAGGTTATTTTGAGAGCTTATGAGTTGGTTCCAGAGGCTTACCGACAGAAATTCAGAAGTCTGAAGAAATCTGAAAATCAGACTTATGTTGAATTTGCTAATGAAAAGCAGGTTTGCTTTGAGCGCTGGTGTACTTCTATGGAGGTCAAGGATGATTTCAACTCACTAAAAGAGATGGTGTTAGTTGAAGAATTCAAGAACTGTGTTAAAGATGATGTTAAGACCTACCTTAATGAGAAGCAAGCACTGAATTTGCAATCAGCTGCCAAATTTGCAGATGAACATGTTCTCACACATAAGTCCAAATTTCAGTCTAGCAGTAATAATAGATGGTCCCAATTTCAGAAAAAGGGTTATGGTGATACCCAAGATTCCTCACCCAAAGACAAAGACAAATCTGGTGATGGTGCTCAGAAATCCAGTAACAGGTCTGATCAAAGCTGACAGTGACAAAAGTGGTCTAGTTTGCAGTTATTGCAAGAAATCTGGTCATGTTACAACTAACTGTTGGTTCCTTAAAGCTAAGAAAGAAAAAGAAAAGGATACCAAACCAAATGCCTTTGTGAAAACAAGGTTAGAAACCCCTGTAGTAGATAACCAATCTGCTAAATTGCCTGCTTCTTGTGGGGCTAAAAAGCCTGATACAGCTGACTTCGTGAGGGAGGAATTTCTTCCATTTGTGTCAGAGGGATTTGTGGCTCTGAATGAGCATACTACTCCTGTCCCCATATATATCCTAAGGGATACCGGAGCTTCTCAGTCACTTTTGTTGATGGTCTCCTTGGAGTTACGTGATGAGACCGCTTCAGGGGATTTCATACTTGTACGAGGTATTGAAGGGAGGACTGTATCTGTACCCCTGCGCTCTATATTCTTGAAGTCAGATTTAGTTACAGGACAGGTAAAGGTGGGACTTATGTCAAGTCTACCTATAAAGGGTGTTTCTCTGTTGCTAGGCAATGACCTGGCTGGGGGCAAAGTAGTTCCCCCTGTACATCTTACTTCACAGCCGAGCACTGAAGATGGGGATGAGGACCCATCTCTGTATCCTTCTTGCGCAGTGACTCGTGCTATGGCCAAGAAGGCTAAAGAAGAAGATGATGGGGTGCCGTCCAGTACATTGAATAGTCAGGACTCAGGTGGTTCGCCTCATGACTCTGATTGGCCTACTATGGTTTCTCCGTTTGAGGACTTATCAGATACGTTTATCAGTTCTCTATTCAGCCAGCCGGAAGGGTCTGGTGATTCTGATGTGTCTGGAGACTTGTCTCTGTCCAGAAAGCGGTTGATTGAGGAGCAAACTAATGGTCCTGAAATTTGTGTACTAAAGAGGAGAGCCCTTCCTGATAAAGAGATAGACGCAGTTCCAGTTGGGTATTATCTCAAGGATGGTGTGTTGATGCGGAAGTGGCGCCCTCCTGATATCCCTGCCAATGCAGATTGGGCAGTGGTTAAGCAAATTGTTGTTCCGAAGGTCTACAGGAATGAGATCTTAACAATGGCTCATAGTTTACCTTTAGGAGGTCATCTTGGTGTTAACAAGACTGTTGATAAGATCATGAAACACTTCTTTTGGCCTGGGCTTCGGAAAGACGTTTCCAACTTTTGCAAAACCTGTCACACTTGTCAGGTAGTTGGAAAACACCAGTTAGACCCACCTGTAGCTCCATTGCAGCCTATCCCAGCATTTGGGGAGCCATTCTCTAGGGTCATTGTTGATTGCGTTGGTCCATTACCCAAGACTAGATCTGGAAATCAGTTCTTGTTGACAATCATGTGTGCATCTACCAGATTTTCCGAAGCCATACCTCTACGTAACATCAAGGCAACTGCAATCTCGAAGGCTTTGATAAAGTTCTTCATGTTGTTTGGCCTTCTCAGGGAAATTCAGTCAGACCAGGGTAGCAATTTCACTTCAGGATTGTTTCAGCAGGTTGTGTATGAACTAGGTGCAAAGCAGATTCTTTCTAGTGCCTATCATCCAGAAAGTCAGGGTGCCTTAGAGCGGTTTCATTCCACTCTCAAGACAATGATGAGGACTTATTGTTATGACCATGAGAAAGACTGGGATGAAGGGGTTCATTTGCTGTTGTTTGCAGCTAGAGAAGCAGTGCAGGAGTCTACTGGATTCAGTCCATTTGAGCTAGTGTTTGGTCATGAAGTGAGAGGACCTTTGCTATTATTGAG
This sequence comes from Gymnothorax reevesii, assembly GCA_029721435.1. Taxonomy (NCBI): domain Eukaryota; kingdom Metazoa; phylum Chordata; class Actinopteri; order Anguilliformes; family Muraenidae; genus Gymnothorax; species Gymnothorax reevesii. Next base: position 71,462,549 of record CM056585.1, on the reverse strand, counting down.
TGAACAATGGCAAGAGAAAGAGCCGCACATCAGTCTGTTAGACTATGTTAGCAAGTTCAAGGAAAGATTGCGTGCAGCTTGTGACCTTGCCAAAGAGAACTTGAAATCAAGTCAGGGAAAAATGAAAACTTGGTATGATCATAAGGCTAGAAGCCGTGAGTTTAAATCAGGAGACAAGGTCCTTGTGTTGTTTCCCTTGCAGTCCAATCCTTTGCAGGCTAGATTTCATGGTCCTTATGAAATTATGACAAAACTCAATGATCTCCATTACATTGTGAAGACTCCAGATAGGAGAAAACCAAAACAATTGTGTCACATTAACATGCTGAAGCCTTATCATGACAGAAATGCTAGGGTTGCAGCTGTCACTTCAGATTCTCCTATGGCCGAGATTTGTGAAGATGAGGGGGAGTTTCAAGATGATGAACCTAGAATTAAAGCTGAAGTTCTTTCATGTAAATTGTCAAACACTGAAGTGTTGCAAAATCTTGATGTAAAACTCCAGCACTTAGAACCCTCACAGAGAGATCAGTTTGAAAGGTTGATCAAGAAATATGAGGATTTGTTTCCTGATGTTCCAAAGAGAGTTACTATAGCCTCTCATGATGTAGATGTTGGTGATGCCAAACCAATAAAACAGCATCCATACCGGATGAATCCTGAAAAGAGAAAGATTGCTGAGAAAGAGGTTGAGTACATGTTAAAACATGATATTATCAGACCCTCCAACTCCGATTGGAGTTCACCCTGTGTGCTAGTTCCAAAACCTGATGGAAGTACTAGATTCTGTACAGATTATCGCAAAGTCAATGCTGTAACTAGAACTGATGTGTTTCCAATACCTAGGATTGATGATTGTATTGATAGTGTAGGGCAAGCAAAGTTTCTGACCAAGATTGATTTATTGAAGGGTTATTGGTGTGTGCCTTTAACTGAGAGGGCCAAGAGCATCTCTGCTTTTGCCAGACCATCTGGATTGTACCAGTATGAAGTCCTACCCTTTGGCATGAAAAATGCCCCAGCCACGTTCCAAAGGATGCTACAGTCTACAATCGCCGGATTGCCACACACGGGTGCGTACATCGATGACCTGATCACATGGAGTGACTCCTGGGAAGAACATCTAAAAGATGTAGAGACGTTGTTCCAGCGCCTGACCCAGGCTAACCTGACTGTTAACCTGAGCAAGAGTGACTTTGGTTGTGCTACTGTCACCTATCTTGGCTACGTCATAGGCCAGGGTAAGGTGGCACCCATAAATGCTAAAGTCCAAGCCATCATGGACTTTCCAGTTCCTGACAACAAAAAAGCTTTGCGCCGCTTCCTTGGAATGATCGGGTACTACCGCAAGTTCTGCAAGAACTTTGCTGAGATTGCTCTCAGTCTAACTAACCAACTGAAGAAAGGTGTAAAGTTCACCTCGGATGATGCATGCCAGAGAGCCTTCGATCACCTGAAGTCTCTGCTGTGTCACTTCCCCGTGCTCAAATCTCCTGACTTCAACAAACCGTTCTCCATCGCGGTCGATGCTAGCGACCAAGCTTGTGGATCTGTGCTCCTACAGAGAAGTGACTCTGATGACATTGAGCATCCCGTGGCATACTTCTCCAGGAAGTTCAATCGCCACCAAAGGAACTATTCCACAATAGAGAAGGAACTGTTGGCTCTGGTCCTTTCTTTACAACACTTTGATGTTCATGTTTGTACAGGGCAAAAGCCAATGATTGTGTACACTGACCACAATCCGTTAATGTTTTTGAGTAAGATGAAAAACAAGAATCGGAGATTGTTGAATTGGAGTTTGATTTTACAGGAGTTTGACTTGGAAATTAAGCATGTGAAGGGTACAGACAATGTAATTGCTGATTGCTTATCCCGTGTTTGAATGTGTATATATATATCATGTGTTTGAATATTGTATGGTATGTATATATAGACAAGTGTTCACTTAACCATTTTGTATTGAAAAGAAAAATTTTGCCTTTATGAGTCAAAATTTTTCCCTTTTGGAATGGGGGTGTAATGTGAATATAGGCCACTAGATGGCAGTATTTACCTTTTTTTTTGTTTAGCTCAGACTGAAGTCATGTTTAGACATGTCCTGGACATGTCTGGGGCAAGTCTCAGAAAATTAAAAAAAAGAGGTCTAAATATGGGTGGGGTCTGCAAAAGAGTATATAAGGAAAAGAATTGAGACAGTAAAGTAGTAGGAGAAATTGCAAGAAGAAGGATACGTGTGACCAGACCTGTCATTTCTGTTCAAGACCTGTTAAGTTTCTTTTGTGGATTTTTCTCACCCAGCACATCACCAGAAAACCCAAAGGGACTGTAAATATTTTTTGTTTTTGTTGGTAATTAATCTTGGCCTTTAGCGTAGTTAGTTAGTTGTTATTAGTCTTTGTCTTTTTAATTAAATGTGTTTAAGTTTTTAAAACTGTGTCTGTCATCCCTTGCTGTTGCTGTTGCTGTTGCGTTGTAAATCTAATAACAAATTGGGGCCATAACAGAGCAAAGACTCCCAAGTCGACAATTTTATTTTTGTGCCCATCAGTACCTGCTGAATTTTTGACTCTGAGTCTGCTATTTCAGTCTCTGCTCTGATGCTATTTGCTCTCTGTTTTTAAGTTCTGGCTTTGCACTTTTTGAATTTGAGCAGGTCTGTATCTTCTTGAATGGAGAAAGAATTGTGGGGGGGGAAAAAGCTTAAGTGTGGCATGAAGACTTGTGGCAGGCTCATGTAGCTCACTAGAATCACTGAAGGCCTATCAGACCTGTACCCCGAGCATGTCTGTTCAGCACGCTGTGTCTGTTCAGCACGCTGCTGTACTGTAATGCTGCAGCACGTGCTTTTATCAGGGCAGGGCTAGTTTGCTCTGCATAATCATAGTGTTATTGTTCAAGGGTATAGTTTGCCTTGTTTTCCTCATCTGTAGAATAACACAGCTGTGCAAGCATTTGTAATTCAGTAAGTCTGTTTTTATTGCTCATTTTGATTGTATATTTCTAGTCTTGTTGGCAGATGCTGCTTCACAGATGACTCAACTGTTGTGTACTGTGCTTTTCTCAGTGCCATTATATTTCTGTGTGATCAAGCTCTTATTGTGATTGAATGTCTCAGATTACCATAATGTGAATATTAATCACAGATTAACATCATTTATATTTGCACAAGCTCACAAAATACTGCTTCAGTTTTTATGCTAACCCATTTGTTGTAAATATGATTTTGTATAATCATTGAAATAGTGCCTTTTCATTAAAGTTCAAGTCACAAAATATGTATTTTAAAAATAGCGCAGAGACCGTTTGAGATTAATGAATGTAATATGCACTGTTTCATATCCATATTCTGGTTTAAAAAAAAAGAAAAAAAGATTTTCTGTGATTTATCTTTTTATGCCTTTTTTTTTTTTTTTCATTTTCTCCCAACATTCTGCTAAAGCGCGTGCTAATCTGGGGAGCTGTGAGTAACACACCCCCATTCATCTGCAAGTTCTGGAGCAGGTGCAGAGGAAGAGGGCGGGAGATGGGGAGAGAGAGAGAGAGAGAGAGAGAGAGAGAGGGGGGGGGGAGCCTGAGAGGGGGAGAGAGGGAGCCTGTGTAAGAGCCATCACACACACACACACTCACACACACATTCCCCCCCCCCGTGCACTGATGTCACTCACTGAAGCAGTCAAGTGTGGATCTGGGCCAGGCTGAGGTGGGGGGGTTGTGCTGGTGATGGCTGCCCTTGAGCCTTTCTACCTGTTCAGAGACGTGCACCTTTTAGAGGAGGAGTAAGTGCAGTCATCCTCTGTGTTTGCAGTCTTGCAATCCAGCTGTGCATGCATTTTTGCGTATTTTTCTAACCATGTTTGTCTGTGTTTGTTTGGGCGCGTGTCTCTGTGTGTGCTTTTGTCTGAATGTCTGCATGGGGCATGGAGGAGAATGAAGATGGAGCGAGAGAGAGACGGAATGACGTCGTCCTTTGGTTTTCCTCACTCTGCTTCCCTACTGGTGGATGTGCCTGTCACTCAGGCAGTGCGGTGGGCTGGGCTGGAGGAGTGTGAGTCAGACGTGCTTTGTGGTAGAAGTGTGTGATGAACTCGATGGCAAAACACAGGCGCTGTGTCCTGCTCCCCATTCTGCTGTGTCTCTATCTGTCACCTTCCCACCACAGTGACCTGCCGTCCCCCAGCCCAAACCAGAGGTAAGGCTGTCGGAAACCATCCTAAAGCATTACTGCATTAGAGAGCCGCTGAGAACGCATGTTTTCCTGCTGCGTGTGTGTGTGTGTGTGTGTGTGTGTGTGTGTGTGTGTGTCTGTGCGTGCGATGTAATGTTTGTATAGAGGCTGTAACTTTAGCGTGCTTGCGCAAGCTTGCGCGTGTTCCTATGAGCGTGCATGCAGTTTTGTGTGTGTGTGTGTGATGCTGTTTTATAGCTGCGCGCTGCAGTGTGCTGGCGTTATTCTGGCACACGGCTGCATCATTGCATCAGTGAAACATGAGCGCTGCAGCAGGACTGAGCTGCTCTGCAGATGGGACAGCTCTACAGCACAACAAGAACAGGAATGAGAGGAAAACCGGATTCCTTCCTCATCTATCATTTGTCTATTATTCTTCTTATCATTATTATTGTTGTTGGTGGTGTTGTTTTTATGCAGTATCATAGCATTCAAACATTTTACCTCGTGGGTGATTGTCATCGTTGTTTCTGTTCCTGCTGGTGTGTCAGAGTCCAATGGAAGTTTTGAGCGAAATACTCACATTGAGTGAATACTCACTTCACTTAATGGCAGAATCCAGATTTTATGTCTAATATAGTCTACATTTCGTTATTAATGCCTAGCCGTGTCACCATGGCGCTACTTTGGTTATTGCCACCATAACTGCTGCTGTATTAGTGTGTTTATTGGTCTATCTGTCTATAATTTAGATAAAACTACATTGCAAGATAGTGCCATCTCACTCGGTTCATACACGCACTATGATACAACAGAATAATTTGTCTTGCACCTTAATGTAACATTGAGCTGTTATGATTCATGTGCTGTTTTATGTAATTTTATGCCATCTTCTGTTGGTATCTAGCTCTTAAGATAACAGAGCATTAGGAAGACTTCATATGTTAGAAAAAGGTGAGCTTTGTTGGACTGAATGAGTTGGTGTCATCATTCAGTATGTTAATATCTCACTGAGCAGATCAAGCCAGTCAAGTCCACTTGATGTAGCATTTGCAGTTCTTTCTTGTAATCATTTTGCCTTTTTTCAGTCAAGTTCAAAGGCAATGAGTAAATACAATTACTGTGTACCGTTTCATAGCTCATCCAACTGTGGAGGCTGTCCGCTCCTGAAGTCTATTATGTATTCTTTAAAAGAAAATGTGTGGTCAGCGACCAGTTTCCAGATACAAATCAAAATCAATGATGCAAAATATCAGAAATTATTTTTAATTTGTCCATACTGAACATGAAGAATAAAGTTGTTTTAGGGAGCTTTCACACCATTCTCATTTGGTTCGGTTGAATCGCACCAGAGTTTGTTTTCCTTCTCGGTACGGTTTGTTTGGGTCGGTGTGAAAGCTGCAATCGTGCCAGGAATCGCACCAAAAGCATACCAAAACGAGTGTACCGAGACCACCTCCTCTTGGTGGTCTCAGTACGCTTTCAAACGAACCCTGGTGCAGTTCGCTTACTGTGGGAAATGCAAACGGACTATCCAGTGAACCAAAGCAAGGAGGTGAACCAAAGAGGTCCTGGCCAATCAATGAGGGTTTTCTTATTCCTCATGCTTTTTTATTTATGGTCAGTGCTCGTTTCGGGTAATGACTCCCCAAACAAGCAGCTGTTGTAACTGCATGGCGTTGACCTGGCGGTTTGGTCCACTTTCAAAAGTGCAGAGTGAAAGTGAACCAAACAAAATGAAGGTGCAAAATTTTTCGGCAGTCCCCGCCCAATCGAACTGAGTCCCCCAGACTATCCTAGTGCAAAAGCCTTATTGGTTTAACTCTGGTCCTCTTGTTGGTGTTGGTTACTAATGACAGACTCCAGGGGCAATGAAAAGCCAAGGAACCTATCGACTGACAATTACTTGGACCTGCTCTAAGGAAGCGATTGAATACACCTGCTTAATCAGAAACAACTGCTGAGGCATTTCTTAGACATTATGATCCCCTGAAATAGTTTAATTTCTGCACATAAAAAGTATATTCATTTCTTCTTGGTGAACCAAAACATTTAAAAATTCAATAAAAGCCATTTAATAAAAGCTTTGCGCTTAAAGTATATAAATGCAAATATGAAATGTTGGAGTTTAGAGGCCAATTAAAAGGAATAATTGAAGCACTGATTACTAAAACCCCACAAGTCAAGTCAAGTGTGACTTATGGGGTTTTAGTAATAAATGCTTCAATTATTTGGTCCAAACATTACAAAACATCAGAGCGTTTGTGCTGTGATTGAAAACACAGCATACAGTCATTTTCCATGTTAACTGGTGTTTATTCAATTGTAATTATGTGGAGAGTAAATAGTTATAATAGTTTGTAAAAGTTTGATAGTTATAAGACTTTTTTTCCCACCATTTCATTTTTGAACCCTCTCATCTGAAATGTAACTTGTCTGTTTTTGTTGGCAGCTCAAAGTCGTCACTGTCCCCATCAGTTCGCATCAGGGAAGGTGAGTAATGCAGGCACTTTATAAAATAACTATCTGCTACCCAGAGTGAAATTACCATTTTTTTTTTGCGTGCATTACCGTTTTTTAAAAATTGGGCGACGTCAAGTCCTTCCAGGGGTCCAAGTGGATATTCACACCAAATTTGGTGATGATTGTTTGCGAAATGTGGGAGAAAAATGTGTACATACACACAGACAGACAGACATCAACCTCTAATATATTATAGATAGGCCTGTTTCCACCGTAGGAACTTTAGGGTAATTTTAAGGGGCCGGGGCCGTTGTTGTGTGTCTCCACCGCCGAAGCCACCCCCGAAGGACAAAGTTCCGGAACTTTTACAGGGTCTATAAAAGTCCCTGCTTCGGAGTAGGTACTCTGAACGGCCCGAAAAACTCCTGGGTGGGGCTTGGAGTTTACTTGGCGCTCATTGGATTTACTCAGGGCGGGATGTGACGTCAACAGAAAGCGACAAAATAGCCGGCATTTTTAAAACTCAGGTCGCGTTTTTTAAAAGGAGTTCCTGCTACTTTGCCCTCTCGGTGGAGACACGGCAGTTGAGAGGGCCGACTGAGAGGACATTCCTGTAGTAGCTCCTCCACCCCAAATACTACCAGGAATCTTCGGTGGAAACAGGCCTATTGTGGACATTCAATCAAAGCCTATGCATCATATCCACTTCAGCATCTGATACAGCATCTGTTTGGACTGAATTATACCGACTCAGTGTGTGGACTTTAATAGCAGATCATTGTGTTGTGTGTGTGTCTTATTTTTGGGGTTCAGATGCTGAGGTCAGTGAGGATCACAGTTTCCCCCATGAGAAGAACTCCTCAAACCCCCCCAGCAGGACTCTGCAGGTATAGCCCTCAGTGACCCCATGATGACATCAGCTTGATCCCTCGCTTACTCCATAAAGGATTAAGTGTGACCAAATACCTCCCTGCGTTTTCTTCACCATCTGAGACAAAACTGTTGTTATTATCTGTTTTTTTATGAATGCTGTCTAATTTTTTACTTTTATAATTATTTTAGTTATTATTATTATTATTATTTACTTTTTTACTTCATTGCAATTCATAATTGCTCACTTACTATCCCACATTGCACCAGTTTAACTCCGCTGCCAGCTGAAATTTTGATAAATGATTAAACTCTCAAGTAGAAAATGGACTGCTTAATGACTGATTTTCAATTTTTGAGCTCCTGTGGGTGCAGTAGCACATTACATCAGGCCTCCTCAGTGGGATCCACAAACAGTGAGAATGTAGCGGGGAAATGGGCAAAATAGCAGTTGGGCTATTCAGGCCTGGGGCATTTTTTTGCCCCTCTGGTACTTTGAGAGCATCACTGTGAATATTCTGTGAAATGTACTTTACGAATAAAATTAACGTTAATTCCTCACAGTCAGATGGGACAGGCCAAAGACGGACTCCAAAAACTCCGCCCACACCGAACCGGAAGCTGCTGCAGACCGGCTTCCCCTCCTTCCCTCCTCTCAGCGTGGCTCCCGGTGGGGTGACGTGTATCCTGTTCCGCGCACGCAAGATGGCCATCAGCCACTACAACCACAGCGCCGTGGACCTGACCGAGCGCACTTTCGGCCCCAGCGCGCTGGTGGACACTGGAGACTCCACATGCAGCAAAGACCATGCAGTGTGAGTTTGAGTGAGAGCATCAGTGCAAGTGTGTGTGTGTATGTGTGTGTCTGCTTGTGTTACTGACCCCAGTGGAGAGATGTGTGTGTGCTTGCCTGCTACAGTGGAGCTTATTTGTCCAATGAAACCGTGTGTCCTCACAGTTTCAGAGTTGCAGTCAAATTCCTGTTTTTCTGAGGATCTGTAGCTTGAGTGCCGAAATTAAACTTAGTGGTCCTGTGTATCTTGTTTGCTCACCGAAGCCCTGGGAGACAACCGTCAAGGCAGAGATGGGAAGTATGTAGGCGGTGACAGGATAGAAAACAGAAGCAGGGCAAGAAAGTCAGGATATGAGTCAGGCCCTCACAGACCTGCTCCGCCAGGTCATATTAATTAATTGTTAATTATAAACAAATTACTGATTAATAAATTTGACAAAATTAGGCATAAGATGGACAGCTCTGTAATGATCATCAGCGATTTATTGTATGAAGGATGACATTCCTGATGCTGCAGTAGAATTAGCTGGCCACAGACGGGACACTGAACTGCGGTAAGTCAGATTTCTTTAATGTACAGTTTTTGCTTTGAAACCCCACTCTGCAACTGGATTTTTGAATTTTTGAATCACAAACCTCAGAGCATCACACTATGTGTCCTGATTTCATTCACCCTCATTCTTATGTGTGGTAGGGAAGCCTGGCTGCAGGTTGCTTAGCTGATTGCCAAGCAGTTTGATGGTTCAAGCACTCGGAGGGGCTTGGGGTTCTGACTTGTTCTGAAAGATGAAGTTGGGAAGCGTGCTGCCATTGGGCCCCTGAACAAGACCCTAAAACTGTAACATTCCTCAAGGGGATTTAACCCTGTTTGTCTCTATCCCTCCTCACTTGGAACTTTGGAACTGTACTTTCTGGCTTTCTCAAATTTTCTTGAGAAAGAAAAATGTTCACAGTCAAACAAGAATCAGACTACAGGTAGGAAGCACAGGATCTTGTAGAACGGCGCTCGTGTGATGATCTGTCCTTGAACACAAAAAAGACGAAAGGGCTAATCTTTGAATTCCAAGTGTCTATGAGGGCGGAGCTCTCTTCACTGCGAATACAGGGGGAGGAGATGGAACAGAAGTTTGAAGTTTCTTGGCGTTCACATTACAGAAGACCTTATGTGGTCGTTGAACACCTGCCACCTTGTGCTAGGCTCAACAGCGTGTTTTCTTTCTAAGAAAACCTTACCTGAAGAGCTACTGGTCAGTTTCTACAATGGCACTACAGAGGCTATTCTGAACTACCACTTTACAGTGTGGTACACCAGCTGCTCTATCTCAGGCTGAAAGAACCTGCTGTGCGTGGTGAAGATGGAACGGTGGATCATCGGTGGGAAGCTCCTGGACTTGGAGGAGCTGTGAGCAAAACCACCTCCCAAGAGAGGACTGCAGCATCGCCAGGGAACCAGCCCACCATGAGCATCGCCCGTTTGCCATCCTGCAGTAGCACGAAGGGTACAGAAGCATACAGGCTCACACAGCTAGGCTGAAATGCAGTTTCTGTCCTCGTGTCGTAAATAGGCTTTCACGCTGTAAACTCCCTGACCCACCAACCCCTACATCGCCTACCTCTGCGATCCACTGATGGTTGCAAACCCAATTGTGAGAAAGGTGGCCCATCATAGAAAATTCAACTAAAATCAGGAGTGAGTGATTTGAAAAGTCCATGCACCCTCTACTATATTGATAAATCTACAAAGCATTATTTAATTCTTTAACTTTTGAATTCAATTGATTATTGAAAATATAAGCTTACTTTAAATCTGATGACTGCAACAAACTCCCAAAAAGTTGGCACGGGGCAAATTATAATTGAAACTTGTTGATCCTAAGCTCTTTGTCAGATTTACCTGACAATTTGCTGGTACCCAGTTATACACCTGGGTGGAGTGAGGTGTTTTGCCCAAGAACACACCATGAAAGCTGTGGCAAGGACTTGAACTCAGGATCTTTTGATCCAAGGTCAAGCACCCTTAACCACTGTGCCACCACCTCCCGTGGTATTGACTCTGAAATGGCTCCTGTGTGTGATTAACCCCTAACTGCCTTCTGGGTAGCATCACCTACTGAATTGCTTCCATAGCTCCTGTATAAGATTAACTCCAGATTGACTCCTGAGTGCTGATTAACTGTTTCTGCATGCAGGCTTTCCCTGAACTTCGGAGATGTGGAGCATCTGAAGGGACTAGTCATCAGGTTTGTGTCTCACACACACACCAACAGCTGCTGCAGAGCTGTGGAAGCACAAAACATCCCTTTAAATTATTGATCACTCATGACATGTTTTCAGTCATTTTCTTAACATAACACAAATTCCAAAAACACTGAAGACGAGACATGTAATGCTTCATTTGGATGCAAAATTGAATTTCAGTTGACATGTTTGAAAATTGTGGATACATGTTGCTAATCTTCGTTTTCTTTATTGTAATTATTATTATTATTATTTTTATTATTTTTTTTTTATTTGGCATCTCCAATCCCAGCCGAATCTGGAATGCCCAATTGGCGAACTATGGTCAAAGCTTGCTGGAATGCGACCCCTTGCTGCCAACTCAGGATAGTGAAGACCGTTCACGGCTCTCCTCCGAAGCACGTGCCCGTCAGCCACTGCTTCTTATACACTCATTGGTTGAATCTTCGCAAGTTCAGAACGAGGGCGGAGGATACCCGGACATGAACAAACTTTGAATCTTCCTGACGAGCGCCTGTCTGGCCAACAGGAGCCGCTTGAGCAACGAACAAAGCTGTTTATTTATATCCCCTAACCCGGCTGTCCCTTCCCAATTTGAATCCCTGTAGTGTGATGGCCAATTGTGCGCTACGCTGAAAAAGCTGCCGACCGCTGCCGGCTGGTACGACCGCGGCTCGAACCCGCGACGTAATAGTCACTTTTGCATTGCAACGCAGTGCTTTCACAGAGTGAGCTATCCGGCAGCTCTTCTTTATTGTAATTCTTAAAATCAGGAACTGCAGATTAGATGGCCCGCATTCCAGAATGTCCTAATAGTCAGCAGGAAAGTTTACGGTGTAGGTTATTTTCCCCTGCCGCCGCGGTAGCAAGCGAAGCGGGGGACATAGTATTCAGCTCTGTCTGTGCGTCCGTCACGTCCCGTTTGTTGTGAACGCGATATCTCAAGAACAGTTTGACCAATTTCATTCACCTTTGGCTTCAATGTGTATTAGTGTGATACGCCGACCCCAGTCGATTTCCGTGACGTGGCTGGGGACATGGTCACGTTTAGTGGCAACACTTGTTGTATTTGTAAAGTGTATTTGGTGAATGAAACTTAGTTATTATGTCTCCCCACCCGGAGGGAGAGGGGAGAAATATTGTTATAGGCTTGGTTCAAGTTCACATTCACGTGCTCATTTGCGTTCATGTTGGTGTCGGTGTTCCCAAGTCGTTTCTGGAGCGTAACTCCAAAACCGTTTGCATGATCTTAAAACTTTGCATACGTACTACTCAGGTTCTGAAGTGGTGCCTTTTGGTATGTGCCTGTCTGTCTGTCCGTCTGTCTGTCTGTCCAGATTTGATCCATTTTTCCGAGTAAAAACACATTCTAGTTATAATTGAAATTACTGATTGATCAGTTTAATAATGTATTAACAAGAGAGCTGCGTGTTTAACTGCTGATGGATTATTCAAAACTGTGGAAAAGTGTTCATCAAGGAAAATGACTGAAAACTGGTGAAGACTAATCAACAATTCAGCGGATGTTTTGTGCCTCCTCTAATCTCAGCTGGGCAGCTAGCACTGACACGCACATTCACTCATTTACTCTCGCACACATCCCATACACACAAACATACACTCAAACTCCGCTTCTCTGTGGTTCTGACACACAGGCTAGAGATGTCCAACATTTTTTACGAGTCCACAGAGCAGACCTGGTTTACGCTGGACAGCATTCAGATCCTGTACAACCATGAATTGGAGGCCATGTTCGATGCCCCAGAGATTTATGCCCCTGCTACACACTCCTACCACTGCAAGCACGTCAGCAGCTTGCAGAAATATGATTCCCTGCTGGTGCCGAACAAAGTGAGACCCAGTGAGGGGGGTCACGGAGTGGAGGAACCCAGAAATGCCCCATCTAACTGGCACATCACCTTCACTGACTTCCAGGTATGGCGTGTCCTGTTACAGACCTCAGAGTTACATGCATGCCTGTCATGTGTGAACTCCCTTACCCTCGGTTTTCATCACTCATGTCCCTAGCTAGTGCCCCTATTAAGAGTGACTTGCACATTCATGTAGATCAAGAGAATGGTCTAATAGCAGGTTAACCCCTTTGAGCAATACAAATAATGCCAAATTTTTCCTGTTATGCATGAGCCTATTTAGGCTTTATAACTCATTATTTGTTCCACAGAGACTGTGGAAAATTATTCCAGTGAAGCAAGACAACTATTTAAGAGTTACATCTCGGGAATTCAGGGACGCCGGCGTCTGCGCAAAGGGGTTAAAGTAGTGAAATTTGGCCTACACTGTGATGGCCCAGGAGTGTTCACTCTGTGTTTCTCTATGCAGATCCAAGCGTTCGTGGTGCAGTCGGGGCATTTTGGCTCAGCGCGGGACTGTGCGTCTCTGCTTACACCAGCGATACTTATGGGGTTGGTGACCTCTCTCATCTTGCTTCTTGTTCTGGCGTACGCCCTTCACATGGTCGTGCACCTCAAGCATATCGAGCGCTATGAAGAGCACAAGACCACTGTCTACTTCCCTCGCCACCCTGACTTTCCCAGGCACTATGACCCCTACCGATACCCTGACTCGGACCGTACAGACAAGCCCAGATCCTGAGGGGCCTGTATTGAGAAATTTTGGCCACCAGGGGGAGCCTTTCCTTCAAAACCACACCCACTGAGGAGGGTCTGTCCCCCCAAACCACGCCCACGAAGGGAGAGCCTGTTTCCAAAGATCTCACCCAATTTGGGGGCGGCCCTTTCTTCAAACTATGCTCTCAGGGGCAAGCCTGTACCCCAGAACCACTCACACAGGGGCCCCTGTACCCCCAAAGCACTCCCATTAAGGGCACCAGTTATCTGAAACAGTGAGGACCAGAGGAACTGACGCGCACAGGATTTACTGCCTGCTGAGATAGCCAAGGCTCACCACACTCCTGCAACCCCCCACTCCCTGCCTTCCTCACTCATGCCTCAAAGAATGTGTGAGACATTGGACCAGCTGCTGAGTGAAACCAATCCTGTGCTGTCAAACAAGCACCTGCCAGCCCTTCACTGTCCACTCACAGCAAGCCAAGCACTCTTTCTCCAATCAGGACCAGCCTAGTCTTCACTGTGCAGTTAGTATCGGCCAACCCTCTTCTGACCATTCAGAGCCATTGATGTCTACAGTGTCCAACCAGAGCCATTCAACCCCACGCAAAAAAAAAAAAAAATCTTCATTTAGGAAAAAAAACAAAAAAACTGAGATTTAGCATTCAGTGAAAATTGCACATTTGTCATTCAAGCCTCCAAATGGCAGAGACATTACTATCAGTCTTGGTTAATGATTAAGGTACCATATCAAGTCATGTTGACCTCTGCGTCATAAATTTGTCTGAGTGCAAGAATGAATCCCAGCCAGGAATTTTGACCACTGGGCAGATCAGTTTATATAAGACATGTATAATGTTAATTTATCTTCGTGAGCAAACATTCATAGTGTCACCTTTTAGAAACCTTTCGTTAACACTGAATATCAGTTTAAGCTTCACATTTAGAGGGCGGGGAAATTCCCACTTAAGGGTCAATACAGTATTGTTAGACATCACACTGTTGCCCCACAGCCTAGAGGGACCTTGGACCTGTAAAACTAGGTGGGTTATGGATGGATGCAGATTCTAAGAATCTGGATTACCGGAGAACAAAAACTGCAAATGTTATGATATCAAAATCGAGTAAGCAAAATAACCTTTGATTACATTCATAACTCTTTGTATTTTATTATGCAGCATGCCCATGGCTCCATATTATGTCTGCATATTACACTGTTTTCAATCGCACTATGGGTCACACGTGGTGATCACTCATGTACCCTGCAGCGTGAATGTTTTTAAAGACTGTTGATGACCAGCTGGTCAGATAATAAAAGTATCAGACCAGATTAAATGACTCTGTGATCATCTAAATCTAGTGTGCACATGAGGCGCAGTGTCGAGAGTAGCATGAATCTGTGGTATATCCCTGCAGGTAATCCTGTCCCTGATCAGAAAGACCAGAGTGAGGCTTTGTGGGAGCAGGTCCGTCCTTTATCCCTCTCTGACTGTTTCTCACTCTCTGGCCTTGTTGACCAATGAGGAAACAGCCTTGTGCTGGTTCTGGCAACTAAAGTTGAGGCTGCTCAGTGCATTTCAGCCAAAAATAAATTGGGTTCCCACACAAGACTGAAAATTTTTAGGGTCAGAAATGGCAACCGTGATGACATCATGAATGGGGATTGGTTCCAGTTCAAATCGCTAATAATTGGTGAAAACCAGGATTCTGCTTGGTGCTGCACCTTGGTTCTGTAGATATTAAATGGAATTGGTTCGCGAATCAGGGTTTTTGTTGGTCAAAAAGCTGACTTATCGACAAGGCAGTAAATCGGTTAAGAGGAATAAACCGCAAAACTAGCAAGGACAGCAGGAATAAGGGATGAACTAAATTTCAGAAACACAAGGGTTGTAACAGATTCTGCATTGAGCAATTGTCTTAGATCCCTTGCCATGTATTCCCTAACCCCATTATAAAAAATGGGAAATGACAATTATGTTGGCAAAGGGAAGCTACAGAAAGTATTTTTGAAGGGGATCCAATAATTGAGGCACACATATTTTTGATAAATATTTGAAGAGTTTGCTCCCAAAATGCAATGTATGTAATGATACGCTCAGAGGAATCAGTCGCAACTTTATTGCAAAATGGGTCAGGACCAGAATATTCAAGGATTGCCAAGCCAAAAACAATGTCCAAAAAGCAAAGTCGACTAGACAGGCAGGACCCGTAGCCAAACCCGTAGTCGAAATCAAGAAAGGTAGGTCATACACAGGGCATCAAAAACAGAAATCATGGTCATACAAAAACAGGTCAAAATCCAAAAAGGCAAAACGGGAATAGAAGGGCAATGGCAAACTCGAGGTCGGGCAAAACCAGTTGTGAAGAAACAATTAAAAGGCAAACGAGGAGCTCTGCAGACGAAAATTGATCAACGTTCTGACAAGGAATGAACTGCACTGAAGACTTTAAATAGACAAGAGGGAACAGGTGAATTGAATAAGACTAATTATTACAGATGTTAGGGCCCCAATTTGTTATGACATTAACGACAGCAAAGGATGACAGTCAAAAACTTTAAAACTAAAACACATTTAATTAAACAAAGGCAACTAACAACAAGCTACTCTACAGACCAAGATTGATATATACAAGAAAAAAAATATTTACAGTCCCTTTGGTGAGGTTGCTTGGTGATGTTCCGGGTGAGGAAAATGCTCCAACACAGGCAAAAATCCACAAAAAGCTTCCCAGGTCTTGAAAAGAGTGACAGGTCTGGTCAAATGTATCCTTCTCCTTGCAATTTCTCCTACTACTTTACTCTCTCAATTTTCCTCTTTATATACTCTTTTGCAGACCCCTCCCACCTTTTAGACCTTTTTTAATTCTCTTGGACTTTCCATCTCAGACATGACTTTTATTCACATTACAAGTGTGATTTCAGTGGGTGTTGTGGGTGATGCCACTGAGGTGTCGAGCATCATGTCACTGAGGTGCTTGGTATGACTTCTTTGTTTGTTTTACTTGTTCCCTTGCAGGCTGTGATGGGTAAAGACCGACTTTCCTCTCAAATTGTGAACATGAAGAATATGCTGCAGGTATTGACTGGAATAAGTAAACTGGCTGCGCCCTGCTACAAATTGTAGTCATGTGTTTAAAGGGAAAGAAAACCCTCACACACATCCAACATTAAATAAAATAATTACCCATATGGAATCCAGATATTATGCCATGGATTTTTTGCAGTTTTTCTGTATTGTACAAACGTACAACGCTTCAAATTATGAATAGACATAGGGAGGCACGGTGGCACAGTTGTTAGCACTGCCGCCTCACAGCAAGAAGGTTGTGGATTAGAATCCGGCCTTTCTGTGTGGAGTTTGCATGTTCTCCCTGCGTTTCCTCCGGGTACTCCGGTTTCCTCCCACAGTCCAAAGACATGCATATCAGGTTAACTGGAGACACTAAATTGCTTGAAGATAAGAGTGTGAGAGTGAATGGTCTGTGAATGGAGTGTGCACCCTGCAATGGATTGGCTAGCTGTCCAGGGTGGGGCCCTGCCTTTGCCCGTAGTCAGCTGGGATAGGCTCCAGCTCCACCCACGACCCTAGTAAAGAGAATGAATGAATAATGAGTAGACTGGAGGTTACCATCTTGTCGTCCCTTAAGGAGTCTTCAGGGAAAAGTGTAGAAAAAACCATAATAATTTAAAAACTAAGAAATAAACATGCTCAACATAATTTTAATCATAATCGTAAAATGATTTAATCATGATCATAAAATGTAGTATTTTGATAAAAATTAACATGGTTGCCATGGAAACGGTACTTAAATGACAAAATCTGAAAATATTTTGTGGGACTGATATTTCAATAACCCCTCGTCAGATTTTACTCAAATTAGTCTTATATGAAAGCTTTAAGATAGTTCTATGAAATGACATAGGATATTTTTTCTTTGGAATATTTTGAATATTTAATGAGCTCTGTAATGTAACCATAACGAAAATCTCTATCATCAACTTGCCTCATTTTCAAAATTAACCCCTTTGGGATGCACCAAATCACGTGCCATTTCATAGATCTCCAACAGATACAACTTCAGTCCAAATTTCAAGTCAATCAGATGAATATTAATGATTTTATAAATGCCACAAGGTTGAAAATCAGTCAAAATTGTGATTCTCGGTGATTTGCTTTTAAAGTCACAACTAACAACTGAGGCAAGGAAAAACGAAGATTCTTTGTGTTTACTGGCATCTCACTGCATTCCTTCATGTATTTTATATATTAAATGTGAAAATCAAAAATATTGAAATTTTCAAAAACAAATTTAAATTTTACCCTGAAGACCCCTGAAAAGGGTTTTGTCAATGAGAGGCAGAGGAATGCTCTGGCTGGCAGGGCACAGTGCTGTCAAAGAACCATAGCTTAAAGCTGCAGTCCATAACTTTGGAGACAACAGAGAGATTTTTTTTGCCATAACCCTTCCCTCTCTGGTCCTTATCCCCCTCCTGTAGTCCCTCCCCCAAGCATGTTCGCGAGTGCAGTTCACCAAGAGGTATACAGAAACAAGAATGGCTCAAGTATGTCTTATTAGGAAGTAAGAAACACTGGTAATAACAAGAAATAAACCCTGAGTATTTGGCTACATTTTACTCGCAGAAGCATGCCACATCATTTCAGAGTCATTATAAATGTTCTTCATAATCGAGAGATGTGAGAAACAACAAGACTATATATCAGCCAAACAAGTCAGTAAACTAATGTTCGCCACCTGCAGGATGTTAGCAGTACATACCAAACCAGCAGAAACGAGGCTGTTATCAGCCAAGCAAGTAAGCAAACCAACGTTAGCAAAATTTGTCATATCTTCATTTTGATAACCACATGCAAGGTCGGAACATGTATTTTCAAACAGATTTGCATGTTTTTGGCTTCAGATGTTGTCTTGACTACGAGATAGTTGAAGTACCATCTCAGATAATTTTTCATGGAGCTGTGGCACCAAACTTACCCCATACACATGCCTTATACTGTGGCTGAAAAAGTAAAAATTAATTTAGAGAATGGCTTATAGCTTGCTCTCACTCATGGTACAGTTTTGGTCGAATCATTGTTATCTTTGTTCTAGGGGGCAATAGTGATATACAGAGGATCCCTATCGATTTTGTTGACAACGGGAACATTTTTTGGGAAACTGCAGAGCCAATCTTAGCACATCCCTATACACGGCTTATTTTACGGCGGTTCTCAGTCAATTTTTGCTGTATCCTTCCAGATGGGCTTATTTTTCGATCGCCCCTGTCTGTCCGTTGGTCAGCCCGTGGGTGTACCCAATGTTTAATGTTCTCACTCTACAGATGACAATTTTTGTTGAATTTTTTTCATCATTGTTTTGTGAGTGAATGGTTGTATGAAGAGGATCCCCATTGATTTTTATGATGATTGGAAAATGTATAGTCAAGTACAGTAAATCATTGACAAATCTGACTTGTGGGTGTATCATCACGCTTTGCGTGGGTATCTTTAGAGTTATCGTGATGCCTTAGACAGTCTGGGGACAGGTTTCCAGATTAATAATGTTGTTCCTGGACAAGTTTGATGAAGGGGCTTCAAAATCATGCTGTTGTTCATGAGCCAGTCTGAAGACAGGGTTCCAGAGTCATGCTGCTATTCTAGGGCCAGTCTGAGGATGGGATTTCGGAGCTTGTGGCTCTTCAAGGAGACACGCATCCCTATGAGGCTGCAGCAAAAGAACTCCTACACCGGGTTCCACAGAAGATGGAGGTGTGCAGTATCCTAACCAAGGTTGAGGTACGGAGCCAGGGCCACAACGAACCTTCCCAAATCTGAAATATAGACTGAAATAAAAAGAGCCATTTCACTCTGCACAATTATTCACCTAACTCCGTAATCCTGCTTTATGGAGTACTTACTTGATGTAAACATCTTTTGTACTCTTGGACTTAGTTTATTCTAAATTACCTGCTTGTAATTTGTACACTGTTTGATAGCAAAATGTACAGAGCTACTGAACCAGCAGAAACCTGTAGCGTCGTACGTCACTGTTAGCGCAGGGGAAGGTTAAACCGAACTTCATATGGAGTCATATAATGGTAATAACTGTTCAATTACGCTTGTTCCATTGGGAAGTTAAGACAACACGCATCCCTTCACCTCTCAGATGCATCTGTTTTTTGAAGTATCTGACTGGTTTTTACCTGAGTCAGGTGAAGTTTATTACAGGTGGGGATGCCTCTTCTGGGAATTCTACAGTTTTGTAAATAGTTCATTTTGCGGGTGGGCTCAGCATCGTCACCTCTTGATCAGCTGTGCTTTCTACCTGTCTTCCCCAGCTACGTCTCTCTAGTGCTCAGGATACCTGTGAACAGATGCAGCACCTGAGAGACCGAGCTGAGTAGGAGCTCACTGAGCCTGCCAGCGGGTACAACACGGCCGTCAAGCTCATTAAGGACCTGACCCACACCGTGCAGGCAGGTTTGCTGCTGACACATTTAAACAGCATGCTTACAGAGTCATCTCGCTGCGTTTGACCCTTTTAGAGCTATAGGCAACTACAGTTGCCCAGTGGTGTAAGATATCAAAACCAGATGCTGTTGAAAACCTATCATGTGACGACTTGTTTAAAAGAGCTCCCCTGCGGATAATTACAGGATACCCCCTCAGGATAATTGCAGTTTTAATTTCTTGAAAATTTATTTAGCACTCAAAGGGTTAAACAGGACCAATGACACATTACCTCTGTTTGACAAAAGCCATGTGTACTGAGACCGCAGGAAAGGCTCTTTTTCACTGTTTGCTAGGTGCCAGTAGTGTTGATCTTGGTGTGTGAGGTTGATCGGGATGTGTTTAGCTGGCAGAGACGCAGCAGCAGACGCAGTTACACAAACTCCTGCAGGAGAAGCGGGAGCTGCAACAGCTCATACAGAGCCTGGAGGAGCAAAAACAGGAGACGCAAAGTAACCGAGACACGAAGGAGCGCCTCACATATCAGCAAGGTAACCGCTCATCCCGGCACATCACTACACATCAATGTGCTGTCACTGTGCATCACCAGACTTGACTGCACCACACTACGCCGTGTGGAATCGCTCATACTCTACAAGCCAAAAGCTAGGGGCCACTCTCAGATTTAAAAAAAAAAAAATCACACATCAACTTTTCTTTCATTATTTTTTGCACATGAAATGACTTCAGAGCATGAAATATAGGAAGCAAATAAGTTTTGGGTGAATTCCAGACCTCAGCCCACATTTTAAAGCTGTCTTAACTGATTGATCGCTGACCACAATTTTCTTATAATTGAGTTCCAATGCCTTTGTGTTAGAATTGTTCATGTCCTAGTGAGATTAAATCATGTTATGTAGCAAAAAGGCATGCTGTATAAATGCCTTCCCCAAAAACAAGGGGTCACATTGCACATTGCACCATTAAAAATCTGAAGGTGGCCCCAAACTTTTTGCCTGTAGGGCAGGTCTGGGCTTTTGCTGTCAGAGTATAGGAGATTGAGAAGTGAAGAGCAGAGGGCAGTATATTTCATATCCCCTAATGTTTCTTGTTTCTAGGTTGCTTTGGGCAGTTCTAGGATGAAGTGACTAAGGGTAAAACCCTGGGTGAGTTTGACACATCTGAGTGTCCATTCTCATGATTTAGCTGTAAACTGTACATCTCTCGAAGTCCATCCTTGTTCTCAGTTCTAAGGTGAGCTGTAATGCCCTCCACTGAGTGAAGTAAGGTCTCAGTGTGATGGATGTTCCATAAACATGCATCCCTTTAGAGAAGCTTCTTTAGAGGAAAGGAAGTAGTTGTAGTTTTACCCATCAGCTGAATGCAAGCCAGAGTAAGTACCACATGCATTCTCGAGGATGTCGGTGGTACACACACAGTGTGCATGCGTGTTTGTGTGTCTGTGCGTGCATGTGTGTGTGCACGTGTGTGTGTGTGGGCATCTTCCCACTTTAACTTGTTTAGTAGTCATCGAAACAAGGTGATTTTAAGATATATTTTTAAGGATGTAGTTGAGAGGCTTTTTCTGCCTTAATTTATAATCTGCTTCCTCTCAGTTCTACTGTTCAATTACTCTTGCTGCTTTCAATTACACTCTCTGCTTTAAAGCATTGCAGATGCAGAGTCACGTCCATAAATATTTGGACTTTGGCAAAGTTATTGTTATCTTAATTGTTTGTCATGGAATATTGGGGTAGAAATCAAATAAATTAATGAGCCCAATGTGCAGATTTAACGCTTTCATTTTAAAGTTAACATATAAAATTAGCGTAGAAGGTATAGTGCTTCAATTTTTTTTTAAAAGGTACCCCTTTTAAAAGTGACCAAAAGTATTTGGACAATGGACTGGCCACAGCTATTCTGTGGCCAGATGTGTTTCATTATGTCCTCCAGAGGGAGAGGGAAGACACACTGTTGCTTTAGGCTTGGTTCCCATACGCGTTTGCGTTCGCGTTCGGGTCGGCGTCCGTGTTCCGATTTCGTTTCCGGAGCGCAACTCCAAAACCGTTTGCATGATCTTAACGAAACTTTGCAAGCTATTCAGGCCCTGAAGTGGTGCCTTTTGGTATGTGCCTGTCTGTTTGTCCATCTGTTCGTCTGTTTGGTGGGTTAGTCAGGGAAGGGGGCTGGGGGGGGAGATTCTAGCTCCCTTCAATACCTATTAAAAGTCAATACATCAAAGGTTTAAAGTTGATTTCAAGTGCTGTAATTGCATTTGGAATTTGTTGCTGTTAACTTTTGTCTATCAAATCCAAAGATCTGTGTCTGCCAAGCTATTTTTGGGCTGAAAAATAAAAACAAACCTACCTGATTTTTCATTCTACTCTCCTCCCTCCATGTAACCTCTCAGTACTCGCCCAATCCTCTCCCCTTTTTTGATCGTCCTCCTTGTGTATTTAAGTTTCTGGTCTTCATTTTCCCTTTGCTGGATTGTTTTCTTCCATCTTCAGTGTTTAATCTAAGAGAAAGTTAGTTTGTACCTGTAAGTTCCTAACTTGCCAAGTAAGTTACCTTGGACCAGTCTCTTCTACGATGCCTAGCCTGATCTCCTGTGTTCCTGTTTGCCCCCACCTGATTTCGGACGATCTTTTTATGGTGCACTTCATTAATGTATTGAATACCTCCCATAAACACGCCAATGCGGCTCACCAGTGATTTGCGCATAGTTCCTATGTTCTGAAATATGTGGCATTCACCAGAGAAAAAGAAAAATCAGTATTGGACAAATAAATTATTTGATACATTCTTTAATTTTAATTAAAATTTAAACTGAAAGAATGGATTTTTAAATAGTCATTTACCTGTATTACTTTGAAAACAATACGACAACACATTAATTGACATTTTCCCTCTTGAATTTTATTTCTTTTCAAAATAAACTCTTAATTCAATTTCGGTTCTTGAAAAAATTTTTCTGACAGTTGAGACTTTAAAGTAATTACCACTTCCAAATGTTGCCATTCCTTTTCACTTTTGGGACTAAAACATCAAGTGACAAGGTGTTAATTGTGCAAATTTTTCTCATACTTCCTGCAAACAGGTCTTAACCCCTTAACTTCTTAACTTTTCACATAAATTTTCCCTGGACTGGATTCAGTCTGAAATGGCATAATTTTTTCTCATATTGTAGGACAGTGTCACATGCATTTTCTGTGTCTGCTGGTTGTTGCGCTTCACCGAAGCTACCACACATTTCTATTGGGAGGTTAATTGTAACTCAGGTCTCCATGTATTTATGACTGCAATATTACAACAAATGCAAAATATTTAGATATTGTTTATCTTTTTATACACACTTCCCTGGATTTCAACGGAGCATACAGTATTTAGAATTATTGGAAACCTTGGAATCTCCACCACAATGTAAAATAGCTTTAAGTTCCTCAGGTTTGAATGCTGTGGTTGTATTTCAAGGACCCATATACGGATCTTTAGTTTTTTATGAGGTTAAGGTGTGCAAAAGTATAGCTTCTTTGTTGCCGTAGCTTGCATTTGAAAATGCGCCACACATTTTCTATCTGGGACATGTACATATACTGAATCTGAACTTGAAGGTCTTTTGTTGAGCTTGTACTGAGTTTTGGGTATCAATCATAATTATCTGAAGGTTTGTTTCCGCATGGTTCCTTTGGCCTTTCTTTTTTAAAAATCAGAAGTCCTGGGAAATTGCCTCCTCAGCAATGGGATCGCAGAAGATTCTGGCTCAGTGCTGCCTGAGAAACAAAAAGGTGGAGTCAATTTCATGTTTTCTTTACTCTATTCTATTCTGAGTGAATCAGTCTTTGAGTTAAACTTAAAAGTTTTGTATTAATAGATTTTTTCCCCCCGAAATTCTCTGGTGATTTATTGAGCTGGATTTGAGTTAATTGCATTGCCCTCAATTACACCATTTTGGCACCATGCTCTAATGGACTCCATTATCCTTTAATGCTCTCTGTCAGACCTCCACTGAATGCAGGCTTTGCATCAAAATAAGCACAGCAGTGTGTTTACTCATAAGTGCCCAGGTTTTGTGATGTGCACAAATATTGTGCAAAACTGAGAACACAATTTTTTATTACATTTTTTATTTTATTTTTTTTTTCTTCATTTTCATTCAAACCACCAGTTTTTGTCAACAGCTAAGCTTTTCTATGGACTGCTGCAGTGAATCTTGGAGGAAATGGCACCCACTCAAGGTCTGTTCGCTTATGAATAGCATGCGGTCTACCGGGTATTCTTTGCACAGACAAGACCTGCGTGCACCTGCCGTATTTAAAGCTGATAATCATGGATAATTCTTCTAATGCCCTGCGTGATGTTTGGCTACCTTCAGTGGTAAATGTATGCATACCGCATATATGATTTTATTTGCAGCTGTGCATGGCTGGGAGTTTTTGGAGGTTTCTGTGCAACAGTACAGGTTAAAGCGGAGCCATTTAGTTGCTTGGTTGAAGTTTTGACAGCTGACCCTTTTTAAGGAGTGGTCTTTGTACAGTCAAAGTTAATCCTGCTAAGAATACCTTTTTGTTTTCTGCGGATTTATCCTGCGGAGAATTCCAGTCAGGATTCCTTTCTCACACTTTCTCTGTGCTTCTATCTTTATCTCTGTCCATCTCTTGTCACAGTATCTCTCTTACTCTCTCCCAGGCGCACATGCGCCCACTCAGTCTCTGATGTAATGAATTCAGATCTCTGCATGTAATGGGCTGGTGGGCCCAGATTAACATGAGGTTAGCGTGAGAGAATACAGCTAGCGTGAACTACCAGGGTGTTACAGTTACCTGCTGTCAATGACTGGGCAGTACTTAAAGTAGACATGTATTGATGTGAAACTTAATTTAAAATAATTGTCATATTTGGTATCATCTGAAAGGGAATGCAGTACTCTCTCTATCAAAAATTTTCACCCGGAGATGATAGTGGAATAGAGTAATCATGGATGTAAAACGGGCTTCGAGCAACCCCTAAAATCACCATTGAACGGCATTGTGAATTCGGCCAAAAGTTGTGACTTCACTTGGATCAATGGTGACACATAGGCTACCGTATGTATATTTGACATTGCAAGCAAGGAATCAAAGTCCAGTAAAAATGTCAGAATTTTTGCTTGACTTAAACATCGAAGTTGAAGACGATGATTTAAGTGCAAGTTCAACAACTAGTGACGGTGTTGATGAGGATGGATTGGTAGGAGAAATGGAAATAAAGGAAAAGGGCAATGATAGGGATAAAGCGGAGCACCAGCAGCCAGCACAAGCTGGAACCTTGGGCGTGGGCGAGTGAGTGGGAAGCAAGCTCTGGGATGCGTTTCCCAAAAGCATAGTTGCTAACTAACTTAATTGGAATCCTTGACTGTATATGGTCGACTTGTTATGTCAGTTGCTGTGTTTTTGGTTAACCTACCCCTGAGCAAGGGCGGAGGGAACCCAAACATGTACAACCTCAAAATATTTCTGACGAGCGACCAGCTGGTTAACAGGAGGCCTTTAAGCAACAAACAATGCTATAATCCTATTATCTGAAACCGGTAGTTCACCCAATCCCTGCCGCAAAAAGCCAATTGTGCGATGCTCTGAAAAGGCTACAGGGCACTGCCAACACTGATGTGACCCGGGTTCCAACTCAGTCCGTGGTGCTCAGTACTACTCCATGAAGCAGCGCCTTAACCTGGTGAGCTAATCCGGTAGCCAAGCAATAAAATATTTTTTGCTCATAAATCTAATCTGCTAGAAATTTAAAATGAAATGAGACCTGTTTCCGACGAGCAGAAAATGGTTGATGCCTTGGACTTCGTACATTGTGTCCCTGTTTCCCACGAATTACACCACCAGAAAGGGGCCATTTTCACTCGGTTTTTTTGGGATGTGTGCGAGTTGAAATGGTGTTCAAAAAGCCTCTTTTGTTCTATTCCTGTTTGAGTGAGTGTCCAGAAAGTGTTTTATTCATCATCTCCATGACGTTAGCTTCCCGTTGAGATATAATATGCCCATTTTTTTTATTTCTCAATACATGTCTACTTTAAAGCTGCTGCCACAGTCACATTCCCTCTGCTTTTGAAAAATTAGTTTTTTGCTTTTCTGTTCCATCCATCCATCCATTTTCTACTGCTTATCCGGGGCCGGGTCGCGGGGGCAGCAGTCTAAGCAGGGATGCCCAGACTTCCCTCTCCCCGGACACTTCCTCCAGTTCTTCCGGGGTTATCCCAAGGCGTTCCCAGGCCAGCCGAGAGACATAGTCCCTCCAGCGTGTCCTGGGTCTTCCCCGAGGCCTCCTCCCGGTGGGGCATGCCCGGAACACCTTCGCAGGAAGGCGTCCAGGGGGCATCCGATAAAGATGGCCGAGCCACCCCAGCTGGCCCCTCTCAACGTGGAGGAGCAGCGGCTTTACTCTGAGCTCCTCCCGGATGACAGAGCTCCTCACCCTATCTTTAAGGGAGCGGCCCCGCCACCCTGCGGAGGAAACGCATTTCAGCCGCTTGTACCCGAGATCTCGTTCTTTCGGTCATGACCCAGAGTTCATGGCCATAGGTGAGGGTAGGAACGTAGATTGACTGGTAAATCGAGAGCTTTGCCTTTCGACTCAGCTCCTTCTTCACCACAACAGATCGGTACAACGACCGCATTACTGCTGCCGCTGCACCGATCCGTCTGTCAATCTCACGCTCCATCCTTCCCTCACTCGTGAACAAGACCCCAAGATAGTTGAACTCCTCTACTTGAGGCAAGAACTCTCCTCCAACCCAGAGCGGACATATCACCTTTTTCCGGTCGAGAACCATGGCCTCGGACTTGGAGGTGCTGATTCTCATCCCAGCCGCTTCGCACTCGGCTGCAAACCGCCCCAGTGCATGCTGAAGGTCCTGGTTCGAAGGAGCCAACAGGACAACATCATCCGCAAAAAGCTTTTCTGTTCATCTTTCCATATTACGTGTGTTGAATTACATTTTATACTGGGGGAACGCAGCTCAAGGTGCTTTTCTATTGTGTTTTTAAGAAGACATTTTTCAAGGAGTAAACTGTAAAATAGAGCTCTACTGCCTCACCGCACAGCCCAGAGTTGAATCAAGTGACAAATGACCATGTGAAAAAAAATCCAAAATTTCAATCAGGAAAGACTAGAACAAGGTGGTGAGTTGTAAATGATAATACTGTTTATTAAATAATACAGAGCAAGAGCTTTGGCGGTTAGACCCCGACAAGAGATAATTATATAACGTTTTTGATGATTGTCGATTATATGCTCTATATGAGTAATAAAATTTCCCCGGGATCTAAACACTGGTGGTGGTGAGGAACTACTGCTGGAACGATTCCTGAGGGCCGACTTGATCATGTAGCTGGTAGAATTCAATTCAATTAATTTGATATAGTGCTTTTCACGGAGACTGTCGCGAAGACGCTCTACATTGAAACATTTAATGAAGAATGAAGGGGCAGTGCCCAGCCTAATCCCCGCTACAGCAATGAGGCAAAAAACATCCAGTAGGGAGAAAAATCCTCAAACAGTGGTGAGAAAAACTCCCCAGTGGGAAGAAATCTCAGGAGGACCCCAGCTATAGTGGGGAAGCCCAACCTCCAGGGGCTTGGTAATTAATGATAAAATAAAGTACTAGTAGAATAATTGAACTTGATTGCTATTTTAAAGTCCATCTAAATATTGGCATCAATAGCTCCAGAAGTTGCATGTTGAGGATGGAGCTGAGCTGGATCAGGACAGCAGCAGCCAGTGCCCATGGAAGGACAGGGCTTGGACGGTCCAGGACTCAGGTTCTGGGCATTTTTCAGAGGATGGTGCTGGGGAGGAGGAGGGTTGCAGAGCGCATCAAAACTGGTCGACAGCTGAATGACTGCAGGGATAGAGCAAACTTTTAAGGTTGACGGCAAGCAGGTGATTGGACTAGCAACGTGGTGCAAGACTCTGATTGGTTAATAAGAGGCCAGTGTAATTAAAGGGACAAGCTGGAATCCATGCTGGAGACTTACGACGCATGTGCAGGGAGATAGTCTTCCTGCTTGAATTTTCGCTAAGCTATATTTCTGATTTATGTGTGCAGACATCCACTCCTCTTTCAGAAGCCCATTTCTAGCCTCTTTTCACACATTTATGGGCTGAAATAATTCCCCCCTCCTCTTCAGAATGGTCTTTCCCACCCCTCTCAGAATCTCAGATGGATGCTGCTGAATCGACAGTGTCAGACACACTCTGCTCGAGTGCGGACCCTGCGAACCAGTCCACAGGTAACACTGCAACTTTTCATTCTCTCTTTTGTTTTAGTTTACGGAGTATTAAATTGATATAGTTCCTTTAGCACTGATGGGGCTAATATGTACCATTAAAATTATTAATACTTATTCCTTCTTTTCAATGAAATTGAACAAATTTACCTTCATGATTTTTATAAATTTTTACCCCTTTTCCATCTTCATTCCAAAAAAAAACTTGCCATTAAAACTTGCACTCATAACTGTGACTTAACCTGGTATTTGTCTGTGGAACATGCTCTGTAGTTTCATGCACTTTGCCATGAATTGGTGGGTACTCTTAAGGACTGCGGTTTTAATTAATTCTGTCATTCGAGTTCTATTGCCAGTTTGGTAGTGTTCTGAATTTTATCCCACTTTGCTTTTAGTGCATTTCGTCAGATGTGTTTTGAATGGCAGGTGGTGAAGAATGAGGATGTTAGTGTGGTTATCATTGTGCCTGTAGCTCCTGTGTGATACTCCTGCGCTGATCTCTTGGACTGCCCCTTTCTCTCTCGCAGGCAGAATGGAGGAGAAGAATGAGACTGAAGCTATGAATAACATAACGCTGCACACCGGTAATTCTACTCATTTACTCGCTGCTGCTGCAACATTCTCTATGTTGAGCGGTGCAGGAGTAGTACTGCAGGAAGGCACGGGGGCAGTGGCTGCGAAAGGCAGGAGTAGTGGCTGAGGAAAAGCATTAGCGGCTGAGGAGGGCAGGAGTAGTAATAGAAGAAAGTGGTTGAGGAGGGCTGGAGTAGTGGCTGAGGAAGGCTTTTGTTGTTGCTCAGGAAGGCGGAGTTGTGGCTGGGGAAAGCTGGTGTTGTGACTCAGAAAAGCAGGAGTAGTTACTGAGAAAGGAAGGAGTAGTGGCTGAGGTAATCTGGAGTAATCAGCAATCTGGAGGAAGGCAGGAATAGTGGAGTAGGAGGGCAGGGTTAGTAGCACAGGTCAGGAGTAGTGGCTACTGGCATATAGGAGTCTGAGCTGTACGGTGGTGGTGTGGCAGTTAGTAGGGTGGAAGTGTATGCAGCGGTGGTATGTGGAGACACTGGAGGCTGCATTTACTATTAATATCACTCTGATTAAAGCACGTCTCATGGGTGAACTTGGGATGGAATTAGCCTTTTTTTTTTTTTAAATGCAGAGTCACTTAGCTGTCTCCATTATGAAGTATGTATTTCCATGGATAAAGCAGAAAAATGTGAGGTCAAGAGGTAAAGTAAACGATAAAAGTTCAGTAGTGTTCGTATTACCAAATAACCCTCTGTTATAGCCAGCGAAAGGCTGATTTCTCTCTTGTGGCAGTATTACCTTTTTGTGGATATTTGCAGTCAATGGAAGACTGGCTAACTGCAGCTACCAGTGTACTTGGGCTGATGTTATCCCCTGAAATGTTCGCCGTCAAAGCATCTTTGAGGACTCAGTCACAGAGAGAAAGTGACTGCCATTCTTTGAGGGGCAGTAAC
Source organism: Gymnothorax reevesii (assembly GCA_029721435.1). NCBI lineage: Eukaryota > Metazoa > Chordata > Actinopteri > Anguilliformes > Muraenidae > Gymnothorax > Gymnothorax reevesii. Next base: position 71,433,226 of record CM056585.1, on the reverse strand, counting down.
CATCATTCACGGACCAGCAGTGACATTCATTCTAACATCAGAAATGGGGTGTCTTACTTGGAATGTTTTGAGCTTGAGGTGGTGTCCATGTGGTGTGAAAGGTTGAGCCAATTCGGGTCAAGTAGTTCAATGTCAGTACTGCCGGCGCATCTCACTTTACAATCCTTACATTTCTTCATAAAATGGTTGTTGCATCTCTTTATTTTTAGTTTTATTAGTTCCTGTTTAACTCTGTGGATATAATCTGCATTTAGGCCTGAATTAAATCGGCACTATCCTGAGAAACGGCCTTTTTCTCCCGACCTCAGAAATCGGGTCCCTTGAGCTCTTAATTTTCCTCATTTTCTGGAGCGAAAAGAGTGGAATCGAGAACTGGGTCATTGTGTAAAATTAGACTGAGCAAGGTCAAACAGCAACTGCTGAACCACCCTCCTGCTCTAGATGAAGGGTGAAGGTAAGCAGGTATGGCCTGGGTTAATACCAGGGCGCCTGACCTAATTGTGGGCCCGCGTCTTTAATTTGGTCGATTGAACGGAAATTCAGGGGTGGAGGTGCTGTGCTTTGGGAGTCGCGAACTCTCAGATGTGACGCTGAAGAAAGGTCCTGACTCACTTGTCGTTAAAAATGAAATTTTGCTTGTAAGATGAATGTGCGGCAGGTTCGGAGAGCTGCAGGAATGTGGCGCTATAGGACTGGTTATGCACTGCATGTGATGGTAGTGCGTGACCCTGTGAGTTTCCGGTATTTTAAGGTCTTGAAATACACGTGTGTATTCTCTGATGTCTTTAGACTAATGCTGTTAGCTAAATGGATTAGCAGAACGTGCCACACAGGGATCAGGCAGCTGTGTCATGATCAGGGAGGGTGCAGTGCTGTCTTGAAATGTTATGCTGAATAAAATCTTGGAAGATGAACGAAAAATAATGCAGACTAATGATGAATAATAGTGACTCAGACACACACAGTCGAGCACTTGTGTATCTTTCGTGTCTCTTCTGTTTTATTCGGTCAGTCCCTGGTTGTTTTGACTCAGCCTTCCCCGTGGATCTTGCTGTATGACAGCTCTAATTAATCTATATTGCTGTGGAATGTTTGCAATTTACTTCAACTTGAGGGACAGTTTGCTTAGAACCTAAGTAGGTCAGCCAGTTCTGCAGATGGTGCTTGTTCAATAGCTCAGTTCTGAGGCTAACAACAGGGAAAAGTTAGCATTTTTGCAGCTGCTTCTGGGTTCATAGTTCAGTGTAATGTAAGATGAGCTTTAATATTGGTGTAATGTTAAAGAGGGATTGAGAGAAGGCCTGGCCTATTTAAGGCTGAAGAATGCAGTGAGCATAACTATAGACACAGGTGCTGCTGCAGTTCTGAATGAACTGTGTGTGAATCAGGAGGAGCGCTGAGCTTTTCAGATCATACACATGCTGACTCAAATGCACATAGCCATTCCCCTCAACCTGGTTCTGGTAAATCAGCCGGCCCAAATGAAGCAAATCTGCTGAACAAATGGTGTTTTTAATTCTTACAGTGAGTTGTGATTTTGTTGTGAGGGTGCGATCAGGAACCAGTCGCGAGCACCAAGCAAAGCAGTAGAACTTGTTTTTATTAACAAAGGGGGAGGACCCCCACAGGGCAGTAGGCAGCGATACAAAGTCCACACTCCAAAAATCAAAATCCAGTTGGGCAAAAATAGAATCGAAAACCAGGGCAGCAATCACAGTAATCGTAGTCGGACAGAAATGGATCTGGTTCACCAGTACAGGTATGTCAAAGAAGCAAAACCAGAATCCAATGGGCGTAATCCGAATCGTAACCAGGGCAGCAAACAAAGATCTAGTGGTCGGGCAGAAAAAAGGTCAAAACACAGAGATGCAACAATAATCCAAAATCACAAAGGCAAAAATCGGTCGGGCAGTCCAGTGTACACAGAGTAATCAAGGCGAGAAAAGCGTGGCACAAGAAGACTGAGGAAACAATCTGACAGAGAATAACTGTGAAGAGACACCTAATAAACACTTTCAGGGAGATCACATGGTAAGAGACACAGGTGCAAACAGTCAGACTGATTACAAGGGAGCAGCACATGAGGAAGGACCTAATCACATGAAATTTGGCGGAAGCCAAAACACGGACGAGGATCACTGGACAAACCTATAAACAAATATACGGCTCCAGTCAAGGAGTTCTAATGTGCATAGATAATTAGAGAAGGTCAGCGTGATCAGATGTGGAGCTTCCACAGAAAATACAGCAAAGGAGATCAGGGAGAGACAAGGGGCGGGGACTAGAACAGGGCGAGTGCTAAGAGCTTGTTAATCAATTAGTAAGTGAAACTATACAATCCCTTGGGGCTTGTTAGTAAGTTAGTATTATATACAATGTTAGTTAGTGTTAGTAACTCCTAGCGAAAACAACAAACTGCTAGTATGGTTAGTAAGACAGAAAAGTAAGGCGAAGTAAGCAAGCAAGATTGGAAGGAAGACTGAAATCCAGAATCCAATAAATCACCCGAAGAGTGACACTCAAGACTGGGGCTGTGAGCAATGACAAGACGAAAGACCAGACGGCGTAGACAAAGTGCAAAGCATAATGGAAAACATGGACCGGAGTGAGACTATGGCGAAATGCAAAATATGGAAAAGTAAAAAAACTAAGACAATACAATAACAAAACCAGGTAACCAAATCACAATGCACATTCCAAAGAATAGTCAGACATAGTAAATATCAAAAAACACAAATGGCAGTCAGAATAAACATGGCAAGGCATGAAACATGAACAATGCTAAAACAGAACACGAGCAGATGCAGAATCACAACATTTGTCATTTTCTTGCCCAATAAATTGTCTGTTTTGGAGACCATGTCTGTACAGTTTCACCTTTTAGAAACCTATCAATTTTTACTTTGATAAGTTAATTTTCCTCTTTCTATGCAGTTGTTTTTAATCACGATGTGTGTCTTGACTATTTATTCTTTATGGCATGTGTACATATCAGTCAAAATGTGGCTTAGGAGGATAAATGACTAATGTAAACCTAAATTCACCTAATTAACATAAATTGTCATGATCCTACGATTTCAACTGTGGTCGGAACAAAACCCAGCATGCAGAGGGGTGCCCCAGGACGAGGTTGGGGGAACTAAAGGCACGTACGCACCCTAGACAGCTGGAGACCTAGCAATTCCTGCTGCCTGCCCTACTGCATCCAGTCAATAATATTTGTAAAGTGCATTTTATGAAGGATGTTTTTTCCCCATTATACTTTATAGAATAGAGACATTTAAGAACAAGGGATAGAGAGGGAAACCCATTCATTCTATGTGCATTAGGTGCACCCCTTTCTCACTGTGGCTCATACTCTTTTGTGGTCTTTCATGACACAGAGGATTGTGGGAGTGGTGAGCTTCAGCGCAATGAGGCAAAGTTTCAATCCAGAGACGAGGAGCTGAAGTCCAGAGAAACAGAGCTTCAAGCCAAAGAGGTGGGACTACAGTCAAGAGAGGCGGAGCTTCAGTCCAGAGAGGCACAGCTTCAGTCAAAAGAAGCTGATCTTCAGTCCAGAGAGGCTGAGATTCAGTCGGGAGAGGCGCTGAGGGTGCTGGTGCGAGAGGCCCAGGACCAGGCTGCCTGCAGCAAGAGCAGATGTGCGGAGCTCCAGGGTACGCAGCTATGAAAGCATTCTTCTCCCGGCACAATACACACGCTCCTCGAACGGTGACAGCTGGAGGTTTGAGTCTGGTTGGCCTCCACTGGTTCGTGCGCTGCTGCGCCTGAGCTCAGCAACCCATTTTTTGGTGGCGATCTTAAAATTGGACCACTTTTTTAAACCTTCACGTAAAGCATTTGGATTGTCAGTTATGTAGGCTATATAACATGAAATATAATGGATCTATAAATTAAATTAATTCATTACTGAAATCAAACCTCTGCTGCACTGGGGTTTTCCACCCCAACAGTGTTTACAGCAGCAGCAATAGTTTTCCAAACTGCAGCCTTCTGGGCTCCCTTTATGCCACTCTTAAGGCTTCCAAATAAAATTATTTTGTTTTTCTCCACCTCCGATGTGATAATTTATATTTCCTCCTCAGTGAAGTTCTTCTTCTTTGCTGTCTTTCAAGAGTCCATGTTCTAAAGTGGGCAGGACTATGCCTCCCAGAGCATGAATTTATAGGGGCGTGTCATGTAAATTACGGTTGGTTTCAGCCGGCAGATTTATCAACGCCATTCCAGTTCTACACCGAAATCAGCAACGTACGCACTTTTAGTAAATCTGACGTGATTCCTGGCGTACGCTGATATTTACACCAGAATCTACACCAGATCCTACGCAAGTTTGATAAACGATGCCAATGACTTTCAAATCACACCAGCCAGTATTTGATTCACAATAGAACAGAGATAACATAGCACATGTTAAAACTGAGAAATTTTATCATTTTATCCACAAAATGAGCTCATTTCAAATTTGATGGCTGCTACAGGTCTCAAAAAAGTTGGGACAGGGGCCTGTTTACCGTTTTGTAGCATCCCCTCTTCATTTTAACACAGAGTGGAGGCGTCAGGGCATTGAGGAGACAAGTCTCTTGAGTTAAGCCATTGGAATCTGATCCCACTCTTGTTTAATTCAGGCTTCTAGCTGCTGGAGAGTTTTGGGTCTCCTTTGACGGACTTTTCGTTTAATTATGCGCAAAATGTTCTCAATCCGTGAAAGGACTGCAGGCAAGCCAGTTCAGCACACAGACTCCTTTACTACGAAGCCATGCTTTGGTAATAGCTGCAGTATGTGGTTTTGCATTGTCCTGCTGAAATACACAAGGTCTTCCACGGAATAGATGTCGTCTGGAGGGGAGCATATGTTGCTCTAAAACCTTTATATACCTTTCAGCATTCATGATGCTTTTTAAAACATGCAAGTGTCCCACACCATATGCACTAATGTATCCACATACCATCAGAGATGCTGGCTTTTGAACTGAACGCTGATAACAGGAGGGGTGGTCTTTCTCCTCTAACTTAATTACTTGCTAAATGTTCTTTCAGCTGATTCTGTGTTATATTAATTGCTTTCTCAGCCCTTTCTTGCCTGTGTCCCCACTTTTCTGGGACTGGAGCCAGAAAATTTCAAATGAGCTCATTTTGTGGATAAAAATGTAAATTGTCTCAGTTTCAACATTTTGAAATGTTATCTATGTTCTACGGTAAATAACATACTGGCTCCGATCTGAAAGTCATTGCATTTTGATTTTATTCACAATTTACACACAAAGGTGTGTCCTTTTGGTAAATTAGTAAAAAACCAAGAACATTGTCCTCATCAACAGACTACTCATCATTGCCAACAGACTCCGATGTTCGTAGCAAAAGCAGGAAAAAGTTTATTACACAGCTGGCCGTGAGAACAGCAGCATGATATAGAGTTCAAAATTCATTCATTTGGTAAGAAACTTTATTTAAAGTACAGACATTTGCGTATGATTTCTTTAATGTTATCAGAGTCTGCTGCTGATTGGTCCTGGGGTTTACACAGTGATAAAAAGGGATACCTTACAATTGGGCCTCTCCTGAACCGTTCAACTTAATTGGTTCAATAGACCCCCAACTCTCGGAAGTGAGCTCCATATGTGGGCATGCGGAAGCTCCTACTAAAATGTGCTAGTGCATATCGTGTCCTGTCGGAACTGAAGACAAACGGAGATCCCAGCAGCAATTGGTAAATAGGTGATATGCCCTGTCGGCCCAGACGGCTTCTCTTTGAATCTCCTAATCAAACCGTCTGGCTCATCTCATATTGCTAACACCCAAAAATCCTGTTTCCCAACCATTTCGGAATTGGGGCTATACTATTTTCAATTAAATATCGTGTTTAAATGATTTGCAAATCATTGATTTAATCTTTATATACATTTATCATCGTGCCACAACTTTTTTTGTGAATGAGGTTGTATTCTACTGCGCATTATGGAAGATACACTGTTGGCACCTCATGCTCACTGCTCAGAAAGCATGTTACATAACTAAGTGTTTCCCACACAGCAAAAAGCAATGTGTGGTGGCGGACCGGGGGGAGGGTGCATGCTTTTTATTTTGTTAAGGGGGCGGAATTGCCTTTCCTTTTGTTGACTTTGGGCAGATCTGGCATTTTGCTCATCGGTTAGAGGGTGGTCCGCGGGCATGTTACTGTCAAAAAGCCCACAGTTTTTCCAATTTTGATGAAAACACTCTTTAGGTCATTCATTTATACATCTTAATTCATTTTAATAACAAGTATTGTTATTCTCTTAATATTCGGGCAAGGTTAAAATAGGAACGTGTATGCCCCCCCGAAGAAGCCCGAAGATGCAGCATCACTATATTAGGTGAGCTGTATTAGGTGGAGCTGTCTCAGGTGCAGACTTAAGGCATGTATTTGCTGGATATATGCAGGTGAGCTGCAGAAGAATTATACTGTTCTGCAGTCAGACTGCGCAGCCCTGCGCTCGGAGAAGACTGAACTGCAGGAAAACATGCACCGCCTGGAGAAAGAGCTGCGCAGGTGGGCTCAAACGAGTATATATATATATATATATATATATATATACTTTGTATATGTAAAGTCTATGTACATGTGTAGGAGAGGCTGTGTATGCCATTATCCTCAGCTATACTTTCTCACATACTGTCAGACTCTTACTCACACACTTTCGAATCTCTCTCATGCACTATCAAGCCTCTCACGCACTGCCAAACACTTTCACCCGCTATCAAACTGTCATATTTGGTAGCCAATGACAGGACGTTTGATAGTTTATGAGAGCCAGTTTGGTAATGCGTGAGATACAGTTTGATTGTGCGCGGGAGAGTTTGATTGTGTATGAGACAGTTTAATAGTGCAAGAGAGTTTACTGGCTTGAGAGAGTTTGATAGTGTGTGAGAGAGTGTAGTTGAGGAGTATGGCCCATGTAGTCCACTGTACTTGTGCACACACACACAGTGCATACATTTGCACACACGGTCTCCCGCACACACTCATGTACACACAGTAAACACACATGCGCCCACATACACATGCATGCGGTAAATAAACTGCTTATCTACTCATTCGGCAGTGGTCAGGACCAGGTCGCCCTGCTGAGCCGCAGTGTTGGACTGCTGGAACAAACACAGGAAGTGCTTGAGAGCAAACTGACTGCGCAGCAGGAGCAGCATCAGCAGGACTGTGCTCGGCAGAAAGCCCACCTAGAGCAGGCAACCCAGAGAATCAAGGGTCTTCAGAGAGAGGTACCAATGTGTGTATGTGTGTTGGTTGTATGAGAAGAATGCGTGCATTGTGTATGTGTTGAATGTAGTTTGAGTATACCCAGGGGTATGCATTTTTTATATTGTGAGGACGCTCAGATGTGTGTGTATATTTTATGTAGTATGAGGACACTCAAATGTGTATGTACTGTTTGTAGTATTAAGACTCTCAGGTGTGTATGTATTGTTTGTAGTATGAGGACACTCAGGTGTGTATGTATTGTTTGCAGTATGAAGACACTCAGGTGTGCATGTATTGTTTGCAGTATGAGGACATTCAGGTGTGTATGTATTGTTTGCAGTGTGCAGACACTCAGGTGTGTATGTATTGTTTGTAGTATGAGGACACTCAGGTGTGTATGTACTGTTTGTAGTATGAGGACACTCAGGTGTGTATGTATTGTTTGCAGTGTGAGGACATTCAGGTGTGTATGTATTGTTTGTAGTATTAAGACTCTCAGGTGTGTATGTATTGTTTGTAGTATGAGGACATTCAAGTGTGTATGTATTGTTTGTAGTATGAAGACACTCAGGTGTGTATGTATTGTTTGTAGTATGAGGACACTCAGGTGTGTATGTATTGTTTGTAGTATGAGGACATTCAAGTGTGTATGTATTGTTTGTAGTATGAGGACACTCAGGTGTGTATGTATTGTTTGTAGTATGTGGACACTCAGGTGTGTATGTATTGTTTGTAGTTTAAGGACACTCAGGTGTGTATGTATTGTTTGTAGTATGAGGACACTCGGATGTGTATGTACTGTTTGTAGTATGAGGACACTCAGGTGTGTATGTATTGTTTGCAGTGTGAGGACATTCAGGTGTGTATGTATTGTTTGTAGTATGAGGACACTCAGGTGTGTATGTATTGTTTGAAGTATGAAGACACTCAGGTGTGTATGTATTGTTTGTAGTATGAGGACACTCAGGTGTGTATGTATTGTTTGTAGTATGTGGACACTCAGGTGTGTATGTATTGTTTGTAGTATAAGGACACTCAGGTGTGTATGTATTGTTTGTAGTATAAGGACACTCAGGTGTGTATGTATTGTTTGTAGTATAAGGACACTCAGGTGTGTATGTATTGTTTGTAGTATAAGGACACTCGGGTGTGTATGTATTGTTTGTAGTATAAGGACACTCAGGTGTGTATGTATTGTTTGTAGTATGAGGACACTCGGGTGTGTATGTACTGTTTGTAGTATAAGGACACTCAGGTGTGTATGTATTGTTTGTAGTATGAGGACACTCAGGTGTGTATGTATTGTTTGTAGTATGTGGACACTCAGGTGTGTATGTATTGTTTGTAGTATAAGGACACTCAGGTGTGTATGTATTGTTTGTAGTATAAGGACACTCAGGTGTGTATGTATTGTTTGTAGTATGAAGACACTCAGGTGTGTATGTATTGTTTGTAGTATGTGGACACTCAGGTGTGTATGTATTGTTTGTAGCATGAGGACACTCAGGTGTGTATGTATTGTTTGTAGTATAAGGACACTCAGGTGTGTATGTATTGTTTGTAGTATGAAGACACTCAGGTGTGTATGTACTGTTTGTAGTATGAAGACACTCAGTTGTGTATGTATTGTTTGTAGTATGAAGACACTCAGGTGTGTATGTACTGTTTGTAGTATTAAGACTCTCAGGTGTTTATGTATTGTTTGTAGTATGAAGACACTCAGGTGTGTATGTATTGTTTGCAGTGTGAGGACACTCAGGTGTGTATGTATTGTTTGTAGTATAAGGACACTCAGGTGTGTATGTATTGTTTGTAGTATGAGGACATTCAAGTGTGTATGTATTGTTTGCAGTATTAAGACTCTCAGGTGTGTATGTATTGTTTGTAGTATGAGGACATTCAAGTGTGTATGTATTGTTTGTAGTATGAAGACACTCAGGTGTGTATGTATTGTTTGTAGTATGAGGACACTCAGGTGTGTATGTACTGTTTGTAGTATGAAGACACTCAGGTGTGTATGTATTGTTTGCAGTATTAAGACTCTCAGGTGTGTATGTATTGTTTGTAGTATGAAGACACTCAGGTGTGTATGTATTGTTTGCAGTATGAAGACACTCAGGTGTGTATGTATTGTTTGCAGTGTGAAGACACTCAGGTGTGTATGTACTGTTTGTAGTATGAGGACACTCAAGGTATGTATGTATTTTTTGCAGTATGAAGACACTCAGTTGTGTATGTATTGTTTGAAGTATTAAGACTCTCAGGTGTGTATGTATTGTTTGTAGTATGAGGACACTCAGGTGTGTATGTATTGTTTGTAGTATGAGGACACTCAGGTGTGTATGTATTGTTTGTAGTATGAGGACACTCAGGTGTGTATGTATTGTTTGTAGTATGTGGACACTCAGGTGTGTATGTATTGTTTGTAGTATGAGGACATTCAAGTGTGTATGTATTGTTTGTAGTATGAGGACACTCACGTGTGTATGTATTGTTTGTAGTTTGAGGACACTCACGTGTGTATGTATTGTTTGCAGTATGAGGACATTCAGGTGTGTATGTATTGTTTGCAGTGTGAAGACACTCAGGTGTGTATGTATTGTTTGCAGTATGAGGACACTCAGGTGTGTATGTACTGTTTGCAGTATGAGGACACTGAGGTGTGTATGTACTGTTTGCAGTATGAAGACATTCGGGTGTGTATGTACTGTTTGCCGTATGAGGACACTCAGGTGTGTATGTATTGTTTGTAGTATGAGGACACTCGGGTGTGTATGTATTGTTTGTAGTATGAGGACACTCAGGTGTGTATGTACTGTTTGTAGTATTAAGACTCTCAGGTGTTTATGTATTGTTTGTAGTATGAAGACACTCAGGTGTGTATGTATTGTTTGTAGTATGAGGACACTCAGGTGTGTATGTATTGTTTGTAGTATGTGGACACTCAGGTGTGTATGTATTGTTTGTAGTATAAGGACACTCAGGTGTGTATGTATTGTTTGTAGTATAAGGACACTCAGGTGTGTATGTATTGTTTGTAGTATAAGGACACTCAGGTGTGTATGTATTGTTTGTAGTATAAGGACACTCAGGTGTGTATGTATTGTTTGTAGTATAAGGACACTCAGGTGTGTATGTATTGTCTGTAGTATAAGGACACTCAGGTGTGTATGTATTGTTTGTAGTATGAGGACACTCGGGTGTGTATGTACTGTTTGTAGTATAAGGACACTCAGGTGTGTATGTATTGTTTGTAGTATGAGGACACTCAGGTGTGTATGTATTGTTTGTAGTATGTGGACACTCAGGTGTGTATGTATTGTTTGTAGTATGTGGACACTCAGGTGTGTATGTATTGTTTGTAGTATGTGGACACTCAGGTGTGTATGTATTGTTTGTAGTATGAGGACACTCAGGTGTGTATGTATTGTTTGTAGTATGAAGACACTCAGGTGTGTATGTACTGTTTGTAGTATTAAGACTCTCAGGTGTTTATGTATTGTTTGTAGTATGAAGACACTCAGGTGTGTATGTATTGTTTGTAGTATGAGGACACTCAGGTGTGTATGGATTGTTTATAGTACGAGGACACTCAGGTGTGTATGTATTGTTTGTAGTATGAGGACACTCAGGTGTGTATGTATTGTTTGTAGTATGAAGACACTCAGGTGTGTATGTATTGTTTGTAGTATGAAGACACTCAGGTGTGTATGTATTGTTTGCAGTATGAAGACACTCAGGTGTGTATGTATTGTTTGTAGTATGAGGACACTCAGGTGTGTATGTATTGTTTGCAGTATGAAGACACTCAGGTGTGTATGTATTGTTTGTAGTATAAGGACACTCAGGTGTGTATGTATTGTTTGTAGTATAAGGACACTCAGGTGTGTATGTATTGTTTGCAGTATGAGGACACTCAGGTGTATGTATTGTTTGTAGTATGAAGACACTCAGGTGTGTATGTATTGTTTGTCGTCTGTGGCCACTCAGGTGTGTATATTGTTTGTAGTATAAGGACACTCAGATGTGTATGTATTGTTTGTAGTATGAGGACACTCGGGTGTGTATGTATTGTTTGTAGTATGTGGACACTCAGGTGTGTATGTATTGTTTGTAGTATAAGGACACTCAGGTGTGTATGTATTTTTTGTAGTATAAGGACACTCAGGTGTGTATGTATTGTTTGTAGTATGAAGACACTTGGGTTTGTATGTATTGTTTGTAGTATGTGGACACTCAGGTGTGTATGTATTGTTTGTAGTATAAGGACACTCAGGTGTGTATGTATTGTTTGTAGTATGAAGACACTCAGGTGTGTATGTATTGTTTGTAGTATAAGGACACTCAGGTGTGTATGTATTGTTTGTAGTATGTGGACACTCAGGTGTGTATGTATTGTTTGTAGTATAAGGACACTCAGGTGTGTATGTATTTTTTGTAGTATAAGGACACTCAGGTGTGTATGTATTGTTTGTAGTATGAAGACACTTGGGTTTGTATGTATTGTTTGTAGTATGTGGACACTCAGGTGTGTATGTATTGTTTGTAGTATAAGGACACTCAGGTGTGTATGTATTGTTTGTAGTATGAGGACACTCAGGTGTGTATGTACTGTTTGCAGTATGAAGACACTCAGGTGTGTATGTATTGTTTGTAGTATGAAGACACTCAGGTGTGTATGTATTGTTTGTAGTATGAAGACACTCAGGTGTGTATGTATTGTTTGTAGTATGAAGACACTCAGGTAGGGCTGGAACAGATGAAGGAGAGGTGCTGTGAGCTGGAACGAGAGAAGCAGGAGGTGCTCCAGCAGTGCAGGGAAAACTTAAGACACATGGAAGAAAAGGTCAGCCAAGTGAGTGCACCCTTTCACTACTTATATCCTGCTCATTTGTGCTCTAACCACTAACACCTTACACACTTGCACCCAAGTCCAGGGCTGCCCAGTTCTGCTCCTGTATTTCTCCTATCCAATAGGTTTTCATTTAAACCTTAGTTTGACAGAACTTATCCTACTAATTAATGTGCAAACTCGAGAAGATTTCCTCCTTTTGAATGAAACGTATTTGTGAGGGTCGAAGTTTGAATCTTCAAGGCACTTTAGGAACAGGATTGGGCAGCCCTGCCCTGATCATTTCAGGCAAAGTCATCCCATAATCGTTGACATTTACGGTGAATATTCATAGGCATTATCAGCCGTAGACACGGATCAGAGTGACATTGAAACAGAATCGACAGGAACGTGGTTAAGAAGCCTTTGCGTGCCAGCAACATTAACTGCACATTATCTGCATCAGGCAACTCTGTCTTTGGGTTAACAACAAATATGTCTTCTACCGTCTGCTATCAAAAAATCAGGTGTGGGTTTTTCTCTAAGCTCTTTAATGACAGAATCCCCAGCGTGAGGAAGTGAGATCATGTTAAAACCAGCTTGCTAATAGCCAACAGTGCCAGTCTTCACTTGTCGCAGCTGGCAGAAAGCATTGACAAGTGAAGACTGGCACTGTTGGCTATTGTTTTTGAGGTAGTAATTTTATTGTAATCGTATACCGCGATTTTAGAATTAACCGGCCGTTTGCCTACTTGCAGCAATGAAGCTGAGTTTGTTGCATTGTTTCCATTATTTGAAGCTGAAGGAGAGGATAGCTAGCTAATTATTTTGCCAAGTCACGTTAGCCAGCTGGTTATATATTCTAACATTAATCATTTTTGCCAATGTTGGTAAATTTTTGTGTCGCAAAAGGTTTGCGATGCTCCCACTGAAGTCCACAATAATCTTGGTTGTGTTAACTAGTTAGCTATCTAGTTAACAAATTTTAGATTTGTTACCAACAGAGGCTTTGTACTTGTTAGCAATCTGCATTTGAAGTTAAGCAGTCAGTCCACGATCATGCATGACAAGCCCCTGCGCATCACTTAACATTACAGTTTCGTTAGCTCCGAGCTAGCCAACCAGTAATGTTAACTGCATAATTTCCCACCCTGTGAGGCCAGCTAGCTGTCTTTCTAGTCTGGTGGGTACATGGTCAGGTATTCCTTTGAAACGGAGTGCAATTTTTTATTTTTTATTTTTAGTTGAGACTTTGACAATAACGCCTGGCGGTACCACGAAAAACAGCCAACTGCTAGCTGCCAGCCCTTATGGAGCACCTTGATACTGCACTCACACACATGCCGCTTATTCATGCTGTAATGTGAATATAGGCCACTGGATGGCAGTATTTACCTTTTTTTTTTCCAGCTCAGACTGGAGCTATGTTAGGACATGTCCTGGACATGTCTGGGGCAAGTCCCCGAAAATTAAAAAAAAGAGGTCTAAATGTGGGTGGGGTCTGCAAAAGAGTATATAAGGAAAAGAATTGAGACAGTAAAGTAGTAGGAGAAATTGCAAGAAGAAGGATAAGTGTGACCAGACCTGTCATTTCTGTTCAAGACCTGTGAAATTTCTTTTGTGGATTTTTGCCTGTGTTTGAGTGTTTTTTTCCTCACCCAGCACATCGCCAGGAAACTGTAAATATTTCTGTTTTTTGTATTCAATCTTGGTCTGAATATTAGTTTAGTCGTTATTGTCTTTGTTAAAAATTAAATGTGTTTAAGTTTTTAAAACTGTGTCTGTCATCCCTTGCTGTTGCTGTTGTGTTGTAAATTGTAATAACAAATTGGGGCCATAACAATGCCCTACCCACTTACAGCCTACATACCTTTACACTATTTATTTTCAGTGTTGTAGCATGAGGCAATAGTGGAGATGCGAGACTCAGTTGTGTGCAGTATGTGTGTACTCATGTGTTTGTCTGTGTGTTGCTTCCAGTATGAGGACACTCAGTTTGAACTTAAGCAGATGAAGCAGATGTGCTCTGAGCTGGAGCAGGAGAAGGTGTCCTTATCTGAGGAACTCCAGCAGTGCAAGGAGACCTTAAAGCACCTTCAGGACAGAGCCAACCGAGTGAGTGAGCCCCTGCACCTCATTTAAACCCTACTCATTAACACCTGACACCCGTACACCTTTACACCCCACTTACTTATACCCTTCTCACTTCACCCTGCATTTTATGCCTTTCCTCGGACTTTTGTATGGAGTTAAATTAATGCCAAAACCTAGTATACAAACCGAACATGTTTTACAAATGCACAACGATTCACAAACAAATACAATGTGATTTGCGAATATAAAAATGATTCACGTGCAAACAAAGTGTGGTTTGCAAATATAAAAACGATTTGCAAACAAATACAGTGTGGTTTGCAACTATGAAAACGATTCACGTACAAACAACGTGTGATTAGCAAATATAAAAAACGATTTGCAAACAAATACAATGTGGTTTGCAAATACAAAACACCATTAACAAACAAATGTATTCAGTTTTACAAATACAAAACGTACCGATTACAAGTATACGACGCGAACCATTTCCTACAAGTACAAATCACTTCTGGCAGTTTTCTACCGCTGACATGGCGTAAAGGATTTTCTCACAAATGTCCTCACTGTTATTGTCCCTGTTAAACAACAGGTGGGGCTATGACTCAATATCCTAGATCTCTACACCGTGAAGTTGAGCAGAATAGAGAACGGCCGCCAGCGACAACCATGGACATGAGGATGATGGCTGAGGCTAAATAAAAACGCAGTGTCTACGTGTTCGAAATAACTCCGTGTCCGACAGTGGGATGGTGTCAATTTAACTCCGGGTCCGACAGTCGATTATTGTTTTTAATCTCTTGAAGTCTACTGAATCTTTTAGATAGCCTATTAAACGTGAATGTTTGATCAGATGGCTCAGTTCTTCAAGATGGGTACCGAGAATTTCAATCAATGTTTCTGTTAAGTATGCTCAATAAAGTGTTCTGATTGTTAGTGATATATTTTTATTTTCCATTTCGTTATAAATCTGGGCCCGTATTCACAAAGCATCTTATCTTAGCGCTAGGAGTACTACTCCTAAGACGCGCTAAAACATTTTATGTAGGAGTAAAATCTTAACAGTAATTCACCAAACCGCTGAGAGCAACTTTTAGCCATCCGAGACACCGAGGGTAACACTGCAACGATCTGTAGGCTGATATTATCCCACGCATACCGCTTGGATTTGCTGTTCACCCCCGAGCCAATTTTCCCCCTGATTAGGCTACATGCTTTCGCTCCAGCACCAACTGCTCCAGCAGCAGTAACTGGACTTGGCTCCCGCTGGGCTTTTGCGTCAATTTTGAGCTTACATCCATGACAGTTTAGGGCAAACAAACTTGAACGGCTTGACATTTAAATGATCGCAACAAATTCTCATTCTCATCGGGTAACAAGTAGCTATTGGGGCAAGTGATGCGTGTCATTAATAACTCCTTTAATGCTATTAATGTTTTTACAATTATCTTTTTCCTATATACGTTTATTTGCCTAGAGCATGATATGCGGGGACCGTGCATTGCAATTTTCAAAAGTGCTCAATATGTTATTATCTTAAGCCGAATCTAAAAAAGCCGACACATTGTATTTTAACAAAAGCTTGCTTAAAAGTATCTGGGTTTTAGATTAAGTGAGTATGGTGGGGAGAGGTTTATTTAAATGTCAGTGTTAAGGTTAAGGTTAGGCTTAAGGTTAATGCCGTGTTTAAAATGGGGATCGTCGTACCTCTCTACTTTGAAATGCATTGGAAAACTGCCGTACCCGTAACAACTGCCATTATTTTATGGAACAAACCAGCCACTTGGACTAGTTTCTCATTTTTTCCTCCATGGGTTGTATGTGGGATATTTTTTTCAATGGGCTGCCCTGCCACCAAACAACCAATCACCGTGCTCATTGTCCCAAGACTCGTGCATGAGAATTGACGTCAGCCATGGCAACGGAGATTACTCCCGCCTATCTCAGAGCTACCCCTATTCTAGGAGTTACCAGTTTTCTTCACTAAAAGTTGCTCTCAGCGGTTTTGTGAATTTTAAGATTTTACACCTACATAAAATGTTTGAGCGCGTCTTAGGAGTAGTACTCCTCGCACTAAGATAAGATGCTTTGTGAATACGGGCCCAGATTTAAAACGAAATGGAAAATAAAAATATATCACTAACAATCAGAACACTTTATTGAGCAGAGCTTAACAGAAACATTGATTGAAATTCTCGGTACCCATCTTGAAGAACTGAGCCATCTGATCAAACATTCACGTTTAATAGGCTATCTAAAAGATTCAGTAGACTTCAAGAGATTAAAAACAATAATCGACTGTCGGACCCGGAGTTAAATTGACACCATCCCACTGTCGGACACGGAGTTATTTTGAACACGTAGACACTGCGTTTTTATTAAGCCTCAGCCATCATCCTCATGTCCATGGTTTTCGCTGGCGGCTGTTCTCTATTCTGCTCAACTTCACGGTGTAGAGATCTAGGATATTGAGTCATAGCCCCACCTGCTGTTTAACAGGGACAATAACAGTGAGGACATTTGTGAGAAAATCCTTAACGCCATGTCAGCGGTAGAAAACTGCCAGAAGTGATTTGTACTTGTAGGAAATGGTTCTCGTCCTCACCCAGCACATAACCAGGAAACTGTAAATATTTCTGTTTTTTGTATTCAATCTTGGTCAGAATATTAGTTTAGTCGTTATTGTCTTTGTTAAAAATTAAATGTGTTTAAGTTTTTAAAACTGTGTCTGTCATCCCTTGCTGTTGCTGTTGTGTTGTAAATTGTAATAACAAATTGGGGCCATAACAATGCCCTACCCACTTACAGCCTACATACCTTTACACTATTTATTTTCAGTGTTGTAGCATGAGGCAATAGTGGAGATGCGAGACTCAGTTGTGTGCAGTATGTGTGTACTCATGTGTTTGTCTGTGTGTTGCTTCCAGTATGAGGACACTCAGTTTGAACTTAAGCAGATGAAGCAGATGTGCTCTGAGCTGGAGCAGGAGAAGGTGTCCTTATCTGAGGAACTCCAGCAGTGCAAGGAGACCTTAAAGCACCTTCAGGACAGAGCCAACCGAGTGAGTGAGCCCCTGCACCTCTTATACCCACCCCATTTAAACCCTACTCATTAACACCTGACACCCGTACACCTTTACACCCCACTTACTTATACCCTTCTCACTTCACCCTGCATTTTATGCCTTTCCTCGGACTTTTGTATGGAGTTAAATTAATGCCAAAACCTAGTATACAAACCGAACATGTTTTACAAATGCACAACGATTCACAAACAAATACAATGTGATTTGCGAATATAAAAATGATTCAAAATGCACAACGATTCACAAACAAATACAATGTGATTTGCGAATATAAAAATGATTCACGTGCAAACAAAGTGTGGTTTGCAAATATAAAAACGATTTGCAAACAAATACAGTGTGGTTTGCAGCTATGAAAACGATTCACGTACAAACAACGTGTGATTAGCAAATATAAAAAACGATTTGCAAACAAATACAATGTGGTTTGTAAATACAAAACACCATTAACAAACAAATGTATTCAGTTTTACAAATACAAAACGTACCGATTACAAGTATACGACGCGAACCATTTCCTACAAGTACAAATCACTTCTGGCAGTTTACTACCGCTGACATGGCGTAAAGGATTTTCTCACAAATGTCCTCACTGTTATTGTCCCTGTTAAACAACAGGTGGGGCTATGACTCAATATCCTAGATCTCTACACCGTGAAGTTGAGCAGAATAGAGAACGGCCGCCAGCGACAACCGTGGACATGAGGATGATGGCTGAGGCTTAATAAAAACGCAGTGTCTACGTGTTCAAAATAACTCCGTGTCCGACAGTGGGATGGTGTCAATATAACTCCGGGTCCGACAGTCGATTATTGTTTTTAATCTCTTGAAGTCTACTGAATCTTTTAGATAGCCTATTAAACGTGAATGTTTGATCAGATGGCTCAGTTCTTCAAGATGGGTACCGAGAATTTCAATCAATGTTTCTGTTAAGTATGCTCAATAAAGTGTTCTGATTGTTAGTGATATATTTTTATTTTCCATTTCGTTATAAATCTGGGCCCGTATTCACAAAGCATCTTATCTTAGCGCTAGGAGTACTACTCCTAAGACGCGCTAAAACATTTTATGTAGGAGTAAAATCTTAACAGTAATTCACCAAACCGCTGAGAGCAACTTTTAGCCATCCGAGACACCGAGGGTAACGCTGCAACGACCTGTTGGCTGATATTATCCCACGCATACCGCTTGGATTTGCTGTTCACCCCCGAGCCAATTTTCCCCCTGATTAGGCTACATGCTTTCGCTCCAGCACCAACTGCTCCAGCAGCAGTAACTGGTCTTGGCTCCAGCTGGGCTTTTGCGTCATTTTTGAGCTTACATCCATGACAGTTTAGGGCAAACAAACTTGAACGGCTCGACATTTAAATGATCGCAACAAATTCTCATTCTCATCGGGTAACAAGTAGCTATTGGGGCAAGTGATGCGTGTCATTAATAACTCGTTTAATGCTATTCATGTTTTTACAATTATCTTTTTCCTATATACGTTTATTTGCCTAGAGCATGATATGCGGGGACCGTGCATTGCAATTTTCAAAAGTGCTCAATATGTTATTTTCTTAAGCCGAATCTAAAAAAGCCGACACATTGTATTTTAACAATAGCTTGCTTAAAAGTATCTGGGTTTTAGATTAAGTGAGTATGGTGGGGAGAGGTTTATTTAAATGTCAGTGTTAAGGTTAAGGTTAGGCTTAAGGTTAATGCCGTGTTTAAAATGGGGATCGTCGTACCTCTCTACTTTGAAATGCATTGGAAAACTGGTGTACCCGTAACAACTGCCATTATTTTATGGGACAAACCAGCCACTTGGACTAGTTTCTCATTTTTTCCTCCATGGGTTGTATGTGGGATATTTTTTTCAATGGGCTGCCCTGCCACCAAACAACCAATCACCGTGCTCATTGTCCCAAGACTCGTGCATGAGAATTGACGTCAGCCATAGCAACGGAGATTACTCCCGCCTATCTCAGAGCTACCCCTATTCTAGGAGTTACCAGTTTTCTTCACTAAAAGTTGCTCTCAGCGGTTTTGTGAATTTTAAGATTTTACTCCTACATAAAATGTTTTAGCGCGTCTTAGGAGTAGTACTCCTAGCGCTAAGATAAGATGCTTTGTGAATACGGGCCCAGATTTATAACGAAATGGAAAATAAAAATATATCACTAACAATCAGAAAACTTTATTGAGCAGAGCTTAACAGAAACATTGATTGAAATTCTCGGTACCCATCTTGAAGAACTGAGCCATCTGATCAAACATTCACGTTTAATAGGCTATCTAAAAGATTCAGTAGACTTCAAGAGATTAAAAACAATAATCGACTGTCGGACCCGGAGTTAAATTGACACCATCCCACTGTCGGACACGGAGTTATTTTGAACACGTAGACACTGCGTTTTTATTAAGCCTCAGCCATCATCCTCATGTCCATGGTTTTCGCTGGCGGCCGTTCTCTATTCTGCTCAACTTCACGGTGTAGAGATCTAGGATATTGAGTCATAGCCCCACCTGCTGTTTAACAGGGACAATAACAGTGAGGACATTTGTGAGAAAATCCTTTACGCCATGTCAGTGGTAGAAAACTGCCAGAAGTGATTTGTACTTGTAGGAAATGGTTCTCGTCCTCACCCAGCACATCACCAGGAAACTGTAAATATTTCTGTTTTTTGTATTCAATCTTGGTCAGAATATTAGTTTAGTCGGTATTGTCTTTGTTAAAAATTAAATGTGTTTAAGTTTTTAAAACTGTGTCTGTCATCCCTTGCTGTTGCTGTTGTGTTGTAAATTGTCATAACAAATTGGGGGCATAACAATGCCCTACCCACTTACAGCCTACATACCTTTACACTATTTATTTTCAGTGTTGTAGCATGAGGCAATAGTGGAGATGCGAGACTCAGTTGTGTGCAGTATGTGTGTACTCATGTGTTTGTCTGTGTGTTGCTTCCAGTATGAGGACACTCAGTTTGAACTTAAGCAGATGAAGCAGATGTGCTCTGAGCTGGAGCAGGAGAAGGTGTCCTTATCTGAGGAACTCCAGCAGTGCAAGGAGACCTTAAAGCACCTTCAGGACAGAGCCAACCGAGTGAGTGAGCCCCTGCACCTCTTATACCCACCCCATTTAAACCCTACTCATTAACACCTGACACCCGTACACCTTTACACCCCCACTTACTTATACCCTTCTCACTTCACCCTGCATTTTATGCCTTTCCTCGGACTTTTGTATGGAGTTAAATTAATGCCAAAACCTAGTATACAAACCGAACATGTTTTACAAATGCAAAACGATTCACAAACAAATACAATGTGATTTGCGAATATAAAAATGATTCACGTGCAAACAAAGTGTGGTTTGCAAATATAAAAACGATTTGCAAACAAATACAGTGTGGTTTGCAACTATGAAAACAATTCACGTACAAACAACGTGTGATTAGCAAATATAAAAAACGATTTGCAAACAAATACAATTTGGTTTGCAAATACTAAACACCATTAACAAACAAATGTATTCAGTTTTACAAATACAAAACGTACCGATTACAAGTATACGACGCGAACCATTTCCTACAAGTACAAATCACTTCTGGCAGTTTTCTACCGCTGACATGGCGTAAAGGATTTTCTCACAAATGTCCTCACTGTTATTGTCCCTGTTAAACAACAGGTGGGGCTATGACTCAACAGCCTAGATCTCTACACCGTGAAGTTGAGCAGAATAGAGAACGGCCACCAGCGACAACCATGGACATGAGGATGATGGCTGAGGCTAAATAAAAACGGAGTGTCTACGTGTTCGAAATAACTCTGTGTCCGACAGTGGGATGGTGTCAATTTAACTCCAGGTCCAACAGTCGATTATTGTTTTTAATCTCTTGAAGTCTACTGAATCTTTTAGATAGCCTATTAAACGTGAATGTTTGATCAGATGGCTCAGTTCTTCAAGATGGGTACCGAGAATTTCAATCAATGTTTCTGTTAAGCTCTGCTCAATAAAGTGTTCTGATTGTTAGTGATATATTTTTATTTTCCATTTCGTTTTCCATTTTCGTAAATCTGGGCCCGTATTCGCAAAGCATCTTATCTTAGCGCTAGGAGTACTACTCCTAAGACGCGCTAAAACATTTTATGTAGGAGTAAAATCTTAACAGTAATTCACCAAACCGCTGAGAGCAACTTTTAGCCATCCGAGACACCGAGGGTAACGTTGCAACGATCTGTAGGCTGATATTATCCCACGCATACCGCTTGGATTTGCTGTTCACCCCCGAGCCAATTTTCCCCCTGATTAGGCTACATGCTTTCGCTCCAGCACCAACTGCTCCAGCAGCAGTAACTGGTCTTGGCTCCAGCTGGGCTTTTGCGTCATTTTTGAGCTTACATCCATGACAGTTTAGGGCAAACAAACTTGAACGGCTCGACATTTAAATGATCGCAACAAATTCTCATTCTCATCGGGTAACAAGTAGCTATTGGGGCAAGTGATGCATGTCATTAATAACTCGTTTAATGCTAATACTTTTTTTACAATTATCTTTTTCCTATATACGTTTATTTGCCTAGATCATGATATGCGGGAACCGTGCTTTGCAATTTTCAAAAGTGCTCAATATGTTATTATCTTAAGCTGAATCTAAAAAAGCAGACACATTGTATTTTAACAATAGCTTGCTTAAAAGTATCTGGGTTTTAGATTAAGTGAGTAAGGTGGGGAGAGGTTTATTTAAATGTCAGTGTTAAGGTTAAGGTTAGGCTTAAGGTTAATGCAGTGTTTAAAATGGGGATCGTCGTACCTCTCTACTTTGAAATGCATTGGAAAACTGCCGTACCCGTAACAACTGCCATTATTTTATGGGACAAACCAGCCACTTGGACTAGTTTCTCATTTTTTCCTCCATGGGTTGTATGTGGGATATTTTTTTCAATGGGCTGCCCTGCCACCAAACAACCAATCACCGTGCTCATTGTCCCAAGACTCGTGCATGAGAATTGACGTCAGCCATAGCAACGGAGATTACTCCCGCCTATCTCAGAGCTACCCCTATTCTAGGAGTTACCAGTTTTCTTCACTAAAAGTTGCTCTCAGCGGTTTTGTGAATTTTAAGATTTTACACCTACATAAAATGTTTGAGCGCGTCTTAGGAGTAGTACTCCTCGCACTAAGATAAGATGCTTTGTGAATACGGGCCCAGATTTATAACGAAATGGAAAATAAAAATATATCACTAACAATCAGAACACTTTATTGAGCAGAGCTTAACAGAAACATTGATTGAAATTCTCGGTACCCATCTTGAAGAACTGAGCCATCTGATCAAACATTCACGTTTAATAGGCTATCTAAAAGATTCAGTAGACTTCAAGAGATAAAAAACAATAATCGACTGTCGGACCCGGAGTTAAATTGACACCATCCCCCTGTCGGACACGGAGTTATTTCGAACACGTAGACACTGCGTTTTTATTAAGCCTCAGCCATCATCCTCATGTCCATGGTTGTCGCTGGCGGCCATTCTCTATTCTGCTCAACTTCACGGTGTAGAGATCTAGGATATTGAGTCATAGCCCCACCTGCTGTTTAACAGGGACAATAAAAGTGAGGACATTTGTGAGAAAATCCTTTACGCCATGTCAGCGGTAGAAAACTGCCAGAAGTGATTTGTACTTGTAGGAAATGGTTCTCGTCGTATACTTGTAATCGGTACGTTTTGTATTTGTAAAACTGAATACATTCGTCTGTTAATGGTGTTTTGTATTTGCAAACCACACTGTATTTGTTTGCAAATCGTTTTTATATTTGCAAACCACACTTTGTTTGCACGTGAATCATTTTTATATTTGGAAATCACATTGTATTTGTTTGTGAATCGTTGTGCATTTGTAAAACATGTTCGGTTTGTATACTAGGTTTTGGCAGTAATTTAACTCCATTCTTTTGCGCCCTTGGACAGTGCCTGAAAATCATATTTTCCTGTTTTTATTTGCATTGATTTCATTATTTTATACCCTACTCTTTGATTCTATTTTTTTTTTTCCCAACTCCGCTCTTCCTGCACTGTTGGAGACCACAGTAACTCGCACCCGTGCAAGTCATGTCGCGGTAGACATTTACAGCTTTTCTGTGAATCGATAACTGCTTGCACTGAATTGAATTAGGGCATATGTCGGCCTGGGGCACCAGAAGTGCGGAAGAGGGGGGAGATATCTGTGTATAATCCACAAAGCTGATGTGTGTTGATTGTCTCTCTCCCGCAGCCCTCTCTGTTGCCTGTCCTAGGAATGTTGGTGGGCGTGGTTCTGGCTGTACTGTACTGGGGGTACAGTTCCCTGTGGTAGACGCAGGTACCCCAGATCCCTCTCTCCTACTTGTGTCCGCAACACCTCACAAACCCTCTGTAAACCTGAATAAACAAGGGGGGTGAGGCCTACTTCAGCTCTATACCTTTCTCCATTTCAAATTTGCTCTGATGCTCAATCTGCATCTGAGTGTCTGTAGAGTATATTCATCTGTTTGTGAGTCACTGTGCTTATCTGTGAGTCTGTATATGAATCTGTCTGTCAATAAGTCTGCTCATCTAAGTGTTTGTATTGCCATTTCTTTGTCAGTCAGTTTGCTTATCTGTCTGTATTCATCTGTCTGTCAGTCTTCTCATCTGTCTGTATGTCAAACAGCTGAATAAGGTATCAGCTTCATAAAACAGTTTAATAAGGTCACTGTGTGCACAGATTACTGTGTGTAGTTACTTGCAGTTTCATAAAGAGACTGCGTTTAATGAAGCAGTTTAATAAGGAGATTACGTCCAGTGAACTACAGGTTTAGATGGTGACTGCGTTAAGTGAGGTTCATTCAGTAATGTGCAACTTCATATGTCAACTATATTTAATGTAGCACAGCTGACTAAGGTGACTGCTTAAAGATTAACTGTTATTTAAGGTATTTATGTTAAGTGATTGCTGTCTATCTCTGTTTTAGAGTGTTCGGCTCTCTTGGGTCTCAACTTTTGCGATGGTGGTTGTTTGGGACCTGCTGTACACCACCCTCATTGAAAACTCAACCTGATGAAAATGAGCATATCCCCCCAACCCATCATCCACCTCTTGGCTGAGTCCGTGACAGATTGCCTGCTTACTCTTTGTTACATTATTTGAGTCCACTGCTTGAGAAAGTTCTTAAATAATTGTATATGTACTTAAATATCTGAACAATTTACTCATTTGCCTGGTTTTGCTGAGTGTGGCCAAGCTTTAATCTACTGCACAAACTCATGTCCACTCTCAGACTGTCCGTCAAGAAAGATGTGTTGTGTCATGTCTGTACATTAAATGAAAATGACCCATTCTTCATTGAATGAGATTGGACATGAATGCTGTTTCGTCTCCGAGTATGGTTCACTTCGAATGGTTCAACATGATTGCACATCACTGGTGCTGGAGTACTTGCGTCTTGTTAGGCTTGCCTTTCTCAGCTCATGAAATGCTGTGGCATACCACCAGGTTAAAAGTTCAGTTTAAAAAATGGGAATGATGTAGGGTCTTGATGAATGCAGGTGAGGCGGATATGGTGAGTGCATGTTACCGTCACTCACAGAAGTGCCAAGGACACTAATCCTTCCCCCTCAACACACAAACATTCTCACACAAATTGCATCTATGCAATTGGACCTAGGCCCAGTCGTTGTACATGCATGATCCAGATCACCACCTGTGGGAAACGTGAGATGCCCCTCCATCAACAGCTTTGAAATTAAACTGATACCTTGCTGGAGTAACCTGGCGTCCACAGCTGGTATACCTCCAGTACTGCATGCTCATGAAAGAAAGAGGTCAATACACAAAATTATGGCAAATCAAAAGGGGTCACACAGCCTGAGTGACACACAATGTGCTACCAATTCATTAATTTGTACTCAATGATATCAGCAGACACTGCACGTGTGAGTGACTGAAAAGAAAATGGCCAATTGGTCCTCTGTCGTGACTCTCCTACATAAAGCGGGCCCCATTGATGGAGCAGTCGATATATTGTTGTGTGTGTCATTAAATCAGACTGGATCAACCTGAGAGGGTGCGATCAGGAACCAGTCGTGAGAACCAAGCAATGATGTAGTTTTAGTTTTATTAATAAAGGGGAAAGACTCCCGCAGGGCAGAAGGCAAAGGTACAAAGTCCACACTCCAAAAATCAAAGTCCAGTTGGGAAAAATAGAATAAAAAACCAGGGCAGCAAACACAGTAATCATAGTCGGACAGAAATGGGTCTGGTTCACCGGTACAGGTATGTCAAAGAAGCAAAACCAGAATCCAATGGGCGTAATCCGAATTGTAACCAGGGCAGCAATCATAGAACTCGTGGTCAGGCAGAAAAAGGGTCAAAACACACAGATGCTGCAGTAATCCAAAATCACAAAGGCAAAAATTCAAAAAGTCAGGTCCTGTCAGAAAGGTAATCACTGAGCAATCAAGGCGAGAGAAACTGTGGCACAAGAAGACTGAGGAAACAATCTGACGGGCAAGTGCTGTGAAAAGACTCCTAATATGCACACTGGGGGAATCACATGTTACACAGACACAGGTGCTGGAAATGAGACTAATTACAGAGCGTGGAATAAGAGGGAGAACCTAATCACATGAAATAGGCAAAAGCCAAAACGTGGACAGGGAGCACAAGACATTCCTACAGACAAACGTACGGCTCCGGTCAAGGAGTACTAATGTGCATAGACAATGAGAGAAAGGATAGCGCGATCAAGTGTGGAGATTCCACAGAAAATGCAGCAGAGAGCTTGTTAATCAATTAGTAAGTGAAACTATACAATCCTTTGGTGCTCGTTAGTAAGTTACTATTATATACAATGTTAGTTAGTGTTAGTAACTCTTAGCAAAAACAACAAACTTTTAGTATGGTGAGTAAGATAGAAAAGTAAGGTGAAGAAAGCAAATGAGATTGGATGGAAGATTGAAACCAGAAACCATTAAATCACCCGAAGAAGTGACACGTATACCGGGGCTGAAAGCTGTGACGAGACAAGAGACCAGACAGGGGGAGACAAAGTGCAATGCATAGTGGAAAGCAAAACATTGACCAGAATAACTCTATGGTAAGATGCAAAATATGGAGAAGTAAGACTAAGACAATAAATCCACAAAGTAACCAAATCACAATACATATATCAAAGAATAGTCAGACATTGCAATGAATCAAATATCAATAAAACAGAATATGACAAACTGATCAAAACATGGCAAGGTAAATCAGAACATGAACATGGCAAGACAAAACAGAACATGGCAGACAGCAGAATCAAAATACCTGCCTCTCAGTTCCATTCACACAAACTCATCCACCCAAAAGGGTCATTCCGGGTCCATTCACACAGATTCCAGGAACTTCCCTCGTGGCATCTTTCAGATTTGACTGAAAAAAAAAATCTTAAATTAGTTTTTGACCTCAAATTAAGGAATCACAAATTTCGGCTTCATACCTTTAGTTATTTGGGAATTAGGGTGCTGGGAAATTTGGGTGCCATGCCACTTTTTTGTGCACTTAATTTGTAACCATATTTAGAGACCCATAACTCTTTTATATGAGCTAAATATGGTTATAAATGTATACAGGGCTAGAAGTTTATAAAGGGGTCATTTATTGCCTCTTTTGGAACCAATGCTTACACATAGTTCCATTCAATACAATATTGACCCTTTTTTTTAAGAGTTTTTGACAAGTTTGACAACATATATGATGACATTTCTGTAACCCAGGCGATTTTCAGGGAAACCTGATCATTAGTGGTAGGCCTAATGTGGGGGGTGGGGCCGGGGGGTATATTTAAATTCATCCTGATTCACCCTGATTCATCATATCGGGGTGGAATTTCATCAAAATGATCATGATTTAGCTTGTTAACTCTTCATTCACATCCAGAAACTTGGTAAACTTATGATTAGCTCTGTGTTTAGTTCTGGTGGAAAAATGTTTTCAGTGTTTTAAAATAATTCATTTAAAATGAGAAACATCTTCTACAATGTATCAATTTACAAACATTGGCGCAAAACGGAGTTGCTGATAACCCTGTATGTGCTATTTTAAGAGCGACAAGAATTCACAATCTTCCAGAGACATTTTGATGTTTTATGTCATTATTGATGTG
This sequence comes from Gymnothorax reevesii, assembly GCA_029721435.1. Lineage (NCBI taxonomy): Eukaryota > Metazoa > Chordata > Actinopteri > Anguilliformes > Muraenidae > Gymnothorax > Gymnothorax reevesii. The sequence goes on along the minus strand of CM056585.1, from coordinate 71,405,825 downwards.
AATAGGAAATGCCCGGTAAATGCGTGATGCTATGAATAATAATGCTAACTAAAAGCAGATTAGTCCTTGCAAATGAGTAAACTGATGTTCGGTTGCTTATAGAGGTGGAGAGAGAGAGTCGCGCACTCGCAGCCATGATGCCATATCAGGAATACAATTACCGACGTTTTGACACGTCGTCTTCGAGTCGTTGAGAGAAGTAGAAGTCGAAACCGTTGGTAATTTAATAAATCGATTGCAATTGCATCGTGGCTGCCTGTTTCGAGCTATTGGGTTTTGAGCCAAAAAGGCGCCCTGTCCATTGTTTAATCTAGCGGTTAAATCGTCCTCAATATAATATTGCTACTAATGGCCGCTTGATCAGTTGCTTCACTGCTTCGCCGCCAATTTAGCGAGTAGACCAAGATCGGGACAGGCTGATTCACGAAAGCATGATATATGTGACATTCCCCTTTAAATGCAGTGACACACTTATGTCTCTTGCAGCCAAATCGTACCACCGTGCAGGGGTCGCTACTACCCGAAGGTTTCAATGTGAAAATTGTTGTGAATGTGCGAGTTAAGAATCCGAGCACTGTAGTTTATTTGCGACTGAGGGAATAGGCTTTTGTTGAGAGCATCGTCACGTCAGAGGTCCGTGGAGGTAAGATAGGTAGGCTTGTGTCCTTGCCGCTTCTAACTTGGCATTTACTGTTATAAGAATGGGAAATTATTTTGATGAGGGAAATGGCCATGGCTGTGTAACCAGATAGGTCTTTTCAGAATTTGAATATGAATCGTGTTGTTTCATTGTCCTTGAGGTATTTACCCCCGCCTGGATGGAGTTTATGTAAAGCTTATCTGTTTGCCTGCAGAAAAACTTCTGCTCTTATTTTCATGAAACTTGGTGGTACGGTATGGCATGAGCCAAGGAGGAACCCGTTAGCTGCATTTTCCTAATTGCGAAATGGATTCCGAATTTTTTTTCTTTCTGCGCTCTCCGAGCGCCCTTCGCGATCTGTATGTGGTAACTATTAATTCAGAATGAGGAGTCATCGACAGAGGGATGCTAATGTTGCAAATTCTGTCTATCAGTTAAGTAACTGATAACTAGGCATAGACAAACCGTATACGGCGAATCGTTGTAGTTTCGTAATAGGGCATCCACTGAGTGGATCATAAGCAAAATAATGTAATTTCTTAGAGATGGCCACTGTTGTGCTCATCAGACATACAATTCTGCTCTACATATAAAACTATCCGTGGGCCAATACACGTTGCCGGCGCACGTTAATGCTAATATGGTTTTTAAAACGAAGGACTTGAGAAATAGACTTATTTTCGCCTGCATTCAACCTAGGAAAATAGTTCTATTTTTTTAAACATACTTTGTTGCTGTAAATAGACTTCTTACACTAAGAATACGTTTCGTCGCTGTTTATATCCGTATAGTTCCTGCAAAAGTTTTGTAGAAATAATTAACCCCATTGTTGTGGCTGTTCTTTCCGCTTCTTTACCTTGGCGAACGGCCCTCGCACCGCAGATCAATTTTCCGCTCGGTCTGCCATGGGAAACTTGTAGGCTACAGTTCGGCCTTATCGATTGCGAATATGGTTTCATAAAGGTTGTGGATTAACGGTCAGTAATCCCTGCCACTGAACATCGCACTGCAATGGACAGAACCGGCGTTGTAGCCTAAAGATATGTTTTTTCAAGGGAAATCAGACTTGCGGTCATATACTGCCAGCAGGGGCGAAGCTAGAACCGGGAATTGGGGTGGGACAGACACGTCCCTTTATGACAATTCGGATAGTCCTGGCTAGTTCTCAATTATTTTTCTTTATTGACGCGTTTTCCAATTATCGTAATAGGCATCTAAACAAAACAAAATGTTCACTCCGAGAGCGCTCCGCACTTAACAGGTGTTGCTTCTTCTCCCCAATTAGATAAGACAACAATCATTCATCTGGAAACGTTTGCTTAATTTAAATCAACGTTATTCAAAATTATTCTCGGTATTGAGTGGGAAAAAAGTGGCACTTGGCGATGAAATAGGCTATAAAAAGCATGCGGCTGTATGTGACTTTGATTTAAATTATGCAAACGCGTCCAGATGAATTATCAAGCAGCACCTGTTAAGTGCGGAGCGCTCTCGGAGTGAACATTTTGTGAATCATGAAAATGACTGCGAACAGGTCAGGACTAATAATTCTTTAAAACAGATGTTACGTCCACCCTAATTCTCTGTTTTACGGAATTTACCCCATGACTTCATCGCTGTTAGATCGCATGAGAAACCGTGTCTTCAGTTGCCTATTATAATTGGAAAACGCGTCAATAAAGAAAAATAATTGAGAACTAGCCAGGACTATCCTAATTGTCATAAAGGGACGGTCTGTGCCACCCCAATTCCCGGTTCTATCTACGCCCCTGTATACTGCTAGATCAGGACGACTTGCTACCCCCCGCACTATGACCTGTTGGATTACTGAAGGGCAATGAAAGAAATCTGACAATTTATCTGTCCCCTGTCCTGCCCTGGATGATGTCCCCATTACGTCTTGCTTTTGTATGCATTACTTTTATTTGTGGGTCAGATGGGGCTCTGTTTTACCCTAGTGTCCAGTGGTTTGCATCTTACTTACTTCTCCCTCCACAGTAAGTTATAATAAAAGACTCTCAGGAATTGGTTCAGTGTGCTGTGTCAATGTGGCTTCAGGATATACTCTTCGGCCAGTCAATCTCTTGTCAGTGTGTCAGTAGTCTTTGTGCTCTAGCACTGTCTCTGTATGTCCATGCTGACTCATTGACTCAAAACTGGATCCATGTGTCGATGCTCCCTGGGTGAGAAAGTGCTGTGTCGTGCAGTAGGTGACCCTGGCGATGGACATCGATACGGTCAACATGCTCCTGATTGCGGGTGTAACTCTGGCTGTCCCCATTCTTGCCTTTGCTGCCTCATACTTCCTCTGGCCCTCCATCTTGATCAAGATCTATAACTGGTAAGGTCACAACGAACGTTAAAGGTTGTACTGTCCAAGTATTGTGCAGTTGTGCACACAATGAATGTACGGGATCACTGTACTGCACTGTGATGCTGTCGGCAACTAATCACTAAAGGGTCTATTCTCCCATTAGCGCGTAAGTCCTTTTTTACACGTTTCGAGTCAAGCGCTTTTGAGTTACTCGTATTCTCCCCTACACGCTTCGAATCACGCCCATATCGCTTAACTTCAGAATGTAGGCGGCCTTATGAAAGAGGTGTGACTAATCCAAAAGAGAGGCAGACTCTGGTCAAAGCTCATTGATTATGATTATCAGGAAAACATGAAACAAGGATTTTCTGATTAACCATGAAAATGTAGTTGTGATCCATGGAAAACGCAAACCAGACTTTAAATTTGAATATCGTGGGCCTGCTGATAAAACCTTGTATCTCCAAACTGATAAGAAACAAAAACTTGTATGTCCACTATTCTAACATGCAGAATTAAACATGTTTTATTTTATTTATATTTTAAATTACATTCATCAATTTATATATATTCTTTATTTTATATTTAATTATTTTGCTGTGAAGTTTATCATTTTGAAGATACAAGGTTTTATCAGCAGGCCCACGATATGCCGCTGTAATAGTAGGCCTATGTATGTCTGTGCCAATTACAAGAAGTAATGCAGGCATCTCTTTTTTATTTCTTACTCTAGCCACCATGGCATCAAAGCTATGCAAACAAACTAATTGCAGCGATAATTACCATTTTGGCCTTATCTTCAGAACCATTTGTTCGATTTACCTCAAATTCAGTTCAAATGAAAGTCTATTCAAGGTCTATTCAAGGATTGGGGATTTCAAGGATTTCCCATGAGGTGTGATCTATCTCTTTGAAATAATCTTACATTGTTTGATACCACATCAACAAAGAGAAAAATGATTCTTGCCTACATAATTCATTTACTTTGGAAATAAATTGAACGTTTTGCTCATGAATCGTGTCGGACAGGACATCCAACTCCTGTGAAGTGAAATGAACAGGGCTTTACACTTGAGAAAAAAACATTACTTGATGGGTTATTTGCTTTGACTTAAAACTTGTCCTGTCAGCAAGAAAAAAATGGTCAAAAATTAAATGCAGCAGAAGAGAAATGAGAAAGACGTGTCCTGTCCGACACGCTGAGTTTCATCATTTCCTAATTAAATCCTAATTTACATTATCAAGGAGTAAAAATTTTGGCCCAGATTTTTGTTTTCTGATCAGTTCAGATGTACATCTAACAAATCCAATTGGTATTTTGCTGAGATTCAAACATTTATATTTCTGAATTCTGATACTACTTCGCCAATACCATGAAATGGCCCTATACCTTAAAAATGCTATAGTTGTGTATACAGTGTTGCTTGAAGGTATGTGAATCTCTTGAGCATTTTGGAGTTTGTTTTATTATTTCCTGATTAATCAGAGCATGTATTTTTTTTTATTACAAAATTATTGGTTTATCAATACTATTTACTTACATGACAAAATCTATTGTTTAGTCAACAATCTAGATTAGAAATGTTTTGCAAACTTTTGTTTGTGCCACAGTTTGTGAGCTTTGAGCCGCATTGCTTAGAATGAGCTGGAAACTGCTGTATGATGGGACAAAATTGGAGTCTATATTGACCAATGAAATAGGAAAAATTTCTTCAGGTAAGAAATTGGGCGGCACTAATTGAAACAGGGGCGGCACAGTGACATTGTAAGTAGTACTCTGCCTCACAGCAAAAATAAGTAAATTAATAAATTGTGGACTCAAATCTGGCCTTTGAGTTTTTCTGTCTGTACATTTACATGCTCAGTTAAGTCGAGCTAACTACTCGATTAGGCCATTTTATCGGACTAAGCATCCTTGTCTCAGTACGCATGCTCAATGGTTAACTGACTGAAGCATGTCTGTCTCCGCTACGATAGGTTGTGATATGCCCCTTTCAGCTTCTTTGTGGTGGACCTTTTTCTGGTTGATCTATTACATTAAAAAACCAAACAATGGACAAACAAGGTAGCTGGTGGCTAACTGGTAGCACATTGGGTAGAGAAAACTTGGGAAACTTTACGGCTCTGTACATTTTGTACGTGTTCTACACTTTTTTTTTCTGTACAGTTGAGATGCACGCTATCCCTGGTGGTTATGGTATTAGTTGAAAGCAGGCGGCAATGCCGTATAGGCTCTTGAAGTGCTCCAACAGTGCGACCTCTGCTATGTTGCACTTTGTGCTCTCTCTACTACTAGGGGGTGTGTTTCACAAAATCATAGTTGCTAATTCAATTAGCAATGTACAGAGCTGGTCCACTCACGGTCAGTGGTTCCGGCTATGTAAGTTAGAATCAGTGCTTTCAGTAAACGCACCCCAGGGCGTAGCTTGCATGTTGGATGGGGGTCTGGAGCAAAGACTGGTGGGTGGGAGTCGTGAAAGAGTTTCCAATGGCGAGTGGCAGGGAAATTTTCAGATGACGCACAGGTCATTCAACAAATTATGCAGATTAATGGAAGAAGTTATGTGCCCCCAAGATGTGACTGTTCAAGCACCAATACCTTTGCAAATGAGGGTTGCTACTGTTCTGTACAAACTTGCTGCTTGTACAGAGTACAGAGCTGTTGCTAATTAGTTTGGTGTTCACAAATCCTCAGGACTTTCGAGTCAGAACCCTGGAGGGTGAACTATGGAGCAGGCACTGAGAGCACAGTCCAGTGCGGTTCAATTTGAGCGTATGCATGGAGGAGTAATCTGACTAGTAAGCGCATTATCTGGGTGTGTCAGTTCAACTTTGAGAAATTTGATTTAGTGCAATTCCAGTCCGACTAACATGTTTACATGTATCTTAAAAGTTCAGTTTTAGTCAGACTTTACACAATAAATCAATTCTCTCTAACTTCATGGAAATGCATTCTGTACGGCATTTGCATGTTCTCCCCATGTTAGCGTGGGTTTCTTTCAGGTGCTCCAATTTCATCCGCAGCCCAAAAACATGCATGTCAGATTAATTGGAGACTCTAAATTGCCCATGTGTGAATGTGAATGGTTTGTGCATCCTGCGATGGATTGGCAAGCAGTCCAGGCTGGGGCCCTGCCTTTATCCGTTGTCAGCTGGGATAGGCTCCAGCTCCACCCGCGACTCCAGTGAGTGGTATAGATAATGGATGATTGAACAGTGATTAAACCAAGTTAGAACCCATACTGGTAAATCATGCCCTGAGGAAAACAAATCTCATGGGACCTCAAGGAAGTGACTAATGTCAGCACATCTGTTTGGAGAAGGCTGTAAATTCAAAGCTATAAATTCGACTGTGCAGTGATTCAGATCATCCACAAATGAGGTTGACAAGATATCTGCAAAACCCAAAGGAAACTGGTAATTCATGTAAAAGCCGACCAAAACATAACATCTAAGGATATAAAGACCTCTCTTGCTGAATCTAAGACACCTTCCTCATTAGGAAAAAAACTGAAGCAGCAGGGCTTTCATGGGAAGGTTGCTAAGAAGAAGCCTCTGCTCTCAGAAAAAAGCTAAGCTGCCAGTGTCAGCTTTGCCAGAGATCTGTGAGCAGATGAGTCCAAAATTTAACTGTTTGGTCTCAACCTAAGCTGCCACAATTGGTAAATAGTCCATGCTGCATATTACCATAAGAACCGTCTCCCAATGCTGAAGCATGGTGTTAGAAGCGTTATTATCTGGGCCTGCGTACTTTGAAGTTTGGCAGTGGGACCTGAAGTAGGCAGCTTATGCCAGATAGCCTTCCAGCCTCACTCCACAGACTATGTGCTGCAAGGAGGAGTGGGCAGGAATCTGCCAATGATGTGAGAGACTGATTTTTCCCGGCAGAAACCATTTGGTTGAGGATAGTGGTGCAAAAGGAGATGAGATATCCCATTAACTGCTGGGGTTTACATATTTTTGCACCCATGAAATCAGAATTTTTATTAAATCAATGGCTTTTGTAAAAAAAAAAAAAAAAAAAAAAGATAAAATCATTTTCTTTTTAGGGCATTATTTGGAAATGTCAGTATTATGAATTAGGGGTCAGATTACCATTTAATAAGGCTTTTTAAAAATAATTTTTCTAACAAACATACTTCTTCTGTAGGATTCTCAAATTTTTGAGCTGCACTGTATGCTTTATGAAAACCTGAAGTTGCAGGTACAACCACACTTTGATTCCAGAAGTAAGCTTTTGCGTGTTTTTTGAATTTGGTGTGTGCATGTATTGGTGGTTGTGATCTGGCTCTGTTGGGTCCTGAGGTTGAAAAATACTTTTACCCTCATATAACCTATGAACCTGGTCATTAAGAGCTAGGAAGGTTGGGGCTCAAATACGGTCAGACTTTTTTGTGCGTGCTTTTTGTATATTTACAGCATGCATTAATAATGTATACATACACTGTTCAGCCACATCATTAAAACCATCTGCGTAATATTGTGTAGGGTCGCCTCAAGCCACCTAAACAACTCAGTGAAACTAACGTCCTCTTGAGTTTCCTAAAAGAAAACAGGAAATACTGGAACAGACAACCTTCTTCAATTGCTCCAAGGTCCAGTTCATACCCTCATGTGCCCATTATTGGCGCTTTTGATGATGCAGCAGGGTTAAACTGGGCGTTCCGACTGGTCTGCACCTACAAAGCACTATACGCTGCAGGAAGCAAGATGCCATGCAAGCACTGAGTGTTGCGACACATTCTGGTCATGAGTGTCAGTAAAATTTTCAGTGGCTTGTACCACAGTTGGTTCAGAGCAGATGAGATAGCTTTTGTTGCTCTGGTGTATCATTAGCCTTGTGGGTCCAACTCCTTGTCACCAGTTTGTGGTTTTCCCTCCTTGGACCACCCTCAGTATGTACTCATCACTGCTGAGTGTGTCCACCGCAGCCTTGCCACTTAAGAGATGCTCTTACTCGCTTGTCTCGCTGTAACAATTTAGCCCTCGTTAAAAGTCCCATTTCTCCCGTGTGCAACAAGTTTACTACAAGAACCCCCTGTTGGCTTACCCTCTAAAGTGTGCGTGCAGACCTTGACATGCTCTGTCATTATAAGATAATCAACATTATTTGCTTAATCTGAGAGTGGCTTTAACGTTTTCGCTCATGGATGTACTCTGTAATGCAGTATATTTGAATGTACGGTGTTGTGATTTCATGCTTTTGTGTTTTGTGCGGTCATGCACCTTGCTGATGTATGCAGGTACTGGAGGAGGACTCTGGGGTTGCAGGTGCGGTATGCCGACTGCGGTGGGTATCGCTTCTGCTACTCCTCTAGGGGTAAACCTGGACTCCGCCCCTCCATTCTCATGCTCCACGGGTTTTCCTCTAACAAAGATGGGTGGCTGTCCTTGGTCAAGGTATGGTCAGTATGTCACAGAAGAAAAAAACTTCTAGGTTGTGAAGCTTTAATCTATAAATCTCTTATCTAAACAAAACCAATCTGTAGTCGATATACAGTCAATGAGAAATTTGAACAGACCTGATCTGTGGTAAAGGTATGATTAACTTCCCACAGTTCAGAACATCCCCAACTCAGTGGTCAAGGTACGGAATGATTCATCCTTCATTGAGTTGAACAGACCCAATTTGTGAGGAATCTGAGAATTAGTCTGCCCCGTGGTCAAAGTATGACTAATCCATTACAGATTTGTTAACTGACCCAATCAGGTGATAATTAAATTAATAATTTTGATGTAAGATGAGAAAATGGGGTATGGGAGTGTATCATATTTTGATGACGCAATTTTGTACCCACTGAAAGCACATTCTGACGTTTTAGGAAAAAAAATCTCATATTCAGAATTGCCTAGACTGACAAAATGTGGGGTACCATTTTCTCGTCTGTACGTTCAAATTTTTGGTCTTTATGGTTAGCATTTTGTGTTAGCTTAGCGTAAGGACTTGGAAGTCTGTTGGCGTCTTTAGCCTAGGTCCATCAAAGTAAAGAAAATAAACCTCACGGCAACTCCAAACTTGTTTTATTTACACAGTGTATCATGTCTACTTCAAATAGCCCTCAAATAGATTAACTTCAAATGGAAATTAGAACAGTTGAACTGTAAAGGCTGAAATATGCATTCCTTTTATCTAGCGCAGTAATTTGGCCACGCTGAAGGTACAGAGCTGTGAAGAAGCATTTTCCCCCTTCCTAGTTTCTTCTTTTTTTTCGCATACATGTCATATTTAAATGCCTCTGATCATAAGAGATTAATTTAATAATAGACAAAGATAACCCAAGTAAACACAAAGTGCAGCTTTAAATGATGATTTCAATTATGGAAAGGAAAGGTAAAAGCTATTCAACCCTTCCTGGCCTTATGTGAAAATGTTATTACCCCCTTAGTTACTAAATCAATCAGTGAAACAAATTTTATTGATAAATGAGTTCAGTTTTATCAGACTCACCCAGGCAGGATTGCTGCCGGCCCAGATGAATCTAAACATCACATTATGTAGAACCTGTTTAAAAATATAAGGTGGGAAAAAAGCAGCTAATGATGCCACAGTCTAAAGAAGTTAGTTACAAATTTCCCCCTCTCACTTGGCAACGAAACTCAGGTGACCAGCTAAGTAGCTTAAAATTTTTTTTCCGATCATGGACAACTCTGTAAGAGAAGCTGGCGATGATTTCCTTGAGACAGACAATGACCCAGACCCTTATCTGTTTCTATCGGAGTATCCATGGTTGCACATAAAGCTCTACTGCTGGATCTACCTCTAACTTCAACAGTGTGCGGATCACTGCTTTAGATGGAAGAAGTACGTGTTCAGCAGTTACAGTTAAAACTATCCGACCCCTCCTAAAACTAATCTTGTCAAGAAAAAAAAAGAAAAGCAAATATTCCAAGACGTGTATTTCAAATACATAATACGTTGTCTAAGTTACAGATTTGCTGTCAGGTTTATTTTTCTACTTTGATGGAGCTGGACTAATGACTCCTGTAGACTTCAAGACTTCATGCTAAGCTAACATGAAATGCTACCCATCAGAACCAAACCCTCAGACAAACAGAGGGGAAAATGGTATCGTGCAAGGAAAGTCAGAATATGAGTATTTTTCCCAAAACACTGCAGTGTGCCTTTACTGAAGCTCCCAATTGACTTCCAGTTGTTTTTTTTCCGGCCAGTAGCAAACACAGCACTCCGGTAATCCTCAGCACAGTGACCCAGTAACATTGAACAAATCATTTGATCACAAGTCACTCTCATTAATTTCTGTGAGCAGCATGGATATTGCAAGCAACTGATGTGCATGTAATGACCGTCTCTAAACCCACAGGGATGCAGCATTTGGTGCTGCGAAATTCTGAAGTCTTGTTGCTGTTAATTTGTTATGTTGGTGTACCTCCTCAGTTTCTCCCCAAACACCTGCACCTACTGTGTTTGGACATCCCTGGGCATGGGAGCACGACTCGTACAAGTACTGATGACTACTCCGTGCTCGGCCAGGTACGGAGGATTCACCAGGTGAGTCTGGGATCATCTCTACAGATTATGGTATCATCTGAACATTTTCCTCAGCATGAAATGCATCATCGATGGTTCTGAATGCTAGCTGGGCTGTTTGCGTTCTTTGCTGCTAAACGTGGGCTGTTCTGTCGCTGTTCTGCTTCCCAGTTTGTTGAGAGTGTGCGTCTGAATAAGAAGCCATTCCACCTGATGGGATCCTCCTTGGGGGGCGACTTGGCTGGAGTGTATGCTGCTTTTTACCCTGAGCACATCTTCGGCCTCACCCTCATTTGTCCAGGAGGTGTGTGTGTGTGTGTGTTTGCATGAATGTGTGCTCAAGTAATTCTGCGTGTTTTATTGTGTCAGTGAGCATGTATCAGATAAATGCTCAGTGGTCTGTACGTGTGTCTCAGTTTTTGTGTGACTGCTCCCCCAGGGCTGAGAGCCCCCATTCGGAGCAGGTTTGAAGAGAATCTGCTGATGCTTCAGAAAGCTGGGGTATCCACGACCTGCCCCCTCATCCCCACCACCCCACAGGAGATGGAGGACATGATGCAGCTGTGCTCCCACGTCCGATTCAGGATCCCACAGCAGGTCAGTTTGTGTACTCACTCCGGATCCCACTGCTAGTCTGTGTGGGTACTGCCGTGGGACAGTCTGGATCCCAATTTAGGGTCCCTCAGTGGGGTAGTCTTGGTTGAGCTGAGGTTGTACAAAAAGTTAGTGTGGGATCTTGTTGAAAAGGTAAAGGGACTGAATTTATATAGCATATTTCTTATATTCAGAGAATTCTATGCACTTCACAAAATATGCCTCACATTCAGCCATACGCTTTTAACATTTATTCAATGAGGGCGAAGCAGCCCCCTTATCAGGTGCTGCATGGGATTCAGTGTCTATGACACTGTCTCTGGAGGAGGCAGAGATTGAACCCGGAACCTTCTGATTTCTAGATGACCTGCAGCCATGCTGCCTTAAGTGTTTTTGACATGACGTGTGCTTACATTTTGGTTGGAACAGTGTGCATCCATTGTACAGTGCCTGGTTAGCTGCCAGCTTAAGTTCTGATACCTTTGATGCATGCCTTTAATGCTGTATGAACTAATTGGTGTAGATTTTTGTGTTTTACTAACAATTGATTTATTTTGTTTTTGATTGTTTCCAGATTCTCCAGGGAATGGTGGACGTGCGACTTCCACACAACGACTTTTACAGAGAATGTAAAGTTACCCTTTCACCTGACAGATTCTTCAGTTTTTATAGCTTAATGATCATTTTTCTTATGCAGACTGTGCTGTTTGATGGAGGTTTGTTACATGTTTACTTGCCCATGGTCAGAGATAGACGGGGTCAAGTAACTCTGACATCCCTCTCAGTATAGTGTCAAACAGTGGAGCACTGTCGGAAGCTTAGAGGGCTTAGAGTCACTGCACCTTTTACGCCATGATTGAACTCAAGCTGTTCTCAATGAAGTTTTCCTGATTAACAATCAATTTACTGAGAAGCCAGGCATGCTAAAACAAGAGATGGAAGTCTGCAAAAGTCCGATGTTCGATTTTTTTGCTTTTTTTCAGATTATTGCCATCCTTATGATGTCAATCCGCTGTGAATTATGCCAACAATGCCCGTTAGCCTTGACTATATTTACAATTTGCGACTGCCTCTCGAACCTTACGTTTAAAAAGCATCGTTAAGACAAGTAGCACCCAAAAAAACTGAGAAAGTGCACCTTTTTCCGAGAAATTCCTATAAAAACTTAAAATACACAGAAATTTACTGAAGATTTGAGGCCAACTTGGTTAACCCTGGAAAAAATTTTACTGAGGTATCCCGAAGTTTGTCCAGCTTACGTAAATTTGGACAACACTTCAGTAAACCTCGGTTAAATTTTCCCGAAACACATTGAGGATTGTCTGGCCCACTGAAGCTCAGAGACACATCGGTATTCCTGGGGAAAATTTCACCGAGGTAGACCGGCTGCTAGGCCTACACTCACACCACAACAAAGAGGAGGTGTGAAGACAGTCACCTCGTTGAACAGGCAGTACTGGCAATTTGCATAATTAATTGACGTTTGGACTGCAGTATTGGAGGGAGGTCCTTAATGAGACATGTGTTTTGACAGTCTTCACACTTCCCCTACGTTCTGCAGTGAGCATAGATCTAGCAGACAAACTTCGGCCTACCAGGCTGAAATTTTCCTAAGGAATACCGATGTGTCTCTGAGCTTCAATGGGCCAGACAATCCTCGGTGTGTTTCGGGAAAATTTATCCGAGGTTTACTGAGGTGTTGTCCAAATTTGCGTAAGCTGGACAAACTTCGGGATACCTCAGTAAAATTTTTTCCAAGGTTAACCAAGTTGGCCTCAAATCTTCAGTAAACCTCAGTGTATTCTAATTTTTTATAGAAATTTCTCAGAAAAAGATGCACTTTTTTACGGTTTTTGGGTGCTACTTGTGTAACTAATTTACACAAACCTGTGCCGTTACATGAGTTACATGATTTCAGAAAATTTGAAAGACATAATGCGCTTTATGTTATCATTCATATGTAGAAGAAAATGTCTTATGACCGCGATGCAGTGCACACTAGCCTAGTGCTATCAAAAATAAATTTGATAGTTATTCGACCAATTGACTTCACAAGTGTTGCTAATCAGGCAAAGTGAACAGTGACAGGATTAGGTAATGAGGCGATTAGGCTTTGAAAGGTGAGGTTACCAAAGGTCTTCGTTACTGCCAATAGATTGCTACTAGTTGGACCATCGCAAAGGGAGTGTGAGGCCCTGTGTTATGAATTTTTGCTAACGGGGCCTTTTAAAGGAAATTAAGTACCATTAGTGAACACTAGGCTGTCGGCTTTACCTCCACTTATGACAGTCATCTCATCCGTCAGTATTTTGAAATGACAATTCTTTGGAAAAATGACTGGTAAACAAAAGTTGGAATGTTTCAATTCGATTCTATATTTCAGGTATAGGTCTATATTTCATTGTGATATATATTTGTTTTCATACTGGTCAAGTACACACAGTCTGTAATGTGCTCTGTATTATCACTCAAACAAATGAGATGGACTCAGTCCAATTCACTAAACACAGAAATTGATGAAGTGAAAAGTCGTTTTTCTTACCTTCTTGGCCGCAAACTTAGCAATAAAATTCTTGTAATCCAGCGTGGATGCAACATCATTTTCAATTGATTGAAGTGCGAGTCCAAAAAGTCTATCCTGCAATGTTGAGGTACGCAAATGGCTTTTAATTGAAATTAAGAACTTGATAAAACTGAATTAAAAAATCAGTGCAAGGTGAGATATTAAGAAAAAAAACATGGTTTTTCTTAAGATGCTAAAAGACCATACAATTACTTGTATGATAATATACTGAGTCAAAAAAGAAACTTCACACTCATAAATTTGTAAATATTTTCTTGAAACTTTTAATAAAAGAGTTTTTACTATCACTAGGGGTAAATGCGTTGTCAAAGACATCATGACACACATCAACTCCGACATGCAGAGGTATGTAGCACGTGCGAGCATACTTTAAGCTAAAACCTGTTCTTGTGTTCCTAGTCATGTGACCATATGAGAGATGTGCAACTGAGCTCACATTAGCAAATTAGAGTGACATCTTGGAAAAACAAGCTTTTACAGTTAATTTGTTGATTTTCAATGCCATGGCTGTCAAACATTCAGCGTGAACATGCCATTGGCATGCTGAATACGGAAACGTCCGTCACTGACGTTGCAAGGGTTATGGGATGCAGTCAACAGACTATCCATGATCTTCGGACACATCTCCAACAAACTGGCACCACAGCTGACCGACCTCGTTCTGGCAGCCCGCGTGTGACACCGACAAATTGTCTTGCGTCATTTGCATAATTGATTTGTCACTGCAACGTCCACTAGGAATGAATTGTTGCGTGACTGCCCAAACCATACATATCCGCCTGCGGACTGCTCTTATTCAAGTTGTAACTTACCATTTTTACTCTTGGACATTTCCGTAGCATTTCCGGTGGAACTGGTTATATTATGGGCATTATTTTTATGATACATACCATCTTTAATGAATACAGAATTAAATAAAATCATTATTTAAAACCTCATTTCTTGTATGTTCAACTTATCGACCTCCAAACGAGTGTGAAGTTTTTATTTTGGCTGAGTATATAACAAGTCCAATTTGCAAATGAAATGCTTCGCATCATGTTATCTCAAAAATAAACATGGCCCAATGTGAAATGTTGGTTTGTGTCTGAAAGCATTCTGTATGTGCAGAGGCCAGTGACAAATATACTGAACACTATCGCGGAAGAAGAAAAGGTTTCTGAAGGATACAAGGAGCGAACTGTGAGCACAGGGCAGGCATTTTTTTCAGTGTCATAGACTTACAGAACTCCGCAGGCAGCATTTAATGGCGGGCTACAAATTCATCTGCTCCCCAGCGCTAATAATGATTTACTGATTCTGTCAATGTGTGCTGCAATATGGCACAATGTGTTACGCAATTGTACCGTCGTTTTAGTTCAACTATATCTGCTTTGCGAATTTAAGCCCAAATCGCACAATTTTGCTGGACTCCTCAGGCATTTATTGAATGAGAGATTTTTTTCTTGTGACTTTCATTATGCATAATTAATTGACACACAGGAATTTCGTTTGAGAGGCATGCTAGGTCAAAAACAGCCATAAAAAATTGTGTAGCCTACAACCCCAACTCGGAAAAAGTTGGGACAGCATGGAAAATGCACATTAAACAGAGAGCAGTCATTTCTAAATTAACTTCGACTTGCATTTCATTGCAGACAGTATTAAGGCAAGATATTTAATGTTTTGTCTGGCCAGTATCATTTTATTTGCAAATGCCCAGCAGATAATGAAAAATACGTCCATCTCACCTTTAAGATTTAAAACAGTTATTTCTTTACCTTTTTCCCTGCAAGACCAGAGTTTGCCAATGAGGTGAAAAAATGTCGACTCACTTCTAGATTTGCGGACGGAATTAGAACATTTCACTTTTTTGAGCTATTAGTTAGTCAAAATAAGATAAATTTTCTACGTCAGAGATAAAAAGTTCATTCTGATATGATTAAAAGACTTGGTTCGACGGACACTTTTTTGTTGGGTATAAATCAATCTTTTCCATTCAGGCCTGCAAGACATTTCTAAAATGTTTGGGATGGAGGGAATTTAGAATTAGAAATGAGGCAAAAAAGTGAATAATGGTCTGATGTGAAACAGCGGATGTTCGCAGGTGATTGTGATCATGATTTAGTACAAAACAACATCTAGGAAAGGCCTAGTTCTTCCACAGGCACATGTTTTGGAGGAGAACAGTGAACTGTCTGCACTCTCTGAGATGGCAGTATGAGTGGCATAGGAGCATGCTGATACATAGTTAGGCGATTGGACATGTCAGATTCAGGTTGGATTGTAGATGCCTTTTTTCTAAAATATATATATATTTAAAAAAAATTGGATTGTAGGCTAGGCACGAGGCGTAATTGGTCGCACACTTCACACAGCATATGGAAAGGTTTTTGGTGTCGAAACAGAGACCATTATAAAATAAGCTGCACCTATTTTAATTGACATGGGGTGCAACAAACAAGTAGCAAATCATTCTCGCTTTTCTTCTCTTCCCTTCCCTTTAGGTTTTAAGAAAATAGTTGAAGAGAAGTCCAGATACTGCCTGCATGATCACATGCACAAGATTACTGCTCCAATGCAGGTTATCTGGGGAAAGCAAGATGAGGTAGGTCTATATTGGAGTAGAGATTGTGGTGGAAGAGGTAGGACTGTGATATGGGCAGGGCAGTGTCCAGCACATTGATATATACAAGAATTGGAGATAGTTTCCACCTTGTGGTTCCTTGGATTCCTATTGAAGTTGTTCAATGGTGCTGAAAGCCAGCTGATGGAAGCAGTCATGTTGTATTGAAGGGCTTTCTGGCACCTGTGCATGAGCACAGAGTACCATAAAGCAATGGGGAAAAAAATCACATCCCCTCTGTGCAGCTCAGCAGTAAATTTTAGAATTTATCGGCACCACATAAAGAGCACATTCATCTGGATGCAGTCATCATTTTGAATGGTCCTCAGCCCTTTGGTATTAGAGGCTTGTTAAAAATTGCAATTACTTCTAAACCTAGCCATTATGTTGTGTTTCCACCGAACGGCACAAATTTTTCGCGCGACCAGATGACATACAAAGAGTCAATGCAAAGAGGTAAATACATGCAAAAAGAGGTTTGCACCAAGCAACGCGAATCTCGTGGGGGATGTGGCACAACACGAAGTGAATGGCTTGTGCGAATGGCGTGAATGCACAAAATTAGCATTTCGCTCCACGTCAAAATATTCCTCTCTGAAAAATTTGCGTGAGTATAGCAGTGTTCTGAATGGCATCATTGCTACTAGCAGCAACATTTGCTAGCTAGGCAGCCTACCTTCATATTCAAACCATAGTTTGCTGCATTGCTTGAGATAATAGGAACACTAGCTACCTAGCTGCTTGCTAGCGAGCTAGCTGTGTCAGATAACTTGCGGATCACAGTTTCACAAAAAAAATGGTCTAGCTCAACATCGGACATGACAACATGATCAGTTTTGTGAGTATTTATTCTCAAGCAGGCACAGTGTTCATAACGTAAAATGTTAGTGCCATTAACATAACTACATTGGCGTCGCCATCTTGATAATTTTTAGCTTACTGGCGGTAATCTATTGTAGTGGTGTGGCGTCCATCGTCTGTTGTCGGAACATTTCTTATCCTTTTTTTTGGCCAAATGAATTTTCGTGTAAATTTGCCATAACATGCTACTAGACAATATCTCCAGACATTCCAGATTTTTGATTTAATCTTTTTTGTCAGTTTTATGGGTCGTTGAAATTTTCGCCTCACTGTTAAAGATAGGACTGAGAAATTTTAAAAGATTTTTTCTCAAAAACGGCATGATAAGTTTTTTTTCTAAATCAGGCAATTAACTTACCTTGGTACTGTCAATGTACAGTGCGAGCACCATTTTGATTGAATTGACGGAAGTGGGTCCAGTTGGGGCGTTGTACTTTGGGTCTTATGTTACAAAGGCTTTTAGGCTTTAAAATATTGAAGATTGGGAAGATATGTGTATTGAACACTTATAGGAAGTCATATGAACTTTCATTTGATGGCTTTGAACTTGACTTCAGTGACCTTTGACGGCCAAACTTTACATAGTGAAATTTCAATGACTTCTGTCACCAAAACTATTAGAGATAGAGCTTAGGTTTGTATTGTGGCCATATAGGAAGTCATGCCTGAAGTTTCATTTGGTGACCTTGAACTTGACCACTGCCAAACTTTACAGTGAAATTTCAATGACTTATAGCAGAAAAATCATTGCAGACAGTGTAGGTTTGTATTGAAGACATATAGGAAGTCATACATGAACTTTCATTTGGTGACCTTCATATTGACCTTCTAAGGTCAAACTTGACCTCGTAAAAATTCAATTCCTTCTATAACTAAAAAGGTCACAGATAACCCTAAGTTTGTATCACAGACTCAAAGGAAGTCACGCATGAACTTTCATTTGTTGACATTCAACTTGATTGTTGGTGACCTTTGATGGTCAAACTTGACATAATACAATTACAATGACTTTTATGGCCAAAATGGTCACTGATGGGGCCTAGGTTTGTATCAGAGACATATAGGAGGTCATTTATTAACTTTCAACTTGACTGTCGGTGACCTTTGAGGGTCAAGCTCGACAATGAAATTACAATGACTTGTATCACCAAAAATGGTCATAGATGGAGCTGAGGTTTGTATGGAGACATTTAGAAAGTCTGACTGTATATGAAGTCCATTTGCTGACCTCAACTTCACCTTCAGTGACCTTAAAAGTTCACTATTGACATATTGAATTTTTAATCACTTTTTATCGCCCCCAGGTGATGGATGTGTCCGGCACAACAGTGATAGCAAAGGTTGTTCCAGGCTGCCAGGTTGAGTTGCTGGATAACTGCGGTCACTCTGTGGTGAAGGAGCGACCGAAGAAAACAGCCAAACTCATAATGGACTTCATCATTGCACAACAAGGCCTCGACAGCACTACCAGCAAGAAGTTGTCCTGATCACAGCCCTGAGGGAGCAATGAGAGGCTCTGGCATTTACAATCTTTTTTTTTGGGTAAACAAGGGTTCCGTCTTACTGATTCTTCTCCTGTTTCTGTTTATCTTGTCTCTCAGGGAGTCTTGTTTGTATTTGATTAGATTACCAACTTAGACAATAAAAGCCCTGCTGTCTGATATGGTCAAACGTGACCTAGAGAAAATACATTGACTTGTGTAACTAAAATGGTCACACAGGTTTGTGTTACTGACATCTAGGAAGTCACATATGAACTTTCATTTGGTGACGTTGAACTTGACTGTCACAGACCTTCAAAGGTCAAACTTGACAGTGAAATTACAATGACTCGTACCATCAAAATGGCTGCAGATAGGGCCAAGGTTTGTATTGGAGACATATAGAAAGTTATACATGAAGTCCATGACCCTCAACGTGACCTTCAAAGTTCAGAATTGATGAAGTACTGACTCTTCAATTACTTGTATCACCAAAACTGCCTCTGAGATTAGAATTGTATTACAGGCATATAGGAGGTCTTATAAATGTATGTGAACTTTCATTTAGTTATGTTGACATAAACTCGCAGGGATCAAATTCAAAATGAGTGAATATTTCCAAAAAAACAATGAAGTTTATCACTTTGATCATTAAATATCTTGTCTTTGTAGTGTACTCAATTGAATATAGGTCAAAAAGGATTTGCAAATCATTGTATTCTGTTTTTATTCACATTCTACACAACGTCCCAACTTCATTGGGATTGGGGTTTTTATAACTCAAAGAAGTGGACGCCTTCTGCACAGACCCGCCTCTGCCCTGAATTCACTCAGTTTGTCCGTGGTTTTGAATTCCTCAGTTTGGAGGGTAAACCGCTCTTCTGAAGTCCTTGCGCAGAGCGAGGCAAGGAAAAGTTTTGAATTAACAACATATAGGGGACATATTACAAAAAACTCACTTATTCAGTTCTTGTGCTCATACATTTCAGTATCTGGAGAGCTTACGAACCCACTAACTGTAAAGGAAAACAACCCTGCCATTTTTTTGTGGGCAACCTTTCTGGTAAAATATGGCACTCAGATTGGCATTCAGATTTGGCTGCTCTCCCTGCGCCTCATGCGGGCTTGTGAGAATTTTTACGCCTCTCATCTGAATATTTCCACCCATGGCTTTTTTGCAGATTTTGTGTTTTCTGGTCATTTTGAGCCATTTTTCAAAATTTGCGTGTTTATTTGACAATGCTCAAGATCAATCAGCAAAAGCCAATAATTGGTTGTATGAGTGCTATCCAATTTTAGTCTGACTACTTTATATTACTAACCTGTATCAGCACAATGCAGGACTGGCTACAAAATTTACACTAACCCTTTTGAGAACATTGGGCCAAGGGTGGGCTGGCAGGCAGAATTGTTTTTTTATACCATGAAATATTGTGCCACGTTGTAGAAGTACATATTATTTCAAAGTTGAAGACTCAGCCTTCTAAATGCATAAAGGAGTTTATGATGAAAATACAGTAGTAAAAATAGTATTTGAAATTGTTTCAAGATAACTCTCAGATTGACTTCAGTCCAATTGTTTTTATTGTATAGCAGATTTAACATAACATAACATACAAACCCAAAACCAGTGAAGTTGGCACGTGTAAATCGTAAATAAAAACAGAATACAATGATTTGCAAATCGTTTTCAACCTATATTCAATTGAATACACTGCAAAGGCAAGTTACTTAATGTTCGAACTGGTAAACTTCGTAATTTTTTGCAAATATTACCTCATTTGGAATTTGATGCCTGCAACATGTTTCAAGAAAGCTGGCACAAGTGGCAAAAAAGACTGAGAGAGTTGAGGAATGCTCATCAAACACTTATTTGGAACATCCCACAGGTGAACGGGCTAATTGGGAACAGGTGGGGGCCATGATTGGGTATAAAAGCAGCTTCCCTGAAATGCTCAGTCATTCACAAACAAGGATGGGGCGAGGGTCACCACTAAGTGAACAAATGCGTGAGCTGATTGTTGAACAGTTTAAAAACAACATTCCTCAACAAGCTATTGCAAGAAATTTAGGGATTTCATCATCTACAGTCCGTAATATCGTCAAAAGGTTCAGAGAATCTGGAGAAATCACTGCACGTAAGCGACAAGGCCGAAAACCAACATTGAATGCCCGTGACCTTTGATCCCTCAGGTGGTACTGCATCAAAAACCGACATCAGTGTGTAAAGGACATCACCATATGGGCTCAGGAACACTTCAGAAAACCACTGTCAGTAACTACAGTTCGTCGCTACATCTGCAAGTGCAAGTTAAAACTCTACAATGCAAAGCGAAAGCCATTTATCAACAGCACCCAGAAACGCCGCCGGCTTCGCTGGGCCCAAGCTAATCTAAGATGGACTGATGCAAAGTGGAAAAGTGTTCTGTGGTCTGACGAGTCCACATTTCAAATTGTTTTTGGAAACTGTGGACGTCGTGTCCTCTGGACCATAGAGGAAAAGAACCATCCAGACTGTTAAAGGCGCAAAGTTCAAAAGCCAGCATCTGTGATGGTATGGGGGTGTATTAGTGCCCAAGGCATGGGCAACTTACACATATGTGAAGGCACCATTAATGCTGAAAGGTACATACAGGTTTTGGAGCAACATATATTGCCATCCAAGCAACGTCTTTTTCATGGACGCCCCTGCTTATTTCAGCAAGACAATGCAAAGCCACATTCTGCACGTGTTACAACAGCATGGCTCCGTAGTAAAAGAGTGTGGGTACTAGACTGGCCTGCCGGTAGTCCAGACCTGTCTCCCATTGAAAATGTGTGGCACATTATGAAGCGTAAAATACGACAACGGAGGCCCCGGACTGTTGACAATTAACAATTGCGAAATCCGTTGATAGGCAGAGCAGTCTGTTGTGTAAACACCGTGCATCTAAGCCTAGGCGGCTGAGGCGGAAGGTCTCAGCGTGTTTGCCTAGACTGCCAGTCTCGTTTGTAATAATGGGGTCTGGCTACAGCATCAGTGCTAGGCCACTGCCTCAGGTCAAACATAATGACGTCCCTCACGTTCTGCTTTTAACTGGCCTGAATGTCCAGTGGATGCTGCAGTCCTAATATCGAAGTGGTTGCAATTCATCTGACTCCATTTTAAATTTGGAATATAAACTTTAGTTAAAACCCTTTGCGGTCATGATTAAATTATGCTCTTGCATTAAATCGATCTGACTCCAATTAATTAATGTAGAGCTGCATTGTGCGTTGGACTCATAACTGGTTTATACCTTACGTCCGCTGGACCAAAACATCTGTACAGCCCAATGTGGTGGATTAACTCAGAGGCTGGCGGTATTTTTAAGTGCAGTAATTTGACATGGGAAATAGCTATGACTAGGGATTACTGGGGCCCAAAGCAAGTAACTCTGAAGTGTGACATTATCAGTTCAGGGACTTTGTGTTGTATAAGATGTCTGGGCAGGGACTGAGATCCGCTCAGTTTACCGGAAACTGCTCGAAGCCAATCAAAATAACACCAACCACAGCGTGGAAAATCCACCTTAAAACGTAGACCAAGCATGTTGATCAGGCATCATGATTACAGTCCTACGTTACCCAGTTAGGAGACAGGACTCTGGGCTGGAAGGATATAAGTTGAGTCAGAAACACACAACAGAATGCAATTACCAATTCTTTTCGCCAGGCAGGCGCAAGTTTCAATCACAAGAACCAATTACACTGTGACAGAAAATGTAAAACAGAGGTCAAATTCATACCTGGGGCGGCTCACAACTACACATATACACAAAGTGTACAATGCGGAAAGAATGAATACAAGCTTCCATAGCTATATCGCATCTGCACACGGCTACAAGAACATGTGTTGGAAATCGCCTAATCTTCCAGGACTAGATTAAAGCTAACCACGGCATGGAGGTACGTGTGGGGGAAGTTGAATGCAATCTTCCATTGTCATAACGTCTACACAGACATAGATGCATGTGTGTGAAGTTGTCTACTATCTTCCATAACTACAGACTATTGGCTACACAAGGCATGGAAATGCACGTATGGGAAGTCAGTTGCGATCCCTCTGAAATCCTTTGTTTCTCTACCTCTTATGCCCAAACTCCGGAAGCGCTTCGTATAGCGGGGTCATAGGTCACTTTGGTAATTCGAACCAGGAAGGCGCCCAATCCCCGGAGGAACTTTGGGCGGCAACATTACCATGAGGAGAAGTAGAAGTATATTTCTTTTCAAACTTATTAAATGAGGGTTTAGTACAATTTTAATCCCTTCAAAATGTGCCCCATGCGATTTCGGAAATTTAGTGGAGTAAAACTATACCAAACAACATAGGCTTGCACTGCAGTTTGCAATGAAACGTCCATTACAGTCTATAATTACAAAGATAACTGGTATCAATGTTAACAATTAGCTTATGTTGTATAACAAAAATACACATTAGATTTGTTACATTGCAGGAGGTAATGTGAAGTATTTTGCTGGTTAAATCTCTGAAAAGTCCAGTTTATGGAACTTGCAGCATTGTCTTTGCTAAAGTGGTCTCAGGTATTTTTGTGTGGTTTGCTAGACATTCGACGCCGACCTTTACCCCAGAGCTTGTCCATTAACTCGAAGGCCGGTGGCTACTCCAGCTGTGGCAAATTAAGTTGGCGCCATACAGGCCCTAGTTGGGTCTGTTCCTATGGCCCCGGAGGGTCTCTGCTAGGTGTTGGGGCCCTTCAGACAATAACTGTCTGTTTGCCAGCGTCCTGCCTACATGAGAAAGTGCACATAGCCCTTTCCCTGCCTTCACAGTGTGGCTTACAGTTGGATCAACCTACAAAACCCAAAACCAGTGAAGTTGGCAGGTTATGTAAATCGTAGATAAAAACAGAACAATGATTTGCAAATCCTTTTCAACTTATATTCAATTGAATACACTGCAAAAACAAGATGTTTAATGTTCAAACTAAGAAACCTTTTTTTTTTTTTTGCAAATAATCATTAACTTAGAATTTAAAGGCAGCAACACATTGCAAAAAAGTTGGCACAGGGGCTTTTTTACCACTGTGTTACATTGCCTTTCCTTTTAACGACACTCAGTAAACGTTTGGGAACTGAGGAGACGAATTTTTGAAGCTTTTCAGGTGGAACTCTTTCCCATTCTTGCTTGATGTACAGCTTAAGTTGTTCAACAGTCTCCGTTGTCGTATTTTACGCTTCATAATGCGCCACACATTTTCAATGGGAGACAGGTCTGGACTACAGGCAGGCCAGTCTAGTACCCGCATTCTTTTACTACGGAGCCATGCTGTTGTAACACGTGCAGAATGTGGCTTGGCATTGTCTTGCTGAAATAAGCAGGGGCGTCCATGAAAAAGACGTTGCTTGGATGGCAACATATGTTGCTCCAAAACCTGTATGTACCTTTCAGCATTAATGGTGCCTTCACATATGTGTAAGTTGCCCATGCCTTGGGCACTAATACACCCCCATACCATCACAGATGCTGCGCCTATAATAGTCTGGATGGTTCTTTTCCTCTATGGTCCGGAGGACACAACGTCCACAGTTTCCAAAAACAATTTGAAATGTGGACTCGTCAGACCACAGAACACTTTTCTACTTTGATCCGTCCATCTTAGATGAGTTTGGGCCCAGCGAAGCCGGCGGCATTTCTGAGTGCTGTTGATAAATGGCTTTCGCTTTGCATTGCAGAGTTTTAACTTGCACTTGCAGACGTAGCGACGAACTGTAGTTACTGACAGTGGTTTTCTGAAGTGTTCCTGAGCCCATGTGGTGATGTCCTTTACACACTGATGTCGGTTTTTGATACAGTGCCGCTTGAGGGATCGAAGGTCACGGGCATTCAATGTTGGTTTTTGGCCTTGTCACTTTCGTGCAGTGATTTCTCCAGATTCTCTGAACCTTTTGACGATATTACGGACCGTAGATGATGAAATCCCAAAATTTCTTGCAATAGCTTGTTGAGGAATGTTGTTTTTAAACTGTTCGACAATCAGCTCACGCATTTGTTCACTGAGTGGTGACCCTCGCCCGATCCTTGTTTGTGAATGACTGAGCATTTCAGGGAAGCTGCATTTATCCCCAATCATGGCACCCACCTGTTCCCAATTAGCCCGTTCACCTGTGGGATGTTCCAAATATGTGTTTGATGAGCATTCCTCAACTCTCTCAGTCTTTTTTGCCACTTGTGCCAGCTTTTTTGAAACATGTTGCAGGCATCAAATTCCAAATGAGGTAATATTTGCAAAAAATTACAAAGTTTACCTGTTCGAACATTAAGTAACTTGTCTTTGCAGTGTATTCAATTGAATATAGGTTGAAAAGGATTTGCAAATCATTGTGTTCTGTTTTTATTTAAGATTTACACAATGTGCCAACTTCACTGGGATTGGGTCTGTATATCAAAAGCACAACTCAGAGTCAGATTGAAAAGTAGGAAAATTAAATAAAAGTATATATACGTCTGTGTCCACAGACAATAAGAATTCTAAAGACATGAACAATCAAAGAAGACGAAAAAGAAACACTAAACCAAAAAGCTTTTACCTCCTGAAATTGTCTCAAAGTAGTCCAAGATCTAAGTCTCAGAAACAAAAACAGTGAAATCTTCTAATGAAAACAGCAGGCAACAAATTCCAAATCCAATGCATGGATGCTGAAACTCTTAGCTGGTCTTGGTTTGGAAAAAGCCCTTGTTGGTTTTTGTAGTTGCAAAAAGTCCCAAAGCTTCTCTGTGCCAAAGGCCCTGTTGGTTTGTTGGATGCCCAAAAAAAGCCAAAAGTACAGAGCAAAGGCTCAATTTTTAATGAGTTGTGAAAGCAGGCTGTGCTGATTGGTGGAGCAGTGGATGTCCAAAGGGTGCGATCAGTGGTAAACTGCCTCTTGCGAAACTGGCCATTCATGTATTAAAATGCCCTGGTGTTTTTAGGAGCAGAGCTGAGCACTACTGAATGTTTACAAAGAGATTCACAGATTTAGTCTCTTTCTAATGATACCAAACATTACAAGAAAATAAAAAGAAAATTAAATAAAAGAGGGCATGGTGTTATCTTGTTGATGGTTAGAAGGCTGTAGCAATGGTGTTCTCTGTTGTCTTAGGAATTGCAGGGCTGTACACTCATAGTTTCATAGTTCACGACCCTCTGCTTGCTAGTAGTCCTAAAAGAGTCATCTTGGAATGAACTCAAGAGGGCTAGAGATTGAACAGACTAAATTCCTATTGTTAAGGGGGGATAGGACTCATCACCAGGGAATGCACAAGTCATTGCCAATCAATTATTCTGTCTAACTCTGAAGTTCAGACAAAACCTCCAAAACCAAACACTAGCTGCCTGACACAATTTTAACAAGGAGGTAGTAGTTGTGCGTCTTGTGAATTTCATTATTATTACCTTTTTTACTCACAATGCAGCACTGTAGATTGTCCATTAGCCCTTTAGGAACTAAATGAGTGCACCCACTGGCAAATATGTTCTGATCCTGTAGAAAAGTAAGTGTTTTAGCCAATCAGCCCTCACTCCAATATAACAGAAAAGTTTAATTCTTTTAGTTTACTCAGACAGCCAGTGTTCTTAAACTTCCAAAAGATGGATGTATATCGAAGCAAAGGGATTAATTTTTTATGAGGAGGAATTGTTTCAATGGTTTCTGACAAGGGATTTTGTCAATGAAGCAAAGGAGTTTTGGAAGTGACTTCATTACACATATACAATCGCACACCAGTGTAGGGAATTGGAGGGGTATATTGGAGTGGAAAATTTAGCTTCAGATGGTGGAAAGACCCAAAAGAGGGAAGCTAACACAATTATGACTTGGATTGTTAGGAAAATTTGGACCCTTCAAAATTGTTTGTTGAAATGCACAAACCTGAGCAAGAAAAAAAAATCTATAAAACATAATCTAGATACACCCTTTCCTGTATTTTCCCATCAAATTTTACCACCAGCAAATTTCTGTCTAACTTCTCTCCATTCCAGTGGCTTTTGAGTCCCCTAGCTCCACCTATTCCCTCTACCTCCAAAACTCCTCTGCATTAACGTCTAGAGCAGTGGTTCCCAACCCAGTCCTCAAGGACCTCTGTACTGCTGGTTTTTGTTGAAGCTTTACTTTCGCACACCTAATCCATTTAAGGCCCAATGCACCTTCATGCACACCCCGTTCAGGTAGATCTTTTTCAACCAACCAGCATGACGCCCTTAAATGGATCAGGTGTGAAAGAGAAGAGCTGGAGCAAAATCCTGCTGGCAGGGGGTCCTTGAGGTCTGGATGGAGAACCACTGGTCTGGAGGAACCTCACTAATAACCCCAATCAAAACAATCCTGTCCCTCATTAAAAACCAAACCACTTTTGTCCCATCACATGCTCCTATTTTTAAAGCCTTGCCCCTCTGTTTTAATGAGCAGCACTCCATAATTACCAACCCTGTCCTAGTTATCTTTACTCCCCTTACCTCCGCCAAGGAGGTCTATGTTTTTGCCAGCATTTATCTGTTTGTCTGTCTGTTTGTCTGTTAGCAAGATATCTCAAAAATGGTCACATAGATTTTAACCAAACTTTGCAGGATCTTAGAGTAGCACAAGAGGAACAAGTGATTACATTTTGGCAAATCTAGGCCAAAGTACAGCTGAGATAAAGGCCAAAGTTCAAATCCAGCTATGCTGGCAGAGATTTGAAGTCTTTCCAATGGGCTGGATTTCCAATCGGCATGCTTTTGGGTTTTGCTGCCACCTGGTGGTAGAATGCAACAACACCCTACATCAGCCAACAAAAATAACTAATGCACAGAGTTGCCTTCACTCCATCTGCAGTGGGTAGGTTAAGTCCTTCTCCCCACTGCACGCTTTCGTACGATTTCATAATAATGGCCACTAGGTCACATGATCACAACCATCCAATCAGCACACTAATCTTGCCTTAAAATTCAGAATCTATGACATCTTTTGTCATTGGCTCCGGGCGACCCACGTGATAAAACATTATGGCTTCCTCCACAACAAGCGACGTCATGGACGTTTTGATGAAAAATGTCGAGGAAAAACTGTGCGGTATATGGCATATCGACTGTTTAAGAACCTACCAGATGGAAGATATAAAGTCTGTGCTGCTGGGGAAAGATGTTCTCGTCTGTATGCCGACTGGCAGCAGCAAATCCATGTGTTTCGAAGGCCTGACTTTGGCGATTTCAACCGCTCGTGAGTCAGGTCTGTCACTTTTGTCACCCTCGGGCCAGGCTGCAGATCCAGCCGTGTTAGTCGCGTCTCCGTTGGTGACATTAATTAGCACCCAGGTTGCTCATTTGAGGAGCATCGGCATCACGGCGATCGATCTACATGCTGACAGTGACAACTTGGACCGGGTGTTGGAGACTGAGTCTGGGAACAGGTTTGTAAATCTGTTATAATAATTGTCTAGATCTATGAGTATCATCTTAAAATTCAGTTCAGGCCGTGAAGTGACAGTCTAATTATCCTGATTTAAACAGGGCTCAATTTGGGTCATGATTACGCCGGCAAAATAAGGCTACGGTTTCAGCCTTACTCGCTAGCAAGCTAGTTGGCTACCTAGCTAATAATAGGATAGCTAGCAAGCCAAAGTGATGCCAAGCTGTGTCATAATTAGCGCGCCATTGTATTTTGCTACATGGCCAACTAGCTAGCGAGCTCAAAGGCTACAGTTCACTCACAATTGAATACTCGCGAGCGAGCTGTTTTGCTAGAGACATCGATAACTACAATATTTTAGCTAGCATGCCAATGTTACATTATTTAACATCCTAGAGTCGCTTTCACGCCGGATGCGAACGTATTTCCTAATCTTATATTGCACTGACATACCACGCAGAAGCATGAAAGCCCTTCGGCACAACGGTATATCCTTTTTTTGGGAGTATTTTCTGCCATAATCATCGCGGATTGTTTACCGTTTACATGTTGCTTCCGCTATTCCGTCTGCTGCTGGTGACGCATTTGTTAGCTCGGCGCTAATTGGTCCTCAGTCGTCGTCGACTTGCGGTTGACACCTGGTGGCCATTATTATAAAAGAGTACAAAAGTGTGTAGTGGGTAGAAGGACTTAACCTACCCACTGCAGATGGAATGTAAGAGTTGCCTTGGTGTCGCAGAGGTGCTGCGCCCTCCGAGTGCTCTTGTTGATGAATATCCCTGCCCTGAGAGCACAATACTCAATTGCCTTTAAATCCTTTCACATCAACCTACATTCCGAGAACACATTTTTTTTCTATCTCCTCATTTTCGGTTATTTTTTCCTCTTTTTATGTCCTCCATCTGCCATATTATAATCAATGTTGCAATACGATTCACCCATGACGCATTTTTAATCCAATATCCAAATAAAATTTCAAAACCTAACTATTCATATTTAATGCAAATTTTGGGCCTATGTGCATTTCTATGCCTTGTCACCCCTTTGTTTGCCTCTTTAGCCAAAAAAAATTCAATTGACTGTGATGGGATCCCGACCATAAGAATAACCAATTGGTTGGCATTAGATGAAGTAGGAAGTAGCACCAAATGATCAGCATTTTTCAATACCTAAAGTGTCAGGAGTCTCAAAATGCATTGTTTATGGAACCCGTGTCTATTTCCAAAATGAACCATGCATTCAGGATTAAAGTCACTTAAACTTTCTGAATATGCCAGTCATTCAGATCGACTTCTCCCATTACTCAAAGGTGACCAGAATAACGTTACTGTTTTAGCGCAGTTTACTTCATTTTTATCATGTTAACATTAGCTCAGTTCTATCGTGAGTCGGCTGCAGTCAGCTTGCAAGAAGAAAATTTTGTAAGTCATGGAATTTTCTCCAGATCATTGCTCGGACATGAGAAAACAGTTGGCTACCTGGGGCATGTTCAAGACCAAAGGCTCTTATGCTATGTCATGCAACAGAAAGACTCTGGTGTTCTGAACAACTGGAGAGCTCTAAAATATTTTTTAACATGGCAGCCAATTAAGTCTGGCTTAAAATTGCATTGAACTAGGTGTGCGAAAGTGTGGATACTGATGTTGGCAATACTGGTCTCCATTTTGAAAAGCTAGACAAGACTGCTTGCAGCTCATCTACAGTATGCAAGATGAAAAGTAGTGTAATTATTCAAGAGGCAAGAATTTGCAGGCTCTCACTCGACCCTGGGAGCTTAAACATGCGTCTCAGGCGTGTTTTCATGGCCAGATCCAGAAACATGTTTCTGCTTTGGTTGTCGAGTGAGCATTATGGCGAGTTCAGTTCTATTTCAGTCTTTCCAGTCTGCCAGAGGCAGTCAATAGACAAGTGGAATTCTCCGTGCGCTAGGGCATTGGACTAGAAATGTATAAACTTATGTCATCACATGACCATACCACCGCAAAGTACAGTATGAATACCATTACCTGGGGCATGGCGGTCTTTTTTCCCATTCCCGCCTGGTCTTGAGAATTTGCGTTAAGCATTGCTACCGAATTGGAATATTGAGACTTGTGCAGCCACAAGGAGTAGCTGATTGCCCTCACAGGCTGTGTCTTAATTGATTCTCCTCAAGTAACGGGAGTATTGAGTTGAGTGCCCGTGTTTCGGCTCCACTCACTCATTTCTTATTCTTTCTTGGATTGTGAGTGTTCCATATTGGCACCACTCCTCGGCATTGTTTTTTTTTAGTTGAGTGTCTGTGAATTCAGCTCTTTTCGATCTTTCCATTTGGAATAAGCATTACCAAAGAGTCTCTGCCGCTACTTAGTTCCTAGCTTGACTCCGCTAGCCTTCGTACTTCCGCTTAATTTCATTTCGCTTCAGTACTAGTCTGGTCACTCGGAGCTCAGCCTCGTTTACCTCGGCAGAAAGCACGCCGGACCAACCAACGAACAGAAGGTGTGGCCGAGAGCCATGATGTAGCAGCTGCGCCGAGTTTGAAATTGTAGTCTCCGAAATCAACAATGGCCACGGACATAGATACAAGGGAGGCCATTTGCTCTGTCGTGGAGAAAATCCCAGGTATCAGCGACTTATAGCCACAACAAGATGATTGTTTGGTTAGTTTTTTTAATAGAAATTATGTTGTAGCGCTACTCCATACAGATTGTCATATCTACTAAATATCCATCATGAAACATACAGTATGAAATAGGCACCCTGTTCATCTCTGTGAGAGACAGCTGAAACACCTCTGCTAGCTTGTTGCTTCTAGTGTTACATTACCCGCGAATTTCACACTATTTAAGTTGGTAGCGAACTTTTTAAAAGCCGTGTTTTTGTTCATATCATCGCATATGAAGAGACCGTGTCTTAAGTTGTCAAGTACGAAAATTGGAAAACGCGTCAGTAAAGGAAAATGATTGCGAACTACCCAGGACTAATTGTCATAAAGGGACATGTCTGCACCCCACCATTCCCGGGTCTAGAGCCGCTATTGGTTAAGATCCAGATGCCGTATCAGTTGCTGTCACTGAGTCCCTGCTCAATGTCGACTCAGGCAGTGATTACGGTGAGGAGGGGGCACCTGCTGATTGTAAGGAGGAGCGTCCTCCTCCTCCTCCTCCTCGCTCACTAAGCAGGAGTGGGTCAGAAGCCCAGAGCTTTGCATCAGCATCGAGCTCTCTGGCAGTCCGCATTCAGAACACACTTAAGGTAGCATTAGCTCGTCTTAAGCTGGACATTCCACAGGCTACATCAGGAACTTCTAATCTCTTGCACAGCCCTGCAAGGGCCTCTTATCGGCTACGTATGCCAAATTGTCTGGACTTTACTGATGTCCTCAATGAGGCATTTTGAATGGCTGGGGCATCCAGACCTGACCACACTATTCGTGCGCTGGCAGCAATGGTAGAACCTGACAATGTTGGGATTGGGAGAATTCCCACAGTGGAGCCCTGCATAGCATCTCTTATCATTTCACCAGATGAAGCCCTGAGGCAAGTGATTCGCTGCCCAAATGCAGAATGCCGCTACACAGATGACTCCAGGGCAGAGCTTACCGTGCAACAGCATCTCTTGGTAGAGTTGGTAATTCTTTAGCTCACCTGCTGCTAGCCATGCATTCTTCTCTTTCATCCACTGCAGACGCTACAGTGAATGAATTGATGGACGCCTCTCTTCAGGCTCTTGGTGCCATCGCCAATGAATGTGGGCGGGCCCTTGGGCTCCTGGTACAGGCACTGAAGCAGGTGTGGTTGGCCCAGTCCCCACTACTGGAGTCCTGTCAAAATAGCTTGAGGGCCTTACCCTTACTCCCAGGGCAAATCTTTGGGCCTGCAGCTCAAAAAGCTCTTGAATGCCGCGTGCTTGTTTCGGAGACTCGTAATCGTCTTATCGGACCTCAGCCTGTCTGTAGGCCCCCCACTCAGGTTCCTCAATCACAGCGTCGGGGGCACACCTTTCACCATCAGGCTGCTCCCTATCGGGCCCCTTTCCAGCGCCATGCTCAGCCTTGTCCCCCTGCTTCCCGGGGACACGCACTGGATCATGGGCAGACTTCCAGTCACCAGGAGCCACAGTTCTTCAGGCCATCAAAGGCTCAATTTCGTCAGCCCCCCCCCCAAAACATACCAAAACCGCTGCCCCTCGTCGCTAACTCCTTCGAGTCGACAGTGGGCCAGTTTACAAGGGCCCATCTCAACCACTGGGGAGAGATTACCTCAAAATACTGGCTCCTGCATACACTTTCAGAAGAATATTGTCTCCAGTTCCGCAGTCGACCCCCACTACATTCCACTGTGCAACCCACAGGGTAATTATTCAAGAGGCAAGAATCTGCAGGCTCTCACTCGACCCTGGGAGCTTAAACATGCGTCTCAGGCGTGTTTTCATGGCCAGATCCAGAAACATGTTTCTGCTTTGGTTGTCGAGTGAGCATTATGGCGAGTTCAGTTCTACTTCAGTCTTTCCAGACTGCCAGAACACGGTCCGGTCAGTGTCTGTCCCTGACACGGAAGCTTCTCATCTGGGCGAACAGGCATCTTTGTCTCTCAGGGCAGCACATATTCCAGGGATTACGAACTGCACAGCAGACATTCTCTCATGGGGTGGCCTGCGTGCAGGAGACCGGTGTCTGAACAGGGAAGTGGCTCAGATGCTGTGGAGGACATATGGCTGAGCAAAAGTAGATTTGTTTGCCACCCAGCAGTCTTTACAGTGCCCATTTTGGTTTGCGGAGGTGGACGAGCCGGGTTCACTGGGGCCAGGATTCCCTTGCCAAGGAGTGGCCCAACCACCTGCATTATGCCTTCTCTCCTCCCTCCCTCGTCTGGATGACTCTAACTCACATACGGGAGACGGACTGCAGAGTCCTGTTGATTGCCCCTCACTAACTGTCCACACCATGGTTTCCTCTGCTGCTGTCCCTGAAGGCAGCCCAACCCTGTCCACTGCCATGCAGACACAATCTACTGTCCCAAATGCAAGGGGCACTTTGGCATCCCCACCCAGAGAGGCTGAAACATTGGGTGTGGCCATTGGAGCGCAGCAGCAGCTTATGGATTGTTCACAAGGGGTTCGGAACACTGTTCTGAATGGCTGCGCCGCGTCCACATGCAGCATGCATAAGAACAGGTGGAAACTTTTTTTCTACATGGTGTTCACATTGTTCCCTGGACCCACAATCTTGTCCTGTGTCTTAAGTGCTGGAGTATCTTCAAGGTTTGCTGGATTCTGGTGAATCTCCAACCACAATAAAGGTTTATGCGGCAGCTATTGCAGCCCATCATGACTTCCTTGAGGGCATGTCTTTGGGTGTGCATTGGCTAATTACAATCTTTCTTAAAGGTGCTTTCCGTCTCCACCCACTTACCCATGTGAGAAGTCCACAATGGGATTTGCTCTTTGTTTAGAATGGCTAATGTGGAGCTTGCTTTGAGCGACTGGAAACATGACTTAACATTAAATGGCTGTCATATAAAGCTGCTCTCTTGCTGGCCATAACATCTGCTAAACGGTTTGGATGAAATTCATGCCCTGTCAGTTAGACTACAGTGCATGTGTTGGGGCCCTGACAACAGTTTTTTCACCTTGCGGCCAAATCCTGCCTTTCTTCCTAAGTTTGTGAATAGGCCTTTTTCTCTGTCTGTGCTCAATTCAGCGCCTGAACCTAACCATAGGGCCTTGTGCCCTGTTCGTGTACGTCAGTATGTTTCCGTCACTGCGCCCTGATGGGCCTCAGACCAGCTGCAGTTTGCTATGGAGGAAGAAACCACGGTGCAGCTCTTTCCAAGCAAAGACTTTGTCATTGGGTCACAGAGGCCATCTCTATTACTTACCAGCAACAGGGGCAGACAGATCCTGCATCCCTGAAAGGGCACTCAGCTGGAGCTGTAGCAGCATCTTGGACAGCATTGCGGGGTTCTCCCTTGTCTGATATCTGTTCGGCTGCGACATGGTCTTCTCCTAGCACGTTTACAAGGTTTTACAGTCTGAATGTGGCGTCACCCCCACTGACACTCATGGCTGTGCTTCCAACTGTCTTGCCTGAGTCTGAGAGGACTTCCTTGCGACATGGTTTGCATACGTCTTCCACTAGTCTATCAACTACCTCTGGCGGTGTGGAAGGACTGAAATAGAACGCTGGTTACGTATCTAACCGTAGTTCTATGAAGGAGTGGAAGACCACCAGAGTCTCTGGTCACTCAGAAGGGCAAGAATATCCATTCAGACCGTCATGCCCCGCGTAATGGTATTTATACTGTACTTCGCAGTGGCATGGTCATGTGATGACATAAGTTTATACATTTCTCGACCAATGAGTGAGCGTACGGGGAATTCCACTAGTTTATCGACTGCCTCTGGCGGTCTTCCACTCCTTCATAGAATCATGGTTACATACGTAACCAGCGTTCTGCATGAATTATGTCATTGTTTCATCCAAACAAGAACTAACGGTTGAAGTGGGTTCAACACCAACGCAGAAAGGAAATGCACCCATATTTTGACGCTTGAAATCATTCTGCGGTATGTTGGTCAGCAATAGATAACATAAGCTACAGTGAAGTAGGTAGTGGGCGCAAATGATCAACATTTTTCAATCTTTGAAGGTGACAGGAATCCCACAGTGCATTTGGAAATTATGTCACTGCGACTATGAGAAAATGCAGATAATTCAGATGTACTTCACCCTGCTACCTAATGCTGACCAACAACCATGTCCATGAATAATTTTTGGTTTAGCATTTTCGTGTTCATGTGAAGATGTTTTTTGGACATCCATTTGACATCAGAAACATAAGCTGCATCCAAATAGTCTTTAGTCGATTCAGTCAAAACCTTAAGATGCCACGGTTTCCAAGTAGCACCATAGCTGGCTAGCTGACTGTTGCAGATGGGAAATAAAGGTATGCGTAAGTTCTATCTATGCAGTACTGAGCCAGAAACACAAAACAAACATCGTCAGCAAAACTATGAGTGAAATTGAGCCTTTATAAGACTTTGCCTGAATTTCTAGTAATTTTAACATGCTAGCAAGCTTGGTTAGCAAGGAAGCTGACACAAGCAACGTGCAGTCTCACTGTATTGTTCAGGACTGTGCAACGTGGTGCGTTGTTCCATATTCATGAAGTATGCTGCGACTTCACAGATTCAAGCAAATTTTAATCAGTTTGTCTATTACAGTATAGGTGGTAAAGCATATAGGGAGAGAACAAGACCCCACTTCAATCCCGTAATGCAGGGCTCTCCAAATCCGGCCCTAAAATCCAAAAACAGTCCAGGTTTTCCTTCCTTCTAGGCAAGTAAGTGAACAATTAATAATGCTGATTTGCCAATTGTCATCTCACCTGACTCCCAGGTAAAGGGAGGGTGGAAAACCAGCAGTTCTCGGCTCTTGAGGACCGTGGTGTGAGGAGCCCTGCTGTAATGCCTAGCGCACGTCATCATGTAATGGGGCAATTCCCTTTTACACCTTTGCTTCACCTCTTTCCACAAAGGTGAAAGAAAAGTGGTTAAGAATTAGTGGATAGGACATTATTTTTTGTCAATTCGGACGCAGCCATGTTTCTGGTTCTGGAGGCGAAAACACACTCCTGGCTTTCCAGAGTAGCGCATTGCATAGTGTTAGGAGTCTTTACAGAAAATGCACAGGGTAGCTATGGGGATAAAAAGTACGCACTTTGCTCGACCTGCTGTGAGAAGCCGTGAATGGTATGAGCACTTCTAATTTGTACAAAGCGTACACATTCGAACTATCATTGGTTCCATTATCGGATTTTCCCTTGAAGTATTTTCCTATTCACCGTGGCTATTCTTACGTGACCATAATCTATTGCAGGCAGGCTAGGGGAGACTAGGGTCCGATGAGCCATGGTAACCAATGAGCCATATCAATATTTTGCAATCAATCATGACAGAGCTGCTTAAAATAGGCAAAATATTTGACCATTGACTGATGTTGTGATTCTGGTTCTGCCTTGCCTTGCTATTGTTCTGACTGCCTTTTGTGTTTTTTGATCATTGCCATGTCTGACCACTCTTTAGAAATGTGTATTGTGATTTGGTTGTCTTTTTCATTCATGCATAGTCTTGTTGGGGTCTCACATGGAGGAAAACTTTCATATGTGTGGAAATTCAAAATGGATCCCTGGATTTCACATGACCACTCTGTGCCTGCAAGCCCCTCCCGCCAGCAGGCCAGGTACATAAAAGCAGTGGTCAACCATTTTATCTCTCTCTTGGAGCTCCCCTCTTCTCTTGGCTCTTGTCTCTTGGACTCTGGTCTCTGGACTCTCTCTCAGCTCTCTCTCCCTTGGAGAGGCTCCTGCACCCCTGGGGAGGTACTCCTCCCCCACCTCTTAGGCCCAGCATAGACCGGCCATGCTGAAGAACCTGCCAGGCTATTAGGAGTAGAGCAAGCCTTGGAAGCAACAGCTTGCTTTTGAGGAGCGGTCAGCCTCCCTCGTCTTCCCACAGCAAAGACACGGACTTTTGCAGCACCAGAACCGCTCTTCCCAGCCGGATCAACATCGCCCACGATCGGATCCTCCAGCAACCTCCAAACCTCTTTCCTCTACTAAGGACTGGTAACGACTGGGCATTCAAACCTTTTAAGACTAAGACTGACTGTGTGTATTTGTAAAATGATAGTTGTTGTGATTGTTTTTAAGATTGTGTTAGGATGGTATTAATTTGTAGCAGACAAGCTCTTGCATGCAAATAACCTCCTGTAGACTAACACGGCGCCTTCCCTGTGCAAAACACACACATATTTCTTCATTTTAACGTAATACACACACACACAAACAGCATTGAGCGTTTTAAGTCATTTAACTGACTTTAAAACTCTTAACTTTCCTTTGCTACAAAGACTTGGTCTCTGTTACAGTAGGGTTGCCTTCGCCCACTCCACATGGTCAGCAAGGCCCCTCCACTCACACCTTAGATCATCCCTTTGTTCTCTCTCACCGACACACACACACACACACACACACACACACACCTCCTTCATTGTGCATATAGTATTTAGTGTAGTCTAGATTGTGTGTTTCATTTGTTTCATTTAAATAAATATCCTTTAAAGACATATGCTGTGGTTATTAATGTTGAACAAGAGTGAACGAAACTGCCAACCTCATCTATAGAACTCCAGATCCTTCAATCTGACGATTGATTGGGTAAGTTGGTTACAATTATGAATTTAATCATTAATCAATTTCCAAATTAATAGCTTTGTGGATATTGAGACTGAGGTTTCATTAATTGGCTATCATTTTCCCTTCACTAAGGAAGGGTGGTGCCCCGAGGTATTTATATTAATATTTAATATAAATATTACAATATCATATTTTTGGATAGTCAAATTAATAATATTGATATCATTAGGCAAATTGCATTTTTCCAAACATTGGTGTTCTGTGCGAGGCCATTACCCCAACAGTCTTTAGTTTTGATTTTCCATGTTTTACTTCTAGCCATAGTTTTATTTCAGTCCATGTTTTGATTTTTCTATGCATTGCACTTTGTCTCCCCCTGTCTGGTCTTTGGTCTTGTCTTTGCTCACAGCCCCAGTAATGCGTGCCACTCCTTTGGGTGATTTAATGGTTTCTGGGTTTCAATCTTCCATCCCCATCTCGTTTACTTCCTTCTCCGTGCTTTTTCTATATTACTAACACATACCAACAGTTTGTTGTTTTGTTAATTTACTAACCTAGACTAACATTGTATATAAGCCTAACTTACTAACGAGCACTCGGGATTGTATAGCTGCATTTACTAATTGATTAACAAGCCCTCAGCACTCGCCTTATTCTAGTCTCCGCCTCTTGTCTCTCCCTAATCTTAGCTGCTGCATTTCAGTGGAATCTCCACACCTTATGCTTTCCTTTCTCTTAGTATCTGTGCACGGTAGAACTCCTTGACCGGAGCTGTGTTATTGTCTGTAGGTTTGTCTTGTGATCCCTGTCCGCGTTTTGGCTTCTGCCAATTTCATGTGATCAGGTTCTTCCTAATGTGTTGCTCCCATGTAATCAGTCACACTGTTTGCACCTGTGTTCTGTTATCATGTGACCTCCCTGAAACGTATATTAGATGTCTCTTCACAGCACTGCTTTGTCAGATCGTTTTCTCATGCTAACTTGAGCCACGGTCATTTTGCTTTGTTCCCATAGTGATTATCTCTCTGACTGGACCGTCCTTGACATTCGATTTTTGCCTATTCCCTGTACCTCGCCACCTTCTTGTGTATTGAACCCTTTTTGCCCGACTTTGATTTTTTTCATTGGTGCCCTGGTTACGATTCTGGATTTCACCCATTGGATTCTGATTTTGGATTGTGGACTCTGGACTGTTGCCTGCTCTGTTGGGGGTTTTCCCCCATCAGAAATAAAGCCTCCTTTTTGTATTTTACTGGTTCTTGCATGTGATCCATTTCATAAAACCTCACAGATGAGTCACGGGGATAAATGAGCCATATCACTATTTTGTCTATTTTGGCATCGATTGATTGCAAAATAGTGATATGGCTCATTGGTCACCATGATTCATCGGACCCCAGTCTCCCCTATTCTTACCTGACTTCCATTCGGGCATGTGCAGATTGAAATTGTAGGACTTAGTGTACACTTCATTTTAAACGTAATAGGCCTTCTAAGCTTAGCTAATCTAACGTACCCACCCTTGGTTAGGGCGCCGACCGGTGGAAGTGGTCTTAAAATTATGGCTGCCATGGATGTAAGCAAGGTCAATTTCTGCAACAATCAAATCTGGGTTGAAAGACCTTTTTGTTGCACGTTTGACCGCTATTGTAATCTTCCTAGAGTTCACTTCATATGGTTGTACACAACTGGCAACAGCGCATGAAAGGGCCTCAAAATCGAAGAACTCGGCCCCTTGTACAAGCTCGGCCACCATATTGACATGATTGACAAAAATTGCGTCCTACAATTTCAATCTGCGCATGCTCGAAAGGAGGCCACTAAGAATAGCCTGCCAGCAATGGATTACTGTCACGTCAGAATAGCCATGGTGTTTCTCATTTTAATCCATTCCGTTACTTTTTAGGTCAGACAGTGTAATATACTCAGGAGGTGGCAGTAATACACCAAAATGGATATTACACGCTAAAGAAGAAGACAAAGAAGAAAAAGTGGGTAACACAGTGGACTCAGTATTGAGGTTGGAGTCAGAAATTAGGAAAGCGCAGACAAATAAAGAGATTGTGGTTGCTGTATTTTTTGATATAGAGAAAGCCTATGACATGTTTTGGAAGGAAGGCCTACTTATTAAACTGAATAAGCTGGTGGTGGTTAGTGTTAGGTTTCCTGTTAGGAAGGATAGAGGTTAGGGTAGGGACAGAGTATTCGAGGGTATACAAGGTTGAAAACGGAACCCCGCAGGGTAGTGTTTGCAGTCCAGTACAGTTCAACTGTATAATTAATGATATCTTTCAGCAAGTTGAGGGAGGTATAAGGAAATCATTATATGCAGATGGTGGGGAATTTGGATAAGGGGACGTTATCCAGGGGCGTCACTAGACCTTATACTATACTGGGGCACGAAGAACAGGAGCGCGCAAAGTGCGCGAGCAAAAATTTTTTTGCACGAATTCATCATAAAAAAGCATAAATAGTGCTTCAAATTATAGATTCATGTCAGATTATCTTGTTGTCTGGATCTATAATTAATCACCTGTGTCTCATAACCAAAGTACTCGATGAGCCTAATTCTCTGTTCATACAGAACCCATGTTTTAACGTGAAATAGCTCATATATGCTCATCAAACATCAATAACAATCTCCAGAAACTGAGTTGACAGTGCTAGGCTAACCATTATGAATCAACGTTATGCCTATGATGAGACAGTTAGTTACAAGGCAGGAGCTAACGTCTGCACGAGGCTACTTTAATTTACAGCCAGAGCTAGCTGCCAAGACGGCAGCTGAAAGTTTAAGCAAAGTTGTGACATTTAAATTCCCATGGAAATGGCGACACAGAAGGGAAAACAAACAATAAGGACAGGCAGTTGCCCAGCACTAACCTGAAGACAGGTGGAAATAATGACAGCGAGAGCAGTCAGCACCGACAGACACCGCTGTGTGTGTGTGACCTTGTGTTCCGAAGTTCGAAGTGAGCACTAGCCGAATCACAGCCAAAGCCACGTGAATATTAAGTAGCCACATGCCATAGTGTACTATACGGAGTGAAGTGTATAAAGTAGCAATGAGTTACAGTTATCATATTAGGTAGTTGTGTGCCTATGCACTTTCTGTTACTGTAGATTCTCTTGCTGTAGATTATGTGGATATGTAGACTTAAAATGTGATTTTTTTTATCCCCTGGGGAAAATTATACTGGGGCAATGCAGACCAATACTGGGGCACGTGCCCCAGTAAAATATGTCTGGTTCCACCGATGGCGTTATCTAAAATATATACAGAATAAACTTCAGGCAGCAGTTGATACAGGGAAGCTGTGGGCAAATAAGTGGGGATTTAAATTATCAGTAGCAAAGACGCAAGTGATGTGTTTTGCAAGGCGTCATAAAGAAGTATCTCTAAAATTTATATGGTCAAACACTGGAACAACTCAAGATAATTCGATTTTTGGGAGTTTTGTTTGACGAAAAACTTTCCTGGAAGCAGCATATTGAGAAGGTACCAGACAAATGTAAAAAGGTCAATAATCTATTAAGATGCTTGTCAGGGTGAGACTGGGGTGCATCCAGAGCATCTTTATTAAGTATATACCATGCTATCATGAAAGCCACTTTAGATTATGGAAGTATAGCATATATGTCAGCAGCAGAAATCCACCTTAAAAAGCTGGATGTGGAACTGGCAAAAGGGCTTAGGATATGTACTGGAGCATTTCAGTCATCTCCAGTTGCAGCAATGCAGTTGCTGAACCACTGGGAATGAGGGTGAAGCTTATGTTGGCAGACTGGGTATATCTGCAAGGCCACAAAAAATCCCATCCAACTAAGGCCGTCTTAGAAGATTGCTCGGAACATAGCAAGTCGAACTTCAGGAGCTTGGGGTGGGTTGGAAGCATAAAAGCAGAAAGTATTAGTTTATGTGATGTGCAGTATATTTCAAATGTCCCTTTGTCAGAAATTCCTCCGTGGCTATTTCAGATGCCGTCAGTAAATTTTAACATTCAACATCAGCTCAGAAAGAAATCAGAACAGGGAATTACTGGAATCATAGTACAGAAGTATATTTAGCAGCACTATGCAAATAAACTTGTAATATTTAGCTATTATTTAGCTATTAAAAAAGAGCAACAGACAATACATCAGTGCATACAGTTGAGCTCCTGGCTATTACATTTGCTCTGCAATGGTTAAATGAAAACAACAAGAAGAATGTGCTAATTGCATCTGATAGCAGGGCAGCACTAAATAGCATCAAGTCTATGAAATTATGCAGACAAGAACTTATTACTGAAATTCATCAACTGTTATGCAACCTACACAACAGGGGCCTGA
Source organism: Gymnothorax reevesii (assembly GCA_029721435.1). Classification (NCBI taxonomy): domain Eukaryota; kingdom Metazoa; phylum Chordata; class Actinopteri; order Anguilliformes; family Muraenidae; genus Gymnothorax; species Gymnothorax reevesii. The sequence continues at coordinate 71,364,341 of CM056585.1, read as the reverse complement.
CTGTTTTGCTTGGGTTCCTGCCCATGCAGGGGTTGAAGGCAATGAAGATGCAGATATACTGGCTTAGGTAGCACTCAGGTCACAAACAGTAAACATAAATATCTCATTATGTAGAACAGAGGGTAAATCAATCATAAAGACACAAATTCAAAAAGTATGGCAAGAGTATTGGGACAAATGACACCGGAAGGCACTTTTACAATATACAGAAAAAAGTTGGTGCGGGAGGAATGCTGGGCAGGAACCGAAGGGAAGAGGTAGTCATTACCCATCTCAGATTAGGGCACACTGGACTGAATACAACACTTCATAAAATTGGTAAATACCCTACTGGCAGATGTAAATATTGTGACCACCCTGAGTCTGTTCAACATGTGCTCCTGGAGTGTAAGGGCTATGAGGAGGAGAGGAAGGGGTTGAAAGCTGCACTGCAGAAAGATAAGATAAGTTTCACCATAGGGAACCTACTTCAACGGACAGTAAGCAGTTATAAACATTTAATTAGGTGCCCTAGGGAAACCCTAGGGAGAGAATTTATTTATTTATTTATTTATTTATTTTGTCTGTCAAGCTGCTGTTCCATATTCCAGTCCGGTAGGTGGCGGCAATGTACCTTCAACTTGGAATTAATAATATCGATAAGAAGAAGAAGACGAAGAGGAAAAGGAAATTGCTACCATTTCCGAGTTCATTAAGTCAAATATTACGTCCTGTCGTCTGTTTCCTGACCACTTTTCTGTAACCTCGGTCGGAAACGTAATAAGGTAGAGGAAAGGTGTAAAGGGGAGTTCATTGCTGAGGAAGGTAACCGCACGAATAAGTGAATCCAAATGCACTTGCAGTAAGCAACGTGATCATGCAGCCGCACGCTATCAAAGTTCTGTGTTCCTTATTAGGAAGCATTGTAGCGCTTTCCCTTTACATTTAGACAATTAGAACACTCAAAGGCTGCTGCGTAAATAATTCCGGGTCATTATCTAGAAGCTAAGAAGTTTCCCAAGCAAAAAGGACTATTTGTACACAGCCGAAGTTCTTTCTACAGACCAAAGGTACTAGAGATCTATCTATAGGTAGTACGGACGTAATTCGTGTCCGTGGCGAATTTGAGGTAGATCAAGAATTGTGGCAAAACATTACGCGCAACATTCACAGTGTATTGTAAATAAAAGTGCCACGACTTGATCGACCGCTGTTAATGTTAGGCCACGTGACATTTTATTTGCATTCGGTAAGTTTTTCGTGCATTAGCGGTTTCAATCTAAAGTGCTTGTTCAATCAGAACGCGCTTAACTGTTAGGATATTCACGAAACCTAGCCTTTTTAATAGTTAGGAATTGTGAATTAATTGAATCAGGATATACGCTAACGTTACCAGCTATTTTCAAAGCAGCATTCTGTCTTTTACTAAGATAAATCGCACCTCAAAAACCACAATTCGATCAGTCTTGTTTCATAATGTTTTACGATATTGCTTGTTCAAAAGGGCAAACCAGTGAATGGGTAGCCCCAGAAGTCCTCTATTTTCGTCGAGGTTTGCTGTTGATGATAACAGCCGCCGCTAACCATCATGCTTGAACTTTTACATGCATTAATAACCTGTTTTATTCGTTATGGCCGGTTCTGCATTGTTCAAGGGAACTGGGCTTGCCGCAAATGGTCATGAATTGTACTGACGAAGGGAATGGGCCTGTGCTTGTGCACAGTGGGGCTGCGTGTACAGAATAGCACCATTTGTTCCCGATTCACTTTTGCATATTGCACAGCAAGTGTGATATTAGCAATAATAACATACCTGTCTAGTTGTTTTCAGCTGGGTTCTGTGCCGGTGTGCGTATTTCCTGCAAGGACAGACTCCTTAATATCATCACTGAGTAATATCCTCCACATCATCGCACCACATGCTATTGTGTAAGGAGTAAAAGGCGTTTTCTGTTCATTATCTCTGAAAAGTATGTGGGTCCAGGCAGCCATTCATGGATCTTTACCGTTAAATGTCGGAAATAGAGCTAATATCAGATTGGTTCAAGATGGCATGCTCATTGCGAGATTGGGTATTTTGACAAGAAAAAGACACAAACGCGCTCAACTCCCGAAAAGTTATAAAGAATTAAGCAATGGGTGCTGAAACCTATTAAAAGAAAAACACACTAATCAAGAAGGAATAGGCAGCACTCCAAATGCATAGAAAAATGCATTTTTTAATGCATTTGGAGTGCTGCCTATGCCTTCTTGATTAGTGTATTTTGACAAGAGAAATTATTTAAAAGGCTCCCATAACTGAACTGGTCATTGACCCGCTGAATTATCATGGACTTTTTAATTTACTTGCGTTCACTAGCTGCAGCAGTTGGCACGAAGGTTTCATACTGTGCATGTGTCCCATTCTCCTCTCTCGTTCACTTTAACCTGTACTTGGGTTTTTCCTTTCCTCCAGAGGAAGAGTTCTCTGCCTCAGTTTGAGTATGTAAAGCATCTGCAAAGTTACAAAGTTCACTCCAACGAGAAGTTATTCTTCTCTGACAGAAAATGCTGCTCCTGAGCTGCCTGAAATCCCTCATTTGTAGTCTTGCCTTTTCTTCCATAAATTGTCAACATAGTGAGTTGCAAACCCAATTCAGTAAAAGATGGAATGGTGTGGAAAATGCACATGGTTGAATATAGAGATTTCTGAATTTACTTTTTTTTTTTTTTTTTTTTTGGAGACAGTATGAGGACAAGATTTTTAATGTTTTATCTGGTCAGCTTCATTTTATGTGTAACTGTACATCAATTTCCTCCATTCATTCTTGCAGTGCATTCAAAAAAAATGTTTGGACGGGGGCAATGTAGGGCTGGTAATGAGATAAAAAAAAAAAAAAGATAAAAGTAATGCAATTTGAATCTGTTGATGTCCGCAGGTGATTGTAATTATGATTTCTTGCAATAGCACTGGAAAGGCTTAGTCCATCAGGAGCAAAGAAGCGTCAGCATTCGTCCATTAGTTCACAAATGCATGAGAAAATAATTTAACGGTTTAAAACCTGCGTTCATCAAAGAGAGATGGGGAAGCATCAGTATATTTTACCCTCTATGGTGTGTAATGTAATAAAAAGATTCAAAGAGTGGATGAATTTCTGTGTGTTAAGGGCAAGGGCATTTTGATCAGTTAAATGGCGCTGCATCAGGAACTGTCATTTATCTATCAGTGATAAAAGCATATGGGCGAGTGATTACCTTGGCAAACATTGGTCAAGTACTACAGAATAAATTGAAATTTAGTTAAAACATTACTGAGCAGAAAAGGAATCCTTATGCTAGTGTTAAGAAGCACCTTTGACTTCACTGGACTCTGAGGCATCTATGATGGACCATCACACTGTGGAAACGTGTATTGTGGTTTGTCAAATCAATATATGGGCTATTCCACAATCAGGGACCAAAGTTTATCTCACGGACCCCCAAAATCAAATGTGGAATATAAAATCAAGTTGATGTCTATTTGTGTACATATGTTGTTGAAGACACATGCTGAAAATTTTGGAGCGTTTGGTTAACAGGTTCTCCGAAAATTCATACAAATGACAATTTGCCTATTTCCCCCTTTTTAACCAGCTCCTGAGAAGAAGTTTTTGACAGACAAAGAACTTATACTCATAACATGGTGCACAGTGTAATCACCAGTGCATGCTGATACAGTATTCCTCTTGCGCAATCATATGAATATATGTAGTCAAAATCATACAATACATCCAAACTTGCCCCCATCCTCTGTTGAAATATTAATAATATATTTAAAAAAAAACATTCCAGTGAAGACTTTTTTTTGATGGACAGAATGTCTCTGTAGAAAAAGTCCAGTTTTCATGAATCGTTGCGTTTCGGACCCCCCCCCCCCCCCCCCCAGTATTATTTTTAGCCTAAAAAACCTTCCCATTTTTAAAATAATAATTGCACAAGCTACTGGGTGCAGTGGTATTTTATTGGTTAGGAATACAAATGTATCTCAAAGAAAAAGAGACACCAAAATGTCAAAAAATGGATATCGTACTGTCAAATTTTCAACATTTGACATTTTTTCATCAAATAAACGGCTTCTGTAGATTAGTCAATGATCGTAGATCTTAAAATGAATGATATATGTCATCTTCCTGCAAATAATGTTAGAAAAAGCCTACATTTTTTAATATTTTAGAATTTACCCCGATTGTGAAACAGCCCATATCTGGTCTTTTTTTGAAAGCAGTGGATGTCACATGCTCAGGCCCAGGAAGGAAAAGGAGTGTTTGGGCTGTAATTAACAACTCCAAAAGCAATGCTCTGTCATGGTACGGAGTTGCATCAGTGTCCTTGGCAAGCATAACTTTAACTTTTGTAATGGTACCATTAATGCTGAAAATTGCCCTGAGGTATTAGAGCAACATAATGCCTTTAAGAAAACATATTTTCCATGGATGCCCTTACATACCGTGCAAAACTGCTTTCTGCAAGCGTTACGAAGTCAAGGCTGCACAAGAAGGTGGTGCAGGTGCTAGAATGGTCTGCAGGCTGTCCCTACTTGGCCCCAATGGAAAATCTGTAAGGCATTTTGAAATGCAAAATGCGACAATGAATAATTCCATATTGTGGCTCACAGTAAAACTTTTTTGCAGTAAGGTCATAAAATTACCACTGAAACACTTAATCACTTGGTGTCTTCATTCCCAAAACATTTATTAACTGTTACTAAGAGGTAAGTGCTTGACTACCTTTTAAAAAAAATTGTTGCAAGAATGAAAATTGCATTGGGTGTTTAGTTTGAAAGAATGAAATTATTATGGTGAAACATCAAATAATGTTATGCTATATTGTTTACAATGTAATTCAGGTCAAAGAATTTTCAAGTAACTCTTTTCAGTTTTGACAATCTATCATGCAGTCCCAACTTTTCAGATTTTAGGTTGTAACACATTTGCTTTATGCCTTCGTAACAACTATAACAACTTTCCTAAGGAAAGCCAGGGTTTTTCCTGGTTCAGAATGGGCCTTTGGGGGATGGACGTGATCAGTATGAGTACTTTCAGGCAGTGAGTCTAGGTTACCTTTTTTGACAGAAATCCTAGCTGACCACCTCTCTTTCTTGGCTTGAGCCTCTTCTAACCCTGATGGCCTACTTCAGTGTTATGACGGGGAGAAAAGGTTTGGTCTGTAGGAATTCTTTCTCTCGTTAGCACTAGCCTCATCGTGGAGCATTCAGACCCAGTTAAAACAATGTAGCTTTGCTGGCGCATATCCTATGCCTGTGTTGAAGATGTACATACGTTAAATGTAGCAGCTGTGGATGAAAGGGGAGTTGACGATGGAAGCTAAACGAGTTTACGTGTATTAGTTTTACATTCTGCTTGTTCTACATTTGTTTGATAAATTGCATTAAATTAATTCGAAGACGATTTGATGTGCTACTGTTATTCTCAATTCTTTTCATGTCGTTGCTGGTGATTTTCCTTGGCGCCAGCTAAAACCTTTTTGGGGGTGCTAAAATTTGTTGTAGGAAAAGCCCTGGAAGACGTAAAGAAGAATCAGTGGCTAAAATGAATTTTTTTTACCACTATTTCACTGCATGAAAACCCTGTCCTTTTATTGTGTTCCCTTCATTTTACCGCGGCCTGCTTCTAGGACTGCAGTTGGCCAATAAAGACAGAGCGTGTTTTAAGAGAGGGGACCTTTAAAGAGACAGGATTTTAACCATAAAACATGCAAAAGTTTATAAATGGACCATGAAATTGATAACCTTATGAAGAGGACACAGTTTGACTTCTATGAAAACTGATTAGGACACCAGGTGAGATTTGACACATATAATAGCCCTTTATTTTTTATCTATTGATAAATTGTTGATGAAATTATTCTGTAGTCATAAGACAGAACCTAGATGGATTTACTGGGGTGACGCTGTAGTAGCTTCTCCGATAATTTTAAAGAAACATTACAAGTGGTCTGAACATAACCCGAGCTGGTTTCATAAAACCTGAGTGGCCTCCATAGTTTACTGCAAAATTAAGGTTGATGCAGTTTGCGTCAGCAGTTGAGAGAAGTAGTAAGCTTGATGTGTCAGCCCAAATATTCATGAATAGCACATATGTGCATTTAGGCTCCAGGCTGCAGAGCATGGGCGACTAAATTGAGAAATGAAAATTCAGAAGTGTTAATTCAAATTCCACTGGGGCCATACTGTATATGTGACAAATTAATTTCTGTTCTTAAATTGAACAAAGACTGGGCGGTCACTTCGTTATGTGTACCATTATTCCTTCGAACCCCCTTCCCTTGCCCAGAACTGCTTGAAATCTTCATGGAAACGATTTTTAAAATCGTTTTGGAAACATTACTCCTTAGGGCCATCTTGATATGATGGCATCACACAGGTGCTACAGGTGTGTCTACTGCTCATTCGTGCCTCAAATGTTCTGTCTCATTACATCCCAAAGGTGCTAAATTGGATTGAGACATGAGTGTGGAGGAGATTTGTGTTCACTGCATTCATGGTCATGTTTGTGGACCCTGCTTGAGATCATGTGAAGTTTGTGACCATCTGCAGAATCTTGAAATGGTGCTCAGGCTGTACACTCTGAGGTTATAATCTGTAATCTGTGCTCAGACTGAATTCACTGTGTTTATACGCGTGGCAGTGTTCATGCTGAAGTCACTTTTTTTGTCCTCTGCAACTGTGGTGAGGCTTACCCTGTTAAAAATTTGTAATGGAGTTCACTCTTTGTGTTTACAATCTTTCTCAGTGTTCAGGTTGCATTTCAGATTTGTAATGATGTCCTCTCTGAACTTGCTATGTGTATAATCTCTAACAGTGTCCAGGCTGTTCTCACTGTGCTTATGATATCTAAAAGTGTACAAACTGTATATGTTTCATTTATAATCTGATTTTCCCTATTTCTGATTATTTTACTGTGGAGGTTGCTGCAGATAGGAGCGTCCTGGATTCCTCTGGAAACCACAGAGGGCAGAGCAAAGCCAAGACAGTCAGATGGCATGGAGAGGTTTTGTCTTTCGCTGGCGGCTCGGAGACCTGCACCGAGCTGTTGCCCCGGTTACAGTTACTACGGCAACCGTTGGCAGAATGAATGGCTGTCTGCGGCGATTCCTCCACGTAGGGGAGCGAGCCTCTCTCACAAAGGCCTTCAGTGCCTCCGACGTCGCTGATTTCGCTGAGCTGACCGGTGACAGGAACCCCATTCACCTGGACCCTAATTACGCACAGACCACGCCCTTCGCCAGGCCTATTGTGCATGGCGTGCTGATAAATGGACTTATCTCTGCTGTACTTGGTACAAAGATGCCTGGAAGAGGCTGCATTTTACTAAATGAGAAGATACAGTTCCCCGCTCCCCTTTATGTGGGGGAGGAGGTGCTGGCTGAAGCAGAGGTTAAGCGGATGAAGATGTCTTGGGCTCTTATTTTGGTTTCCTGTTCAGTGAAGGACAAAGTGGTAATGAAAGGAGAGGTGGAGGTCATGGTGCCAAAAAAGGAGCAACATGAGTGTGAGACTGAATGACACTACAGCTGCTGTTTTTTTTTTTTATTGTTGCTTTTTGTGTGCATTTCTTTACTATGTTTGAGAGGAAAAAACTTATGCTCTGAAGACGCTGACCCCTTCTATCTAATGGACGCACATGTAAATCTGAAATGTCTTTAGTATTTGTCATGTTCATCTGGGTTTGTAATAGAACTTCAGTCCCTGTAAATTTATCTCATTTTTAATTCGGAAAGTATTTTCTACCACGATCGTGTGCAGTCAGACTGCAGAAAATATGTTGCTACATGCCTTGAAAACACATCCTATCACTGTGGGCAGTAGGCTGAGTGGAGTAAAGTGGAGACAGACCCCTCATGTGCAGGTCAGCAGCCTCATTGCTAGAGACTGACCATTCAGGGGTTGGTAGTGAGAAATGATGCATATCATTTTTAATTATTTCTTCCTGGGAGACTAAAGCCGTCCATCTCTGGGTTATTATACTGAAGGGGAATTCACTTGGCAGCCCGCAAATCAATTCAAACTGGCCCTACAGTCAGTTCTATTAAGTAATGAATAAACCTTACCAACTTGGGCCGAAAGTCTGTGCTATTATCTGACACAATGTTGACACAATGAAAATTAATACTCTAAACCTCCAATGAGAGAACCGCAGACTCCTGCAATGCTGTCAATAACTGCTGATAACAAGTCTGCGCTGTTGTGTCTGAGTCTCTGACTGACTTGACAGTCATGTGATCAGATTTAAAACGGGACTCTCTCACAACTGAAAACTAATAAATAAAAAACTTCTACCATTTCTAAATCTTTTCATCCTTGACATCACATGGGGAAGCAACCTTCAAGAGGCAAGAAAGACTGATCATTGAAAATAATGCTCTTCCTCTAACACTTAGTCAAGGTATCATTATGCTGATTCCTAAATCTAATAAAGACATGCTTTTCATTGATAGCTGGAGGCCTATCAGCCTTCTCAACAATGATTAAGAGATTCTTGCTGTAATGCTCGCTAAGAGACTCAAAACAGTCTCCATAACCACTGGGCCTATGAAGCTGAAACTTGACAGGTACCTTCCTACCCATGAGGACACCAAAATTTTTTCAAGGCTTTCCGATCCAATTTCAAACATGGCCGCCATGGCGGCCATATTGAAAATCACATAATTGCCCATCTGAAAGCTATTTATGCACATATTCAGCTGAAATTTGCTATGTAGTCAGTACGTGGCAAGATGCATCACATATCATACGGCTTCTCCCGTATTTTGAATTTTGACCTTGCTTTGACCTACAACTTTATGCAACCCCTGTGAGTTACATTGAAATCTTTCAAAATCATCTTCTCCAAAACTACTTGGCCAATGAAGGTGAAACTTGACAGGTACCTTTCTGCCTATGAGGACACTAAGTTATGTTCAAGGCGTTTCGCTCGGATTTCAAACATGGCCGCCACAGCGGCCATATTGAAAATCACATAATTGGCCATCTGAAAGCTATTTATGCACATATTCAGCTAAATTTTGCTATGTAGTCAGTACGTGGCAAGATACATCACATATCATTATGGCTTTTTCTGTATTTTGAATTTTGACCTTGCTTTCACCTTCAACTTTCTACAACCCCTTTGAGTTACATTGAAATATTTCTAAATCATCTTCTCCAAACCCACTTGGCCAATGATAGTGAAACTTGACAGGTACCTTCCTGCCTATGAGGACACTAAGTTTTGTTCAAGGCGTTCCGATCCAATTTCACACATGGCCGCCACGGCGGCCATATTGAAAATCACATAATTGGCCATCTGAAAGCTATTAGTGCACATATTCAGCTGAAATTTGCTATGTAGGTAGTAAGTAGCAAGATACATTACGTATAATACAAGGTTTTCCGTATTTTGAATTTTGACCTTGCTTTGACCTTCAACTTTGTACGACCCCTCTAAGTTACACTTAAACCTTTAAAACTCTTCTTCTCTAAAACTACTTGACCAATGAAGCTGAAACTTGAAAAGTATCTTCCCACCCATTAGGACACTAAATTTGTTCAAGGCATTTCCCCTGAGTGGTCAGGTGAGCTACAGAGCCCGTGGCACTATTTTTATTTTTATTATTATTATTATTATTATTATTATTAATGGCACAGTGGTGTAGTGGTTAGCATTGCTGCCTCACAGCAAGAAGCTCGTAGGTTTAAATCTGGCCTGGGGCCTTTCTGTGTGAAGTTTGCATGTTCGTGTGGGTTTTCTCCGGTTTCCTCCCACAGGCCAAAGACATGCATATCAGGTTAAGTGGAGACACTAAATTGCCCTATGAGTGTGATAATGAGTAGTGGGAGGCCCTGCGATGCATTGGCAAGCTGTCTAGGGTGGGTCCCTGCCTTTGCCTGTAGTCAGCTGGTATAGGATCCAGCTCGCCCCGCGACCCTAGTGAGGAATAAGTGGGTATAGACAATGAATTAATTATTATTTCTTTTCTTCTTCAGAAATGTTTTCGCAAATTCCTGTGAGATTGTAAATGGCAGTGAACTGAAATTTTGCATATTTGTTGGAAGTTGTGTGTAAATACTGACCAAGGCATTTTTAACTCAATCGGCCTGATGGTATTGCTATAATTCAAGAAAAACATGTTTTCACTGTAAAGGTCATAACTCCTACGGTGTAAGTCCAATTTACACAAAACTTGGCAGAGACATTCCGTGGTCCATTCTCTACAACTCTACAACTTTCCCATAAGGACCTCTATAAATGCAAAACAAAGCAGCGTGGTATAACAAAAATCAGACTATAAATCATAAATAGTTTTTTCAATCGTTACAAAACTCGCAGAATATGTCCACATAAAAACCTGAAACAAAGCCTGAAAGTTTCAATCAAATCGACCAGTAGGGGGTGCCATAAATGCACAAAATAGCCCAACATAACACAAATCAGACTATACATCATGTTGGTCCAATCATTACACTAGCAAAATAACTCCACATAAATACCTGCAACACACTCTTAAAGTGGTTTTTGTCCCCCGCCGCCATGATAGCGAGCGGAGCAGGGGACATGTTCAGGTCCATCCGGCTGTCCGTCACGTCCCGTTTGTTCTGAATGTGATATCTCAAGAAAGCTTTGACCGATTCCATTCATCTTTGGTGTTATGGTATATTGGTGTGATACGCCGACCTCAGAAGATTTCTGTGACCTTCATTATTCTGAAGCTTATTACGATCATTTGACCACTTACAAATTCCTTGTCAACATGAAATCTCAAGAACGATTCAACCGTTTCCATTCATCTTTGGTGTCAAGGTGTATTAGGGGCGGGGGACATAGTATTCAGCTCTATCCGTCCGCCAGGCCGTCCGTCATGTCTTGTTTGTTGTGAACATGATATCTCAAGAACGGTTTGACCGATTCCATTCATCTTTGGTGTCAAGGTGTATTAGGGGTGGGGGACATAGTATTCAGCTCCGTCTGCCCGTCTGTCCATCCATCGTGTCCCATTTGTTGTGATAGCGATATCTCAAGAACAGTTTGACCGATTTCATTCATCTTTGGTGTCAAGGTGTATTAGGGGCGGAGGATATAGAATTCAGCTCCATCCTTCCAGCTGTCCATCCGTCCCATACCGTTTGTTATGAACGCAATATCTCAAGAACGGTTCAACCGATTCAATTCATCTTTGGTGTCAAGGTGTATTAGGGGCGGAGGATATAGAATTCAGCTCCATCCTTCCAGCTGTCCATCCGTCCCATACCGTTTGTTGTGAACGCAATATCTCAAGAACGGTTCAACCGATTCAATTCATCTTTGGTGTCAAGGTGTATTAGGGTCGGGGGACATAGTACTCAGCTCCATCCATCCGTCCGTCCGTCACGTCCCATTTGTTGTGAATGTGAAATCTCGAGAACGGTTTGACCGCTTTTATTCATCTTTGGCTTCAATGAGTAATTTTGTGATACGCCGACCACAGTCGATTTCTGTCACCTGGCGGGGGGCATGGCCATGTCAAGTGGCAACACTTCTTAATTAAGCTGTTAAAGCTTTCAACTTCTAATGGTCTTTCTTGGCTTGTACACCAGAATTGCCGCTTGCGGCTATGTTTTTTAATTGTAATTATATTGTAGACAAACTCCCTACCAAATTGTTTGTATTCCATAGACAAGTCCTGGCCTGGAATCTTATATATAATGTTTCTCCACAGTGATATATTATTTCGAATGATAGAGATATCATATTTAAAAACAAGTCTCTTTTCTTTAAAACTTGGTTTTGGGGTCAGATTTGGCTGGTGAGCTAACTGTTCAATGAGGAGGGATTGTAGGGATTCTCTTATAGAGAATTTTTATCCAGATATAACCTTCAAGCGACTCCCAAGGAATTCTCTACTGTTATTAATTCCATTCCAACAAGTACCTTCATGCTTTTTGGGGACAGACATATGCCCTCCGCTAGACATATGCCTCTCCCCAACTCAATTGTCTCCCCAGAAGGAAAAATTAATTCCTCATCATATCCCCCCAAAAAATAGAAAATATGTTCCTTATTCCAAAGAGATATTGTCACTATCCCATATTTTATTGCATATTGGAGCCATTTTGTTAATTACAGTGATTGGAAGAGAGTTTGGAAGCTTCCCTATTAATTCTTAATCGTAAGCAAGGTTAGGGAGGTGTCCTTCAAAATTATTCACAAATATCCCCCTGCCAACCTTTATATGCAGAGGTTTAAAAAAGACATCAACACAAATTGTTCTTTTTGCGATATACATCCGGAAACAGTTCTACATCTATTCTGGCACTGTCCTCATACAAAAAAAATTTATGGGCAGACCTCAGCAGATTCATCATTGATCATCTCATCAAAGATTTCTATCTACTATGGGAAAATGCTTTCATAATTATCCTAAGAAGGAAGAAAAATGTTACTTTTTAATAAATTTGATTTTATTTCTGGCAAATTATTTCTTTATCCACAAAAATAAATTTATAAAATAAATACTGATATTAATTGTTTGCTGTATACTGATTGTATGCTGTACCCGAAAAAAAAATGAAGGACTGATCAACTTCAGCCAACCAGTTCCATAATTATACTTGGTTGTCACTCCCCCTTGTGATGTCAGGATGGGCTTTAAAATGGGTGATTGGTTGAGCACCTAGTAGCATACTACGGGATTTTAAATGCAATATTGTAATATCTGAAATATTTGTTTAAAACGCATTATATACCAAAAGAACCGGTTTCTCTGGAAGCCACACATACTGTGCGTGCTTGCACTTGCGGTTATTTGCGGCTAACTGGAGGTTATTATTTGAATGTGCAGAATTTGATTTGCCTGGGGTTCATTTTCCATCACACAAGCAAACAGGGATATTTTTACTGATGGGTCAATAAGAGTAGTCTGATTAATCTTGATTCCTGGCGTGACATACTGATAGTAGGTTCAAAATTTGGCATCAGCTGCTTGATTCTACTGACATAACCTGCCTTGTGTTAACAATTCATGTTGGTGTTGGTGTAATGGTGTGGGGATTGTTTTCTTGGCAAACTTTGAGCACCTCCAATCAACATTTGAATGCCACAATCCATCTCAGTAAGGTTGCTAGCAATGTGTATGTCTTTATGGCCACAATTTATCAATCTTAAAATGGCATACTTATTGCATGATCATGCACCATATTCCAAAGCATAATTCACCTCAAACTGGTTTTGTTTGAGGCAGTGTACGGCAATGGCAGTTACCTGGTATGAATACAACACCTTCCAGATGTGGTAAAACATGAGTCACAGCACGAATATGCAAACCTACAAAAATTAAGTGATCTAATTATGTCATCAAAGACCCCAATCCCAAAGCAATGTTTCCAACATCTCATGGGATGCATGGCGTAAAGAATTTAGGTCAAGAAGAGAAATTTAATGTATTTGCACGGTGTTCCTAATAAAGTACTCGGCGATGAGAAGCATTGGTAGCCTCTATCCAGACTGTCAACACAACTCTTTTCAACATCTAATCATCTTGCCTCTAAAATAAAAGAACCAAGCCCAAACTCTGCTTCGCCAACAACGCCAAAAAGAAACAATGCCCTCCCGTTCAGGTGCTGCTCGTTACAGTTCAGCCGTTCATCTTCACGATTCTCCCTGTGAAGCAACTGCAGAAATAATAGGAATAGTAAAACTTCTTATCTCAAGAACTTCCTTATCCTGTCACAGATAGATGGCTGAATAGCAGCACAGTCAAAGCCTGTCGGAGTCCCGGGGAAAGTGCGTGGTTGTCCATGTGTTCTCTGTACGTAGACAGGCGGAGCAGCTGCGTTAATTCAATATACTGGACTCCACGCTCAACGCAGTGACCATCGGTGAATTTGGCTCTGTTCATAGGTAGGGACAAATATCAAAACGATTCAATCGGCTAATTACTTCAGTTAATAATCATTTTATTGGTATAGCATAAAATGCGGTCCGATATCGTCAGTCAGTAGTTTTTTCTGCTAACTTACATCGTCAAGCTGCTAGCGTTGCTTGAGCTAATTGCGTCGAAGCAGACAACCCTCGGCTATTGGGAGTTTTTGTTGCTCTCCATCGGTTATTCTGTTGGCTTGTATATCGGGCCACTTTCTCCTTGATAAAACTGGCGAGTTTGTTGAAGTTAGACTGTGAATTGGCTAGCGGCAGGCTCAATCCTGCTTCAATGCATCAGCTGCCTAGGCGCAGACAACGTAGTCAGTGATGGATGCATCCGATCAGTGATCCCCGTTTAGAATCCGCTTGCCAATGTTTCATGACACACTCGCAAAGTAGCGGTCGGTACGAGGCCAATTAAGCTCGCAAGCGTCTCCGTCCGGTTAACTGCAGCTGGCCTGCTAATACGGTGTCAGGCCAAAAAACTTCGCTAGGTAGCTAACGTTAGCTGCTAGCTGAGTTAGCTGCCGCATCGGTGTCCTACGATGCGATGAGTTCGACCGACGCGAACACATTGGTTGTAACGGTAGTCTCATTGAATCGTTGTTTAGATGTAAAGCCGCTTTCACACTGGACGCGAAACGAATTTTTTTGCATGACAGATTCCAGTCAAAGTCAATGCAAAGACGCGAATACACGCGTTTCGGGTGTCTGTCCTGCGAAAAATTCGTTTCGCGTCCGGTGTGAATGCATCTTAATTCGTATCTGTATCAAACGATTGGAATTCTTTATTATTTATAAGAACTTTGCCTCAGTTTATCCAATATGACTGGGTAGCCAGCGGGCTCTGAGCTGACCTGGTCAGTTAAGGAAGAAAATAGATAATTTAGGTTTAGCCTTCGCCATTCACTGCTCATATCGCCTCTAAATTTTGCGTGCAGTATGAATCATTGTGTTTTGCTTCTCAGAGCGACCTCAAATTTTGCGCCTGATATTAACAGTTCCAGTATTGTTCAGTGTGAACAACGCCGCTGTTTGGCTTTATAATAATGTGAAATTGAGCTTGTAACCCAAAAAACTGTGGGTTCAACTCTCTGCTGCATCAATCAAAGTGCTTGACCTCCAATTGTTTCAGCTATAAACTGCGTGTGGATGTAATCTATGTAGAAAGGGGAATTTAACGGATTATTTTTTTATCACCAATAAAGCAAATAAGTTAAAAATAAAAATTAGATTTTAGAATGTGCATGTTGCTGTTTTTTTTAATTAATTAATTTTTTTGCAGTAAGGGGAATGCAATGTTCCTTTTATGCTGGCACTAACACTGATATTGCATGGTTTTGAATCGGTTTTTGTTTATTTGCCAAGGTATTGCTCAAGGCGGAAACTGAAGATCAGCAGCAATTATCGGTACCCTCCTTGTCCTTGAAAACTTGCCCAATCTGTGGGGTAAATGGAGAATGGCGGGTGGGGACACATGGTCAGTGTGACTTCAGAAAAAACCAGGCTATATATAAACTGTGAATTTTATTACTTTATATTCTGAAACATTGCAGTATGTTGCCTGCCTGTGTCTTCTGGTGCTCAGTCTTATTTTTTTTCCCTTGTTGATACCGCACAGAATGTTCACAGTGCGCCATTGGTTAGGGGAACTTATTGTTAAATGAACACTGCCTTAACTAGAAGATACCTCACCTGCAGTCTGGGGTGCGTTTCCCTATAGCATAGCTGCTAACTATGTTAGTAACTTCCATAGTTTGTCCATTCACTGTCAATGGGTCCAACTATGTAAGTTAGCTTCTGTGATATCTGGAAATCTCCCTGCCTCACATGGATTTGTTCTGATTGTCTATTGAATATGTTCTGTGCCTGTCCTTCTCAAGGACGTGCCCACCTGTTGACTTTTTAGTGTTTTCCATCCTGGTTACTTTCCATGCAGATGACTGATCCAGTCACTCTGAACGTGGGGGGTCACCTGTACACCACCTCGCTGTCCACGCTGCAGCGCTACCCTGACTCCATGTTGGGCGCCATGTTCGGCGGAGATTTCCCATCTGTGCGTGACTCCAAAGGGCACTACTTCATCGACCGCGACGGGCCGCTCTTCCGCCACGTCCTCAACTTCCTGCGCACCTCCGAACTCACCCTCCCGACTGACTTCAAGGAGACAGAGCTGCTGCGTAAGGAGGCTGACTTCTACCAGATCGAGCCCCTGATCCAGTGCCTGAGAGACCCCAAACCACTGTACCCACTGGACACCTTCGAGCAGATGGTGGAACTGTCCAGCACCCGAAAGCTGTCCAAATACTCAAACCCGGTAGCTGTGATCATAACGCAGCTGACCATCACGACCAAGGTGCATGCCCTGCTGGAAGGTGTGGCCAACAGCTTCACCAAGTGGAACAAGCACATGATGGACACGCGTGACTGCCAGGTGTCCTTCACCTTTGGGCCTTGTGACCACCATCAGGAGGTCTCCCTGCGAGTCCATCTCATGGACTACATCACAAAGCAGGGTTTCACCATTCGCAACACACGTGTGCATCACATGAGCGAGCGGGCCAATGAGAACACAGTTGAGCACCATTGGACGTTCTGCAGGCTGGCCCGCAAAGTGGAGGATTGACGCGCAGTACTACGCCCGGTGACTTGCCCAACATTACAACCAGCAGCAACACCCTCTTCTCACTGTCATGGGAAAATCCACAGTCAGGAATCCATGGATTATATGACCGAATGGCAGCCGGGATGTTCTCGGTCTTATTTTCAGAAGGCAATGAATGGAGTCCTAGGGACCATTAATAATGACGAGATTGAAATTATCCGGCTGTTGGTGTTCATCATTTGTTGTTTTATTACGTTTTAATATGGCCTCTGTTCCACATTTTGAAAGTATTTCAAAATGTTGCTGTCAAAGATCATGTAATCTCCAGTGGAGAATGCTTTTTGTCCGTTTCAGGTAAACTTCAGGTGAAAGAACTGGAAGCATAATCAAGTTAGCTTATATTTTATTGTAGTGACAATAGAAATGGGCGATTTGCTTGAGTATTACTCTGGTAGATTGACTAAAGGTTCTGTTACATGGGCATGTACCAAGAAAATATTCAACTGCAAAATGCATTCCTCCATTTCTGTTCTCAGACCAGCCATGGGAGTATTTGACCTTACTGTACCAGGATTGGTTAGATTATGCAAGTGTAAAGAGCTGCTTTACATTGCATCTCTCATTTCCATGGTGTCAGCAATTCCCTGTATACATTATATATGTTCTGTTTTGTGATCTGCATGATAAATTAGAATATTTTGCATGTAAACGTCACGGAAACGGTGCCCTTTATTGAGTGGTGAAATGGTTGAAATGTCAATGCAGCAAGTGTAAAACTTGAACTTGGGGTGCATCTTTGAGATATTCAGGCTCATGGTGTCAATTATTTACCTTTGTCTGATTGGCAAAAAATGCCATGCAGATTTTCATTAAATGACAAAGTACATCACTGACGATCTCACTAGATTTTTTTCATCAGTTCTTTTGGGGGCTGATTCTGTGTTCATGAAGCAACACGCAGGTAATTTACAGTAGTGTGTCGTGATGATTATACATTAAACAAAATGAAGATAAATCAGAAACCAAATACTATTTAAGTATTTATTTGATGCAATATTGGATCATGTAGATGAAAATATGTATACTGATAACAATATGTAGTGAAAACGAAAATAATAATGCCTTTTTGAGAGAGAACATCAATATCTAGTGTGGCCATCCTTTGCTTTGATAACAGCCTTTAATCTTTCTGGTATAGTTTTAACTTTTTTTTTTTGTCCCCTGCTGCGCGGAACGCGGGAAGCGGCGGGACATAGTATTCACGACTGTCCGTCCGTCCGTACATCCCGAATCCTTGTCAGCGAGATATCTCAAGAAAGAATGGACGGATTTTCTTCAAATTTCATGTCAGCATGTATTAGGGTGATACCCCAGCGCCAGTCGATTTTGGTGACCTTCGCATCACTCTCAAAGTCACACAGAGAGATTGCTCATTTTGGCACGATTTCACATTTTGAGGCAGGGGACAAAGACACGTTAGTGGCAAGTACTTGTTTTTTTTTATTTCCTCACTTGATAAAATCATTCCATATGGTTTGAAATTCATTCCAAAGAGATTCTTTCAATATTACAACAAATTTGCTCAATTGGATTAAGATTTGGATTTTGAGCAGGCAAAGTCACAACTTGTGTCACTGGGTGTTTCTTTTTGAATGAGAATTCTTGCGCAACTGGGAGACACCTTTCAGTTGCTACAAAAAATAAATGTTTTCGGTGTTTTTGTTTTTATCTCAGTGAACTTGTGGGAATTTTTTTTTTTGTTCAAATTACCTGCAGTAGTATTTTTCAATACATTTTTGCCAAAAAAAAAAAAAAAAATGGGGAAGTTGTATATTAGGACACCTTTTAGATGAAAGAAGTGGTGTATAATCATCACTACACCTTACCTTCTTTTATGTCTTTTTGATTTCTCATGCAAATAGATTTTTATTGATGTATCCATTCACTGATAAATAATTGGTGTTCAGAATTGAGATATTCCATTGATGAGGAGCTTTACATTTAGAAGCCTGTTGATTTTAACTTGTGCATGATCACAAGATACACAAATGGCTCCCCATTGCAATGGATTATGCCATCCACATTGTAAGGAATTGGTTGAATTGCTCATTAAATGTTCACATGAAAGATGTGTCCCATACTGTCAGTTTTTTTGAAATTATTGTTTGTAAATGGAACATGCAGAAGTGTAAAGGTTTTTCGGTGGTAAAAATTCCTTGACGCCAGTTAACCTGGACTTTCTTGATTTCAGCCTATCATACCTTCAAAGACTTCCATCATGGAAGTTGGGAGGCGGGTATTTTTGATAAATACCGGAAGATGTGTGATAATATATATTGGGTATAACATTGCATATGACGTGGTATCATGGGTGAGTTGTATGTCCTATTCAAATTCTCATCGTCAGGTGTGTTGTTTCTCTTGTGAGAGGGTCAGTGGACCAGTATTTTCTGTCCATTTTACCTGATGTGCTGAACAGGGTGAGAATTTAAGGGCCAATTGTAGAAAATGTCTTTTATTCCTGGAACGCCCCAAAAATGGCAGATATAAAAAAGTCACTGGCTGGGTGCTGCCTAAAATTACAACTGTCAGTACAAAGTTCCAAGAAATGGCTAGGCTACTATCAAGCCTACTTAAGAAAACGGCTAAGCTGTAACAGAAGTTTGTCAGATGTCTACCTTTTAAAAAATAACCAGCAACACAAAATCAAAAACATGCCACATTCCCTCAAAACCTCACACCACAGCACTTTGAAGTCGATACATTTTCACCAGAACCTGTAACAAACTCCGGGACGAACCAACTGCGGATGCACACTTTCCTCGAGCATTTTTTCCCCTGCCAAAACTTCCAAAGACAAATCACTCTCCTGCGGATGTTTTGGCGGTGGAAAATGCTCGAGGAGAGTGCGCATACGCGGTTGGTTCGTCTGTGGGTTTGTTAACAGCTCCGTGCGATTTTATGAGTTTGGTTCGGGTGGAAATGTATCAACTTCGAAGTGCTGTGGTGTGAAGTTTTGCGGGAATGGGGTTAATGATTTTGCGTTGCTGGTTATTTTAAAAAGGTAGACATCTGACATACTTTCGTGACAGCTTGGCCGTTTTCTTTGACAGGCCTGACTATGATCTTCCCAGCCTTCTGGATGGCTTTTTTATTTTTTTATTTACTTCTGACAAAGTTGAGATGTAATTTTGTCATTTACCTCAATTCCTTTAGAAATGCCCCTTAATTTTATCCCAAATATAATTACAAATTTAAAAAGTACAGGCAGAGGACTGAATATTTGAAACTTGACTTTGGAGCTACTAGAACATGCCTGAGATTCTCATTAATTTGAGTGCTGGTCAGCGACAGCTTGAGCAGGCTCTGACCAGAGGCACTTTATTGGTCAAATTTACTTATACCCTCTGCTTTTGCAAAATCTTTTGGCACATGCAAAGCTAATAACATGACCAGTGGCCATGTTTCTGGTTTTGCCCAACCTACAAGGTTGTGTATGTGCAAAAGGTCTTAGTAAATTTGGCCTCATGGGTACCACTCAGTTCTCTGGCTGCATGCAAATGCTCTTAAATAAGTGGCCTTTTGCCTTTTCTTTCCACTTTTCCTTGACCTCAAGAGAAAATGTCTCCGTTTAAGGGAAAGTTGCTGGGAGATTTTAAAGGTAACATGGGACATGTTAGAGAAAAAACTGGATGTCCTTTTCTTCAATGGATCATGAGCTCTATAGTGAAGATGGCCTTTGCAATTTATCAAAATTCTGGCACAAATTATGTATCCAGCTGCAAGAGCTGCAAAAGATTGTGGTGCATGTTATATCTCTTCTTTCTTCCAAGGTTGGTCCCATGTTTCCTTGCTAGAATGAAGTAACCAAAGAGCTTTTGCCTCCTTTCCTTCAGGAAATGGGACAGTTTTGTGCTCCTTGTTATGGCTACCAGCCAAAATATTTCTGGTTCTTGCCTGTTTGCGTGGAAAGTTCATTGATCTTTGGAGAATTCAGATGCACCCTTGAATTGCTTCTACATTTCCCTCAGTGGTGTCTTTTCCTAGTGTCTTACTTCCTCCCGAAGGTAATGTTTGGAGAGATGTTAGGAAACCATCTAAGGAGAGGAGAAATGAGGAAATATGTTTTTAGAGAAATGAGACATCCTTCCCTATGAAGCATCACATGAAGCAAGTTTTGTCTGATAACACCACGCAGTTTGATCTGCTGCCAGCGTCCATCTGTAACAAATTGATGTTCAGCTTTAAGCTGAAAGTTTTTCAGCTGCTCTTCTGTATCCTCCCTTGTGGACTCTCAGAGCTCACTGTCACTCCTGGCAGAAATGCGAGCTGTGGGTGGCTCACTGGATGGCAGATCCAGAGCAAAACTGGTTCAAGCAAGGAACAAGAAAATATAGAAGAAGATAATTGACATGTACAGTGCCGTGAAAAAGTATTTGCCCCCTTCTTGCAATTCTCAGTTTGGCTACTAGGGGCTTTTTCTGCAAAACTTCAACCAGCTGTAGCTCCCTTATTCTACGAGCTAAGATGCTCAAATTTTTACAATAGGTTGTTCTGCCAAGGGTTCATCATATGTGAAATGGGTTTTTGATTTGACCTCAATTTAACGGTTATGTGGGCCAAAGGTCGTTAAATGCACAGATTTTGTTTCACTTCAGTTGTGCATTCAGTTTTTCACAGATCCTTTTCATATTTTAAATTCATGTATATTGGCCCAAAATCTAGCCCCAGTTTGATTTTGGGCATGCTGCGATTCTGGGTTTGGCCACCAATGGGTGTCATGGTTTTTGGAGGCTGGCGAGCTTTCTTTGTTACTCTCGTCCAGGACGATATTGTTTTGCTCACAATCGGATTCTTTGGCCAGCTGACATCAATTGTGGGCAGCGCTGGGACTCTATTTAAACCCAAGTTCCGCCTCGCCGCCTCTGCTAGAGTGTCAGTGTCGCCATTGCACTGTAGCTTGCAAGATCTCTAGCTAGAGAAGTGTTGAGGAATTAGTTGCAAAAAAGGAAAGTCTTAGTTAGTAAAGGGAATCTTTCTCATTCCTCTCTCTGTGCACCGTCTGGTGCTTTGTCTTTTTATCTCGGTTCCCGAGATTTTTCCTTTGTTTCCTTCTGTCTTGCTCGCTCTGCTTCCTTGTTTCCCTCGGACTGGATTTATGTCCTTTGGAAATGCGAGTCTCTCTTTCCTATTTTATCCGTGTTTGTCTCTCTTACATTCCTGTGCTTTCTTTCATTCCAGTCACTGCGTTTGGCATCTCAAAACTCCAGCCATCACCGTGGGCTTTTTCTGCGAAACTTAAAACAGCTCTAGCTCCCTTATTTTACGAGCTAAGATGCAAAATTTGTTGCCCGCTTGGCCAAAAGGCCCAAGGGGCTTATGCTATGCTTGGAGTCTTTGGTGGTGCTGTCCTAGGTGTGTGCATGCGTGTGTGTGTGCGTGCCTAAACTTTTGGCTTGTCTGCGCTCTAGAGTCTTCTATTTTTCACTGATTCTTTACATATTTCATATGTATATATTGGGTCATAAGGTCTAGACCAAGTTCGATTTTCAGCCCAATCGGACCGATTCTTTAACCAATAGGGGGCGCTCCATTTTGGCCACGTTTGGCCAAGCAGGCGGAGTGGCTTTGCCACTATTTTTGGATTCATTTCATTCAATATGGATACAGAGCAAAATTGGGGAGCAGATTAAAAAAATTATGTCACGACTTGTTGGAATATTGTAGGGAATCATTGGATGAGAAGGAGGACCGAGGAGAGGAGTAGACTGATCAGCTAAAGCAGTGGTTCCCAAAGTTTGTCCTGGGGACCCACTGTGTATGCTGGTTTTTTCTCCAACGACAATTATGATCCCACAGTTTTAACAAGGTGTTCATTCTTTTTTTAGTTGCTTGTCAGATGAGAGAGATGTTTTATCCCCTTAAACTACATTATGACAAAAATGGCTATGCATTCCATGAGTTTTCTAAGCCCAACATTCATATAGTTTATTTCAATGTATTCCACGTAAGCACGCCAAGCCGAGGCAGCAATATGTTTTATGTGAGCAAATGCAAGACTGCAATCAATCAGTAATCTGGTGATTACGGTTCTGAATGCAGGTGTTCAAGTTCTTTCCTGAAACCAAACAAGTGACATTTGGCAGCTTTGATTCATTATTATTACGAGTCATCATTTTCGTTGTCTTTGAATTCTTATTTGCCTAATAATTGTTAGCTTTAATGACCTTGGGTCCACAATTTTATCCATGAGAAGCCAATTCATAGATTCATGTCATCAGTTGCAAATTTCCTCTTTTTTATGGTAGAGAACTAATTTACAATTTAGGGCAGTATGTAATGTTTTTCATCCTGACCATTTTTGACTTGTGGTTTCAAAGGATAAATATTCGGTGTGAACAAGAATAGTGCAATTAAGAACAATTTACAACTCATTAGCATTTTAAGATTGGAGCTGTGGTTGAAACAAAAACCAGCAGGCAGAATGGGTCCCCAGGACCAAGTTTGGGAACCACTGAGCTAGTGGATTGGTAGAACAGGGGCATGGGAAGAGAGGTATGGGGGCTAGGAGCAAGAATAGGTTAGAGTAGGACCTTTTACTGATGAAATCAGGGCCACCATAATGGACCATGTGATGAATCTTAGTTCATCTGTCAAGGTTTAAAAAGGTTTAGTACCTATTGTGTTCTGTGTGTTTTTTTTTTAACGTTCCATTGTACATTTTGGTGACTCTATGCATTGGCTTAGCCATTTCATTACATATGTCATTCCTCCACTTGCTCTTTGATTTCATTCATTCACACACGCTACCCCTTGTTGCTTGTTAATTATTTTGTTATTTCCGATTTGTAGCCACACCCCCTGCATGCTTTCTGGTTTATCTCACATGCTTCCCATTAGATCTTCTCCCTTGGTTGCTCTATTTAAATTCCTCAGCTCAGTACACATATTGTGAGTACACATCTGGTGTGCTGGAATTATAAATGTAACTGGATATTGAATTTTCATGAGAAGGTAGTGTCCTTAAAATATTAAAATGATGCAAGTTCTTAAGTCTGAAAGGGTGGTATAGATGTTGCATGAATCAGAACTCCCCATTAAACCTAATCAGCCGGGCATATCTGGCAACAGCATCTGCCAGGAAGGATTTTATAATATACTGCATATTGAACATGAAAGAGTTATCTAATCATATAGCAAAAACATGGAGCCATACATAGCTCAGATGAACATGGACACAGTAGTAAAACACTACTTGAGAAATAAATTGCCGTGGTAGAAAACTATAAATCTATTTCTTAATATAAGAACACAATATTACTGTTGGTTGCAGAAAGAGGTCCCATTCAAAATTCAGCTTTCAATTTTTCCATAATTTGTGAGCCCTTCAGGAAAAAGAGCTCAAACTGCAGAGCCAAGAGTCCTGAAATTCCCACTTAGCACATTCTCCTCCTTTATATGCTTAAGCAACAAGTAAAAATTATTGGTATTTAATTTAATCAGTTTCCCAAAACTCCCCTATACCACTTCTTCTGCATATTTTAAATCTCTAACTGTTCTTGCGCAGGAAATTCAAATAATCTGCTCATTATCAAGTACCTTCAGGGGTTAATTATGACCTGACAATTTGAATTATCTGTTGCGTAACAGGGAAAGATCTAAAACATACAAGAGCAGATGTATTCCAGGTGAGGTTTAGGAAACACTGTTACGGTGCATACTATTTGCTTTCAAATAATTATCGCTTTAAAAATTCATGAAGAATTGTGATCTGATCTGTAGAGAGACCTTGTATTGTGCGTCGTTCAACACATCGCTAAATGCGAATAATGAAAGAGGCATAGATTCAGTAGTTTAGGCAAAATACCCAAATCTGTTCCGATCCAGACAAGGAACCAGATGAAGATACGGGGTACAATCCAATGAGGAGCATTTCTTGATAGGAATAGTGAAAAAGGAATGGTGAGGCCAGTGGCATAGCCAGAGGGTGGGCAAAGACACGTCCCTTTATGATCGCAATTAGTCCTGGCTAGTTCTCAATCATTTTCGGTTATTGACGCGTTTTCCAATTATCGTAATTGGCAACTTAAGACACGGTTTCTCTCCATTTGCGATCTAACAACGATGAAATCATGGGTTAAATTCAGTACAGCAAAATAATGTACACTGAACAAAAATATAAACGCACCACCAGGTGTTTTGTGAATTTTATTACATATGGGATAACGTGAACCTCAGCAAATTTTACAACATGATAAAGACATCTATACTGATCATATTGATGTCCGTTACACCTTGATACACGCATAATCAAAAGTTTGGCAACAGTTTCAACAGGGCAGGGGTGGATACCATAAATTTCACAGTTTAGTATCGCGTATGTCCGCCACGCGCATCTCTCAACGCGACACATCTCCTACGCATGGAGTTTACCAGAGTGTCTATGGTGGCCTGTGGAATGTTGTTCCACTCCTCCTGGAGCGCTATCCGGAGTTGCCAGACATTACCTGGGACTGGAACACGGTCCCGGATACGCCAATCCAGAGCATCCCAAACGTGTTCTATAGGCAACATGTCGGGCGAATATGCGGGCCAGTCCAGCACCTGAACGTTCTGGGCTGTGAGGAATTGGGTGCAGACCCTAGCGACACGAGGACGGGCGTTATCATGCTGGAACGTGACATTATGCTGTTGGACAAACGATACTACAGTTGGTGCGAGGATCTCATCACGGTATCTTTGGGCATTCAATTTGCCATCGATGAAATGCAATGGAGTTCTCTGTCTGTGTGCAATCCCTGCCCACACCATGACACCGCCTCCACCATGGGCGACTCTCCGGGCTAAATTTGTGTCAGCAAACCGTTCACCGACACGGCGCCGCACACGACGTCTCCCATCCGCGTGATACAAGTTGAATCTTGATTCATCGGTGAACAGCACATTTCTCCGTCGTGCCAAGGGCCACCGGAAGTGTGCGTTAGCCCATGCGAGACGATTCCGGCGGCGTACGTCTGTGAGGTCCAGCCCGCGGTGAGGGTGTCGAGCATGCAATTCTGTTTCTCGGAGGCGGTTGCGAACTGTTTGAGCAAAGATTTGTCTACTGTTCAGACCGACTGTCTCATCGGCCGTGCGTGTCGCTGGTCTGAAACGTTCACGCAAGTGCACCAGTCGAATGTGACGATCCTGAGCAGGGGTGGTCACACGTGGACGACGCCGATGAGGCCTGTTCGCAGTGCTTCCAGTCTGTCGGAAACGCTGTCGTAGACGAACTATGGTACTGTAGTGAACATTCAGCTGTGCAGCGACCCCTCTGATGGACATTCCAGCATTCAGCATCTGAGGCATGGCTGCGTCGGACAAAATCCAACATTTTGGTGTGGCCTTTTATAGTCCCCAGCCCAAGGTTTGTCGGAATACTGCTCATTCTGTCTGAGCAGTGTCTGGGTACACCGCACTCGTTTACTCATACCAATCATTACACCGGTGAAAAAAATACTCAATGTCTGAGCTGAACTCAAATTTTAGACGTCAATCAATGGAAACATTCCTTTTGCAAATGAAAACAAATATATTTGGTATTTCATAACGGCATACATGAAATTATGCCAATATTTCAAGTGGTGCGTTTGTATTTTTGTTCAGTGTACTAATTAATAGGCCAGTGCTTCGCGTTGATTGAACTGGTCTGTTTTCCAGTGAAATGCAGACTTACACTCTTGGCATTGTGTGGGTTGATAAAAAAGTGGCACTCTGCATTTCAATAGGCTAAAAAAAACGTGCGGCTCCAGCTATTTGCGTGAGAGTGACAGGTATGCAATTTTGAATAACATTGATTTAAATACAGCAAATACACATCCAGATGAATGATTGTCATCTTACCTAATCGTGGAGAGCAAGCAGCACCTGTTAAGTGTGGAGTTCTCTTGGAGTGAGCCTTCTGTTATGAAAATGACTGAGAACAGGTCAGGAATAATTGTTTTAAACGGTTGTTTTGTACAAACCAATTCAATGTTCTTGTTCCGCAACCGTACCAAATTTTGCCCATGATTTAATCACTGTTAAATCGCATTTGGAGAGAAACCGCGTCTTCAATTGCAAACATAATAATTGGAAAATGCTTCAATAAAGGAAAATGATTGAGAACTAGCCAGGACTAATTATTGTCATAAAGTGATGTGTCTTTGCCCACCCTCTGGCTACGCCACTGGGTAAGGCCACAGCCCAGAAGTGTGAGAGGGGCAATCTAGGCTGTGCAAGCAATTGAAAAGCACAGATAAAATGCGTAGAACTGAGGCAAATGCTATTTTGTACTGCTGTTTAGATTTGAAATGTTTGCATTTGTGTCATATTTTCCATAGATGTATTTTCGCAACAATTATGAAAGACAGCTGGTATCTTTTGCTTGAATTTGAATTTGAATTTCCCTTGTATCCACAACCAAAATGGCACCTGTAGTACCAGACAGGCTTGACAGTCTACCAAAACGAGACCTTGTCATCCTCATGAGTAACTTTAATGCCAAAGTAGGCAGAGACAATGCTGGTAGAGAAGAAGCAGTCTTAGCAGCATGAACAAGAATGGGGAACTCTTTGGAGATTTGTGCACATTTAACTCCCTTGTTATTGGTGGGTCTATCTTCCCCCACAAGCGCACACACAAAGCAACTTGGATATCTCCCATTCATGTAATTGAAAACGAAATCGCTGATATTTGCATCAGCAAGGCACACAGATGGTCTCTATAAGATGTCAGGGTTTACAGAGGAGCTGACATGGCTTCTGATCATCACCTTATTGTAGCTAAAGTAAAGGTAAAACTCAGGAGGTATTCCAGCAACAACCTTAAGGTAGGAGGAAGATTGAACACTAGACTCCTGCAAGACCCAGTGATACAAGAACACCTTCCAAATTACACTCACCAACAAGTTTGAAGCCCTGGCACAACTGTATGAAGAAGACCAAAGTCCTCGTGCAGAAGACACATGGCTTAGACGTAAGCACATGTGGATTGAGACAGCGAAGGAAGTACTTGGCCTTAAGACACACTAATATAAAGAATGGATGTCAGTGGAAACACAAAAGAAGATCAAACCAAGAAGGAGATGTAAAGCCTTGGTCAACAACAGCAGAACCAGGGTGGCAAAAAAGAACACAGCACCAATACAATGCAACCCACCATGAAGTGTGTAGAAGTATTTGTAGAAGTACAAAGATTTGACTAAATCCTTGCAAAAGGATCTTTACAATATAACAAGGAAGCTGTTGGGATAGCAGTATCTACTGTCTGAACCCTTCAAGGATGCTACAGGCAAAAAGCTAACATGGCAACAAGACCAGTAAATTAGATTGCGCAGAGTATTTTTCTGACCTCCTGGACTGCCCTCTGCTATCTGAGGTTCATCACATCCTTGAAGTCCTGGCATTTGACATAAATGTCAACACAGCCAAACCCACTATTGGAGAAATTGAAAGTGCCATTGGAAAGCAAAAGAACCACAGAGCTCCAAGCCCTGATGGAATAACAGCAGAGATTCTAAAGGCTGATTTGGAGACTTGAATTAATGCTCTATGAAGTGTACAAAATAATCTGGAAGGAAGAAACTTTTCCATAGACTAGAAAGAGGGCCACCTTTTGAAGATTCCCAAAAAGGGTGACCTAGCTGATTGCTCTAGCTATAAAGGCATCATTATGCTGTTTGTTCTGGGTAAAATCCTAAACAGGATTATCCTCCAGTGGCTTAGTGCTGATGTTGAAACTGCTATGAGGGATCAACAAATGGGCTTCAGGAAAAATATGTCATGCACAGACTATATTGCTGCCTTTCGTGTCATTGTAGAACAGCCCTCAGAGTGGAATTTGCCTTTGTATTCTACCTTTATAGACTTTGAGAGGGCTGTCAATAGTGTAGACCACACTACACTCTGAAAAATTCTACAAAGCTGTGGTATACCTTAGAAATGTATTACACGTATCAAGGCATTGTGCAATTGTTCTAAGATCAGAATGGTCCATGATGGAGAGCTCTTAGACCTATTCCCAGTGAAAACTAGCATTCGCTATGGCTGTCTCTTGTCTCCCTTGCTTTTCCAGTTGTTTGTGGGCTGGATAATGAGGACCACTACAGAGGGTGCAAGAGCTGGCATCCAGTGGTATCTCTTAATCCCAACTGCACAACCTAAACTTTGCAGATGATATTGAGCTATTGTCACATTCTCACCAACATGCGCAAGCCAACATGAGAGTAAACAATGTCAGCCATGAACACATCACCTTGGATAGTGAAGCTCCTGAAGACTTGTCTTCCCTCATTTATCTGGGAAGTGTTATTTCTACTGAATGGGCCTCCAAACGAGATGTACAAGAAAGAATTGGTAAAGCAAGATCTGCTTTCCTCTTGCTAAAACCATTATGGAGAGCCAAAAAATTTAAGTCTAAAGACCAAGCTGAAGATCTTTAACAGCAACATCAAAGCAGTTCTATTCTATTGTGCTGAGACCTGGAGGGTGATCAAATACATCACGGACAGGGTCCAGGTATTTTTAAATACAGATGCCTGCGTTCCATCCTGTGGATCTGATTGCCTCTTGTAATTTGAAATGAAATCCAGTGGGAGACTGCCAAACAGGAAAAAGTGGTTGACCGAGTCCGTAGAAGAAAGTGGTGATGGATTGGACATACACTCAGGAAGCCCAGGGACAGTAAGACGAGCCAAGCCCTTTTTTGGAATCCATAGGGCAAGAGGATATAGGCAGCCCAAAACTTACCTGGAAACGAGGCCTGACAAGCATAAGGCTTCTAGACTGGCCCAAGACCACTCTAAATGGCATGATTTTGTGGATTGCCCTATGCTCCTCCTCGGAGCCACAGGGTTAAAGAGAAGAAATTTACACCGAATTCACCCCTCTGTTGCTGAAGTAAGCCTATTTGTAGGACACACTACAGCCCATTGCATATGCAGGCATATTATGAGTAGCTAGCTAGCTAAGCCAGTCTCTTTGCATATCTTTCACTGTGAAGTACATCTTCTTTTGAAATCCGCATTTTGGTAGGGCAAAAATGTTAGTTATTGTCTCCATCTTTCCTGATTTTCCTCTGGGAGTCGCTCAAACACTGCAATGTGTCGCCACATGTTCTAGCTACTTATCAGTTACCTCAAATCTCAAATTTACTTCAGCGAGCTTACAAGTCAGCATTAATGTAAGTTAATTACTATAGGGTAATCGTAGAATACCATCTGTGGGAGCGACAGGGCACAGCGAGGGTCAAGGTTAAAGTTGCATATAAACAGCGAAACTGTATTCATTTTTAGAATCATACGGTTATAAATGGACTATCATTGGTGCCAAAAAAATAAAAAATAAAAAAATAAGAATGCATCTGTAATTCAGGGTATTGTGCATGCTGCTGTCAGAGCAGTGCACAATGCACACCCAAGACGACTCTAAACTATTAGCTTGGCCTGATTTCAGTCATCGGCCAGTGGCCCATAATGTAGTCTATTATTTATTTTTTTTTACCCTGTTAACACATATGTTGTATACTTGTTTTTCTAAGGATGCAACATTCCAACAGTGTCCTACCTCTAGGGGAAAAGGGAAACTCCTTCATGAAGACCAAATGCATGTAGGCTTGGTCACAGCTGACAATACAATAAAACTGACAGAAATTGAAACCAGAATTGTAGAGGACAACTTGGTATTTCACAATGTAGAAAGCATTAGCCTGACGACCCTTGCTCGGACTCCAACCAGACACTGAGTTTGAATGTAACCCTTGTACAGGGCTCCTTTTGAAAAGAGAGTGGGTTAGGGAACTCCAGTACCTATATGTCAAAATGGGGTGTCTATCCAATATTTCTTGTTCTATAGTGAGTTTTACTCTGTGATATTTTATATGTAAATATGGGTTGCAGTACATACAGTTGGACACACTGAAAAGCACATTTCACATTTCATGTTTGATTTTCTTTCAGAAAATCAACATGGAGTCAGACAGTTTCAGACCCCAAGTGAAACCAACAATGTACTTTTGTAGATGAGACAGGGTTTAACCAGGCAAAAACACGTTGGCAGTGAAGAACCTTGCTCTTTGGGAAAAGGGCCTCCATTGATGTGCCGGGTCAGAGAGAAGCAAATGTCATGATTTAGTCCATAATCTCCAGTGCTGGTTTGGTCCAGCAGAAATGACAGCTGCAATGAGCACCTTGTTTTGCTTTTAGATGTCTTTGATGGACAACTAGAGCCAAAAGCAGGAAGGGAACAGGTGGGGGGAAACGAGGACATTTGTGATTGTGTGGGGCATTGTAGCCTTACAACACTCACATGTAATCAGAAACTGGTCTCTCCCCACCCACACTCAATTTTCCTCAGCCCCATTGAGAAATTTTTCTTCTGCCAGGAGGTGGAAACAACATAATTATTGGCCACATGAACAAATGTCCCTCCTGAATACAATGGATACCGGCTGCAGAGACAACTCTGCTGAAGACTGCCAGTCATAGGCTTAGTCATAGTCATAGGCATACCAAGCGTTTCTATCCAAGGTGCATAGCAAGAGCCACGTGGGATGTGACGTGGAAGAGAACATGTGGCAAAATGCTAAAAATTGCATAGATTTGCACAGGACAATGTATTCTTGCTTTTTCCCTTCTCTGCCTTTTCCAATATGTTCGTGTATTTAATTTTTATGTCTCTGGAACCAAAGGCCATGTATAATTTTTTTTTTTTTTGGTCACTCGTAGCAGTTGCCGTGGTTCCCAATCAGACATGCTTTCGTATTTTCGAGGTCCTCTTATCTTCAAAATGATCAGACTTCATTCCAGCTCATGATGATACAATGACCTAAAGCCCAGAGTAGTCCTTGCATGGAAAAGAACACTACCGCACTAATCCCAAATGGCCTATCTCTAATCAAGTCTCCTTCTCCTATGGGTTGGCATGTTCTCTATGGGATTTTCTGGACAATATTGGTGGCGCATGGAGATATTGTCCCCATAAAAAAGAAAGAGAAATATATTTTAAAAATAGAGAAAAGTATGTTTAAAAAATAGGATACAAATTAATACATAAATGACTCAAATGATTAACTTTCCAGTATAACTAATGATTCTACGGTCCAGGTATTGATCAACGCTACAGAAATCAACTGAACTGATTAATTAATCAAAGCAATAATCGCTGAATAGATATTAAATCAACTGAACAGATATTAATCAAAGCAGAAATCAACTGAATAGATATTGATTGAATCAATAATCCCCCCCCCCGATGAGATCATAAAAAGTGTTACAACCGACATCAAGCAACAGCCAATGGGAAAAAGTACTCAGCTGGCTGACTGATGGTGTAACTTCATTAGACACTCATTTACTCACCACCAACACATGGACGATTGCAGATGTAAGGCTGGACCATACAGTCCAGACAAAAATGAGGAGTGGTTCACAGTAAGTGGAAACTGAATAATAATAATTTTAAAAATGATGGATTTCTTATCGTAATGTGGGGAAAAAAAAACCACTAGATGGCAGTATTGACATTTTTTTTGTTAAGTCCAGTCTGGAGCTCGGTTTTGGACATGTCTTAGGCATGCCTCAGAGGGGAAAGTCCCAGAGAATTCAAAAAAGTCTGGAAGGTGGGAGGGGGCTAGAAAATAGTATATAAGGAGAAAAATTGAGAGAGTCAAGTAGTAGGAGAAATTGCAAGGAGAGATTATGGAAGGATACATTTGACCAGACCTGTCACTCTTTTCAAGACCTGTAAAGCTCTTTTTGTGGATTTTTGCCTGTGTTGGAGCATTTTCCTGTTCCAGGACATTGCAAGATAGCAACCCCATCTCCATTACCAAGGGACTCTCTTTTTATTTCAATCTTGATCAGTAGTATAGATTAGTAGATTAGTTCAAAGTGTTGTTTATTAAATCTGTTAAAGTTTTAAAAGTTTGTTCATCCCTTGCTGTCCGATATGTCATAACAAATTGGGGACATAGCAATATTGCCTATGTCTTTACAGGTAGAGCACTAACGTGAAAAAAGCAGTTTTTGAAATGCCATTGACTGTTGGCATTTTTAATATCCTTTAAGTTCCTCTTGGACAGAAAATGTGCAGCTGTTTTGAGAGAATAATTTGATATTGAGTCTGGTTTGTCGAGTTCTGATGGAGCTAGTGTAAGTGAAGTCTTTTTTGTTTTTGTATTTTGAAAGCTAGATTTGGTATTTTAAAAACTATGGAAAAAAATGTGCAGGAAATTAACAATTTGACTGATTGTGCGATGTTGATATGTTGCTATGAACGGTGAGAGTTTGGAAGAAATGTCTTGCGTTGGGTAAAGGTTTGTAATTGTAAAAAAAATCTAATTGGGCCCCACCCTTATAAGCCCATCCCATAACCCCACTCAGATACCGTCAATGTCAATATCCGTTCGACCCCCGTACCACCTACTTGTTTTATACGGCCAGTAAAAACTCTAGAAATCTTTACACAACAACCCTCTGTATTGTAACCACGCCCTCTTTCCACGCCTGCAACTCTGTCATTCATTTTTCTGTCCAATGAGTGCCAGTGTTCACACCCGTTGTACGCCTC
Organism: Gymnothorax reevesii; assembly: GCA_029721435.1. Classification (NCBI taxonomy): domain Eukaryota; kingdom Metazoa; phylum Chordata; class Actinopteri; order Anguilliformes; family Muraenidae; genus Gymnothorax; species Gymnothorax reevesii. The sequence continues at coordinate 71,331,258 of CM056585.1, read as the reverse complement.
ATTTCTCCATGTATAGACAGTACATACCTATTTTGGGCGGTCTTTACTAAATCTCCTCCTTCCTCCTCTTTTATGTCTCTTACGTGTAGTTACCCCCGCCCCTCAGTCAAGCGGCTGCCATTTTATTTTAGCTTGCCTGTATGGCCCGGTTGCCGCAGCACTTATTGAAATGCACGAGATAGGATTCCTCTGGATCTTTAAATCTGATTGATATATCAAATCTACATTTTTAGCGCATCGTATCTCATCTTGAATAAAACATTAATGCACGTATGCTACACGGGTTGAGGACTAGGATTCGGGAAAGGAAATCCGCTATTAGGTAAGACAACGGCATTCGTCGGCTAGAGGGCAGCTTTGGATGGTTAGCGTCTAGCGCTTATTTTAGATAGCTGAGCCACTTGGTCAGACAGAGCTAGCTTGGTATGCTGCGCTGCGAATGTGCTACTTCGTAACGCTTTGTCCCACTATTTTATCAAGCCGTTTCTGTGCACTGTGTCTTTGATCCGGTAACTCGAACTAGCGCTGAAGCTTTGTAAATGTTAACGTTACTCACAATGAAGATAATTGTCTTTCAAAGAACATTTGACTCACGACAATTACTTTGTGTCAACGTTACTTGACTGTTACCGAAGGAAATCCGTGTAACATTCGGTGTATGTAGCTATACGGCTAACTAGCTATGGTATGTGCATGTTTCTGTGTTTGCGCGCGCGCGCCTGCGTGTGTTGCGCAGCGGCGCATATGACAATTACTACAACGAGCGAAGTTTTGGATCGGTCTGCTCGCTAGCGAGGTCGCCATCACCAAAAAATGTAACGATGACTTGTTGGCATTTTTGTGGATGCCCGCACACTTCTGCAATTATTTCAGCAAATCTGAGTTAGATTGTTTTTTTATTTTTGGAAGTGAACGTTTTAGATGGTTGTAGTCGGTGAAAAAAGGTTGTTGATTTGCTTTATAAAATGGTGAGCATTCTGGTGTTTCAAACGTTTTAGTAATAGCTGGCGAGTCACTGCGAAATCCACTGAAAGCCAGAGCTGGCGAGATGGCTGCTAATGACGTTGCAATCAATGCACGTGTGTTAGTTTTCTTTGGCATTTTTGTTCTTCTTTCAGCACCCGTAAATGGATTTGTATGTTTGTGTCCTTTTCCCGTTTTGATGCATATTTACACGATGGGGACTGCATCATTGCAAACTCAGTTTTACTGTTATTTAGTTAGCTATGTTGCATTTACAGTTCTGCTCAAAAGTTTGCATACCCTGGCTGAATTTGTAAAATGGGTACAATTTTGTTAAAGAAAACATGCATGGCCAGGCAAAACATATTTCTTTTATTCGTCTCCGCCAAGGAGGTGTCTGTTGGCAGGATATCTCAAAAACGGCCGCATAGATTTTAACCAAACTTTGCAGGATCTTAGAATAGCACAAGAGGAACAAGTGCTAAAACTTTGGCATATCTACGCCAAAGTACAGCTGAGATATTGGCCAAAGTTCAAATCCAGCTATGCTGACAGAGATATGAAGTCTTTCCAATGGGCCAGATTTCCAATCGGCGTGCTTTTGGGTTTTGCTGCCACCTGGCGGTGGAATGCAACAACACCCTACATCAGCCAGCGAAAATAACTAATACAGAGTTGCCTTGGCTTGGCGTAGGTGCTGTACTCAGTGTTCTTGTGTCTTACTGGATTCATATCCAACTGTAGGTTATGTAAAATAGCACAATCATCAAATAAAACATGCCAATAAGGGGAAAAAAATTAAGTGAACACTGTTCAAAAGCGTGCATACCCATAGTTCTTAAACTGTGTATTGCCTCCATTAGCATCAGTAACAGCTTGCAGGGTCATTCCATGCCAGATGGACCAGCGTCTGCACTGTGCTGTCTTAAAAAAAAATTCTAAAAAATCATGGGTCATTGCCACCAGGGAGCTAACAAACTCAATAGGTGTGTCTTCATTAGAATGAAGTTTCAAATTAGCTAGCTATTTTGCGGTTTTGAAATGAGCCTGTTGTCAAATTGGCTAGCTCTTTTGTGAAGATGCAAATACCCTGCTAATTTGATCAGGAAATTTTCCTGAGAAATCTTGGTCTAGTTCGCAAATTAGCCCGATATTTGTGTTGTGTCTTTATTTCCTGAGCAGTGGGCTCTCAGGCTAATGGAGACGCAAAGTCGTTTTATGGGGATAATTTCCCTAACTGCAAAATAGTTGGCAAGTTTAACTTAATTCTGATGAAGACACACTTACTGACAATTCACACACACTAATCACAATTTAAAAAGCCTCAACTGTGGAACCGTTAATAGCCATTAAAGCATGAGTTTGTCACCTTGTGTCTGTATAACAAGGTCAAACATTCAAGGGTATGTAAACGGGGCAGTTTGGATGATTTCAGTTATGATGATTTAAAAAGGAACCAAACACCTTTGTGATGATAAATGACTTCACATGATCACTATCCTTAAATAGAAGACAACTTTTTTGCTTGATTATTTGTATTTTCAAAATAAATGGCAACATTTCACAAATTCAGCAAGGTATGCAAACGTTTGAGCGCAGTTGTACATGCATCGAATTTAACTAGCTGAGTCAGCGAAATGGCTAGCTAGATAGTAGGTTGGCTCTGCTAGCTTTATTTGGTGCGTATAAATCAGTAAAAAGTGAATACAGGCCTTTTCATGAAAGGCACGCAATTTAAGGTGCACAAATAAATGCGAGCATAACCATCAAAAAATGTTCAATTTCTACGTGCCTAGCTATCCAAACTGCTGCGCCAATTAGACAGCATTTCCAAACTCTTCGCATAACACGTGAAGGCCCATGAGAAACCGTGTGTGGACACGGGAGACTTCAACCTCTGGAACTGCGTGTTAAGATGATTTAAAAAAAAAAAAAACCCACCAAAGATGGCGTAGTGGGTTGGACATTTCGTCCAGCTTTCCACTCGTAGAACGTGGGATGTAGAAACCAAGGGCATAAAACCCGTTAAAACTGCCAGAAAGGATTGGAAGGACTTTGCAATGGAAGTAAACTTCCTCTCATCTATCGTACGAAAGTTTTCTTTGCCGAATTTTAGTTGTTTTGACGGTGAAACTTGGTGTGATCAATTGGTCATTCCTGCTAATAAATGGAGCCTCGGTTTGTTTCACAGAAGCATAGTTGCTAATGTTGGCAACTAATGTAGTTCGTCCATTCAGTGGTTCCAACCATGGAAGTTAGCATCAGTGATTTCAGGAAACGCAAACCAGATTTGCTCCATTCACAGCTGGACTGCAGTTTTTGCTGTGATTTAATAAATAAATTACTAGGGCTGTCCCCTACTAAAACAAATCTTGGTTGACTAATAGTCTGCCTTTTTTCCCCCCAATTGTTCGCAATGAGAGAACTCTTTGGAGCCCCCCATTTTCAGAACCTTTGTGATTCTGCTGTTGCACTTGAGAAGTTGAAGGATGACTGTCAATAGACTGATGCCTGTATTTGACCCCTCCAGAACACTTTGTAGGTCGTTTTATTGAATAGACCTGGTTCATCTTTTTTCTGCTAATGAGAATTTAATTCCCCGTATCGTTTTATTGTTCGCTGTAACAATCATGAAGTCGAAAAATCTCATGGACTCCAATGTCTCTCAAATGGACACAAAATGGAAATGACATCAAATAACAAATTGGGCTTAAGAGGCATTTTGTTGTCATTTCTGCTATCAATGGTTTACGAGTAAGTTTGTTGGTTTTTTTAATTCCAGCTTGCGGAGAACAGCTGCGTTTGACCATTCCAGCAGACTACCACAAGGGATACCTTGTTTTTCCTCATTCATTGAAACCGCAATAGTATATTAACCAGTAGAAGTTCACTTTGTCGAACAGTCATAAGTATGTATTATTAATGACTAAATGGCTAATCTAAGAAATTACTGATGAGTTAAATTGTATAAAGCAAATTCGCATAATGACTCAAATCGCAACTTGCAAAATGTAATGCTGAGTGAACGGAAACGCTGTTCAGTAAAAACTTTTTTTTTTTTTTGCTGTCGTACAAGGCTGGTCTATAATCTGCAACATGAAGTTTGTTAAGGTGTAGGACCGCACACCAAAACCTAAGAAGCACCAATATATGTTTTTTTATGTTTAAAAAAACAACAGTATAACACTAAACATTAACAACACCACTGTCTCCAGCAAATGTAATTTATGAAACAATATGACAGTCTTGAGTTAATTGATTAACAAAGGTTTCCACTACAGTAGCTTTTTGCCATATCCTGAGGGAGGCCAGGATTTAAAATGAGGTCTCCTGACTCTGCCCTACCATCCATCTCTTCACTGCCTGTGAGGCATCTAATACGTCCAGAGGAGGACCCTTCACACTGATCCGAATCAAATCCTCAACAGTATTAGGGTTAAATGCAGATCTGAAGAAAAAAAAAAATCGTAAAGTCTTTGTTTTCACCTTAATATTGCAATATGAGTCAGTTTACACCGGTAACTTCGTCATTTGTTAACTTATTATAACATTAGCAGATGTTATAATGAGTTAGATACGTTTGTTTTAAGATATATGCTGCATTTCTGCATTTTCAGGAACTCCCAGCGCGTACATGCAAATATATAAATGCTTACAGGTCGAAAGACGCGCTGAAAAAAATGTTTTCATGATTTTTGCAGATAAGCTACTTGAGTTATGGGCGAAGAAACTGAGACGTCGATTTTTGGGCTGCGGAAGTGCAGAACCGCAAGGCAGCATATTCTGAGTGGTAGCAAAAATTGACTGAACACCGGACCGACTCGTTGAAGCACATTTTTCACAGCATTTTTTTTGTGTTTCGTGCCATTTCCACGTTTGGAGGGACTTTCAGGTTTAAAGTGGTTGGACTCAGTAGCTGACGTGCGGTTACCGGCGGGATATGAATCTTTACAATCAACACAGTGCATTTCACCTTCTTTAAACCTCAGCCATTCAAAATTTCGAAACCACTCTTTGCAAAAATGATAAACTCATTTCGCCGCCGGTTCGTCCGAATCACCGATGCAGTCACTGTCATGATTCTCCGTTTCATGAACTTTTTTTTCCGACTCGTTTTTTGTTCGTTACCCACACCCGACGAGGCGGCACAGCGGTCGCAGAGGTGCGACTATTTTTATTCAAAGGTCACACAGAGTTAATTTTGGTCGCATATTTCGAGCCCTGAATAGATTAAGCTAAATAACGAAGTAAGCTAAAAAGAAGATTTATTGGGTTCGTTTTCATACGGTTTAGGCTTGTCAGACTGGCTTCGGAGACATCAGTTATCACGCTTTCTTATTCGGAGATATTGGCAGGATCTTTGCTTTAAACCTGAAACTTGCAATATTACTGCTCGCGATGCAGTGACGATGCGCCTCTTCATTCAGTTTAAGTAGCCTGACTGACTAGCGATAGCTACTTAATATTAATGTTCATCTATAAAGCACATTTAACAGTTTTATGCCCAGAGAGAATATGAAGTTGGCTGATTTACCGTTCTCAAGTGGTAGCCCCGTTCGTAGTTGTGCTGGGTAAGCGAAATGTTGCTTGCAAATTCATTCCATTTTTTTTTCAGTCTGCGACTTTGAGGAAATTCTGCCCAACTCCTGTTTTTTTTTGTCTTTAACATTATGTTCCCAGACTATATCGTAGTGGGCAAGTAATGCCTATATCACTTGTCTTAGCTGTAGTTAGGGCGGATCTTAGGACACAATTGAAGCGCACGCTTGCGTGTCTATGTAAGAAGGATATTATGTAGGGAAAGAAAGGTTGTGTTGCACATGGTAGATTTACATATTTGCAAGATCGTCATAATATATTGCTCTTATCAGTTTAGATTATGTACAACATTCATATCACCTTAACTTTCCATGCAGAGCGAGGCTTGCTCGCCTAAAATTGCATTTGAGCTGCATAAAAAGAAAAAAAAAGCGCACCTAAGGCTGAAAAATTAACTTAACGCGCGCAAATGTTTACACACCTGAAGATTTTTCAAGAAAAGGCCTGTGAATAGCAATAATTTTGCTACTTGAAGTGTTGTACGAACAAATCCGCATTAATTCGCTGCATTGCTTGCAGGGCTCGAAATTAACTTTTTTCTTTAGTGTCCCACAATGGTCCCGAATCCTACTTGGTAATGTCCCAGATGTAACCAACAGTGTCCCGAAGTATTTTTCCCCAAAAATCCACATAGTAACATAAAAATGCAACAGCAAGACCTTAAAGTGACACATCTGAGTAATTATGACTCACTCAGCTGGGTAACTTGCTGTTCTAGGAATGGCCATGCACAGCTCGTTGAGATAAACGATATTAAACAAACTCTGGTTTGATCAGACAGAATTGGCAAACTCACTAGTTTACCAACCGAGAGTTAGCAGAGGTTGCTTACTCGCTCCAATGAGGAAATATCAATCATTCTATCGTTTGATTCATTCTGACCAGCATGCTCAATGAAAGATAGCCTAACAAAAACGATAGACGCGGGTCCCGTTTCAGAAAGCGGGGTAAATCAAACTGAGTTTGTTCTGCAACTCTGAGGTGACTTACTCTGAGTTGCTGACTGCAGATTTCTCAGGAACAGGCGATAACACTTGGTTCTACCAACTCTGATTTAACTTATGCCAGAGTCAGGAGTGTGCACGAGAATATTACAAGCCCTCATCAATGGAACACAGATACCACGACTGGAGAAACGGCGGAGAAAAAAAGTCAAGAAAAGAAAGAAAAGCCCTGTTAAACTTGTTAATCGATTGCAAAAGCACAGGTCACCTTGTTACCTCTGAAGGATGGATTTATTTACGAATGGATTTAATATTAGCCTATATTATTCTTAATTTCTTTCTTGGGCGGTCGTTAAAATAAAAGTATGTGGGGGAAACACTGGAATTAACTGTGTACATTTCTGATCAACTGCACTTAACGTTATCATAAAAATCACAATGTATAACACTGCCGCCAGGGCTCCAGACTAAATTTTTTGCTAGGAGCACAGTGGCCCCTAACTTTAAATTTTAGGGGCACAAGCAGAAAATTTAGGGGCGCACAGTGTAAATTGACTTGGAAAAACAAATTCACATTTCCTCTCATTTTTACAGTATTACTGATAAATATTTTGGCAATAAATGCAGAAACTACAATGTTTTAAGGATTAACTTAACTAAAAGTGTCAATACGACAATGTAAATGCTTTAAAAGTAGAAATCCTGCATTTAAACTAGGAGTGAACTCAACCTTAAAACCGTGTTTCAGCTTGGCTTGCTTGTGAATATTCAGTAACTGATCCTGGTGTGCCATCTAGTGATAGAATTTTGTAACTGCGTGCATAAATTTGCAGCTGGCATCAACATCTGTTCAAAGATAGGCCGACCGTGTTCTTGAACGCGCCAAATCCAGACAATCCTTATGAGTTACACTCATATTTTAATTTGTAAGGAGTAACGAAGTGGCCAATGTCAACATAACGAAGTGAAAGTATACTTTTTATCTTTTAAATAAAGTAGAGTAAAAGTAAAAGTCCAAACTCAAGTATAGTACAAGTCCTCAAAAAAAAAAAAATAAAAAAACACTACCCAAGTAGGCTACTGTTCGTTACTATACACCTCTGACCATCACAAAGTGCGTTAGGACGCAACTAATTATTTATTTGGGTTTCATTCATTCGATAATTTTATTTTTCCGGCATGGCAATTTTTGCGAGCTTTAAGCTCTGTGTGCAATGTGCGAAAAACGCTGTCTTCGAAAAGGCACACTCGGTTAACTAGGGAGAAAGTAAGCACTGATAACTCCTATGAACAATGGCGAAGAGGGCTATGTGAAACCAAGGGTGTTTTATACCCGTACCCCAAGACCCGCCTCTTTTCACATATTGGCCAATAACAGTGGGCATTCGCCCCCCACTCCACACACCCCCCGCTCTCACACACATTCGCTGTGTTCGAAATCGCCCCCTATCACGGATGTAGTGCACTATATAGTGTGTCCGCCATTTTGTAGTGTTGTTCGAATTCTTTTCATCCACTATATAGTGGACTATTAAATACCCATAATGCACAGCGGAATCGAGTGAGCAAGCAATGTACACTACATTGTAGTGCTGTATACCACAATGCTCTGCGGTTGAGTTTTTCAATGAAGAAGATTGTGTAGCGTAAGGTGGCTCCGCCCTCCAGAAACACATTCTCCAATGCTTCAATAAGGCTGCTGTCACACCAGGCGCGAAACGAATTCCTCGCACGACAGATTACATTCAAAGTCGATGCAAAAAACGCAAATACACGCGCTTTCGCGAATATTCGCGTCTTTCCATTGACTTTGAATGTATACGAAAAATTAGTTTCGCGTCCGGTGTGAAAGTGACTTTAGGATGTGAAATAACGTTACATTGGCATGCAAGCTGAAATATTATAGTTATCGATGTCTCTCTATCTTGCTAGCTAGCTAGCAAAACAGCTCGCTCGCGAGTATTGCATTGTGTGCGAACTGTAGCCTTTAAGCTCGCTAGCTAGTTGGCCATGTAGCTAAATACAATGGCGCGTTAATTATGACACACAGCTTGTTATCACTTTGGCTTGCTAGCTATCCTATTGCTAGCCAGGTAGCCAACTAGCTCGCTAGCGAGTAAGGCTCAAATCGTAGCCTTGTTTTGCCGGGTAATCATGACCCAAATTGACGTAAATTATGGGATGTAAGTCACTTGGGGCGGACCACAATTTCAGAGCAGCGAAGCATGAACGGCTAGGGGGGAAAAAAGATGATATTCCGTATGTACGCTTTCATCACAGGAATATCCAGCGCATTTGCTGACGCAATCATGTTCAGAAAATTCCGATGTAGTGTCCGAAATCTCCTTTGGTCATTCCCTATGTAGTGCACTATATCATATACACGATGTAGGGAATAGGGAGTGAGTGGATGAGTGAACGATTTCGAACACGGCCATTGGCCCACATTCTTTTTCTTTGGTGTTCGTTGGCTATTAACCAACTCATTTGTGCATTATCGCCAACAACTGGGCTGGAATGAGGAGCAGACGTTTATCAGCAACAAAAAATATTTAATAACAATAAAAAAATCGGCAAATTTACTGGTCGCACATGTGCGAGCAGATGAAGAATTTACTCGCACTGTCTCAAATTTTAGGGGCAAAATGCCACCATTTACGGGCAGTCTGGAGCCCTGGTCGCTTTTTATAGGTTTATGAGGCCGTCATGTATTTGATTAACTGAGTTGCTAGCGTTAGTTGAAACATCCGCATGATGCTTCTGTGCATTTTATGTCTATTAAATTGTCCTTCAATTCGACCCGAAGCCCCCTGCTGTCCACAAGATGCCACTGCTCTCGGCCAGTTCAGACCGTCCCCCGACCTCTGGGCCATACCTCCTTACTGGCATACAGGTTGAAAAGGCAAATGGAAAATGGAAACGCCAAATGAGAAATCCAAATGGAGAAGCCAAATGGAAAATCTAAATGGCAAATGCAAAATGCCAAATGTAAAATGGTAACGGAAATATGCAAACATAAATAAAAAATTAAATAATTTAATCTTTTCCATTTAAGCTTTTGATTTAAGCATTTCCATTTCCCATTTTGAGTTTTACATTTGATATTTCCCTATTGCTATTTAAATTTTCATTTTCTATTTCATCTTAACAATTTAAGTTTTCTGATTGACTATTTATATTTACATATTAGCATTTTAACTTTAACGTTACATTGTCGTTTTATCCATACATTATCATTTTACATGTTCCATTAGGTTTTTCAATTTGCTTTATTTTTAACATTTGATTTTGGCCTGATAATGCAAATGAAAATTAAAATGATGACCAAAAATACCCTCCATAAAACTCACTCTTCCTCAAATGAGCACAGTCTACTTAATTTTTTTTAACTTGCCACAGGGACAGAGGAAGAAGGAACGTCATCTTCTGAGTCCCCAAGTGAAGTACCGTGTCCTCCTTCCACTGGAGAGGCACTAGATGAGCTTGAATGTTTTTTTTTTTTTTTTAAATCCATTTCAGCAATGCTGTGTTCTGGATGAGGTGGTGGTGTCAAGAAGCGGCGTCATTTGACGTGACTGTTTAGCAGTGAGTTTAGTTGAGTTAGTATCACGGGATGCATGTTGCAGACAGGCAATTGCCAATTTTTTGGCTTGCCTTTAAGTGATTGTTGAAATGATTAAACAGAACGTCAATGCCACATCTAAATGTAATGATTTGGAAAAGGCATGAATTTCAAAATGTTATTGAAATTCTTTGCTCTTAAGAGGTGACACTTAAAGCCGATTATCAAGTTGAGGTAATGCAGCAGTGGAGAGGGAGAGGGTGGGCCCAAAAAGGGATTCCCTGTGTCTGGGCATGAGCGCGATTGAAGCCTGATCTGGAGCAACAACCGCCGCAGTATTTCGCGATACCCAAGTTTTGATTGAAATTATACAAACAACAAAAGTGACACTTAGAATGTGTATATAACATTTGTTTTGAAATTGCTCAGACCTTTTTTTTTTTTTTTTTAACTGTCCCGGAATTGTCCTGGTCATATAATTATGTCCAGGCAGCAATTTTTATAGGCCTTGGGACTATTAGTTTTGAGTCCTGATTGCTAGGTTAGTTATGCATTGATGAGGCTGATTAGTTTGCTAGATACCACATTTCCACTGCAAGAAATGGCCAAAGATGCTTGGCTAACAAAGACCCATTAGTACTTACCATGATTCACCGTGCATTGTTAATTGTGGTATGTGATGGCTGTCAGGAACGGCGGGCTTGTAAATTTGATACTCTCACTAGCGTGATTTTAATGGCTATTTGTGAATTCCACGTCAAAGAATATCTTCTGTGACGTACTAAAAGTTGATTGATAAAAACTGAAGGAGAGCATTTCTTAGTCCTAATAAAAATTAAATCCGGTTTCCGGTAACCCGCCCGTCCCTCTTTTTTTACCGCCAGAAAAAAAATTGTCACTTGCGAAAAAAAATTGAGTCATGTCAAAATTCTGACATCTAGCGGCCAGAAACCACATTTATTTTATCTTCTTATCTCTTATCAGAAAATGTAATTCCGTTACCATTGTGTAATTCCGTTACCGCTGTCTCTCTCGCATAAATGGCATCCTACAAAATATCTGTGAACATACCAGTCAATACAAACTTACTATGGCCTGGTCAACATCCTAGGAAACCAACTTAAGCTAAAAAGTACTGCCTATCATTGCCAGATTTCAGAGAAATGTCTGTCAAAGTAAAGGCAAAAATAATGGCATTTTTTCTGCCTTAATTCCGAACACTTTCACCTTCGTATAGCCTTCTACAAAATGGATTACCCCAAACTGTTATACAGCTCAGTAGGCATGCCAGTGGAACTGATAAAAGCATTGGCAAGTAGCTACTGCATTAGAGTAATGGATGGCAGGTAAAAATGACTTTTGATCGTAATTTCGTTACGTGAAATTGCCCCTCTTCATCAACAATGATGGTTAGATTGTGCTGTAGGAGTATCAGATATTATTGCAGGCAGGCTACAGTACATACAGGCACAATCTGACAATCATTGTTGATAGACTAGGGATGGGGATCGAAGCCCGGTTCCAGGACCGACCCGGTTCCAGTACTGACCCGGTTCCGCATTTTTCAAAAGCCAATAAATCAAAATAAATAAAATCAATATCGTTTGAGCTTATCGATACTGCTGTCAAGTCTCGTGGGTCCATTGACGTAATGTTCGCCATGTCTCGAGTAGAGTCAAGGCATTTAAATGCAATCACCGGTACACAAACATACGCCAGTTGTCTAACAGTTTTTGGGAGAAAAAAACTGAAATGCCAGCCAATGGGGCAGGTATTACAGTAAATGAAGAATCCAGGTCGCTTGCGAGGATGGCGGATCGTGCAAAGAGGTCCAAAGTTTGGCTACATTTTTACCAAAGAAAAAGAAATTGTAGTTTGCTTCCTCCTCATGTTGCAAAATTATTTATTGAAAAGGGGGAACGCAACCTCCGTGGCTAAGCACATCCGCATTGTGTACCAACTTAAAAAAATGCACTACCTTCGATTGGCTTGTGGTTAAAATAACTCCGTCAACTTCGACTGCTGTTGCTGTGGGCCAGCCATCCTCTTCGTTCACTCAAAGCAACCTGCTGTAAGCACGCCCACACTGTAGCAAATCCCATTAGTTAAAAATACACTGATGGACTTTATGGCTAGTTCTGCATATATTACTTAAGGCCATTCAGATCATTCAGAAAAAGCGGCAGGGATTTGCGGAATATTCGCTGCACAAAAATTCAGCATGAAACCATGTACATTGGACTCGGTGCAAAATTCAGCGAGGCTGTGTTCCAATTTCGCACAACAGACAAACAAATCCGCGCGCTGTTTAATCAAATTGGACCATGAGAGCAGCAGGAGCGACGATTACATTTTCATATGCATCTGAACGATAACCTTAGTTTCACGTCTACTTTTGCATGACAGACTGTCATCTCCGTAGCCACTGAGCATTTTCATTATTGATGCCTGGAGCTGGTCTTTCAGCTCGTTGTTCAAGTAATCATCCCGCCACTAGTTAGAGGGCAGGATGGCTGGAGAACAATATTGATGAGACGCTCTCCTTTGTCACCGTTCTATGCTATGTACTTAGTTTGTATCTACTTTATTTGACTTAACAGTTTGAGGTTTGAATGCTGTGACGTGAATTGAAACAAAGACCACCTGCACGTTATGCGCTGCACTGCATGCACTGTGTATACTGGGCGAGGAGTTTGAGTGGACGTGTGCGCGAGCACAAGGCGGAGAATCCGGACCTGAAATTTAAGATTTCGACAGAGAAATGAGACGACAACTCCAGAGGGACACTAAAACAGGATATTTTGCTTTTGCATTGTCCATATAGTCCATGTGCATTTTGCAAAATGCATTTCCTTTTTTAGTTTTTCCCTGCTTTTATTTATTGAAATTTACCAAAGCAGTAGCTGGTAACTTTGCATTTCACAGCTGGAAGAAATAACCGCTCATTAACAAGAACCCTGTATTTATACCATTCTTTGTCAGAAAATTGGATGGAATTTCAGTACGTGAAAATAAAATTTTAGTAAGAATTCTGTATCCAACCTGCCCTTTCTTCTGCTTTTTATTTGCCGAACGATTTTAAAACGGGGTGCCAATATGTTTTGACGGGTTTCATCAGTGAGAAGGGAGTCTAGAATTTAATGTTAATATTTAATTTCGTGAATGCAAATGCAGCGCACGCCCCAGCAACCCAGCGTGTCATCAGTAATATGGCTGTCACCATTATGTGCCATTACAGCAATGATTACTATGTATGGCAGCACTAGAAATTAAACTCTAAATTTTCTTGACTGCATGTATGCTAGGCCTGTGTTGAAAAAAAATTGACTTCGATTCTGGATCGATGCTCATTTTAATTCCTAAAGATTGATTGATACGTTCAAAGATTGGTCTTTTAATTTACCCTATATATTTTCCCTGCCAGAAATGGATTCCAGTTAATCCTGAGTCATTGTGCAATCGCGGGCTGTTGATAATATACTCAGCAACAAAAGTTTCTGTGACACCAATATTGTTAATTATTTTTCATAACGCAATTATGAAATTGTCATACATCGTGATATCAGACTGAAACAGTACACGTAAACACAACATTGAAATGGAAATCATGAAAATGCGAGAAAATGACTTTGCACGTGAAAATGTGCATAAATCATGCTTGTGGATGGCAATAAAAGAGGAGAATTTTTGGAATGTTCACATTGTGCCTGATGAACGACGGAAGCATCACTTATCGAAAACACAGCCATTTCGGATCAGGAACTCTACCCTCTAAATGCCAAGACTGTCTGAAAATGATCGATGGAGGGCCATTGGGATGATTGAATCCGGAACCTCGCAGAGGGAAGTTGCTCATCGCCTGAATGTCCACCGAAACACCATTTGGAACTTATGGCAGCGTCATCAGCAGACAAGACATGTCAGAGACCGTCCTCGCAGCGGCCGTCCACGAGTAACCACTCCCAGACAGGACAACTGGATTCGAACAACCCATCTCCGAAATCGATTCCAACCTGCTACCATAACTGCAAGAATGATACCTGGTTTGAGGCGACTGTCTGCACAGACAATCCATCGCCGTCTCCGTCATTTTGGCATTGTCCCACGTCGGCCAGCAAGACGTCCAATACTCACAGTACAACACCGACGACTGCGTCTACAGTGGGCACAACAACATCGACGGTGGATCCAACGTCAGTGGGATCTTGTACTCTTCACTGATGAATCAAGATTCATGCTTAACCGATGTGATGGTCGTTTACGTGTATACCGTCGACGTGGAGAACGTTATGCCAACAACTGTGTTCAGGAATTTGATCGTTTTGGAGGTGGTAGTGTCATGATTTGGGGAGGGATCACGGCTAGAAACAGAACAGATTTGCTTGTTATTGATGGAAATCTGACGGGTCAAAGATATCGCGATGAAGTGCTACGGCCATTGGTGGTACCGTTTTTGATGCAACATGGTCCCGGAATAACGCTGCAACATGATAATGCCAGACCACACGTTGCAAGGATTGTACAGCAGTATCTGATGCAACATGTCAATGTCCTACCATTGCCAGCCAGATCCCCAGATATGTCCCCAATCGAGCATCTTTGGGACGAGATGGATCGACGTTTGCGGCGGTTGGATAACCCGCCAGCTACACTCCAGGAATTGCGACAACGTCTACGTCAGATTTGGAATGACATCCCACAGCAATTTCTGGCACATCTGATTCGGTCCATGCGCCGGAGATGCGTTGCTTGCATCATGGCACGAGGAAGTCACACCCGGTATTGAAGTGTGAAGGTCACAATTGGTTAGACGTCAGACAAGTGCTTCATGACGCATGAAAATGACATTTTTCGTTTTGAGTGACGTTGGCACTGAAAAGTCAGTGTTTCTCCTGTTAAATAAACATATTGATTGCATTGAGATCTTTGTGTGTCATTTATAACATACACATAAATGGTGTCCTAGAAACTTTTGTTGCTGAGTATATATGCGCGCATAATAAATATTAAAAAAAAAAAAAAAAACAGAAAAAATGGGAAATGCTGGGACGCGGAACTTGCCCAATAACTGTGCCATGCACCCCACGCTCAACAAAATGGAAAGCGATCTTCCCCCCCAACTTAAAAAAATGGAAGGCATATTTCCACTGCATAATGAAACCCTTTTGAAAGGAAGGTTTGTTAGCTCCTGCCGCTCGCGGTGCGGGAGCTATGGTATTGTGCATGCGTGCGTGCTTCCGTCAGCACATTTTGCTATTTCAGTTACCTAATTTTTACTGGACATGCATCTCATAAAGGCCTACAAATGATGTGCCTAAAGGTGACCATGGCCTATTTTTTCAAGGTCATTGTCCGGAAAATATCACCAAAAACTTTGACATTTTGCTTTATCTCAACTATTTCAGTTACTGGCTCCTAATTTTTACTGGACATGCATCTCATAAAGGCCTACAAATTAAATGCCAAAAGGTGACCTTGGCTTATTATCCCACCGGTATGGAATACCGTGGGACATGGTCATCGCCCTGTCCGTCCGTCCGTCTGTCCGTCCGTCCGTCCGTAATCATTCTCCTTTCCGCAGCAGAACTCAAAAACTATACCACTTACAAACTTCACATTTGCTATGGAACTTACTGTCATGGTGTAGTTGTGCCTTTTGGGGGTTTCAGTTCCATGCTGCCCATAACTTCGGAAATTTTCACCAAAAACAGCCCTAAAATTGGACTTTGTCTTGTTTTCGGGACAGAACTCAAAAACTATGCCACTTACAAACTTCACATTTGGTGTGGATCTTACCCTTATGGTGTAGTTGTACCTTTTGGGGGTTTCGGTTCCATGCTGCCCATAATTGTCCCCCATCGCCCCGCGGAACGGGGGACATAGAAATGCTGTTTGTCCGACCGTCTGTCTGTCCGGGTACAGTGTACTCGCAATAACTTTTGACAGCTTTGATGGAGGATCACCAAATTCACACCACATATGCCTCTCATGAAGGCCTTGCTCAAGTTCAATGATGAGTGACCTTCACCTACTTCTCAAGGTCTCTGAGCAAAAAGATGTGAGGAACACTGTACTCGCAATAACTTTTGACAGCTTTGATGGAGGCTCACCAAATTCATATGACATTCTTATTGGCTTGTTAGGTTGATCTCAGCCATGGGCACAAAACTATGCCTTGGCGATGCGTCCATCATCCACAAGTCATGAAAATTGTAATCTCTCTCATAACCCATGGTTATGTTTAGCTCATATCACAATGATCCATCCCTCATCCATCTCTCTGTTCAACCAATGACCAATGAGCTACAGTGTCATTGTACTTCACATTATTAGTGGTACTGTGCACCACATTATTTTCAGCCATCAAAACAGTTTTTCCCATATGCGACGGGGAACACAAGGCCTTCAGGCCAGCAGGCCATTTTTTGGAAATTTTCACCTAAAGCAGCCCTAAATTTGGACTTTGTCTCGTTTCCGGGACAGAACTCAAAAACTATGCCACTTAAAAACTTCACAGTTGGTATGGAACTTACCCTTATGGTGTAGTTTTGCCTTTTGGGGGTTTCAGTTCCATGCAGCCCATAATTTTGGAAATTTTCACTAAAAACAGCCCTAAATTTGGACTTTGTCTCGTTTCCGGGACAGAACTCAAAAACTATGCCACTTACAAACTTCACATTTGGTATGGAACTTATGCATTTGGTATGGAACCCTTATGGTGTAGCTGTGCCTTTTGGGGGTTTCAGTTCCGTTCTGCCCAAAATCTTTCATTTCTACACCAAAAACAGCCCAAAAATTGGACTTTGTCCCTTTTGTACATCAGAATTCAAAAACTCTGCCACAAATCACGAATTATGTGGAACCGGTGGGATATGTCATCTTCTGATGACTCTTGTTTTTTTTTTAAAGGTCCCTGGTCCAAACATATCACGAAAAATTATGACATTTTGCTCTTTCTCAACAACTATTTCAGTTACAGGCTCCTAATTTCTACTGGACATGCATCACATAAAGGCCTACAAATTAAATGCCAAAAGGTGACCTTGGCTTATTATCCCCCCGGCATTTAATGTGGGGGGATATAGCGATCAGTGTGTCCGTCCGTCTGTAATAAAATTGTTTCCGGACCAGAACTCAAACTATACCACTTACAAACACCAAATTTGGTATGGAGCTGCTCCTTGTGGTCTAGTTGTGCCTTTTGGGAGTTTTGGTCTGTCCGTCTGTCCACACAACCTGTAGGTTACACAACCTACAGCCAGGGGGATCCGCCATTGCCAGATGGCTCTTGTTTTTTAAAGGTCACTGGTCCAAACATATCACCAAAAATTTTGACATTTAGCTTTTTCTCAACAACTATTTCAGTTACAGGCTCCTAATTTTTACTGGACATGCATCTCATAAAGGCCGACAAATTAAATGCCAAAAGGTGACCTTTGCTTATTTATTAAAGGTCACTGGTCCAAACATATCACCAAAAATGTTGACATTTTGCTTTATCTCAACAACTATTTCAGTTACAGGCTCCTAATTTTTACTGGACATGCATCTCCAAGTCCTACAAATGACATGCATAAAGGTGACCTTGGCCTATTTTTTTGAAGGTCATTGGCCTAAAAATATCACCAAAAACTCCAATTTGCTTTATCTAATCAACATTTTCAGTTACAGGCTTCTAATTAGATCCTGCCGCCCAAGTGGCACGGCAAATATGGTATCGGGCTCCATCCATGTGTGTCGGTCCATGCATGCGTCCTTCAACAAAAACTTCCACATTTTGTTTATCTTAACAGCAGAAGCTTCTGGGACCACCAGAGCCCTGTATTAAAATTGAGAATTGACTGTGGAATGCCTTGCAAACATACCAAGCATTCAGTTCTTTGTTCGGAGCACTTTGAGGAAAGCTGCTTCTTGTATCAGAACTTCACAAGTCAGACAACGGTTTTGTTGCAATTAAAACGTTTTGTAAGTCTAGGTGAATATTTAAGGAAATCAATATGCATAATAAAAACAGCATGTTTACTAATGGCAACATCGTCATGTGGCATATCCTCTTAAAGGGAAGAAACCCTGCGAAAAGCTCATGAGGGCCATTTTCACCTAAACCGAACGCAATTCAAGCACCAAGCAAATAAATAAACATCTAGCAAAACATAGGATAAAATTTTATCAGTGCTCTATCGCTAGCATTTCTTCTGAATCTGTGCTGTACATACAAACGATGCATCAAATGAAAGAGGAATGTCCACAGAATCCAACGATCATGCCATGTAATTTTAAACTGACACAACACTCAAGGAACAGCAGGCCTACACTTTCTGTGCTACATTAATGAGGAATATTTTTTTTCTAACCTTTTGATAAGCCTATTTTGTATTTAAAAAAAACTGTTCTTTGGTAAATCTGCACTGGCTATTGTTTGCCAATATTGTGGGGGGTTCTTGTGGTGTTGTTTGAAAGTTGGAAAAGCAGTTCTAAAAGAACAAAATGATCAAATGTGATGTAAGTACAATATGTTAAGCCATTAATTGAATTTACTAGAAAAAAAATGCTATACTGTAATGTATACCGTTACCGTGATAAAAAAATTACTTATACAGTGGTATAAGATTTTGATTTTAATGCCCAATCCTAATAAATGGCGTAATGAATTCCACCAAGTATAAGGATATTTTGGCTGACCATCAGGTTGCCTCAACCAGAAGGCTGAGACTTGGCCATAGGTAGACTTTCCAGCAAGACAATAACCCGAAGCACACCTCAAGATCCACGCAGAAATGGTTTTTTTGACTACAAAATCAACTTTCTGCAATGGCCATCTCAGTCGCCAGACCTCAATCCAGGTGAAAACCTGTGGCCTGAGTTGGAGGGCAGTTGATAAATGCAAACCCAAGAATGTGAATGATCTTGGAAGGATCTGCTTTGAGCATTGGTCCAAAATCCACCCAGATGTATGCCTTAATCTTGACAAAAATTACAGGATAAGGCTCCATGTTATCCTTGCCAGAGGTGGTTGTACCTTACTAAATTAAGCGTGCCAGTAATTATGAAGCCTAGATTTTGTTGATAATTTTTTGTATTGAGTGATTTTTGACTTTCGTTGTTTCCATTGAAACACTGATAAAGTTATGTATATTATACATTGGTATGTTCCATTTCTCTATGCTTGTATTGCTAATATATATTTTTGCATTGTTTGCCCATTTCCAGGTTGGGTTGCTGGTAATTGCAGAGCCCGCTGTGTATAGTTTTATTTTTTATTTCATTCTTTTTTACAATTGGTGTAGTTTTTTTATTAACTAACTACCAATAACTTGGACTTTAGAGTTTTAAGAATGTTGCCTGTTATAGCACAAGTGACAGTTGTATTTAAGTTTTTTCGGTGCAATAATGGTACTTGATTCTTTGTTGAAAACGACTGAAATTCTGTCACCAGTAACAGAATTTCAGAAAAGTACTACCATATGATAGGGAGAAAAATCATAAAATTTCAAAAGGGGGCCGCCAAGCCAATGTTGACATGGAGATTTAAAAAGAATTTTCAAGTATGTATTATGATTGGTCATTATAAGTGGAAAACTCATTGTAATATATTGCTAAATTGAAAAAATGTTAATAATTATGTATATATGTATAATATATTGAAATAAATACATTGAAACTAATTAATACTATTGTTGTCATTCCGTGACAATTTGCCTCTTGTAATTCCGTGACATTGACTTTTTGAAATTTCTTGCCCATAAAGCAGGGTTAAAGTCAATATTTGTTTCTATAACTTACAGTATTAACAAAAAACACCTTAAATATGAACATATTGAAGTTTCATAATATTCATGATAGGAACATCACTTTCTGGATAGTTAAACACAACATTAAAAAAACCACGTCAATTTTGTGTAATTCCATGACGGAGTAGTTTTTGCTCGTTTCTTCTATGAAAATTTCTCAAAAAATATATTTTCACTTAATAATATTAAAGAACAAGTTAATACCTTCAATATAACGTATTATACTTGATTTTCTTATTTAGTTGTAGAGTTACGACCCAAAATGTAATGGGACTGTAATTCCGTGACAGCTTGGCGGCCCCCATAAGTTGATGTAAGTACAGTTGTCTTCAAACAACAGCATTGCTTTAAAAAATGTGAATAAAGTGCAAATATATATTTTTTTAAATGTAGTGAAAACATTACACATTCAATTCCAAATCAAAGCATTAACTAATTTGATGAAGTCTGTGTTCTTCTCCAGGAAGCAAAGAAAAGGAAATCTGCAAAATAAAAATAGCAGTGTCAACAACTTTCTGTTCAAACTGAAATACTTAATTTAAAGGTGCCATATGTAAGTTTGTGGCCAACACTGGTACGGCAATCACATTCAAAATATTTTGGAGCGCAGTATCCTCTCCCCCTCTCTCCCAGACGAGAGGTTGCCAGCTAGGTCACCGGATCCAGCAAGAAGCTTCCATGGCTACATTTCAATATCACCAATGATTTGCTCTCACAGTGTTGTGTTTAGTACAGTTCATAAAAGATGGAGACTAATGACTAAGTTTAGCAATGGTCATATTGGTCAACTTGCTTGTCACTTTTTTTGTGTGGATAGCCCACTAAAGTCCATACTATAATATGCATAAAGAGGAATGAGGACTCATTTGATCGATGTATGGTCTCAATTACATTTCATATTGCCATAATGGCTGTGCTAATGTTGGAACAATTTCCACAAGGTCTCCGCATAATACCAGATAAACGGACTCTAATAATGCATTGCTAATGTCAGCAATGACAAGTCACTGTTTTTTTTTCTCAAAATTTGTTACCTAGTCAAATTGATGACCCACCTGTATACACACTAACGTACCATGAACGAACATGCATAACATTATTCGACTGTAGAGAATATTTGAAATGTCCATGCCTACATTAAAAAGAATTTAGCTGAATCTTACCTGTACAGGAGAAAATGAGCAACTTTGGCATTGGTCTTCAAATTCTTCTCCTTTTTCAGCTGTTCCATCTTTCAAAGGCATGTCCTATACAGATCGTTGTTATGCCCTGCCACAAAGTGGATCGGGGGATATTGGAATGGCACTCGTTCGTCCGTCCAGGTTCGATGGGGACTAGTTCTCTCGACAACTATTGCACCTACGTGGATGAAATTCTGTTGGTGATCAGTAATAATTAGAGAAATTATTTTTTATGGAGTTATGGTCCTTGTTTCTGTTCGTTGACTTGGTGTATGGGATTTGCAATGGGGACAAGTTTTCGCGGAAACCATTGCACCATTGTGATTGAAATTTTGTGTGTGGCCAGTACTGATGACCCTACTGAATGAGTTCGACAGTTTATTCTGAGAAATTCATTTTTACAGAGTTATGGCCCTTGACTGTGTTCATGGACTTAGGTGTATGGGGTCATTCCATATGAACTCAACCAAAGTCTGGAAATCTCCCATAGTGACCGACTTGGATTTGGCAAAAAAAATTTGTACTGGTACCTTAACATATATGATGAACATGTGCAAAATATTTGGTCAAAATTCTAAAGGGTTTTTGTGCTGTGGCTCTTCAAAATAGGGTGGTATACCCCATTTTCGACCCTTGCCAATCTCGCATGTTTAAGAACAGCCATATTTAGATGCCAATATCTTGGGAATGAAATGAGTTGTGAGCTTGGAAAGTGGAGTAATATGTAATTAGCACCCAGGCTTTCAGGATCTGTCATCAGAAAAGTCCCATCTCCTCTAGTTTTTGAGGTATTGGCCTCCAAATTAGTGGTTTTGTCATGTGCAAAAATGAAAATTTCAATTTTCAGGGGGCAACTGTCATGCTACAATAAATCACAACCATTTATTGGGGCTACATTCCTTCTATTTAGGCACATGACTGTCTGTAGAAAGTTTTTGGACGGTATTGAAATCATAATTTTGGAGTTTGGGAGCTCCCAAAATGGCTCCGACTGGGGGAAAAAATGCAATTTAAGACCAATTTTTAACAGTCAAAATCATAGCGTAGTCGTTTACCCAGGACGACCATTTTTTTCTATATAATTGTACATATGTGTCAATCATCTGGTCAAAAAATCAGATTGTTTTCTCACCTCTTGCATATGAAAATTATTTTATGAACTGTAGGCATTTTTTATCCCCACGACAGCTTGCTTTTTAACTACTTTTTTCGCAGAAATGCAGAAAATGTGAGGTAATTCTCCAAAACCAGTGAAGTTGGCACGTTATGTAAATCGTAGATAAAAACAGAATACAATGATTTGCAAATCCTTTTCAACTTCTATTCAATTGAATACACTGTAAAGACAAGATGTTTAATGTTCAAACTGAGAAACTTTTTTTTTTTTTTTTTTTTTTGCAAATAATCATTAACTTAGAATTTAAGGGCAGCAACACATTGCAAAAAAGTTGGCACAGGGGCCTTTTTACCACTGTGTTACATCGCCTTTCCTTTTAACGACACTCGGTAAACGTTTGGAAACAGAGGAGACCAATTTTTGAAGCTTTTCAGGTGGAACTCTTTCCCATTGTTGCTTGATGTACAGCTTAAGTTGTTCAACAGTCCGGGGTCTCCATTGTCGTATTTTACGCCTCATAATGCGCCACACATTTTCAATGGGAGACAGGTCTGGACTACAGGCAGGCCAGTCTAGTACCCGCATTCTTTTACTACGGAGCCATGCTGTTGTAACACGTGCAGAATGTGGCTTGGCATTGTCCTGCTGAAATAAGCAGGGGCGTCCATGAAAAAGACGTTGCTTGGATGGCAACATATGTTGCTCCAAAACCTGTATGTACCTTTCAGCATTAATGGTGCCTTCACATATGTGTAAGTTGCCCATGCCTTGGGCACTAATACACCCCCATACCATCACAGATGCTGGATTTTGAACTTTGCGCCTATAACAGTCAGGATGGTTCTTTTCCTCTTTGGTCCGGAGGAAGCGACGTCCACAGTTTCCAAAAACAATTTGAAATGTGGACTCGTCAGACCACAGAACACTTTTCCACTTTGCATCAGTCCATCTTAGATGAGCTTGGGCCCAGTGAAGCGGGCGGCGTTTCTGGGTGCTGTTGGTAAATGGCTTTCGCTTTGCATTGTAGAGTTTTAACTTGCACTTGCAGAAGTAGCGACGAACTGTAGTTACTGACAGTGGTTTTCTAAAGTGTTTCTGAGCCCATGTGGTGATGTCCTTTACACACTGTCGGTTTTTGATGCAGTAAAGCTTGAGGGATCGAAGGTCACGGGCATTCAATGTTGGTTTTTGGCCTTGCTGCTTACGTGCAGTGATTTCTCCAGATTCTCTGAACCTTTTGACGATATTACGGACCGTAGATGATGAATCCCTAAATTTCTTGCAGTAGCTCGTTGAGGAATGTTGTTTTTAAACTGTTCGACAATCCGCTCACGCATTTATTCACTAAGTGGTGACCCTCGCCCCATCCTTGTTTGTGAATGACTGAGCATTTCAGGGAAGCTGCTTTTATACCCAATCATGGCACCCCTCACCCGTGGGATGTTCCAAATAAGTGTTAGATGAGCATTCCTCAACTCTCTGTCTTTTTTGCCACTTGTGCCAGCTTTTTTGAAACATGTTGCAGGCATCAAATTCCAAATGAGCTAATATTTGCAAAAAATTACAAAGTTTACCTGTTCGAACATTAAGTAACTTGTCTTTGCAGTGTATTCAATTGAATATAGGTTGAAAAGAATTTGCAAATCATTGTATTCTGCTTTTATTTACGATTTACACACCGTGTCCGCTTCACTGGTTTTGGGTTTTGTACTCTAAACACACAGATTTGATGGCATCCACAATTTGATAAGTCAGTTTATCCAAAAATGTAGATAAAATTGAGTACATAGCCCAAATGAAGGCAGCTTCTTCTGAACTTTTTCAGTGTCTTGGTCAGCAAGCTTATAAAACCTTGCGCTCTGCCCCTGGAGCTCTGGATCAGACACAATGCATATGATGTTCTGGAATGGAACCCAACAGGTATTCTGACAAACAGAAGGAGGCCATGAGTGAAGTCCGGTCTTAGAATGTTTCATGAAGTTGACAAAGACATCACAGTTTTCATCTGACCGCTCAACAATGCAGCCCACAAACCAATCCTTGTCATAAATGCACGCAACATACTTTCAAAGGGTGTCATATAAACCTTTTCATGATGGAGACAGATTTGGTCAGCTTCATCGAAGGACATGCCACACCGCCAAGATAGAATCATTCTGTCATCAGGTTCAAGTTCACTTATTTCAATGAAACCAGTCTTTCTGCATTGTGTTCTCCTGTGACATTCCTCACCCTGAGAAACATCAATTTTGCACATCTCAGTTGCCATGCTTAATGTCAATTAACTGATTGAAGTTTCTTTTGTTTTCAATGTTTGGCTGATGCAATGCTGAAATTAAGATGATGCAATACATGGTTAGCTGATGAAATACCTGATTAGCTGGTGTAATACAAGCAAAAGCAGTCAGTCATCACTCATTTGCACACCTATGTAGCTTTGTACTATTAATAAGAAACAGGAAGTCTCAATAGTTAGTTGTAGTTAAGTCGTCTAAGGGCGAAAAGTGTCTATAATTGATATAATTATTTACATCTGATTTTTTTGACCAGATGACACGTATGTACAATTATATAGAAAAAAATTGTTGTCCTGGGTAAAAAATTGCATTTTTTCAGTCGGAGCCATATTTGGAGCTCCCTTACTCCGAAATTATGATTTCAATACTGTCCAAAAACTTTCTACAGATAGTCATGTGCCTAAATAGAAGGTATGTAGCCCCAATAAACGGTTGTGATTTATCGTAGCATGACAGTTGCCCCCTTAAAAATTGAAATTTTCATTTTTGCACATGACAAAACCACTAATTTGGAGGCCAATACCTCAAAAACTAGAGGAGATGGGACTTTTCTGATGACAGATCCTGAAAGCCTGGGTGCTAATTACGTATTACTCCACTTTCCAAGCTCACAACTCATTTCATTCCCAAGATATTGGCATCCAAATATGGCTGTTCTTAAACATGCGAGATTGGCAAGGGTCAAAAATGGGGTGTACCAATCTATTTTGAAGAGCCACAGCACAAAAACCCCTTAGAATTTTGACAAAATATTTTGCACATGTTCATCATATATGTTAAGGTACCAGTACAAATTTTTTTAGCCAAATCCGAGTCTGTCATCATGGGACCTCTGGTTGAGTTCATATGGAATGTTGGAATATGGGTGTTGGAATGGGGACAAGTTCTCTTGGCAACTATTGCGCCTACACGGATGAAATTCTGTGGGTGACCAGTACTAATGATCCTTTTTAATGAGTTCGACAGTTGATTCCGAGAAATATATTTTTACAAAATTATGATCCTTGTTTCTGTTCATCGACTTGGTGTATGAGATTTGCAATGGGGACAAGTTTTCTTGGCAACTGTTGCACCTACGTGGATGAAATTCTTTTGGTGACTAGTGCTAATGATCCTATTGAATGAGTTTAACAATTGATTCTGAGAAATTCATTTTTACAGAGTTATGGCCCTTGACTCTGTTCTTGGACTCTTGGCAACTATTGCACCTTCGTGGGTGAAATTTTGTTTGTGGCCAGTACTGACCCTATTGCATGAGTTCAACAATTGATTCCGTGAAATTATTATTATTATTATTATTATTATTATTTTTATTATTATTCAACCTCGGTGCAGATACGTAGAAACGGGTATATCAGCCCAGGATAAAAAAACCTAAATGAATAAATGTAATAAAGTACAATTATGTGCTCTAAATATGGAGTGGAATGAATAAAGTTATGCATTTTAAACAGATAAAAATTCTTTTCATTCTGTAAGGAAATAATCGCACAATCCAGCTTTGTGACAAGATTTTATCAGCTGTGTACCCAACATGTTTTAGCCTATGAAATATTTTTATTAGCCCACTTAAGAAAATCTGGCATTTGTTGTGGATAGCTTGACTCACCAAAGGGTTATGTGCTAGCAGTGGCGGTTTTTCACGGAGGCCAAGGGAAGCCTGGCTTCGCCAAAAATTATTGGGGGCCGCCAAGCCAATGTTGACATGGAGATTAAAAAAAAATTTTGAAGTATGTATTATGATTCGTCATTATAAGTGGGAAAACTCATTGTAATGTATTGCTAAACTGTAAAAATGTAAATAATTATGTCAATTTAAGTAAATACTTTGAAACTAATTAATACTATTGTTGTCATTCCGTGACAATTTGCCTCTTGTAATTCCGTGACATTGACTTTTTGAAATTTCTTGCCCATAAAGCAGGGTTAAAGTCAATATTTGTTTCTATAACTTACAGTATTAACAAAAAACACCTTTAAAATGAACATATTGAAGTTTCATATCTATGATAGGAACATCACTTTCTGGATAGTTAAACAACATAAAAAAAACCACGTCAACTTTATGTAATTCCGTGACGGAGTAGTTTTTGCTTGTTTCTTCTATGAAAATTTCTCAAATATATTTTCACTTATTAACTTGTTCTTTAGTATTATTATCTTCAATATGACATATCATACTTGATTTTATCTTATTTAGTTGTAGAGTTTCAACCCAAAATGTTATGGGACTGTAATTCCGTGACAGCTTGGCGGCCCCCTATTGCAAGAAAGAAAAACTATAAATAAGCTTCACCACAATGTATTTTATATTGTTGTCATTTGTCAAAACACTACATCGGCGCACTTCTGCTTTGGCTGAGCGTGAGGAGGAAAACAGCGCCCCTCCTGTCAAGCTCTCATTGTGTCTTACACTTCGTGTCTCATGCCCTCCGCCCTGTCTGTCAGTTCGGAGGCCAGCTTCACTTTGCCTCCCTTAGAAAGAAAAGCAGCCCGTATTAGCCAATCAGATTGAAGCAAGGCTCATCGCTTAATGGTCGATGCATCATTAAAAAAAATTGAGGGAGGCTAGATCAAATCTGGCTTCCAACCAATCACAAGCTGTTACGGAAAATACGCACACTGATTCAACTGTCCCGCCAGGCGCCAGCTAGCCCACACAGAAAGTATAGCCGTTAAGTCAGAGAATGGTTGGTGACGGGGACCTTGAGTTTCTTGTTAAAAATGACTTCACAAAACTTCCTTTCGAGGTTCAACTAAAAGGCAAGCGGGACGGTAGGCCGACTCCAAAGCTCATTTTAACTAAGGGGAGAGCTGATGGAAAAGTTTGCTCTTTTTGTGAAGCTAACTATGCTAGAAACGAGTGGCTAACAGGAAGTGCTCAGCCTATCCGGCTTTTCTGCTGACCATGTCTCCTATGGCCCGCCGTGGCCTTTTTGATGACCGGGTTGTTGCCAAATTTTTCTTATGTGATGCATAAAATGTGGTGTTTTACTCTTTATTATTCTTGTCGTATCAAGTGGATTTCAGAGCATGATGGCTAAGCTCTTCTGTTTTTTTTTTTTTTTTAACACTCCCAATCCTTACCGAGACTGCATTTAGGTCCGCTGACGTCAGCTGCACTATCGTAAGGTTTACAGTTGATAGCGCTGCAGCACAGTTGATATCAATTTTTATATAAACCTTTGTAACTATGTGTTTTATGTTTAGTTTATGTAATCCAGATGTTGCGCACGGGTTGTGCATTCATGTTGAGTGTGTTTTTGGATGTATGAATATTGGGCATCCTTGTGATTTGTTCATTTCAGTTGTGAGGCTGCCACATATGACATTGTTACTTCTAATGTTGGTGGAAGGGGTTTGCCTGTGTTTCTGTACAATAGTCCACGGCTATCTTGCAAATGCTTTTGTTGCCAATTAATTAAATATGAGTCAGAGAGAAGCATTGTTTACAAAACGGAACTTCATTAATACTGTCTGTGAAAGCAATGGCTAAAATGTTTTTGTTATATCTAGATCTAGTCATAATTGCCGTCTGATCGCTATGTGTTTAGCTTTCTGCTGTAATAAAGCTACGAGACGTTTACCAGCTTTGCATGGGCTTTCTCTAACTGATCACATGCTCGTGTGCCAGAGCCATAAGCACACGCACAGCCCGAGGCGGGCATCCACAGCTCTCCCTCGCGCTTTCACACTCTCTCACACTCGCTGTCCTCTTTTTTTTTTTTTTTAACCTCTCTTTTTCACTAAAATGAATGTGAAGTCTGTAGAATACAGGTACTGTAACTGTAGGCTCATTTGTTTGCATGAAAATAACACGTAAACACTGAATTAAATTTGTTGTTCATTCTGGCTTCCTCGGTAATTTTTGTCACGGGCCGCCACTGTGTGCTAGATTGAAAGCTTTTTGTGCCTTGAATCTTCAAGATTTGTATTGAGTGGGTTTATCTGATTAAATGATTGCTTTTATCGGATAAGCTAATATTCCTCCCTTTCTGTTCCCAGGGGCCATCACTGATAGGAGGCCTTTATGAAGTTCATTTGTTGGTCTATACCATGAATTGTGAAGCAAAGGTTGGGGAGAAGGCAGTCCACTCCTGGTCCAGATTTGCCTCTGCTGGACAAGCGGCTCTCGTGGAAGCACTGCGGGTTTTCAGTCCCATGTCCAAGGATTTTTTGGACACAGAGACACAGCTGGTGTCCTTTCTGCAAGGACTTCGAGAGGAGGGCCACAAGCCCACTGTACTGAAGAGTAAAGATGTTTACGGCTACAGCTCTTGCACATCTGAACCCCTCCCCATCGTTAGGATTTCAAAACCTATTGATGCTACAAGAGTCCCCAAAGGGCAGAGGGCAATGCGGAGACGTGGCCGGAAACCAGGAGCCAAGAAGAAGATTGACTATGCACTGTTAAACCCTGCAGCCAAGATCATCCTCAAGAACCAGCCCAAGATCCTCTTGACAAACCTTTCCAATGAGTCTCTCCAGCATACAGGCCTTCCTAAGCCCTCTGTGTTGACTGTACGGTCAGCCCAGATGCAGTCCTGTTTGAAATTGACAAACATGACGGGCCCCTCGCCAGGCCACACAGCGAGGCTGCAAGTTCACACAGGACTGGGCCAGCGCGGCATTGCTTTGACAACACCTCACTGGTCACAATCACTGTCAGGGATTCCGCCACAGACCTCTGAGCACCCTGCCGAAATGCCAAAAGCGGTTGCTTTAGGGAAAACGCGGGTTATATCCTGTCCAGTTAGGATGGGAGTGGCCCTTATTGGAGATTCGGCCCCAATAGTGCATGAAAATGGCAGGGTGTTGAAGGAAAGCAACAACTACAAAACTGCTCCTGCCAGGATGGGAAAAGTCAATGGGGCCAATAAGCTGATATGGAGGGGTAAGAACACTGTCAGGGCTCTGAAAAGGAGACTTTCAGATGAGCCTGAGGACAAAAGAAGTAGGAAGAGAGTAAGGAAGAGTATGTGGGTCATGAAGGGTCAGGAGGAGACTCTGCTGTCCAATAACTTAAGGTTCAAGGTGATCAAAGTGGACAACTGTATAACAGATGAAGAAGTCCGGAGGAAAGCTCAGAAAATTTTACGAGTAAATTTATCACCTGTAATAGAGATTCAACCACTCATTTCTTATCCTGTATAAAGGAAAACTTTATTGGTGGAATTCTGCATGATCCTAGAATCTTTTTTTTTTTTCTCTCTTTTCTTTTTAATACCTTTTATACAAAGATGTTACTGAGCCTGAATCTGGCATAGAATTTTTTTTATTTTTATTTGTGGTGGTGAATTTGTTTTTGAGAATAAGGGATCTTGTTTAGCACAAAGAATACAGCCTACTCTTGTGATATTCCTATTGTAGGAAGGAGTGCCGTTGCCTTGCAGGGTTGTGCTGTGGAGATTTTTGTTGAATATGGTGCAGATTTGAACTTTCTAAGATGATGCACTGTGAAATGCCGTTTTCATCCCATTTTTTGAGGAAAAATGCATTTGATTAAAGCCATTCCATATTACTATGCAGTACCCCATAGAATTTTTTTTTTTTTTTTTTCATAAAGGAAAAAACTTCAAACCGCAATTTCTTGTGAATATTGGGACCATGTCATACAGTAAAAGTGATATCTGTCTGTGTGGTTAATGATTTTTTATTTTTTATTTTTTATTTTTTTGGTCATTTGTTTGCTATATGAACAAGTTTCATTCTGCATTTAAAAAGGTTGATATTGAACATAGTTAAGGGTTGTGCAGCATTCAGTAGTGTTAGATGATCAGTGCCTCTGTAGTTATAGAATTCTACTTTTATTTAGTTTTTTAGTTCAGTTCGTTATCCATTTTTGTATGAACATTGAGAATCTACCAAACTGTTCACATCATGTGTGCTGAATGTAAGCACTTTTGTATGGTGAACAACACCATTGGGTAGGACTAGGGCTGGAAGATGTGGCAAAAAAATATTATCACAGTATTTTTTCACATCCGTTGATATTGACATTTGAGATGAAGAAAATTTTTTAAACTTGTTGGAAATGGTTTTCTTTTGAAGGGTAGCCAAAGCTGATTATTATGTGCTTGCCACAGGCAAGCAGAGGCCGAAGGCAAGCCACATTGTTCTCTTACGTGCGTTTATTATTATTATTATGTGCTTGCCACAGGCAAGCCACATATTGTTCATCTTCGTCGCGTTTATTATTATTTTTATTATTATTATTATTATTATGTGCTTGCCACAGGCAAGCAGAGGCCGAAGGCAAGCCACACATTGTTCTTCCTCGTCGCGTTTATTATGTGCTTGACAAAGGCAAGCCACATATTGTTCTTCCTCGTCGCGTTTATTTATTATTATTATTATTATTATTATTTTTCCATTTCCACCAAATTCGGTCGTCTCGTATGTACTGCCCGCCCGTTTGTGATAGAGACGCGGTTCAAACGCTGAAATGTGCGGCCCGACAGTGTCCTCAGGCCTTGTATACACGGTTCCATAACCCCTTTTCATTCTTCCGCAATCCCAGTTTTTCATCCCTTCTTTTTCCATTTTACATGCAAGTCAATGGCCGGAATGTTCGTATCATTTTCCTCTCACACTAGAATTTAGAGGGGAGGGAGGAAAAATCATTACTCAAAAAAACATTTTGAAATCGCTCCCCTGGACACAGTTTCCAATGTACACACACAAATTATACATCAAAACGTAGGAAAATTTGTACAAGCCTGAAAAATATCACTGTGGAAGAAAACAGACGAAGGGTTCAGACTCTTAAGTGCCCTCAAGCGACAGGAGCGCAGCCGAACTTCCCCATAGACAACCATTATAACAGAAGCAGAAAAGCTAGAGAAGAGAGCAGACGAAATGGCTGTTTTTGAATCGCCAACCCTGACCACATACTTTACTCTTCAAGAAAATAAAATACATGGGGACGATCCCCAGAGTCTCCTCTTGCTCACGGTAGTTTCGTTTTCACCATAGCACCTACGGTCTCCGAGAAAATGGCAGTAGTTTGGACAGTGTCACTCAGCCACTCCCCCATAGGCAATCATTGTAACAGGAGCAGACTGTTGAGAAATGTTTTTTAAATCGCCTCCCTGACCACAAACTGGACCCTACCAAAAAAAAAATCATGAAGACGATCATCAGTCTCCTCTCACTAACGGTGCTTTCGTTTTTACAATAGGACTTACGGTCTGCCAGAAAATGGCAGTAGTTCGGACAGTGTGCATGAAATTCTTTGAATTCCTCTCTGTCTCACAGTGCATGTGAGAATGAAAGCACGCAGGTGGTGTGTCCTGGTCTCCATAGAGACACGCACACTCAGAGGGGAGGTTCTGTGTCAGACTCACGCGCGCGCTCAAACACACACAGACCTGTCTGTGTTTCTCACCGGTAAAAATAGAGTCAGCGATTGAACAAGCCGGAATAGACAAATTTCTCCTTCAATGACACCTGTGTTTGTGCGTGCGAGACCGAAAGTGTGACTAACTACCTACACTCTGCCAGACTTCCACTCTAGTGTGTGTGTGTGTGTGTTTGTGAGCGAGAGAAAGACAGACTCAAGCGCGCACACAAACACACACACAAACTATCTGTGTTTCTCACTGGTAAAAATACAGCGTCAGTGACTAAACAAGCTGGTTTACCCAAACAGTGTCTGTTGATACCTGTGTTTGTGTGTGCGAGAGAGAGAGAGAGACTAACTACCTACACTCTGCCAGACTGCCTCTGTGTGTGTGTGTGTGTGTGTGTGTTTGTGTGTTTGTGTGTGTGTGTGTGTGTGTGTGTGTGTGTGTGTGAGACAGAGGGAGAGAAAGAGAGAGAGACAGACTGACAGACAAACTACCAACACTTTGCCAGTGCCACTGAAGTGTTTGTGTGACAGAGAGAGACAGAAAAGAGAGTGACAGACCACACTTTGCCGGACTGCCACTCTTGTCTGTATGTGTGGGTGTGTCTGTGAGAGAGACAGAGAGAGACATTGCTTTGAACTTTGTGCTTGCCAAAATGTTGACGCTATTCTCGAGGTTCGTCCCGACGAAATGCAGCAGTTCTAGTTATTATTTTTCCATTTCCACCAATTTGGTCATCCCGTATCAACTGCCCGCTAGTTTGTGATAGAGACGCCGTTCAAACGCCAAAATGTGCGGCCCGACCCTGTCCCCCGGCCTTGTATACACGGTTGCATAACCCCTTTCCATTCTTCCGCAATCCCCGTTTTTCATCCCTTCTTTTTTTTACATGCAAGTCAATGGGGGGAATGTTTGTATCATTTTCCTCTCACTCTAGAATTCAGAGTGGAGAGAGGCATTTTCATTACTCAAAAAAACATTTTGAAATTGCTCCCCCGCCCACAATTTCCAATGTACACACACTAATTATACATCGAAACGTAGGAAAATTTGTCCGGGCTTGATAAATATCACTGTGGAAGAAAACCAAAGGGTTGAGGCTCTAGGCCCCCTCGAGCGTCAGGAGCGCAGCCCCTCTGGCCCATAGACAGCCATTATAACAACAGCAGAAAAGTCTGGGAAGAGAGCCGACGAAACTGCTCTTTTTAAATCGCCACCCTGACCACATCCTTTACAAGAAAAAATACATGTGGACGATCCCCAGAGTCTCCTCGCTCACCGTTCCTTTGTTTTTACCATAGGACCTACAGTCTGCGAGAAAATGGCAGTGGTCAGTCTGTTGAGTGATTGAAGAAGAATGAATGCTATGTGGTTTGCGCAGACCAGCCTGGGTTTTGTACTTCACTTTGAGCGACTTGCAATAAACCCGAACGCATCAGACTCTGGAGCATGTGTCCATTCCTTGAAGGTAGATTTACAAGGGTTAGGAGTTCACCCACAAAGGGCATCTACAACTCATCATCATCATCAGCTGCAACTTCCTGTACTGTCAAGTGACATAGATTATGTTCACAATCTGGAAAGATATCCATAATCTCATCCACAAGCAAGATAGCTATAAAGCAATGCTCCAAATGGCCACGGAAAACAGTGGAGCCTTACAACCTACCTAGCTGCGTTAAGCTGCTTTTCCACTGAAGGCGACATGTTTTTTTTGCGAGACAAATTCTATTAAAAAACAGTGCACTGACGCAAATAAACGCGAGTTCGTTGCATTGACTTTGAATGTAATCTGTCGGACGAAAAATTCATTTCACGTTCGGTGAAAAAGCAGCTCAGACTAATTGTAGACTTCGGCACAATGTATACTGACCAAAACTTCCAACTCAACACATAGAATTTCGAAATATTTGGTGTACATAAAATGGGATATTAGTTTTGAGCCATAATTTTTTTTATTTCGGCATTATTGTAAAGTCATTTCATGACAATTTCAACACAACACAACATGCATCATGACCGAAAGGGTCGCGGGAGAAGCGAAATCGCTTATCAGAGTCCCGCCCCCAGTTTCCAGAAAAACAGTTTGATTATGGTTAAGATATCATAAGGATTATAAATCACAGCAGAGCTAGTGTCCATGTACGCCATGTTAAACGTCAGAAAATAAGATCGTGAAATTTATGAATATCATGAGAATTATAATTACAATTAGGTGAGTGTTCATATAACTTTAGATTCAAATGCCACTCTTGATCCAAAGCGACATTTCCCCGAAACCCCTTTCTTGATCATTGGTTTGTTCTGGCTAATTTGGAGTAGATGAGAGGTACAATAATACTGGATCTTTGCTTGGATCTCTTGATTAGTCTTCATTTCCGTCGCCTGGGTTCACCCTTCCCTTATCGGATGTAATGATTTCTCACAGTATGTGCAGTCCATCGTTGCCTTCCTTTACGTCGAATCCAATTTTATAGAGCTTTTTGTCAAAGGTGGCAATGCTTTTCAAGATTTTATTTATCCTTTGGTCAATCAAATGCAGTCCAAACCCCAATGATAGCTGACCCGCTATCATGAATCCAGTTAGATAGACGTCCTCTACATCCTCAATGTCCAAGACTGTCAAACACAGCGAACGCCTCTTTCCCCATGGATCCATGATATAACCGGCCGGGAATGTCCCATCTGGGCATGTCTGTTCTCCAGAACCTGACCGCCTTGTGGAAATAATTTTGTCGATTGCCTTTAACGACCAGCTTATAGATCCATTTTGGTTCAGCTGTCTGTAATAATGTGCTGTGAGTTGTCTTTCGGACAGATAGTCTGAAGCGTCCAGTGGATACAAAGGTACAGAATTAACAATATTGAACATGTTTATAGTAACTCAGATATGCACATTTCAACAAATATTTGAAGACCTTCAGCTCCTCTGCCATTCTTATATTATCCTCAAGTACATTCCATGCCCTGACTCCAGCCACAGATAAGGAGTGCTCCTTGTGAGTCGTTCTGACCTTACTTGTTTGTAATAACATTCTGCTTCTGGTGTGTTGAATGCAATCACGCTGAAGAAATAGGTTTTGTATATTTTTGGGCAAGCATTTATGATATCCTAAGTAGACAAGTTGCAAGGAGTTGAATTTTACTATATCCTGTAATTTAAGAAGCTTTACTTCAATAAACAAATCATTTGTATGAGTTCCATACGGAACGCAATTAATAATTTTAAGGGCCTTTTTTTGAAGTTTAAATAAAGGTTCTATTGTATTTTTGTAAGTGTGACCCCATACTTCAGCGCAGTAATGCAAGTGGGGTGCTATGAGGGCTGAATAGATTATTTTAAGAGACTTGAGGTTTAATAGTTTCTGCATTTTCTAAAGAATACACACACTTTTAGCTAACTTTCTTTGAACTAAATTTACATGCGGTTTCCAGCTCAAGAGATTATCTATCATAACTCCCAAGACTTTATATTCGTTTACCCTTTCAATGCTGGTGCCATTTATTTTTAAGTCTATGTCGTCCTTTAGGCCTTTTTTCCCCCCCAAGTCATCATATCATATCATATCATACTATAATTTGAGGAACGTTTGTCTGTCTGTCTGTTTGTTCCCCTACTCCTCCGAGGTCCTCTGACGGATCTTCACCAAACTTGGTGGGTCTATGTAGTTTGTCCCTGGAATTGTCCTTGAGGGGTTAGTTTTTTGAAAGGTCTAGGTCACTGGGGTCAAAGGTCAATTTTTCGCATCTCCCACCTCCCTGGACAGATGTTCATGAAAGTTGATACGTGGACGTAGGTCGTCACAAGAAATGACCGCGTGAGGTCCGTTCCGTCAAAGGTCAAGGTCACGAGGGTCAAAGGTCACCGTATTCATGAAAGTTGGTATGTGGACGTAGGTCGTCTCAAGAAATTATTCTCACCACGGGTAATTCCCTAGTATCATAAATTTGGTCTTTTTAAGATTTGGTGATAATTTGTTTACATTAAACCACGTGGGAAGTTTAGACATTTTTTTTTTCCTTTTTATTTCAAATTTTTTATTTTATAATACATCAACTACAACTTAAAAGCTCAGAAAATTGTTTTGATTTTGTTGTGTGGGCAGCTCGTTCCGCTTGATTGCACATTGTTTAGAATTTTGCCTATCCCGTCAGGTTGAGTAGAACTCATTGACCAATCCTTTGAGAATTTGGTCAATAAATAGCCGTAGCTATTGGGCTACTTAAATATTCCTTTGTATTATCCTGGGTCAACGTGTGACCATGCCGAGCCTAGGTCAAAATCAGCGAGAGCGAGCCATTAGTATGCTCACTGGTGGAATGTCGCAAAGACGGGTTGCAAGGAACCAGGGCGTCCACGTGTCGACTATATCACGTCTCTGGAGCCGGTATAATGAAACAGGAAGCATCGGTGATCGACCACGTGCCCCAAGACCACATGTCACCACCCCTCAGCAGGATCGCCATATTCACCTCCAGCACCACGCAATCGCTTCCTGCCAGCTTCAGTCACTGCTGCTCAGACCAGAGGTCGTCACCAGAACTGGATTAGCGACCAAACCGTACGCAACTGCCTGCGTGAAGCCGACTTACACAACTGACGTCCCCGATGGGTTTGGTGTTGACTCCTGCACTTCGCCGCGTCCATCTGTGATGGTCAAGGGCACATTTGGGCTGGAATGCTCTCAGGTGGAACAGGGTGCTCTTTTCCGATGAATCGAGGTTCAAGTTGAGTGTGTCTGACGGAAGACTGCGTGTATGGCGTAGGCAACGGGAATGTTATACTGACGTTACCATCCTGCAGCGTGACTGCTGGGGTGGACCCAGTGTGATGGTTTGGGCTGGAATAAGCAGTAGACACAAGACAGACCTCATTTTCATCGATGCCAACCTCAGTGCGGCCCGTTACCGTGACGACATCCTTATCCCTGTCACAGTTCCACTCGTCCATCGCTATCGCCTAACGCTGCAACAGGATAACGCAAGACCCCATGTCGTCAGAGTCTATCAGGACTACCTGAGGCAGAATCATGTTCAGTGTCTTGATTGGCCTGCATATTCCCCAGATTTAAACCCTATAGAACATCTATGGGATATTCTGGATCGCCGGGTGAGAAGGCGTGATCCAGAACCAGCCACAGCCCAACAGTTGCGTCAAGCACTCCAGGAGGAATGGGACCACATCACACAGGCTGAAATTCAGCATTTGATTGACTCCATGAATCGCAGAATCCAACCTGTGTGTGACGCCAGAGGAGGCCATACAAGATACTGACTTTGGTGATCCAGAATTGCGCCTTCAACTGATGCAATGAATTGGAAACCAGGAAAAATCTGTTCTTCATTCCTGACTGTAAAACTGTGTTTTGAATCTTATATTTGTTTTGTATTGTTAAATTTATCGTAAGAAAATGACGTGTTGCAATAAACTCGAGTGTTGCGTTGGAAGTTTTGGTCAGTGTAGTAACTTGACAGCAACTGGTCAGATAAGATCTAAAATGTTCACTAAGTTGCTATTTAGTATTTGCAGGACAGCACCAAACAAGCTCACAATAATTGCGGTTCTCATTTTAAATGATCAGCTACAAATTCTGAATGGATAGGAAACCAGTTGAAATAGGTTGGGCGTGGTGTTGGGGGGCTGCACCTGTGGTTCAAGGGAGTGATGCAAGAGAAAATCGATGATACGGCTCAACATCTGCACGAAATAAAAATGGGTTCTTCTCAAAACATCAGCCAATGTTTCAACGTCTCGCATACCGAGACTTTCCCTACAGCTTTGCAATAACTGTGCCCCTGGAGGAATCTAAGATGGGGGAATGAGTAGACGTGCATTACAGGCGCTGGGGAAATTAGTTTGTATATAGTCCTTGAATATGAATTTTATGCAATTTGCAACTCAGAACGAATTAGTATAACATCCCGTACATTGTTTTTGTTATTATTCAAGGTGAATTTGGATCTTTATTTCTGGCGGAGAAATTGTGGACAAAGGAAGGCTACAAGGGAGATTGCTAAAGCTACGATGAATGACCATAACTATAACCTGGCCGCGCTTCAGGAGGCATGCAATGACGACAATGTAGCCGACATCGAATTTGATGAACAAACTCCGAAGGAACGCACAATTAACGTGTCACACACTCCCATGAAGGCTCCCCATTCCAAAAAACAAAGGAGAGGCAGCCAAAATTCCTCAGACGAAAGCATGTGCGAGACGATTTTGATTGCAGTGCAAGCGCTAACCACGAAGATGGATCAGCAGACCGAACTTTTGAAAAAGTTTGAGGTAAGAATCGAGGCCGACACCGAAGCTATTAAGGGCAACAAGCAAAACATTTAAGGGCTACAGAGGACAGTACCTGAGCTCCAAGAAGAAAATCGGCGGCTCAAGCAATCTGTTGCTGATCAAGCCCAATATAAAAGACTATGGAATCTGAGGCTATACCCCCATGCTAATGATGAACGCACTTTTAACCTTAATAATTAGTTCACAATCGGACTCAGCAACGCATGTCTACTTACAACTCCTACAGCCTCTAAAATGGCTTAACTCCCGCTAGGCTAGCCACCCAAATTAACTCTGCATGCCTTAAATAATTCTATAATATATATTTTTATTTAATATGACTCAGTTCTACCATACAAGTTAAAAGCCACCTTCTGTCATCTTGCCCTTACACTGCCATATCTACTCTGATGACAAAATCCGCTGATGCCCTTTCTAACAGAATCCAGCTATGACAATTGCTTCTTGCACTGACCGGCCCATACTCTTTCTAGACAAAATGACCCATTCTCCCCTCCATCTAAGGAGCATTTTTTCCCCCAAATCTAGATATTTTCAGTCATAAATCTCCACTGCTGTTCCTTGATTTTTCCCTATTACTGGAGCTTGAACTTTTAATCACACTCTCTAAAATTTACCACAAACTCTTTTTCCAGCCTTTAGTAAAACAACCACTATTTTACTTCCTGTTTTTTGGACAAAACTGCTTCTTTCTTTCATCACACAGTACATTCCACAGGCAGGAATCATACCCGCAACTCCCTTATGCTAAGGAATGCCAAACGTGTGCGATCAGATAACATCACATTTTCACTATTAAACTAATTTCTGTGTAAAATATTTACCATTTTCTTCACCCGTTCCCCAAACAGCCTCGCATATTATGCCACTACATTTCTATTTATAAGTTCTTCTCAATGTACAGAGAACTACTTTCGTACTTCACAGAAATTTCAGACGCCTTTTCTGCTCTTGATAAAAGCATTCTTCTCTCCAGATCTTTTACTCCGCTTCCGTGCTGCACAACACAGCAGATTAATCTCCCTATTTTCAGTTGTAAAACAGCTCCAGTCTTGAACACAATGCTTTACACAAAAACAGATCTGTACGTAGTCAGTACTGCATATTATCACTAATTACGCAACACAAAAACATATGAGTAGATTATATTAAAGTCATTATTTACATAGCGCTACATTATTTACGGTTTCAACTGGTTCTAATTGAATAGTTCAGTCATACTTTGGGGTCTCATTCAAATTTTATTGCGCAAATACAAACTATGATACAAATTTCAGTCAGCTCCAGACTATATTTTGCTCCTTCCAGTTCCTCTTGTATCTTTTTAGTCAAATTATGATACGAATTTCAGTCAGCTCCAAACAATATTTTGCTTATTCCAGTCCTTCTATAAAATAGATATACAGGTTTTAATTATTTTCTTCATACAGGTTTTAATTATTTTCTTCAGCTGATCTGACATTCACATATATTAAACTTTACCAGACACACATTAATTTTCAAACAAGACACACGGCATTTACTTTGCAGAATTTCATAGCACTCTTAAGCTCCAATAATTTTATACCTCGCATAGATAATTACACAGCCCAAAAAAGTTCATACATTTTCCTAAAATTTGTCAATCAGGTATATTTTCCGTATCAGTAATTGGGTTTGTGCATTTCACCTAGGTCTATTCACTTAGTTGCCTTTTTTATAGGTATTGGAAATTTCTCTCACACACACACACACACACACACACACACACAATCATCTCGTACCACACTTTTCTGCCGGCACATACACACAGTTCTAGCGTACCCTTACGCTTCTGGCCATTATTGCTCTGTCTCTGAGCAATGAAGTTGCTGGCACAAGCGGTCCCCCCTAAGCAACTTATCTGCGCACTGTGTTGCATGCTCTAGCAAGAGCATAATTCTTTACTCCCTTACCACATGTAAATACACTCCTGATCAAAATCTTAAGACCAGTTAAAAAATTGCAAGAATTTGCATTTTGCACTGTTGTATCTTAAGAAGGTTCTAAGTAGAGTTTCAAAATGCAAAAAGAAGAAATGGGAACAAGAGACCAAATGTTTTGAGCAGGCAATTTATTGAAAAGAACAATTTAACTGAAATAGGCTGTTCATCAGCTGATCAAAAGTTTAAGACCACATCCTTTAAAAGCCCAAATCTGTGGAAAAAATTTGGATTCCATGTCATTTTCTGTCAAGTAATCACACTGTCAAGACCTCTTGATGGGAAAAGCAAAAAAACTCACTGCCTTCGAACGTGGCAGGATTGTTGAGCTGCATAGACAAGGCCTCTCACAGCGTGCCATCGCTGCTGAGGTTGGACGCAGTAAGACAGTCATTTTGCATTTCTTAAAAGATCCTGAGGTTTATGGAACAAAAAAATCAAGTGGTAGACCCAAAAAAATCTCATCGGCTCTGAGCCGGAGGATCCGAATGGCTGTCCGTCAAGACACGGGACGATCCTCATCCCAAATTAAGGCCATTACTGGTGCTGACTGCAGCCCAATAACCATCAGACGGCATCTGCAAAGGAACGGCTTCAAAAACAAAAAACGTCTTCAAAGGCCACGTCTCCTTCAACGCCACTAAATTGCCCGTTTGGCCTTTGCAAGGGAGCACCAAACATGGGACGTTCAAAGTTGGAAGAAAGTTTTATTCTCTGATGAGAAAAAATTTAACCTTGATGGTCCTGATGGCTTCCAACGTTACTGGCATGACAAGGAGATGCCACCTGAGATTTTTTCAACACGGCACAGCGGAGGGGGCGCCATCATGATCTGGGGTGCTTTTTCCTTCAATGGAACAATGGAGCTCCAGGTTGTGCAGGGGCGTCAAACAGCAGCTGGCTACGTGGAGATGTTGCAGCGGGCATCTTTCATGACTGAGGGCCCTCGTCTGTGTGGTGATGACTGGGTCTTTCAGCAGGACAATGCTGCAATTCACAATGGCCGTCTAACAAAGGATTTTTTTCAGGAGAATAACATCACTCTTTTGGATCATCCTGCATGTTCCCCTGATCTAAATGCAATTGAGAACATTTGGGGATGGATGGCAAGGGAAGTTTACAAAAATGGACATCAGTTCCAGACAGTGGATGCCCTTCGTGAAGCCATCTTCACCACTTGGAGCAACATTCCTACAAGCCTTTTGGAAACACTCGCATCAAGCATGCCAACACGAATTTTTGAAGTGATGAACAATAATGGTGGAGCTACTCATTACTGAGTCTGTTTTTGAGACTTTAATTTCTGTTTTAGGGTTTTT
Source organism: Gymnothorax reevesii (assembly GCA_029721435.1). NCBI lineage: Eukaryota > Metazoa > Chordata > Actinopteri > Anguilliformes > Muraenidae > Gymnothorax > Gymnothorax reevesii. The sequence continues at coordinate 71,289,865 of CM056585.1, read as the reverse complement.
TTTGAGCTATGGTCTTAAACTTTTGATCAGCTGATGAACAGCCTATTTTAGTTAAATTGTTCTTTTCAATAAATTGCCTGCTCAAAACATTTAGTCTCTTGCTCTCATTTCTTCTTTTTGCATTTTGAAACTCTACTTAGAACCTTCTTATGATACAACAGTGCAAAACGTAAATTCTTGCAATTTTTTAACTGGTCTTAAGATTTTGATCAGGAGTGTATTTGCACATTTTCAGTCGACATAATTTTCACGGATCCACAATATAGAGCAGTGCTTATCTGGCAACATGGGGCAGTGACAAATCGGGGCAATTTGCGGCAGTCTGCCTGGGCAAGGCGGTGTCGGCCTAGCCAATAGGTATAGTGACAAATGGGGGCAATGGGTGACAAATCAGGGCAATTTAGGGCAGTTTCTGCCAGCCTAACTAATATGGGGCAATAGGTGGCAAATCGGTACAATTTGCAGCAGTCTGCCTGGGCAAGGCAGTGTCTGCCTAGCCAATAGGGGCAGTGACAAATCAGGACAATAGGTGACAAATTGGGGCAATTTAGAGCAATTTCCGCCAACCTAACCAATAGGGGCCGGTGACAAATCGGGACAATATTGCTATCTCCCTAAATGAGCTATATCATACACTGGGATCTCACTTATATATATTTTTATTTGACTGAGCTCATTACCCTTTCTCTGTTAAAAGTAAGTTACTCCTTCAGTAACTGCTTTTCTTATCTGCTCAGTCCCCAGACCACGCCTACAACACTTGTGCAGACAGCAGTTTATTTATTGTCTGCACCACAACCCTATAGTATCACATTCAATAAACCAACATACTATCTTTACATTTTTACAGACGACACACACATCCAACACTTATCACAAGCGCACATCACATCAGACTCTTTTTCTGGCCAAATTACAAAACCCCAAACCAGTGAAGTTGGCACGTTATGTAAATCGTAGATAAAAACAGAATACAATGATTTACAAATCCTTTCCAACTTATATTCAATTGAATACACTGCAAAGACAAGATGTTTAATGTTCAAACTGAGAAACTTTTTTTTTTTGCAAATAATCATTAACTTAGAATTTAAAGGCAGCAACACATTGCAAAAAAGTTGGCACAGGGGCCTTTTTACCCCTGTGTTTCATCGCCTTTCCTTTTAACGACACTCAGTAAACGTTTGGGAACTGAGGAGGCCAATTTTTGAGGCTTTTCAGGTGGAACTCTTTCCCATTCTTGCTTGATGTACAGCTTAAGTTGTTCAACAGTCCGGGGTCTCCGTTGTCGTATTTTACGCTTCATAATGCGCCACACATTTTCAATGGGAGACAGGTCTGGACTACAGGCAGGCCAGTCTAGTATCCGCACTCTTTTATTATGGAGCCATGCTGTTGTAACACGTGCAGAATGTGGCTTGGCATTGTCTTGCTGAAATAAGCAGGGGCATCCATGAAAAAGACGTTGCTTGGATGGCAACATATGTTGCTCCAAAACCTGTATGTACCTTTCAGCATTAATGATGCCTTCACATATGTGTAAGCTGCCCATGCCTTGGGCACTAATACACCCCCATACCATCACAGATGCTGGCTTTTGAACTTTGCACCTATAACAGTCCGGATAGTTCTTTTCCTCTTTGGTCCGGAGGACACGACGTCCACAGTTTCCAAAAACAATTTGAAATGTGGACTCGTCAGACCACAGAACACTTTTCCACTTTGCATCAGTCCATCTTAGATGAGCTTGGGCCCAGCGAAGCCGGCGGCGTTTCTGGGTGCTGTTGATAAATGGCTTTCGCTTTGCATTGTGGAGTTTTAACTTGCACTTGCAGATGTGGCGACGAACTGTAGTTACTGACAGTGGTTTTCTGAAGTGTTTCTGAGCCCATGTGGTGATGTCCTTTACACACTGATGTCGGTTTTTAATACAGTGCCGCTTGAGGGATCGAAGGTCACGGGCATTCAATGTTGGTTTTCGGCCTTGTCGCTTACGTGCAGTGATTTCTCCAGATTCTCTGAAGCTTTTGATGATATTACGGACCGTAGATGATGAAATCCCTAAATTTCTTGCAATAGCTTGTTGAGGAATGTTGTTTTTAAACTGTTGGACAATCAGCTCACGCATTTGTTCACTAAGTGGTGATCCTCGCCCCATTCTTGTTTGTGAATGACTGAGCATTTCAGGGAAGCTGCTTTTATACCCAATCATGGCACCCACCTGTTCCCAATCAGCCCGTTCACCTGTGGGATGTTCCAAATAAGTGTTTGATGAGCATTCCTCAACTCTCTGTCTTTTTTGCCACTTGTGCCACCTTTTTTGAAACATGTTGCAGGCATCAAATTCCAAATGAGCTAATATTCGCAAAAAATTACAAAGTTTACCTGTTCGAACATTAAGTAACTTGTCTTTCCCGTGTATTCAATTGAATATAGGTTGAAAAGGATTTGCAAATCATAGTATTCTGTTTTTATTTACGATTTACACATTGTGCCAACTTCACTGGTTTTGGGTTTTGTACTTAATCAAATTTAAAATCTTACTTCTGGGTTCTTCAGGAGGAGAGACTTTAAGTTGCCTTTGTCCGGCTGGCCGCATATCATTCTGAAGTCCAACAATTTTGGAAAAAGGCTCTGCTTACCTTATTTTTGTCATCATGACCACTTGTTGAATTCAGAGATAGTAGCTTCCAAGCCTTCCATATCGGACCTCTGGCTCCTTTCTTCTCTTCCTCCTCGCTATCAGGCTCGCCAGTTGTTGTTAGAAAATACTTAATCCGAGCTAGTGGACAAAGTGTTCCACTGACCCATGCAAATCTATCTCCAAAACATAGATCCATTCTCCAGTGTCTGATGTAATTGGGTTTATTGTAAATCCATCTTAAGAAGCACAAAGAAACCCAGGCTAGTCTGCGCAAACCACATAGCATTCATTCTTCATCACCCCACACTGACTGCCCTTTGACCGTCCGAACCCTCATATTTATTGGCCTTTTGGCACGTTTCTTCAGGTGGGATTAAATGTGACTCCTTCTACCTTCTCTACTAATTCTGACTGGTACATTGTCCCATAGCAACCCTCCACCCTTAGTAACAACACAACTACGTCTCCTAAACCTTGGGTTCACCTAAGGTTTAGTAAGTAATCAGAGGACATGAATGGTTCCAGAACACTCAGATCCGCATGCTCAGGTAGTGGGATCAGGCTGACAGACATGGTCATTCCGGAAGGTTAGCTCATTAGGCCGGCCTTGAGGGTTCTGCAGGGTTTAGCTTATCTAGGTTTCTTGGCAGATTGATATGTTTTTGCTTCTTCACTGCTACTCCTTGTACAGATGTTTTTAAAAGCCTTTCTTGTTGAATTGAGATTGGGGTTTTACATTGAATTTAGAATGTTTTAGGATATTTTCCCAACCACAATACTTTTGTGAGCTGCAGGAATGCAGAAGCTTTGTAAGACATTCATGTTTTATGCTACCATTAATGTGGATAGGAAATGCTTCATAATTATTGAATTATTGCAATGAACTATAATGCAAGCTGAGGGGGAATACGGATTCATCCTCACAACTGAACAAATTAACACTTATAGTGCTTTCACACGAGGATAGTCCGGGGGACTCGGTTCGATTGGGTGGGGAATGCCGAAAAATTTCACACCTTCATTTAGTTTGGTACCAAACTGCCTGGACAAAATCATGCAGTTACAATGGCTGCTCATTTGGGGCGGTATTGCCCGAAACGAGCACTGATCAGAAAGAAAAAGAATAGGCGTGCAATGCACGGAATACCCCTCAGCCCGATGTCGAAGTTTTTTGGAGATGCCCGCCCGCCCACCCAACCGCACGAAGGATAGCAATACCCCGTCAGCCTTGAGGGCTGAGGGGTGAAAAGCACAAGGAAGAAGAAAACCCGGCTCATCGATTGGCCAGGACTGAACACAGAAATCCATCCCTTTCTGATGGCTTGTTCACAACAAAACAAACAATTGAGCAACACCAAATTTATGCAGTCTTGGGGTTTCAGCTTTTACTTTGGTGTTCAAACCTAATTGTTTTTTCACAAGGGCGAGGCAGCAAGTTATCGTAGGCTCACTACCTCCCTTTGGTTTGCATAGTCTGTTTGCGTTTCTTACTGGACAGCACCAGGGTTCACTTGAGAGCAAACTGAGACCCACTTTCTCAGATGGACCAGAGTTCACTTGTTTAGTCTGCACCAGAGTTTGGATGAGCCTTCACACCTGCCCAAATGAGGTGGACTATCCGAGGAAACAAATTCTGGTCCATTTAAAGCGGACCAAATAACTCTGGCGTGAAAGCGCCCTTAGTTGGTAATTAGGAAACAAAAATTGGAAAGGGTTAAAGATGTCATGTGCTTTAGGGCGAGGTGATAGCAGTGGCATTATCCCTCCGATGGCAAAACCGGAGTGCAAGAGGTTAAGCACAAATTGTTCCATTCCACTGTAATAAAATTTATTCATGCAGAGTTAAACAAGAATAGTTTCATTACACTCTAGATGGAATGTATTTATGCACAGTCCTCCAATGCCGAAGGTTTATTTGCTTGAGGACAGGCAGTGTAAACGGTTCACACAATTTGTGGAAGGAATTTTAAAGGATTCCTGCTCTCACCACATTCTCCATCCTCTCACTCTGAGCCCTCCCCCCAAAATCTAAACAAAGCATTTGAGCGAAGAACCTGCTTATCAGTGTTCAAGGTAGCCATGTTCCTGGTGTTATGGCCCCAATTTGTTATTGCATTTATGACAACAAGGGATGACAGACACAATTTTAAAACTTAAACACATTTAATTGAACAAAGACAACTAACAACTAACTACTCTACTGACCAAGATTGATATATACAAGAAAATTTTTACAGTCCCTTTGGTTGGGTTTCCTGGTGATGTCCTGGGTGAGGAAAATGCTCCAACACAGGCAAAAATCCACGAAAAACTTAACAGGTCTTGAACAGAATGACAGGTCTGGTCACATGTATCCTTCTCCTAGCAATTTCTCCTACTACTCCACTCCCTCAATTATCCTCCTTATATACCCTTTTGCAGACCCCTCCCATATTTAGGCCTCTTTTTTTTTTTTTTTTATTCATTGGGACTTGTCCCAGACATGCCCAAACCTAGCTCCAGTCTGGGCTTAACATAAGAAAGGTCAATACTGCTATCTAGTGGCTTCTATTCGCATTACACTGGACAGTTATTTTTAAAATTTCTGCATCACATTGGGAATTTTTTCTGTTTTTTTGGCTGCGAATATGTCAAGCAGCATCAGTCACTTAGTATCATAACTACAAACTCATCATCATACATAATTTCAATATAATTTTAGAGTCATTATCATTATTACCCATAATTATAAAGTTATTATCTATATAATCCATGGAATAGTGTATCATTATGAGCCTATAATCAAGCCATGGTCAAGTAAGCATTTGTGCAAACAGGCCAGACCCACTGCAGCTCTTGGGCTGTATGCAGGTCTTATAATTGACCTGTGTTGAAACAGTGGGGTGGGAGGAATGTTGGAGAGGTTCTGTTATTTGCATGTGAGCAGTAGCGTTCTGTTAGCAGTGACAAAGGCCTTTTACAATATCGGCTTTCAAATCCTAATGACCTAATCCTCTCATACTTTGCGTTGCCTGATTAGCAGCAGTTGCTAAGACTAATGGTGGAATGCATATCAAATTTATTTTTGATAGTACTGCAGTACATTTAATTACAAAATTATGAGGGATTTTCTTCTGCTCATTGCTGACAACTAAAAAATGTCTTTAGAAATTCTGATATAGACCATGAAATGGCACGAATTTCTATAAATTAGTCATCAAGGCTCATTCAGCAAGAAGGAACAAGAATCTGTTCTATATTTTGAATATAGTAATGGCAAAAGGGCGTTGTTAGGCCTGACAAAGTGCGGAGTGACATTGTAAGGAAGGAGATAATCTGAATAAATGAAAAAAAATCCAAGAGAGCTGGAAGTCAGCAAAAGTTTAGATTGTTTTGCATTTATTATAAATGTAGCTTATAGGCAATCATTTAGTCATTATCATTTTGCAATCATTACAGGTCATCTATTGGTCTTGGTTTTAAGTCAATAATTGTTTGATTGTTCATCAGGCAAACTTAAATGGGAGCAACTTCAGAGCAATCATGTAGTGAACAGTGAGGTTATGGCCCTCTGAACATCTGACGGCAGCCCACCGTGAGTGAGTAGATTTAGAAAAGCTAAAACACCCAGCGTGTTTGCCAAATTCAGCGTGTTTGCTATAATTGCTAAATAAACGGTTCAACACAATAAATAATAACTTAGTTCAAAGTGAAAAAAAGGAAGCTTGGTGCAGTGGGTAATCAAGCTGAAGATACTAAGCAAGGTAATATCCTATTTTTTCAGGAAGAGAATGGAGGACAGGTAAATGCTGGTGCCAAGGCCTTAGTCCGAAGTCAGAAAACAGACCAAAGATTAAGATGAGGAAACAGCCGATAGAAAATGGAGCATGACATAGGAGGGAAATTCCCACTCGCGACCAAATGAAGAAAATAGGATGAGGAAGTTGTTTGGAGTGAACTCAGATTGCTTGGTGGATTACCAGGGGAATGTGTGTGCATGTTGTGATCTGCACAGATAAACAAGTCATTGTTTTGGTCAAAATATCAAGTTATTGCCTCAATCAGAACACTTTAACAGTGGTGTTTACTCACCTATATTTATTGCAGGTTGCTACTTTACTTAATAGATCCCTGCTGAGTTCTCTAAACACTTATGGTCCAGACTAGCCCCACTCTTTAATAAAATGACTTTAGAAATAAAACAGAACTGCAGATTTCCAGCTATCTCAGTCTCAATCTCACTCCTCTTTTAAACAAACAAAGATCCATCCCTACCACAAAACTTTTGTCCCATTTCACTTCTCAATGTAGATATAAAAATCATCATCAAAGCACTCGTTCACTAATTAGATAAGATCATTCCATCAATTATTCACCCAGACCAAACAGGATTTATTAAAGGTAGAAACTCATCCATCAACACAGGCAGACTATTCAATTTAATGCATTGCTCCTTATTACATCACAACAAATTCATTATCCCCACCTTGGATGTAAAAATGGCATTTGATAGAGTGAACTGGTTATTTATTATGAAGAGATTTCCCACATTTGGCTTTGGGGAATCATTTATTAACTGGGTCACCTCTCCTGCTACCACTGTTATCACCAATGGGCAATCTACACACAGCTTCACACTGCACTGGGGGACTAGGCAAGTATGCCCACACTTTCCTTCTCTGTTCACCTTCAGAACACCCACATACAAGGAATCCAAACTCCATGCACCATAAGCTGCTGATGATACACAATTTTTCGTACAAGACCCTCATTCATCATCGCAAGAAGCGTTAATCTTATTGAATCATACTACATTATTTCTGACTGTTTTGTTAACTGGAACAAATCCTCCATACTTCCACTGCATGGCCACAGTTTGGATATGTCAGCCCTTATACAACCAAGTAATGGTTTTTCAGTGCGCTGAGGAAAATGCACGGGAATAATGGAAATAATGGAACTGGATTCGGATGCGAAGATGGTATAGGTTTTATTATGCCTTTTCTGATGCTTCACAAAGGGAAGTTACAACAAGGCAATCAGAGATAGCAGACCTGGCCCCAGCCACGGGCTGACAGACAGGGCTGACAGACAGAGTGAGTGACAGACACACACACACACACCATCATACATACAGCACAAACGTTCACAGAAATTTAACGTAATGTTCATTTGGCAAAAATAATACAAAGACAACCTAAGCAGACATAGAAAACAGTATAATACACGGCAATCCAGGCTCCTCAGGCATCAAGCAAATAGGCCTTCGAGCCGCAGCGGCCTCCATTTTAATACGAAGAGCGGTGAACTGCGCTGGTCCCCGAGGCATGCCGTAGTTTATCCCAGGCAGCTAGCTAGCTAGCTAACTGTCCTTGTAATATAAGTCAAATTCATTCATACTGCACAAATGACCACAAAAATGCTTACTTGTGTCCAGCTAGGTGAAACAAAATGCTAACTAGACACAGAAGACGATAGAACACGTTATACCATCTTTAAAAAACGGGCAGTATGCAGCGAAAGTATGCGGAATAATGCAACGCAAATATAAATAAAAGCATAAATTCAATCGTAACATCACAACCGACAAATCTCATACAATTAGGAAACATAATCATTTAATGCGAACTAGTATACTGTTTTATGAAAATGCATCGCGATTATGGTTTGCAGGGGTCCGTGTCACAAAACGGAGCTCCATGTAGCTAGCTAGCATGCTAGCTACACAATTATAACAAAATAATTACATACAACACAAACGTTCACAGAAATTCTACGTAATGTTCATTTCGCAGAAATAATACAAAAATTACCTAAGCAGACATAGAAAACAATATAATACACGACAATCCAGGCTCCTCAGGCATCAAGCAAATGGGCCTACGAGCCGCAGCGGCCGCCATTTTAATACGAGGACAGACGAACAATGCGCTGGTCCCCGTGGCATGGCGTAGTTTATCCCGGGTATCTAGCTAGCTAGCTAGCTAACTGTCCTTGTAACATGATCCCTAGGGGGGAGCCAGGTAATGGCCACGGGCTGACAGACAGAGTGACAGAAACACACACACACACACACAGACATGATAATTGCTTAACCTGGCTCCTCCCCCTAGGGGGGGGGGGGGGGGGGCAGGTAATAATACACTGAACTGTAACTGAAGTAACAGTGCATTTACTTAAGGTTTACTACAGTTACGCGAATAGACAGTTTACAAAGTCTACACTTGAGTAGCCAAGGAAACAAGCTTACAAAGCTTATGAGACTTCGCACTGAATGAGTGCGAAGTTGCAGTAATATAGGCATAGGCAGTAAATAACACAAGAAAAACAGATGCGGTGGAGTGTGGAATTCGGGCCGGGTCTTAACAGGCTGATGACTGAGTGTGTTGGAGGTGTGGCGTTACAACCAATCTCCTTAAGCATGGGTAATACCACATATTTCGGCAAAGTATCCCATAGGTTCTCAGAATTGCTAAATCTTACCCGGTCACTCAAAACAATAAGTGATGATCTTCACTGCTGGATGAACCTCTCCTTAGCCATTTTAGGCAGAATAGCAAATGTTAAAATGACAATTCTCCCTAAAGTCAACTATCTATTTACAATGATCCCAACCCACCTGTCTCTCTCTTGGTTTCAATCGTTAGATTCACTCATTCACAAATTCTACAGGAAAAACCCCAACAATTAAAGTGGTCACACTGTATAAAAAAATAACAAATAAAAAAAACCGGGAGGACTTGAAGCCCCCAATTTTTACCACTACTTTCTTGCAAATACAAAACCCAAAACCAGTGAAGTTGGCACGTTGTGTAAATCGTAAAAAAAAACATAATACAATGATTTGCAAATCCTTTTCAACCTATATTCAATTGAATACACTGCAAAGACAAGTTACTTAATGTTCGAACAAACTTTGTAAACTTTGTAATTTTTTGCAAATATTAGCTCATTTGGAATTTGATGCCTGCAACATGTTTCAAAAAAGGTGGCACAAGTGGCAAAAAAGACTGAGAGAGATGAGGATGAGGAATGCTCATCAAACACTTATTTGGAACATACCACAGGTGAACAGGCTAATTGGGAACAGGTGGGTGCCATGATTGGGTATAAAAGCAGCTTTCCTGAAATGCTCAGTCATTCACAAACAAGGATGGGGCGAGGGTCACCACTTAGTGAACAAATGCGTGAGCTGATTGTCGAACAGTTTAAAAACAACATTCCTCAATGAGCTATTGCAAGAAATTTAGGGATTTCATCATTCACGGTCCTTAATATTGTCAAAAGGTTCAGAGAATCTGGAGAAATCACTGCACGTAAGCGACAAGGCCGAAAACCAACATTGAATGCCCGTGACCTTCGATTCCTCAGGCAAAGTTCAAAAGCTAGCATCTCTGATGGTATGGGGGTGTATTAGTGCCCAAGGCATGGGCAACTTACTCATATGTGAAGGCACCATTAATCCTGAAAGGTACATACAGGTTTTGGAGCAACATATATTGCTATCCAACCAACGTCTTTTTCATGGACGCCCCTGCTTATTTCAGCGAGACAATGCCAAGCCACATTCTGCATGTGTTACAACAGCCTGGCTCCATAGTAAAAGAGTGCGGCTACTAGACTGGCCTGCCTGTAGTCCAGACCTGTCTCCCAGTGAAAATTTGTGGCGCATTATGAAGCGTAAAATACGACAACAGAGAACAACTTAAGCTGTACATCAAGCAAGAATGGGAAAGAGTTCCACCTGAAAAGCTTCAAAAATTGGTCTCCTCAGTTCCCAAACGTTTACTGAGTGTCGTTAAAAGGAAAGGCGATGTAACACAGTGGTAAAAAGGCCCCTGTGCCAACTTTTTTGCAATGTGTTGCCGCCTTTAAATTCTAAGTTAATGATTATTTGCAAAAAAAAAAAAAAGTTTCTCAGTTTGAACATTAAACATCTTGTCTTTGCAGTGTATTCAATTGAATATAAGTTGAAAAGGATTTGCAAATCATTGTATTCTGTTTTTATTTACGATTTACATAACATGCCAACTTCACTGGTTTTGTACATTTATATATGGACCCACCCCAATCCGCCAGACAACACATGGTTGGACATAGAACAAGCAGTTTGTAAGGACATTCAGATTTCAGACTTACCATTTCTCAGTCAGGCAATGAAACAACATTCTTGTTTCAAAAATTTAACAATATCAGCAAATCTGACAGTTTGGTGGAAATTCCATAAAATAACAAACTCCACTTTAGCATCCTCAAATTTTACCCCCATCTGGCATAATCCTGACTTTCTCATATATATACAAATATATATATATATATAAACACTTGGTTTATGCGCATTAAGGGAAAAAGGCACCACCCATCTCAAACACTTCTTCCACAATAGTAAGCTGGTTTCATTCCTCCTCCTGGTCCAGAAGATTGGTCTTGGGAGCAATCAATTTCTGGAATGTCGCTAACTAAAATCATCCATTCAAACATAACTTAAAATTTCAGACCATCTTCAGTCAACTTCAGCGCTAATTAAAATGGCCCCCCAATAACATTTTTATCAAATATATATATATATATATATATATATATATATATATATATACAGGTGCTGGTCAACGAATTAGAATAATTTGAAATAGTGCAATCGTTAAATTTTTTTAATGCATTTTTTGTGCAGAAAGCAAATCAGGTGTTCACCGCGCCTGTCCTACTTGTTAGAGTAATCACAGAACTTTCTACCTGGAAAAAATTTGCTCAGCTGAGCTTTCCAAAAGGCCCATTTAGGCCATTTAACTGTGACACTGTTGTTTTATTGAATTAGAATAATTGAGAAACCGTTTCACTGAATTAGAATAATTTTTATCACAATTAGAATCTTCACTTTCTCAGTATTTTGTGGCTGCCCCCTTGCCATGTATGACTGCCTCAAGTCTCCGCGGCATTGATTTGACCAGCTTGTTGCAAGTTTCCGCACTCACAGCTTTCCAGGCATTGGCGATGTTCTGCTTCAGTTGGTCCAGCGTAGTCGGCTTTCTGTCTCGCGAATTTTCCACTTGACGATGGCCCAAAGGTTTTCAATGACATTGAGGTCAGGGGAGTTGGCCAGCCATGCCAAAACTTCAAGCTGTTTTTCGGCGAACTGTTTTTCTTTGGTCGACTTTGCCGCATGAGCCGGTGCAAGATCCTGTTGAAATATGAGGTCTTCTTCGCCGAACTGTCCATCAACATCGGAATCAGGAACGTTTCCAGAACATCTTGGTATCCGGCAGCATTAACAGTCTTCTTGAGGAAGCAGCGTTTCCCTACACCCTGAGCGGACATGCATCCCCTGACCATAACGCTCTGGGGAAACTTGACGGATCTTTTTACGCATTCGTGGTTGTAGGTTTCGCTACCACAACGCCAGACACGAGGACCCTGGTCACCGAAGGAGATGCAAAAGCGTGATTCGTCACTGAAGACCACTTTCTGCCTGTCTTCTGCAGTCCATTCGCCGTGTTCTTTGGCCCACTTCAGCCGTTTCTCCATTTGTTTCTTGTTCAGCATCGGTTTTACTGCTGGAATGCGAGATTTGAAGCAGAGTTCGCGCTGACGACGGTAAGGGCCGGTTCATACTCTACGTGAGGTACGCGAACGCAAATGCAAGGCAACGCATCGAGCAACGCAAGGTAGCCATCTTGCATCCTAGCGTAGCAAAGTGTGTCGTCCAAATGTTTGTAACGCGACGCATCAACGCGTGTATTTCCGTGAGATTCCAATAGGGGAGATAAAGCAAATAATGCACCATAAGCTGTGTTCAACACACCAAAAAGAAGAAAGAAGGAGGAGGAGAAGGAGAAGACTTTGCTGCCCTCTATTGCATGAGCAGTGTACTGCTTTTTAACGAGGCACAGCCCAGCAAGGGACGCGCGTTCAGGCTTCTCTGTGAAGGGAATGGAACGCCCCTGTGCTCGCGTTCGCTCGTGTACCTTGCGTAGAGTATGAACTGGCCCTAAGTGGTTGATCTCGAGACGTTAGCGCCGGTCTGCTCGTTCCACAAGTCGCTGAGCTCAGAAATGGACTTGAACCGGTTGCTGACTGCGATCTTTCTCAGCTGCTCGTTGTTGCGAGCAGCAGTTTTTCGGACGCCGGAACATTTGGTGCGCTTGCTGCAGTCTTTCTTGAGAGCTTGGCAGATGGAAAACTGGCTGATGCCGAGCTGCTCAGCAATTTTAGTTTGGGTCAAGCCTTGTTGGCGAGGGGCTTGAATTTGAGTCACTCTTCCCGTTGAGAGGTTGCGCTGCTTACCCATGATTGATTTTACAACTTAGAAATTCTACTCAACCCTGACTTTATACTACACAGTGAACACTCCTCACAGAAAACAAAAATTCGAGCACTTATTCTAATTCAATGAAATGACTTATGAATTATTCTAATTCAATGAAGCGACTGTATCACAGTTAAATGGCCTAAATGGACCTTTTGGAAAGCTCAGCTGAGCAATTTTTTACAGGTAGCGAGTTCTGTGATTACTGTAACAAGTAGGACAGGCGCGGTGAACACCTGATTTGCTTTCTGCAGAAAAAATGCATCAAGAAAATTTAACGATTGCGCTATTTCAAATTATTCTAATTCGTTGACCAGCACCTGTGTATATATATATATATATATATATATATATATATATATATACACACATTTGTCTGAAAGGGGTCCTAGTATATTACTTCTTTATGTTTTTTCTGGTGAAAATGTATTGAAAAATACTATTGCTGGCAATGAGAAAAATGTCATTCCCACAAGAATACTGAGGTACAAATTCAGGTAATAAAAACACTGCAAACATGAATTTTTGTGTGACAATTGAAAGGTGTCACTTTTTTTTTACTCATGCATAGCTTAAATGTATGTTTGAAGGCTCAATCCATGATTCCTGATGCTAAACAATGTGTTTAAACTGGTTTGGGGCAACATTAGTCTGTAAAATTACCTCTGATGGTCAGTTGTTCAAGTAAATCAGGTGACATGAGCTTTGAGCAATGTCACAGTGTTAAACACAATGGCACAATGGAAGGAGCTCTCTGTTTATAGCCACACTGTGACCTTACATGATGCTAAATACGTCGAATATTGCAATGACACCATAAGAAACACCATCACGTGTTTCAAAGAGACTGGTTCGCTGAAAACTAGTGGCAATAGAGATGCAAAACAGAAGCTTAAGTGCCTTATTTGTGTATGTCAAGTAAAAAAAAAATCAGCAGTTGACAGCAGCGTGATGACATTAATGCATGATGACATTTATAGCACCAGAAGTGAAGAGACGAAAGTATCATGATCAACTATTTCCAGACACCTGTGTGAAAATGGTCTGATTGATCGTGTTGCTGCCAAGAGCTGGCAACATCAAAAAAAAAAAAAAAAAGACTTGAGTTTGCCAATAAATTCAAGGATTGGATACCAATAGACTGCCATACAGGGTGACCCAAAAAAAAGTTTACACTCAGTTGACTGCTTGTTTAAAAGCCATTGAAGCATATCTAAATAGGTTTTCATGCTTCAGTGATTCATTGAAGTCTCTCAATGCAGCTGGTAATCTCTCTTCTCTCTACAATTCATATGCTTCTGTTGAAAATGAAGAAAACTTTAGCTGTACCTGAATTGCTGCGTGCCGGTCTGACACCTACTGAGATTGCAGCAAAGCTGGGAATATCCAGATGAGCAGTCTACAAAATTAAAAAGAAGCTGAAAGATACTGGAACAGCCTCACGAAAACCTGGGTCTGGTCGTCCCCGATCTGTGCGGACCAAGAACTTGATTGACAAGGTCAAACGGCGCATCAAGACAAATCCTGTGAGGTCCATGAGAAAGATGGCACGTGAGCTTGATGTGAGCCGCTCATCAATGCAGCGGCTCATCAATAATGATCTGAACATGAAGTCCAGGGCCAGAGTAAAGGTTCCACTGCTTACTGAGGCTCAACAAGAAAGTCGGGTCAGTCGGTCCAAGGTGTTGTTGAAAGATGTCAAGCATGCTGCAGCAGGTCGTGCGATCTTGTTCTCAGATGAAAAGATTTTTGCTGTGGATACAATCCTCAACCGCAGAAATGACCGATGGATTGGAGGTGATCCTTCATGGTTTTTGGTCTCATCTCATCAGATGGAAAGAAGATGCCTCCAGTGTTCATTCCTTCAGGAGTGCGCATCAACACGGACAAATATCTGGATATTATGAATGATAAAGTCAAGCCATGGATCCTTGCCAACTACCCGGATGGGAATTATGTGTTCCAGCAGGACGGTGCACCAGCACACACCTCCAAAAGGACTCAGGAATGGTTGGATGCCAACTTGTAGGCATTCTGGTCCAAGGATATGTGGCCACCCCAGAGTCCAGATCTTAATCCCCTGGATTATAGCATATGGGCAACTGTGGAGGACAGTGCCTGTAAGAAGCCACACCCTTCTGTGGCAGCCTTGGAGAGGTCCATTGTTAGATCTTGGGAAAAGATGAAAGCATCCTACATAAAGAAGACCTGTCAAGCATTCCGCAGGCGCCTGGAGGCTGTTGTGACACTTAAGGGGGGACACATTGAAAAGTAGAATCTACTGTACATGCTCTTTACAATAATGTATAATTTGTGATTAAATTCTAATTCCAAGCTGAATAAACATGGTATTAATGTTGTATTATGGCAGTGTGAACTTTTTTTTTGGGTCACCCTGTAATTTTTATGCCTTCCTGTAGATGTAAGTCCTTGAAATATGCTATTATGCCAAAAGTGGACCTGAGTTTTATAAATCTCTCATAGGCTTGGGCTATCTGTCATACTTCCAGAGATATAAGCTGAGATCTCAATAATCTATGCAGAGATGAATATGACAAAATAGATGGAATATGACATGAAGAAGAAGAAGAAGAAGAAATGTCAGGAGTGCTGGGGAAATGTTGTCAGGTGTGATAACATTCAGGGAATTTTGGAGAAAGGGTTTGGTAGTAATATTCATGAAAGTCTAGGCTACAGGATTGTTTTATTTGTGTAATTTTATAATGATTAGTTTCATTGAGTCCATTATGTTTGTGTTGCTATTTTTATAATGACTTAATGAGACTAATTGAGATCAAAGTAACCCGGTGCAGTAGGTGGCGGTATGCACCTCTATCATTGTTCACACTCCGAGTAAACGTAAAGACGAAGAAAAAGCTAATGGCGTCCGTCTTGAGTGCGTGGTGGAGCGGTACGGACCACGGGATGTGTCAGTTTGGGCAGTTTTGTAATTGAAGGTCGAGACAAGGAAATATACTCACCGGGAGATCCTACGAATTAAAAAGAGCGACAGAGAGTAAAAGATCTCTCTCTCTCTCTCAAAAAAAAAACCTCATGACAGTGCACCAAAAACAGCCATTTAGATAAAGTCTTGGCGACAAGAAACATGCTATTGCGGAAGAATCAAAACATTAAATACATATTGAGTCTAGTACCTGGCAAGCGTCGTTTTGGGACTTATCGGTTTCTGCCGTTCTTCTTCTGCATCGGAGGAGTGATGGAGTGGATCATGATTAACGTGAGGATCGGAAAAGAGACTTTCTGTAAGTGTGGACTCGAGTTAGCAAGTCGCTTTTCTCTGTCAATGGCTATCCGATCTGGATCAGGGGTATTTCATGTAAAATCTGTATTGTGCCAGCTATAACGACGTGGTGTGGTTCTTCACTTTGTCACATTTCATCTTGCCGAGAAAATTCCTCCCTCTGGACAGATGTGACAATAAGACCTTTAATTATGGGTGCATTTGAAGCCATCCTTCATGTCATATTCGCATTATTCACGAAAATGGCAGAACGTTATCAAATTTCTACTTGCGTTAGATCGCCTAGCGGAGTAAAGCAGTGGCCAGAAGAGTGCCTGGCCTGCAAGCGTAGTTCTTACACAATGGCTTCGTATGTATCGAAAAGTATAAATAGCTAAAAACGGAAACTTACGGCTACGCATGTCACTTAAATATTGCCAATACCAGCGGCTCTCAAATAGTTTTTTTTCCGACCTCATTTGCAATCGCAGAATGTGTTCAAGCGGTTTATTTTTAAAATTGATTGATATTCATGTTTAGTAGGATTGTTTGCCCGCTTAGAAAAACGTCATGACAAAAGTAACTATGCCTATCATGAAGAATAAAAGCCCAATTGCATTGCAAGTGACAATATTTTCCAATGCAGTTGTTAGTCAAAAAGCTGCTAATTAGACTTCTGAGCTCAGAGGACCTGTTGCTGTATTGTTAGCTGTAGTTTCGACTTATGAACGAGCTGAACCCCGCTTTGTTCCGAACAAGTCAGCGATCACTTAAACCAGATTGCTGAGAACTAGTGGTTTAATGCTGACCTGTGGTTTAGTGAACTCAGTTGAGGTGTCTTGTGGAGGTCACCGAACTGCCACTAGAGGCCACTATATCTTGGGTTTAATTCAAACCTGCTGCACATATGGTTTAACTGTGGTTTAAAATATACCATCACTTAATGGCATATTTATTGTAAGATTTGCGGAGAACATGCATTTCCTGGAAAATTGGCCGATTTATACACTCGCACGCACACACACAAAATAACCTCAGGTCGCATGTCACAAATAGGTGCTAATTTGCGTTACATGGTCAAAAATGACAAATTTTTGATTTTTTGATATTTTATTAGAATGCAAAAGTACTTTCAGGAAATACAATCAAAACACCAATAAGCAATAATTCCCCACGCTGCTTGTTCATCAGTTAGCTCATTGTCTAATTTGTTCCCCTACCTCCTTTCACTCCTCATTGCTCTCCCTCGTCTGCTTTGAGTTTGAACTAATAACCAGTGACTTGATTTGACTTGAACATGATGACTTGGTCACAGCTCTGCCCTGAGATGATTCAAATGGTCATTAGGAAGCAATAACACGCATGATATCCTCATGGTCCTAATTTTAAAGGAGGAAATGACCGTCTTTTTCAGTCAAGTCAAGACCTACATACATTACCTCTAGCCGGAATTGCCGTTGAGCTTTTCCCCCTCTTGTACTCTAATCCCTTCCTGGCTGACTTAACATGTTCATAGTAAACTCCTCTTAGAATGCGAGTCCCAGATGAATAGTGATGGCCATCACAAGTAAGATCCTCTGAAAGGGTGACCACACCCTCGGAAGTCACGTGGAATAAGAAGTAGTCACTGAGTGAGTCAAAAATGGTCTGCCCTATCAAATGTCTTTCCACACCCGTCACAGGTAAATTTTTTCTCAGACATCTTGAACCTGAAAGGATACTAGGAAAATTGTCAGTACCAGCACTCCAAACTTGTGTGCAGAACATTTTTGGTTGGGCGAGTTCACCTTTCAGTAAAGTTGTTACAGCTGGGATGCTTACTTCCATCAGAACCAGAGGCTGGAGACTCAGAACTTTGGCCAACCACATGGTCCATCCACTCAATGCACTCCTCTGATGAACCTGGCCATTGATTTAGACTTGACTTCTGACTTATTTACTTTTTCAATCTCTTCATCTCATTTACCTGATGTTGAGGAGTTAATTCTTCAAATGATACACTGAAATACAACTTAGATTGGGCTGATATCATCCAGCATGCTCTTCCAGGCCAAAGCACATGGTTTGACCTTGATTAAAAATAGCTTCCTTTTGTTTCTACTGGATCATTTCCTGTCACCAGAGACACCTAGGGGCTAATCCATGAACCAAACCTAGGTTTCAAGCTGTCTGCAATACATTGTGTTATTACCCCCTCCACCGCCTCCGCTCCACCCCCGACTTCCGTTTAGTTTATGTGCCCTAGCTCTGCAGCTCTTGCCTCAGATGGTGAATGGAGGGTATCAAATGAAAGCCAAGAAAATAAGGAACAAATTGGTACTAGATTTATTCAGATGTATTCACCACAACCCGAGAAAAATCAATAGTGAATGCTGAAAAAAATATCGGATTGTAACAACTCCACCCTTTTGTATACACCTATTTCTGACATACAACCCTCATCGCTAAGTGAGTGATGATAACACTATAATTGCAAAGGCTATCATTGTCCAATGTACCTTCTGGAGCAGTGGAGAGAGTTGGAAAGAGCAGTGATATTTGGTGGATGATTGGGACCAGTGTGTTTACATGCTGTGCACTCGGGGAGCGCTTTATGTGAATCCATTTTCATGCACTTCCATAGGTTCTTCAGTTTTTCACTGGGCTGTCTGCCCATAAATCTGACATTGAACATGTCTGTAATGTTGATTCTTGCAGTCATTTGCTGGAGGACAGTTTTGATGTCTTTTTGTGCATCCTCAACATCATTTAGGACTTCTGATACCTTCTATAAGATATAACTTTGGCGCGTTGCTAAAATTTGCAACCCTCAATCTTCACCTTGCAGGCCTCTTAACCTCACTGAGGTTGTGCCGTTACATAGTCGCGTGGGAGTGTAATCATTTCCACCTGTGATGGTGACGTAATAGAATGTTCCTGAGAAAGTTTGCCCTTGTTATTGGGTCAGGAGAACTATAGATTGTGCTATGAGCCTGTGTCTATGATTCAAGTTGGGTACATCTCAATGAACAAAGGAACAGTGACATTGCCAGTTGACTTTTATTTACCTGTATGAGAAACCCACCTGTGATATGAAATTATACTTATTGAATTAAAAAGTCTCCAACATGGCTAGTATAGATATTGACTCTTCCCCATAATGACTACATATGACGCCTTAACTCTTTTTCCCAAAATGGCTACATATGACGCCTGTATGTATATCAATGGACCTCTTTTTTTTTTTTTTTTTTTTCGGCATGATTGTATAGTCGTTGCATGACAATTTCAACACAACATGTATCATGACCGAAAGGGTCGCGGGAGAAGCGAAATCACTTGTCTAAGTCCCGCCCCCAACTTCCAGAAAAACAGTTTGATTATGGTTAAGATATCATAGGGATTATAAATCACAGCAGAGCTAATGTCCATGTACGCTACGATTTAAACGTCAGAAAATACGATCGTAAAATTTATGAATATCATGAGAATTATAATTACAGAATAGGTGAGTGTCCATATAACTTTAGATTCAAATGCTACTCTTGATCCAATGCGACATTTCCCCGAAACCCCTTTCTTAATCATTTGGTTTGTTCCGGCTAATTTGGAGTAGATGAGAGGTAGAATAATACCGGATCTTTGCTTGGATCTCTTGGTTAGTCGTCATGTCCATCGCCTCGGTTCACCCTTCCCTTATCGGATGTAATGACTTCTCGCAGTATGTGCAGTCCATCGTTGCCCTCCTTGACACCGAATCCAATTTTTTTGAGCTTTCTGTTGAGGATAGCCATGCTATTCAAAGTTTTCTTCATCTTATGGTGAATCAAAAACAGACTAAACCCCAATGATAGCAGACCCGCTATCATGAATCCAGTTAGATAGACGTCCTCTACATCCTCGATGTCTAGGACTGCCAAACACTGCGAACGCCACTTTCCCCATGCATCCATGGTGTAACCGGCCGGGAATGTCCCATCCGGGCATGTCGGTTCTCCAGAACCTGACCGCCTCGTGGAGATAATTTTGTCGATTGCATTTAACGACCAGCTTATAAGATCCATATTGGTTCAGCTGTCTGTAATGATGTGCTGTGACAGTTGTCTTTCGGACAGATGGTCTAGAGTGTCCAGTTGATACAAGGTACAGATTTAACATTATTGAACATGTTTATAGTAACTCAGATATGCACATTTCAACAAATATTTGAAGGCCTTCAGCTCTTCTGCCATTCTTATATTATCATCAAGTACATTCCATGCCCTGACTCCAGCCACAGATAAGGAGTGCTCCCTGCGAGTCGTCCTGACCTTTCTTGGTTGCAACAACATTTTGCCTCTGGTGTTTTGAATACAATCACGCCGAAGAAATTGGCTTTGTATATTTTTAGGCAAGTCTCTGTGGTATCCTAAATATAGTTGCAAGGAGTTGAATTTTATTATATCCTGTAATTTAAGAAACTGTGCCTTTATAAACAAATCATTTGTATGAGTTCCATATGGAATGCAATGAATAATTCGAAGGGCCTTTTTTTTGGAGTTTAAATAAGGATTCTTTTGTATTTTTGTAAGTATGACCTCATACTTCAGCACAGTAATGCAAGTGGGGTGCTATGAGAGCTGAATAGATTATTTTAAGAGACTTGAGGTTTAATAGTATCTGCATTTTCCAAAGAATTGACACACTTTTAGCTAACTTTCTTTGAACTAAATTTACATGCGGTTTCCAGCTCAAGAGATTATCTATCATAACTCCCAAGACTGTATATTCGTTTACCCTTTCAATGCTGGTACCATTTACTTTTAAGTCTAGACCTTTAGACCTTTTATCATAAATTTGGTCTTTGTAAGATTTAGTGATAATTTGTTTACATTAACCACGTGTGAAGTTTAAACATTTCATTATTAGCCAGTTTAACTAATTGTTTGAGATCAACACCTGAGCAAAAAATAGTCGTGTCGTCAGCGAATAAAATTAATTTTAGGATATTGGACACCTTAACAATGTCATTTATGTAGATTATGAACAACTTGGGACCTATAATCGAGCCCTGAGGAATTCCACAGGTAATGTCCAGGCAATTTGATTTGTTATTCCCCATCTGCACAAATTGTGTTCTATTTGTTAAATAATTTTTGATCCATTTTAATGCGGTCCCTCTTATTCCATATTTGTAAAGTTTTTCAATCAATATATCGTGACCTTCTCTCAAGCCTCCCCATTGACTGAAAAGAGGGGTATACCCGAGGCATCAAATGCCGTCCTCATTGATGTGGCCAGGATTTTCATTTGAAGTCATGGGGAAAGGGAGAGGAGAGTCTTTGGGGCAAAGAGTAAAGATATATTGCCACCAAAAACTATTGGTCCATTGCAGGCCTTAATTTTTGGCACGAACAATAGTTCAGGTTACGTGAAGGTTATGCAAACTCCATTTTATACAAACGGTCGCCATTCATGCCACATTCTGCAGCTGGTAGTAAGCCATAATAAACCATGCATTCGTATTATTGGCCTGCGTATTGTCATTCATAACGGCTTTACATGTACAATATAAACACAGTTGATTAGTTGGCTACTGTAGTATATTCTACTTAACTTGGTTTGCAAACCTTGCTGTTTCTTAAGATGGATTGTATGCACCAGTTGAAATTAATCATAATAGGCCAAACTTAAACCAGCGTAAAAACTTGGTAGTCAGCGATGTATTTAGCCAAGCAGTCGATCTTGCTAGTGACCTATTCTCTCTTCATTTCTATGCACCAAATGTCTGATAGCTAATAGTAGCCAGCTGTAAGATGAGCTTGCTGGGCGGGGTTTACAAGTTTCCCGTGATTGCTAACTGCTAGAGAGTGATGCTTCAGGTTAGTTACCACAAATTTCTGTCTCTAATCGACTTCCATCAAGTTATGGACTTAAACGTTGGCTGAAACTGAGGCGTCTTCCTGGCTGGGGAAGAATGAGACAAAATTCTTGCGTTTGCGTCGTGGACTTCTGATCCACGAAAATGGACTGCGAGTGTAATTGCTTAACATTTCCACAATAAACTATGACATTGATGTGCTGGCTTAAATCGCTGCAGACCGCAAGTTAATCTCAAGATTTACTGGACCATAAAATGTATTTTAATTCGAGCAATGCCAGAAAGTTTCCAAACCCCATTATAAATTTCAATAGGATTTTACTTTTGAAACCAGTAGAAATGTAGCAGTGACATATTGTGACCCTCCAGCACTAAACCAGTCACATGGACCAATTTTTCAAATGAGTTTCTGAAAGGGCATTTAATATGAGCCCAACAACTCCTATTTGGAAAAATTGGCCCATGTGACTGGTTTGGTGCTGGAGAGTCACATATAATCATCTCAGTACTCTGTGGCTTTCATTAGAGGGCCATGGGCTGAATCATCATTGTCATGCCTCATTTGATGATAGGTGGTATGTTAATGGACATTTTATTTTAATTATACTCTTCAACATTGTAGCTTTACTCTGTTTAACTGGTTCTACTGCATCAGGCACAAAAAATAACTCTGCCCTTATGTTATCTTGTTGCTGTGATTTTAGACACTAACTTTTTTTTTTTTTTTCCAGATGATGTGTACCGTAGAAAACGATCAGAGAGAGAGTACCAGCAGAAACTAGAAGATGGACTTATTATTCCCATGCAGACAGCAGCCAAATGAAAATTCTTTGGACAGACTGGCACTGTGAACCCAGAGAAACTTGTCTATTGCTTTGTCACTGAGGATAATTAATTCTACATGTTTGTTCATGTGTGGAATTCTGAGATGAAAGTGGAAGCCAAAACATGTCTTCATTGCATGTTATACATAGTTAAATGGATCAGGGTGGTTCAGTCACATCCAATGAGGGCAGGTTTTCAATTTAGCTTAGTACAAAGAAGCCAAATTCTACTTTTCAAGATCTAGATTGAAGACCATGATTAGTAAGGTGTAGTAGTTTAGTCATGTTCTGCAATGCCATAACACAATAAAATCATGCACCCATGCTGGATATTTCCAGATGTGAAACACTTGGTCCAGAGTAAATATCCCACTGCCCTAATGGCATACAATGTGTGTAGTCTGAGTAGCACTGCTGGAAAACTTGTCATCCAATAAACCCTGCTGCTTGGTTTTGTATTGGGCCTGTGAATGACTGAATGCTGTACAATAACTGTAAAATACTTTATTCTGGTGAGAACTTGGTCCCCAATAGAGAGAAATGTCACATGCCGATTTTTATAGGTGCTTATCATGCACTGATCATAACATCTTTCCAGTTCTAAATTACAGGACAAATCCCACCTGTAACTTTATTGTTTTGGTGAGCTGCCAGTATCATTTGAAAAGAAAGATGCAGACTTGTAGATGACTCAATGTGCTGGGATTGACATTGAGGAAGTGCTTTTGAGTGAAATACTGCTGTAAGGTGAAGGGTTGCAGATTGTTTGTGTAATTAATCAGATGGACAAATTGATTGACGGATCTTCTGGCATGTCGGCATTGCCTCTCAGCATTGTAAAAGGGCTAGCAATGGGAAATACATTTATTGCAGAATTGGTGTGGTTGTTTTATCAACAAAGCATTGTCAAGTGGGGGCATAATTTCAGTCTGAAGTATTTTTCCTCTTCTGGACCATTCTGAAAAGGAAATAAGCGCATTTTAAAAATGAAATCCAAATAGAATGATATCCTACATTACCTGCAAATGTTCAGTTAAAAATAGTGCCATGGGCCCTGTAGCTCACCTGACCACTCAAGGGTGTGTAAGAAGCAGTTTAATTCAAACTAGTAGGGTGTGTAAGAAGCAGTTTAACTCAAGCTAGTTTCACACTTATCACAATGTAAATTGACACCAAGTGGCTGTTTGTAGCATCAGTAGATGCTGACACAGTTGGTTTCTCTTAAGCAGCTGCTCATCCATTACAACACAAAAGCTAAAACATCGATAAAAAAATGTATTTCAAGAAATTAGTATCAGTACACATGAATAGGTCAAGGTCACCACAAGTGCTAAGATCGTCAATGATTCCTGTTCTTTTTCAATATTGACCAAGTGACCATAAATGAACAAAATTAATTTAGTTGTTGCAAATATAGTGCAGTAACATCAAGATTTCAAAGTGTGTATTGTCTGTAGTGACCTTGATATTTAAGCCAAGGTCATCAAAAACCCAGGGACTTTCTTGCATGCCCACTTTTGACCAGTAGCCCAAGGCGAGATTTCAACTTATTACCTCCAGTGACCTTGACATTTAAAACTTTAATTATATGTCATGTATCTTGTTTCACTGCAAAAAAAATTATAAGATAAAAATACTAGGTAAGATGAATTTACTTATTTTAAGACTTAAAACACTTATTTCTATTTCCATTTTTCTTAGTAAGACAAAGAAAGTTTACTTGTTTTGAGGGAGTTTTTACTAGCTTGCCAATAGGGTAAGTAAATTTCACTTGTCAAGTCAAATAGTAACTAGTTTTAAGAAAAAAAACTTTAAAAGAAGTAACTATTTGACTTGACAAGTGAAATTTACTTACCCCATTGGCAAGCTGGTAAAATTACCTCAAAACAAGATTTTTTTTTTTGTCTTACTAAGAAAAATGGTTATAGAAATAAGTGTTTTAAGTCATAAAATAAGTAAATTCATCTTACCTAGTACTTTTATCTTAACATTTTTTGCCGTGTATACCTACTACCTACATAGCAAAATTGAGCTGAATACATGCATAAATGGCTTTCAGATGGTGATTAATGCCATTTTCAAAATGACCACCGAAGCAGCCATATTTGTAATCGGATCGAAAGGCCTTGAACAAACTTTAGTGTCCTCATGGGTAGGAAGATACCTGCCAAGTTTTAGGTTCATTGGCCTAGTAGTTTGGGAGAAGAAGATTTTAAGGTTTCAATGTAACTTTAGAGGGGTCGTATTAAGCTGAAGGTCAAAGGAAGGTCAAGGTTCAAGATACAGATAAACTCGGATTATATGTCATGTATCTTACTACCTACTACCTACATACCAAATTTGAGCCAAATATATGCGTAAGCAGATTTCAAATGGCCAATTATGTGATTTCCAATATGGCCACATTTGAAATCGGATCTAAACGCCTTGAACAAACTTTAGTGTCTTTATTGGTAGGAACATGTTTGCCAAGTTTCAGCTTCATAGGCCCAACAGTTTTGGAGAAGATGTTTACGAACGATGACGACGACAACGATGAACGACGACGAACGACGGACAAACAGGCCATGACATAAGCTCACATCTGACTTTGTCAGGTGAGCTAAAAATGGCAGGCTTAAACTTCTCTGTGAAATAAATGTCTGTGGAACCTTTTGTGAATGATGTATTTATTAGAACTCAATGAAGGCTGTATCTGCTGCTCATTAAAATTATAGTGGG
The DNA here is from genome assembly GCA_029721435.1 of Gymnothorax reevesii. NCBI lineage: Eukaryota > Metazoa > Chordata > Actinopteri > Anguilliformes > Muraenidae > Gymnothorax > Gymnothorax reevesii. The sequence goes on along the minus strand of CM056585.1, from coordinate 71,264,314 downwards.
CAAGGGGATGAGTTAAGCTGGGTAAATAAATATGGTGTACTGTATAATGGGTGCAATGCAATGTGACGTTTGTTGGGATACGGTACAGGGAACTCTTAATTTGAGGGACAGTGTAATTTAGGGTATGGTGTAGGTGTGATATAAGGTACACTATTGTGGAGGCATTGCGCACAACTATGGAGTCCGCTGTAAGGTGGGTATAGTGGAATGTGGAGTATATTGTCGGCTTTGCTGATAAAACGTTCTATCTTCAAAATGATAAACTTTACAGGAGAGCATAAAAAATGTTTTAGAGCCAGTTTTTATAAAAGTCAGGCAGGCAGTGATTCATGACCCCTTCGGATTTGTCCGAATTTTTATTGATGGATGTACAGCGCCCTCCATAATTATTGGCCCCCCCCGGTTAAGATGTGTTAAAAGCCTTAAAATAAATCCAATTTTTATTGCAGAAGCATACTCTCACACCGAAAATTGTAGAAAAATGTAACTTTCAACTCAAGTGAATTTTAAGGGAAAAAAAAAAGTCATGACAGAAATAATTATTTTTCATAAAATCACCTATTCCACAATTATTGGCACCTCTAAGAATTCCTAGGAATTAAATGTAAGTGAAGTATTTCTGTCATTTCTACAGTAGTTTACAAACTTGATCAGAGTATCTAGGAACAGTTAATTAGTAAATCATCACTTCCTGTTTCTCTGGGGTATAAATATGATGTGAGACAGAAGCCATTTTTCTTATCCACTCTTTAACATGGGAAAGACAAACGAACACACCATTCAAGTAAGGCAGATGTGTGTCAACCTTCACAAGTCAGGCAATGGCTACAAGAAAAGAGCCACTCGCTTGCACCTGCCCATATCTACTGTCAGAGGAATCATTAAGAAGTTTAAAACAACTGGAACAGTGGTAAACAAGCCTGGACCAGGACGCAAGGTTATTTTGCCACCACGCACAGCGAGGAGGATGGTAAGAGAAATAGAAAGTTCTCCAAAGCTCACTGTTAAAAAATTGCAACAAATGGTAGCATCTTGGGGTCACTAAGTCTATAAAACAACCATCAGGCGCTATCTACATGCCATCAAGCTGTTTGGGAGGCATGCACGGAAAAAAAACTTTTCTCAGAATCATAAACGCAAACGTCTGGAGTTCGCTAAGCGGTACTGGGACTTCAACTGGGACTGCGTACTTTGGTCAGATGAGACCAAGATAGAGCTTTTGGGGAACAAACACTCCTAAATGGGTCTGGCGGAACACAAAAGATGAGTATGCAGAAAAGTACCTCATGCCCACTCTGAAGTATGGGGGAGGATCGGTGATGCTGTGGGCATGTTTCTCTTCCAGAGTCCCGGGGAACCTTGTTAGGGTGCATGGCATCATGAACTCTTTGAAATACCAGGACATTTTAAATCAAAATCTGGTGGCCTCTGCCCGAAATCTGAACATGGGTCGTCACTGGGTCTTTCAGCGAGATAATGACCCTAAACATGTGGCCAAATCTACACGGAAATGGTTCACCAGACACAAAATCAAGCTCCTCCCGTGGCCATCTCAGTCCCCAGACCTCAACCCCATTGAAAACCTATAGAGTGAGCTGAAGAGGAGAGTGCGGAGGAGAGGATCCAGGTCGCTGGATGATTTAGAGAGATTGTGCAAAGAGGAATGGTTGAAGATCCCTCTTCCTGTATTCTTCCATCTTGTGAAACATTATAGGTGAAGATTAGGTGCTGTTTTGTTGGCAAAAAGGGGTTGTACAAAGTATCAACATCGGGGGTGCTAATAATTGTGGCACACATGATTTGATGTAAAGGAATTATTTCTTAATCTGGGATTTTTATTCCACACTGAATAAATGAACTTGAATTAAAGGTTGGATTTTCCTCTTTTTTCATTGTGGTCCTATATTATTTAGAAAAAAACTGAATTTATTAGAAGCTATAGAACACATCTTAACCAGGGGTGCCAATAATTATTGAAGGCGCTGTATGTCAGAAACGCACAAAAATAACATTTTCTTTCCTTAATAGTGACCGCTTTTTTTTTTTTTTTTTTTTAATTTAAAGGGGGTCCTGGAATATTGGGGTCAAAATAAGCCAAAATGGCAAAATCACCAAAATTAGGTTTTTGAATGCTTGTATTACTGTGCGCCCTGAGTGAGCCAAATTGCAGACCCTATTAAGGATAGAAAATGTCATTTTTGTTAGTTTCTAACACACATCTATCAAAAAAAAAAAACTTCGGACAAATTCGAAGGAGCCATGAATCACCCTCTAATAGAAATCTGCGTGACTCTTAGAAAAACTGGCTCTTAATTTTGCATGTAAGAGTGCAGTTGGGCTGTGTTCGGGTAGGATGACCGCTTTCCTTCCAAGAATGTATCCAATCAATGAAATTTTGTATTTTGCAATGTTGTAGACCTACGAGTTTTTGTTTCTTATCAAATTGGAGATACAAGGTTTTATCAGCAGGCCGACGATATGGTCATGTAGAGTGTTATGGGGTATGGTGTGATGTGAAATACACTAATGTAGAGTCCGCAATATGAACAGGGTACTATGTTATGTTGTTTAATGTAATGTCGGCTAAACAGTCGCGGAGTATGGTGTAGTTCAGGACATGGTGTTATGTGGGGTGCAGTATACTCACGTTCTTGGGCTTTCAGAGTGGAGTGCACTCCGCTGTCTCTCCATACAGGGGATTGGGGATGGACACTAACGCAGGTCTCTCTTCCTCCTGTACATGGGAACCTTCATCTTCATCATCCTCTTCCTCACGCTGCACCAGTGGTGGAGACAAGAGGTCTCAATTTGGAACCGTGAGCATACCGATGCACAGCGCGTATGTTCAACATGACAAGTTATGTCTCAAGCAGTGCAGAAGGGCTTTCTTACTCTGAAGTAGTGGAAGTGGTAGGGGTCCTTCTTGCGCTTGAGGAAGTAGAAGACCAGTGCAGCGCCTGTTCCTATGAGCAGGCATATGGAGAGCAGGAGAACTACAATCCCGGAGCCCAGAGGAACCATGCTGGAGCTGACTGCTGAAGCCACCTGGACAAATGGATGTGAGCCTGTCAGATCCCCAGAATCTGACCCTGGCATGTCCATGGCAATGCTATGCTGTCAGAACAGCCACACAGTCTATCATCTGAGATTCTGTAAGAATGTCCTCTTTCATGTGCTGGGTCCTGACTATGTTACAGGGAAATGGAGGGGGGGAAAATGACGGTAAAGAAGTAAACCGCATTCCCACTTCATTACCTTTGTCCCAATGCCCATGCAAAGCCCTGCGGTCCTCCTCAAAGTGGGCATTTATGTGATGTAAGAAGTGGGGACGTCTAGCCCACACTTGCAGCCTATGGCAAATGTTATGGAATCACCTCACATAGAGGATATTCATCCAACTTTTACTTCATAGCAAATAAGCAAATTATGGGTATGGCGTAAAACAATTTTTGTTTATTAGTTTAACATTCAGGCTTCATGAACCACACCTCAAACAAAATAGATTTAATTATTTTAATTAATAACAATTTTTAGGAAAAGATTTTAGAGTCAATGTGAAAAAATTATGGGCTCACCAACGAACAATCAAAATTAGTATTATGTTGATCTCCTCGAGCTTTTATTACAATTAATTTTTTGAGGCACGGACTTCTCTAATGAACAACCGTATTCTCCATCAAGCCAGTTCAAACTTTTTCCAATAGCAATTGACTGATCAGCTTTTCAGGATGGGGCCTTGTCATGGACCATTTTTTATCCCCCCGGCATAGAATGCGGGGGGATATGGGCATTGCCTCGTCCGTCTGTCCGTCCGTAATCATTTTGTTTCTGGAGAAGAGCTCGGAAACTATGCAAGATATCAGCACCAAACTCGGTATGTGTATTCTATGTACACTCTAGATGTGCCTTTTGCTACTTTGGAAATTTCGGGATTCCTATTTTTGTCGTTTCCATGGAAACAAATGTGGACTTAATGCTCATCAGCCCTAGTTTGTTTCTGGAGCACGACTCAAAAACCGTTCAATATATCTTACTGAAACTTTGCATGTGTATTACTCACATACTGAAGTGGTGCTTTTTGATATGTCCAGATTTCTGAAAATCTTTTTTTCATTTCCATGGAAACCAGATGCATTTGGACTCTGTACAGAGATAGGTTCGTCTCCGAAACACAATTCAAAAACTGTTCATTACATCTTACTGAAATTTTGCATGTGTATTACCCACAAACTGAAGCGGTGCCTTTTGATATTTTCAGATTTCTGAAAAAAAAATTGTTTCAATGGAAACAAGTTGGATTTGGACTCTGTTCAGAGATGGGTTCATTTCCGGAGCAGAACTCAAACACCGTTCATTATATCTTTCTGAAACTCTGTATGTGCATTACCCAAGTACTGAAGTGGTGCCTTTTCATTATTTCAGATTTCTGAAATTATTTATTTTTCCTTTCCATGGAAGCGACATGGATTTGGACTCAGTCGCAGGGCTAGGTTTGTTTCCGGAGCAGAACTAAAACACTGCTCATTAATGACCCTTGTTTTTTGTATTGCCAACATGTGCTTCATAGTCTTTGCTAGCTGTTGCCAGTACATACCTCCAGACCATTCCAGAGGAAAATCACCTCAACATTGAAGGTGTAGGATTGACATGATAATCAGGGGCTGGGGGATATGTCATCTTCTGATGACTCTTGTTTAGTCTCACCATACATCTTCAGATGCATTGAGATCCAGACTGTTCGCTGGCTGTGTCATTGAGTTGACATGGCTTTCATGAAGAAAAGCTTTTCCACTCAATGCTCCATGGCAAGATGCATTGCCATCATGAAAAATGACTTCATCATTATCAAACCCATTTTCTATTGATGGAATCAGAAAATGGTCCATAATTTCAGATTGCCATCTCCCCTGGAACTTTACGTGACATGCAACCCCATATCATAAATGAAAAGAAATATTTGCTTTTTTCTTCAAGCAGTAATCTTTTTATGTTTCATTAGAATGACACCAGACAAGTTTCAGCATCATTGCCTTGGCCACTGTGGAATTGACATTCTTCTCTGAATACCACTTCCATCCAATAACACGTAATCCATGGTTGCCTCTCATAAAGACACTGTAACCTTGCTTTCTTTTGTGTTTGCTCTGGTTTTCGTTTGGCTTTTCTGTATGTAAATCCCATTTCATTCAGACGATTTCTTAGAGTCCTGTCACAAACAGACTACTGTTTCTGCCTGTCTGACTTTCATTTGCTTTTTGTGCTTTTTCTATTTTCAAGGTATGTAGCTTAGAGTTTTCTGCCCGGACACATTGACATCTTTTGTGGTCGACCCATATGTTTTCCTTTTATAAATTTCCATTAAGTTCATACTGACGCCAACTTTTAGATACAGCTGACTGGGAATAACCATCATTTGCCACTTTCCAAATAGAATTTCCTTCTTGGAGCAGTTTTTTGATCCTTTCCGTTGTTGCATTTGGCGGCTCTTTTGTTGGTGTTCTTTAAAGGTCAGCAAGCACCCTGTTAACTGCTGAGTAGTTTGCTTATTCAGATTTGTGCTGGTATTTCTTTTGGAAATGCCAATAACAAGGTGATTACATAATTTATACTCAGTGTTGAGTGATTCCACATTTTTCCTCTACTTTACCCTTTACAGGGCACTAAAAAAAATACCCTAAGAAACTGACTAAAAAGTACTGAGCGTTGGCCGTATGTTCATAAATAGTTTTACCATCACTTGCTGTAGACTTAGGTGAAAAGGGCGTATGATCAAATATGACCTCACCTCCAAATTTTTTGGTTTTCACACAAAATTTCTCTGATTTATAGAAATCCTACACAAACAACACCTATCTCTACTTTAAGCAAACCTTTTCAACTTTTTAATGGGTGAGTTTTCATCATTTTTCTTTCCTTAGTAATGATGTTAGGTCCTTGTTAGTGGGACTGGGTAAGGGCGCACAACCGCACCGTGAGAGGTCTGGAGAAGAAAAGAAGTTTGATACGCTGTAGGCCACTGCTGATTGGTCAAGCACCCTGATGTCACTGCCTGTGATATTGCCTAATTTTCTCTCATTGACTGGGAGAAATCGCCACTGGTCTACTGCCTCACGGAGAGGAATGGGGGCGCCACTTTTGATGCTGATTGAAGTTACCAAATATGGTTCCTCGCCCGATAAACGGCTAATTGTGAAAAAAAAATACCATTAATTAATAATCAAATTTATTTGAAATCTGTTTTATGAGACCTGGAAGTTAAGCTGAACAAAAAATATTTTCTGTCATATCTGTGATTTCCACCCTGGAAGGAAGTAAAAAATCTGGATAAACATCCCACACGTGTTGTGATTTCATGCTTTATGCCAGGGGTTGTATATGGAGTGAATCACAGTTTTCATAGCAGAATTTGGACAGACTTGTGTACGCCACTCCCCTCTAGCTGGGAAAGTGCCGCTCATTCTTGCATCACTCCTACTTGATTCCTGTTATCGTGTAAAACATCATCGTAATACTGGACTTTTGCATAATGGTCTTCAGCGAAGTGCATTTTGAAGCAGACTTGCAGGAGGAGTGTAATGGCGTGCTCTGGAGAACGTTTATGGAACAGCATTACACATCCGGCAGTCTAGTGCACCCATGCTGGTATGAGCAATTGAGGGGCACAAGGACAGAAGTTTGAGTTTTGGAACAAGACCATCGTGTGCATCAAATGGGGCAATGGTTATTGGGGTGTGTTTTGTTGGGTGTGTGGTTATAATGCATAAGGTGGTATAAGCTCAGTGGGAAAGGGTATTTTTGAGGTAATTCATTGCTTGTGCTTGTACTGTGGAGGGTCTGTGAATTGCTGATAGCTTGACAGGAAGTGGAATGTATTGCCGCTCACTTACATCAGGGGGTGGGGCTTTCAGTGGTCCCTCAATCACATGGATAATTCCATTGGTTGCAGGTATGTCCCAGTCTATGATTTTCTGGCCATTCACCTGTTTAGATGGCAGGGAGACCTGTAGGGGAGTGACACAACTTCACACGCTAAAGCTTATGTAAAGTTTATAAAGAGTTAGACTACATAAATCCATTTCAGGATTTGTCTCTTGTCATAAAAGTATCTGCCTGCAGAGGACAGTAGTGAACAGCAATTCCTTAGTCTCTGCTAAAGGAGTAGCATTTATTCTAATTATGCATGTCTAGTCAAAGGGGAGATGGAAGGCACAGAATTCCTTTCTGAAGGAAACAATTTTAATCAACCCACAGTATCCCCCATGCATGGGAGCGGATGAAACACAACAAAAAACTCAACTGATGTGAAATTACTCTGGTTGCTATGGCAATGGATCCATCTTAAAAATCCTTTGCTCTCCTGGTCTCAATTTTTAAGCAAATCTTTTCAAATATTGTGTGAGTATGGGTGAAGTTGATTGCACCACCTTGCATGATGTAAAAAAAAAAAGAAGCTTAATATTACCTAATTTGAGGATGCTGAGTAAAAAAAAACTGTAGTTTTTTTTCCCAAAAAATTAGGATGAAGATTTTCCTTATACATCAGCTTTTATGCGGTGATTAAGAACAGTAACAAATGCTGTTTGGGTGTAATGAAACACCCACAGCTGTGGCAGAAAACATCTGGATCATGTTTGCATTTTCCCCCCCATCAGTCTCCATATTACTAAACCCGGATTAGGCATAAAATAACGTCTTTGGAATTTTTCAAATATGAAAATTCAGTTGAGAACTGAACAAACAGTTCTCATCTGACTTAGGGGATGATGGAAATCATGTCTTTTAGGCAGTTTTTTTGATGATTAAGGGATGATATGACTTCTTAACCTTACAGAATGTTGTCGAGTGACAACGCTATGAAATGCACATCACATAATGTAAGAAAATGTGACGTGCTAGAGCAAAACAGACACCATTTTTGGAATAATCTCCCCCAAAATTTGTACAAAACATTAACTGGATTTTAATCAGCAAAAATGATGCAGGGCAGTGTTGTCTGCGCAGCTCATCTCACTTATATACCAAGTCTTGCTCAGGACAAATTCCATTGACTTATAATTACAAATAATAATAAGCAGAAATAATTTGTGATTTGTTAACTGCCATTCAGTTTAGTAGCGCATTCACACATTTGTGTGAGTAAAAAAGTGTTTTTAAAAAACAGACAAGCAATATTCACCTAATAGAATAGATAAAAAAAGGACTCTAAAATAATGCATATGTATGTTTAGGAGAGTATAAAAATTTAGCCTAAGTATTTTAAGATCACTTTACGCCGATTGACTGTTAATTATATGTCCGTTGGATTCTTTGAGTACGGGCCAGACTCACGCTGCTTGAGATGGTGCTGGCAGCCAATATGGTCACTGACAGGTTGTATCCCAATTGCGATTGAACAACAGTGCCTTGCTCCAGATTATCGTAGAGATGAAGGCTGTTGTTGGCGGAAATATGGTACTGCAGATCTCTCCATGATAAAGTCTGAAACCATTTCAACATCATTATGCAGTGAACTTGCAGGGAGGACGCTGCGTGGCTTGTGTTTGAGTGGAAGACAGGCATGTGAAATGTATTGTGTTTCAGTAAAAAGGAAACGTATCAAATGGTCAGTGTTTTAGTAGAGTTGAAATGTGTTGAATGGTCTGTGCTCCAGAGAGAGGGAAATGGTTACTTGGTTTCTGGTGAAGCCAGAGTCCAGGGGAACAAAGAATGTGACAGAGGCAGAGGGGGTGGACAGGAGGTCCAATACTGCAGCCCCCTCCTGAAAGGAGCTTCCCAACTGCAGCAGTGTCTGGAGGAACAGTCATTCAGACTCATCATTCTGAAAACAAGGCTCTCAAACTTGGGACTAATTATTATGAGAAATGGCAACTTAAACTGATCATTCTTAGTTAAGGGTTGAAAAAACTGTCCACCATGCCCAGCGTACTGTGTTAAAGGCTTTCCAACTTTTTGTGTTAATCGTCAAGAAAGACAACAAGACAAACTATAATCTGGAGAAACCGTCAAATGCCTTGCAAATCAAGTAGGAATATCCCTAGATCAACCCCGCATAAGTGACTTTTGTGTTCGCAGACTGAGAGAAGTTTATAATTGATGTGCTTACAGTGAGGATCATAATGAAGTGGCTCGATTGGGTATTTGATAGAAATGTACTCACTGTGTAGAACATGGAGAAGTTGGTGCTGGCAGCCAGAACACTGGCTAAGTCTCCGTTGCAGAACTCCCCATTACCCACATATTCGGGTCCGCAATCACAGGACACCTCTACGAAAATTCAATGCATGGTATCCATGACAGTGCCGTCTTGTGAAAGGGTATTTGCTCCTTCCTGATTTCTTTTATAATTGTCACGCTTAAATGTTTCACATCAAATAATTTTAAAGACAAGCCAAGCAGACAAACAAAAAAAAGTTTATAAATGATTTCACTTCTTGAAGAAAAAAGCTATCCAACTCAACCTGTCCTTATGTAGGAAGGAAAAAAATATATACAACCCCAATTCAGAAATAGATGGGATGAAGTGTAAATTGTGAATAAAATCAAAATGACTTTCAAAATCAAAATGAAATGACTTTCAGATCACATGAGCCAATATGTCTTGTACAATAGAACATAGATAACATTTCAAATGTTGAAACTGAGTCATTTTAAATTTTTATCCACAAAATGAGCTTATCTCAAATTTTCTGGCTGCAACAGGTCTCAAAAAAGTTGGGACACAGGCAAAGAAGGGCTGAAAAAGCAATTAATATACTCAGCAACAAAAGTTTCTGTGACACCAATATTGTTAATTATTTTTCATAACGCAATTATTAAATTGTCATACATGGTGATATCAGACTGAAACAGTACACGTAAACACAACATTGAAATGGAAATCATGAAAATGCGAGAAAATGACTTTGCACGTGAAAATGTGCGTAAATCATGCTAGTGGATGGCAATAAAAGAGGAGAATTTTTGGAATGTTCACATTGTGCCTGATGAACGACGGAAGCATCACTTATCAAAAACACAGCCATTTCGGATCAGGAACTCTACCCTCTAAATGCCAAGACTGTCTGAAAATGATCGGTGGAGGGCCATTGGGATGATTGAATCCGGAACCTCGCAGAGGGAAGTTGCTCATCGCCTGAATGTCCACCGAAACACCATTTGGAACTTATGGCAACGTCATCAGCAGACAAGACATGTCAGAGACCGTCCTCGCAGCGGCCGTCCACGAGTAACCACTCCCAGACAGGACAACTGGATTCGAACAACCCATCTCCGAAATCGATTCCAACCTGCAACCATAACTGCGAGAACGATACCTGGTTTGAGGCGACTGTCTGCACAGACAATCCGTCGCCGTCTCCGTCATTTTGGCATTGTCCCACGTCGGCCAGCAAGACGTCCAATACTCACAGTACAACACCGACGACTGCGTCTACAGTGGGCACAACAACATCGACGGTGGATCCAACGTCAGTGGGATCTTGTACTCTTCACTGATGAATCAAGATTCATGCTTAACCGATGTGATGGTCGTTTACGTGTATACCGTCGACGTGGAGAACGTTATGCCAACAACTGTGTTCAGGAATTTGATCGTTTTGGAGGTGGTAGTGTCATGATTTGGGGAGGGATCACGGCTAGAAACGGAACAGATTTGCTTGTTATTGATGGAAATCTGACAGGTCAAAGATATCGCGATGAAGTGCTACGGCCATTGGTGGTACCGTTTTTGATGCAACATGGTCCCGGAATAACGCTGCAACATGATAACGCCAGACCACACGTTGCAAGGATTGTACAGCAGTATCTGATGCAACAACATGTCAATGTCCTCCCATGACCAGCCAGATCCCCAGACATGTCCCCAATCGAGCATCTTTGGGACGAGATGGATCGACGTTTGCGGCGGTTGGATAACCCGCCAGCTACACTCCAGGAATTGCGACAACGTCTACGTCAGATTTGGAATGACATCCCACAGCAATTTCTGGCACATCTGATTCGGTCCATGCGCCGGAGATGCGTTGCTTGCATCATGGCACGAGGAAGTCACACCCGGTATTGAAGTGTGAAGGTCACAATTGGTTAGACGTCAGACAAGTGCTTCATGACGCATGAAAATTACATTTTTCGTTTTGAGTGACGTTGGCACTGAAAAGTCAGTGTTTCTCCTGTTAAATAAACATATTGATTGCATTGAGATCTTTGCGTGTCATTTATAACATACACATAAATGGTGTCACAGAAACTTTTGTTGCTGAGTATATATAAGAGAATCAGCTGAAAGCACATTTAGCAAGCAATTAAGGTAACTGGCATCAGGTGTCTAATATGACTGACTATAAAAGGGATGTCTTGGAAAGCTCAGCTGTGCAAATCTTTTACAGGTAGGGAGTTCTGTGATTACTCTAACAAGTAGGACAGGCGCGGTGAACACCTGATTTACTTTCTGCACAAAAATGCATTAAAAAATGTAACAATTGCACTATTTCAAATTACTCTAATTCGTTGACCAGCACCTGTAAACAGAAGTTCATGTTCAAAAATCCCTCCAATGTGGCTAAAATAAAACAATTCTGCAAAGAAGATGAGGCCAAATTTCCTCCACTGCGATGTGAAAGACTATGAAAGAAATAGTGCCACTAATCACAAATGTTTGATTGCAGCTGTAGCTGCCAATGGTAGTGCAATAAGGATAATAAATATTTCCCCATGAGTGATATAGGTTTTGAATCGATCTTTCGAAATCATTATTTAAAAGCTGTATTTTGTGTTGTCTTTGAATGATAATAAAATTAGTTGGATGATCTGAAACATTTAATTATGATACATAAGCAAAATAGAAGAAATCTGAAAGGAGGCTTTCTTAACAGCACTATCAATTTAACCCTTAATAAAATGAAAGCAGTTGCAACACTACAAGTAACCATAATCACTAACTTCTTTCTCAGTAATACTTTTGGGTTCATGATCTTAAGTACCCTGCCTGGCCCCAAAAAAAAAAAAAAGAGAATTGGGTTGAGAACTGCTGAACACCTTATTAACCCCATTGAAAGTCTTACGGAGTTGCAAGAGAAGACTTTGAGGACTGGTTTGACTCTCTTGTCCTTAAGACAAGATCTCATCCAAAATTAAAGCAACTCTGGACTGAAATAAATGTTAAAATTGTATACGGTTGTTAGCCATGGTGAATGTACATTCAAAGAAATTTTAGAGAGTGTGACTGTTTTTTTTTTCTCCCTTTTTTTGGCCAGGCAGTGTATATCATAGGAGTGTTCTCAACAGAGTATTCTTTGGTTGGGGTAACAATCACTGATGGTGACCAAAAGCAGTGGAGTACCAGAACACCCACTTATAATTTTAAGAAAAAAATGAAACGGGGGAGGAAAAAAAATCACCTTTCAAAGGAATATAGAGTCATGACGGGAGTACCTTTGTCTCTGAAGCATAATAACTGCTCCATCTTTGACTATGTCACAGTAATGACTGTGGTATGTTTGACTCTTTGGCAGTAATGACTGCAGTACCTTTCACCCTGTAGCAGTATGCATCGTACAAGCTGCTGTTGTCCACAGGACTTTTGAGCACCACGCCCACTTGGTTGTTTCCACAGATCAGAGAGGGAAAGCGAGTGGGGAACCCCACCTGCCCCCCTTCCAGCCAGCCTGCCAAACACAGGTGCATCCCCATCTGCAGTAACACATCAACAGTCTCAAATATAGTTTGTGTAATGAAGAATCACCATCAATGAGTGTCCCTGGAACAGTGCGCCTATCAGAGAGTCTTGAGCATCAGGTCTCTCATGTTGTAACCTTTATTTATACAGGTAGTCTCATTGAGACTCGAGGTCTCACTCTCAAGAGAGACCAGTTTCAGACAAACATACAAGAGAGCGGCGTGGCTCAGGAGGTAGAGCGTGTAGTCCAGGAATCAGAAGGTTCCTGGTTCCTGCTCTCCTCCAGAGATCGAGTTGAAATGTTGTTGAGCAAGACAAGACCCCAAACTGCTCCTGATGTGCAGGCTGGCACCTTGCATGGCAGCCTCTGCCATCAGGGTGAATGAGAGGCATTATTGTAAAGCGCTTTGAGGTCATGTGACTAGAAAAAGCATTATATAAAAAATGCAATCGAAATGCAAATGCAGAACAAACAACAAGTAGTTTCGGACAGACAGAAATACAGTATTGGCACAGTAGAGTAAATTTAATACATGCAACATCAGCGTGCCAATGCGAGGTTTCCAGAGTTTCCAGAGATTTTTCAAGTGCCCTTTAACCTTTACTATTATAACACCAGTTTTACAGGTTTAAAATCCCCCAATCCCCTAATGCAGAGTGTCTGTGAAATGATATGTCTATAATGTACTGTTGTGTTCTTAGATAATATGGCTACAATACACAGAGTGTCTGTCTCCAGCTAACATTGTGAGTCTGTCTTTAAAATGGTCTGTCATGCAGTGTTTCACTGCATTCTTGTGGAGCTCACGTGCACTGTTACCTGCTGGGCCTGACTCAGCTGTGTGACAGTGGCCAGGGTGGCTTGTTCGGCCTCGCAGGCAGCCCGGGCCTGTCTGTAGTTCAGCCTGTACCTGCCCTCAGGTGCAGTCAGGTGGAACACTCCTGCAGTGCTGTCTGGGACAGAGTGAAAGACTTTTCTCAACTGAAGCACAATGAAGCCCTTTTCTCTTCTTAAGCAGATGATCACACATTTATCAACTGAAGCAGAGTGAAGCTCTTATCTCTATTTAAGCAGATTATAGAACATTTCTCAAATGAAGCAGAGTGTAGCCCTTTTCTCTGCTGTTGCAGATTATAGCACATTTCCCTTCTGAAGCAGATTGTATCCCTTTTCTGAAGCAGATTTCAGTGCATTTCTACTGAAGTGGAATGAAACCCTACTCTGTACTGAAGCAAATTATGGCAAATTTCTGTTCTGAAGCAGACTGATGCCCTTTTTCTCAGCTGAAGCAGATTATTGCGCATTTCTCCACTGAAGCAGACTGACGCCCCCCTCTCAGTTGAAGCAGTTTGTTGCACTTTTCTCTACTGAAAGAGGTTAGTACTTTTCTCTACTGAAGCAGAGTGTAGCACTTCTCTGCTGAAGCACAAGTCTTACAGATCCCTTGCTCCCGGTGCCAAAATTATGATGAAATGCAGACTTGCTGAGTCTCACCATGGAAGTGCAGGTCCTGACAGCGAGCTTTAGGGTCACAGCCTCCATTTTCCTCCAGACAGCGATCCACAGGGGAACCTTCGCCGGCTGTACACCGGATTCCATCACCCGTGTACCCCGGCAGACACTCACAATCCCTCTCATTCTGCATGTCAGTGCAAGAGGGTCAGGGTTTATCAGCTATGTTTATCAGCTATGTTTTCAGGTGTACTTATGCATGTGAAAATCAGTTTGCGTATGGCGACGTACTGGGCCTGTGAAAATGCAGGTGGCGAACAGACTGCAGCCCCCATTCACCTCCTGCACACACCTGTTTATGGGGGAGCAGGTGAGGCCATCTCCTGTGTATCCAGGCAGACAAGAGCAGCTGACCTGTACGCCATTTTGGACACAGCTGGCATGGGGGTTACATCCACCGTTATATTCCCGGCACAGATCAGGAGCTGTTCATTCAAACCAGTGTTTTAGCATAACTCCTTTCCTATTATGACACCAGTTTTAAAGGTTTTAATTGGTAAGCTGTAGCATGCTTGACCCCGAGGATAACAATATTGAGACCAACAAAAAGTAGTGCAGTGACAGATGTGAACTAAAAGCAGGGAATGCTGAATTTACTGGTGTGTGTGTGTTCATATGAATAAGCTAAATAAGTTTTTGCTCATGTGTGCATATATTTGCGTGCAGACGTGAGTGTACATGCGTGCAAGTATTTATGTGTGTGTTCGTGTCACACCTGTGCAGGTTCGACCATCCCCCTCATATCGAGGTTCACATTGGCACTCATTCCCTGGCTGGCAAACGGCCTTCTGGTGGCATTTTGGGTTACAGGTAGGCTTTACCTCTGTAGGACAATCAGATCAAACAATTGTAATGATTTATCCCATCTCACTGTGTGTTTTGATGTACTGTAAGACCATGTGTTTCTACTGACCACATATCATACACAAGATGCACTGGGTTGAGCTAGGTCAGAAATCTTGCGCAGAGGTTGAGGTGCAATATTGGGTTATCCCACTCAGTGTTGGTTGGAACTTTGTCGGTCTTTTCACCGTTGCTGCAGTGTTGCAGTAATGCAGTGAAGTATTGAGTCATCCAGTGCAGTGTGGAGTTGTGCATTTTTGGGGTATCCAGTGAGGTATAGAATTATTCAGTGCAGTGAGGGTTTGTGGAGTTTTGGGATATCCAGTGCAGCATTAGGTTGAATAAGGTTAAGTTATCCAGCACAATACTGGGTTGTGCACTGCTGGGTAATCCAGTGCAGTATTAAGTTACCCATTTTGTTCTCACAGCCTGCACCCGTCCAGCCCTCCTTACAGAAACAGCTGCCATCCCCCTCGAGACCCTCATCACACCTGCCGTTCTCAGTGCAAGAACATGCTACAAGGAAAAAAAGATAATACATACTTTAATCCTTAGATTTTAAACTTTGCATCACTGTCAGATCGAGAATTTTTTTGTTTTTCATTGTCTGAGCAATGAGCCAGCGCATTTAGGTTTCATTGCGGGCATGTATGTGTACGACTTTAAAGCTGTGCAGTCAGGCCAATTGTGTGTAAGCATGCGTAAGGTTCTTGCCTGTGCAGTTGGGCCCATATCGGGCAGTCTCACACAGTTCACAGGCTGTGCCCTGGAATCCTGGATAACACTTGCACTTCCCCGTGCCCTGTTCCCCATCCTCACAGTCTCCATGGTTACTGCACGGGGCTTCCAGCCCTCCAGGGCACACTAAAACAAAATATAACACAATACATTTCATCGCGACAACACACTTACTACAATGCAAAACACCACCCTGCAGCAATTCACTGCAACAGTACACACTGAAAGAAAACACTGCACACTGCAAAACTACACACAACAACACAACTCAACACACTCTACTCAAACACGACACAACACACCGCAGCATGACTTGTAAATGTTAACACAGCCAAAACTACATACTAGAATACAACACAACGCACAGCAAAACTAAACTGGAACACCAAACACAGTAATAAAACAATCTGGAACGCAACACATCAAACCGCTTTACAATACATTGCGACGCAACGCAAAACAGTGCACCACAATGTAACACACTGCTACACGACATAACACATTAACACATACACTCTCCCATAGTGATTTTTTTTACTCCTTACAGCAGTCTGGTCTTACTCTGACCATCTTTCCCATAGTTATTCTTACCCCAATATGGTCTCACCTTGACAATCTTGCCAACAGTAATTCCTATAGCAGTGAGGTCTCACCCTGACAGTGGAGGTCTCACCTTGACAGTCTCTTCCGTAGTGATTCTTACAGCATTGTGAGCTCCACTCTAGCAGAACACACTCTGCACTGCACCCTGTGATTGGGGTTCTGAACTTGGTTTCCATATCCGTGTGGTAGCTCCGGTATTGAAATGAGTTGGGTAGCTGGCAGTGGATGACTTTGCCCTGGGGACACAGTAGCAGCTGTGTGAATGCCCCTCGGACTTAAAATCTGGCCGCTGTTAGATATGTGAACTTTGTAGAGGAATGGAGAGGTGTGTACCGTGAAGGTCCCATACCAACAACGAATGGGCAGCGAACAGGTCCTACATGAGCCCTGAGACAAAAAAAAAAAAAAAACACAGTCAAACTAACTGATGGAATGGGCCACAGAAATAGAAACACTTCATTAAAAATGTAAAAAAAATAAATCTGAAAATATTCAAAAACAGCTGCAGCTTAGTATGGAATTATTTGGACAAAGACATAATTTTTGTCATTTGCCTCTGTACACCAGATATGAAACCATCAAGATGTGATTACAGTGCAGACTTTCAGTTTTAATTCAAGGCTTTTCACAAATGTCCGCACCAGCTGTTAAGGAATTACAACCATATTCATACATAGCCATTTTCAAACGTCATTGGATAAACTAACACAATTATAAACATGAAGTTTATTTTAAATGCTTGGTTGGAAATCCTTTGCACCTTTGCAGTCTATGATTGGCTGAAGTCTGAGCCTATGAACATCACAAAATGCTGAGTTTCATCCCTTGAGATCCTTTTTGTCAGGCCTTTACTACAGAGGTATTCCATAATAAGCGAGAGCCTTCCAGTTGATGACATGGATTTGCACAGAGTTTGCACAGGGTGGGAATCATGTCCTCAGGAATGAATTATATAAATTTTAGTTGCATTATTCAACTGGAGGCGTCTGGTAATCCCCTGTACGAAGGGGATGGGGGCGGGGGGATCTTTTATTGAAAATCCAATAGGAGCATTTTTAAAGCTACAGAGCACAAAGTTCCAATGGGCCAAGGCTTATAAAATTTACTGTGTGAGCAGGCAAACTTGTTTTAAACGGTACTTTCTAAGCGGCACTGGAATGGTCATCAACTTGCGCACTTACAAGTGTGGTCGAGAAAAAAATGTAGCATTGGCCACACGTAAAAGTGCGAATAACGTCGGCCTTAATAAATTCAATTTATAGATCCATACTTTTCTCTTCTAATCCTTCTGGATAGTTTTTATTGGTCTCATCTGTCTAAAGAATCTATTTCTAAAACTGTTCAGACCTTTTTTTTTTTTTTTTACATGTTTTGTGGCAAGGTCTGGCCTTTCTGTTCTTTAGTGTTACCTGTGGTTTGCAGCTTGTGGTAAACTCTCTGTATTTGCGTTTATGAAGTCGTCTCTTGATTGCAAATTTTGTCAATGATGCGCCTACCTCCTCAAGAGTGTTCTTAACCCAGTTGGATGTTGTGATGTGGGTTCTTCTTCTCCAAAGACAGAATTCTATGATCATCCACCTTCATTTTCTTTTGTGGTCTTCCTGGTCTTTTGGTGTTGAGCTTTCATGTACATTTCCTTCTTTTCAGAATGTACCAAACTGTTCATTTTGCCACTCCTAAATTTTTCTTCATCTGTATTATAGTTTTGTTTTGCTATCTTTCTGACTAATGACAGCCTCTTTCATCTGCATTGACAGTTCTGTCAACAGAATATCGAGAATTCCCACGAATGGTGACCAAAAACAAGTTCAACACTTGGAACATGCTCTAAGTTGCTTCATCACCTGGCCCCTCCCCTAGGGGGCCAGGTAAAGCAATGATCATGTCTTTGTGTGTGTGTGTGTGTATGTGTGTGTTTCTGTCAGTCAGTCTGTCAGCACGTGGCTGGGGCCAGGTCTGCTATCTCTGATTGCCTTGTTTGTAATGTAATAATGAGAGAACAGGCCACACCTGGTCATGAAACGGACTGTCAGACAGTTGTCCAATTATCTTTGAGCCCCTGAAAATGGAGCACTATGCATAAAAATGGCAATAATTCCTCAATGGCTAAGGCAAGATATTTATGAGCCCCTTGAATTAAAGCTGTAAGTCAGCACTTTAATCACATCTTGATAGTTTTGTTTCAAATCAAAATTACAAAAATTGTGTTATTGTCGCGATACTTCCATACGCAATTGTAAATGCATTAGATTTGCTTAAGAAATACTACTCTTGTAGTTCAGACCGTAAACCAAAATCAAGAGACCAACCATGATCTTCTTTTCCACCTGGACGTCACAGCGAGCTCCCAGTCCCGGAGGCTCCAGTAGCTGATCGATTCCATGTGCAATTCCACCGTCAAACTCCAGTTGAGGTGCAATGATTTTTGCATTTCCATCATCAATAATTATACCACCCTGATGGGAAATAGTAAAAAAAAGCTTCTGTCATAAAACATCAGACAATTGCAACAAATCAAGTTTCAGAAAAGAAAAACTCACAATTAGACGTCAGAATTTACAGGAGAGGACCAAAAGGTCACCACGGCCACAGCCCGAGCATGCCTGTCTAAGGACACCGATGTTATGTCAGGGTTTTTGAATGCTGGCACCGCATTTCTGTGATTTCTTTTTTCTACAACTATGGTGAGGCTTCATGATCTCAAGTGGCAGCACCATGACCACATATTTACCAGTGCGTAATCATAGCCACATCGGAGCTGCTAAAAGTTTCACTACTTATTGAGCTTGAAAAATATTAACATAAATATTAAAAGTATTAACTGCCGACTTTGTACTGCATGAAGCACAGCTGTACTTGACGTCCACATCAAATTTTCCTGCCAACTATCTGTGATTACCAAGTGTTTTATCCAAGAGAGGACAGCATGAACTTTCCACAAATAATTGAGCAAAATTGATTGGGTCTCCAGAAAAAAAGTATGCAAACCCTTGTATGATAGCAACATAGGTCACATCTCCTCAACTTTGCGCATTTGAATTACACGTGTGCATTGAAAAAAAAAAGTGCAACCAAACGAAACTCAGAAGTGTTCACGGTACTTTTACGGGATGTAAAAGCAGTGGGAGTAAATCCAAATGGGACTGGACAGGAAGGTTCCCTGAACCGGACAGCATTGATTCTCAGTTGGAGGAGTTCATGCATGGGGAGTCTTTCTTCTCCCTATGTAAGTAGGCTTACTGTTGCTTGGAATATTTCAGTTACTTAACTAGCTATCTTTCATTTTTCCATTTTCTACCACTTCCATGATTGTCATACTGTTGCAGTTAGTCACACTGGTTATTATCACTAGTCGTCAGGCTCAGCTAATAATACTGACTACAATGGCATTTTGCTCAATGTTTTCAGTATGTATACCATTTTACGCAAACAGCTTGAGAACTTCAGTATACCTGCAGTTATGTTCATTGCACTGATTTCTGGAGAAGCATATTGCCTACTTTTTCCCGATGGTGGAATAGTCTCTGTACACACAAGGTATATTTTCAGACATGACTGCATTAGTGAGTTTTACATGCTCCTTATAAGGCATGGAAAGTGTTTATACAAGCTTGCTGTTCACGTGTGTGGTAGCACTAGCAGGTCAGCTAAATGGGGCTGAGTCAAAGGAGTATTGTTTCTGAAAAGGCTGTTCGGGGAAGAAAGTGCAGCGTGTTTTGCTGCAGCGGAAGAAAGCTGAACAACATGCTGCACAAGTGTTGCTCTTGTGATGTCCCTCTCAGCTTTGAGGCAGATCGCATTAGTTTTATCAATTGGCATAACCTACAGATGCATGGGGCACTGCAGTACTCAGTATTTATCCCGGCGTACCTTTGTAGCGCAGATAAAACGAGGAGACTCAAGGAAAAAAAAGTTTGTTCGGGCGCCAGGCAGCCTTCAACTGCCAACTAAAGAATTCCTTTATCCATTCCACAGCAGGAATAACTAGAAACAAGCAAACAGGCAATCATTTTTTTTTTTTTTTTCCATTTGGCATAACTCAATATATATTTTGAGGATCAATCATCAATTTAGAAACAACATCATTGAATGCTTTCGAAAATAAAAAAAAAATAATGATAGGAAAAAACAAAAAAACAGTATGCATTTCAACTGCGTGTATTTTTTTTTTAATCAGCAGTATGCAAGATCCGATAACAAGAAACACAAAGCTAGAAAAACCCAAATTTTCATGCAAGTAGCGAATTCAAGGTACCTTCATAATTTTCGATCACAAATTCAAACAAAAAGAAAGACGCGACAATGACGGCCAGACACTTATGCCACTGAGATTAAACAAAACAAATCAATTAACCCCGATGCTTACACATCCATATTCAAGAATGCAAAGAGGAGAAAATAAAACAATGAAACAAAATATAATGAATTAAGGCCGAGGAAAGCATTTAATAATATTTAGTTTTATATTCAAACCTTGATGCCGATGCAGGTATTTCGGTAATTTATGGAGCAGGGAAAGCAAGTGCAAGAGGCTTGTTTGAAATAGAATCTTGGGCTTGTACAGACCTTATCACAGTCCTCATTCATTCAGTCCGCAGGAAAATACAAAACCCAAAACCAGTGAAGTTGGCACGTTATGTAAATCGTAGATAAAAACAGAATACAATGATTTGCAAATCCTTTTCAACTTATACTCAATTGAATACACTGCAAAGACAAGATGTTTAATGTTCAAACTGAGAAACTTTTTTTTTTTTTGCAAATAATCATTAACTTAGAATTTAAAGGCAGCAACACATTGCAAAAAAGTTGGCACAGGGGCCTTTTTACCACTGTGTTACATCGCCTTTCCTTTTAACGACACTCAGTAAACATTTGGGAACTGAGGAGACCAATTTTTGAAGCTTTTCAGGTGGAACTCTTTCCCATTCTTGCTTGATGTACAGCTTAAGTTGTTCAACAGTCCGGGGTCTCCGTTGTCGTATTTTACGCTTCATAATGCGCCACACATTTTCAGTGGGAGACAGGTCTGGACTACAGGCAGGCCAGTCTAGTACCCGCAATCTTTTACTACGGAGCCATGCTGTTGTAACACGTGCAGAATGTGGCTTGGCATTGTCTTGCTGAAATAAGCAGGGGCGTCCATGAAAAAGACGTTGCTTGGATGGCAACATATGTTGCTCCAAAACCTGTATGTAGCTTTCAGCATTAATGGTGCCTTCACATATGTGTAAGTTGCCCATGCCTTGGGCACTAATACACCCCCATACCATCACAGATGCTGGCTTTTGAGCTTTGCGCCTATAACAGTCTGGATGGTTCTTTTCCTCTTTGGTCCGGAGGACACGACGTCCACAGTTTCAAAAACAATTTGAAATGTGAACTCATCTGACCACAGAATACTTTTCCACTTTGCATCAGTCCATCTTAGATGAGCTTGGGCCCAGCGAAGCCGGCGGCGTTTCTGGGTGCTGTTGATAAATGGCTTTCGTTTTGCATTGTAGAGTTTAAACTTGCACTTGCAGATGTAGCGACGAACTGTAGTTACAGACAGTGGTTTTCTGAAGTGTTCCTGAGCCCATGTGGTGATGTCCTTTACACACTGATGTCGGTTTTTGATGCAGTACCGCCTGAGGGATCGAAGGTCACGGGCATTCAATGTTGGTTTTCGGCCTTGTCGCTTACGTGCAGTGATTTCTCCAGATTCTCTGAACCTTTTGACGATATTACGGACCGTAGATGATGAAATCCCCAAATTTCTTGCAATAGCTCATTGAGGAATGTTGTTTTTAAACTGCTCGACAATCAGTTCACGTATTTGTTCACTAAGTGGTGACCCTCGCCCCATCCTTGTTTGTGAATCACTGAGCATTTCACGGAAGCTGCTTTTATACCCAATCAAGGCACCCACCTGTTCCCAATTAGCCCGTTCACCTGTGGGATGTTCCAAATAAGTGTTTGATGAGCATTCCTCATCTCTCTCAGTCTTTTCTGCCACTTGTGCCAGCTTGTGAATGAGACGTCGGTAGAATAAAGGTACTGTAACAGTAGGCTAATTTGTTTGCAGGAAAATAACACGTAAACACTGAATTAAATTCGTTGTTCATTCTGGCTTCCTTGGTCATTTTTGTCACGGGCCGCCACTGCCTTATACCATGGTCTGGGTGAGTCCTCTTTTCTATTTGGCTGGCAGGTATGGATTAAAACCGGAAACGCACAGGTAGTTCGGCCACGGTTGTTTCACCGTTCAAATTTCATCCACTAGCCAACCTGTAACCTCAGCAACATTCAAGCACTGGCATTTGGCTGGGTATAACAGAAACCTAGCTCCTCATTTATCTCCAGTAAATTTGGCGGCGTCATATAAGTTGCGTCCTGCGGGGCGGTTATCAATAAGTACTCCAGCGATAGTGACGGTGAATATTATAGCACTGAAGCAATCAGGCTTTATTCATTAAACAATAGTAATTGTGTACGGTTACAAAGGAAGCTAACGTGTCCACTTCATGTACCTGCAGCTGCTGACAGTTCACTAGCTACGTGCTATGCCAACAGACTGATTTTTGCTCACTGGCTCTACGGAAACTGTCATAAATTCATTGTAATTGCGGGTAGCAAGTTAGCTACAGTGTGCATAATTGCTCATAATGTTGTATTATGCATCTCCGTTTCAGCGGAAATCCGTTACCAAATCATCAGCTGGTAAACAGATGTTAGTGTGCGCAAAAAAATTCTTTCTCCATGAACATAAGATGAACTAAGATAGCTGGTTCATTTAGCTTGGCCTATAGTATTGGGTATGAGAAGGCATGGTGCCTGTTTAACGATTAACAGCTTGTTTTTTTACGTGCAAAACTTTCACAAAAAATTCTGAATGCATGATTTTATATTGCTGGCAAATGACCATGGTATAAGCGTGATAATCAACTCATAGGTGTGCATTACATGGTTTAAAGGCACTTCGCGGAGGCAACCACCCTCCGCTTTGCATTGGGTGGTTATTCACCTCCGCATTGCGCCTTAAAACCGTGTAATGCACACTTACGAGTTGATGATCCCTTACATAACATGCCCAAAGACAAAACATGGAGGGAAAAAAGGAAACCTTGAAGTTCGTTCTTACACCCTCAATATATAGGAACTGCCATGTGTTCACGAAAGTGACGTCACGTCCCCGATTAACACAACTGTAACGATAACTTCATTGTTTCATTGCAATTCATGAACATACATACACACTTTAACTGCTATCTACGTCTGCCGCTGCTGTCTCTCTCAAACTGACATTCACAAAATCAATAACTGCTACCCTTACTCTGGCTCTTTGTCAGTTCAAATGTATAACTTGTTTTTGATAGGTCTTCCTTACACAAGACCCCCCACTCCCACTCCCTCACACACTCTCACTCTCATTCACTCCCACTCCCTCACTCACACAATCTCACACTCTCCCACTGCTCATTTTCCCCACCCACTTTGTCAATAATCGGCTCCGGCTCATTACTAAACTGGCACTTCATATAATTGCATGAGCTTTGCCTCATTTAGCGCTCTTTTCTTGCGCCCACATTCTCTTACAGCACTTGGCAGCCCCCCAATATACTAGGTTGTACCTAGTCTTGTTTATGAGTAGACGTGCTGGCAACTGGGGCTCTTGTGCAAAATGGGCAAGTATTATATATTGGAGAAAAAGCATTTTTTAGGTTTGGGGAGGTTTTTGGAGACTATTGATGTCCATCCCCATCTATTGATGGACTCCCTTTGATTCCCACTTGAAAATAATGAATTCCTATTGAGCATCATGAACCAACATGGTTGATTTGTGGGCAAATATGATTATTTTACGATTTTTCTGTTCACAATTTGGAGCCATTTGGAAAGCCACTTGGGGAGCCACTAAGAGAGCGCTCTTATAATTTCGCTCCTGAACATTTGGAAATTTTGAATGTCACTCCCAGATGTAAACACTTGTGGTCAAGGAGTTTCTGATCCCCAAAAATGTACAGTATTGTTTTACCTCTGACCTATTTTTTTTCTCAGCATTTTTTTCACAACTTAAATGTTAAATTTTCATGAAGACACTTTGTATTTGTGACCCTTATCCTGTCTTGTGAAAACAAACTGAGATATGCTTGTATTTCATAATAATAATTATTATAATAAACTGAAATAGGCTAGTATTAGAAATAATTGTTTCATTTATGTTTCCATTCTCTGTAATGCTCTAATCTTGAAGAATAAAGCTTTGCTTGATTTGGCTTTTGCACAAGGGGGTAAAATTGACATGAGTAGCGTGACATAAAAATACTCACAAGTGTGTCTCTGTCACAACTGAAGGACAGCTTTGACCCAAATGCAGTTCTGACTGATTTTGTGGATGGTAACATGGCAGCTGTTAACTGAAATTCAAACACATACATTTGTGCATATTCAAAAACATACCATGTACTTGCAGTCGCACACATATGCTGAGTAATTCTGTCTGTAATGAGGCTGATAATATACATGATTCTTACGTAGGTGTCACGGATGATGTGTGCTTTGATGTAGCTAGTCAGGTAGTGGGTGTGATCAGGGCTGAAGAGCCAGCGTTGGTGGTCCTCTGACAGGGCAGTGAAGGCCTGGTTACTGGGCCACAGCATGGTAAGTGTACGGTAGATGGAGATACTTTCCACCAGCATTCGCACTCTGCTGTCCTGCCAAAAATGACCATATCTGTATGACATGTACACAGCCATAGAAACACCTCTCAAGCTCACCTACAGAGCCCTCAACACATTCCTATCACATCCCTTGAGGCTAAAAACTCCATGGGTGCATCTCAAAGCAAAGGCTGCATCCTGCATAGGCTGCTTTTTTATGGGTCGTCATTTACTTCCATTTGTAAAACTGACTTTTAGGGTTAGGAGTAAGGTTAAATTTAGAGTTGGGGATAGGTTCAGGGCTAGGTTTAGGGCTATGGGTTAGAGTTCAGGTTATGGCTCGGGAAACCACTGACGACTCACTTTAAGCAAAGCTGTTTTAAGCTGTGTAGAGATTAAATGATGTCATGTTAGTTTGGCAGATGGAATTAAGTCACAACCCCTAACAATGCAGCCTTCGAAGGCTGCAGCCTACGCTTTGAGATGCACCCCATATCTCACACCAGCAGAGCCTTACAAGTCCACACTGTGATCATATTTACAACATATCTACTGAGTCTTAAAACAATGCATCCCTCTCAGTTGCACAAATTCCTGCCTCATCTACAGTATATCATCATCATTTAATCAAAAATCTGGCTTTTACACTTTCTTGCAAAAAATCTATACAAAATCCTACAAATGATCAACAAATCAAATAAAAGTGCCATTTACATAACATAACATAACATAACATAGCATAGCATAGCATAACATAACATAACATAGCATAACATGAATGCAAGAACAGGCCATTCAGCCCAATTAGGCTCGCCAGTTTCTTTATACTATTCAGTATGTATCACTTCAGATACTTAATGACTTAATGGTATCTAGCTTTAAGTCAGGCCTGCTCTTGAAAACCCCCAAGGTCTCTGCCTCAACAATATTGTCAGGCAAGCTATTCCACATTGAAATTACTCTTTGGGTGAAGAAATATTTCCGAATATCAGTGCTAAATTTACCTTTGGTCAACTTCCATTTGTGACCCCGAGTTCTACTCACAACACTTGGTCGAAGGAATCCTACATAATTCACTTTTTTAATCCCTTTAACATATTTAAAGACCTCAATCAGATCACCCCTAAGTCTCCTTTTCCTGAGACTAAAGAAATTAAGGATCTTCAGCCTCTTCTCATAGATCTACCCGGAATTATCCTGGTGGCTCTTCTCTGAACTTTTTCTAGAGCCTCTATATCTTTCTTAAGGTCCCCAGAACTGTGCAAAATACTCCAGATGTGGTCTGACGAATGTGTTGTACAAAAGAAGCATTGCCTCTTTGGATTTGTACTCAATACTTTTGGCAATGTATCCCAGGATCCAACTGGCTTTTTTAACTGCTACGACACAATGGCTAGCACCAGTGAGAGTTTGGTCAATGTGGTATTGGCTGTACCTGCAGTAGTTTGCTGAAGGTTGTAAATCCATAAGCCTCCGCTGCGGCAGAAGCATTCACCTGCAATTTTGAGGAAAAAAGTGTGATAACACATATGTACATACAACTACAATATGTAATAAGCCTTCCTCAATTATGCCACCTTATGGATGTGCATAGTCACACTTGCCACTCCATTATACGGAGAGTGCTGCCACTAATTTCGTGTGTATTACGCATGGACAACAATTCACTGTGTTCAGAAAGTGCATGATTTTGGACTTGCAAGCTTTGGGACAACAGGCAAACAGAAGGGCCCGGGGCAAGATTCAAACCCACAACCTTCTCCGGAGACAAAATGCTACCCACTGTGACAGCGTGCAGCCCTAACTAACAGTGTACACAAAACTGTCTGTGCTCTAGCTGATCAATGACACATACCATAACACATTCAGTTCCATGAACAACAGTGCATCAGGGAAAAACAGACCTTAGGATCCTCAAGGCTGTGATTAAGCATGTCATGGGGAAAGAGGACTCCATCAATGAAATGAAACACTCCATTGAAGACAACTTCATCGCTGGTGATGATCTTTATCTTCTCATTTATGAACACATTCCCCTAAATAATAAAAAAATATAATGACTACATTAATGATAATAATAATAATACAACCCTGATTCCGAAATAGTTGGGACAAAGTGTAAATTGTAAATAAAATCAAAACGCAATGACTTTCAAATCACACCAGCCAGTATTTTATTCACAATAGAACAGAAATAACATGACAAATGTTGAAACTGAGAAATTTTATAGTTTTAGCCACAAAATGAGCTCAAATCAACTTTGATGGCTGCTATAGGTCTTAAAAAAGTTGGGACAGGGGCCTGTTTACCATGGTTTAGCATCCCCTCTTCTTTTTAACACAGAGTGGAGGCATCT
Organism: Gymnothorax reevesii; assembly: GCA_029721435.1. Classification (NCBI taxonomy): domain Eukaryota; kingdom Metazoa; phylum Chordata; class Actinopteri; order Anguilliformes; family Muraenidae; genus Gymnothorax; species Gymnothorax reevesii. The sequence goes on along the minus strand of CM056585.1, from coordinate 71,236,945 downwards.
TGGCATTGCGGAGACAAGTTTCTTGAATTTAGCCATTGGAATCTGATCCCACTCTTGTTTAATACAGGCTTCCAGCTTCTGGAGAGTTTTGGGTCTCCTTTGACGGACTTTTTGTATAATTATGCCCCAAATGTTCTCAATCGGTGAAAGATCAGGACTGCAGGCAGGCCAGTTCAGCACACGGGTGCTGCAGTATGTGGTTTTGCATTATCCTGCTGAAATATACAAGGCCTTCCCTAGAATAGATGTCGTCTGGAGGAGAGAATATGTTGCTCTAAAACCTCTATATACCTTACAGCATTTATGGTGCTTTTTAAAACATGCAAGTGTCCCACAGCATATGCACTAATGCATCCCATAACATCAGAGATGCTGACTTTTGAACTGAACGCTGATAACAGGAGGGGTAGTATTTCTCCTCTTTAGCCCAAAGGACACAACGCCCATGATTTCCAAGAAGAATGTCCAATTTGGACTCGTCTGACAACAGGACACTTTGCCACTTTGCTACAGTCCATTTTAAATGAGACTTGGCCCACAGAACACGGTGGGGCTTCTGGATCATGCTCAACAATGGCTTCCTTTTCACAGGATAGAGTTTTAGGTGGCATTTGTGGATGGCACGGCGGACAGTGCTTACAGACATTGGTTTCTTGAAGTATTCCTGGGCCCATTTAGAAATTTCAATGACATATCATGCTGGTAAGTGATACAGTGTCGTCTGATGGCCCAAAGATCGCGAGCATCCAGTAAAGGTCTTCGGCCTTGTCCCTTACGCTCAGAGACTTTTCCAGCTTCTCTGAATCTTTTGATGATGTTATGCACTGTCGATGATGAGACCTTCGAAGCCTTTGCAATTTGACGTTACACGATTGTTTTTAAAGTATTCCATAATTTTTTTACACAAGCCTTCACAGGTTGGAGATCCTCTGGCCATCTTTACTTGTGAGAGACTAAGCTTCATTAAGACATCCCGTTAATAGCCAATCATGTTACACACCTGATGCCAGTTAACTTAATTACTTGTTAAATGTTCTTTCAGCATATTCTCTTCTGTATTGATAGCTTTTTCAGCCCATTTTGCCTGTGTCCCAACTTTTTTGAGATCTGTTGCAGCAAGAAAATTTGAAATAAGCTCATTTTGTGGATAAAAATGTAAGATATCTCAGTTTCAACATTTGCAATGTTATCTATGTTCTATTGTAAATAATATATTGGCTCATGTGATCTGAAAGTCATTGCATTTTGATTTTATTCACAACTTACACTTCATTTAAACTATTTTGGAATTGGGGTTGTATTATTATTATTATTATTATTACACAATATGCAGAGCGTGTAGTGTGTTATGATTTGTATTTTAAGGGTTTAGGTTGTACGGTGGAAAGTGAAGTGTGCAAGAGTGTAGTGTACAAAGGTGTGGTGGGAGTACCTCTCTTCTACTGAACTGCAGTCGGTGACCTGACAGGGTGAGTAGTTGGCTGCCGGACTGGAGGTCTGACAGCAGCAATTTTTCACAGCTCACCAGGTGGTTTCTCAGGAGAACTTTGCTGGCATTTGCGTTTGTCCAGGGCTCCATCTGCGTCAACAGGAAATTCAGCACCTGTCCCCCAGCTACCATGACCAGCCCCCAGGACTCGGCTTCTGTCTAAGTTTTTTTCATATGCAAAGTAAAAACATACCGTAAAATTGTCGATGAAGTCCTTGTGAGGAATAAATGCTGTGAAAGGTCCATCTTCACTCAAATCTCTGATTTTAGAGTTCTAAAGGGAAAAAAATGTGATGTTTCATGATTGATTGCATATTAATATTATTTATGATTACATTTTTTTCAAAGGGAGCACTCTTCAGCCTACCACGTAGCTTCTGTAAAACCAGGAACCATCTGGATGTTTCCTGATTTCCTGTTTAAGCAGAAAAGGAGTTCACAGAGATGTTACATGCCAGGAAATCATGAAAAATGTTAATTATCTGCATTTTGGAGTTCATTCCACTTTTATCTTTATGGTACAACTGGTTGCTAAAAACTCCATATGCTGTTATCAACGTAATATTATTAAAACGAATAGGTGACAAGTGGGGCATTTCTCTCATTGCTGTGTGAGAGCTGCATCACCAAAATACAGCAACATAACTGTGACTGGCAGAGGCAGAAAACCCCCTGACTCCACAGTGTTCCGGTAAATTAAAGTTAGACTTACATTCAAGATTTTGCCTTTGCAGGTAAAGCCATTGCCAACATAACCTTTCCGGCAGGTACAGTTCCTCTGTCCTTGGCCTCTGTACTCACACCATGCATAAAGGCTGCAGCCTCCATTATTCTGCAGAGCAAATAAAGAGAGAGAGGTCAAGACTATAGTCTGTAGAGCAGGGACAGGTCAGTTTGCAGTCTATAGTCGAGAGAGATCAAATACTGCCGTCTATAGGGGGTAGAGAGAGAACAGAGCTGCAGTCCATCCAGCAGAAAGAGAGAGATCAGAGCTGCATTCTATCAGGCAGAGAGAGATGGGTCAGGGCCCGGTTGTTCAAAGCTCTGTTAATTTAACGGCTGGTAAGCGCTAAACTCCTGACATTATGACCACTCTCTAAATAAGATTCTTGCGAATGCTCTTCACTACTTAAACTAAACAAGGGGAAACCTACAAAATGCATCAAAAATTTACAAATACCTGTGCTTTAATTCAGAGATATAGATACTGTGGTTTAAACTTAATCACCGGTTAAAGTTTACAAAGCTTTGAACAACCGGGCCCTGAGCAGAGCAGAGGGATAAGAGCTTCAGAGCAGAGAGAGAAATAAATACTGCAGTCTACAGAGCAGAAAGAGAGAGAATCAGTGCTGTAGTCTAAAGAGCAGAGAGAGAGAGAGAGAAGTACTGCAGTGTATAGAGCAGAGAGAGAGATCAGTGCTGCAGTCTTTAGAGCAGAGAGAAATCAGAGCTGCAGTCAACAGAGCAGAGAGAGAGAGAGCAGAACTGCAGTCTTTAGAGCAGAGAGAGAGGAGAACTGCAGTCTTTAGAGCAGAGATAGAGAGCAGAACTGCAGTCTTTAGAGCAGAGAGAAATCAGAGCTTCAGTCTATATGCGACAGTTGATGGGTACCTTGCCGACGAGCCTAGCTCTTTGGCAAGGTGGTCTGCGGGTGTGACTAATCTGGTAGTCTGGGGTTCAATCCCCCGCCCGGGCCCTCCTTGGGCCTGCCACATATAAAGCAGGGAGAGATCAGGGCTGCAGTTAATACAGCGGAGAGAGATAAGTACTGCATTCTATTAAGAAGAGAAAGAAAGATCAGAACTGCAGGGGCTTTAGAACAGAGAGAGATTAAAGGTATAGTTGGTAATCCTGTTCAGAAATACATTTTGTTATCCTGGGGTGAAATGGTCCATCTATCCTGAGACTAGTCAATACATTATGTATTCAGAAAAAGGAATGAAAAGAATCAGATCTTTTCCTTTCGGTCCGAATGGAAAGAATCAATCAGATGCCTTCTGCTGCCCATGCCACCCTCTGTCCCTCCGTCCTCCCTGCGTGCACGCTCATCACGTGTTACTGTTGCCCGGAAATATTCAGCCAGTAGTTGTCGGTAATAAACCTTAAGTATTGAAACCGCCATAAAACTCCAAAAAAGAAGAAGGAAACTTTTTTGTAACTGAGAACTTTGTCGATTGGAGCGGGGGCATTGTTCACACGCGTGATCAGTTGATTGCCCTGTGTAAGCCTGAGACAGACCTCTGATCCCGCAGGAGTTACGGAGGAGACGCCAGGGCTGTAGATCTGGGGTCAAGCAGGAGAAAAGGAGAGGACAGAAGCCCGCGGTCCCGGCGATTATAACGGGAAACGTGAGGTCTTTGGGGAACGAGACAGATAGCGTGCGGCGCTGGTGAAGACCCAGAGGGAATACTGTGAGTGCAGCATTTTTTTACTGCAGTGAAACATGGCTAAACTCGATCAAGAAGGGAGGTGGGTTTGCGCTTTATGTGAGTGAGAGGTGGTGTAATCCCGGACGTGTGAACGTGAAGAAGCGCCTCTGTACCCCGGACATTGAACTGCTTGCTGTGGAAATGCACCTGACTTATTTACCAAAGGAGTTTGCATTCACCATTGTGATTGCTGTTTACAATTCTCCGTCAGATGATGCAGTGGTAGCCTATGTGTGTTCACGTCTTTGTAAAAATTTTGAATGTAATTTGTTGTGCGAAAAATTTGTTCCGCATCCAGTGTGAAAGCGGCTAAAGTCGGTCCTCGGTACTGGTGACGTGGATGGAACTGGCGCACCATTCTGCCGTTTAGTCTTGTAAATTGCTAATTGCAGTCTTATAAATTGCATTGCTAATCAAGCAAAGTAATAGAGTTATCGTTTGTTTAATGGAAAGGATTCCGCCTACCCCAACTGACCTCCGGCGGCATACAATACAAAACGTCTGAGGTTAGTATTGCTAAACATGACATGCTAGCTTGAAAGCTACTATAATAATATAGTTTACTTTCAGGTGAATGAGACATGAGGTAGTTTGGTTAATGTACAAAATGTGTGGAAATGGCTGAGTCGGCTCTCCTGTGCACTGCTGAGTCCTACTGTCAGATGCGCATTCAAGTTTGTGGGGGCGTGGCTTTGGACGGAGCACTGACGGGAGGGGGTGCCACTTTCAAATATTGCCAGCTTTTCAACTTTACCAACTATAGCTTTAATACTGCAGTCTATAGAGCAGAGAGTGAGAGATCATTCCCGTAGTCTATCAGGCAGAGGGTGATGGATCAGAACTGCAGTCTTCAGAGCAGAGAGAGCTCAATCGAGCAGTTCACCAAGTAGAGAGAGCCCAACACTGCAGTTTGCAAATCAGAGAGAGAGATCAGTATTGCAGTCTGTAGCACTGAGAGACAGGTTAGGACTGCAGTCCAGATCAGAGGGAGACTTGGAATAACTAACCTTTCTGCAGGGGTTCGCCACACTGCAGGAGAGTCCATTTCCATAATAGCCCTCCATACATTTACATGCAACCTGCGTGTAGTTACCTTATGTTAGCATGTCTTGGAGATCAACAAAACTTTGACAATTACTTTTGAGTGTTTTTCATTTTCAATTGACCCTCTCCTGGCCAGTGCACGAGGGACAGAAGAATAGAAAAAATGAGCTTTCACCTGGGTGGGTCCGAGGCGAAAACAAATTGCCTTGTTGTGACAAATGCTCTTCTCCTGACAAGGGTCGCTTTCTGTGTGACCCAAAGACAGCACAGAGTTATATCCACACATAGCAACCAAACCAAACACACAGAAACCACACTCAGCACAAAGTAGCATAGCTCTTAGGAAAGTATTTTTCAGGGACAGTGATGAGTTGCAAAAATGATGCTTTATCTGCTTATATGATTTGTCCAGAAATCTAGTAGGGTCACAGCCCTGACATCCACATGTATTTGAAACACCAAGCGTAATCATAAACACATATAATAACACACAGGCGCCCACACCCTGGCAAACCAGTCCATCCCCAGTGTAGCCAGAACGGCAAGTGCATTCGCGTTCCCCTGCAGAAATCTTGGAGCAGTTTGCATGCTCTGAGCAGCCCCCATTCTTATGGTCACAAGGGTTGATCTCTGCACACGAAAAACATGAATGTAATTGTACCTGGACAGTCTCCTATACTAAAATCCAGATGGAGAGCTCACATGTGTCTGCATAAGAGCTGCCCTCAACAGAAATCTGTCCACTTTAATGGACCCTCGTGAATCTTGATTCAGACCTCCCTCATTATATTCCTAAACCAAAAACACAGTGTAAATGAGACCTCACGCACCACTGCAGAATGTACCGCTTCCTTGATAACCAGCAATACAGATGCATTTTGGGGTGGAGCCTGAAGGTTCTGTGACACAGCTAGGAGAAAGTACAGGAATTAAGTCTTTGGCTGATCCTCGCTTGTGATATCCTGCTGCTCATTCCATGTTCATCCAGAATTTTTCATAGACTGTTGCAAGCATGTCTGCTACAAAAATATTGAATGAAAATGACTGAAATTTCATTCTTACTTTGCACTGACATCGCAGATACCTCCGCATTCATCAGCCACAATCTCTGTTAAAGGTAGATGCAGTTACTGTCCTCGCATTGAGTAACTGAACACAAAATGCACGCAAACTGAGTAAGTGAACACATTATGCGCACACATTGAGTAACTCAACAACATATATAGCACACGTATTGAGTGACGAAACACACATTTCACGCACAAAGTATCTGCACGCATAGTGCGAACTCATTGAGTAACTCGGCATGTGACCAGTGATGGCAAAATGAGTCTTCTTGACCAAAAATTCAAAATTGAGCTCTCTACACCATTTTACAGATGATAATAATAGCTTTGTAATGGTGCTAAGACCAATCACCTGCCAGGATAGGGGGGTCAAGACCTCCAGCATAGCAACAAGGCTAATTTGCGAACAACTTTCAACGGCTGCTACTAGCCGCTTGTGACACGTAATATCACCCTGCATTCCACCGGCGCGTATCTGCAGTATACTTCAGCAACGTCATTTTGCTCCGTCTTGCATTTGACTTCATGTTACACTGAGAGTGAAACTTTAGCAAAGTGTCCTGCCAGCTGATACAGTTAACCTGCTCAGATTTAGCTTATTTTGTGATTTTTTTTCAGGATATTTGTGCTTCTACCATGGGAGAGTAGGCTACAAGCTTAAATGCTTTCTGTTTTTTTCTGCTTTAATTGCATTTAAAGGAGTAGTGTGTAGAATTTGGATTGATATTTTGGCAGAAATGGAATATAACATTCATAACTACTTTTTAAATGGTGTATACTCACGTGAGCACAATAATCTTTGAGTTTAATTTAGCTTAGAATAAGCCCTTTAAACCAACATGGGAGCGGGTCCACCTCCTTGGACAGCACCATGTTGCAACGCCATTTTTTCTACAGTAGCCCAAAACGGGAAAAAAAAGTAAATGAATAAAGCACTGGCACAAGAGAGTGCCTTTCACGTTTTCGCAAGTTCTGCGGCCACCGTAGGTTTCCTGAGAAAAGGAATGGTCAGTTGGTTGCAATCTAAATTCTGACCACTGGATGGCTCTAAATCTTACACACTGGTCCTTTAATGTCATTTTCAGCTTTGTTGTGCTGTAGCCTACTACAGTCCAGCTATGAACGCCATAGATGAAAAAAAATCGTGCTTGAGTTTTAGTTAAACCAAAATTACAGACGGGTAGTTGAAAAGTAAGTTATGAACGAATTTTATATCAAAGATTTGTGGCAAGTTTCTTTTAGTTAAAAGCGTATCCCCTTTGATGGTTACTTTCTGGCCGGCAAGATCAGGAGTGCAGTTCCCATTGGCACAGATGCTAATATAGTTGGAACCAATGACTGTAGATGGTCGAACTATGGGAAACGTATCCCTAATATATTCAGATCAGCGCGACTGCGGTCCGCCATCACCAAAAACAGGCTCGGCCCATTTTCTCGGCGGAGCAACGCGGGGAGAAGCTCCAATAGGACACTGCCGAGACGTGCTGTGGCACGACTGATGGAATCACAATCATGCCTAGAACGGCCGCAATCAACTCCGGCAACCGTTTCACGGCAGTAATGCGGCCAAGACGCTCCTGGTGGAATCTAGGGATTATACAGGATGCCAAAGATGGAAAGCGGAGATTCTGTGCGTTATTTTGTAATGTAAATGATTGGGATTCCTTTGCTAAAACAAGGACAGATTTTTCATTGAAATTAGTTAATTTACAGCTTTGTTTCAGCATTATTTATGAAGTGTCCATAAACGGCCCATTTTCTGCACTTTATCAACATTTTCTCACCAGGAAAGCGTACCAGGCAGAACTTCAACAGTTTTAAGTGGCTGAAAACGCACAAAAATATTTTTTGAAAATTTATGCCCTCAAGCACATATTTGGGATTTACTGGAAATGCATGGGTGCGACTTACGACTCATTTTGCCATCATGGGACATATATTACACTCACATTGAGTCACTGAACACACACTACACACATACTAAGTAACTGCACACTTAGGGCTCTAATTTCTTGGCGCAGTCCAGGGTGGCACAGCATGGCGCAGCCCACGCAGTGGTAATTTCGTCTGGTGCAGCCCATGCAGTGGTAATTTTGTGTGGTCCAACACCGTGCGCAGCCACTTTGGCAAGTTTGGATGTGCGCCAAAATGGGTGTGGCGGCGTAGTAGGGGGAGGTGTCACATATCCATCAAGATGGAGTGATAATTTCATAGAAAAAGCCTCCACTGAAGTTGAGCAGAAAACTCGCCAGCTCCAACCTGGTTTACTTTCTGTGCAGTGATAATTTGGCTGACCATCGCACAGTGCGCACACGTCACCAAAACCTCACAGGGAGCTCTCCAGAATGTCAGGCACATGTCAATGCAATAAATAATTACAAGCAAGCACTATTTAATGTAACTATCTGAATCAGGACATAAATTATACAATCTATATCGATTGTCCTGATGTCAGATTAAAGGCGGTCGGCACCTGTAATGGAAACTCGACCTGGCTTAATCAATGCAGCTGAATCTGTGATGCAAACTAACGACTTCACATCTTTCTCAGCCAACCACATATACGTATAATGCTTGCGTTCTATGCTCAGTAAAGCCGCTTGCATACTGGATACGAAAAATTTTTTGCACGACTGATTACAGTCAAAGTCAATGCAAAGACGCAGATACACTTGTCTGTTTATTCTTCTGTTGTCTTCCATTGAAGATAGACAACAGTCTTTATTCAATCTCTCTTTTGAAAATTAGTCAGATGGATCAAACAGATTTACACTTTATTTCCACACCAGAGATAAAATAGTGCTTGTAGTCAGTGACCAAATCAATTCCATGACCATTGACATTGTGAATTAAATATTGCATGCACGATCAAGACTGTCCGACGCGAAATGCTTCATGTCCGGCTGCCAGAGAAAAGTAAAAGTATTGATATGAGAATAGATTTATAACAAAATAAAGAATAAAAATATACCACCAACTAACAAACATTCAAAAAAGATGGTCCGCAAACAAATTAATCGCAGTGTTCATTGGATGCTCTGTTTGTTGTTAAAATGTTTCCTTTTTTATTCATTATTTCATTATCAATCTGTTCCAATCGTCCTCTTTTTTTTTTTTTTTTTGGCTGTCAGACACAGAGTATTTTGCATTTAATGTTCGAAAGGCATCGTACATTGTCCCGCGCCAATGTCGACTCACTTTATTGAGCAGAGCTTAAACAGAAACATTCAATGAAATTCTCGGTACTCATCTTGAAGCACTGAGCCCTCTTATCAAAACTTTCACGCTTAATATCGAAAAGATTCAGTAGATTTGAAGAAATTAAAAACAATAATTGACTGTCGGACACGGAGTTATACTGAAAGCATCCGACTGTCGGACACGAAGATATATTAAAACCCTGTCCGACTTTCGGACACGTAGACACAGCGTTCAATGCAGCAACACAATCTGTCGTGCGAAAAATTCGTTTTGCGTCCAGTGTGCAAGCGGCTTAATCCTACTATTATTGTCACTAAGGTTTTATCCTTTTTAGTGGGGGAAAGGAATACAACCTGATTGCAATGATCTCGTACTGAGTTAAGATCACATATTGAAAATAAATGTCTAACGTATCTTGCATTGTTGTCCATGCATGTTAATGATTACATTTTAAGCAGCAACAGGGTGCAATAATTGGAATACGCTATCGATTGTTTCACTTCCCAATGATGCAGGCAGAAGAAATAAATGAGCAACCGTCGAATTTCATTCCAACTTCATAAGCTTGAATGATCTGACGCAGTTTTCATTTGGAAATTCCATTCAAGTTCACTAATGGTAATAATTCGAAAATGCCTCATATTCGTAATGCTTAATATAGACATAAGCGGTGCAGAAAACTAGACTGAAGCAGCCTAGTAAAATGCAACATTCACGCATCATGCAGATATTGGACACAGGCTTCTTTATTTCAACACTTTAAAGGTGAGGAGGGGAGCTCATTTTATTAGTGAAGAGTTGACTCGGCTGTGTTAAACCCACTTAAGCCTTTTCTCCTCCCTCTTTGCCACTTGCACCAGAAGGAGGGACAGAGGCAGGACAGAAGAGTACTTGTGCCAGGCTACGCCAGGCATGAAATTGAAACATATGCCTGGACATACCCCGTTGGTGCGGCGCTCCCACTATTTGCCGCGCCTGCGCCACGCCTGCGCCTGGTCTACGAATTTAAAGCCCTTAATGCACACACATTGAGTAACCCAACACATGATGCACACACACTGAGCAACTGAACAAATAATACACACACATTGAGTAACTCAACACATTATGGAGCCCAAACTTGTCCTGATGAGTCTTAAAGTGATGTTACCTGAACAAGCGTCAATATAGCACGTAAAAGGAGGCTTATGGCGTCTTCATTTGGTGCCAGTTTATCACGAACCCTACTCCCCAACACCTAAGCCTTAACCCAAACCCTAACTAACCCTAAATGTCAAATATGTACACCAAAAGCCTCTTTCTGCATTTTATATCACCATATGACAAGTCAGGATGAGAATGTTTGTAATGCACATCGAGACTGAACACATGACGCACACACATTGAGTGACCACAAACACTGACTTACCTGCTGAGCAGGTTGGTCCTTTCCACCCCTTATGGCACAAGCAACTTCCGTCTCCATTAATTCCATCCATACAGTGACCATGGATACATCTACACACTATACAGAGATATCAACGTCATGACACCTACACGCACGCACACACGCACACACACACACACACACTTTCTGATAGATGCAAAAATCACAAAGTCAACACATGCTGCACAACAACAATAAGATCACAACACCAACATTTTCAGAAAGACAAAAACATAACGACACAAACTCATAGAGCACTGTGGTGTGATTGTGCTCTGGTGGGTTACTGTGAGTGTGCGTGGCTGCGTTGTACTGTTTGTGCCCCGCTGTGTTGGGAAGCTCGAGCTCGGCAGAGTTTTCGTTGTTGTGCCCTGCTGGGTTTGCCTGGCTTCCCTGCTTGATTGTTGTGGTGCAGGTACCTGACTGACAGTTTTGGCCATATCTCCTATGTAGGCAGGTCCCGCAGGCTGTTCCACCGAAGCCCTGTTCACACACACACAGCCCGTCCCCTGTTAGGCCATCCTGGCACTGCCCATGGTTTGAGCACACCTGTCCTGCCTGCGTAGGGCATTTAAAGCAGGAAAGACCAAAAAAGCCAGGACAGCATATTTCCTCCTGTAAACAGAAAGAAATGACACATTACTGTTTTCAGCATGAATGCGAAATAGGGTAAAAGCCATTTTTAGGATGTATTCCTGATACAAAAACTAGTTGGGTCAGTGTAAGGACCTAGTTGGGGTCCATACACTGAAAACTAGCGGAAATAGAGGTGCAAAACAGAAGTTAAGTGCCCCCGATGTTTGTTATCTGTGTATGATAAGTAAAAAATGTCAGTTCACAGTACGACAGCTCTGTGATGATATTAATTGTACCAGTAGTGAAGAGATGAAACTATTGAGATCCACTATTTCCAGACACCTGTGTGAAAATGGTCTGATCGGTTGTGCTGCTGCCAAGAGCTGGCAACATCAAAAAAAGACTTGAGTTTGCCATGATATTCAAGGATTGGACAACAATGGACCGAGAAAAAGTCCTTTAGACTGTTCAATCAAAATCCAAAATTTTCTCATCCAATGCAGACCATATGTTCACCGCAACATTGAAGAACATTTCAAAAATTGCTATTTAACCTCTTGAGTAAAACATGGAGATGATTATTAGGGTTTGGGGTTCAGTCTGCTCAAAGGAGCTGGTGATCTCTTAAAAATCAAGGGAAGCATGGATCAAAAGACTGGAGGTATCACAGCATCCTTGCGAGGCACGCATTGCCATCTGGAGAGAGTCTGAATGGTTGGGAATTTTATTTTCAACAAGATAATGGCCTTAAAGTTGGACAGAAATGTCTGGTGAAATTAAAGCAAAGATTTGGCCTGCTCGAAGTCCAGACTTCAATCCGATTGACCAAATCTATTTGGTATGAACTTCAAACCATATGGAATGATTTAGTGAGTGAGGAAATAAAAAAATATGAGAAAACTGCGCCTTAAAAATAAATTCTGCAACTGACCTTCACTCTCTCTCTCTCTCTCTCTCTCTCAAAAAATCATTATTTTTGTTGTAGTTATATATTGTTATTTGTATACTTATTTTCATCTACAACCCCAATTCCAAAAAAATTTGAGATGCTGGGTGAAATGAAAATAAAAAACAGAATGCAATGATTTGCAAATCTCATAAAATTACATTTTATTCTCAATAGAACCAACAAAACATGTCAGATGTTGAAAGTGAGACATTTTACCATTTTCATGAAAAAAATGTATCTACAATTAACCCAGCATCCCAGCATTTTTTGAATTAAGTTTTCAAATGATCCAATATTATGTGAAATAAGTACTTGAATAGTGCTTGGTTTCTGATTTATCTTCATTTTGTTCAGTGTATAATCACCATCCATGCACACTACTGTATTCCCTGCATTCTAACTGTGCATGAAAAAGATGAAGACGTTATTAACCTCTTTTGTGCTGAAGCAGTCCATGTAGCAGCCTGGAACTCTTACTCCTAATCGCCCAAATCTCTTCCGATATTGGCAATTGCTTTTCATATGTGCAGGAAAGCTGTCCGCAATCTATAGAATAGCATCCCACAAAGTTGGATATCACCTTTCAGCAGTAATTCAAACACAATAATTTAGATACAAGCAGTAATGAGGGGGCCAAGTAATCCCACAGGGCAGAGTCACAATGGCAACAGGATATGATCATGTGAAAAGCTTAGCTGTTAACACCGATATCAAAGTTTTGAGCAAACAGAGCAAAGATTGGGCGAAATGGAAATATGAGCTAATGTCGTGCTCTGTCTGCATTTGATTGGGCTGTATTGGAAAAATTATTTTTAATTTTCAGACGCTATCTGATAACATTTGTGTGGCTTGGTAATAAGATCATCATTGCCAAATTTACCAAAATTTAGGCAAAATTTGAGGCCTGCAAGAAATTTTCATCCTTTTCAATAAAATTCAATATGGCAGCCTCCTCAATTAACATGAAAAGTAAGCAGTTATCAGTTTTCCAACCACCTGAGTTATAACCAGACACAAGAATAATTACTTTTTAGAGTGAACACATAAACAGTTATTAGCCAAAGCATTTTTTTCGATTATTGCAGCGCCCTTGAGAGGTCAAAAAATGCTAATTTTTTTTTTGCTCTATCAAAATGGGGCCCCGAATCCACTGACAAAGTTTGGTTTTGAAACATTGATGTTGTGCTTAAAAAAAAAATTAAAAAAATCAATTGTATGTATTTTTTGGAGGCTTGATCTGAAGTTCATCTATGCCAATTTTGGTGAACTGGAAAAAAAGTTTGGCCAGTTAAAGTTTATGAGGTTTCAAATGTTTTTACCCAGTGGTTCTGGAGGCTGCCATGGATGCAGTGGGGAGAAGAAGAAGAAGAAGAAGGAGAAAGAGAATCAGAAGAAGAATTTTGGCAAAACAAGGGCTGTGTCCGAAATCACTTACTCATTCACTGTTCCCTACTCACTATCAAGGGACTCACTATGTAGGTTACTATATAGTGAGCTCATTGGCAGAGGGAAGAAAGGCTTTCGGACACTACCCAGCTCATTTTGTCGCGGCTGTTAATAGCGTCATAGGTGTCGCAAAATTAAATCGTACCTGTGCAACTGCTGAAGGATTGGACAAATTTTTGTAATAAATGAACGGAGTAGGAGAAGGTGGGGCAAAACGGGCCCCTTAAAATTTAGGCCTCACCTGATCAAAGCTGCGGCAGAAATTCAATGCGACTCATAGTGTTAAAGAATCTTAATCTAACTCCCATGAGAACGCATATAATCAAAATGGCCCCATATGGATATTTACTGGAGAAAGTCTCGGTTAAAAAAATAACTTAAGGGGGGGCATTTTGAAAAAGGTATGGGCATAACGGCTTCCGCTTAGGGGGCAAAATGGCCCACAGCTAACATAACATGTGTGCTGAACGAGAACGAGAACAAGGATTTTTTTTTTTTTTTATTTAGCTAACAGATATAATCAGATCACTAAAGGTAAATTTACGCATGTGGTGACTAAATTTGAATGTGGGGTAAAACGGCCCAAGCTAGTTTGGGGTAAAATGGACCAGGGGTCATTTTGCTCCTTGACGCATGGGTCATTCTGCCCCTTGATCGACTACAAAATATCTTGACCTCATTAGTCAATTAGTTTCTGGGGTGGACTTTTTGATCTGTCCTCCACCGACCCTTGGAACAGACCACGTGATACACCGTAGGAGTAAAACAATTGCCATGCACTGTCAATACTGACGCTTATTTTCGATCAGGCTGACCGCAAGATTATCTAGTGCCAAAAATTTTATCGGTTTAGATCTTGAAGCGCATTTCTCACGGTCGCCATATTGTTATTTGCTGCTCATGCGCACTTGTTCATTCCCACAATGTAACCGATAGATGGTTATGGGGTGCCCAATGGTGCCATTTAATGCTGTTATTTTTCACTGCATTTTTTCCCATATTTGGAAAAAAAAAAACTTTTTTCTAATATTTAGCAAATTTTCCCGACATTTCTAAACCTTGAAGTGGCGAGTGTAAATGTTAAATGTACTATGACAAAATTATATATATAAGTTAAAAGTTTCATTATTTGGTGGTTTCTATTATTTAGCTAAATGTTCTATACTTTCAGTTATAGGTTTAGCTATATGTATGAAACATTTAGCTAAATATGTAACTAAATGTATGAAATATTTAGCTAAATATTTAACTAAATGTATGTAACATTTAGCTAAATATTTAAATAAATATATGGAACATTTCAATAAATATGTAACTAAATGTATGAAACTTTTAGTGAAATATTTAATTAAATGTATGAAACATTTAACTAAATATATGGAACATTAGGCTAAATATTAAACTAAATGTATAAACCATTTAGCTAAATGTATTAAACATTTATTGAAATATT
The DNA here is from genome assembly GCA_029721435.1 of Gymnothorax reevesii. Classification (NCBI taxonomy): domain Eukaryota; kingdom Metazoa; phylum Chordata; class Actinopteri; order Anguilliformes; family Muraenidae; genus Gymnothorax; species Gymnothorax reevesii. The sequence continues at coordinate 71,221,865 of CM056585.1, read as the reverse complement.
TAGCTAAATGTTTCATGCCTTTAGTTAAATGTATGAAACATTTAGTTAAATATTTAACTAAATGTTTTATACATTTATAAATGTTTGAAACTCATGTTAATGAGCTCCACCTCCAGCTGGAGTTTTGCTGTCACTCAGCAGATAATGCTGCACTGTATGTGAGCGCGTCTGTCCTCGATCGTATCCAATCTGTGCTAGTTCTGTGCTAACTGCATATAACTGGCGTTGCGATGCACGGCGATTTCCAGGTTTATGGGACAGGTGCTCTTGTATATAATTTGTGAAACAACATTGTTAGTTTGGGTGGGATTAAATTAGGCTACACGTAAAATGAGCTGGAGAAAACGAGCACACTCAGCTCATTAATAACGTTGGAATTTCATGGTACAAGCAGTTTGGTACTTGTTGCTCATTTACAGTGCAGATAAGGAGGATTGCCAGCCTTCCAGTCAACAGTGGAAAACAGTTTTACATGGCAAAATAGCGGAAAATCGTCAAATGCTTCAGCATGCAGATATGGGAAACAGTCATTGAAACTAGCCTATGTTAGTTTGAAAACGCTCATTTAATTAACAATGAACTCCGATGTTGATACTCGATTCTGCAACCTCAGTTAATATTGAAGGCAGAGTCTATTTTGCGGTTCAGCGCGAAAGATCAAAGAGCGGGATAGATTATAAAATGAAATCTCTTATTGGCCCAACTGCGGGGCAATTAGCAGATGTGCTTCTGTCATCTATTCCACCGCAGTGCAAATGGCAGAACTGCTTCTCTTGTCGACCCCGTGGTGGGGCAGATAGCCGATCCCTTTCCCGCAATTCACCCCGCTGCGCGAATAGCCACTTCCAATATGGCAACACTCAAATTAGAACAAAAGAACAACCGGACTTCAATCATATTTCAACCTATATTATACGACAACAAATAATGATCAATACTTCCATGTTGATTAAAAGAAATATCCTGCTTTATTTACAGCCAGGACAAATTACGAAATATTAATAAGCCTAGCTTTACATTATTGAATGTTAGGCGCTATCTAATACATAAATGACAACGGGCAAGTTTATGTCAGTTTTTTCAAAAAAGTATTTAGTTTGTTGAAACAAGTTTAGTCAGGTATATTCTTCCCTCCTGTGCTGTCTGCTGTCCTGAGTCATCCATCTGACTTGGAGCAACGTGTAACCATTACAGAACTACCCGGACAAGGGTGAATTAAGAAATTGCCCCCGCCCCCATTTGCTCAGTTAGTTGCAAAATGAAAATAAATAAATTAAAATCAAAAACTACAAATTGCATGTAAAAATAAGGACTGGAAAAAGACTGGGGGAATTATTGTTTACATGCAGCCTGATATAATTCCGCCCAAACCAACAATGTACAGTTTCACATATTATATACATGAGCACCTGTCCCATAAACTTATAAATCGCGGAGCAGCGCAACACCAGTTATATGCAGCAAGCACGAGAACTTTCAAAGATTGCATTTGATCCAGGACAAACGCGTCCACAATTATCAAACAGTGCAGCATTATCTACTGAGCCACAGGAAAACTCAGCCTGGAGGTGGAGCTCATGTCCATGAGTTTCAAACATTTATAAATGTATAAAACATTTATTTAAATATTTAAATAAATGTTTCATACATTAAGCTAAATATATTTGACATTTAGTTAAATATTTAGCTAAATGTTTCATATATTTATTTAAATATTGCATTAAATGTTTCATACATTTGACTAAATGTGTCATAGATTTAGCTAAATGTTTTATACATTTAGTTAAACATTTAGCTAAATGTTTTATACGTTTAACTAAATGTTTAGCTAAATGTTTCATACATTTTGCTAAATATTTAGCTAAATGTTTCATAGAATTAGTTTTTTTACAATTTTTATACTTTTATTTATTTATCTAGCTAAATGTTTCACAGATTTAGCTAAATGTTTTGTAGATTTAGCTAAACATATAAGTAAAAATGTAGAACATTTAGCTAAATGTTTCTTACATTTAGCTAAAAATTTAGCTAAATGCTTTATAAATTTACTTAAATGTTTTATACTTTTATTTATATATTAGCTAAATGTTTCATAAATTTAGTAAAATGTTTATACATGTGGCTAAATAATAGAATAATTTTGGAATTGCACATTTAAAATCTACGCAGCACATTTAACATTTAAATTTGCCGCTTCAAAGTTTATGAATGTGGGGAAAATGAACATTTTTTTTCCAAAAAAAAGGGATATTTTTTGTTAAATGTGGAAAAAATGCAATAAAAAATAACAGCATAAAATGTCCCATTCGGCACCCCATAGATGGCAGCAGCTGCAAAGTACATATTTCAAGGGTGGTCCATTTGACCTGTGGGGGCCATTTTGTACCACTTTCCCCTATATTTACTGCCGTGTTTGTGTTTACCATTATCGTTTAAATAATACAATTTGCCTTAATTTTCTTTTGTCCTCTAACTCATCATTATTAGTTTTAATTGTACCTAAATGTCTGTTTGAAATCTCTCTCTCATCTTTACGTTATGAGCACTATCCTTAATAAATATCCCGTGTAAACAAACAGGTATCCTGCGCTGGTCAGTTTCCAATAAAAAATAAATAAATTTTTGCGCCTAAAAAAGTGTTTTGTGCCGGTTTTCATTAAGTAAAATATACCAAACTCCGTTGACTAAATGCAGCTCTTTCGGAGCTTTTTGGCTTGTGTGCAGTGCATGATGGGACAAATAACTGGGTCAGTGACCATCGCATGTTCACTACATTTCACAGTGGATTGTGGGATGTATTGAATTCACTATATTTAGGATAATAATTCTTACAAACAATTTGGACATTACAACAAAATGGTGAACCCACTGTATAGTGCACTATATAGTGAGCAGTTAGTGATTTCGGACACAGTCATGAGAATCTTACAGGTGTGCGTTGCGAGTTGCACTGTGGAGGTTCATCACATGGACCGCATAATCCCTGCAATACACACACACACACACAAAAATCTTCATGAAAATTAAATAATAAATTTTTATCTTTTGATTAATAATTAATAATCTTGGCAAAGATCCTCAATTTATGACAATTGGAATCCAAGTACCATTTATGATATTCTACAGCAAAGCCCATTTAGGCATTGGATTGCCATCTTCGAATAGTGATTTTTAGACCTGAAATTTTTATTCTTTATCTTAAAAAGGTTGACCTAAATTTAGGTTGACCTAAATTTTTTATCATCAGTCCCTGACCAAAGGAAAAAACAGAGAAGACCGGTTGCTCTGAATAATAAGAGTAAATAGGAAAAGAAGTACGTCGGGTGCTCTTGGAAAAAGGGGAAAATAATTATTCAGAAAACTAGAACGCAATCCAGGCACTCACTTGTAAAGATGGAAGGAAAAAGTTATTAAAAAGCCTTTATTATAGTGGCTAGAACATTAAAAAAGCCAACATTTTTCGACCGCAATGGGTCTTCATTTTCCACGTTTTGAAGCCCTGATGAAGACCCATTGCGGTCGAAACATGTTGGCTTTTTTAATGTTCTAGCCACTATAATAAAGGCTTTTTAATAACTTTTTCCTTCCATCTTTACAAGTGAGTGCCTGGATTGCGTTCTCGTTTTCTGAGTCTTTGACCAAACTTGGCATGGTTCTTCAAGGAAAGTGTTCTAGAAAAAAGAAGTCAGGAAATGGTTGAAGGTAATTAGTTATACATATCGTAAAAGTCTGAATGTTATGCTTGTGCAGTGCTGTGAAAAAATAGCTATATGCCAGATGCAATGGGACCCGTGTCTTTAAAAAAGTCCCTCTTTTGACTCATCAGGCCATGAGATATTGGGCTCTAAATTTGTAGACCAGGCGCAGGCGCGGCGGGTGTGTGCCGCGCCAACGGGGTGTGTCAAGGCGTATGTTGCAATTTCGTGCCCAGCGTAGCCTGGCGCAAGTACTGCTCTGTCCTGCCTCTGTCCCTCCTTCCAGCGCCAGTGGCAAAGAAGGCGTGTTTGGGTATAACACTGCCGAGTCAAATCTTCACCAATCAAATGAGCTTCTCTCCTCACCTTTAATGCATTAGAATATAGAAGCCTCTGTCCTATATCTGCATGATGCGTTAATGTTGAATTTTACTTTGCTGCTTCAGGCATGTTTTCTGCACCGCTTGCATCTATATTAAGCATTACGAATATGAGTTAGCTGGCTAGCTAGGGCATTCGCAAATTATTACCATTAGCGAACTTGAATGGAATTTCAAAACGAAACTATGTTAGATCATTCAAACTTATGAAGTTGGAATGAAATACGACGGTTGCTCATTGGGAGGAGAAACGATGGATAGCGTGTTCCTATTATTACACCCTGTTGCTGCTTAAAATTTTGGGATTAACTTGAATGGACAAGAATGCAAGTTACCTTACACATTTATTTTCAATATGTGATCTTAACTCAGTACGACATCATAGCAATCAGTTTGTATTCCCTTCCCCCACTAAAAACGATAAAACCTGAGTGACAATAATAGTAGCCTAGTATTAAGCTGTTTGCACACTGGACACGAAAGGAATTTTTCGCGTGACAGATTGCGTTGAACGCAGTGTCTCGTGTCCGAAAGTCTGACAGAGTTTTAATATATCTCCGTGTCCGACAGTTGATTATTGTTTTTAATTTCTTCAAATCTTCTGACTCTTTTAGATATTAAACGTGAATGTTTTGATAAGAGGGCTCAGTTCTTCAAGATGAGTACCGAGAATTTCAAACAATATTTCTGTTTAAGCTCTGCTCAATAAAGTGAGTCGACTTTGGCATGGGACAATGTACAATGCCTCCGAATCTGACAGAAAAAAAAAAAAAGGGACGATTGGAACAGATTGATAACGAAATGAAGAATAAAAAGAAACATTTTAACAACAGAACATCAAATGAACACAGCGATTTATTTATCAGCGGGCCATCTTTTTTGGATGTTCCATTTGTTGGTGATATATTTTTATTCTTTATTTCGTTATAAATCTGTTCTCATATCAATACTTTTACTTTTTGCTGGCTGCCTGTTCATGGAGTATTTTGCATTTCGCGTCGAAAAGTCTTGATTGTGCATGCGATAATTTATTCACATTGTCAATGGTAATGGAATTGATTTGCTCATGCACTATTTTATCTCTGCTGTGGTAATAAAGCATGAATGTATTCAATCCATCTGACTAATTTTCAGAAGAAAGACCGAATAAAGACTGTTGTCTATCTTAAACGGAAGAAAACAGAGGAATAGGCTAAAAAGACCAAGAAAAGTCGATAGCCATCAATTTGAATTTTGTGAGGGTTGAACACATACATGGCCAAGTTTGCATGTCTAATAATTCCTGTAATACTCAGAAAAATTAGAACTTTTATGACTTTTGGACAAGGAGCTATATTAAAACCCTGTCTGACTATCACGTCATTGCATTGACTTTGACTGTAATCAGTCGTGCGAAAAATTCGTTTCGCGTCCAGTGTGCAAACGGCTTAACTGAGCATAGAACGCAAGCATATATATAGGCAGTTTGTGGTTGGCTGAGAAAGATGTGAAGTCGTTAGTTTGCATCACAGATTCAGCTGCGTTGATTAAGCCAGGTCAAGTTTCCATTACGCGTGCTAACCGCTTTCAATCTGACATCAAGACACACGTTATAGATACTATAATTTATGTCCTTATTCAGATAGTTACAAAATACTGCTTCCTGTAATTATTTATTTCTTTGAAATGTGCCAGACATTCTGGAAACCTGCCTGTGAGATTTCGGTTACGTGTGCGCACTGTGCGCCGGTCAGCCAAATTACCACTGCACAGAAAGTAAACCAGGTTAGAGCTGGCGAGCTTTCTGCGCAAGTCCAGCGGAGGCTTTTTTTACAAAATTGTCTCTGCGTCTTGATGAATATGTGACACCTGCCCCTACTACGCTGCCACACCCATCTCGGCGCATGTCCGCCTACTAAATTGCCAAAGTGGCTGCGTACGGTGTTGCACCGCAGGAAATTACCACTGCGCGGGCTGCGCCGGATGAAATTACCACTGCGTGGGCTGCGCCACGCTACGCCGGGCTGCGCCACCCTGCGCTGCGCCAAGAAATTAGAGCCCATTACCTGAAAAGTCTTGGGGATCATCAAGATTTTTTTTTGCTCCAGTGAGATGAGCCCTAGTGTTCTTTTTGGTCAGGAGAGCTTTTCACTTCACAGCTCTGCCATTTTTGCCCAGTCTATTTCTTGTTGTGGAATCATAAACAATTATCTTAACTGAGGCAAGTGAGGCCAGCAGTTTATGTCAGTCTAGGTTCTTTTGTGACCTCCTGGATGAGTCATCAATGTGCTCTTGGAGGAATTTTGAGCAGATAGCCGATCCTGGGAAGGTACATAATTTCCAGTTTTTCTACAGTTGTACATAATGGCTCTCACCATGGTTTGCTGGAGGCCCAGTGCCTTTGAAATGGCTTTGCAACACTTTGGAAAGTGATTAATGTCAATGACATCATTTCTCATGTGCTGTTGAATTTCTTCATATCTTGGCATCATGTGTTGCTTTTTGATTAATTCACATTGGGAGAGAGGTTCTATCTCAGTGATGCTTAAATTTGAAAGGGCTGCCAGTAATCATGCCTGGGTGTTTTTAGTTTGATGATCTGAAAAAATTAAGTGTGACAAATGTGTAAAAGAAAAAAAATCAGGAAGGGACAAATACTTTTTCACAGCACTGAAAGTTGGAAAAGATTACGTGCAAGCAAAAGTTCTGGCTTGAAAAATTGGGAACTTACCCTGGTTCTCACTTGAAACTTCCTGTGGCAGATATTTTTGTGGATTTCTAAAACATGGGAAATGGGTATCAGGACCACATATCGAACCTCTGTCACATTTCCATCTAGGGGGATTTCATTTGCCATGGTCTGGACAGAAGAAAAGATTTGACACACAAGCAACATCAATTACCAATCTGAAATACAGCCCGTTTTTATCCATTATTTACACATCATTAGACTGACACTTTTTCTTATATAGCTGTGCTTAAATTTCCTCAAGAACACATAAGATCCCCATTTTCTCTTAGAAACAGTACAGTCAGGTACATAATTTGCCTACATGTTTGAAATTAGCATGTCGATAATTAACTGCCATTTCTTACATGCAGCATTTTTTTCATTCTTTTAAATGAAGCAAATAATTCCATACTTCTCTGTAATAGCGCCTCCCCTTCTGATATCTTGTAATGCTTTGCAAATAACACCAGCAAAATGTTTCAAAATTCACCCAGGAAATATTGAATCATCTTGAATGAAACAAAACATTCTATAAAATGCCAATAATAGATTAAGAAAATTTCATTTAATGTGCCAAAGTCCATTCCTGAAAAATCTGGAATGCTGCATCAGACTCTCCACCAGTGGCCTAGCTAGTGGGGGGGGACAGACACGTCACTTTATGACAACAATTAGTCCTGGCCAGTTCTCTATGGAGCTAAAACACTGTCGCAAAACTGAAAGAAAAAACTTTGAAAGTTTGAAACCCTGTGTTTGAAAGTGTACAAAAGATTTGAAACTTTGGAACTAAGTTTTGAAGGTGTATATAGGGTTTTGATTAGCTGGAAAAAAAATTCAAATCCCTGAAAACATTATTTTGTATTTGAATTTTCATTCCAAATCTCTACAATTTTGCTGAAGTTGCTGAAGTAAGCTTATAGTCCAATGACATGTCATGATATGCAAAATTGACAGACTGCTCCTCCAATGCTGTGACAAAGCAAGAGTAGGAGAGCTCTGAGGAGAGCATGCCAGTCAGTCACGAGAAGCAAGCAGAAGAAGGAGATAATATCGGTCCTTCTTAGCTGATGTTAGTTTGCTTGCTTAGCAACCAAGTTTGCTAGCCTAGCTATCCAACAGTTTGGTGCACAGATGTCATGAGAAAATAAATAAATTAAAAAACATTAATTTGCCATCTCACTCAGCTAGAGTTGAACTGCGTGCATTTATTTTAAACCAAATATAGCTGCTCCCTAGTCTTAATTCGCTTGCTTAGCTTGCTAGTTCGCTAGCCTATTTAGCCAACAGTTTGGTGCACAGAATTCAACAGAAAATAAATGAACAAAAATTATCCATCATTTTGCTATCTCATTTGGCTACCGTTGAAGCACGATCATTTATGTTATACAAAATATAACTGCTGACTACTTAGCTCGCTAACGTTAGTTCGCTTGTTTAGCTAGCAAGTTTGCTAGCCTAGCTAGCCAACAGTTCGGTGCACGGAAGTCAATAGAAAAAAAATCCATCATAAAATCTGTTATTTTGCCATCTCCCTTAGCTAGAGTTGACCCTCGAGCATTTACGTTATACTAAATATAACTTTCAGCTAGCTAGGCTAGCGAACTACCTTGCTAAGCAAGTGAACTACTGTTAGTTAGCTAGCTAGCGAACAGTTATATTTGGTATAACATAAATGATCACAGTTCAACTGTAGCTGAGTGAGATAGCGAAATAATGGATAATTTTCATTCATTTATTTTCTATTGAATTCTTTGCACTAAACTGTTGGCTAGCTAAGCTAGCAAACTAGCAAGCGAGTTAAGGCTAGGGAGCAGTTTTATTTGGTATAAAATAAATGCTCGCGGTTCAACTCTAGCTGAATGAGATGGCAAAATAAAAGTTTTTTATTCTTTTTTTTTTCTAATGATATCCGTGCACCAAACTGATGGCTAGCTAAGCTTGCGAACTTGGTATCTAAGCAAGCGAACTAAAATCATCTAAGAAGGAGCAACATTATCTCCCTCTGCTTCCTTCTCGTGATTGTCTGACTCACCGTTGCCAACTCCTCGGTAAGGAAAGTAGCTGTTGGCTGTCCTAAAAGTTGTGAGAGTTCAGTAAACACCTTGAGCGGGAGGGACGCAGTTCATTTTTGTTGACCGGAGGGGACGAGGGGCGGGGGGCTCTGAGGAGAGCATGTCTGTCAGTCACGAGAAGAAAGCAGAAGGAGATAATATCGGTCCTTCTTAGCTGATGTTAGTTCGCTTGCTTAGCAACCAACTTCGCTAGCCTAGCTAATATTCGCTCGCCTTCGCTAGCCTAGCTCATATTACACGCATCTTTCAGTCTTTCAGTGCTTTCGGACAGGGAAGGGGCACACGGCAGCACCCGCGGCTCGTTCAAGACAGTAACTGCAGAACGCAATGTGCTTTAACGTCTGTGTTGTGTTCCAGGGTCCTGACCTGCACTGCAAAAAGTGATTTTCAAGAAAGGGAAATTTACTTATTTTAAGACTTAAAACACTTATTTCTATCACCATTTTCTTAGTAAGACAAGAAATTTTTCCTTGATTTGATGCAATGCAATGGCAAGGTAGTCAAAATTACCTAAAATTAAGGACAAATTTCTTGCCTTACTAAGAAAATGGTGATTGAAATTAGTGATTTAAGTCTTAAAATAAGTAAATTTCCCTTTCTTGAAAATCACTTTTTGCAGTGTGGGCCTTTGGCCAGGACAGTATTTTTTGGGTTTTAACAGTTTTCATGTGCCAGGTTTCATAGTTCATGTTCATTACTCATGTCAGTTTTTAGCAGTTTCTTGTATCAGGATTTAGCATTTCATAGTTCATGTTTATTGTTCACGTTTTTACTTTTCCATGTCTTGTTTTTCCAGGTCTGCCCGGCCACTCCACCGCTGTCTGCGTTTCGCCCCATGTCTTCGTTTTCGCACATTTCAGAGCTCTGATTGGCTTTGGTATTTCCCCCTTCCTTCTGTGCTGTGCTGGATTCAGGGCTGTCTAAGCTTAATTGACAATTAACTGTTTTTAAGTTACTAACATTTACTAACAGTCACAGGGGATGTAATTCTTCAACAGGCACATTACTAATACTTCTAATTTAGATAGGGAATATATTGTCATGATTCCTGCTTTGCTATTTCAAGTCTTGCTGTGCTTTTCTGTTCTAACATTCATGCTTCCTTCCAATCTGCATGCTTCATTGGTACTTAAGCTGAGCACGCTCATTGTCTTAATGAGCAAGTCATGTCCACCAATCTCTGTCCTTGTCTAATGATCTTGCCTTGCCCATTGTTTCTTCTCCAGGTGTTGCCCCTCATGTATCCTGATTTTTCTCCCTTTATTTGGAGGCGGTGGAAGTTTGCTGGCAGACAGAGTCTTGAGTTTTTCATGTTCTTGTGTGCCATAGTGTGTAGTGCAGGATTCATGATCTTTATGTCCTTGTATAGCCAAACCAAGTTCTCGTTGTTTGAATTCCTAGCCTTATCATTCTTTTCTGTTCACGGTTTGCTGCCTAGAGGTTCCAGTGATTTTGTTTTTGTTGTTTTTGGATCTTTTAGTTATAGCTCTGTGAAGCTCTTCTTAGTTTTTTGCAACCCTTTGGGCCAAGTTTTTTGTTGGCCCTCATGCCTGTTTTTCTTAATTTTAATAAAACTCCCTGTTTCCCTGGTGTCACTGGTCTTGTATCAGTTAGTCTCCAAAACACCAGACTCTCCAGTAATAACAGAAGAAGTCACTAGATTTGCCGCAAGTCACTTTTGGCAAAAAAGTCACCAAAATGATTTGGAAAGTTGCCAGATTTACCGAGAAAGTCGTCAATTGGCAACACTGGTCTGACTGGCAAGCTCTCCTCAGAGCTCTCGTTCTCTTGCTTTGTCACAGCGTTTGTGGAGCAGTCTGTCAATTTCGCATTTCATGACATGTCATGTCATTGGACTATAAGCTCACTTTAGCAACCAATAGGCTGAGAAGGTTGACACCAAATCTCACCTCCTCTTTTCAGAGTTTCAAATCTTTTTTTTTCAGATCACCATTAACAAGGTTTCAAAACTGGACAGCAAAACTGTGGGACAACAGTGCCAGTTTTGAAACTCTGAAAATGTGTTGTTAAAACGCTGTAAAACAGTGCTGTAGTTGTGAAGAAGAAGAAAAAAAAAAACAAAGAAAAGTTGTGGAGAATTGGAATGAAAATTCAAATACAAAATAATGTTTTCAGAAATTTGAATTTTTATTTATTTTTTCTTATCAAAACACTATATACACCTTCAAAACTTAGTTCCAAAGTTTCAAATCTTTTGTAAGCTTTCAAACACAGGGATTCAAACTTCCAAAGTTTTTTCTTTCAGTTTTGCATCATAGCAGTGTTTTAGCTCCATAGTTCTCAATCATTTTCCATTGTTGATGCGTTTTCCAATTATTGTAATTTGCAACTGAAGATACTGTTTCTCTCCATATACATCTAACAGCGAATAAATTATGGGATAAATTCAGTACAGTGGCAGAACAAGAACAGAGAATTGGGTTGCACAAAACATCTGTTTAAAACAATTATTAGTCCTGACCTGTTCTCAGTCATTTTCATAATTAACAGAAGGTTCACTCCAAGAGCACTCTACACTTATAAGGTGCTGCTTGTTCTCCTCGATTAGGTAAGAAGACAATCATTCATCTGGACACGTACTTGCGTATTTAAATCAATGTTATTCAAAATGGCATACCTGTCGACTCACATGCAAATAGCTGGAGCCGCATGCTTTTAATAGCCGACTGAAGTGCCGAGTGCCACTTTTTTTTTTTATCAACCCACACAATACCGAGGGTGAAAGTCAGCATTACATTGGAACATGGACCAGTTCAACGAACGCAAAGCATTGGCCTATTATTAAGTAAATAATTTTTCTGTACTGAATTTAGCCCATGATTTCATTGCTGTTAGATCGCATATGGAGAGAAACCGTGTCTTCAGTTGCCAATTACAATAATTGGAAAACGCGTCAATAAAGGAAAATGATTAAGAACTAGCGAGGACTAATTGTTGTCATTAAAGAGACGTGTCTTTGCCCCCCCCCCCCACTAGCTATGTCACTGCTCTCCGCTCCAGGATTGTGAGTTGTTGGTAGAATAATGGTAGATTGATGACATATTTAAATGCATATTTAAATGCACAGATAGCTACTGAGTCGTTCCAGTGAAAGTGTCCATTCTCCATTCTAAATTAATGTGCTACCAGGGGGAAAGAGTTATGACTTGAGAAAAACTGTAGATTTTAACTGCAAAATGGATGAAAATATAAATGACTGGTCATACTGGTTCTTAAGGTCATACCATGCCAGTCTTCTCAAAGGATTACAAACCATTCAGTCACACACTCATACCTACACTACCGCTCAAACGTTTGGGATCACTTGGAAATTTTCTTGTTTTCCATGGAAACATACATGTAATTAGTCTGAATAAGAAATATAGCAAATGAACAGAACATGCTGACATTGTCTGAGTTAGAAAAAATGATTTTAATAGAAAATGATGCTTCAAACTTTGACTTCATCAAAAAAAAAATCCACCTTCACTGTTGATAATGAAACTGGTGTTTGACGTGAACTATTTAGCGTAGCTGCTAGTTGACAACCTGTGAGGCATCTTTGTCTTAATTTACACACTCTCAGATATTTGTCCTCTTGCATAGTTGTGCACCGAGGCCTCCCACTCCTTTTTTCTGTCCTTGTTAGTGCCAATTTGTGCTGCTCTCTAAAGAGAGTTGTTGACAGCATGGTAAGAGATTTTAAATTTTCAATTTCTTGCATTGAATAGCCTTCCTTTCTGAGCACAACAATAGACTGACAGGTCTCTATAGGAAGTTATTTCTTTCTGGCCATTTTGAGCCTGTAAACAAACAAACAACTGCTGATGATTCATGTACTAAACCAACCTCAAAAATGCCATGCTTCCTTTAGCGCTCCCTTATTAGTTCAACGGTTTTCAACTGTGCAACACATTTGCAGAAGGGTTTTCTAATAATCAATTAGCCTTATAAAATGCTTAACTTGGATTAGCAGCCATACCAGGAGACTGATGCAGAGGAATGACATTTGCTGATAGTAGGCCTCTATGCAAAAATGTAGATCATTCTTTGAAAATCATCTGATTAATTTTATATGTTTGTGAAATGGATAAAAATGTTTGTGAAATGCATGAAAAAGTATTTTTCTTTGGAAAACAAGTGATCCCAAACTTTTGAGCTGTAGTGTATGAGCAATTGATCAGATTAGCACTGCATGCATGCCTTTAGTCTGTGCAAGAAAATCAGAGCATTTGGATGAAACCCATGCAAACAGGGAAAGAGCATGATAAACCCATACAGAAAAGCCCTGGTCGGATTCAAATTCGCAACCTACTTGCAGCCAGGAAACAACGCAACACATTGCGCCTTTCTGCCACCCAGACAACAGTAAACGGTAACAAACTGCTCACTTCATTATTGATGCCAGTATGGAACATGATTTGGTGGTGGTCCAGCAAAGTTTTCTGGGTCATTCCAGCGCTCATATCTTTGGGAAATAGTGCAACATTTGGTACAACGTGATATCTGGCTGTATCTTCATCCTGTTTAAATGGAGGAGTCAAGAAAACTAGGTAATGGATCAGAATACAGATTTGTCAGAAGCATGCAGTTCTGTAAAGTGAGATGCTTATGATATGAGACTGTTTATAAATACAATTCCTGATGTCGCTGAATGAAATTGCAATTCAAATGTGATCTAACAGCTTTTTTATATTTCAAATTCAAATTCCAAAATTCCAAGTCTGGTCATTTTCATGATTCCAATGCATTAATTCTTTAGTGAAGGACTCACATGGTCTTGCTGTATTTCTGAAGTTACAGTAAGTATTCACATGGTACTGTGCCAGTTCTATCAAGGAGTACACTCATGGTAATGCACCAGTTCTGCCAGGAACCATTGTAATATACCAGTGCTGTAGCAAAGTACTCTCATGGAAATTGATCAATTCCCTGTGGAAGTATTCATAGTGATGTACCAGTGCTGTAGAGTAGTGATCTCATGGTAATGTACCATTTACTCTTTGGAGGTATTCACATGTAACACCATTGTCTGGGCAAATATTCAAGTCTGACTGGCTGCTTGGTGTCCATTAACCCATTCCCTGCCACTGACAAGATTTTCTGTCAATTATGACAGAATGCTTCCAAAGCCATTGATGAGATATTCCAGCAATGAATGTTTTCACTGCTACAGTAGATGGTGAAAGGTGCAGTTACAGATGTTCTGAGAAAAATAGGTATTTTCAGATCAATAAATATTATCAAAAATACTGGCAGTCGCTGGCACCTTAAAAAATACTCAGGCGGGGAGAGTCTTATTTCTTGATGTACAGATACCTACAAAGTCGTTCCAGTGAAAGCGTCCATTCTCCGCTCTAAATTAATGTATTACCAGGGGGAAAGAGTTATGGCTTGAGAAAAACTGTCGATTTTGACTGCAAAATGCAATAAAATATAAATTGGTCATAGTTTTTTTTTTTTCCTTTTTTGGCAAGTGACCATATTATAAGAAGAGGGTGTCCATTATCAGGTATTAATAGACTCCGGAGAGACAATCATTTTGGCTTCCATATCATCCATCAATTCCTAGTAATTTACATCTCGCTGGGCATTATCCCGTGCATACTTTACCAATTCCGTAGAGTTTGTTCTTTTCAGGTGCTCCTGAATGGCTTTGTCTGATGGGAGAAAGATGGTGTTCTGGTGACCTCTCATTTCATCTGTAAGGTTGTAAAACTTCCAAGAAAGAAAGCAGAACACTGCTGTCAACAACACTGGAGGCTGAAATTTGCATGGCAGTTCAAGAAAGGTGCACAGTGGTTTGCTGTTAATTGGACTCTGTTTGTGTATATATGACTGCGCATTTGAGAGCACTCATGTTTTTGAGCATGCAAGTTGTGATTTTATTTATGTGACTTTGAAAATGCGTATATGAGGCAGCAAGTGGGTAATAACAGCAGCTGCTCGTGAACTGGCAATAGGGGAAGCTCAAACAATCCCTTAAAATTAATGACTGGTCATGACCTGTTTTCAATCATTCATTTAAATTGCCCTAACAGAAACTCCGAAAACTCTCTGCATGATCAGATGTGGCCGGTTTTCATTTATAACGCATACTGATTACGACTCCAGACTTCTTATGCTTTTATTTACTCAGGGGTTGGGGTTGGAAGCCATGCATTTGTTTCATGATTGTTTAAATGAAATAAGATAATTTGAAACATCTTTATGCAATTCCATTGCTTCAAACTCCTCCATGCACAAGTACTTAAATTCCACGCGAAAATCTCTTACATACGCGTTGATAGAATAATTGCTGTCTACAGCAGAGGAATGTAAAAATGCCACTTAAACTTATTCCGAATGCGTGAGAGTTGACAGGTATGCGTTATTAATGAAAACTGGCCGCATTAGATGATGTTGAGTTTTTCGGAGATTCTGTTATTGTAATTTAAATGAATGATTGAAAACAGGTCATGAACAATCATTAACTTTAAGGGATTGTTTGGGCTTCGCCTGTTGCCAATTCACGTGCCGCCACTGGTAATAATTAAATTTACGGAGTGGCTATTCCCCCAACCGTTGGTGGTACTGGAAGGAGAGTTGCTCTCATTCCCCCAACCGTTGGTGGAAGAGGGAGGAAGGTTACTCTCGTTCCCCCAACCCTTATTGAATTTACCAATTCAGTTACAATTCTCCCAACTGTTGGAGGAATAACCTTTCTCTTAAATTTATACTCAGACACACGTGAAAGTCCTTCCCTGTGTGTGGGAGGTTAAGTGTCAGAAAGCCTGAGGGAACTAAACCTGGGAACTAAACCCACTTAGGAATTAAGTCAGATTACAATAATTGTCATTTGGCTTTATGTGCATTTGCATGGCTAAGGCCACAAGAATCTCACCTGTAGAGACTTTCTGAAGAGGGTGTAAGTTGGAGTGCTGTTGAGGTACTCCATCAGAGTCGGGGGTAGTGGGGGAACGTGGGATATGGGGGGCAATAGTGCCTGGAACATGCCAACATACAGAAAATGTGCATAGGTAAAGCCTGAATTTTTTAAATGTTAACCGATGTGAAGATGTGAGAGAGCCCACACACTTCAACATAAAATTGCAAATTTGATAGTTTTATCGTCCTCTGGTGCATGGAGAGCATACTGAAATAATTACTTGGATAAAATGACGCACCACACACTTACAGATTCCATTGTAGATCAAGAAGAGTCCCGACCCTCAAAGTGAGAACTGCTACTCAATTGCACAATCACTTTATAATCATACTAAGCTGGTCGAAAACAGGTAAATAACCCTGTTAAGTAACAGATGCCCTTGAGCAGCTGTATTAATTATGACCACAGCAACAAACAAAATCAGATGACATCCCTATGTAGTAAGTTTGGACATTAAAACTGTGGACCTTCCAACAATGAGTTCAACAACTGCAATTGCAAATAAAAACTGTTTGTCAAAAATCAAAAAGAGCAATCGCCTTACCCTGACCTTGAACCCTAATCTCAACCCTAACCTAAACCATAACCTAAACTTAATCTCCTCCAGAAGTAGTAACTTCGACTGAATGTTTTTCCTGCTGTTTTCCTCTGAAGGCCGAATGCCACTGTTACTTAAGGCGACTGAGGAAACACTCCACCTGTGGCATCAGAAAGGCTTTGATTGGGTCATATCAGAGGAGGGACCAAAGGACCTATTCTGTGCTTTGTGTGTGAGGACTTGTTTAGTTCAGAAAAATTAACAGCCTTTAACAATGCCAGGATGGCCACTGTAGGGGGTGGGGGGGTGTAGTACACTAAACGGTCTCTTTTGACTGAGATTGAGGTATTGTTGCCTGCCATAATTTACAAAGTATCAACATCACATAGACTACATCACATCTCATTTCAGAATGTTCACCCAACGCAGTGTGAACAAATTGTACAACTGTGTGTGACTGAATACTAATCATTGAAATGTATCATCAAAATTGTACATAGATTGAATTTGTCAAATGAATGAATGAATTAATTAATGAATGAATGAAATTGTGAAATGAATGTGCTTCCAAAGCTTGCGTTGCATTGTAATTAATTAAAGTAGCCCAATCAGAGGGATTAATGTTACCACTATGTATCATTCCAACCAAGAAGTTACAGAGAATATAGCATTTACCTGATCTATGATGTGGATGAAGCCATTTGATGCATAAAGGTCTGCAGTGGTGATAGTAGCATTGCCAATCATAATTGCCTGAAAAGTGCCAAGATTATAGTGAATTTACCTCGAAAGACCCAAAGACTCCACCTAATCCTGAAAGAGCTCTAATACCATCGCTGAAGAGAATCAGAACATAGAGAGGCATTGACTTTCCTAAAGAGATTGAACAGAGGTATAACATATGTGAATTTAAAGTATTCTTTCAATGATAGGGGTGTTATGGAATACAGTACGCAATTGAAGAACACAAAGGAAAAAATGATCGGAGTCCAAAATTTTCATTTTTGTATATAATAATATAATGTATTAGCATAATATGTTATATATTTTTTTATTTTTTGCGTATTTTTTCAGTACTTTGTTTCTAGGATTGTTTTGAATTTTTAATTCATCATTTCTCCACAACTTGAAAATGTGACTGATCATTTTTTTCATTGTGGTCTTCAACTATTTTTGGTAATTGGTCATTAAGATGTCAGCGAAGAATACACCTGGCTGAAGTGGGTGCATTTATTGTATTTTTTCCATTCGTTATTATTTTTATCCATTCGTTATTATCGTTATCATTAAGCACCTTGCTCATTACTGGGAAGATTCTCTATGAATAAAGTTATCATAATGTATGTTTAAAGGTAAGATATGCTTGGTTGAAGACTAACCTTATCTGTGGTCTTGATTTTCCAGCTAATTTTGGGGTCTAGAGTCACCAATTCTTTGTCAGACATTTGCCTCAGGTCCTCACTGTTATAAGCTCCCACTAAAATGTGTGCTCTGGAAACACAGAGAAGTGTGATGAGTGACTCTCCAGTAGACTGCACTGTGCACTGCATTATAAAGTGGGGTAAAAATGGAACATAACCAAAATTCAACTCTAGTTTTCTTGTCTCCCAAGTAATCAACTGAAGAATCAGTACTATTAATTGGACAGACTTTCTTCAAACCAGACAAACTAGTAAAGGGAAGGTGTAAAACCGTCCAATAAAGGCTCTTGAAGATTATGATTTATTGATCCCCGCGGTTTATCAATTACTAACATAAAGAAATGGCCAGATAAGGGGGCATAAACTCAGCATTCTTAAACTCCACAAATTTCTGATGAATTCTCTAGGCACATTCCCATATTGAACGCCCTTTGCTTACGTCCCTCAATAAATATTCTGGGACAAAACTTGAGTTTCTTACTTGAGCATATATTTGATCCTGTATGGATCAGTCCAA
Organism: Gymnothorax reevesii; assembly: GCA_029721435.1. NCBI lineage: Eukaryota > Metazoa > Chordata > Actinopteri > Anguilliformes > Muraenidae > Gymnothorax > Gymnothorax reevesii. The sequence continues at coordinate 71,203,604 of CM056585.1, read as the reverse complement.
AATCTATCAATGTCAAGGGATGCGGCGGCTCTGTACGAAGGTGCCAGAATGGTGATGTTGTCATCAAGACCTTCAAGGCCAGAATTCTAAGAGGACAAGAATAGGACATGCCCGTAGCTGCAACCCAGGTTCTATACAAATCGCCCAAATAATTTACAATAATCATGTCGGTTCCAAACAAAAAACAACTGAAAAGGAGTCACCTTGATCCAGTAATTAAACCTATAAAACCTGTAGTCTATTTCCAGTTCCTACAAAGAAAAAAAAAAAAAAAACATTTCAATAGCAAGCATAGCAAATTTCGCATTTTTTTGAATGTAAAAGAAATTGTTGGCATGTTGAGTTTTAATATGTGAAAATGAAAGTATAATTAAGTTATTTTGTGTCTTGTCATACCATCCTAATGGTGGTATAGCACAAAGTCCCGTTTCCCATAAAGGGGTCCTCACAGGAGCAGTTAGTAGTCCCGTTTTCAGAGAACTCGCACTTAGCCTGCAGATATAAAAAGCCCAAACCTGATTTATTATTCTAATTCTCAAAAGAAAGGTTGTCTTACCCTTAACAGTTACAACAGTTACAGGGTGTTAAAGCTGAGCAGAAATACAATAAATGTCCTTTCACTCACCTTGAAATGGCACCCACCATTTCCTATGTTACATGGATTGATCATGTAACAGGTTTTCCCATCCCCGTAATAGCCAAGCATACAGGAGCACTCATTCTGCAAGGAAAACATGCCACTCTGAGATCACAGAGACTGAGCATTTGGAGGTCTATATTTGGAAGAGGAATATCCGGACGGTTGGATGAGTTTTGCTGATTATTGGTCAAGTAGTCCAGGCTTGAGCTCGCATCATCCAGAATGGGAGAGAGGTTATCAAGACTGGAAGTATGGTTATGCTTGCTAGGAGTAGTGTCATACAAGTTGAGATTGGGTGTACACATATTAAGGGGGGTAGAGTTATCTGCACCAGGGTACCTGTCCTGGGCCCACTGAAGTGCATCTAGCAAATTGATGGCAATGGCCTCGGCTCTCCAGCTGGCAATTGTCGATTGGGCTGCAGATCTGGCCATCCCCTGTCCAGCCCTCCATGCAAACACACTGCACGATTCGCCGCTCCGAGTACAAACACTGTGCCTGTACACACACAAAGTCTGTCTCAAACGCAGTGTAGATGCCGCACAATATGTGCACAATACAAATATACACAAGCACTAAACTTGCACAAATATGCTGCGGTCAGAAACTATAAACTTAAATGGACTACTGCCCTGTACCCACAAATGCAGATATAAACACGATATACAGTATATGTCAAGACAGACATAAAAATGTTGTAATATGCACAGTAAACACGATGTGCACGCATACAGTTACACAAATACTGACACACTCTCTGTAAAAGTCTCATTGGCTACTTTACATTGCGATCACATCCTCCACGATCTGCCCTCAGACATGGATTGGCAGCTATGCAGGAGATTCCGTCCCCTTCATAACCTGACCTGCAGACACAGCTGTTCCACAAACACCCAATAAACCCACACACGTACAACACAGATCTGGCAAAACTCAAACTTGTACTGCACACAAACACCAAATAAAAACACACTGATGTCAAGCCAAGATATCCCTCCCAATGAGAACTGGTTTGAGAGTACCCATTGCACCCAATCTACCCAGTGCCAGGTCTAGAACAGCATTATATCTTATTCAAAGGTGAAAAATGGTGTGTAACATGCTAGCTAATCTTTCGTCCAAACTGTATCTCTGTCCAAACAGACTAAGCATTGTACAAAACCCAAAACCAGTGAAGTTGGCACGTTGTGTAAATCGTAAATAAAAACAGAATGCAATGATTTGCAAATCCTTTTCAACCTATATTTAATTGAATGCACTGCAAAGACAAGTTACTTAATGTTCGAACAGGTAAACTTTGTAATTTTTTTGCAAATATTAGCTCATTTGGAATTTGATGCCTGCAACATGTTTCAAAAAAGCTGGCACAAGTGGGAAAAAAGACTGAGAGAGTTGAGGAATGCTCATCAAACACTTATTTGGAACATCCCACAGGTGAACGGGCTAATTGGGAACAGTTGGGTGCCATGATTGGGTATAAAAGCAGCTTCCCTGAAATGCTCAGTCATTCACAAACAAGTATGGGGCGATGGTCACCACTTAGTGAACATATGCGTGAGCTGATTGTCGAACAGTTTAAAAACAACATTCCTCAATGAGCTATTGCAAGAAATTTAGGGATTTCATCATCTACGGTCCGTAATATCATCAAAAGGTTCAGAGAATCTGGAGAAATCACTGCACGTAAGCGACAAGGCCGAAAACCAACATTGAATGCCCCTGACCTTCGATCCCTCAGGCGGTACTGCATCAAAAACTGACATCAGTGTGTAAAGGACATCACCACATGGGCTCAGGAACACTTCAGAAAACCACTGTCAGTAACTACAGTTCATCGCTACATCTGCAAGTGCAAGTTAAAACTCTACAATGCAAAGCGAAAGCCATTTATCAACAGCACCCAGAAACGCCGCCGGCTTCGCTGGGCCCAAGCTCATCTAAGATGGACTGATGCAAAGTGGAAAAGTGTTCTGTGGTCTGAGGAGTCCACATTTCATATTGATTTTGGAAACTGTGGACGTCCTGTCCTCCGGACCAAAGAGGAAAAGAACCATCCGGACTGTCATAGGCGCAAAGTTCAAAAGCCAGCATCTGTGATGCTATGGGGGTGTATTAGTGCCCAAGGCATGGGAACTTACTCATATGTGAAGGCACCATTAATGCTGAAAGGAACATACAGGTTTTGGAGCAACATATGTTGCCATCCAAGCAACGTCTTTTTAATGGACGCCCCTGCTTATTTCAGCAAGACAATGCCAAGCCACATTCTGCACGTGTTACAACAGCATGGCTCCGTTGTAAAAGAGTGCGGGTACTTGACTGGCCTGCCTGTAGTCCAGACCTGTCTCCCATTGAAAATATGTGGTGCATTATGAAGCGTAAAATACGACAATGGAGACCCTGGACTGTTGAACAACTTAAGCTGTACATCAAGCAAGAATGGGAAAGAGTTCCACCTGAAAAGCTTAAAAAATTGGTCTCCTCAGTTCCCAAACGTTTACTGAGTGTCGTTAAAAGGAAAGGCAATGTAACACAGTGGTAAAAAGGCCCCTGCGCCAACTTTTTTGCAATGTGTTGCTGTCTTTAAATTCTAAGTTAATGATTATTTGCAAAAAAAAGGAAAAAATGTTTCTCAGTTTGAACATTAAACATCTTGTCTTTGCAGTGTATTCAACTGAATATAAGTTGAAAAGGATTTGCAAATCATTGTATTCTGTTTTTATCTACGATTTACATAACGTGCCAACTTCTCTGGTTTTGGGTTTTGTATATTCAGTCCTCGTTTCAAGCCAAACTTTAAAATTTCCTGTTTAGCAGAATTTTGTGTTTATGGTGCACTATCATGACCATACAACAAAAAACACTGGGACTAGAACTCAATGGGTCAAACAAAACAAAAAGAAAAACGTAAAAAATTTAGAAGAGGGTGTACTGACGTGGACTGGCTGGTGTCATTGAGGACACAGTCTGCCAGGTAGTGGCATGTTTTAGTCTGGTACTCGGAGCAAGGCGTTACTTTCAGCTCACACAGTTCCCCCGAGAACCCCACTTGACAGGTCCCCGGCCGGCATCCACCCAAACTATGCCGCCTGTTATCACAGGTACCATGGAGGCACTGGCAGGCTGTGAACGCACACACACGCGCACACACACACACGAATGTGACACATGTGGGCATGTGTTTATTTGAGACGGTGTAGCCTTGCGGCTGCGTGTGTGTTAGATAGTCTGACCTCGGTCACAATTCTCCCCGTACTTGTCTTGATCTGCACAGACATGGCAGGCAGCTCCAGTGAACTGGGGCTTACAGATACAGGAGCCATTTCCATGAAGGCCATCCAAACACTGAGAGGGCAGAGATTCAAGTAAAAGCTGAGAGGGTTTTGAATACTTCCACTCATTTTTTCCCCAGCATTGACTAGAGAGTAACCCTGAGTACTGCATGCGAGTATTGACTGCTAAAATTATGACTTTCATGTGCATGACAGTGTGTTTTTACATGAATTTGTGTTTGAGTGAGCATGTTCCTGCTCACCATGCCTCCATCATTGCAGGGATGTAGAAAACCACCCAAGCAAGGCTTACAGTCCTCACCATAGAAACCTTTACAGCAGTCTGTTCTCTGTAAGACAGACACAGGCAAGAAAACACAGGTTAACCCTGATCCAGGCTTCCCATCAAGAACTTTTAAAGACTTTCTAATAAGGATTTTCTGTCAGAGATGCCCTATTGCCAAATTCTTGAAGACTCCCTATTAAGGACTTCATACTGAGGACTTCTTTATAAGAGCTTCAAAAGCAGTATGTCCAAATAAGGATTTGTTCCTGCCAACTTCCTCGCAAGGACATTGTAATGAGGAGTTTTAATCAAGGACTTCCTGTAAAGGACTTCCATAAAAGGATTTCCAACAACTCCTAGAAATAAGGACTTCTAATGAAAGCTTACTATTAAGCTGCTCCAAATGAGGACATCCTGTCAAGGACTTCCACTGAAAAATTTCATGAGGAAGAATTCCTGTGAAGTCTTCCCAGGAAGTTATTCTGATCAATGACCCTGTGACAATAATTTACTATTGAGGACTTTGTAATGAGGATACTTTGACAAGCACTCTCAAAATGGGGCTACCTAATAAGGGCTTCCTATCAACAATATTCCATGAAGAGATGCAGTGGAGGACTGTTCTTTACATACTTCATAACAAGAACTCCTTATTCAGGTCTTATGAAGACAGTTCCTTAAAAGGATTTCCAACAAGGTCTTTCAAATTAGAAATGCTTCATGAGGGTTTCCTTATTCTGGGGTATTGCTGAGTCCTACAGGAGGACGCTTCATGAAAGGGAAAATTTGACAAATTCAAAAATACTGAAAACCCAAAAGAATTGACTAAAATAACGGATTGATGTTAAATATAGTCCCTAAGGTGAGATTAAATATGCAGATTCAAAAATCCAAAACCTATTTCTTTTAAAATATTTTCCATTATGACTTCAAGCACAACATAACAACGACATATACTGAGTACAAATGAAAACGCACCACTCACAAAATCTGGAATAGCTCCACGGATTGATATGTGAAGTATATACGTATGATGCATTTGAGATAATGAATGATTTAAGAAGACATGTAAACATCATTCAGTTTCATTCACGATAATGTTAATGCGCGAGAGAGGTTTAACTGGTGTAGGGGTCAAACAGGAAAGTCAATAACGGGTGTGACCGCTATTTGCATTGACGCATGCGGTGCATCGTCGTCGCATGGAGTTGATCAGTCTCTGGATAGTGTTCTGAGGGATAGCATTCCACTCCTGAACAAGGGCAACTTCAAGTTCTCGGATGTTGTCCATCTGGCGTCGACGTGAAAGACGTCGTCCAATTTCATCCCATAAGTGCTCGATAGGGGAGAGGTCGGGTGACAGAGCTGGCCACTGAAGCACGGGGATGTTCTGCTGTGCAAGGTACTGCATGGACACCCTTGCAGTGTGTGCCCTAGCGTTGTCCTGTTGGAACGTGTGGACATCGTGGTGTTGGTTAAAGAACGGCACAACATGGTTCTGCAGCACCTGGTCCCGGTAGTAGACGCTGTTCTCCCTTCCTCTGCAGATATGGAGAGGGGTTCTGTGACGGTAGCTTATTCCACCCCACACCATAACGCTGCCACCACCCCAACGGTCCGTTTGAATGACACCATCGGCGTTATAACGTTCACCATGTCTCCGCCAAACACGTATACGGCCATCTGCGTTCCTTAAGTGAAATCGTGACTCGTCAGAAAAGATGACACTTTGTCATTGTCGTAGTCGCCAAGTCTGGTGCCTGTTTGCCCACTGTAGACGCTGGTTTCGGTGACGATCCGTTGATATGGGGCCGAAATGAGGACGTCGTGCACGCAGGCCTGCAGCTCGCAGACGGTTCCGTACGGTGTTGGGGTGAATGAATGCACGTCGTCCTTGGACTTGAGCAGCCGTTCTTGTCGCTGGTAGTGTTCGGTCTCGGACATGATCCCGTACGATTTGACGGTCCTGACGTGCCGTTGTCACACGTTGTTGACCCGGTTGAGGACGGTCCCGAGTGCTCCCCGTTTGCAGAAACCTTTGATGGAGTCTTGCGATCATTGTGTGTGCGCAGTGTAGTCGTCTGGCAATTTTCCTGGTGCTGGCGCCAATTTGAAGCTTGCCTATGGCACATTCCCGTTCAGGGGCTGTAAGTCGCGGCATAGCGTCGAAGTTTCACAAGTGTCAGTGAAGAAGTGAAATTTTATTCAGATTCACATGCTTTTAAAGGCAATGTGTGCACAAATTCACAAATTCAGAGTGACGTCACTGACGGGTGACGTCACTGTAGTGTTGTTTTTGCATAAAAATTATATTGAAGTTCATTTGAACTTAAATATTTACTTTTTTCAAGTGGTGCGTTTTCATTTGTACTCAGTATATCTCCCAAACAAGGTGGCACACTGACTGGAAGCCAGCTAAGGATGAGGCGATGCACTGAAAAAATATTCACAATTTATTGCAGAAAAAAACTTCTCCATGCCAATTCCTGAAAAGAGTTAGAGGACAGATATTTGGGCAGGGCAAGAACCCATCGGAGCAGGGAGCATAGCATGACCCTGCATGAAAATGAAGGACCAGTTTGGCGGAAAAACTCACCATTTCTGTATGTTTGCAGTACTTGGCGCAGCCTTGAGTATCAACATGATTGTACGGACCAATCAGGTAGGTACAGCCTTTCTGGTATGTCCCCTGCAGAAAAATACAATCTCTTCACACCACTCCAACAGTTCTTACATTAAGATGGGGCGGACAGGTGTTCCTGTAACAGCTCGTGCATTATAATGGAACAAACTTATCTCTCTCTCCAGTAACACATGCATTGGAATGTATACTCTTGTCTATTTTGAGGTAAATTAAAGCTGTCTTCACCGTGTTAATGCTGTTGATTGGACACTGAGTGTCATTCAGGCGGTTGCAGTTTTGGCAGAGGCCCTGAAAGAATAAAGCATTAAAAGGAGTTTGTTTGGGATTGGTTAGTTAATCTTAGGTTGCTTAGCAGACACATCCTTGAAAATGTCTCAAAACTCACAAGTTTATATCAATATAAAAAGATTTTTAAAAATTCCAAAAATGTGAAAAATTATAAAACATGATTCCCATTAACTGTAGCATTTTAAAAAATATTAACATGCTCATCATTAATGTTAATTACTATTAAACCAAATTAAAGCCTACTCTTTGTCAATACAATACAATACAATACAATGCAATAGCAGTTGACTCCAGTTTTTATACCAACAATGTTCATCAAAGGCACATGCAGAACCTACCAGTACTATTTTGCTGTCTGTCACATTACACTTGTTAGGTAAAATGGGTTGGATGGAGGTAGGGACCAGCACCCCACTAATCATGTGGATAATGCCGTTGTATGCCAGGATGTCCACAGTGTCTAAATAGGTCCCTGACTTATCAAACTCAAGCCGTCCCTGGAAAAAGAAAATGACAATGGAGTGATTTCTTTCTTTTTATTCACTTAAGTCACATATGAATGTGTGCGTACATTTTTTCATGCAGGTTTGTGTTTGTGTAAGTCTCTTAGATGTTTTTGTATGTGTCTGTAACTAACATTGAACAATACACTCTCAACACAAAGGTACCTATTTGTACCTTTAGGGGTAAAAGGCTTGTCACTGGGGAGGTACCCTCAAAAGCACTGATGTTGTACCCTCAGAAGTGGGTTTGCCTTGGAACATAAAAGTACCTTTTAGCCCCTAAAAAGGTTCACACAGGTACCTTGAGGTCCCTAGGGGCTACATAAGTGCTGAATGTACCTTGGGGAACAGAAAGGACTCCTGCTGTACTCCTATTTCTGACAGTGTAGGCTATGTATGCAAATAAACTCACATCTTCCTGACAGGTGATGTAGATTGGATCATTGCCTACGGTCTGAAAGAGATCTGAGTCCAGAAGCTCCTCCACCTTCGCCTGCATGGAAACAGTTCAGAGAGGCTTGAGCTTTAGCTGGATTTATCAAATGAGCAAATCTTCAACCTCAGGGGCTTGCATTTACGATGACATGTCAACTTCTTTTTTTTAAATTGGGGCTATCGATTAGATCCCTGGTCCTCAAATCATGATCCTACAGGTCCAAGACCGACTGGTTGTGTACCCTCCCTTTACCTGGGAGTCAGGTGTAAAGACAGTCTGGCCAATCAGGGGCGCTAAATGTTCATTTACTCACCTGGGATTAAAAAAAAAATACATGGACTGAATTTGGATTTGAAGATCCATGTATTAGATGCTAGAGGAAACACTTCAGACACACATTTACTGTTGAATGCCTATGATATTGTCCTCAACTAAGATCGTTGGAGATGTAAGAATAAGCAATCTATGTAAACTTACTGACTCATTAATGGATTTTTACTCACAGCTGCTTAATTCAAATCTCTTGTGAAGATTCTTAGGTTTCTGAAGATCTCATATCCCATACATATGCAGCTGAATTATTAGAAAAGTGCAAAATGTTGCACTAGATCTAGACCAGTGGTTCTTAAGTTCGGTCCTGGCGCCCCCCTGTGTATGCTGGTTTTTGCTCTAGCTACGACTGCAATTCTAGGATTTTAAAAAGCTGCTACTTTGTCTTAATTAGCAGCATTCCATGTTTAGAGTAGTCATTTACAAAACCATCTTAATTCACATTTGGATGGACATATGCATTCTGCTATGAAGAATAAAAACCCTTGAACATATTGTGCTTAATTTTCAATATTGCTAGGATTTTCAGGTGAAAACATTTTTAAACAGATCAAATTAGACTCTGAGAAAATCAATAAGCTCCAAATTAGGTTTCTGAACACAGGTGTTTTGAGGTTTTCCCAAATAACCTGCCTGAACCAAATAAAATCAACAGAAAACATAACAGGTGTGACTCCATTGTTTGCCAAGTAAATTGTCGGGTTTTGCCACCATGTGTCAAGAGTTTCACTAATGAGGAACCTTTTGATTATTTATGTTGATTAAATGTTTGGTTAAATTGTTTCCCTCTGCCAATACACGCCAATGTGGATATTGGCATAAATGTGCCTAATTAAAACAAATCAACAGCTCCTTAAAATCTTACAATTGCAGTTGTGGCTGGAACAAAAACCAGCATACACAGGGGGGCGCCAGGACCGAACTTAAGAACCACTGATCTAGACATTTTATATGCATTGTATTCCTTTGGCCATAAGCATATGGTATCCCGGGTTTGAAAGTTTTACTCAATATCATTGTGATAGAGCTGAAGTGAAGCACAGTAACCAGCAGATAATTAGAATGTTAGGGGCTAAAATTAGCCTCATTGTCCAGATGATGGCACTCTAAAGAGCAAAAATGCAAATTTTGAGTAAATCTTGCTCTTGCTAATAAAGTATTCTAGGAAAAAGTGACAGCACAAATACTTTTATAGGACAGCCACCATCAACCAGCTCATCATGAAACTTATAGGGCTAGGAATATTGAGGTGTCCAACCGATTCCAGCCCTTTCAGGATCTCGACTTGGCCCCTGACCCTGAGAGTGAGGGGACTGATGAGCAGCCGGGCACCCTGTTGGCCTCTACCCCACAGAAAAGAGAGTTATTAATAGTGGGGGACTCAATACTTAGAGGAATAGATAGCTTAGTCTGTTCACGCGACAAGGAGTCTCGTACGGTGTGTTGCCTGCCTGGAGCGTGCGAACAAGCTCCTGGCCAGAGCGGGGAGCGATCCAGTTGTCATGGTCCATGTTGGGACAAATGACATAGGTAAGGGTAGGTTTGAGGTTCTGCAAGGGAAATTTGTGGAATTAGCTGAAAAGCTTAGGAGCAGATCCTCAACGGTAGTGTTCTCCCAGATTCTACCGGTACCACGTGCAAGCAGAGGTAAACAGAATTCTATCTGGAGGTTTAACACGTGGCTACGACCCTGGTATAGGAAAGAGGGGTATAGGTTTATGGAGCACTGGAACTTTCTCTGGGACAGGGGTGACCTGTTCAAGCCTGACGGGCTACACCTGAACCGGAGGGGTACCTTTGCACTGGACCAGCGTATGTTGAGGGTAGCACAGGATTATTTAAACTAGGGACTTGGGGGGCAGGGAGGTTAGTGAGTGTTACACATAGGGAAATGCAGACTGCCCCGATGGAAGCTGATGGCGTTACATGCACTATCGATGATTTACTTTTAAAGCAACAAAGCGTAGTGGGGGGCTCTAGACAGTGGCCACATGGGGAATCGAGGGGGAAGAGCATTAGTAATAACCTGAAATGTTTTTATTTAAATGCAAAAAGCATAAAAAATAAATTTCCAGAACTTGAGGCTGTAATGATTAGTGAGGCCTATTACATAGCTGGGATTACAGAGATATGGCTATATGAAGAGGATGGAGATGAATATAACATACAAGGTTATAAGCTCTTTAGGAAGGATAGATGTAATAGGCGAGGAGGGGGCGTAGCACTCTATGTGAACGAAAACATTAATGTACAGGAAATTCCCGAAATTGAACATTCCTTGTCCTGTGAAGATATCTGGGTCAGGCTCACTGGCAAACATGAGACAGGTTTAAACATAGGAGTATGCTATCGACCACCAGCTTTGGACAGTACAATCAATGAAAAGCTTTTTAGGAGGATTACACAAGCTTGTAGAGGTGGTGGGACTAATATTATAGGAGACTTAAATTATCCTGGTATCAATTAGGAAATGGTGAAAGGACAGGGTAGGGGGGGGAAGAAGAATTTCTAGATGTTATAAATGATAATTTCTTGGTGCAGTATGTTAATAAACCTACCAGAGAGAAGGAAATTTTAGACTTAGTGCTCTGTAATGACCCTGATAGAATTAGCAATGTTGAGGTACTGGAGCCACTTGGGACAAGTGATTATTTCATTGTTCATTTTTATGTTTCATGGGAAGTTAAAATGGTGTATTCTAAAGCAAAAATTTTCAATTTTAGGCGAGTAAACTTTGACAGGATGCGTTCATATCTAGGTGAAATAAAATGGGAGACACTCCTGGACTGTGAGTCCGTAAATGAGATGTGGGAAAGATTTAATGGGATTTTACTTGAATCACAATGCAGATTCATTCCAAAGGTGTCCAAAAGTAAGCTGAAAAAGCAGAATCCTCAGTGGATGACTAAAAGTATTCGAAGGATTTTGAGGGAAAAGAGGAATCTTTATAAGATGTACATAAAGGATAACAATGAGAACACTAAGGCTGAATACTGTAAAATGCGGGCTGTGGTCAAAAAAGAGCTGAGGAATATTAAAAGACTGTATGACAGACAAATTGCATAGGGGGTAAAAACTAACCCTAAGCGCTTTTTTCAGTACTGTAGCAGAAAAAGGAAAGTTAAAGAGCAGGTCAAGTGCTTAAAGAATAAAAATGGATCGCTGCTATATGATAACAAGGATATTGCGGATGCCTTAAACAGTTACATTGTTGAGAATTTTACCTCAGTGGGGGTCTTCATTTGGCCAGAGGGCATGTCAAATGCTCAAGATTATTTAGGGGAAATTGAGGTTCGAGATAACGAAGTATTAGACAAGTTGCATAAACTAAAGGCAGATAAGGTGGCGAGTCTTGATGGCTTATATGCTAGAGTACTCAGGGAAGTTAGCGAGATCATCTATAAGCTGCAAACCGACATCTTCAGACGGTCTTTAGAAGACCAATATATAAGAAAGAGGACTGTATCGAGCCAGGAAACTACAGGCCAGTCAGTTTAACTTGCATTGCATGCAAAATATTGGAATCTATCATAAAAGATGAGCTGGACTTATTTCTTGAACGTAACAGTACCTTGAGGGGTAGCCAACATGGTTTTCGGAAGGGACGGTCATGCCTGACAAACCTTCTGGAGTTTTTTGAAGAGGCCAACAGGACTTATGACCCGAGCAGGACTTATGACATCATTTACTTGGATTTTCAGAAAGCACTCGATACAGTACTGCATAAGAGACTAATTTTTAAAATGAGCTCTATTGGAGTTACAGGAGGTATTCTGAAGTGGATTCAAAACTGGTTACAGGACAGAACACAGAGTGGTGGTTAGTGGTATCTCATCTGAACTAGGTATAGTGGGGAGTGGCGTCCCCCAGGGATCGGTGGTGGGACCCCTGCTGTTCCTCATCTACATTAATGACCTTGATAGGAATATTGAGAGCAGATTGGTTAAATTTGCAGATGATACTAAATTGGGGGTTTTGGCAAATAGTTTAGGGTCCACTAAAGTGATTCAGGACGATTTGGATAGAATCCAGAATTGGGCAGAAATGTGGCAAATGAAATTTAATCTAGCAAAATGTAAAGTTGTACATGTAGGTAGTAAAAACATTAGACAGGATTACTTCATGGGAGGTTTAAAACTGGAATGTGCGACCAAGAGAAAGATCTGGGAGTGATTGTTGACCAAACCCTCACAGGTGCTAGCCAATGTGCCGTAGCAGTTAAAAAACCTAATCGGATGCTGGGAATCCTTGAATCGCCACCTTATCGTGGTGGAGGGTTTGAGTACCTGGATGATCCTAGGAGCTATGTTGTCTGGGGCTTATTGCCCCTGGTAGGGTCTCCCAGGGCAAACAGGTCCAAGGTGACAGGTCAGACTAAGAGCCCCTAATGAAGATGAATACATCAAGGACGTTTACGTCGCCCGGATTGGCGTCACCGGTACCCCACCCTGGAGCCAGGCCTGGGGTTGGGATTGGTAGGCGAGCGTCTGGTGGTCGGATCTCCGCCTACGGGACCCGGCCGGGCACAGCCCGAACGAGCGATGTGGGCCCGCCTTCCCATAGGCCCATCCCCCGCGGGAGGGTTCAGAAGGGGCCGATGCATTGTGCTTTGGGTGGCGGTCGTGGGCGGGGGCCCCGACGACCCAATCCCTGGACACGGAATCTGGTTCTCGGGACATGGAATGTCACCTCGTTGGGGGGGAAGGAGCCTGAACTTGTGCGAGAGGTCGAGCGGTACGGGCTAGAGATAGTCGGACTCACTTCCACACACAGTCTGGGCTCTGGAACCCAACTCCTTGACAGAGGCTGGACTCTCTTCTACTCTGAAGTTGCCCGCGGTGAGAGGCGGCGGGCTGGTGTGGGTTTGCTTATAGCCCCCCAGCTTAGCCGTCATGTGTTGGAGTTTTTCCCGGTGAACGAGAGGGTCCCTGCCCTGCGCCTTCGGGTCGGGGACAGGTGCCTCACTGTCATCTCGACCTATGGGCCGAATGGCAGTTCAGAGTATTCTACCTTCTTGGAGTCCGTAGGAAGGGTACTGGAAAGTGCTCCGACTGGGGACTCCATCGTTCTGCTGGGGGACTTCAACGCCTATGTGGGTAGCGATAGTGTTACCTGGAGGGGTGTGATTGGGAGGAACGGCCTCTCCGATCTGAACCCGAGCGGTGCTCTGTTATTGGACTTCTGTGCTAGTCACGGTTTGTCCATAACGAACACCATGTTCACGCATAAGGGCGTCCATCAGTGCACGTGGCATGAGGACGCCTGAGGCCGGAGGTCAATGATCGACTTTGTGGTCGTGTAATCTGACCTTCGGCCGTATGTCTTGAACACTCAGGTGAAGAGAGGGGCTGAGCTGTCAACTGATCACCACCTGGTGGTGAGTTGATCTGCTGGCGGAGGAGGAAGCTGGACAGACTTAGCAGGCCCAAACGTGTTGTCAGAGGGGTTTTCAACTCTCACCTCCGGGAAAGCTTTGACCGGATTTCAAGGGAGGCTGGAGACATTGAGTCCACCTCCATTGTTGACGCGGCTGTTCGGAGCTGTGGCCACAAGGTTTCCGGTGCCTGTTGTGGCGGCAATCCCCGAACCCGGTGGTGGACACCAGAAGTAAGGGATGCCGTCAAGCTGAAGAAGGAATCTTACAGAGCTTGGTTGGCTCGTGGGACCCCTGACGCAGCTGACCGGTACCGGCAGGCTAAGCGTGCTGCGGCCCGGGCAGTGGCGGAAGCAAAAACTTGGGTATGGGAAAAGTTCGGGGAGGCCATGGAGGAGGACTATTAGTCGGCCCCGAAGAGATTCTGGCAAACCGTTCGGCGCCTCAGGAGGGGGAAGCAGTACCCTGCCAAAACTGTTTACAGTGGAGGTGGGGAGCTGTTGACTTCGACTGGGGATATTGTCGGCCGGTGGAAGGAGTACTTCGAGGACCTCTTCAATCCCACTGATACGCCTTCCGTAGAGGAAGCAGAGGCTGGGGATCCAGAGGCTGACTCATCTATCACTCGAGCTGAAGTCACTGAGGTAGTTAGGAAGCTCCTCGATGGCAAGCCACCTGGGGTGGATGAGATCCGCCCTGAGTACCTCAAGTCCCTGGATGTTGTAGGGTTGTCTTGGTTGACACGCCTCTGCAGTATCGTGTGGCAGTCAGGGACAGTGCCTCTGGATTGGTAGACCGGGGTGGTGGTCCCTCTATTTAAGAAGGGGGACCGGAAGGTGTGCTCCAACTATAGGGGGATCACACTTCTCAACCTCCCGGGTAAAGTCTATTCCAGGGTGCTGGAGAGGAGAATCCGGCCGATAGTCGAACCTCGGATCCAGGAGGACAATGTCCTGTCGTGGAATCCAGGAGGTTTTTGTCCTGGTCGTGGAACACTGGACCAGCTCTATACCCTCCGCAGGGTGCTTGAGGGTGCATGGGAGTTTGTCCAACCAGTTCACATGTGTTTTGTGGACTTGGAGAAGGCATTCGACCGTGTCCCTCGTGGCATTCTGTGGGAGGTGCTACGGGAGTATGGAGTCTGGGGCCCTCTATTAAGGGCCGTGCGGTCTCTGTATGACCGGAGCAGGAGCTTGGTTTGCATTGCCGGCCGTAAGTCAGACCTGTTCCCGGTGCATGTTGGACTCCGGCAGGGCTGCCCTCTGTCACCGGTTCTGTTCATTATTTTTATGGACAGAATTTCTAGGCGCAGCCAGGGGCCGGAGGGAGTTCGGTATGGGGACTACAGGATCTCATCTCTGCTTTTTGCGAATGATGTTGTCTTGTTAGCTTCTTCGAACTAGGACCTTCAGCATGCACTGGGGCGGTTTACAGCTGAGTGCGAAGCGGCTGGGATGAATATCAGCACCTTCAAGTCCGAGGCTATGGTTCTCGATCGGAAAAAGGTGGCTAGCCCCCTCCGGGTCGGAGGAGAGCTCTTGCCTCAAGTGGAGGAGTTCAAGTATCTTGGGGTCTTGTTCACGAGTGAGGGAAGGATGGAGCGTGAGATTGATAGACGGATCGGTGCAGCGCCAGCAGTAATGCGGTCATTGTACCGATCTGTTGTGGTGAAGAAGGAGCTGAGTCGATAGGAAAAGCTCTCGATTTACCAGTCAATCTACGTTCCTACCCTCACCTATGGCCATGAACTCTGGGTCATGACCGAAAGAACGAGATCTCGGGTACAAGCGGCTGAAATGGTTTCCCTCCGCAGGGAGGCGGGCCGCTCCCTTAGAGATAGGGTGAGGAGCTCTGTCACCCGGGAGGAGCTCAGAATAGAGCTGCTGCTCCTCCACGTCGAGAGGGGCCAACTGGGGTGGCTCGGGCATCTCTATCGGATGCCCCCTGGACGCCTTCCTGTGAAGGTGTTCCAGGCATGCCCCACCGGGAGGAGGCCTCGGGGGAGACCCAGGACACGCTGGAGGGACTATGTCTCTCGGCTGGCCTGGGAACGCCTCGGGATACCCCCGGAAGAACTGGAGGAAGTGTCCAGGGAGAGGGAAGTCTGGGCATCCCTGCTTAGACTGCTGCCCCCGCGACCCGGCCCCGGATAAGTGGTAGAAGACGGATGGATGGATGGACGGATGCTGGGATACATTGCCAAAAGTATTGAGTACAAATCTAAGGAGGTATTGCTTCTTTTGTACAACACGTTCGTTAGACCACATCTGGAGTACTGTGTACAGTTCTGGGGACCATACTTTAAGTAAGATATAGAGGCTCTCGAAAAAAGTTCAGAGAAGAGCCACTAAATTTATTCCAGGTATAAAAGATGAAAGCTACAAGAGGAAGCTGAAGATCCTTAATCTCTTTGGTCTTTGGAAAAGGAGGCTCAGGGGTGATTTGATTGAGGTCTTTAAATATGTTAAAGGGATTAACAAAGTGAATTATGTAGGATTCCTTCGACTAAGTGTTGTGAGTAGAACTCAGGGTCACAAATGGAAGTTAACCAAAGGTAAATTTAGCACTGATATTCGGAAATATTTCTTCACCCAAAGAGTAATTTCAATGTGGAATAGCTTGCCTGACAATATTGTTGAGGCAGAGACCTTGGGGGTTTTCAAGAGCAGGCCTGACTTAAAGCTAGATACCATTGAGTCATTCAGTATCTGAAGGGATATATTCACAATAGTATAAAGAAACTGGCGAGCTTAGTTGGGCTGAAAGGCCTGTTCTTGCCATTAATGTTATGTTATGTTATGTTATGTTATGTTATGTTATGTTATGTTATGAATATCATGAGTAATTATGTGCTGTGGTGGGACCGAGTGATAAAAGCCAATATCCTTTTCATCAAATTCATTGTGCAGATGAAATTATAAGCAAGTTACAAACAAAAACCAACTGCTGAAGTCTGGCCATTTGCCTGGCACCAGGAAAAAGAGACCCTCAAAATGAGCTCTTAGAAGTTTATACTGGAACATAGTGGCTGTTCTTTACAGTAAAATTCAGACTGTTTGGACACAGAAGCACAAATGGAGAGGGAAACCAATAAATGACCAACAGGGGGTCTTGGAGGGACATGCAAAAGATAAAAATGGGAGGGGATGGGTGTAATTGCCCAGTACAGACACAGAATGATGCGGAAGGAGGAGGAGAGGAATGATTCCTTCTTCCACTGAGCCATATGTTCCTTGGACCCTGTAACTTACAATATCGCAAAATATTTATTTCTAAGATTGTATTAGATAGATTGATAGCTTGAGCTTAAGACAGTCTGTTGGACTTCAGACTTCAATGTTAATCTGTATAGCGGGTCTCTGCCTTAACTGAAGAGATCATGGTCTTACCATGGCCCGTGAAGATATGTGATGTTTCACCAGGGCCTCCAGCTTGTGTTTGGCCTGCAGGAAAAAAAGAATGTTCAACAAACAACCATATTACCCACTTTAAATGACCCTATAAATATCAATGTTTAATTAGAGTCTTCGGTTTACTTAGAAGTATCTGATCTACCAATATTTTCTACTGAATATATTGTTTGTACATATTTTATATATTCCTCATTTATGCACACATAGTAACCATGGGGTCATTTTTGACCCTGCCCTATAATTACCACTTAGCTGCTCTTCATAACAAAGATTGAACCTCAGATTTACCAGGCAGCCATTGACACCAAATAAGTAATGGGTAAGTGTTTCAGAAAACAGTTGTTGTGATTCTGATCTGCTTTGCCTTGTTTCATTATGTTCTGTCTTGTTTGGATTTCAATCTCTGCTTTGCCTGACCATGCCTTGTATTATGTATTGTGATTTTGATGCCTGATTATGTTCATGTCTTGTCTAGTTAAGTTTTGCCATGTTTTTTGTATTTGCCATGTTTTCCATTCCTGCAGTTATATTCGGGTCCATGTTTTTGTTTTTGCCATGCATTGCACTTTGTCTCCTCCTGTCTGGTCTTCTGTCATGTGTTTGCTCACAGCCCCGGTATTGCGTGCCACTCTTTCGGGTGATTTAATGGTTTCTGGATTTCAACCATTCCTTCCAGTCTTGTTTACTTCCTTCGCCTTGCTTTTCTATTTACTAACCAATACTACAAAAGTAACAGTTTGTTATTTTTGCTAAAGATACTAACCCAGACTAACTTCGTACATAATACTAACTTACTAACGAGCACTAGGGATTGTATAGCGGCACTTTACTGATTGATTAACAAGCTCTCAGGACTCACCCTGTTCTAGTCTCCGCCTCTTGTCTTTACCTAATCTTCTCTGCTGCGTTTCATTGGATCCTCCACACCTGCTCACACTGTCCTTTCTCTTATTTTCTGTGCACGTTAGAACTCCTTAACCGGAGCTGTATCTCTGTCTATAGGCTGTCTTGTGATCCCTGTCCACGTTGGCTTTTGCCCTTTTCATGTGATTAGGTTCTCCCTCATGTTTGCTCCTTTGTAATTAGTCTGACTTCCTGCACCTGTGATCTGTTAAGCATGTGACTTCCCATATGTGTATATTAGGAGTCTTCTCACAGCATTTCCTTGTCAGAACGTTTCTCTCAGTTTGCTTGTGCCATGCTTTTCCTTGCCTTGTACTCTCAGTGATTCTATTCTGACTGGACCGTCCCTGTTTACGATTTTTGGCTTTGTGTTTTGGATTATTGTTGCATCTGTGTTTTTGAACCCTTCTTGTGTTTGCTGCCCTGTTAACGGTTTGGGTTATGCCCACTGGATTTTGGCCTCTCCTTCTCTGACATTCCCGTGCCTGTGTACCAAACCTATTTTTATCCGACTGCGAGTTCTGTGATTGCTGCCCTGGTTTTTGACTCTGTTTTTGCCCAACTGGATTGTGATTTTTGGATTATGGACTTTGTACCTTTGCCTTCTGCCCTGTGGGGGTTTTCCCCCCTCACATAATAAATCACATCTAGTGCACTGCTTGGTTCTCATGACTGGTTCCTGAGCGTATCATCACAACAGTATACTGTAGGTGTTTTCTTTAAAGTGCCTGAGAATATTTTTTGTTGTATATTCATAAAATGGACAGTTTGAAATTCACAATTCAAAAGTTTGAGACATTTGGGGTTAAAATTGACAATTTTACAAGTCCTCAAAGTTGTGCTATTTAGCCCCATAAATGGTATTCAAATTGCATAGCCCAAATACCATATGATAACAACCATGGTCCACAGACATAATTTGGTGCCGAAGATCATTGTAATATTGCACATAGTTAGGAAAATAAGCAGCAGTGAGGGTGATATTGTGTTGCTGGTGTGCCAAACTAACAAACCTGTCAGAATATATTGTTCATGCCAGGTATTAAAATATGCAAGTTCTGCAAGGATCTGATTGTGTGAGCAGAATGGGCACAATCTGTCCGCGGACACAAACACGATTTTAACCTCTTCAACCTAGTAATTTCAGTGATGGGCCATCAAAGGTATAAAAGCCCTTCAGTAACATTTCCTTAAAATGAATGATAGCTCAGAGGCAGTTTTGATTTAGTTTTCCTTTTTAGGAGAGAGAATGCACATCAGTGATGGAGCAGGGTAGTCACGCACTCTGATTTACAATCTACTTTCTCCAGTTGTTCCCATAATTACCACTTTTGCTGGATTTAGGCCCCTCTTGTCATCCTAAAATTTACCTCAATTAATGAGGGTCAAGTCTGACCCCAGGAAGCCTTTGTCGGCTCTAAATGTGTACACTTTGAAGCAAAATATTAAACTGTGCAATACTTTTTATTTGAAATAAATATTGGGTCACTTTAGCCTTTAAAAAATCAGATTGAAAATTGGTTACAGGAGATAGCTTGCCTCTAGAATGTCAAAAGGGGTCAAATTTGACCCAGGTTTGCGTGAGGATTAAATACTGCAGCCCATTTACCATCAAAAAGCTGAAAACATTAAATCAGTAAAGGAGATCAGTAAAGAATAATTATGCTTCATAAGCTTATAAGTGGAGGGTGTGCTGTACCCTATATAAAGGGAGTATGTACTATATGCTGGAATGCTTACCTCTTTCTGCATGTAATCTATATTGTGACGAAACTTGTCAAGAGCATCATTAGTAGGCACAAACACTGTCAGCGGTCCAGGACCCCTCAAAGTCGGAGATAAACCACAGTACTAGAAACAGAAACATTTTTCTCAGTGTCCAAATGTGAGCCTCATCCAGCACAGAAACTTAATTTAAAAGTTTAACAAACTCAAATAAATAGGACATTAATAACCGTTCTATTGCCTGGCTCACAGTAAAAAAAAAAAAAAAAGACTAGTTAGACAGCACTTACATCCAGCAGATTGAGGAATTCTTTGTATTTTGAGTCACTTACAAGAATTTCTCCTATTGTCATTTTTGAGTGCTGAAATGGAAAATTGCATTGATCTGTAACAGCAAAGTCAAAGAGCCACAACACATCGCATAGATGAATTTTAGTGCATAATTACAATTTTTCAGATGTACCTCCTTATTGTCTGAACTTCGGGGATGTAGATTAGCAATAGGGCTGTCAATAATATGAATAATTCCATTGGCTGCTGGGATATCAGCTTGGATTACGGTGTATATTTTGAATGGATCTTTCTTGAAGAAGAATTTCTGTAAAAAAAAAGAAAAGAAATATTTTATGTTGTAGTTCATGATTCAGACTTTTCACAGAATGTGTGTCTAATTTCACAGCACAGAGAAAAACTCATTTCAGATTCCTCCTCTCGAGGAATGAAGTGTCACTCTGGGTGGTTTGAGCTGGACCCTATATCTCAGCATGCTTTGTACAGTGACTGTCTTTCTGAGTGCATGGCGAGGTAACCTGTCCTAGTGTTATTTTTTTGGAATATCCCTTTATCTCAGAGTGGTTTATGTAGTCTAAGTGAGTGCTTTGTAGACTAACGTTTCTGAGAACTTTTGGAGTACTCAGTCACTCTGAGTGCTTTGTGGAGTAACCTGTCTCACTAGATCCTTTGTAGAGTGCCGTCTCTCAGAGTACTTAGTTTAGCTACCTCTTTTTTAGTATTTTTTGGAGTAACCCATTTATCTGAGTGCTTTGTGGAGTGATCTGTCTCATTGATTGCCTTGAGGAGGGACCTGTCTGAGACCCTGGAAGAATACGCTGCCTTTCCGAGTGCTTTGAAGAGTACCCTTTGGCTTGGAGCACTTTGAGAAGTACCCTCACTCTGAATGGTTTTTGGAATAATTTGTCTGAGTTCCTTGTAGAATAACCTGTCTGAGTGCTTTGTGGAGTATTTTGTTTTGCTAAAAGCTTTATGTAGTAACTTGTGTCTCTGAGTGTTTTGTGGTGTGCCCTGTCTCTCTGAGTGCTTTCTGGTGTAAACATGTGTCTCTGGGTGCTTTCTGGTGTAAACCTGTCTCTCTGGGTGCTTGCAGTGTAACCTGCGTGAGTCTTATGTGCTGTATCCTGCCTCGCTGAATACTTAATGACGTAACCTGTGTCTCTGAGAGTTTTTTTTTTTTTGTGTGTGTAACCTGTCTCCCTGAGTTTTTTTTTTTTTTTTTCAGTACCCCGTCATCATGGAACCGCAGTTCTTCAGTCCCCACTGTCCAGAAGTCTTTCCCTCTCAACTCTTTCAGGACTCTCTGCTGCAGAATCAGGTGGTTTTTGCACATAAACCTTTCTGAATCCTCCTGTTTTTCAGAAAAAAAAGTTGAAGCATGATTTCAGATGTAAGCACAATCATCAATGCAACAGCTTGCAAATTAATTTACTGGAGTACTGCGTGGTGTTAAATCTTTATTTTTAGATTTGAGGACTATTCTGTGTATTCCAACAAAATATTTAGTCTGTTTTGGTCATGAGACCCTCAGAATGAGATATTCTCAAGGCAAAAAATAATGTGCACATTGTTGTTCACTGACATAGTTATAGCTTGACTCTGTGTGTGAGAGTCTGTGCATGTAAGTGTGTGTGTGTGTGGGGGGGGGGGGGGGTCTGAAGGTAGGGCGGAAGTGGCCGAATCCATCACGGACCTTTTTGCTGTCTGGGAAGAAGCTTCCGCAAATTTGTATAGATTGGATGTATTGCAAAACAGGAATGAAAAAATCATAAATTTCATCAAAATTAGCTGTAGCACATGGCCAATCACGAGCTAAAAGGCCAACTGCAATTAACATTAATAAGTGCGTCTTCATCTTTGAAAGGAGAACTGATTAGAGCTATCACTACTATCACCTAAAAACCGAGAGAGAGCACCTTTTTCAGAGAAATTCCTATAAAAACTTAGAATACACCGCGGTTACTGAAGATGTGAGGCCAACTCTTCTTCACCTCTGAAGAATTTTACAGAGGTATCCCAAAGTCTGCCCAGTTTACTTAAATTTGGACAACACCTCCTGTAAACCTCAGTTCAATTGTCCTAAAACACACCAAGGATTGTCAAGCCCACTGAAGCTCAGAGACCACATCAGAATTCCTCGGGATAATTTCACAGAGGTAGACCAAAGTTTGTCTGCTAGGCCTATGCTCACACCAGAACAAAGGGGAGATGTGAAGACAGTCAAAACACATGCCTCATTAAAAACCTCCCTCCAGTACTGCAGTCCAAAACCAATTCATAATGCAAATTACCAGTACTGCCTGTTCAATAAGGTGCAGTGCAATTAAGCCGAGCCCCAGATGCAGTCTGGATGAAGTACAGGTTTACAGTACTAAATATTTAATGTATTCTGAATACTGAGCATGTGTTTTAGTTATTCTTACTATAATGGTGGTGGTTTGCCCTCTGCCAATTCCTGTATGCAGCACAGACAGAGCAGACTGAACTAAGACTGTACTTCATCTGGACTGCATCTAGGGCTTAATTACACTGTAACCTTGTTAATCAGGCAGTACAGGTAATTTACATAATTAATTGGTGTTTGGACTGCAGTGCCGGTGGGAGGTCTTTAATGAGGCACGTGTTTTGACTGTCTTCACACCTCCCCTTTGTTTGTGGCCAGTTGTACCATATGTGTCGTGAGTGCTTGTCATAAGACACCAAACTTAGGACAGTGCGGAGACATACCATAACTGCCGTTGCACCAAAAACTCAAACGCTTCTCGTAAAATCCATATCTTAAGATATGTCTAAGGAAATGTCCTAAGTGACATATACAAACATCCCAGGCCATGAAGTCCAAAACGGTGTGTCTAGGAAGGTCAAATCTGTGTGGCAAATGGTCAATTTTGGATGATTTAATAAATTTGTGTGCATTCATGAGCAGTATATATGATATATACAATAATATACATTAGTATTGTAGAGTGAACAGGAATAAGGCAACTACTTATAGCACACATGAAAGCAAAGAGGTGGTTTT
Organism: Gymnothorax reevesii; assembly: GCA_029721435.1. Taxonomy (NCBI): domain Eukaryota; kingdom Metazoa; phylum Chordata; class Actinopteri; order Anguilliformes; family Muraenidae; genus Gymnothorax; species Gymnothorax reevesii. The sequence continues at coordinate 71,180,477 of CM056585.1, read as the reverse complement.
TCTCTGAAGTAAAAAATTAAATAGAAACAGTGTCCTGGTGCAGTCTTGAACGAACGGCTACTGACAGTGCCAAACATCGAGGGCATGTGAAATGCTTTTGGAAAAAACATGACTGACATCAGTATTTTTTGGCGATGTGCTGAACGGAGCTAAGGATAGGACAGCAAAATAGTCTCCTTTTCACCAACTTTTAAGCAACTCCAAGCCTGTCCCCGTTTTCCTTTGCTCAATCAATAATCAAACAGTAGATTCGCTGATTTACTAAGTTGAGAGTAGATAGTCAAATTTATCAAGATTGCATGTTTGATTGTCTCATTTTGAAATTTAAATGGCCATAAAGCAGCACAGATTTGCGAGAATGCGATTGCATGATTTCTTTTTTTGTGGGCTTACATCAAGCCATCTTATGTGATTGCAATAATCCATCCATCCATTTTCTATACCCGCTTATTCCTCACTAGGGTCACGGGGCGAGCTGGAGCCTATCCCAGCTGACTACGGGCAAAGGCGGGGACCCACCCTGAACAGCTTGCCAATCCATCACACGGCGGATTGCAATAATTTATATCTCAATATCACATTTTATTCATTATACAGGATGAATTCCACCTAGTGTATTTTTAAGATGCCTAAAATCCATGGCGATCTTAAAGTGAATCTCTTCTTTATTAAACTGCAATAATCTCTTAAAAATACAACAATGAGAGAGGTCATTTAGAGTTGGGATGTGGCAACGTTAAATCAATATTTTTTAAAAGCATGATAAGACCACTTGCCACCGTGGGGTATGTAGACAGTCGCGTGTAATTTCTTGAAACCTACATACTTGAGGCAGTCTCATTTTTAGGAGATTATTAAATATTAATTAAAAAGAAAGAAATTTGTTTTCAGATCGCACCACACGTGTAGGTTTCTGTCGTAATTCCGTGTCCTAAGTTGTGTTGGTGCAATGGCTCTTTTCACCATAGATGGCCATTGCACCAACTTGTCTTACAATGCAGCACTTAGGACAAGGCATCATTGGTGCAACCCATTTTCGTGCGTAACTTTAGGACAGCACTTAGAACCTTTGGTGCATCCGGCTCCTGGTGTGAGCATTGGCCTAGCAGACGAACTTCAGTCTACCTCTGCAAAATTTTCCCGAGGAATACCAATGCGGTCTCTGAACTTCAGTGGGCCAGACAATCCTCTGTGTGTCTCAGGAAAATTTATCTGAGGTTTACTGAGGTGTTCTCCAAACTTAAGTAAACTGGGCAGACATCAGGATACCTCGGTAAAATTTTTCCGAGGTTAACCGAGTTGGCCTCAAATCTTCAATAAACCTCTGTGTATTTTAAGTTTTTGTTGGAATTTCTCAGAAAAAGGTGCACTTACTTGGTTTTTAGGTACTAATAGTGTATGAAGAAACAGGCTGTGCTCCAATCTGCTTTCCTGTTACACTGAAACAACTTCAATGCGCTCATTTACAGTGTGCACAAGATTATATCAGTGTGTTTAACCACATTTGCAACATGCAAGCACTCATTTCATTTTCAATTTGTGTGTGAACATTGTCAATGTGTACGTATATATGTCAGTGCATGTATTCACATTACCGATGTGTACGTGCATGATTTTAGCATGCGTGCACATTGTCGGTGTGTATATGCGCTTTTTCAGTGCGTATGTGCACATGCTCAGTGTGTATGTGCACATTTTCAGTGCATTTGTGCACATTGTCAGTGGGTGCGTGCACATAATTCAATGTTTATGGCCTAAACAGCCTCTCATAGAACACATCCCATATAATATCACATCAAGGGTAGATAAACGATCGTTTATATAACGTTCTTTCGTCCAATTCAACGACTTTCCGTTTTCTAACAAATCGCCCTCCGTTTGCACTGTTTTTAGAAGTTTTTTTTGTGTGTCAGAGGTAGAAACAGTGAACATGAGAGGTGAAAACAGTGTACGTGAGAGGTAAAAACAGTGTACGTGAGAGGTCAAAACAGCAAACTTGAGTGGTAAAAACAGTGATCATGAGAGTTAAAAACAGTGAATGGGAGAGGTAAAGTTTGAATTATGGCCTAAAGGGCACCTTATAATCATTTCTAAGCTTTACTCACTTCCAGTGGCTCCTTCAGCAGTGGGATGAAAACAGTGAAGGGTCCATATTTGCTCAAGGTCAGCTGGCATTCTTTCTCTAAAAAATGTGCAATAATCTGGTCACACTCTCATTGTTTACGACAGTTTATAGATGTGTATGCGCATGTGTGTGAGTCTGTCCGAGTGAGTGCATGTGCGGCATAGTAACGAACCACTATGACACTGTTTGCTGATTGTCTGAATCGGAACCTCATCACTTCTGTACCAGTCTTTGCCCTCGTTTCAAGCTGCACTGTAATCTAAGCTCATTGAAAACCCTACAGGCATTATCTGCTGATCTGCACTTGGTTCCATCGTACAATTCATCATACTATTCAACAAAGTAGTGGTTGAGCGGCAGGAACACACCCTGGACTCTTTGACCTAAATACGAACATAGATATGAACAGCCTACCACACACAACATTCCTGACTGCTCTAGTGAGTTTCTCTTTTTGGGCTTGTAGAACCTGAATATTTGATTTGGCTCACAATATATGTCAATAATCATATTGTTGGAAAACGTGCCCATTACGCTTTGTAAAATCTGAATGTTTGGTTGATCTAGCAATAGGCCTAAGCTTTTACAACCTGGATGCTGGGCTGCCTGGCTGCGGGGGTAGAATCCCGCAGGGGTTGGAGCCATTTGTTCTAGCAGGCGCAACTTCTCCTGAAACTCACCCCACTAGTCCCCATTGAAATTTAAGCCTAGTTACATTAATCTGCTTAAAACAATCTAAATCTCGGTCAAATTCATAACATGTTTATGTTCAATATACAATAAAGAAACCATTTATATATTTATAACACAATTGGACTATAATACTCCATTTTAAGGCTTTTCCATGATAACTGCATCATTTTAGCACATATTCCTATCATGTTTGGTCTTTTTATTCTCGGGGAAATCTAAGGAATTGAATGAAACATGTTTCATTTCCCTTAAAATTATGTTTCACTCTCTTTTTGGGAAGCGCGGGCAATTGCCCAGGTGGTAACACCTTTGCGAGTGCAACTCTGATTCGGCCTCTACCTTGTTCGGAGGCGTGGTCTTGGTTCTTTAAAAGTACGAGATCCTAACCAGGCGGGGCTCTTCGTCATTTTGGCTGGTCGTGATCTGACGTGCGAGGGGGTAAGTGGGGTAAGTCGCATTTTTCCTTGTTCCGGAGCGAGGGGGCATTTGAGTTCTCCCCGACCACGTGGGGCGACCTTAGCTCCGCGTGGCCATTCATCTTTCCCAGGTATAAAAATATTCTAAATCCTTGTAAATTATGGGTAACTGGTAATTGGCTTAGCGTTGATTTGTTTGATACAAGTTGTGTCTACCTGATAATTAAATTATTGTTATTCCTTTTGCAGCTAGCGTGTTTCCTTGACTCGTAACACTCGTATCTTTCGAGCCTTGTTGCGACCGGGTCTTAAGGGGCAATTCCTACTAAGATATGAGTAGGTAACAATACTTCCAAGTTAGATTTGAGAGTACGTACTACCCATTAAGGGTTTGTGTAATACCGGCCCTTAAGATCTAGCTATTAAAAGGTACCCTTGGGCGTATATTTTATATATAAGCCAGTACCCGGTTAGTCTTTCTAAGGGGCCCTTTGGTGTACATCAACCTGGTTCGTGATACGTTCACGCTCAGTGCTATTTTGTTTATGCCTCGATGCTGCTATAATGGTATTCTCCTCTATCCAATGGATTTTTATCGTCGAATTAAGCCAGGACAGCTGCGTTTATTAACCCTGGGGACGTATTTGCTGAGCAGTGATGGTTTACCTGCCATATCTGATGGCAGAGTTGTCTCGAGATTCGCGCATGCTGTCCCAAAACTATCAATTCTAATTCTAATTTGGAGTCAGATATTTTACAAGGATACAACTAAATTTGGTATGCTAACTGTTTAATGGAGTCAGATTGATTGTAACCATTGCGTTTTCATGCCCCGTCTTTAGACGGAGAAGAGATAATTCATTTTATTGTGATTCACGCTAGTCAGGAGAATACTCTAATTAAAATTAGACAAAGAGAACACGTGGTTCCTTCATCCGCAGCAATGTCCGTCGTTTGATATTGTTTTGTGAGGTCTTACAGGCACTCACCAAATAGTCTGATAGCTCCAGTGAGTTTACCACTTTGAGCTCCTGCATTCAGCTCCAGCAGCCGCTCCAGGATACTACCATAGCAACGTCTACCATCACCAATTTGTTGAAGAGGACAAGTGCACCTAGAACCAAACAGCAATCATTGAGCTCGGAATGTGCACCAGTGCAAGACACATTTACTACGGACATGCAACAGTGCAAGACATTCAATTACAACAAAGCACTCAACGATGTAATACATGCATTTACTGTAAAATATGCAAAAGAGCAAGGCATGCAGTTTCAACAAAGCATGCAATAGTACAAGACATGCATTTACCCAAAAACGTGGAAAACTACAAGACCTGCATTTACCACAAAACATGGAAAACTACAAGAACTGCATTTACCACAAAGCATGCAAAAAAGACATTTACCACAAAATGTGTAACAGTGGAAGACACACATTAGCAATAAAACATGCAAGACATGCACTTACGAGAAAACTTAACGAATCACAAAGTACGTATACCACACAGCAGGCAATTGTGAAAGACATGCAGTTAACATAAAAATGCAGCAGTGCGAGTTGTGCATCTATTGGAGCACATGCAACAGTGCAATCCAGTAATTTACCACCGATACATTCGTGAAGGATGTATCTACCAGAAAACATGCTGCTGTGCAAAATGTGTGCATAATCACAAAACATGACATGGTAGTACGCAACTTATAGGAACATATATGACGCTCAGGTGAAACAAAAAGCCCAGCATATAGCGTGTGATCCTGTTTATCCTCTTTAAAAAGAGTTTATCAAATCATTCAAAAACACGCCATAGTGCGGTTGCAGCAACCAAAAATATTCATAAATGTCATTTTATACCAAATGCAATAAGTCGCTGAACTTGTGAACCTTATTTGGATTGGAGCCTGTTAACATTGTTTGTATTGTGTTTGTTCTGTTATGTGTATTGCTACCTATTGTGATGTGTTTTTAGCCACCTTATGAAGCCTAGGGCAAATTTCTATATTCATGGATGATTAAGATTATTATTTTTATAATTTACCACAAAACATGTATTAAAAAACTGAAGTGAAAAACTTTGCCTCAATTAATACATCTAGAGCTTCAAGTGAACCTGAAATTCAACTGCTCTGCCAGCCAGTCATGCCCATTTGGGAGTGGGATAGAGCGCTAAAATTCGATACCAGACTAGATTATGTCCTTAAGATGTCGCTTGCAAAGTTTAATTCATTTTAATCAATATTTGTGACTACTTCAGGTTACAGATTGGTCACTGTGTGTATTGGTGAAGGAATGTCAAAGGTCACAAAATGGCTATCATCAAAGCCCTTCATTTACATGCTGACACGCTGCATACCACTTAAATACCAAGTTTCAGCTTTTTCTCTGTCTTAGAAAGGTCTAGAATGAACAATATTGGTTTTTCAATGTGATCACCTTTTCACACCCACTTTTGGGGGTGCTGGGCTGAAATGCTCTCCAAACTTGGCTTATGTGGTGAAGATGTTGCGTGCCACCATTTTGTGTCAAAATTAATCAATATTTGTGACCGCTAGAGGTTACGGGTGAAATTGTTTACAGACCACAGACAGACGACAGACGACAAATGACATTGAAGGACGACAGAATACACACCATCTTCATAATTCAGCTGGTCAACGATGAGTTCAGTTAAAAATACATTTTTAAATGCAAGTGTACGGCAGACTGAGTTTATCAACAGACAGGTGAGGCACTGAACCTGGGACACTGAATTTGATTGCTCAGGTCAGAAAACTGATTCAGTTTGGTACAATGGACCAAATCTTCCTCTCTCAGCCCCCACCTTTCTTTCTTGACACCCTTACATTCCGAGAAGGTGTGAACCAAGGGCTCCTGCAGTCTGCCCAAACTTCAGTCCTCCTGACTCCCCTTAGCCTCCTGTCCTCCGCCCCCATTTCCCTGAGGTTTCTGTCATTATAATGGTGCATATGGCATGCAATGTTTCATGATGGCGCAAGTATTGAACATAGTCGTGTTCGATGGTACTTTGTTTGACTCAGTACTGCTAGTGCCATGGTTTTCTTTCATAGTTTTCTTTGGGCTTAAAGGGATATTTCAACATTTTGGCAAAATGGCCTATTGCCATAATCCCTATAGTTATATGAATAGGTACATTACCTATATTTATCCGTGCCTGTTGTTTTGAGGTTGGAGGGGCGAAAGACGCAAGCTGCTCAGCGAACATAATGAAAGTGAACAGTGCAGGTCTCTCGCTCCTTCAATACTCTTCAAACACGCAATCCAGCAGCTCCAGAACGCTCTCGTGGACAACTTGTGACCTGCACATTCACCACGCTATAAAATAATAATAATGTAAAATTACAAGACAGAGTTATTTTCAAGGCAGATGCATAACCAGAACTACATTCCAGACATACCGGCTGGGCGGAGTGATTTCAAATGCATATGTTTACTGCAACCATAGACATTAATAGAGGCTAGATTGGCCCCTCCCCCTTTTTTCACGGCAGAGTTGGCAGCCATCTTAAAGCGGTCGACCGCCCAAACGCAGAGTGGGACTTGGTGACAATAATAAATCACTCTCGTTGCAAAATACCTCAACATTGTGCAGTAAAAACCAGCATACTGCACAATCCAGACAACAGGGACTTACCTTTCACAGGTAAGACACGTTTAGTTTAATTTAATCTAATTTAATTTAATTTCTTCCATAGGCCTAATCTTGTAATATATGGCCACGAGAAACCAAAATTGATAACAAATGGACTGACAGGCATCTTAAAATTCGCCATGTCTAATGATAAAGTATGCTTTCTGATGGGCATCTGAATGGAAAAAACATGCTTCTAGCGAGAATTTATCCCGGGTCTATGAATGATAAGCCTTTTGTGATAACAACTATACCTCTACAACTTCAAAATATTCAATGGGAATAGATATTTATTTCCGAAAGTTTGTACTGGTTAAACAATAATGCACAGTGAATCGCAGGGTTGACCGTGGTAAGATGGCTGCTGCCGTCAGATGTCAGTCTACCGGGATTCCACTGTAAGGCGTCCAGTCTACCTATGTATGTCTGTGACTGCAGCTACCCGCAATCGCAATGTCTGAGGTGTTCACTCAGACTGTAATGTGGAAAAAAGCCACTAGAAGGCAGTATTGACCTTTTTTTTTGTTAAGCCCAGTCTGGAGCTAGGTTTGGGCATGTCCTGGGCAAGTAGTTGGAGAAATTGCAAGGAGAAGGGTAAATTTGACCAGACCTGTCACTCTTTTCAAGACCTGTGAAGCTGGAACACCCGGAACATCACCAAGCAACCCCATCTCAAGGGACTGTAAATATTTTTTTTCTCGTATATTATCAATCTTGGTCAGTAGTATAAATTGTAGGTTAGTGTTAGTCTTTGTTGAATTAAATCTGTTTTAGTTTTAAAATTTTGTCTGGCATCCCTTGCTGTCTTATATGTAGTAGCAAATTTGGGCCATAACACCACTGTGTTAATCCGCCCTGCCGGTTACTCAAGAAAGTAGTTCCGAGTCTTTGCTTCATGCGTTGTAATGTTTCATAATTATACATTATCATTTCATAGTGTGGTGAATGTGCAGGTCACAAGTTGTCCTCGAGAGCGTTTTGGAGCTGCTGAATTGCGTATTTGAAGAGTTTTGAAGGAGTGAGGGACCTGTACCGTTCACTTCCATTATGTTCGCTGAGCAGCTTGCGTCTTTCCCCCCTCGAATCTCAAAATAACGGGCACGGATAACGAAAGGTAATACTCAGAGGGATTATGGCAATAGGCCAATTTGCCAAAATGTTGAAATATCCCTTTACTATACATCTAAGGACCGGGGAGAAAATCTGTCTTTTATGAAGCCATGTCACCTCAACCAGCACCCAAGTCCTGTGGGCTTGAGAATTGTGGCTTGAAATCCTAAATTGTTCATTTTTGACTCCATTTGAAGGATCAAACACCTGGTTTTAGTCTCTAAGCATTAATTACGGTATGTTCAGTTCTGCAGCCAAACTTCTGCACGACCCATCATTTGTAGCTTTTCTTGTTGCCAGGTATAAAGATTTTGACTCTAATTTGATGTTTTGTTTACCTATTTTATTTGAAATATTTTGATATATGTTTAGTTTGGATTGCTATTAGCTTAAGGTGACCTACCTGGCAAATAAATGGTTAAAACTTGATCTATATGGTTCATCTGATAATTGTCCTACTCTAAAAAATCAAAAAAAGGGTAGCACATCTCATTTCTTCAATTCAAGGAGGACAAAAATACTTACATTTCGCTTATTTATTTGGCTCACATCACAAAAAATAAACGTTAGAAAAACCAAACGCTAACGTGTTTCGGCACAAAGCCTTCATCAGAGTGTCATCAGATGTGAGTATTTTTGTCCTCCTTGAATGGCAGAATTGAGATGTGCTACCCTTTTTTTTGATTTTTTGAATATGCTCACTGGATTTTGGGTTTAGCACTCCACTGAGAATCCAACTGTCGAAGCGCAACCCTACTTACAAACAATTGTCTCTCTCTGTTAACAAATAATGTGGGGATACTCCCTCAGGCGGGTCTAGGAAGGATGTTCATTTAAGCTTATACTATTATGGAATCTGGCATCTGTTGACCCTTTTCATTAAATCTATCTTCTCTGCGCGGTTGTTTACCAAGTTGTAATTGGATATATATATATATAAAAAAGTGGCATCCTATGCTACCTCTGTGCTACTGTAGACTTCCAGTCAGCTTGGGGGACCTGCACTCTTGTGAGGTATGCATATTTTGGTTGGTGTGACCAGAGGTGTTATTGACAGAGAATGTCCTGAGAATAGTTACAAAAGTACAGGATTCCTATAGCAATCCAGTCTAAATACTGGAAAGTAATGCGTCTAGTCAGATTTGATTTCTTAACTTGTTAATTACTATTGAAATGGAGTTGGATAAATTTTTCATTTTAAAACTTAAATGCAGCACTCCTTTTTCTGTCATTTTTTTTAGTTTTGTGGTTCAGAATTCATTACTGTGGTCCAGCTATGGCTTTCACAGTTTATCACACTGCTAGTGCATTTCTTAAATGTACTATGACTAAGTAGCATACAAACTGTTAACTACGTTTTTTGTGACAGCAAACCTGTTATCATTTGTCTGATACTTGTGTTACACACCTGGTAAAACCATCCGGGCTCGTATGACACTCTGCAGTCCTGTGGCAGGAGGTGAGTGTGCAGGCAGATTTCAGGGTGCAGCCGTTCTCAGGCGTGGAGCCCTCGAAACCAGGCCTGCACTCACAATGAGACTGAAAGAACAGAGTTGTTGAGAGGTGGATAAGAAAAATTGATCATGAATAAGTATCATCGCTTGATAACATGTGGCATACTAGAGATTGTAGGTAGACAGGACAGTTCAGTGGGCTTGGTGCTGGTAGAGTGGGCAGTGCAGTGGGCGTGAGGCTGGTAGAGAGGACAGTACAGTTGGCTTGTTGCTTGCAGAATGGGTGGTACAGTGTCGATGGGGCTAGTGGAGCGGACAGTGCAGCGTGCTTGGGGCCCGTAGAGTAGGCGGTAGAATGAGCTTGGTGCTGGGAGAGTGGGAAGTGCGGTGAATATGGGGCTGATAGAATGGGCTGTACAGTGAACATGTTTCTGGTAAAGTGTGTAGTACACAGGGTGTGGAGCTGGGTCATTTGACCGTACAGTGGGCATGGGGCTGGTTGAGTAGACCAGCAGGGGCTACACTGCAAAAAATGTTAAGATAAAAGTACTAGGTAAGATGAATTTACTTATTTTATGACTTAAAATACTTATTTCTATAACCATTTTTCTTAGTAAGACAAAAAAAAAATTCTTGTTTTGAGGTAATTTTACTAGCTAGCCAATGGGGTAAGTAAATTTCACTTGTCAAGTCAAATAGTTACTTGTTTTAAGTTTTTTTTTCTTAAAACAGGTTACTATTTGACTTGACAAGTGAAATTTACTTACCCTATTGGCAAGCTAGTAAAAACTCCCTCAAAACAAGTAAACTTTCTTTATCTTACTAAGAAAAATGGTTATAGAAATAAGTGTTTTAAGTCTTAAAATAAGTAAATTCATCTTACCTAGTATTTTTATCTTATCATTTTTTGCAGTGTATAGGGCCAGTAGCGGCAAAAGCTCACCCTGCCAGGACCGGAGAAGATGCACAGAGTAGAGTCAGGGGGGCAGTTCCCATAGTTTGTGGCGCAGGGGTTGATAGGAATGCACAAGTGCCCCTTTTTCTCAAACCCCACTTTGCACCGGCACTGGTACATCCCTGCGTCCAGCTCAGTGCAGTCTGTATTCTGGCCGCATACGGCCAGAGAGCACATATTCCCTTCAAACACACATTAGCGTCAGACATATTTTTGATCATGGTGACTAGTAGTATCCAAATTCAAGGTCTGTTGGGTAAGGTGAACGGCTGGTATTTGGAAAATTGGTGGTTCAAACCCCCAGTTGTCCCACAATAGAAATAAGGTGGTTTCAAGCCATGACCAGGTTTTCAAGGGTTTGCACAAGCAGGTTCAATCAACTTTGGTCAGAAGTATAAGGTAACTATGCCATGTTTTCAGGTAAGCATTTGGACTTGATATCCTTTTTAGCATTGCAGAACTTCTACTTTATGTTCATACTGTGCACAAGCTGTCTCCTCTTGGCAGAGAAAAAAATCACCTAGCATGATACAATTAGACACCTCAGCAGAATTAAAGGTTACAGGAATTAAAGAGGTCACCTATATTCATATACAAAATATTAATTCCGGAGTGTATGGTTACCTTTGCAAGTGAGTCCATCCTTTTTAAACCCTGGCAAGCACTCGCACGTTTCTGTCTCCCCTGTTTTCTTACAGTAAGAGTGCGCACTGCAGGTCCGACAGGAAGTGCTTTCTGCGTAAACGGGGGGGGGGGGGGGACTTGTTTTACTGCACTCCAGAATGATTAGCCAATCAGAGCAAAGCATCAATGCCGCTTAGCCAATCGGATCACTGCATTGATGCAGCTTTTCTCAGAGAACAGCTGTATGTGAGTAATTCGGCAATAATGCTGCAACTAAGCAGTGCAGTGGTGAGGCAATTCAGCGTTAAAAGCTTAATGGTAGTACTGAGAAATGCAACAGTGCAGTTGAGTCACAGTAATGTGGTGGTTAGGCTGAGTCTAAGAAATAATAAAATAAGGCGGAGTCACAGAAATACAATGGCATGGCTTAGAGAAATACGACAGTGTGGCTGAGCCACAATAATGCAGTGATAAGGTTTAGTCAAAGAAATATGACAGTGTAGCTGAATTGCAGGAAAGTGATGGAAAGGCTTAGTCAAAGGAATCTGACTGCGCGGCTGAGTCAAAGTAATGCAAAAAATATTCCAAGAGGGTGCTGGACAAGCAACATTCCAGGACTCTCAGAGGATGTAAAAGACCTCAACAATGCACAGTATGTAATGGCCGTTAGTATACGGAGGCCAAGCGCAACGACAGAGAGAAAGAGAGTAGCACGAACACAGTACAAACACGGAGAATAATATAGACCAAACGCAAGTACTTGCGCCTCCAAAGGACGTGCAATAGTCCGAACCACGGAAGCGAAGAGAAATAGAAAAAGGAGAAGAAACTCCAACAATCAGAAGATATTAAGTCACACAAAACCTGACAACAGATATCTTCGGCTACAGTGCAAAGCTATGAATGAATGAAATTTATATTCCTGAGCACGTTGAAATCAGTATACAACAGAAAACATAACCAATGAAAAAAGTAATAAAAAAATAAATTAATTAACAACAAGTGTCAAGCTCTGTCTTATTTTCAGAAAAAAAGAGTAGAGGGGAGCATAAGCTTATGAATGCCTACCCGTTCTTTCATTTAAATTATTGTGTACACGGTCAATGTGGTCAATATTGAACAAACTTTGCTCTTTCCAACATTTTTAATATAAGACAAAAAATATAAGACATAAAATACGTTCTGTTATAATATGCTTAATCATAATATATAGAGTATATAGAAAGAGTAATATATAATTATATACAGTAGTATAGTTAATAATATATTATGATATATATATATATATATATATATATGGTATAATTATATGATAATTTGTTTATGTTCACTCCAGCTCCAGCTCAATCAACCAGCTGGGTAAAGAATTCAATGGCCTAGGAATTCAATATCGTCCCGAGATGAGAGTATCAAAGAAAAGTCCAAACAACACACACACCTCACAAGCCATGACACAGTGAACTCTTGCAAGTGTGGTGAACTCAAATGTTTTGTGGAACCCGATTACCTCAAAAAAATTGAATACGCCAACTTAACGATCTTGTGTTCTCAGCACTTAAAAACATGTAAAACATAACTTTACCTTATTTTCTTTAAGTTCCTTCCACGTAATGCAATTAAGTTGGCCCACACAATATTTGGATGTAATCGATTTCCACAAAACATTTGAGTTCACCACACCATCAGTTTTTACAGAGTGGATACACTAACAATTTCCAGAATGAAAATGACATGTCAGAAGCTGGAGAAAAGCTTATTAATGAAATTAGATGGAGCAAAAAAAAAAAAAAAAAAAAAAAACAGACCGCAAGAACTCAATAAATCTACATCTATGACAAATATGGCAGTAGGAAACCGTCGGAAACCTTTAGGAAATGGCTTCACCAAGTCAACCTCAATATGCTGCAATGGATGACCAAGTTGCCAACCAGCTCCTTTTGAACTGCAAAGGAAATCCAAGTAGAGCAAAATTCCGATCATCCTGTGCATTCGACAATGTGGGCCCCAAAATTAACCAGGCTAGTTACCGCAAATAATCTACTGCTTGGCATCAAGGCACTGAAAAAAATAAAGTGGCTGGGATAAATGACATCCAGTGTGAAAAACTCAAACAGCTGTGTCTCATCCTGAAACCAGGGACAGATCCATCCAACCCTAAAAATCCCTCCAATTTTTTTTGTTTTGCCATTGATATAAATTGTGAGAGTCTCATCTTAAATTGATTAGCACCACTAGTGTACGAACATCTCATCCCAAACAAGCTGGTTTACAACCTGTAAAATCCTGAAACTAACCCTAACATCACACAATTAATTGAAAATGGCAATGAGGAAGGACTGATTACAGATAACTGATTACCGTCAATCATAGGGGGCTTCTGCAGACATTCTTCCAGATCTCCAAAGAAATCAGACCAACAAATTTAATCAAAAACCAGTCAGAGAATAGACCCTTGTTTCAAATGTAGATGGTGATGGAGACAGAAGAATGGTCTCCCACGAAGTAGTGTTTTTGCCCCCCCACTGTTCAACATTTACATAAACAATTAGCTAATACACCCAGGCACAAGGAGCTGTCTGTACGCTGACGATCTTTGCACTGCAACCCAGTCTCAAACATTTGAGAAAATGGGAGTATAGCTCACCAGTGCACCAAATGGGTTGACTTTGTACTACTCTTTAAACCACGGCCGGGCTAATCAAAAGAAAATTCAGATGGTACATTCCATTTCAAGAATAAGCATGCAAATAGAGAGCTCAATGTGCAGTGGTGTGTTCTGTTTTAAATGGAGTAATTCTGGGCCGAACCGTGAGCTACAAATCCCTCATCCTAAAGACTAAGGCTAAAGTGGGATCAAGGAACACCATCTTTATGAAACTGCCTCAAACAAAATGGGTTCTAACCCAACACCAATGAGATGTACAGCTCTTAACATGTGCTTTTCTGCGGCAGAGTATGCCTGTCAGAGGTGGAGGTGTTCCCCCCCATGATAAGAAGATGAATCCAGTCCTTAATATATCTCACCAAATTATATCTGGCTGTCTAAAACCCACATGTGTTGATGACCTCTGTTACTCCTCTGAGGCATAGCTCCCACCTCACTCAGGAGAAATGTCTCCTCATGAGTGAAAAAAGCCAAGCAGAGCCTAGACCAATGTTACCCTCTCTATCAACATGAAGTGGCAAAAAAGAGCTTCAAATTAAGACACTGCTTTATTCATGATGGTCAGCCCCTAATGGGAACGCCCCTTACCGCAGAATTAAGGCTTAGAGAAGAAAGACTTGAAGACTAAACCCACAAGTTGTTCTTTACCCTGTAGAGTCCATACCCCAACGAGCTAATGAGACATAGCCAATCTGATTTCAATAGTCAGAGAGCTGGCACTGTGTGTTGCAAAGTCCATATGCAGAAGTGTGGCTATGATGCACATAGCAATGATCGATGTGACTGTGGAGAGGGCCCCAGAACTAGGAACTCCTCTGATCATGCTTGTTACTACTAGACTCATGCACAACACAAGATCTGAAAATCTGCAATGCTTGTGCCAAAGTCCTTTGTCCGGCATTGGATGGGTAGAGTAGTGACACGACAAGAAGAAGCAGTGCTTTAAAAATACAACAAAAAAAAACAACTCTTAGTTGATAAAGTGGAGAAAAGTCAACGTGGCACTTATAAACAGCGGACAGTGAAATGTGTTCAGAAACAGTTCATTGTTTCATATAGCGCTTCAGTTCAGATACATAGACTCCTGTATGAGTGGAATTAGTTAAGTATGTATGGTGTTCTTGAAAGAAACGAGAGAAGAAGTACATAAGCAAAATATTGCACATGCATTGCAATCTAAGAATGGTACCAGCTAGACTAACCACGTTAGCTGAAACATAAATCAGTTCGATGAAAGTGGTAAAAGTGAGTAATGATCAAATCTGTGGTGAACTACCCAGACCTTAGAGATATAAAATGAACATACTAATACTAAAGACAACTCATGCACACTTTGTAGAGAAGAAAAAAACAATAGGAAATAAACAGAACATAAACAAATCTCATGTTGCTAGACAAGCAAGACTGAGAGGGAATGGGTCATTCAACATCATTGTCACATGACTGTCAAAGCATTCCTTGGCTTCTCATTGGCTAAACCTCTCTGAGCGGTGGAAAGATAGTGACCTTCATCTTATTATTGTTCAGTCACATTCTTATTATTTGAGGCATTGAACAACTTTACAAAAAATAGCAAAAAAAAAAAATCAGAATTATAACATCTGGACTCCGTATAGGTAATTTTTTACTTGATCTTGGATAATTTGCATGACTGATATCTTTCATTTTAAGGGAATTTGTATTACCTTTGTCACATCTGGGACCGGTGTATGGTGGTTTACAGTAACACTCTCCGTCTCCGCTCGGACCGTTGTTACACTCTCCATGGACACAGTCACATTCTGTCAAGATATTTAGGGTTTCAGTTACACCCTCTGAACACAGCGCCTCTCCACAGAGGCATATTCACTCACCTCAGATGCAGTCTGGTTATTATGATGAATATTTAGCAGGAAACATGATTTTAAACTGAAATCAGTGCAGAATACAGTGGGATGTACATTCACCTAAGTTACAGTGCTCTCCATAAGCGTTCTTATTCTTACACTGCTGACAGGCCTCTCCAGTGAATCCATCCTGCAAGAACAGGGCCGGCAACAACAAAGATAATCATTTCATTAATACAGTTTGCATTAAATAAGGATTCAACACTCAGTAACTTGAAAAGACAGTCTAAGCTATACCTCTTGCACGGAGTATCATCATGTTTTTATGGGTGTCTTTGCTTTTACAATCTTTATAGCTCTTATGCCGTCATTTTATTCTGTTTTTCGAAGGAAAGGTGCAGTAGAATACTCATTTGCAGGTGTGCAGATAACTGTTGTTGTATGACATGCTCACTCCCTTACCACATAATTGCCCAGGTGATTGCTAAAATGTTTATCCGTCGTTTCATTTGAACCAGGCCAGCATGAAGACGATCATGGTTCGCTTATTGGAGGAGGAATATGGTCATGCTCATGTGAGGGGCAGTGAGATCATGATTACGTGAGCAAGAGCGAGGTCAAGTTTGTACAGCGTGAGAGTGTTAATGATCGTAAGAGGAGGAGTACTGTCATTCTTGCGAGAACTGGAGTGTTGCTATGATTGGGTGAGGTGGAGCGTGACCATGTTAGCATGAGGAAAGGTTTGGTCATACGAGTGAAGAAAAGAGTGTGGTCATTTGACCCACCTCACACACACAGGTTCCATTCCCTGCGACTCCATCTACACAGGTCCCGTGCCAGTTACAGGTGCGGCCCATCCAGTTAGGGCATGCTGGTTGTAGGGTGAAAAACCGTTTCTTTACTCCAAGCCAGGGTGCACATTGTTCGGTTCAAACACAGATCCACTGCAAAACCTCCAAAGCAGACTTATTTGTTTGCAAACTGAACAAGTGACTAGGACATCTCATACAAGAGAATACAACTTTCACATCACATAAGCAGATCTTTTATTGACACATCCCAGTACTTTTCCCACATCTCAGCGGTCCCCCCATGCCCACTCCAATGGCCTTGCCATGTTATTGTTTTGGCTTTGAAATAAGTTGTGACTGAACACTTGGTACTGCCAGGGCATAAAGTTCCTCTCTTATCTCCAAATTAGGGACAAAAACATTCATCTTACAGACTACGTGTCTCGAAGGTGAAGAGGTTTAACAATTCAAACCTATGATTATTAAAAGGGAAGAATGCTACTAAAATGAAAGGGAAGAATTCAGACACAAGTAGTTGCGTTTTTATGTAGGATTGTTAGTTTACTGACTTTGGTTAGACATTTTATTTTCACTGCAGCGATGCTTTTTGTAGCACCAGCGCAACCCATAGATCAATAAAATAATCCCCTTTTCTCAACATAAAAAAAAATCTCAATCAGATCCGATTAACTTAAAAGTCAACGCCCATTCAAAAAAAAAAAAAAAACCCAAGTTCCATTCCGCGCTGCTAGTTCGCGGCTAATCAGGAAAGACCCAGCAGTCCAAAAAAAAAAAACTGTAATCCAGGAAATACGCACTGCAGGCCCACAGCAAAAAGAACAAAAAAAAAAAAAAAAACACAGTGGTCTCACCACACCGAAAGCCCGATATCAGGGAATATCCCGCTGCTTCTTCAGTTCCTGCCCAGCACCTCCGTTCAGTGGGAGAAACGTTACTCCACTTTACGCCCCAGGGTCCATGCAAAGGAGAATGATCCAGAAAATTGCAGCTATTGTTTCCCCATCAAACAATCGTAACCTCAGGCCTTACCACTACTCCCTCAAATATCCTCCTCCTCTCAGGTACAGGTCAGGTGAGCTCACATGATTCTAACCCCTCCCCACACACACCCACACAGGTAACAGAAAGAAAACACCTCCAACAGCAGTTTCAGATAATTCTCAGTAATGGGGCCATTACCTTAATACTTCAAAAGGAAAAAAAAGTAGCACATACCTACATCATCCTATGCATATATTCCTCATTTTGTTTTATAGGACATCAATCATTATGTAAGCACATGTAAAGGTTACAGAGGTAAGCAGCCAAATTTGATTTAGAATGCATATGTTATGCACTCTGAGAAATAAAGTACCTATTTGTACCTTTAGAGGTAAAAGGCTTGTCACTGGGGTGGTACCCTTAAAGGTACTGTTGTTGTACCCCCAGAAGTAGGTACTTATTTGCTTTGAAACACAAAAAGTGCCTTTTAGACCCTAAAAAGGTTTGCACAGGTACCTTGAGGTCCTATAATTAGAACAGAATAATAATGGAGAACAGAAATGGACTCCTGCTGTAGCCCTGTTTCTCACAGTGTAGAGAGTATATACAGTATATCCAATCATTTAAATCGGTATATATGGTTTATTACTAGTAATCAAAACTATCACATGGCCAACACTGGTGTAACGCAGGAAGGATGAGTCTGGGGTGGAGAGATGTATGGAAAGAAAGTGGATGGAGGGAAGATGGAGGAAAGCATGAGGAGACGGGTGCTGAGCAGCGTGTAAGGGAGGATAGAGCACAGGTAAAGGAGAGGGTGACATACGTAGGCACAGGGGCCCCCAGGTGTCCTGGCAGCACCTGGGCTCCACCGCCACAGCGTCACAGATGTGGCTGCACCCTGGCACCAGCTTTTCTTTCCCGCCAATTTCAACAGAGTACCTGAAACACATAACAGCGTCACTGTGCATGAAACACACACTGGTGTCAGCGCACCTGAAAAACACACCTAAGTGAATTTACTTGAAACACACTCTTGTATCAGTGTATCTCAAACACAAACCTGTGTCCATGCACCTCAACCACACAACAGTATAAGTGTATCTGAAACACAAACTCAGTGTACCCCAATCACAGAACAGGATCGATGTTTCTGAAACATGAAACACACACTGGTGTCAATGTACCTGAAGCACAAACCAGTATCAGCTTATCTGAAACACAAGCTTGTGTCAGTGTACCTCAATCATACAGCAGCATCAGTGCATCTGAAACACAAACCTGTATCAGTGTACCCAATGTGTGCTGTCAGACTCGCACGCATAGCCCTGCTCTGATGTGTAAAGGCTTGTGTGTGTGTGTGTGTGTGTGTGTGTGTGTGTGTGTGTGTGTGTGCACGTATGTGTGTGTGTACTTGCACGAGAGTACCTGCAGTTGGGAATCTGTGTTGACGGAGAGATGAGGCGGGAGGCTCTGGAGCAGGACGTGGCAGTGATGGCAGCACAGGACGTGCACATGGAGTAAATATGCTGGGAGCGAACTTCATCACATCTGCCCTGTAGGGCATCATCATCATCATCATCATTGGTATAATCATGGATATCACCACAACTATCCCCACCATCATCACCTTTAATATTGCCATCATCACCAGTATCATCAGTGCCATTACCATAATCAATATCACCATCAGTATCAACATCATCAATACTAATGTCACATACTTTATTCCCAGTATGTCACCACGTCATCACTGACCACAATTTCATGATTGTCACAGTCACTTCATCATTATCATCAATCGCTATCGCAGGTATCTCCATCAATTTTCCCTCTATCATCATCATCATCATAAATATCATCACCATCTTCACTTTCAATAACAAGACCATTATCATTATCTTCATCATTATTGTTATCTGTACTAGTATCAATACCATAAAAAGGAATATGAAGTTAATTCCACAGTTTTTTTCATTGCAAGTTGCATATTCATGTGGTCAAACTTATGATTTCATTTCAATACATTTGATTTGGGAGCCCAATTCTGAAGGCATTGGCAGAACTTTCTATTCTAAAAGGTTGAATGTGTTATATCATCAAATTTCCCTCGTCTGAAGTTCTGATGTTTTATCCTTTAGTGTTAATAGACGCAGTCTCACCAATATATTTCTGTGCTTTGAACCATGAATAAGACACATGAGCCAGTATTAGCCAAGGCTGAACACACACGCTGAGAGCTCGCTTTTGTATGGCTGTTGGGAAGAACTGCTGCTTTATATTTGAATATTACCAGGTGTCCCATAAAAAGAAAACATGAATAAATAATTAAATAAATAAAAGCTTTTTGGCCCTTCAGATACTCTTGAAGGTCATGTAGTCAGACCTAATAAAAGCCGTTAGCCAGGTTACAGAAATGTCTAATGTGGTTGGAACCGTTGGCACAAAAGTACAATCAAATCTCGGCTTACCTGCTGGGACACTGCATCACAGGTTGCCATGGCAGCCAGGAGGATAAGCAGTAGCATTTCTCTGCTTCTTTGTGTGTTCTGAACCTGTGGAGTACTCCGAGGTCGTCTGCCTCTAAAGGCATACGGTGGTGTCTACCTGTGAGAGTGCACATGATTTTTTTAACCAACGAGGTTGCATTGCAGTAACTACCTGTATGAATTCATGTCAGTGTCAAACCTTTTGAGATTGCATAGCAATCACTGCGAGAGTGCACGCAGTTGTTTACCTGTGAGAGTGCACAATCCTTACTCTCTATGAGAGTGGACAGTCCTGTTTGTGCGAGTAAAGAAAAAAAAAATAAACCAAACTGTGCCTGAAAGCAGAGTAAGCAGTGCAGTGAAGGTAGCGTCTCTAGGACAGACAATATTCTGGCTACAGTCTGACCAGATCACAAGTGTCTTCTCATAGGCTCCTCCCATTCCTACTTTTCCTCTCTCAGTTTCCGCACCTGGACCACATCCAAATTTCTCCAAATAACCTTGCTCAGGAATGGGCTGCCCTCCTCTTAGAGCTGGGGGGGGGGGGGGGGGGCAAGAGAACTGCTGGGCATGCTTGCTCCAAAATCACAGTGCATGCTAGTTCTGGAGAGCTGCAGTGAATTATGGTTCAAGAATGACCAAGAATGCTAGTTCTCAAGAGTTTTAGGGTGTGGTGGTTCTACAGTAGCATCGCATGACATTTTTTTCTCGAGAGCCACACTGTGGTCCTGAATATCAGTCAATTTAGATTCAAGTAAAATGGCCAGCTTTAATTCAATGCATTTATATATACTTAAATTCTGAGTAACAAACTGTGCAGCATTAAATAGCATTTATGTTGCTTCTTAACGACTTGTGACAAAATGGCTCTCTCAAGGTTAAGCTCTGGTGTTTGATTTGTTGTTTCGCCCAGAGACATTGGGAGCGTGAGATTATGTGAGGGACCCAGGCTGAGCTTGGACCGAGTTCACATTCACTTCAGTGGTGCTCTGTCACTCACTGCCTTTCTCTGCTGATAGACCTGCTCGCCTCAGATACATAAAACATGGTAGTCTTTTCAAGGTTGCACACAGCGTTTATATTGTTACTCCCTACGGATCCGGTATCATGTCCAGAGCAGCGTTACATGGTAATTGGCTGTTAAAAAGAGTGTGTAACATTGTGGTGGTCCGACTGAAGAGCATTTTTTTTCCACAGGGTTTGTGGTGTTGGCTTGAGGCTTGTAAAAAAGTAGTTCACCAATATGTAGTCACAACTCAAGTATTTCTGCGAAAGCCAACTGGCAGTTAGAAATTTCTAATGATTAAGTGCTCGCAAAATCAAGGATAAATGAAATTTGAATGCCGCTGGAAAAAAGATTTGCTTCCCACAACACCAACCTAATTGGTATCGCCTGAAAGAAGAGACTGCACTCTTTCCAAAGTGACAAAGCTTAACATGGCCATCGCATCACAGTATCTGAAGAGAACTGCTCCCCCTGATAACATTACTGAAGTCCCAACCTGATAACTCTTTATAATAACCATTGCCAATATATGAAGACCACAAAGGAAAAACAATCCAAATTTAGCATTTTTGTATATTTTATATATAATATATTATTACAATATTTTTAATAATACTATATATTATTACAACACTTCATATATTTTATATTTTTTGCATATTTTTCAGTGCTTTGTTTCTAAGATTGTTAATGTTGAATTGCATTTAAATGATAATTAATGTTTACAAATGATTAATAATGCTATAATTTATGCGATTTTGCCATTACTTTGTGGGAATTAAATTTATCACTAACTATCTAGGATGATAAGATAATAAGAAAAAATAATATAAATTATACAATTATGAATAATTATCATACATTATTCTCATTTCTTGGTTTGTAAATAATACATTATTATGAAATGAAATTTAAATAACAAAAATTTCACAATCTACGTTAGTATCAAGTACAACCTTGATCAAAGTCTCAGTGTAGAATGTACAGGCTCATGACTGTTTTCACAGAAATTCACTATAGAACTGAGCTTTAGATTTTGCAGCAGGCTGAAAAGCTGCTTTCTAAATTTGTTGCCGAAAATGATCTATTTTTATTTGGAAATCAAGTGAGAGGAAGGCTGGGTCAAAGAACATGCTGACAGGTAGCAAAGAATCTGATTCTCGTGACTGTCTGACTGTTGCCCTGTCTGTCAGTCCTCCCGCTCTGTCACAACTTCCTGTCTGCCATCGTATCCACGCGGTCAACACTTCCAGTGTACACTCCGCTCAGCCTCTTCCTCTTGCTGTCCTCTGTATTTCATAGTTTCATTTTCATTTCTCCTTTTTTTTTGGGGGGGGCTTGGACCTATATTCCCAGTTCAAGCTGTACAAGCTATTTATTTGCATCAATTCTTAATTTGATCACTTTTACAGAAGTTGGTGAATGCAACCCTCGAAAAATGACCAAAAATAATTATCAAAGTAACGTGACCCAAAAACCACAATAATGACATGGCAATGATAATTTTTTGACAGCAAAGAAGGGAAGTCTAAATGGAAGCCCATTCCCGCCAGTAACAAAAAAAATATATATCCCCATGTTAAGTCATAATTATGAGATAAGAAAGTCAAAATTATGAGAAAAAAAGTTGAAATTATGAGATACAAAGTCATAATTATGAGATGATAAAGTCAAAATTATGAAATAATTCAGTCCTGCACCATCCTCGACTTGTCACTTTCTGAAGCTACCGTTGCCACTGTTTAGATGGACTTAAATGGAACTCTTCTGTCGTTTCACTCCCTTTTTACTTTTTTGTTCTTAATTAGCAAGCCCGCGGAGGATGGGCTCCCCCACTATGGCCGGGTTCCTCCTGAGATTTCTTCCCACTGGGGAGTTTTTTCTCACCACTGTTGGAGGATTTTTCTCCCTACTGGGAGTTTTTTGCCTCATTTGCTGTAGTGGGGAATAGGCTGGGCACTACCTTTTTATTTCTTTAAATTCTCACTGTAAAGCGTCTTTGTGACAGTCTCTGTGAAAAGCGCTATACAAAATAAATTGAATTGAATTGAATTGAATTGAATTGAAATAAAAAGTCGAAATTATGAGATACAAAGTCATAATTATGAGATAAGAAAGTCAAAATCCAAATTGCCGCTGGTAAAAATATGTGTTGCGCCGTCAGGCCGCATGAAGATTCAATACGCCGTATCTGAAATATGCCAGTGCGGCCTAAGTAAATGAAAACCATAATGTTCTCCAACTGTTCGTGAAATGCCAGCATCACAAACACTTGAGTGGACCAGTTTTAATCCATGAGTAAAAAGAATATTGATTGGCTGTTAGAGGAAACTCGGCCAATGAAAACGAGTGTTAATTACAAGCACTTTTTCGCATCCGGGTCTCAATTTGACATTCGGTTTTGGTGTGCGGTGCGATGCAGTTGTCTCAAAAAAAAATCTCTATTTTTTTTCTTGAGAAAACGGAGACAGCTGCAACCATTAAAAAACGTCAGCTTGTTGACTACCAGCCGGATAGTGATTCAGATTCTGAAGGCAAACCCAACACTAAAACTCACACTCCTCGCAAATTGAAGAAGTTCCAGCCATCCTGGCTCCAAGATTTTACTTGGCTCGAATACGAGCATGGGAAAATGTTTTGCCGAGTCTGCAGAGAAGGGGGTGGTAATAATGCCTTCACCATTGGAACTGATAACTTCCGCACAAGTACAATACGGTGAGTAGAATATTTAGATGCAGACATGCCTGCCATTACGATTTGTCCGTATTTGTTGCGGAAAAATGCACAAAATACAATGTTACGGACAGCTTTAATAAATTAAAGCAAAGCTGGAAAAAGCTTTTGAAATTTTTGTTATCGAAGTCAAGCTTGTAAGCATGACTTGTAAACGGGATTCGGTTCTTATTGAAACTGGTTTTACTGCTCATTTCGGTTTGCTATATAAACCGGTTTATTTATTGTCATGTAGTTTGTATTGTAAACTGAAATCGGTTGCTTGACCAAATTTATGACTTCGACGTTTTGAATAATCATTATTCGGCGAAACTCGTACAACCAATATACCTTCGAATTGATCATGTGAACTTACGAAAATACCCGAACCTTCCAGAAGTCATTCCAGCGTCGAAACGAAAACATGAGCAAGCATGGCGTCCCAGCCGATGAAACGAAATCGGAGACCAAAAATATTGTTTCTAAGAAAAGGGTGCTGACATATCGAAAGGAAAACCACAGCCTTTTGGCATGTCCTCGTCTACAGTAAGAAAGCAGATTCATATGTACATTGTGGCCTCTATGTGTCTGATTTTTTCCATTGGCCACTAGGGCTGGGTTCAAAAAATCGATTTTCCGATTCAGATTGATATTTTATTTAAATTTTCGATATCAATTCATTTTATTCAAAGATCGATCTTTTATAAATGCATTTCCATCTTGCTTGTGAATATTCAATAACTGATCCGGGAGTCCCATCTAGTGGTACAATATTGTTCTGCATGCATAAATTTGCAGCTTATGTCTGCTGGCGGACACGGCTGCACAAGGCGCTTAAGATACCCTGCCGAGCACCATTGTTCTTCTATAACGCGCCAAATCCAGATAATCCTTAAATGATGAATAACATTAATATTTTAATTTGTAACGAGTAGCGAAGTGGCCAGTGTCAAAGTAACAAAGTAAAAGTATACTTTTTATCCTTTAAATAGAGTTAAAGTAAAAGTCCCTGTAAAAAAAAAAAAAAAAAAAAAAAAACTCTGGTACAAATCCTCAAAAAAATACTTAAGTAATACATTTCCCGACGTAACGGATAATAATGAATTTAATTGCAGTAGAGGTATTTTGACTACATGTCATAAATGTACATCGAGCAGTGTTTCATTGAGAGAAAGCATGCTGCAACTGCGAAACCTCCTGTTGATCTAAAAATGTAGCCTAGTTATCCGTACGTAAATGCAGTGGACACGACTGGACGACTGGTTACGCACTGAACGGTAAATTGAGGCCGGATTTTCAAGCTACAAGTAATGATGAGAGAACAAAGTCAACGTTGGATATAAATTTCGGTACCTTTATTTTAAGCTCAACTACATGTGTTGGAGATATATTTTCAATAACAGCGTAGGGTGGAAGTTTAGTAATAAAACGTGCCAATTTTCATGCACCATTTCAACTAGTTTTCGAATAAAAAAATCCAATATTATTTTCTTTGTTAAATATATAGTAATATTCATTTCTGTACAGTTGAACATGTCCATGTGGGGTATTTTGGACAAACATATTGGTTTAAATTCAACAACATTTACTGGAAAATGAACTTGCAAAGTGAAGTATGTAATATTGACCCAGTTTCACAGAGTAATAGTCTACTAACTGTTAAGTATATGTTGCACTTTATTATGCTGATTGATCAAACGTGTTGGTCAATAAAAAGTATTTTCAGGAAACAAGTTTGGGGACACTTTAATATTTGAAATATTGTGCCTGAAGGTTTCTTATTAATAATTCAAATGAAAGAATAATTCCTGCCATTAGTTCTCAAAGACTCCGTTTCATATTCAAGCGAAACAGGTACTGAAGCTGAAATATCCTTCAAAGAATCAATATTGGATCGAATCAAATTGAATCGGAAATCGAATCTAAACCTTGTGAATCGAAATCGAATCGGATGTCTTGGCAGTCCTTATTTGTGAAAACTCTGCTACAGGTAAGCTTTGCTCACATAATTTTAAAGTTTCAATCACTGTGTACTTACACATGAGTTAATTAAAAAAATGGCAATATGGATGCATGTCATTTGGAATGTGCATACACAATAACACCTGTCCGATTGCTAAGAGCAATTCAATTAAACTAAAATTTGATTGGTCCAATGTAGTGCTAACAGCCAATCGGGTTTCCTGTTTAATTTAACCACAAAATGCCAAACATGCTACAGATATACATGTTGATAGTTTGTTTTGAAAACTGTGTAATGTTTGAAAGAGCGATAAATCTGTCATAATTAAGGAGAAACTTGATCTTGAAAATGTGGCAAAGTGAATGACCTCTCAAGCACAATTACTGAATATTTTAACAGTTTTTGCTTTGTATTAATATTCCCAAAATTTTCCATTGAAAAGCTTCATTACAGTACTTTTCAGTTGTGATGGTTTGACATTTATTTGTGATGGCCAATTCCTGCCAATGTTGTGTGAGAAAGACAGACTATAAAATTGAAGCATCAAAGAGTTACTAAAAGTACTTTGTTATGGTACTTTTCATATGTTTCCATCTTACTACAAAATATCTATTTGAATAAATGAATGTCAACAAACATGTTCAAACTGGTTTATTTTCATGTTATGGTTGGTACATTGATGAAAGAATGAGTATCTAAATGTATAAGGGGCCCACCTAAATTTTACCTGGTGGGGCCCTTGGACATCCCCAGTGAAAGTTTGGCCCCACCCAAATTTTACCCGGTGGGGCATTGGCCCAACAACAATTATTCCTAGGTTTATCACTTTTAATTATGAGATAAAAAGTCGAAATTATGAGATAAAAAGTCATAATTATGAGATGATTAAGTCAAATTTATGAAATAAAAAGTCGAAATTGAGATACAAAGTCATAATTATTTGATACAAAGTTATAATTATGAGATAAAAAGTCGAAATTATGAGATACAAAGTCATAATTATGAGATTAAAAGTCAAAATTATGAGATTAAAAGTCAAAATTATGAGATACAAAGTCATAATTATGAAATAAAAAGTCAAAATTATGAGATACAAAGTCATAATTATGAAATAAAAAGTCGAAATTATGAGATACAAAGTCAAAATTATGAGATAGGACAGTCAAAACTATGAGATAAAAAGTCAAAATTATGCAATACATAGTCATAATTATGAGATAAAAAGTCGAAATTATGAGATGATAGTCAAAATTGTGAAATAAGTCGAAATTATGCGATACAAAGTCAAAATTATGAGATGATAAACTCAAAATTATGAAATAAAAAGTCAAAATTATGAGGTACAAAGGCATAATTATGAGATAAAAAGTTGAAATTATGAGAAACAGTCATAATTATGAGATGATAAAGTAAAATAATGAAATAAAAACTCGAAATTATGAGATAGGAAAGTCAAAATTATGCAATACAAAGTCATAATTATGAGATAAAAAGTTGAAATTATGAGATACAAAGTCATAATTGTGAGATAAAAACTCGAAATTATGAGATACTTTCACTCAACAGTTCTTAGGCATTTCCTGCTCAGTTTGACACCAAGATTGATAGTGAGTTCATTGATGACTACTTTCTTCTACTCAGGAGTTGTCATTGGAGGGATATTGGCACTGCTCTCACCTCGCCTTAAAGCACTTTATATCTCCAAACTCGAGCCCATTTAGGTTTCCTAATTACCAACTAAGTGTCAATGTGTTCTGTCGAAGATCAGTCCATATCCATTTCCCCTCAGCTTGCTTTATAGTTCATTGATATAATTATCTAGCATTTTCCGACCCTCATTTATGGTGACATAAAACGTTGAAGTCTTTCGAAGCTTCTGAATGCCTGCAGCTCACAAAACGGAATATATTTATTTCTGCGTCTGCGTCCGATCGGCTTGATACGCCTAAGAAAACTTTTTTAATCAAAGTGACACTGTAGTTAACTCTTGGACAAGCTGTTCGCGAATCTTACCACCAGTGGTGGTGCTAACGGCAAATTGATTGATTGGCTGATTGATTAGTGAGTGACTGATTCGCTTATCCTAGATTAAAAATGCTGTCTTTCTAAGGTGCGCGTGTTAAGGCTGCTTATGTAACAATAAAACTCTGTCTACAACCAGTGACATGACCAAAACGCTCAACCAATGTCTGAGTAAGAATCGGATAATAAACTGAATTAATTTACTGAGCAAATGAGCTTCCAATTTGCTGCGTTGCCATTAACCATTATGACATAGGGCCGACTGCTTTGCGTCAACGAAGAAGGTTGCAATGAGATTGCATGGATGTTAATTAAGGGAAATTTCTCGTTTCTCTCTTTCCTGTTTAATTAGATACTTGTAGTTCATACAATCTCATATGATGGCCTTCCTACAACTTTCCCAGAAGCCGAACTGCTAAGACCTAATGACTGACGGTGCTACCTTGAATCTTCTTGGCATGACATGCATTATGCATACTCAATGATTTTCAATGCATGCCCTGCGTCGAACTTTCACGATGCACTAATATCCAGTTTACTAAATAATTCAATTACCAACGCTTCGAAGTAAGCACCGTTGGTAATTTAATAAATTAATTAGGTTGCACTTAATATTAATAATATTCTTATTTTCATTATTATTTCGGGTTTTTTTCCGTCCATACATCACAATGCAATCACTTTCTCAAGTCTATTGTAAATGTTACCCTTCAGCGATCTGTCATTTCTTCACACTTTCTTAATAATCACAGGCTTATTTATTGGTCTTGATTATTCATTAAATAAATTGTGTGATTATTGATCAAGCACTCTGAAACGGGGTCAGCTTGAAAGCATTTATGTGTTTAAGGGCCAGAGACTCACAGCACCTCACTTGAAACTTCCCTAACGGCATAAATTTAACTTGATTACCGTCCATGCAGTCTCATAGTAGCCTTCCTCGTTGACGCTAAGCTGTTGGCCCTATGTCAAAATGGTTAATATAAACACAGCAAATTTGCTCAGTAAATTAATTCAGTTTATTATCCGATTCTGAGTCAGAAATAGGTTGAGTGTTTTGGTTATGTCACTGGTTGCATACAGTTTTATGAGCAGCCTTACGCTCACCTTAGTCAGGAAAACGAATAGTTACCCTGGATGTAACTCCAGTTCTATGAGGTCGTGCGTAGCCCTCTAACGGGCTTCGCTAGTGGTTTACCCCTCCGAGGCCCCACCTCGGTGCCTGATATGAAAATTGAACCCACCTGCTCCGTAGGAGTGGGTATTGTACTCACCCCCTATAAAGCCCCGCAGTTGTCAGTGCTCGTCTCCCTTTGAAACTCAGCATCTCACATCCGGGGGCCAGCTGGGCAGGCAGTTAGAGGGCTACGCACGGACTCATAGAACTGGAGTTACATCCAGGGTAACTATTAGTTCTATTTCGTACGTGCTCCGCCCTCTAACGGGCTTCGCTATTGGTTTACACCTATGGCGAAGGCCTTTAGGGATGAATATACTTCCAGGTGGCCCCGCACCCTAGAGTTCTAGTTGGAAACCAACGAAGCCGTGTCCTTCCTGGGCGGGCACCGCCAACTACATACCTCGACCGAGGATGTGACACACAACACCAGACCCAAGCCGCTGTCAGACGGGGCCCCTTCTATAATGAAGAACGAAGGAATGAGGAGGGGGGCTTGTAGCTGTCATATCCCGTCCACACGCCCCCCCCCCCCCCCCCCCCCACACCTGCAGGGGAGGCGCCTCCAGAGCGCATCGCCCCAGGATGTGGTAACATACTAGTTAGCGTTGGAGGGGGACCCTGCTGACAGGGTTCCCAGGACTGAATGCGCGACCGAACTGGCGGCCATGTCCCTCATATACGACCGCGCGAAGGTAGACGCAGACGACCACGAGGTCGCCTTGCAAATTTCCGCTACGGATACGCCTTTAAATAGCGCTGTGGAGGATGCGATTCCCTGGGTAGAATGTGCGGTCAGCCCCTTCGGGGCGGTGCGGGCCACTGCCAAATAGGCTCTGCCGATAGCATCGCAGATCCTGTGGGCGAGGCGCTGCGATGACAGAGGGGCCCCCTGAGCACGCCCGCCATAGCCCACAAACAGTTGATCCGCCTTCCTAAGGCTTGCTGTGCAATTCATGTACAGGACGAGGGCTCACACTGGGCACAGTTTATGCAACCATTCCTGCTCGCTGGTGGCATGGGGCGGAGGGCAGAAAGCCCTTAGCCGGATCACCGTCGATCTGAAGGCTGTGGTGATGACCTTAGGCTGGATGGACGGATTAGGGCGAAGTTCCACTGACCCATTGTCCTCACTTACGGTCAGGCATGACAGGTGCACGGAGAGAGCTTCCAATTCGCTCACCCTCCTGGCTGATGCCAAGGATAAAAGGAGGGCCGTTTTGAACGATAAGGTATGCAGGTCCGCCTGGTCCAGGGGTTCAAATGGTGGTCCTGCCAGGCCGTCCAACACCGTCTGCAGATCCCACTGCGGAACCACGCGCTGCGTCAGGGATTTCAGCCTGCGGACTCCCTTCAAAAACTGCTTTACCAGAGGGTGATTCGTGGCTGAGAAGCAGTCAAACCCAGCCTGACTTGCTGTAATGACCGCCGCGAACACGCCCAAAGTGGATGCTGCACGGCCCCTCTCAAAGAGCCCCTGAAGGAACTCTTGCATCCCCTGAAGGGGGCATGAGCACGGGTTCAGGCCTCTCACCTGACACTAGCCCACAAAAATCCACTAACAAGTTGCATAAGCCTTGGACTTGGCCGGGGCACGCGCATACTGAATTGTGGACACTACCGCTTCGGGTAGGCCCAATTTAGTTAACCTTACCCTTTCAGCTTCCAGGCCAGGAGAGGGCAGGTGCGGACGGCGTTCGGTATCCGAGTCCTGGTTAGGGGAGGGTCCGGAATTTCCCATGGGCTCCCCAACGCCAGCTGGCATAAGGTCCGGAAACCATCTGGCGCTCGGGCACAGTGGTGCCACCACAATTACGGACAAGTGCTGCTCCCTCACTCTGTGAAGTAGTGGCATTAACAGCCGCCGGGGCGGGAACGCATATAGCAGGCCGGCCGGGCATGCTGGATGGGCCAACGCATCCACCCCCAGGGGAGGATTGTCGGTATGCCTCAGGGAGAACCACAGCAGGCATAGAGCATTCTCCCTGCTCGCAAACAGATCCACCCTTGGTCGCCCGAACAGCCTCCAAATTTGTTCGGCTGTCGTCGGTGGGAGGCTCCAATCCTCCTCGGGCAGCGCCCCCCTGGACAGCCCATCTGCCCAAGTGTTGAGGATGCCAGGAAAATGTTGGCCTTCAGAGAGCGCAAGTGGCGATCTGCCCATATTAGGATGGAAGCCGCCATCTTGTGTAGGGCCACTGATCTGACCCTCCCTTTTCTGTTGAGGTTACCAATGTCGCGTTGTCTGATCTCACCAGGATGTGCCTCCCATCCAACTGTGGGGAAAAAATGGTGCAGCACCCTCTGAACTGCCATGAGTTCTAGTAGGTTGACGTGCCGCCGGGGCCCCTGCCATGTACCAGCGACAGAAGCAGGGCCACAAGTTCCGCCCCACCCTGTGAGGGAGGCATCCACGAATTCATGGGCATAATGAGCCAGGCACCCCAACCAAACTCCCTTGCGGAGCGGGCCCAAAATGCTAAGGTCCACCGTGCTTGCAATGGTATGCGGAGTATGCACTGCTGGTCTCACCTCTGGTCCAGCCGAAGGTGTATGAACCAGCGCTGCAGATCTGTCATGTGCTGCAGCCCTAAGCGGACTACTAGATGGGCAGCAGCCGTCATCCCCAGTAGCGATATGACTGCTATTGCCTGCACTGAGACTGCGTCCCATAACCGTTGGGCACAAGACAGGATCGCTTCTGCTCTCTCCACCGACAAGCGTGCAGTCATGGTCCGAGAGTCCAACTGCATTCCTAAATACCCGGCCAGACATCGCGGCTGCATGGTGCTTGTTGTAGTTGATAGCCCAGCTGCGCAATATGCCGCATCACCAACTTCGTATGGGCGGTTGCCATCTGTTCGGAAGGGGCCAGGATCAGCCAATCGTCCAGATAGGTTAGGGGCCACACCCATCTCAGCCGAAGCGGCGCTAGGGCTGTCTCCCCACATTAGGACTAAGTCTGTGGTGCCAGGGAGTATCCAAATGGGAGGCGACAAAACTGAAAGGTTCGGTCCTGTAACGCAAAGCGAAGGAACTTCTGATGGCGCGGCAGGATTGGGACATGAAAATAGACATCTGTCAGACCTATTGACGTCATCCAGTCTCCCGGCCTGGCACAGTTCAGCAACGCCTTCACCGTCAGCATTTGGAATGGTCTGCGCACAATGTGATTGTTCAGCTCCCCAAGATCCAAAATGGGCCTCAGGCCTCCCGATTTTTTGGGGATCAAGAAATACGGGGAATAAAATCCTGCTCGAGCTTCTGACAGAGGAACCGGTCTTACGGCCCTTTTCTGTAGAAGCGAGTTTACCACTTCCTTTAAAAGCGCTCTTGGGTGGAATCGGGGAGCTTCGTCCGCACAATGCCCTTGAATGGGGGAGGACGGCAGCGAAACTGCAATGTATATCCCTTCCGCAACGTTCTGTCCAACCACCTCGGAAGGGGGGCGAACAACCTCACGCACGACTGATAGTGGTTCGTCAGTGGTGAAGCAGTTGATTCTATGGTCTCCGATAGCCCAGGCCCTCCCGCGACGCCCTGCCCCTTGTGGGAGGGTTCGACTGGGGGCCCTGCCCGAAGGGGCTGATAGGCTAATGGCAGCAGTGCATCCACTGCAACCCCAAGCACGTCACCTGGTGACTCATTCACCGTGGGTGGTGGGGGCGCAGCTGTGTCTGAGTCAAGCGAAAGCTCTTCCTGACGTTTACCCTTAGAAACATTGGCCATTAGACACATCTCGAGCTGTGGGGCAGAACGAGCAACACTTTTCTCCAGGGGTTCGGAAGCCCCAGTACCAGATTTACGTTGCGTACACAATCCCGTCGCTTGCCACCGGGATGCATAGTGAGAATTTTGCGAGACCTCAGGAGCTATGGAGCCAAAATGGAGGGCAACTCCCCTTCCGTGCAACCTGGAAGCAGAAGTGCGCTGACATGTCCTAACCACGCTGCTGGAGCCAGCCATGGACCTATAAGGAGATCTGGACGCACAACTCGGGTCGACCACATAATCCTCCTTGGTCCTAGCGGCGAATGTGATATTGCAGGTCACGTGATGCCATGGGGGCCAAAAAGAAATTTCTCCATTGGGAATAATTGAAAAAGACACGCTAATAAATCCGTGAATAATTTTTTTTGACAGCCACAAATTATCGATACCGAAACGGTTTATTTTTCTCTTTTAAATCATTAATGCCTCGTTTCTCGGCAAAGACAACATCTTTTATTTATATTCAGGCTATGCGAACACCAACGGGTCCTCATATGTAAGCGCGTTCCCGGTCCTCCGAATTTAGCACTGCAACGGATGTGAGTGGGTGGAGCAATGGGCATTCCTTGCCGTCTGTCTGTTCAACATTAAAGACGTAGCCAAGTCGGTGAGGTGAGCTGGCAAGTTATGGAGCATATGTATTGAGCGACAAAAGAAACGCAAGCTAATTAAAGGCAAACCTTGAAAATAAGTTTGCGCGTAATTATTGAAAATCACATTTATTACTAGCTTGTGCGCATTTACACTCGTTTTATCAAACTTCTCTTTGTTTTGCAGTAACTATGAGTACCCAGATAGCAAGCTCCTCCGCTACGGATTTGCCCTGGCTCTGAGCCGGATCAGCTGGAGCCAGGGCAGGTGCACCCCTGAGCAATGTCATGTTAAAGTTACGCAACAGCAAGTCAACTATTTTGCTGAGATTTTTGAGTTAATATCAATAGTATTACTTCCCTGTCAAAGTCGTTTTTAGCATTTGTTATTGCATTTGTGTTTTAAAATAGTATTTCAAACCATAATTAAACCTTTACCGGCGGCTATGTTTTGTTTTCCGTACATCAGGGTGCAGTCTGCAGGTCAGACTTCCATTTCCGGTGAAAAGTGATCGTGAGCACGCACCCTAGGTCGGAGTTCCACGAGCCCGAGCCGTTGTCATGGACACCTCGGATACCAGCACGTTCATGAGTACGCATGTGTGAGCAAAAATCACACAGCGCATGTCCACGTGGCTCCGGAAGCTTGGCCCCCATGTCGGCTTGCTGCGCCACGGAGCAATTTCCATTGAAATTAATGGGCAGCCATTTTCCAATTGTATATCCAGTGAAATATAAAACATCCTTGGAGCCAGCCCAGCTAGAGTGTTGGCAACAAGCTGGTTATTAGTTTGTGAACGTTTCTTCAATGGAGACACACCCGGATGAAGTGAGTTCGCTGAATTTCAAGAATGAACTTGAGAATTTGTACTAGAATTACATTTGTGTAAACATCCTGCCCCTTGTCTACGGGATGCACAGTGAACCGAATCGAAAGATTTGAGTGAACGCCCCTTCCACTGTAAGATGGGAGGGTATCATCGTCAGATTTTCCGATTAGCCACATTGTTTGACGGTGCACTACCCCGCGGGTAGAACGCAAACCTTGTTGGTGCCTTTTAAAATGCCTTTTATTTGTAAATCTCCCAGAAGTAGGGCGACCAGAAGTTGCGAGGCTGCAGCAGCAGTAGTGGGGGCTGGAGCCCGCTGATGGCCGTTCCTCTGAAGACGTGCGACGACGGCTGCCGAGCGAAGGCGAGACGACAGCTGCTTGCGGACAGACTCCAGGCGGTCGACCATCGTTAGGACACGGTGGAGTAGGGCCCAAAGGAGATTGGCTGCCATCGGGTATATGGCGACATCTTCGGACATAGTACCCTGGGCCACGGTCTCCACTTCGGCTGGGCCAGCAGACCGATAGTGAAGTCGTCACTCACGCACGAAAGGAGCTTGTCGTCCTGGAAGAGGGCCGTTGTCAACGCTTCAGACGAACTGCCGCCAGCTCTCAGGTTGGCCTCGAGCCAGCCTGGAGGGCACACAAACTGTAGCCGCTCTTCATGCCCCTGCCGTGGGGATGCTTGCATAGGCGGCACGGAGCAGTCTGCGCCTGGCGTCGCCAGCCAGCCAGCCAGATGCACAGTCATCGTGCTGATCCGAGGGCGCCATGGGGGAGGCATATTAGAGACAAACTTTATCCATATCTTTCACGACACAACGATAGTGCCTGAATTCGCGAGAGTCCAAACTTTCATCAGGCTGAGTGAAAAAGTGAGACGAGCACTGACAACTGCGGGGCTTTATAGGGGGTGAGTATACTACCCACCCCTACGGAGCAGGTGAGTTCAATTTTCTTATCAGGCACCGAGGGGGGGCCTCGGAGAGGTAAACCAATAGCGAAGCCCGTTAGAGGGCGGAGCACGTACGAAATAGAACCGCGTTTTTACTCTTGGATAAGCGCAGCTTAGGAAGGAGTGCGGTGATGATACTCGTGTCACTCACTAATCAATCAGTCAATCAGTCAGTTTGCGGTTGGCACCACCACTGGTGGTAAGATTCGCGAACAGCTTATCCAGGAGTTAACTATAGTGTCAGTTTAATTAGAAACGTTTTCTTAGGCGTAACAAGCCGATCGGACGCAGACGCATAAATATATTCCGTTTAATGCGCTGCAGGAATTCAGAAGCTTCGTAAGACGTTGACGTTTTATGTCATCACAAATGTGGATAGGAAAATGCTTGATAATTATATCAATGAACTATAGAGCAAGATACGGACTGATCTTCGCTATAGAACACTTGGGTTCGTAATTAGGAAACCTTAATGGGCTCGAGTTTGGCGATATAAAGCGCTTTAAGGCGAGGTCGAGAGCAGTGCCAATACATAACTGCGGAGTGGAAGAAAGTAGTCTTCAATGAACTTACAATCCATCTTGGTGTCAAATTGACTGGGAAATGCCTAAGAGCTATTGAGTGAAAGTATCTCATAATTATGAATTTGTATCTCATAATTTCGACTTTGCATCTCGTAATTATGACTTTGTCGGCCTATCTCATAATTTCGACTTTGCATCTTGTAATTATGACTTAGAAAGTCGAAATTATGATATACAATCTCATTATTATGACTTTTTATCCCATAATTATGACTTTGTATCTCATAATTTCAACTTTTTATCCCCTAATTATGACTTTGTGCCTCATAATTTCGACTTTCTATCTCATTATTATGACTTTTAATCCCATAATTATGACTTTGTATCTCATAATTTCAACTTTTTATCCACTAATTATGACTTTGTGTCTCATCATTTCGACTTTTTATCTCATAATTATGACTTAACGTGGATATTTTATTTTTTATTACTGGCGGGAATGGGCTTCCATGGAAGTGTCTGACTGCTGGCAATTGCAGAGGTGACCTGACAGGGTCTGCGAATGTCTCGTTATGTTGTGCGTGTATTTTGTTGCTCTTTTATCATGAATAATTTTCTTGTCACATCGTTTATTTTAGCAGTTTGTTATATAAGTTTAGAATTCCCATTTCCCCGTTACTAACCATGTGATTTTTGTTTTCACTACTCACCTGGATCACCCTACGTTCATTGTTAATTGTTTGATTGCTCCCTCAATTGTGACCACTCCCCCCAGCACTCTTGTCTTTGTCCTTCGCACCAGTTACGCATCTGATTTGGTCTTTAGTTCTCCCTTTATATACCTCCCAGCCCCATTGCATTGTGCAAATTTGTGTTAGCCTGTTCTCCAGTGTGGGAATAGTTTATCTCCTGAGTGTTCCAGTGAACCATTTGATTTGTTTTCCGACTTCTGATTCTGTGTAGCCCTCTGTGTCCAATTAGAGCGACCTGATGTCCAGTATGGCACATCGCAAGGTGGATATGATCGCCGATAATGACAGGTCACAGTTCAAAATATGGTCAAGTGAACTTCTGTCCATACCCACGCACAGTTGAATGCTAGCTAATATAATTGCAATTCGTAGCTTTTAGTCCAAGAAGTGGACTCCAGCTTTGATTTGAATTTAGCTTTTTTTGAATTTTTGCGGTATTTTTCATGTTCATATTTATGTATCCACAATTTTTTTCGATTGCGAAGCTGCATGAAGCTCATTGCAGACCAACATGCATGCATTGGCTTGGCGAAGCTGGTCCTATTCCTGGAAGTGCGGATGTCTACAAGAAATCCTGTTCATTCATCTCGTCTCCCAATTTACGAGTTTCGCGCTGTGTTAGGTCGCTCCAATTGACTACCTTTTTGATATCTGATTTGTCTTGTCGGTTTCGATATTGTCTTTGTGGAGGATGGGCTTCCCCACTAAAGCCGGGTTCCTCCTGAGATTTCCTCCTACTGGGAGGTTTTTTTTGCCTCATCTGCTATAGTGTGGATTAGGCTGGGGACTGCCCCTTTTTGATTTTTTTTTCACTGTAAAGTGTCTTTGCGACTGTCTCTCTGTGAAAAGGGCTATACAAATAAAATTGAATTGAATTGGTTATTTGGGTTCAGCGTATTGACTTCCTGCCGGTTCTGACCTTTTAGACTGTTCATTGATTATGATTCTGGGATTGCCCCACTGTACTGAGGTCTCCGCCTGTTTTTGACCTGAATTGCCTGTCTACGATTTCCAATAAAACTTGTGGACTGGATTTTTGTCTGCGTGTGAGTTTTGACTCTGCAGTCGATCACGACCAATGACGAACAAGTGTCTACTTCAAAACACTGCTTTATTTGAGAGTGGGCCTGTTCAGTGCTGATATTTCCCACAACAGCTGCATTATCTTACAAGAATATAGCCTCCATGCAAACAATTATTCAAAACGACTACTGCAATTTGTAATTTTGCCAGGGCACTATTAATGAAATGGGGACATTATCATCCACAAATTGCATGCACTCCAGTGTTTTTGTTTTTTTTTTTTTTCTTGTTATTGCTCATAGATTACTTGCTATTATGATGAGTTGAAACATTTATGTCAACTTGATATGCAGGGACTTAAACAAAATAAAACCCTAAGAATAAACACTGAATGCGTCAGCCGCTTTGAATAAACAGCTTAATTTCTTAACATGACATTTTATCATATGGTTGTCACGACAAATGTTATTGTACATTTATATATACATTTTGTGACAAATTAATGTTCGCCGTTACCTTTGCCTATAAGGGTCGCAAAATAGATAATGACCGTTTTTCAAAATGATGTCAAATTTATTTTTAATGAAATAAGGACCTGCTAACCTGATTAACCATACACCTGTTTACTGCTACATGCACAGTATGTGAGAATACAGGAAGGCTGAAACGTTTCTGTTTCTGGCCCTTGTTTATGTACAAGGCAGCCCGCCCCCCCGCCCCCCCAACCCCTTTTTACTGGAACTGAGCCGCCCCCCTGACACAGGATATGACCGGACAGAGTGCAGCTGACTGCCCTCAGCTCAGAAGTGTGGAGAGGAGGGAGATAAACAGCTGCAGGAAGGCGAGATGTGTGCTGCGGTCCAGAGAACTGCCAACACTCGTGCCATACAGTACCAGTCAAAAGTTTGGATATACCAAACTTTATTTGGTTTATTTGGTGTTTGGTTTTATTTCTCTAAAAACAGAATTCTGTGAAATTAGCAAAGCGCTTACAAACTTTTGACTGGTACTATATATAAGGCATAAACTCTGAATATATCTACTTCCTGAAAAAAAAATAGTTGCATTCAGGTCAAAAATGTAGGTGCCTTAGGAATGGAGGAGTCTTTTCAAAGCTCTAATTACCCCCATTCTATTGTATTCAAACTGCAGGAACAGTGACTGATCATGGGTCTTAGAGCTCTGCTTTGAGGGACTTTTTTTAGCTCTAACTTCAGAGTTGGTCCATTCGCAAGACTAGAGGGACTCCAAGTGATGCAAGTATACGTTGATTACATCACTTCAGGGGGATGGTGGTGCAAAAGGCAACAGAAAATAAAGCCTTTAAAGGTGTATTATTCCTGCGGAAATCCCCAATGTAAAGTTCCTCTCAGGGAGTTTCTGGGACTTTTCAGTCAAAAAACGCCCATTGCAAACTAACAATATTAACAGTTCACCTCAGAATTTAACTTTCCAAGTAAAAAGCCATATATTTCTTTACATGCAGATATGACAAAAATATTTAGAAATTGTCTGCGTACAAAGCGCAATATGAACAATAGATCATAGTCTTCATGATAAGAGGGTAGTTAATTGCTCAAAGCACGGAATTTAAAAAAACTGCAAAAGCAGATTCCTGGATTACAATCCAGGAGCGAAAACCAGCGTCCACAGGGTGGGCAGCTGATAGCCCTGTGGCTGGTGCATTTTCATTAAGACACAGAAGGTTCATGGTTCAAGCTGCAGCATAACCACAATGAAATCAGTTTGGCCACTGGGCAAGACACTGAACTCCACTTTCCTTCAGGGAGAACTGGCCCTTGCGTAGTCTGTTTAACCATAAATCTCTGTGGGTGTAGCAACAGGTGCTTCAAAACGAAGTTTGGGCACCACAAGCCTTAGGTGGTAGTTTTTGCAAATCTACAAGCTATCAAAGCGGAATTAAGCTGATTGAGAAATGTATGCATAAACTGGGACTTTTTTTTCTAATGGCTGATGTGATTTAGAGGTCCGTCTTTCATGTTCAAGGCAAACATTTTTCTTCTCACTGTACCGTCAGTGGAGTGATGAAAACTCTAGGGGGCAGTGTAAGGACATAAACCCCAGATCTCCAGGTTTTTCTATGCAGCTGATGATTCCTGAAAGATGGGACTCATGAGATGTTGGGAATCTTGAGACATTACTGCCTTTTTTTTTCATTTTGGAATGAAAAAGAGCTCATGTAATCTCATCATGCATTGTGCAGCAGCAGAGATCGGGTTGAGTTTGAGCTGCAATAAGATGTTTGAAATTTTTGGGCAGTTTGAGATGCGTTTAGACAGTTTGAGCTATATGCACAATATATGAGCACATCTGCACTTCCATGGAGGCTTTATTCAAGTGCACCAAACCACTGAAAGCTGAATAGTGCTGTATTAAATTGGCCGCTCTCATCACAAGTTGTGTGTTGTGCTTTGGTGTGTGACAGTGGTCCAATGATTAGGTGTGTATCTGTCATCAGTGTAATGGTGGGTGACTGTGGGCAGTGTGTGAGTGTATATCTGAAGTCACTGCTCAGGTATGTGACAAGTGCATAACATAACTATATCAATTTTAGGGTGTGTGGTCATTACTCAGGTTCATGTCACTGGTCAGTGTTCAGGTGTGTTAACAAAGTCAGTGCTCAGGTGTGCCCTGGTCTGACAGCTGCCCATAATGCAGAGTCATGCTTAATTTTTTTCTTTATTCCTTATAGAAATATACAGTCTTCTGAAAGATGCTCGTAAAATGTTGTAAGCCTCAGCAAAAATGCAATATAAACTTAAGAAAATCTTTATAAAATATTTTGTTGGATATCACGGTAATTTTTTAATCTCCCTTCCCCCGGAGTGCTCTGTAAACATAGTTATTGTTACCTTAATCTTTGAACAGATAGCAAGGCTTGATTTCATCATCTGTTTTGCATTATTCACAAAACTGATAGTGAAGCCATAGCCTTTGTAAGAAGGATGAGGTTCACAGGGACACATGGGTAAGCTCATGTTGTACTTGTACAGGGATGCATGCCCATGAAAACAAATGGAACTATCTATTTTGTCAGGATTTGGCGTACAACATGTTCTCTGTTAAACCAAACAGAAGGCAAAGGACCCCATCGTAATGCATTGCTGTATTGTGCTAGTTTTTGGAATACAAAGCACTGTAAAAGTCTGTTGAAGACAAAAGAGAAAGGAATCTCAGCTGATCTGGCTCAAGGTTGGCTTCTTTCCTGCTGAGAAAGAGAGAGGCGTATTAACTTTGAAAACACCACTTTGTTCTGTAATAAGTTTGAGGCAAATTCCAGTATTTTATGCCTGCTCTTTCATCCTCATCCAAAATGTAACAAAAAAAAACCCCAGAAAAATCATTATGAAGAAAACTAAAAACATTTGGAGCTAGAAGTTAAAGCTAGCGGCTGGCATAAATACTCAACGCAGTCACTTTTTGGCGGGGCCTTCCCCAGACCACACAAAGCTAATTTATTGTGTTTCTACTCACGTTTATTGAGTGACATTTTTATTGTGCTCTTTTATGTATCTGTGGCAAGCAAACCCCTCCCACCCTAGCCTAGTCTGCAACTGAATCATCCTAGAAAACAAAACCCTGTGCCAGCCCTGGTGTCAGGATTAGTTACCATAATCCCCAATCCAAGCACCAAAAATACATAATAATGAAATAAAATCAGGAAAAAAAATTAATCATCCCTTTAAAATATGGCATGTTCCAAATTTAGCTTCCATTTTGTTTAGACTCTTAATCATGCATCTTGATGAAGAAATTATCACTTGGTAATATATTGCTGGACAAAGATTTCTTTAATGAATCGGTTACTGTACTGAGCTGCGACAGTGGAATTTTTTTTCAGACTTCGGTAAAGTTCTGGAAAGGTTGCTTCCGCAGAGTAATTGGCTGGGGACACATCTGTTTTTTATCAAGTTTCTGAGAGCATTTGTGCAGGCAAGGGGAAGGGAATTTTGCAAATACACCCTCTTGCACTACTCCTTATCTTCACCTGCTCATCTGAGAGTGCATGCCTTTATGTTCATAACAATTTGCAATAAACTGTGTAAGTTGGCTCATTTCCTGCAACAGGAATGTCTTGTTTTTGAATTTCAGTGTTGGAATTAGTAATAGTTTTAAAGATTTTTGCTAAGTCATATCTAAATGTGGAAACCCAATGAGTACATGAGGAGGAATGCTTTTGAGATGCAAATGCAATTTTTGCTGTTGAATTTGCCATTGTAAATGAAGTGATGCATTTGTAATGTAATGCATTTTTACATTGTTATTGTGACACACTGGATGTCCTGATTCTACTCTGTGAGCATATTTGCAAATGGGTGGCACAAATCCAATTGGGTTCTAGCACTTAGACCCCTAATAATCCATACATTATTTAGAATGTTTATTCTTTGTTAGAGCAATAGGGGAAGGACAGGGGAAGGTGAGCCTATCCGAGCTAATAGTAGATGTAGTAGGAACAACTGTTATTGCCCAAACCATTTGTGATATGGTGACATTGTGAAACTAATCATTTTGTGAGCATTTCGCACAGTTCTGCAATAAAAAATGATTTATAGGACTTCCTCTTTTCACTATAAGCGCTGAAAACCTGCCCAATTCTGCGGTTGTCGAAACGCCACGATTTTCTCGCACTGTCACCGATAAAGGCGGAGAAAAATTGGGTGAGTATGGAAGTTTCCTCAGAAGACATCGAGCCCAAAATATTGCAGGCATTTTAGGAGACACTATTTACCCAATTGTTAAGGGAATAGCCGCTTTGATTTTTAATACTGCCCTAACTAAAGTTTAATCACAGATGTGAAGGATGGCTGAATAATTGAATTCAGTCAGCCAATTATGAGCATTAGAATCCTTCAAACAAGCTCATAATTATGTGTTGCTGTCTACAGTGTTCAGAGATCAAAAATTACTTCTCATCAAGTATGTCTCTAAAACCTTCTTTCCATTGGGGATGCACTGTCAATCTCCTACAAGGGGAAGATCAAGATGGCGGACCCTTTCCGAGGCATGAACCTAGCTGCGGTATCTGCTCGATTGATTATTCTTCCCGGTCCGAATGCCTTACTCTAGGGTTAGAGTTTGGAGTAGCCTCCTCTAGACACTAAGGGGTCTATTCTCCCGTGCGCGTAAGTCGAAAAAAGTGCGTAGCTAGATGCCAATTAGGCAGACGAGGGTTTTGACTAATAATAATAATAATAATAATAATAATAATAATAATAATAATAATGAAAGGCTCACTTCAGTTAGAAAATGTAATTTTTATTAAAAGATTAATTACAGTCTTCATAAATTTGGTTCACATAAGTAGTAATCTGGGGAAATATTATGGAACATAATTGTATGAAAAGAATATAGCATTGATTATA
The DNA here is from genome assembly GCA_029721435.1 of Gymnothorax reevesii. Taxonomy (NCBI): domain Eukaryota; kingdom Metazoa; phylum Chordata; class Actinopteri; order Anguilliformes; family Muraenidae; genus Gymnothorax; species Gymnothorax reevesii. Next base: position 71,137,961 of record CM056585.1, on the reverse strand, counting down.
CTACTCTATCCATTTCTTCTTTATACTAAGTCATAGGTACAGTACATTGCTGTACTTCATTGTTTACTGCTCAGATGAACATGTCCACTAAGGTTATGTGCAACAAAACTTGCAACATTGTCTTCAATAATAGTCTTAAAACAGTTGAAGTGAATTCACATAATTCTGGGAAAATCAAAGTGTCACTTCACACTGTCAGGCAGAAAGTATTTGGGACATGATTTCTTTCTCTTAGTACTCAGACAAAGGTAATATCCAGATTTTATGACCTGGCCGTAATATGGCTGAAATGGTACCTCAGTTGTAGTTTCTGAGTCTCAGTCGTTTGCATAAAATGTTAAGAGAAACTCAATCTGCACTTTGCAGCTATTCCAAATGGTACTTAGAATCTACAGGGCTTACGCTGACAAATTTGTCCCCCTCCCCTGACAGCCAGGAATAAGAATATAAGTACTAACAAAAGTATCTTTTGCAGAAAATAGCACTGCTGTTTGTCAAAATCACAGCAGGAAATTGCTTGGTTAGCCTTAACTGTTTTCTTTTATAACATACACAGCCTTGGCTCAGTAGTAAAGTCCAACAGGCAGTGACTGGAGGCAGATGAAGCTGTTGGGGTATTTCCCCAGGCCCACAGGGTTTCCGTCCAATCGGACCACGTTCATGCTGGTGCGCAGATAGCGGGTGGTGTTTCCTTTGCAGAAAGTCATATCATTTATCGCTGTGATGTTGTTGTTCTGTGTGAAAGAGAGAAGCAAATGGGCAGGGCTGAGATGATGATATGTGCGGAATAGAATGCAAACAATACTGAGTTACCCACATCCCAAAATGACACCTTTTACTCTCTACCCTTATGTTTAGGGGCAGGGAGGGGATTTAACTCTTCACCAATGACACTTCCAAGTCGTCGACCAAGGATTAACTGGGTCTATCTGCCATTTTTGTGTTTTCGAGGAAATTGCAATTAAAAATTTGGTATTAAAAATATCCCCTATGGGTTTTTTCGAATTAAAAGATTTTTTGCCCTAAACGATTAGAGTACAACGAGACGAAACTGGGCTAATTTACATACCCCTATTCGTCTGGCAACATTGAATTCTGGGTACCCAATTTTTCAGATAGACCATCGTAACATTAGAATTAATAAAATTCCAGCGTTACTTTGGTCAATCTGCAGATTACGGGTTTGAAAAATATGGAAATTAATTAAAAGTCGCTTAAAACTGCATTTTAAAGAAACACCAAAGTTTATTAACTAATAATACTTATGAAACAACTTTTAAACACTGTCACAGTTTAGGCCTTTTTCAACATGACCTAGTAATGAGAGAGAAACATTCATGTGTGAATGATCTCATATCAAGGAAATATCAGCATTATAACTGTGAACAAGTTAGGGCCTGATCTACTGAAGCTTTACGTGTATAGAAACGCGTGCAAATGCCATATCACCCGCAAATATACCTGCAATCTCATCTACTAAGGGTGCGCACTGAGCATTGCGTATCTGTAGTGTGCAAATTTGCACATTCTATGCAGTTAGTAGTTTTGGCCATAACTAATATGTAAAAAGGGGCGTGCCTATCCCAGCGTGCAAAATATGGGAGGAGAAAATGCAAATACAAAATTTTAGCACATGCATAGTGACTTATCAAGCCTGAGAGCACTTTCACTGATGGTGATTGCGTTAGCTATTTTATACCTTTTGAAGGGTCGGTATTAATTGAAGACCACAAAGGAAAAACAAGGCCAAAGGAGGTCTTTCACGGTATAGGGAAAAATGCCCTCAGCCCGATCAGAGCAAGCTTTTGATATTGATCCAGAACTCACTGGATGCAAGAATTGAAGCTGTAAATTGATATAGATAATATTTTTCTTGTCTTTATCCAGGATAGACACACAATATTAGATGTAAAGACTCCATTACAGCTTGCTAGTTGACATGATCCGGAATAATCCAGAATGAATTCATACCATTTTTGAAGCTATAATACCATTCTTTTTAAGTTATTGCTTATGATTTTGAGTACATATCAACTATTTTGGGTAAAGGTTGATAATCTTATCCTATTTAAAACAAACTGCAGTTCCTTTGATATATTGATCTCTGGATCAATGTTACCGGTCTCGAAAGTTCAAAAAAATTTTACAGGATTTATACAACTACATATAGCGCAACTTTCTACAGGAAATTTTAGGTGGGCAAGAATGGGAACCTACTGAAATAAGCAAAAGAAAAATAAGATTTCTATGAAATTTTGTGATAAAATTGACTAATTCTTGAATAAATCATCTATAACTTTTTTGTTGTGGGCTTCCTGGGTTTGTATTTGGTATCAAAATATGCAGGTCTTGCTGAAGCTAATAAACTAATAATTGAACATATTTGGACTTGGTAACATGTTCAAAAATGAACTTTTCTGAGTATTGTCTCATAAAAATAGAGCATGTAGTAAGTGGGCCATGGTTCACTTCCTGTATGCAAATCAGGCATATAAAACTTGTTTTCCGTGGAGTTACCAGATGTGTTTCATAATATCAAAAGCTTGTTCTGATCGGGCTGTGGGCATTTTCCCCTATACCGTGAAAGACCTTCTTTAGCATTTTTGTATATTTTATATATTATTATCATATCTAATTTATTTAAAATTTATAGCATATTTTTTCAGTGCTTTGTTTCCAAGATTTTTTAAATTTTTCATTCATCATTTCTCCACAACATGAAAATGTGACTCTGATCATTTTTTCCATTGTGGTCTTCAATTGGCTCCATGTAATTGCGCACAGACATGGCTGCCATTATTGCCGCAAGGAGAGGACACAGGCAGTGCGTATGCTGAGAACGGGTGTTCTCCATCAATATTTGGGATGTCAGAGGAGAGAATAATCAATGGCCACGGCCACCCCTGGAAAACTGCTGGCCACCCTGCTGGCCCCCTAGAGCAGTGACTGTATGAAACATGGACGTAGCCTCCGTGACGTTACTCATAGGTTTTTGAATATCAGCTGTGAAATTCATTTGGTCGCCAATTTGGCAATTGCCGGACTTCGCCTACCTCCCGACTAATCCAAAAATGGTCAAAAAGGTGGACCGTTGCTGGAGCTGAGGCGAGCTGAATGGAGCCCGGTTGCTGAAAGATTCCCAACGAGATGGAAGCTACCAAACCAGCTACTGCTTACGACCCAGGCCAAGAAGCCAACTCCGTTCGACGCTACGTAGTTGGCTGTGGCCGAGATGCGCCGTGATATCTGCCCTCGCAAAGTAAAGGAGCCAAGTAGCTTGAGGTGGGGGGTCGAACGCTATTTATTTCCGTGGAGAGATTGCGAGACGAACGCTGTACACCGCTGGGAAGTTGTGACAGATGGCTCACCCCTAGGAGTAAGAGCGGTGCTCAGTTCAGATTTTTGACGCACCTAGCCGCGCCACATTAATGGTGGTATGGCCAGTCTAACGTCAACACTGCTTAACCTAAGCTCACTAGCAAGCCTTATGGTTTACTTTCCTTCCGCACACAGGCATATTTTTTGATCTATCACCCTACATTTTGAATTCGGTGATGCCGAATTAATTGGCTTCTGTGGCCAACATACGCACAGGTTTTCATTGCTAGCACAGCTGGGCATCTGGCTCCAAGGCTAAACCATGGTTATTTCAGCAGCTACCCAAATCTGTGACCTTTATATTCGCCAACGATACCACATGACTTGCAACGTTTCTTTCGCGTTGTCTGAATAAAGAGACTTCTGGACCTCAACAGAGTCTTTGCTCTTAGCTTCACCTTTCACTTTGGTTTTTTTTTCTTTCTGCGTAAATGTTGCGTTTCTGGACACCGAATAACCGAAAGCGGCCAGCTAGTGACACTGTTTCCGTTGCCATTTGGCTTATTAATTAGGTTAATGTAGCTAGTGAGCTTGTTGATGATGGACTTTATGAAGAAACACATTAAGCGACAGCTAGCCAGCTTGCTAGATAACGAGGGATAGGTTTAATTAGCTATAAGGCTAGCTAGCCTCTCTATAATGAGTGATACTGCTACCGTATCGGTAATCGCACTGAAAATGGAACGAATCCATTTGCGGCGAAGCAGCGGTGACTAGCGCTTGCAGCAAGATAACATGAAAGGAGGAGAGACTCAGAGCCAGAACATGACTGCATCCCTACAAGGGAGGAATAACAAGAGACAGAAACTTTGTGCTAAAGTGTGGAACAGGCAGCAGCCACAGAGACTGGTGAAGACTCAGCTAGATTCAGGCCAGCCACGACCGACTTGTCCCTGACCAACAGGTGAATTTATCAGTGTGTCCATGATGATGAAATGGATGACTACAGGGTAAAATCATTTGGATAAATCTGCGGTTATGGTGTGTCTACAGTGAGTCAGGCATTTTCATGGGAATTATATAAAACCTTTGTCAGTAGTTGAGACTAAGAATATTCAGAATAGAAATGTTGATTGGCCAATATTACAAATGTAATGGAGAACACTTACTACTCATACTATTTGATTTATTATTATTCTTATTGTTGCTAGAAGAGCTGTATTGAAAACTATTGGAAATGTCAGTGTGTTTTTCAGAAACTTGAGGCAAATGTGTAGGATGCATATTGTCTTTTTAATGAAAGGGAGTCAAGGACATAGCCTAGGAAACATCTTATGTCTTTATTTTTTGTGAGTGTTTATTTAATTTGGCTGGAAGTTGACGGGAAAGATATAGGAGAGTGGAGAAGGGGGGGGGCAGTACACCACGGGCTGGAACTGAATCCGGGTAATGGGTAATGAGGACCAATTTGCTGTGCCACCCCAAGATTTTCACTGGCCCCATCTGGCCACCCCTATGAAAAATTTCTGGGGGCGCCACTGAGAATAATCCAGACATCTCACCTATCCAGCAATGCCATTTTGGAGCTGTAAGAAGAAATAATGGCTGATTTGGAGCCAGTCAGAAGAAGTCATGCCATTGCTGCAATGACAAAACTTCTCGCTACACTCCATTTTCTCGCAACTGGTTCATTCCAGCGTACAATAGCTCTCACTGTTGGGATCTCCCAAAACAGTTTCTCACGTGTACTGTCTCAAAAACTGGATGCAAAGTTGTGCAGGATTGGCCGGCACATGAAGTTTCCATCCACACAGGAAGCACTGAATGAAACCAAACATGAGCTTTATGCATTTGCTCGCTTCCCGAGTGTAATCGGAGCGAGTGACTGTAATCATGTGCAAATTGTCCCCTACTCAAACACTGAGCATGCACTGTTATAAACCTGCACCTTTTTTGCCAGTTATTTTAACTGTAATTTTACAATCAGTTTATTACTCAGTTTCCAGGTATGTTAACTGTAAACCACAGTTAAATGCGAGCAGCACTCTACAAACAGTTAAAATAACAAGGAGACAATGCGTTAATCTAACTGTAAAATTCAGTTCATATATGACAGTGTATTTGCTTCTTCCACAAGCACCTCCAACTCCAAGTCAAATTTCATTTTGCATTTGCGTTCATCCTTTTCCTCCAAGCTGTCCATGGTGAAAATGGCTGCTGCAGGCAAAGTCCTCATTTAAATAATGCTGTTTGCATCAGTAGTAATTTACCTAAATGAGGAAATGCAGCAATTTCTCTCAACTCTGCTTCGGTAATTTTTTTCTCGGCAGCCTTTTTGTCTCTGAGGCCTGAGGTTATGTGATGCGATCCCTTTAATATTGGTTAATTGCAGATAGACCTACTTAAAACTTGGTGAAGTAGCAAATTTGAAAATAGACCCTTCTAATATTGACCTTTGATATAAACTGAGTGCATATCTAAGCAGGGTCATAACCTAAAATAGACCCAAAAATCACTATGACAGAATATCTCAAATATTCAGAAAAATGCAGATAGACCAAGTTAATTCTCAGCCGACAAAATTCTGGTCAGATGTGACCAGCCAGAAAAGTTTATCAAATTTTCCGCAGTCGTATGCTGACTGTATTACGGATTACTTTGTGTTGTTCATAAGAGCCCAGATAGCAAGTACCTGCGCTCTGGATCTGCCCCGGCTCCGAGCCGGATCAACTGGAGTCAGCACAGAGCCGGGGCAGATCTAGAGCGGAGGTGCTTGCTATCTGGGAATAAAGCTGAAAATCTGCTCTTTCCAAAGATAAGCGAATATAGAAATGTTTGGCTGTTGTCGAAATAGTTCGGCCTCTTGAAGCTCATGACGTCATCCTCGAAAAAATCCTTTGTTTTTGATTGCTTACACATGGCATGCATCATGTATGCATGGCAACGCATTTCGTTTTTCGCTCTTTACTTGAAAAATATCGATCAATATTTCCAAAAGTGCATTTATTATGAATTCTAAGAAAGAGTTGGACCTGGAGACCAGAAGAGTTATATAAAGGAAATTCATTGGAATGGAGTGATATTTCATCAGAAGATGATCAACCAATGACATCGACTGTTTGTGCATAAAATATATTGGTTCATTTTTTGGGGGTGCAGTGTTTCTCCGAAGCCATTTTGTCCTCTCAATTGCCAGTTGGGAAAGAGTTAGGGGGATTGAAGAACATTATGGCTGAGCGGCTAAAGTGAGCATTTTATCTGTTTAGGGCTATTTTGGGGTATATACATATATCTCACAAAAGTGAGTACACCCTTCACATTTCGACTATTAAGTTAGTATACCTTTTTAAGGGACAACGTTACAGAAATGAAAACTGAATATATTCTAGAGTAGTCATTGCACAATAGGTGTAGCAGTGTAGATGTACTGCACTGTCCAAATAACTGAACAAACAGTCACTATTTCCAAAATGGGTGGCAACAAAAGTGAGTGCACCTCACCGTCAACATGCCAAATTGTGTCCATAGTGTCAATATTTAGTGTGACCGCCATTTTTGTCCAGCACTGCCTTGATTCTCCAAGGCATGGAATTCAGCAGAGCTGCACAGGTTGTTGCTGGGATCCTCCACTCCTCCATGACAACATCACGGAGCTGGTGGTTGTTGGACACCTGCTGCTCCTCCCCCTTCCTCTTGAGGATGCCCCACCGGTGCTCAAAGGGATTCAGGTCTGGAGACATACTTGGCCATACCATCACCTTCAGCTTCTTCAGGAAGGCAGTTGTCATCTTGGAGGTGTTTTTCGGGTCGTTATCATGTTGGAAAACAGCCGTGCGGCCCATTTTCTGAAGGGAGGGCGTCATGTTCTGCTTCAGAATCTCACAGTACATGTTGGATCCATTATTCCATTAATGAAGTGCAGCTCCCCAGGACCAGAAGCACTCATGCAGCCCCAGACCATGATGCTGTCAGCACCTTGTTTGACTGTAGGCAGTACACACTTGTTTTGATACTTCTCACCAGGGCGCCACCACACATGCTGGACACCATCTGAGCCGAACAAGTTTATCTTGGTCTCGTCAGACCACAGAACATGGTTCTAGTAGTTCCTGGACTGGTTGTCTTCAACAAACTGTTTTCGGGCTTTCTTGTGGGCTAGCTTTAGAAGAGGCTTCCATCTTGGTTGACAGCCATGCAGACCAACTTTACGCAGAGCATGGCGTATGGTCTGAGCACTGACAGGCTGTTATCCCACTGCTACAACCTTGTTCGCAGTGCTGCCAGCACTCCTGTGTCTGTTTTCTGAAGCCAACTTGTGCGCCTGGCACAGAGCACGAGGACTCAACTTCTTTCTTCGACCCTGACGAGGCCTTTTCTGAGCTGAACTCGTCTTGGAAAACCGACGGATAACCTTGGCCACCGTGCTGTAGCTCAGTTACATGGTTTCACAGATCTTCTTGTAGCTTAGACCATCTTTGTGGAGAGCAACAATTCTCTTTTTCAGATCCTCAGAGAGTTCGTTCCCATGAGGTGCCATATTGGCCCTACCTAACCAGAATGAGAGCATTGCACCTAAAGCACTACAATTTAACCCTTCAACATGTTATAAAACCTCATATGGCCCAGTCGAACAGACAAAAGCATGAGCATGATGAACAAGTCGCATTTTATTGCTTGGTTGACCATTATCAATTGGGGTGTGTACTCACTTTTGTTGCCATCCATTTTGGAAATAGTGACTGTTTGTTCAGGTATTTGGAGAGTGCAGTAAATCTACACTGCTACACATACTGTACCATGACTACTCTAGAATATATAGAAGTTTCACTTCTGTAGCATTGTCCCTTGAAAAGATATAATAAATTAATTGTCAAAATGAGAGGGGTGTACTCACTTTTGTGAGATACTGTAGAGGCCAAGATGAGCCAAGAGGGGTATTTTCAAGCAGGAAGGAGTATTTAGGGGCAGGGTAAGGGTAAGGTCTGGGAGAAAAATTTAGGGACAGGGCACTACATTTAGCCGAGACGGCTGGGGAGGGTCCAGGGCTGTTTAGAGATGGGAATCTGTTTTGGCCTAACCTGCAGGTGTACCACACGAAGACTCTCAGGAAGGTGTGGGACAGCTTCTAGCTGATTGTCGGCCAAGTATAGGTATTGCAGATTAGTCATTTTCTGGAGAGAGAGAGAGAGAGAGAGAGTGCATCCATTATCCCTTTAGCTCCAGCACATGTGTATCTCTAAAGTCCCACCTCGAATTGCCAAATGTTACCATTATTAAAAGATGGTTAGCAGAACAACACAACAGACCAAGTAGTAAACACTTGGAATTTACGTATTTGCTTCCTGACTCTGTGCTGGCCTGTGCACCCCACTGTTGCTCGCTCCACTGCACCACTTGCTGTTCTCTCCATTGTACCACACTGCTGCTCTGTCCGCTGCCAGACACCGATGCCCAATTTACTGCAGCACCCTAGAGCTCCGATCGCAGCTCTACGCTGATGCTCTCTCCCAAGACACCACACTGCTACTCTCTTCACTCCATCACATTGCTGCCCTATCTGCTATTTTACACTGTTGTACACTCTACTGTACTATACTGTCACTTCATTCACTGCATCACACTGCTGCTTCCTTCACCGCTGCATTATCTGCAGCTCAACACAGCTGCTCTCTCCAATGTACCACACCACTGTTCACTCCACAACTTCACACAACTGCTATATCCACTGCACCACACTGCTGCTCTGCTCAGTGCAATACATTACTGCTCTATACACAGTGCTACACTGTCTCTCCACTGCACCACACTGCAGTTCCCTCAGAGCAGCAGTGTGATGCAATTATCTGCTAATCTAAACTGCAGCTCTCTCCACTTCAGCGTAAGGGTCTATGTCAACAGGAAGCAATTTTTGTGCTGGAAGCACCCATAACCTCATTTTCAGAGCCTTCCTCTCTTGCGCTTATTGTTGCCAAGTTACAAAATCTGTCATCTAAGCACTTCCACAATCCATCTTTACTAACATCAAGTCTCTGTAGTTAAATGATATGTTACCTTACAAAGGTTAGCTAATACTATGAAAAGAAATTACATATTGTCTTAGGAACTGAGCTAATGAATGTTCATTTCCCAAAAACGTAACTACAACCATGTACAGTCGTATATGGTTCGAACTATGTAACTAAGTTGCAAAAGTTGCTAACAATTATGCTTGCAGAAAACATCATATTCAGAAAGGAAATATATTTGAAATATATTTATTTTGGCCTTGTATTCCAACCAAAGAAACTGTGAACCAAAGTGCATTTTATCAAAAAATATGCCAATGCAATCTTTACTAGTCAAGAAGAATTACTAATGCATCTCACAGCAGTAGCACATGTATGCACAAATGCACTTCAACTTCAATCCAGCCAGAGATTGACAAATAAGTTAAGACAACATTGAATGTTCCTTTCAGTTTATTTGGCACTTCAAGAAATGCATACTGATAGGTCAGAGCATATCACTGACATAGCTGCAACAAGCATAAAATAATGCAAACACTTGAGTACAATAGATAGAATATTTATTACTAAATGCAACATAACATTTTGATTTATCAATTTACAAATTGTGTGCCTGACTATAAAAGACCATGAATTAAAAACCAGGGGACATGGCAACTAAATTATTAGCTCATTAAGCTTGATGTCTGCTTGCACAAACGTCTTGCAAGACAGATGCATGTTCTCAAAATTATTAAGGAGACTTCAGAACAGGTTATTCTATGATGACCATAAGTCTATGCAACAGCAATGGCAAAATTCTTCCAAACTAGTATCTATCTTATACTCCGTTTGATATTTGCCCTATTTTCAACAACCAATGGTAATGCAAGGTGAAATAACGTTTTTTCAAAGTAACAGCTCCAGACATGGGGGGCATAAGTAGAGCATTTTGATGTATTTACATATTTTCTACACATTTAACACGCATTTCACAATGCATTTTGAAGTATATTCAAAATATATCTCAAATGTTTTTCATCCCAATGGGAAAATATATTAAAATGGATTTCAAATGAATTGATAATATATTTTAAATATATTTATTAAAATACACGAAGGGGCCATTTTTTTACATATTTGAAATGCATTTTAAAATGCATTTTGACATTTATATTCTAAATGTATCTCAAATGTATTTTCTTTCCGAATGGAGTAACAACTCCAGTTAAAATAAATCGGAAGCTAAGCAATAACAATGTACCTAGCTACTGCTATTGAGCTGTGGTAGTAAACATTGTTGTAGTGAACATTAATATTAAGTAACTAACTTTCAGCAAACCTAGAGTCCCTAAACAGAGACTAGTAAGTAAACCTAAACAGTTGCTAGCAAATTTTAGCCACCATTGCTGCTAATGTTGCAAGTCCCTGCCTCTTCTTGATTTTGATTTGTCGGTGAGAGAGAAGTGACATTGAGTTTGGCGCTGTTTCAAAAAGTGCCATGAACAGAGGGGTGAAAGAAAGCTGAAAGTTCAGGGCGGTTTTGCGTCAAGGATGCTGAGCAGTGTGAATGGTAAACGTCATAGAATTTGTATAGAAAATGGACGCTTCCAGTGCAAAAATTACGCTTCTTGTGGACACAGGCCCCAATGCTGCTCCCTTCACTGCATCACACTGCTGCTGCATTTGTTACTCTACACTGCAACTCTTTCCACCTCACCACACTGCTGCTCTGTCCACTGCACAACAGCGCTGCTTTGTGCGTCATTCCACACTGCTGCTTTATCGAGCGCGCCACACTGGTGCTCTAACCAACTGCATCACACTGCTGCTCCGGCTACTGCACCCCACTGCTTGAGCTGTGACAAAAGTCATTTCAGCCTGAGTCACCTTAAATGCGTTGGCTTTCACACCCTTAGTCTTCAGCCGATTGTGGTTGGCATTGAAGATGATGAGTGAAGAGGGCAGCGAGGGCAGCTTCACCAGCCTGTTCTCGGCCAAAAGGAGCTGTTCCAGAAGGACGAGGTTTGAGAATGCACCATCCTCAATCTCTGAGATCCGGTTTCCAGTCAGATCAATCCTCTTTATCGTTGCTGCAATGAGAAGGGCAGATTTACAGCTGTGTGCTACTGAGCTTGGCGTTGCCTGCTTTGATTGGATAATCTGCTTCCAAGCCAATGACTCCCTTTGAGCAGCACTTAAAATTGAAATCAACTAGTGAATTACCCGTGGCGAGAATAATTTTTACGCGAAAAATTGACCTTTGACCCCAGTGACCTTGACCTTTCAAAAAACTAACCCCTCAAGGACAATTCCGGGGACAACCTACATAGACCCACCAAGTTTGGTGAAGATCCGTCAGAGGACCTCGGAGGAGTAGGGGAACAAACAGACAGACAGGCAAACAGACAGACAGACAAACGTTCCTCAAATTATAGTATGATGATATGGCCTATTTCTGCTGAGAAAAAGAAAAGACAGCAGGCTAGCACTCTGGCAAAGCTGAGTGAGATGAACAGCAATATGAAACATTTATATTTCTTATTTAGTCATCTGGCAGTGCCAGACTTGTCATGGCCGATTTGTGTCATGTGACCTCAACAGAGCCTATGAATGCAACTCACGGAAATCAGCAAAGTCTTTGTTTGTGATCTTTTCTAAGCTGTTGTAGCGGGCATAAAGGTAGCCAGTCTCCTTAGGCAAAGGGGGCACAGCAGTCATGGGGGGGTCCACTTCTTCACAGTAGACCGACCTCGTCAGACACACGCACATCAGGCATGTAGGCAGCTCTGTGGGATCATTAGAGGCACACACCAAACACAAGGGTTGGTCAGATTAAACATGCCAATAATCAGTTAAACACTGTGCATCTGTGCAATCAAACAAAATGCGGCAGAAAATACCCAAATATATCAGAATATTAATAATATATTTATAATGAACATTATATAGTTTAGGAAATTAAAATGCTCAAAGAACTTTGCCTAGTTTTGGGAGAACTGCAGCAGATTGTGATGGTCCTGCCCTGCAGTCCCTCCCCCCTCCTGCTGTCTGCTCCTCCACCTCAACGAGCCACATCTGTTGCTCGACGAGGTGGAGGTGCTGTGAGGAGTATTAAGAGCTGTACTGAGTATTATTAAGAGCTGGCAGTGCAGCTGCATTCTGTGTCCAGGAGCCCTGTTCTTTTTGCTGCTGCTCCTCTCTGTTTTAAATTCTTTAAATTAAATATGTTTTTATATTTTTACTCAGCCTGTGCATGTGGGTCCCTTTACTTGGTTTTGGGTACATGGTCCCAGTGCCCGTCGGCTTCTTGTCTTCAGCCGACAGGGCAAAACCATGACTATGGATAGACAGACATCAATACTGAGGTAGGCAACCAAATACAAAAGCAAATATCTTTTAGCAATGATCAATCAAATTAATTTATGGATTGTAAATAAGTGTTGCGGATGCAATCCAGATATCAGTCAATTACCCCATCTGCTTAAGCAGGTGTGTGATATGACCGACATGCTGTGTTATAGAACAGAGTACAAGATGTAAAATAACATTCACTGAGAGCTGGCTGCTGACTGTCGGACTGGCTACAGTCAGATAACTTAATTTCTATTGATGGAGGAAACACATCCCTGACCTATGGTCCTGCTGTAGCAAAAGCATCTGGAAAGAATTGGAGCAAGGCCAGGAAGACAGTGAATGGAGACCAGAGAAAAGGGTTGCAGAAAGATGGAAAGATAAAGTCAAGAGGAAGGGGGATGGCTGGACTGAAAGCGCTGGGGTGCTGCTGCTAGCCTAAGCAGGGCTTACAACCAGTACTCTCAGATGGGGCATAACCACTGCTCTGGGATAGCTCATAAACACTGTGCAGGGATAGCTCATATTAAATGATTGCTTTGGAAAAGCTTATAGCCGCTGCTCTGGAATAGTTCATAGTGTAATGTGAATATAGGCCACTAGATGGCAGTATTTACCTTTTTTTTGTTAAGCTCAGACTGGAGTCATGTTTGGACATGTTTCCAGACATGTCTGGGGCAAGTCCCCGAAAATTAAAAAAAAGAGGTCTAAATGTGGGTGGGGTCTGCAAAAGAGTATAAAAGGAAAAGAATTGAGACAGTGAAGGAGTAGGAGAAATTGCAAGAAGATGACCAGACCTGCCATTCTGTTCAAGACCTGTGACGTTTCTTTTGTGGATTTCTTTGACTGTGTTTGAGCATTTTCTTCATCCAGGACATCACCAAGCCACCCCACTAAAAAGGGACTGTAATTATTTCTGTTTTTTCTTATTTATCAATCTTGGTCTTTAGTTGTAGGTTGTTATTAGTCTTTGTCTTTGTTAAAAATTAAATGTGTTTTAGTTGTTAAAACTGTTTGTCATCCCTTGCTGTTGCTGTTGTGTTATAAATGTAATAACAAATTGGGGCCATAACAAATTGGGGGCTCAAGGTCCGGGATAGACCATTGTGTGAGTAATTTATTGAAAATCTAACATTCCAAATTGTGAAATTGTTTTTGTGAATTTTCCTAGATATATATTGACAACAGCAATGGATGATTTCTTGGCATCACCAACCGTAGGGGTTTTGAAGTCTTTTAAAAAGACAGAACTGCTAGAAATTTGCAGACAGTTGGAGCTGACAGAGGTAATACCAGCCATGCGAAAAGCTAGACTGGCTAGAGAGATAGTTGAATATTACATTGATGAAAATGTGTTTGCACCCGGAGATCTGGAACAGTTTCCAGTGGAAAATCCAAATATAGAAATGGAACTTAAATTAAAAATGCTAGAGATTGAAAGGGAGGAAAAGGAGAAAGAAAGGGAAGAAAGAGAAAAAGAAAGGGAGGAAAAAGAGAAACAAAGAGAATTTGAGAGGGAAGAAAAAGAAAAACAAAGGCAGTTTGAGTTAGAAAAATTAGCAAGAGAAGAAAAACAAAGAGAATTTGAGTTAGAAAAATTTGCAAGACAGAGAGATTTTGAATTAGAGAAATTCGATAGAGAAGAAAGACTCCAAATGGAGCAACTAAAAATTAAAATAGCAATGAAAAATAAATTTTGTGCTAGTCAGGAGGTAAAACTGGTGCCTCCATTTTCGGAAAAGGATGTTGACAACTATTTCCAATGTTTTGAAAAGGTAGCGAAGAGTTGCCAGTGGCCAAAGGAACACTGGCCTCTGATGTTGCAAACTGTCCTCAAGGGTAAAGCTCAACAAGCCTATTCGGCTTTGTCTGCAGATGATTCCTCTGATTATGAGGTTGTCAAAAAGGTTATTTTGAGAGCTTATGAGTTGGTTCCAGAGGCTTACCGACAGAAATTCAGAGGTCTGAAGAAATCTGAAAATCAGACTTATGTGGAATTTGCTAATGAGAAGAAAGTTTGCTTTGAGCGCTGGTGTACTTCTATGGAGGTCAAGGATGATTTCAACTCACTAAAAGAGATGGTGTTAGTTGAAGAATTCAAGAACTGTGTTAAGGATGATGTTAAGACCTACCTTAATGAGAAGCAAGCACTGAACTTGCAATCAGCTGCCAAATTTGCAGATGAATATGTTCTCACTCATAAGTCCAAATTTCAGTCTAGCAGTAACAATAAATGGTCCCAATTTCAGAAAAAGGGTTACGGTGATACCCAAGATTCCTCACCCAAAGACAAAGACAAATCTGGTGATGGTGCTCAGAAATCCAGTAATAGGTCTGATCAAAGTGTGAAAGCTGACAGTGACAAAAGTGGTCTAGTTTGCAGTTATTGCAAGAAATCTGGTCATGTTACAACTAACTGTTGGTTCCTTAAAGCTAAGAAAGAAAAAGAAAAGGATACCAAACCAAATGCCTTTGTGAAAACAAGGTTAGAAACCCCTGTAGTAGATAACCAATCTGCTAAATTGCCTGCTTCTTGTGGGGCTAAAAAGCCTAATACAGCTGACTTTGTGAGGGAGGAATTTCTTCCATTTGTGTCAGAGGGATTTGTGGCTCTGAATGAGCATACTACTCCTGTCCCCATATATATCCTAAGGGATACCGGAGCTTCTCAGTCACTTTTGTTGATGGACTCCTTGGAGTTACGTGATGAGACCGCTTCAGGGGATTTCATACTTGTACAAGGTATTGAAGGGAGGACTGTATCTGTACCCCTGCGCTCTATATTCTTGAAGTCAGATTTAGTTACAGGACAGGTAAAGGTGGGACTTATGTCAAGTCTACCTATAAAGGGTGTTTCTCTGTTGCTAGGCAATGACCTGGCTGGGGGCAAAGTAGTTCCCCCTGTACATCTTACTTCACAGCCGAGCACTGAAAATGGGGATGAGGACCCATCTCTGTATCCTTCTTGCGCAGTGACTCGTGCTATGGCCAAGAAGGCTAAAGAAGATGATGTTGTGGTGCCGTCCAGTACATTGAATAGTCAGGACTCAGGTGGTTCGCCTCATGACTCTGATTGGCCTACTATGGTTTCTCCGTTTGAGGACTTATCAGATACTTTTATCAGTTCTCTATTCAGCCAGCCGGATGGGTCTGGTGATTCTGATGTGTCTGGAGACTTGTCTCTGTCCAGAAAGCGGTTGATTGAGGAGCAAACTAATGATCCTGAAATTGGTGTACTAAAGAGGAGAGCCCTTCCTGAAAAAGAAATAGATGCAGTTCCAGTTGGGTATTATCTCAAGGATGGTGTGTTGATGCGGAAGTGGCGCCCTCCTGATATCCCTGCCAATGCAGATTGGGCAGTGGTCAGGCAAATTGTTGTTCCGAAGGTCTATAGGAATGAGATCTTAACAATGGCTCATAGTTTACCTTTAGGAGGTCATCTTGGTGTTAACAAGACTGTTGATAAGATCATGAAACACTTCTTTTGGCCTGGGCTTCGGAAAGACGTTTCCAACTTTTGCAAAACCTGTCACACTTGTCAGGTAGTTGGAAAACACCAGTTAGACCCACCTGTAGCTCCATTGCAGCCTATCCCAGCATTTGGGGAGCCATTCTCTAGGGTCATTGTTGATTGCGTTGGTCCATTACCCAAGACTAGATCTGGAAATCAGTACTTGTTGACAATCATGTGTGCATCTACCAGATTCCCCGAAGCCATACCTCTACGTAACATCAAGGCAACTGCAATCTCGAAGGCTTTGATAAAGTTCTTCACGTTGTTTGGTCTTCCCAGGGAAATTCAGTCAGACCAAGGTAGCAATTTCACTTCAGGATTGTTTCAGCAGGTTGTGTATGAACTAGGTGCAAAACAGATTCTTTCTAGTGCCTATCATCCAGAAAGTCAGGGTGCCTTAGAGCGGTTTCATTCCACTCTCAAGACAATGATGAGGACTTATTGTTATGACCATGAGAAAGACTGGGATGAAGGGGTTCATTTGCTGTTGTTTGCAGCTAGAGAAGCAGTGCAGGAGTCTACTGGATTCAGTCCATTTGAGCTAGTGTTTGGTCATGAAGTGAGAGGACCTTTGCTATTATTGAGTGAACAATGGCAAAAGGAAGAGTCGCAAATCAGTCTGTTAGACTATGTTAGCAAGTTCAAGGAAAGATTGTGTGCAGCTTGTGACCTTGCCAAAGAGAACTTGAAATCAAGTCAGGGAAAAATGAAAACTTGGTATGATCATAAGGCTAGAAGCCGTGAGTTTAAACCAGGAGACAAGGTCCTTGTGTTGTTTCCCTTGCAGTCCAATCCATTGCAGGCTAGATTTCATGGTCCTTATGAAATTCTGACAAAACTCAATGATCTCAATTACATTGTGAAGACTCCAGATAGGAGAAAACCAAAACAATTGTGTCATATTAACATGCTAAAGCCTTATCATGACAGAAATGCTAGGGTTGCAGCTGTCACTTCAGATTCTCCAATGGTCGAAACGTGTGAAGATGAGGGGGAGTTTCAAGATGATGAACCAAGAATTAAAGCTGAAGTTCTTTCATGTAAATTGTCAAACACTGAAGTGTTGCAAAATCTTGATGTAAAACTCCAGCACTTAGAACCCTCACAGAGAGATCAGTTTGAAAGGTTGATCAAGAAATATGAGGATTTGTTTCCTGATGTTCCAAAGAGAGTTACTATAGCCTCTCATGATGTAGATGTTGGTGATGCCAAACCAATAAAACAGCATCCATACCGGATGAATCCTGAAAAGAGAAAGATTGCTGAGAAAGAGGTTGAGTACATGTTAAAACATGATATTATCAGACCCTCCAACTCCGATTGGAGTTCACCCTGTGTGCTAGTTCCAAAACCTGATGGAAGTACTAGATTCTGTACAGATTATCGCAAAGTCAATGCTGTAACTAGAACTGATGTGTTTCCAATACCTAGGATTGATGATTGTATTGATAGAGTAGGGCAAGCAAAGTTTCTGACCAAGATTGATTTATTGAAGGGTTATTGGTGTGTGCCTTTAACTGAGAGGGCCAAGAGCATCTCTGCTTTTGCCACACCATCTGGATTGTGCCAGTATGAGGTCCTACCCTTTGGCATGAAGGATGCCCCAGCCACGTTCCAAAGGATGATGCAGTCTACAATCGCCGGATTACCACACACGGGTGCGTACATCGATGGCCTGATCACATGGAGTGACTCCTGGGAAGAACATCTAAAAGATGTAGAGACGTTGTTCCAGCGCCTGACCCAGGCTAACCTGACTGTTAACCTGAGCAAGAGTGACTTTGGTTGTGCTACTGTCACCTATCTTGGCTACGTCATAGGCCAGGGTAAGGTGGCACCCATAAATGCTAAAGTCCAAGCCATCATGGACTTTCCAGTTCCTGACAACAAAAAAGCTTTGCGCCGCTTCCTTGGAATGATCGGGTACTACCGCAAGTTCTGCAAGAACTTTGCTGAGATTGCTCTCAGTCTAACTAACCAACTGAAGAAAGGCGTAAAGTTCACCTGGGATGATGCATGCCAGACAGCCTTCGATCACCTGAAGTCTCTGCTGTGTCACTTCCCCGTGCTCAAATCTCCTGACTTCAACAAACCGTTCTCCATCGCGGTCGATGCTAGCGACCAAGCTTGTGGATCTGTGCTCCTACAGAGAAGTGACTCTGATGACATTGAGCATCCCGTGGCATACTTCTCCAGGAAGTTCAATCGCCACCAAAGGAACTATTCCACAATAGAGAAGGAACTGTTGGCTCTGGTCCTTTCTTTACAACACTTTGAGGTTTATGTTTGTACAGGACAAAAGCCAATGATTGTGTACACTGACCACAATCCGTTAATGTTTTTGAGTAAGATGAAAAACAAGAATCGGAGATTGTTGAATTGGAGTTTGATTTTACAGGAGTTTGACTTGGAAATTAAGCATGTGAAGGGTACAGACAATGTAATTGCTGATTGCTTATCCCGTGTTTGAATGTGTATATATATATCATGTGTTTGAATATTGTATGATATGTATATATAGACAAGTGTTCACTTAACCATTTTGTATTGAAAAGAAAAATTTTGCCTTTGTGAGTCAAAATTTTTCCCTTTTGGAATGGAGGTGTAATGTGAATATAGGCCACTAGATGGCAGTATTTACCTTTTTTTTGTTAAGCTCAGACTGGAGTCATGTTTGGACATGTTTCCAGACATGTCTGGGGCAAGTCCCCGAAAATTAAAAAAAAGAGGTCTAAATGTGGGTGGGGTCTGCAAAAGAGTATAAAAGGAAAAGAATTGAGACAGTGAAGGAGTAGGAGAAATTGCAAGAAGATGACCAGACCTGCCATTCTGTTCAAGACCTGTGACGTTTCTTTTGTGGATTTCTTTGACTGTGTTTGAGCATTTTCTTCATCCAGGACATCACCAAGCCACCCCACTAAAAAGGGACTGTAATTATTTCTGTTTTTTCTTATTTATCAATCTTGGTCTTTAGTTGTAGGTTGTTATTAGTCTTTGTCTTTGTTAAAAATTAAATGTGTTTTAGTTGTTAAAACTGTTTGTCATCCCTTGCTGTTGCTGTTGTGTTATAAATGTAATAACAAATTGGGGCCATAACAATAGCCACTCCTCTGAGAATGGTTATAACCACTGGTCTGGGATATCTCATAATCGCTACTCAAAGATGGATCATAACCACTGCTCTAGGATAACTCTTAACCACTTTCCCTGGGAAAGCTTATAACCACGGCTCTGAGATGGCTCATATCCTGTGCTCTGGGATAACACATAACCACTTATCTGATATGAGTCATAACTACTGCACAGGAATCTTGTAACCACAGCTCTCAGAGACTTCATTACCCTACTCTGAGATGGCTCAACCACAACTCTTGAATAGTTCATGACCACTGCTCTGAGAAAGCTCATAACCACTGCACTGGGATTGTTCATAAATGGAGCTCTGTGACAGCGTAAAACCGTCCCAAACATGTCCCAATATGACAATTAGTCCTGGCTAGTTCTCAATCATTTTCCTTTACTGACTCGTTTTTCAATTATCGTAATTGGCAATTGAAGACACAGTTTCTCGTCATATACAATCGAACAGCGATGAAATCATGGGCGAAATTCAGTACAGAAAAATTATTTACTTTTTAATAGGCCAGTGCTTTGCGTTGATTGATCAGGTCCGCGTTCCAATGAAATATCGCCTTTCACTCTCGGTAAAAGTGGCACTCGGCAGTTAGATAGGCAGCGTGCTGCTCAAACTATTTGCGTGAGAGTTGACAGGTATGCAAATTTGAATAACGTTGATTTAATACAGCAAATACGCGTCCAGATGAATGATTGTCTTCTTACGTAATTGGGGAGAACAAGCAGCACCTGTTAACTGAGGAGTGCTCTCGGAGTGAACCTTTTTTTAATCATGAAAATGACTGAGAACAGGTCTGGACTAATAACTGTTTTAAACGGATGTTTGTTACAAATCTCAGCCCTGGCTCCACCTCTGTACTGAGTTTAGCCCATGATTTCATCGCTGTTCAATCGCATATGGCGGGAAACCGTGTCTTCAGTTACCAATTACGATAATTGGAAAACGCATCAGTAAAGGAAAATTAATGAGAACTAGCCAGGACTAATTGTCATAAAGGGACGTGTCTGTTTTTATCCTGCGAATGCAATGCTCTTCCGTACATAAAACCGTTCTCCTCTCCTAAAACATAACCAGAACCGCAAAGCATTTAGGGAATTGAAGACAAAACAGATAACATACATTTTCCGTTCTTACATTCATTTTCGTTTAACCCTTAGGGACAGTTGTGCGCATTTTACGCGCTTTTCTTTTTTTTTTGATAATTTTGGCTGTGTTCATTCATGTAGCATGAATTTAGGTAAGATTGTGTGTTTTTACTTGATCTTGTTATTTCCAGCTCATCTTGCAATAAGTCTAAAATACACTTAGACTGTTCTGCACAAAAAATGCGCCATTGAAACGCAAAAACCCTATCAAACAGCAATTTTTGATCTCACTTCCATGAAATCATAATACAAGCATTTTATTATATCTGAGTGTCAATCAATTGAGTTACAAGACTGTTGACTTTGTCACTTTGTTATTGTACTTTAACTGCTTTGTTTATGTCTAAAGAGTTAATAAACGAATAAACGCCGCTGCCCCCTCCTCCCCTGGTCACCGTCTCCCCCCCCCCCCTCCTTGGGATAGCTCATAACAAGTACTCTATGATAACACATAACCCATGCTGTATCATAGCTCATAACCACTGCTCTGGGATAACTCATAATCACTTCCCTGGGATAACCCATAACCACTGCTCTGGGAGAGTTCAAAACCATTGATCTGGAGCAGCTCATAACCAGTGCTTTGAGATTACTCATAACCATTGCTGTGGGATATCTCATAACAACTTCTCTGTAAAGAGTGCTGTGGGATACCAAGTGTTTTCTTTGCCTTTCAGTGTAGGGCGCATGAAATGGACAAAATTAATATCATAATGACACTCAAAGCAAAATCTCCATAATAATTGAAGTATTGAATGACTGACTCCATTGTGTTCATGTTTTTAAGTGTTTTGCAACAAGCATAGCACATATTTTAGTGATTGTGTTGTTGACCTGGGCCAGATTAAAGCTTCCCTCTCGCCAGAAATAAATTAGATTCTAATTTGAAGCTGCTGTGTGAACTTGATATTGGGAAATGAATTTATTGCATTCATTTTCTTGTAAAATGTCGAGCTAATGAAATCGAAGAATTTTTGAAAGTTGATTGGGGACTCCCCAAAAAAATGTGCTGCTGGTGCAAACACGATTACATAATCGCTGTGACATCATCGGCTGACATTGCTCACACTGCTTGCATACATACAAGTTTGCGTGTATTGTTGCCCTATACTCTTCGTAATTTTGCTATAGTAGCCTCTCATAGGTTGACGTAAAGCAATTGTTTTTTGAGGAGCAAACTAGCCATGGCTGACTCTGAAGAAGCAGAGTTTTTTTTATTAATATCAGATCCGGACTGAGTTGGTGATTTCTGTTGTGAGTAAAATTCATTACTAAGCCTGCGTTACAGCTACCCCATCACTTCAGTCATTTCAGCCATTGAATGCTTTTAATACCGCATTCAAAAACAAACATTAATAATCTCACAATCATATCTGTCTACAGTTATCTGTACAAAGCACAAGTGTTTTTTGCAAAGAGACTTTTCAGCAGACTATGCAACAAAAATATAGATCTCTACCCCAGTGATATCAGACCACAGACACATGTTATAAACGGCTCAGGTGACAGTAAATCAAAAAAGCTATTTTGTTTTCATCGCATTGGTATGTAGGTCTAGATGTAGAAGATGGTATGCTACCGCACTGCTGCAGCGGGCACCGTGGACGCAGAGCGGTGCACCGTCAGCCACCTACCCCGCCTGCTCTCAGCCAGCAAGTGAGCTAAAAACAGCACAAGTGATCGACTCACTCTGATCTTTTTCCTTCTCTCAGTTGCCCCTCGTACTTTACGCTTCTCTGAACTTGGTCCAGCAAGATCCCTTTCATGCATTGTGCGTGGCCCCCCTCCTGGTTTAAGCTTGGGGGTTGATTTAATTCGATATTGGTAGAGCATACAGAGCTTAAACACCTTGTAGGTAAAAAAAAAAAAAAATTCTGCTGGGGATTTTTCTTTGAAAATGTGCAGTCTTTACTTAGGTAATTAACATGGTGAAAAAAGCAAAAAAAAAAAAATGTTGAGAATTTTTTGAGAATAATGGATTTTTTAAAAATTTGTCATTTTGACATTTTTAGGTAACAGATGGTCAAAGGATTAACCGGAAGATTCCTCTTTGGCACACTGCTCCTTCATGCCGATAAAAAGCAATTTGTATCTTATTTGCCAAAGTATTGCTAACATAATGGTTGCCATGGCAACTAATTAACTTTCTTCAAATTTGAGTAAATACAAGCTTATTGCATTGACAAAAAACTGAAATTAATCCAATTTTAAATTGAAAGATGCAAAATCTTCACACTCTAAGATTGCCATGAGCTAAAACTGACAACAGATTCTTGTCCAATAACTAGCTTATTTCTAAATTGTCTCATTCACTTATGCCGTTCAATGAAACATTCACAACTGCAAGGCATTGTACTCCTTTACAGTTTGTCTTAGTCGTTGACCTAAGAGTTCGTTTCCTTTGTCCTTGACATAGTGACCGCCCCACTGCCTGCATATTTTCTTTGTCCTGTTTTTGTCCTGTTACCCCCTTGCCTGATTAGGACTCTGGACTCCGGCAAGGCTGCTCTCCTGCATTTAATCCCTTCTTCCCCCACCTATCTCCTTCCCCATTCCCCTGAAAAAATTCCAACGCGTTTCCTCCGTGTCGTGTGTTATAAACATTTTGTGTATTATGTCTGATGTCATCAATATATGTTCTGTGTTCTGCATCTGTAACCTTAATTTTCAAAGGAAAAGTTTCCGGGGCGCTTCTCATTGTGCGACCCGCTGCAGTCTACCTTCCCCGGTAGACTGGAAAAACTGAATTGCCTTTTTAGGACAAATAAAGTCGTCTGATTCTGATTCTGATTTTAATTCAAAACCTGGCAAGTTCAGCATGTATCGCTTTGAAAGCTTGATCGCAGAACCGCGCTAAACCACAGTTGTGCTGGAGACAGAAGGCTCTCATGCGGTCTCTGATGATATGAAATTTTGAGGTCATACTGATGGACAGCTGCATGCAAGCATCACAGAACGCAAGGACATGATCCTCCCAACTGGGGAGTAAGTATAAATTAGTGAGACGTTTTGGAGACTACTTGAGAGCTATCCTTCCATTCTCTATACCCGCTTATTCCTCCCTAGGGTCACGAGAGGACCTGGAGCCTATCCCGACTATGGGCGAAAGGCAGGGACCCACCCTGGACAGCTCGCTAATCCATCGCAGGGTGCAGACACCATTCACACTCCATTGTGCTAACCACTGCCCCCACTGAGAAAACGAGTCTTTCGAGAACTCATACCACAGCTCTGGGACAGATTATAAAGGCAGCTCTGGGAGAGCTTACAGCCTCTGTTCCTGGATAGCTTGTAACCACAGCTCTGAGATTAGTTATAAACAGAGGTGGACAATCCAGGTTCAGAACGTAGAAGTCCTCCCCAGTATTTAGTTCCAACCTCCTGGATTTGCTAAATTAAACAGTCCTCCAGACCAGAGGTTGTACTAGTCAAGAAAATCAGCTGGTTAAGTTGATGGGTGGAAGTAAAACATGATGGGACTTTTACTTTCTGACCCCTGGAATGTCCACCTCTGGTTATATCCACTACTCTGAAACTGGACTTAAGCATTGCTCTGGGAAAGGTCATAACCACAGCTCCAGAACTGGTCATAACTACTGCACACCTCTAAGTCTCACCTATGTCGTCCTTGGTGACAGCTGCAGGGGTGCTTTCGGGGTCGTCTGCAGACAGGTGGGAGGGACTTCCTTCTGCGTCTGGCATATTGATGACTTTTGTCTGGAATTTATAAAAATTTGTAATAATATTCTTTGTGAGATTCAAACTTGCACAAGCATACAATGCATAATTATTTGTTCTTTATCAATTAAAATAATTAATGTACAACTGTAACCGTTGAGTGGGGGGTTGTACTTATGTTTGTGCTGGTCAACGCTTGTAGGTAACATAGGAGTATTCTATTCCTCAGTATCTCCATCACCTCTTTTAAAGTATGTATTTCTAAGATATTTTTTCCCTTGCTGCTGATTTTGGTAGAGCTTGATGACACTCACTATTTTATTCTTACCCATAAAAAAGCTACAAAAAGTTTTTTTTATGGACACGAATTCTTAGAATTGACCACGCACCGTTTGTACTCTCATGTAAGCACTGTAAAAAAAAATTGAATGAAACCTCATTACTTGGGTAAAACCAAGCAGCTAGCCAGCAAGTGGTGTTACAGTTAGGCACAGCAATGCAACTGCTTTTGCTACCTTATCTGTCCGTGATAATTACACTATTGAGGTGAAATATGTGCTGAGCAACCTAATGTTAAATTAAGTCTCCTCTCTAAACTCTCGTGCATAACCCTCTTGCAGGGTCAACAGCCATCTAGCAATGATGGCTGTTGAACATGGTCAGGGCATCCCTTACACTGAAGGTTAAACTAGTTATTCACTGATACAGAATCTCCCCTTGCGGTCTTGGACCCCACCATGCTGTAGGATTTGGGAAGGGATGTTTTGAGATTGGGTCTGGACCTGCACAGCCCCCTCATTCGCTAAAATCCACTCACTTGCATGCTGTTTTCTCTATGGATTGGGTTATTATAACATACATATCCAGTAGTGATGGGAAAGTGGCAAAGCGGAACTGGTAGGCTTGACCAGCTGGCAGCTTTGGTCACAAACTTGCAGTGACAGTCATGGACTAATGCTTCTCTCGATGTGCAAAGAATTAAAATTTTACATCACTAATTCACTGACTAGACTAAAGCCTAATTTATAGTCGTCCAACTCCGTCAATGCGCCGACATGCAGAGCCCCTGTCCGACATCGCAAACCCTCTCCGACATGCTCTTGGTATGCATGATGGACACCTTCCAAATTTTCTAACTATCCATCAAAACGACGGAGACCCCACAGATAGCGCAAGCCTGTGATTGGTCAGCTAACTACATCATTCCCGGAATGCTGCTCAGACGTCATGAAATAGTGGGCGGGTCTCTGAAAAAAACGTTACACCCTCTATTGTCCTAGCGGTGAATTGCTTTGCAACACCCATTTAACAACGGAGAAGTCTGAAAGGTCCACATTTTTGTCGATACAACTGCGTGTCTGCACATTGACGGAGTTGGAAGACTATAAATTAGGCTTAACAAACAAGTTCAGATGTATATGGATGCATCCATAATCAAAAACATGGCATCTCATTAACTATGTTATCACCCAGGTGCAAGACATCTCTGATGTTTAAATCACCAGGCTGAAGCACAGAGCTGAGCGCTCAACTGATCATCAAATGATCTGGTGGAACTTATGTCTATTAATCAAACTGCCATGTAAGCTAAAGGCTGCCAAACCTCCCAATCAGTCAAAACACTAAACAAATGAAAACAATGTGATTTCAATGCCTTGAAATCCTCCATGGAATCTGCAATTAGCTGACTCACTGAAAATTCACCAGACAACATCACTGAGTATTGGACTGCCTTCAAAGAAACGGTCTTCAACACAGCACTTAAGGAAAGTGAAGTCCATAAAACAAAACTGTTTTGGCAAGAGTGATCGATCTTTGCAAGACCTTCCATGAACTAAGGCACTTGCGCACCAGACCCTTCTCTGACACCCAAACTGAAGTTCCAAAAAGCATGTTTTCTTAAATGTGTAATGTGAATAGAGGCCACTAGATGGCAGTATTTACCTTTTTTTTGTTAATCCCAGACTGGAGATAGGTTTGGGCATGTTTTAGGCATGTCTGGGACAAGTCCCAGAGAAAAATTTTTAAAAAGCCTAAAAGGTGGGAGGGGTCTGCAAAAGAGTATATAAGGGGGAGAATTGAGACAGTGAAGTCGTAGGAGAAATTGCAAGCAGAAGGATACATTTGACCAGACCTGTCACTCTTTTCAAGACCTGTGTAGCTTTTAGTGGATTTTTGCCTCACCCGGGACCTCACCAAGCAACCCACCAAAGGAACTGTAAATATTTCTGTTTTTGGTATATAATCAATCTTGGTCTGTAGAGTAGAGTAGTTTGTTGTTCGTTGCCTTTGTTTCATTAAATGTATTTTAGTTTTAAAATTTTTGTCTGTCATCCTTTGCTGTCGTTAATGTCATAACAAATTGGGGCCATAACAAATGCATAATCTACCTTACACCTCAGAACCATGAAAGACTAATGCTGAGAAAATTACAGTAAGAAGCAACCAGCCTTTGCTGACTATAATGACTCAAAGAACTTCTCTTAAGCAACTAAAGTTGTGTATAGCCCATGAAAGCAAGGAATCTCACTACCCATAAGCAAGGAAGGTGCATCCAACCTCTCTGGGAAGCCATAGAACATGAAAGGATGGCAGGAACATTTCCACAAGCAGCTGGAACCATCACCAGAAACCCTCACCGATAAAGCACAAGGTAGAGTACATTCCCAACCCATTCTGTCTAAACAAGATGTTCCCCCACACTTAATGTAATCAAAGCCATTGAACAGCTCGAACTCTACAAAGGCCTAAGGCCTGATGGCATAGTAGCTGAAATCTACCAGGATGATGGGAACAAACTAACATCATGGCTACACCAGCTGTTCACAGAGTTGTGGGAAGCAGCAGAACTATGACAAGACCTCAGTTGTGAACGTTTATTAGAGCAAGAAAGACAAAAGATACTGCAATAATTACTATGGCATCGCTCTTCTGTCAGTTGCAGGAAAGTGCCAGGCAAGGATCATCCTGAAATACTGCATCCAACATCTGTGACAAGACCCTCCCTAAAAAGCCAGGGTGGTTTTCGATCAGGTTGTTGCGCAGTGGACACGATATTCTCACTGAGACAGCTCCAAGAGAAATGTTTTGAGCAGCAGACAAATCTTTATGTCACTTTTGTGGATCTCTGAAGCATTTGATGCTGTTGGGAGTGATGGACTATGGAAGCTCCAGCCAAAAACCGACTGTTCACCATGCCTAATATCATCAGTGAGTTCCAAGAAAGAACGGAAGGCTGCATCAATATGTGCGGCGATCTGCCTGACTCATTTTCCATCAGCAATGAAACAGGGTACTGTTTTGGCGCCTACCCTGTTTGGATTATTTTTCGTTGCTGTCCATCAGGATGCAACTTCAGAGCATGAGACTGGGGTCTTCCTACAAAAAAGGGCTGATGGTGGACTTCTCAACCTTGCTAAACTGAGCGCCAAAACCAAAGTCAGGGAAAACGAGGTACAGGAGCTACAGTTTACTTATGACTGTGCATTGGTTGCCCACACTTTTGAAGACTTACAGAAGATTACTAATCACTTTGCGTCCATGGCAAACAGATTTGAGCTGACTATGAGTCTGAATTAAAAAAAAAAAACATAAGTCCTTCGTCAGCCTGCCTCTCGATAATGCTATGAAGAGCCAATTGTCTTCATTGATGACACAAACTCAATCTTGTCATCAAGTTATGCTCCCTGGGCAGCACAATGGCATCCATAGCTTCTCTCGATATGGAGATTGAATTTAAAACCAGAAAAGCCTACTTCACCTTTGAACAGTAGAAAGATTGAGTGTAGTCTCAGAACATCAGGCTAGCGGATATGTGCCAATATCAGAGGCACTCACGTCAGCTTGACTAACTAAAGGAGCCTCACCAATATTTTCTCATAAAGATCACCTAGCGAGACAAGGTGTCCAATAGCAAAGTCTTCTCTTGAGCCAGAATGCCAGCAGTGTCAGCAAAATATTTGTGATCAATAAATGTCAGAACTGCTCAAAACAGGCAAGATAGTGATATAGCCCATGGGATCCAATTCGGACTAGTGAGCCATATCACTATTTTGTGTTACTGATGCAGTTAAAAGTTTTTTTTTCAGTTTTGTGTTTCTGTCCAGACGAGGAATCAAGCGCGCAGTCAGAGGCACAATCCAACAGATTGTTTATTGACGGCAGTACGATAGAGACTGGGGGTGGAACCCCTGGACAGGATTGTGGGGACGGAGTGGCGAGGAGTGTAGACAGTTCAGCACAGTTGTTGTAGGCTAAGCATGAGCAAACAATTATGCTCAGATTCCATAATATTCCAATTTATTGCTTTCAGATTTGCACAACACCAACTATTTACTTTAAATGTTTAATTAACGGGGAGAGAGCATTGAAAACATTTTCAAGGGCTGCCCTTGGAGAAATACTAGATAGTACAGTTTCAAGTACAGAGAGTAAGACAGACATTGGGATGAATGCCTTGGATTAGTTTTTTTGCCAGTGGGCCTTGCTCCTCCCAGTTCCCTCCCAATGCAAGTCAGAATATCAAGCTCCTCATGGGCTTGAGCCAGATGCGTTACTTGCCAGACCTGACACTAGCCTTTACTGCCACTTCATTACGGGTAGAATACACAATTCACTGAGTCATTTCTCCCAAAATCCAAAGAACAAGCAAGCAAATAATTCAAAAATATAAATTCCATAAAAAAATACTCACAAATCATCACTGCACCAACAAACTACTCCCAAAATTTACCCTGACCCAACAAATTGCTCTCAAAGTCTAAATCAACGTTGCAAATAAGCCTACTGTCTAAATACATTTCTGATGAGATTTCATAGTATTCCTGTTTTGTTATCCCAGGAAACCTTTGTACCGTATTTCTGCACTCAGATCATCTTGCAACATCCATATAAACATACAGAACTGCACACGGTCACATTCTCAGCCAGGAGTAACAGTATGCAATCCCTATGTTCCCACTGTGACAACTACATCACCACACCGAACTCCTGTCAAACGGCCACTTCATTTACCTTTCATGATTTCTGCCACATTTTTACCATTGCTAGATTATGGTGATCTACTGTATATGCACGCATCTGACCGATGCCTTAAGAAACTGGACACTGTCTACCATTGTGCCTTACAGTTCCTTACTGGCTGTGGACATCTTGTACACTGTTGTTTCCTATACTCTGCTGCTGAGTGGCCATCTTTGTATCACCGTAGACTCTCGCGCTGGTTGGTCTTTGTGTACAAGTCCTTCCTCGGTCTCCTTCCTTCTTACCTGTGTATTCACTTGTCCAAAACTGAAAATCAATACAGCCTGCGCTCCCAAAACTTTGTACAGATGTTGGTCCCTAGATTTAGAACCGAATTAGGTAAAAAAGCTTTTAAATATGCTGCTCCTAACTCCTGGAACAACCTTCAGAGGGAACTGAGACTTCCAGAATTGGTTACCTTAGGAGAATTTAAATTGATTTTAAAGGATCGTGAGAATAGCATTCTTGGCCATTGTTTCTGTTTTTAGTAGTTCCTCTGTTTTTATATGCTTGTCTTCTTATGTACTGTATTACTTTTACTCCATGCCTTGTTGTTTTTCCCTTAACAATCACTTATTGCTTTTATTGTAAACCGCTATATTTCATTGCAGTGAATGCAGTTTGAATGTGTGTGACCCATGTACGTACTGTACTGTAATCTGAGTCTATGCTGCCTTCTTGGCCAGGTCACTCTTGTAAAAGAGATTTTAATCTCAACGAGGCTTTTACCTGGTTAAATAAAGGATATATATATGACAGTTACTCTCTCACTCTCTCACTCTCTCTCTCTCTCTCTCTCTCTGTGTGTGTGTGTGTGTGTGCGTGCGCGCACACATATGCCCTGAACTACACCACACCTATCTGTGTTGCTGAAGTAAATTACCATAAAGTGGGTTTTGTTACTATTACATTAATTGTTGGAATGCTTTGTACGAGAAGAAGTTATGACTACTGTCAGATAATGATAGTCATTGTATTAGCTTAAGGTACCGAGTCAGGGAGTGATGTCAGGAAATTTGGTATGAAATTGTCCTACCTTTGGTTTTTTAGCTTCCAACAGTCTGCCAAGCATGCTGCGTTTTTCTGTGGACCCTGGGCTCCATCCCTGGGCATGACACTCCATTAAGGGCACCAACAGCAAGCTAAAAACCACGATTCCTCGATCCATCTTCTTTCTCTCTCTCTCTCCCTCTCCCTCTCTCTCTCTTTTGCTATCTCTCTCTGCACGTGCTCAGTGCAGTCTAAGAGCAGGTAGGGTTGTGCAGTCGCTTAATGCCTCAGAATAATGTCCAGTCTTTTCAAAAACGGAATTTAAAGCCCCCGTGAGGTGCTGCCAGGGAATTCTTCAGCTTCTGCGAGGAAATTTAACCCTTTGGTCTCTCCTGCTTTACAAGGTGCATCATCATCATCTTGTATAAAAAAAATAGCTAATAAATCACACTGGAAAATGTTAACATTTGCATGCAAATGCATTTATTATTTTTATTTGCAATGCCTCATTTTTATTTAATCATATTGGAATTAGTGGATAAGTGGATAATCAGATCATTTAAAAATTAAGATAAATGCAATCCAGTTTAAGATCAATGAGGGAGGATGTTTTACAGATTCATAATATAGATGTCACCATTACCCACCCACTGAGACTGTCCAAGCCAAACAGGCATTCTAACTCTTGTGGGAAAAGAGCTGCCCGGATCTTAGATTTTTATTCTGTGGTACAGAGTGAATCTTAAACCTTTTATTATCTTTTGCATAATTTGTATTAAGTATTCAGACCTGGTTACCCGTACAACTGACTTCAGGAGTCTTACAAGCAGTGGTTACCTGCCATGTTCCTGGAGATCTGCCATCCTGTCAATTTATTCTTTTTTTACTCAAACCTACGCAAAGCACTTCACACTTAAGCAAGAGATCCTGATTGTGCTCATTAGTACAGTCAGCTATGCTAGACTAAGGTTGCAACAGGATGGTGGGTATCCCGGAACAGGTTTACTCACCAATGTTTTAATGGGACATGACAAGCTGTCACAATACTTGTGTGTCATTAATTAGCTCCTCCCTTGTTGCCGCAATTCTTGTGTTTTTTTTTTTGTTTCTTTCTTTTAATTGATTTATTTTCTCATCTCCTCGCTTGCTTCGGAGTATTATCTTTTGTATGCTTTGCCGGTTTTTTGAATGCCCTGTCTATATAATTTTATTGTGGTGTCAATGTGGCTGCTGGATTGTCATGGTTCATATTTTACTGCTCTTTGCAGTCAGTTTGGGTCTTTTAGTATTAAACTAAGCTCTTTTCCAAGAGGTATATTAATGACAGAGAAAAACATAATTAGCCTACTCTTTGAAGTATAATTAATAAGAACGGGCTCTTATGCTTTAAAATCGGTCTCCAGGTTTGGGACTGTGTTCTTGTTAATCCTTTATTCCTGCCTTTTCCTCTGAGTCAGTTTAGTAGGAACACCTCCTAAGCCTTCATTGGACTCTAAATGCCTCAATCCTATTGGTTAGCAGTCCTGTGCTTCATTTCTCTTTGAGGTCACAGGTCATCTGTTCTGTCATCAAAGAGTGCAATGCCAGCCTGGAGATTCTGTGTGTGTGTGTGCGTGCGTGTGTGTGTGTGTGTGTGCGTGTGTGTGCTTGTGCATGTGCTTGTGTGGCAGTGACCTGCGCGGAATACAAGATGTACACCACATCCGCACTGCATCCGCAAGACACAAGACTTGTGCGTTGAGCTGATAAGGTGGTGGAGCTGCAAACTCCACAAACGCACAGCAGAGCGTTGTGGATTTTGATCTAATTCATACGGATGCAGTGCGGATGTGGAGAAGCAACCTGCGGCTGCAGTGCAGACATGGTGTTCATCTTGTACTCCGCGCAGGTCACTGGTGCGTGGCTCAAAGTCCTTCCCCACCTCCCCGTGGTGAGCTATGAGCAAGGCCAGGTAGAGCGAGTCCAGCAGGGCTATATCAGAGGGCACCGTGCGATCTGGCCAACCCTGTCGGTTGAGGACCTTGAACAGGGTGGCGAATTGGGCTCCAGTGAAGAGTGGGTGGTCGCAGGCTCATTTTAGAGAGGATCTGGCAGTCAACGACATGCTGCTTGTTCTGGCAGCTTCTCTTACACTGCTATGCAGATGATCCATCATGTTGCGGACGATGGATAGGACCACCCGATCTGGTTAGTGGACTTCTGCGACAGGAAGGTCACCTACCAAACCTGCTTGCCCATCGTCTGGCAGTTGTTCACCTTGTTTGCCCACTGCTGGTTAGGGGTGCTTGTGAAAGTGGGACTGTGGATGGCACGCCCACCTCCTCACGCTAAACGACAGTGTAACTTTCTACCAACTTGAGCGTCACCATCAACGTCACTGATACAGGCTTAGTCGTCACCCTGGTTAACAAAGACCACGTCCCCCATTCCATTCCTCAGACGTTGTTGAAAAATATGTGAGGAGGGGCCCCGGATCATACTATGGACCAGCACAAACCTAGTAGTACGTCTGGAGAAAGGCTACTGGTCTGTGGCACATGACCTGCTACATAGCCTGCTGGAACGTCAGAATGCTAAATGAATCAGGCAAATCCACCTGCCCGGAGGGAAGAACGGCGCTGCTGGCGAAAAAGCTAGCGCGCTACAACATCAATATAGCCGCTCTATCAGAAACACGTCTGGCGGGGCAAGGTCACCTAACAGAGACCCTGCCGGACACCAGTTATAAGATCTACTGGTTCTGTAAGAGTGAAGCAGAGAGGTGTGAAAGCGGCTTCGGCTTTGCTAGTCGTAGCAATGTGTTGAAATAGCTGTCTGAGCTTCCCGTTGGCCACAGCTATTGCCTTATGACCCTCCACATAAAAATTGGAAAGCACTTGCACGCCACGCTTATCAGCACCTACGGACCCACAATGCAGTCCGACAAAGCATTGAGGGAACATTTTTACACGGATCTATACTCCATCTTGAAGATTACCAAGGCGGGCAAATTGTTTCTGCTGGGCAACTTTAACGCCTGAATCGGCTGTGACTGTCTGGCCAGGGATGGCATGCTGGGCCCGCATGGCGTGGGAAAGGAAAACGAAAATGGTCGAATGCTGGAGCTATGCTTAGCCTTGGACCTGCATGTTACCAACACTGACTTCCAACTCAAAACCATGTACAAAACTTTGTGGAAGCACCCCCGCTCAGGCGGATGGCACCTCTTGGACTACGTGATCACCCGGCAACACAGTCGTTGGGATGTCCTGGTAACACGAGCAATGCATGGTGCTGACTGCTGGACTGATCACAACCTGATCCGCTCCAAGGTACTGCTGTGAATATTCCCGAAGCACCACAGACCTAGCACAAAGAAGCTCAACGTCAACCGCCTTTGGGATCCCGAGATTGCTGGCTTATTCATCACGGAACTGAAGGACTAACTGGCAAATTAGTCCAAAGCCACTCGGATCCTGGGATAGGCTGAAAGAATCGGCCCTCACTGCAGGTGCCAAAACCATTGGCTACAAAAAGACTGTTCGCCAGGACTGGTGTGGAGCCAACGACACTGAGATTGAAAAACTACTGGAGGAAAAACGCAGGGCATAGCAGCATCATCTCAGCCGCCCCGAAGACACAATTGTAAAATGTCTTTTCATTGCAGCAAAGAGCAAGGCACAGCGCAAGATATGCCAGCTAAGGGACTGTTGGTGGGCTGATCACGTCAAGGTTCTTCAAGCTATGGAGGATACCAATGACAAACGCTTCTTCAGCAAACTGAAATCCGTAATCGGTCCAACTAAATCTGTGAGCGCACCACTATGCAGCATTGATGGAACTCTGCTCTGGAATGGGAATCAGAGACGTGCCATTTGGAAAGAGCACTTCGGCCAGTTGCTGAACCGCGATGCAAATGTCTCTGATGAAGCGGTGTGGGCAATTCCATAGAGATCGATAAAAACTGGTCTCAACCGGCCACTCAAAACTTCTAGCGGCAATAAAGGCACTAAAACCAAACAAGGCTCCGGGATGCGATGGACTTCCAGCAGAAGTATTCAAATTCAGCGCACCCACAGTTCTTACTGAACTTCAGGCGGTGATCCTGAAGTTCTAGTCAGAGTGTCAGGTACCCCAGGAACTGAGGGATGCTGACATAGTCACAATCTACAAGAGGAAAGAAGATCCATCAGAGTGTGGAAACCACAGGGACATCGCGCTGTTGGCTATCGATGGAAAGATAGTCGCAGGCATCCTACTTTCGCGCCTGCAGAAGTCCATCGCCGAGGTAACCCTTCCGGAAGCTCAGTGTGAATTCAGAGCAGGTCATGGCACTTCGGACATAGTGTTCACCTTGAGACAACTGCAAGAGAAGTCCTTCGAACAACACAGGCCTCTACTTATCATCTTCATCGACTTGACTAAGACATTTGATATGGTAGACAGAAGTACCCTTTGGCTGGTACTGGAGTGCTTTGGATGTCCACCAGGCTTTGTTGAGCTGGTCAGGCAGTTCCATGATGGAATGGCGGTGCGGGTAATCAAGGACAGCTTTCCTGTGAAGACTGGTGTGAAACAGGGTTGTGTGCTAGCTCTCACCCTGTTTGCCGTCTTCTTGACAGTTATACTGAACTGGGTTAGTTCCAGAGTCCCGAGCCATGGCGTCAGGGAGGTTGTGCACAAAAATTGCGGTGTATAATGCAGTCAGTCATTGCTACGCTACTGTACGGGTGCCAGAGCTGGTTGCTGTACAGGAAACATTTTCAAGCAGCTGGAGCATTTCCACCTCAGTTGTCTTTGGCTCATCCTGTGGATTTCATGGAAGGACCATATTACAAACTTCGAGGTCCTACGTTCTGCCGGCACAACGGGCATCGAGTGTCGAGTCATGCACTAACAACTACAATGGGTTGGGCACCTGCGGAGCCTTGATGACATTTGCATTCCGAAGCAGCCCTTGTACGGCGAACTACACAGTGCTTAGCAACCTGCTTGCGGCCCGAAGCTGCGCTACACAGACACCCTGGGGCGTCACCTAATTGAGGCCTCCATCGACAAAGACTCATGGGAGGAGCTCGTGGCTGATCACCCGGCACAGCCTGCCGCTGTCACTGCTGGAATAACATCCTTCCGGGAAAGGCGCATCGCTAAGCTCATAGAGAAGCATGCATTGCGCCACCGAGATGGAGACCAATAGCCAGCAGTTTCATATGCGAACAGTGTGGCCACGACTGCTTGTCCCGCATTAGCATCTTGGCTCACCAGCGATGGAACAATAGTCATCGGTGACAGCAGCGAACCACAACATTCACCAGCAATGTCAACACCAACTACTCCACCTCTCCTGACATAATGCCCGGGCATTGCTGTCACGTCTGTGGAAGCACATACAGATCTGCGGCAGGACTGGCCTTGCAGTTGAGGAAGCACCAACGCCTGGGAGACCCGAGTAGAGAACGAGGGGAATGCGCGTGTGTGTCTCTGAACGTGCATGCGTATGAGCGTCTATGCACGTGTTTGTGTGTGTGTGTGTGTTTCTTCCTGTATGTTTGTTTTTTGTGTGTATTACTGTTTGTGTATTTCTCCGGTTTTGCTTTCATTACCCCACCCCGCCCGAAGGGGGAGGGCAAGGGGTATAGTTTTTGGTTCGGTTTGTTTGTTTGTTTCTTTGTTTGTTAATGTTTTAGCAGCAAAACTAATGGCCAGATTCACCCTAAATTGGGTTTAGGGATTGGCACTGACCCAGAATAGATGCCTATTGAATTTGGGAAATGTAGGTCAAAGTTCAACATGTGCGAGGGGCGGGGTTGGTTGTGCCTGACACCACTTGTTATTGTGTGTTTCTGGTTAGCTCTTTTTGACTTGCGTTTCTGCTTTTGTTGAATGGTGCTTTGCTCTCTTGAGCAAACTAACTTGCAATGTTTTTGTTTTAGTGAACAAACCTGCATTTGTGTTTTTTGCTACAGGCAATTTGAAATGATTTCATTCCAAGCTATCTGGCAGTTTGGAAACTATTTTGGATGTGCTGGTATGTTTTCTCGATTTGGCTCTGAAACTCTGAGACTGGATATAATTTTCCCACCAACTTTATGGCTCTTTAGTCCTGCAACTGCATCTGTCTGCACTGAATGAAAAATCTAATAGGATCAAATTTGAACCGAATAAACTTAACTTAATGGTTGTGTGTACAGATCTCAAATGATTGGCATTTATTTAGTTATGGTAATCTAATTTTTGTATTGTTTATGGAGTGCACATTTTTGCATAGTTTATATAAAGTGACGTATTGGGAAACAGCAGGAGAGCAAGCTTGTAATAAACAACACGGTTTCTTGCTTTGACATTTGGCAATTAGAGAGCTGCACGAAAGAGCAATAAAAAGTATGGCGAGTATGAAATACTTGTATTATTCTACAGGAAGTTCTCTGGTGCAGTTTGAAGATTCATAATATTTAACTGAGCAGTCATAATTCTCTACACTTGTAACTCACACAAATAGGCAATCATGCGAACATAGAGGTGAGCAGTCCTGTCCGTCCCAGTATCTAGGTTCACACTGACCTTCAGAGAGCAAGTTAAGCGACAAATGTTACTTTGGGATAGTGAGTGGTCTTCCTCTCTGAAGCATTTATTAAACGGCTTTTAAAATTGACAATCCCAGTGAACATTCATTCAATGATCTGAAGAACTTGGCGTTGACATCCTTGTGTCGCTGCCACAGGAATCATTAGCTCTTTACCCAAATGAGCAGTTGAGTTAATTTTGGTATAACTCCTGATTTTTCTCATTCAACTACACAAGCTTTTTTGACCTGCTCTCACTACACCTCCCACACATCAGGGCAAATATCATTCACAGTGCCCAGCTAATTTTTGAGTAATCAGAGAGCAAATTGACAACGTAACACCGACCCCAGAGTTCAGACTGCATAATTCACTGTCATGCGATTACAATGAATAAACAACAACGATTGTGTAAATATTCACAACTTTGAATGCAGAGTTAATATCGGGTGGACTCATTAGAACCATGTGGTTCACATTATAGGCACATTACTATCGAGACATAAGTCAGATCAGGAGGAAAAACACACTGACATAGGCGTACGACAGAACACTAAGACTGTAAAAACATTCTCCATCACTGGCTCACTTCCAGTGACAGCAGAGTGCAGTAAATGAAAACACAGCCGTAATGTGAAATGGACACCCCCTGCCCCCCATTATTTGTGTATTTAAATGAGCAGTGCTCTGCACTATAATATTTTCCATGACAAATGGAGCCATTGTTTACAGTAGCATATTACAATTCTTTTGCCATTGCGACTACAAAAATGTGTACAGCCTTCATCTGGGAAGCATGTATATCTGAAATATGGCCTGACATATAGTCAAAGTCTTGGAATAACTTCTTAAATGTTTAATGCTTTTCTAGGTCTTAGAGCCCTGGAAGCCAGTTCAGCTACTGCAATATTTTATTCATTGTTAAACAGTGGCAACTGCTATTTATTTTTTAGGTAAATTTGGGGTCCACTGCATTAATCCATCCTTCAGTTCCCATGACAGAACCCCGCACCTACTGTAGGGATTTCTGGGGATCACTTGTTCATTGTTAATCTATTATTCATAACAAAATTAAAAATGAAAGCTTTTAGATGTAAAGAGCAATTCATGAATGGACTCTTCCCAGCTTTCATCAGCGACCACCAACCTAGTTTTGCAGCTGTATGACTGGCTTAGTACATAATTATGCCTCTCTATCCTGGATTTCAA
This sequence comes from Gymnothorax reevesii, assembly GCA_029721435.1. NCBI lineage: Eukaryota > Metazoa > Chordata > Actinopteri > Anguilliformes > Muraenidae > Gymnothorax > Gymnothorax reevesii. Next base: position 71,100,069 of record CM056585.1, on the reverse strand, counting down.
TTTGTAGGGAATATCTGTACCCCAAAAATAAGCAAATGGAAAGGAGCAGGACTGGAAAGGCTTCGTCACTAACCCTGCACCCGTTAGGACTCATGAGAGATGATGAGAAACCAAGGCACTGTTGTTTACAGCATATTCCTCACATAATTCAACAACTCAAATTACTTTACATCAGATATTAGAATAAAGCAACAGAAAATTAAATCATAAAAGCAAGGCAGAGAGGAGATCATTCAGATACTCAGGGTCTAGCATATGTTAAGCTTCAAAACTATGGCTAAGTATCTTCTACTCCATCTGGAATGCAGTTAGTGGCCAGCAAAAAGCAGCCAGAATTGGATTAATGTGGTCGGGTCTCCTTAGACCCGGAGAACATAAACAGCATTTTGAATTGATTATAGGCCTCTTAGAGAGGAATTTGTCTATCCAGACGAAAGGACCATTTCAATAGTCTAATTGTTCAATAAAAAATACAAAGGATGGAGTAGTTTGCTTGAGTCAAGTAGATGTAGAGTTCATTTTAGCAGAATAACTGAAATAGTAAAAGCAAACAGACCATATATGTTTTTGATGTCAGCCTTAAATACAACGCCATCTCCAAAAGAGTTGGGGTGCAGGGTTTTGTAATTAAAAACAGAATGCAATGATTTACAAGTCATTTAAACTCTATATTTAACTGAAAACAATACAAATACAATATATCAGAGGTTGAAACTGAGAAATTTATTGCTTTGTTTTTTTTTTTTTGAAAAATTTGTGTTTATTTTGAACTTAATGCCAGCAACACATTAAAAAAAATGGGATGGGGACATGTTTACCACTGTGTTGCATCTCCTCGTCTTTTAATCCCACTGGGAGAGTATTTGGGGAATGAGGATGCCAAATGCTTCGATTTTGAAAGCAGAATGTTTTCCCATTGTTGCTTAATGTAGGATTTAAGCTGCTCAACATTTCATGGCCTCCTCTGGCATATTTCTCATTTCATAACATGCAAAATATTTTCACTTGGTGACGGGCCCCGACTGCGGGCCAGGGAGCCATGTTGTTGTAAAACGTGCAGAGTGTGGTGTTTAACATTGTCCTGCTGAAATAAGCAAGGGCTTCCCTGAAAAAGACTGCTGGATGGAAGTATTTGTTCCTACAAAATCTGTATGTATCAGTCAGCATTAATGGTGTCTTCACAGATGTAAAGGTTGCACATGTCAGGGGCACTAGTGCGCCCCCATTCTACTATGGATGCTGGCTTTTGAACTGAGCTCTAACAAGCCAGATGCCACCTCTCTTCTATGGCCCCGGGGCCATAATTTCTAAAAAGAATTTAACATTTTGTCTGATCAGGCCAGACAGTTTTCCACTTCGCCTCAGTCAGTCTTAAATGACCTTGGGCCCAGACAAGGCAGCAATGTTTCTGTATCTTATTTGTATTTGGATCTGTCTTTACATGGTAGAGTTTTCACTTGCATTTGTTGAAGCAGCGACAAAATGTTTTCACCACTGGTTTTCAATGGTGTCATTGGTTGTCACCATTTTAGCTTGCTAGCTTATATTTAGTATTTGCACAAATATTTTTGACCCTTAACTTCTTCAGAGTAATATATTTCTAATATTACATTTTTGCCATATAATATTACATTGAAATATTACATTTTTGTCATATTGACAACTTGGTGCACAAAAGTGTTGAAGTACTTTTTTTTGCTGTAACTAGTAAGTTGGACGTGGATCATATTTTACACATTGTTTCAAAGTTTTACTTTGCTTTTTCTCTAGACTAAACGCACTTAACCTTTTTGTACTCCAAGCAGTTGATATAGTTTATCTTTTGGCATAATTTGTTGAGGAAAAAAAAATACTTTATACTCCAGGATGTTTTTTTTTCTTGGTACCGGGACTTAACTTCTCTCCCTTTTCCTGCATATTTTCATGCACTGTATGTTTTATAGTCCTCTGAAACTGCCGTCCTTCTTTTAGTAAGTATTTATCTTGCCCACTTTCGCCAGTCTCTTGACTGCGTGTTGGCTCTGATGTTGTTGGACCAGTTTCAAATAAACGTCTAATGAGAAGAGATGACTACATTTCTATGAGTTGGGTAATAATATGACAAAAAAAATGTGGGTGCAATCGATCTGTGTCTCCTTCCTTTGTATATTTTGGTCATGATATGTCATTAAATCTCTATTGCTTTTAAAGATTTAATATTGTAATGATCTATAGGGTAGACCTGTTTCAAATCTCACCATATATTAATCAGCTGCACCAGGTCTAATTAGCTTAGCAGCTTGGTGACTGTCTGAATTAGCTCAAGTCTGGCAGACAGGATCATATAATAGAATATTTGACTGTTTTATTCAGATGTATGCAATATTCCTGACAATCTGCATTTGAAGGCTTTTCAGCAAATTTGTCAGACAAGCTAACTTCATTACCTTTTCCATTTTCTGGGCTTTGTAACTTTTTTTTGTCTCTCTCTCTCTCTTTCTGTCTCTTTCCCTCGCTCTCTCTTACTGTCTGTCTCTCTCTCTCTCTCTCTCCTGGCAGGGAGATTAGGAACACATGGAGCCAGTTGGCAAGTTTATTAATTTTAGAAATAATTGAATGGAAATGCTTTGGAAAAACAATTATTCTTTTCATGCTGTAATGCATCTGCTTCACATCATACTGACTGATTTTGGGTCTCTCTAATATCTTTGTTTGATTGTTCCTCTGAGTAAAGGCTTTTTAGCTTACAGTTAAAAGAAACAAACTGTTTCGGTCAGGAGTCCAATAAAACATTTTCCATTTTACTGGGAATGAATTAAATTTTCATTTTATATCTGTTTAAAGTTTCATACATTCTAACATCCTTCCATCAGTGTTAATTCCACTTCCTGATTCGTCACAGCTGGTCTTCAAATGTAGTCAGCTGCACAGATTATCTTGGCAGCTTCCATCAGATTTAGAATGTTATCACTTTACTCAGTGTAAGCATGCTGGAACATTAGACACTTCCGTGTGGCCATGCATTTATTAGTGTGCATTGAAAATGCTCACTATTGTTATCCGGGTCTTCTTATTGGTGTGTATTGAAAATGCTCACTATTGTTATCCTGGTCTTATTATTATTATTATTATTAGTGTGCATTGAAATTGCTCACTATTGTTATCCTGGTCTTCTTCTTCTTCTTCTTCTTATTATTATTATTAGTGTGCATTGAAAATGCTCACTATTGTTATCCTGGTCTTCTTCTTCTTTTTATTATTATTATTATTCTAACATACTTAATGCGGCCTCAACCGTTTATCGTAGAAACTTCATTCAAACTGCGTTACGTAGGTCTTACTTAGGACACCTGTGCAATGTCTTTTTCATCTTTGTAACTCTTATACTTTTTGAGTTATTAATAAAAAACTATAAATTTCTTTCCCCCATAGACTTAACTTTGGCATTATGACATCACAATAGGGCCATTAAGAAAATGGAATCTTGTGCCAGATGTTCTGACCACCTGCTGTAACTGTCAGTTTCTCAGGCTGTAAGACTACAATCTGGCTCTCTTGAGACTACAGCTTCCTTACTGCTTTCCTTCCTTCTATTTTCTGTCTTTCCTTCTTTCTTTTTCCCTCCTATTTCTTTCCTTCGTTCCTTCCTTCCTTTATTCATTCCTTCTTTCCTTCTTTACTTCCTTCTATCCTGCCTTTCATCCTTCCTTCTATCCTGCCTTTCATCCTTCCTCCCATTCTTCCTCCCTACCAATTTTCTTTCCTTCCTTCCTTAGTTTGTCTTTCCTTCCATCATGCCTTCTTTCCTTCCTTCATACTTACTTTCTTTCCTATCTTACTTCCTTTTTTCTTTCTGCTTTCCCTCTCTCTTTCCTTCCCTCTTTCTTTCTTTACTTTTTCTTTCCTTCCTTCTGTTTTTCCTTTTGTTTTTCATTTCTTCTTCCTTACTTCCTTCTCTTCTTTCCTTCCTTCCTTCCTTCTATCTTTACTTAAATCCTTCTTTTTCCCTTCTTTCTTTCCTTTCTTCCTTCCTTTCCTTCCTTCCTTACTTCCTTGTTTCCTAAATTCCTCTGTTTCTTTCCTCCTCGCTTTCTTTCCTTTGTTCTTTCCTGCCTTCCTGTGCTTTCCTTCTTTTATTCCTACATTCCTTCTTTCCTTACTTCCCTCATTAGTTCCTTCTTTCCCTCCTTCCTTCCTTGTTATTATTCCAAATTCTTTCGTAATTGCACGGTTCGCTACTTCTCCCAGTTTTCACCCGATCCCCAAACAATACACATCAACGCCCTAGCATCAATAAGAACAAAATAGCAACTGTCTAGCAACGGCCAAGCAACTATTCAGAACACCATAGAAACAGCCTAGCAACGCTCTAGCAACCACCCAAAACAACATTGCAACCGCCTAGCAATGCCCTAGCAACCACTCAGAACACCATAACAACTGAATAGCAATGCCCTAGCAACCACCCAGAACACCAAAGCAACCGCATAGCAACACCCTAGCAACCACCCAGAACACCATAGCAACGCCCTAGCAACCACTCATAATACATTGCAACCGCCTAGCAACACCATAGCAACCACCCAAAACACCATAGCAACTGCCTAGTAACACCTTAGCAACCACACATAACATCATAGCAACTGCCTAGCAACGCCCAAGCAACCACCCAGAACGTCATAGCAGCTGCCTTGCAACGCCCTATGAACCACCCAGAACACCACAGCAACTGCCTCGCAACGTCCCCGGCAACCACCCAGAACACCAAAGCAACTGCCTAGCAACGCCATAGCAACCACCCAGAACACATAGCAACCGCCTAGCAGCGCCCTAGCAACCACTCAGAACACCATAGCAGCTGCCTTGCAACGCCCTAGTAACCACCCAGAACACCAAAGCAACTGCCTAGCAACGCCCTGGCAACCACCCAGAACACCAAAGCAACTGCCTAGCAACACAATAGCAACCACCCAGAACACCATAGCAACCGGCTAGCAATTCCCTAGCAACCACTCAGAACACCATAGCAACTGCCTAGCAACGCCCGAGCAACCACCAAGGACACCATAGCAACTGCCTAGCAACTCCCTAGCAACCGCCCAGAATACATAGCAACCACCTAGCAACTCCCTAGCAACCACTCAGAACACCATAGCAACTGCCTAGCAACACCCTAGCAACCACTCAGAACATCATAGCAACTGCCTACCAACGCCCGAGCAACCACCCAGAACATCACAGCAACTGCCTAGCAACGCCCTGGCAACCACCCAGAACACCAAAGCAACTGCCTAGCAACACCATGGCAACCACCCAGAACACCATAGCAACCGGCTAGCAATTCCCTAGCAACCACTCAGAACACCATAGCAACTTCCTAGCAACGCCCGAGCAACAACCAAGGACACCATAGAAACTGCCTAGCAACTCCCTAGCAACCGCCCAGAATACATAGCAACCACCTAGCAACTCCCTAGCAACCACTCAGAACACCATAGCAACTGCCTAGCAACGCCCTAGCAACCACCCAGAATACATAGCAACTGCCAAGCAACACCCTAGCAACCACTCAGAACATCATAGCAACTGCCAAGCAACGCCCGAGCAACCACCCAGAACACTACAGCAACTGCCTAGCAACGCCCTGGCAACCACCCAGAACACCAAAGCAACTGCCTAGCAACACCATGGCAACCACCCAGAACACCATAGCAACCGGCTAGCAATTCCCTAGCAACCACTCAGAACACCATAGCAACTTCCTAGCAACGCCCGAGCAACCACCAAGGACACCATAGCAACTGCCTAGCAACTCCCTAGCAACCGCCCAGAATACATAGCAACCACCTAGCAACTCCCTAGCAACCACTCAGAACACCATAGCAACTGCCAAGCAACGCCCTGGCAACCACCCAGAATACATAGCAACTGCCAAGCAACACCCTAGCAACCACTCAGAACATCATAGCAACTGCCTACCAACGCCCGAGCAACCACCCAGAACACCATAGCAACCGCCAAACAATGCCTTAGCAACCACCCAGAACACCACAGCAACCGCCTAGCAATGCCCTAGCAACCACCCAGAACAGCATAGCAACTGCCTAGCAACGCCCTAGCAAACACCCAGAACACCATAGCAACCACCTAGCAATGCCCTAGCAACCACCCAGAACACCATAGCAAACTCCTAGCAACCACCCAGAACACCATAGCAACTGCCTGGCAATGCCCTAGCAACCACCCAGAACACCACAGCAACTGCCTAGCAATGCCGTAGCAACCACCCAGAACACCATAGCAACTGCTTAGCAATGCCCTAGCAACCACCCAGAACACCATAGCAACCGCCTAGTGACCACCCAGAACACCATAGCAACTGCCTAGCAATGCCCTAGCAACCACCCAGAACAGCATAGCAACTGCCTAGCAACGCCCTAGCAAACACCCAGAACACCATAGCAACCACCTAGCAATGCCCTAGCAACCACCCAGAACACCATAGCAACCTCCTAGCAACCACCAAGAACACCATAGCAACTGCCTGGCAATGCCCTAGCAACCACCCAGAACACCATAGCAACTGCCTAGCAATGCCGTAGCAACCACCCAGAACACCATAGCAACTGCTTAGCAATGCCCTAGCAACCACCCAGAACACCATAGCAACCGCCTAGCGACCACCCAGAACACCATAGCAACTGCCTAGCAATGCCCTAGCAACCACCCAGAACACCAAAGCAACCGCCTAGCAACCACGTAGAACACCATAGCAACTGCCTACCAATGCCTGAGCAACCACCCAGAACACCATAGCAACCGCCTAGCAATGCCTTAGCAACCACCTAGAACACCACAGCAACTGCCTAGCAACCACGCAGAACACCATAGCAACTGCCTAGCATAGCAACCGGCTTGCCACGCCCTAGCAAACACCCAAAACACCATAGCAACTGCTTAGCAACGTCCTAGCAATCACCCAGAATACAATAGCAACTGCCTAGCAAATTCCTAGCAGCCACCCACAACACCATAGCACCTACCTAGCAACGCCCTAGCAACCACCCAGAACACCATAGCAACCGCCTTGCAATGCCCTAGCAACCACCCAGAACACCATAGCAACTGCTTAGCAACGCCCTAGCAACCACCCAGAACACCATAGCAACTGCCTAGCAACCACCCAGAACACCATAGCAACTGCCTAGCAAATCCCTAGCAACCACTCAGAACACCAGAGCAACCGCCTAGCAACACCCTAGCAACCACCCAGAACACCATAGCAACTGCCTGGCAACGCCCTAGCAACCACCCAGAACACCATAGCAACCGCCTAGCAATGCCCTAGCAACCACCCAGAACACCATAGCAACTGCCTAGCAACGCCCGAGCAACCACCCAGAACACCATAGCAACTGCCTAGCAACGCCCTAGCAACCACCCAAAACACCATAGCAACCGCCTAGCAACCACGCAGAATACCATAGCAACTGCCTAGCAACCACCCAGAACACCATAGCAACCGCATTGCAACGCCCTAGCAACCACCCAGAACACCATAGCAACCGCCTAGCAATGCCCTAGCAACCACCCAGAACGCCATAGCAACCACCTTGCAACGCCCTAGCAACCACCCAGAACACCATAGCAACTGCCTAGCAACGCCCTAGCAACCACCCAGAACACCATAGCAACTGCCTAACAACGCCCGAGCAACCACCCAGAACACCATAGCAACCGCCTAGCAATGCCCTAGCAACCACCCAGAACACCATAGTAACTGCCTAGCAACGACCTAGCAACCACCCAAAACACCATAGCAACCGCCTAGCAACCATGCAGAACACCATAGCAACTGCCTAGCAACGTCCTAGCAACCACCCAGAACACCATAGCAACTGCATAGCAACCACCTAGAACACCATAGCAACTGCCTAGCAAATCCCTAGCAGCCACCCACAACACCATAGCAACTACCTGGCAATGCCCTAGCAACCACCCAGAACACCATAGCAACCGCCTTGCAACGCCCTTGCAACCACCCAGAACACCATAGCAACTGCTTAGCAACGTCCTAGCAACCACCTAGAACACCATAGCAACTGCCTAGCAACCACCCAGAACACCATAGCAACTGCCTAGCAAATCCCTAGCAACCACCCAGAACACCATAGCAACCACCTAGCAACGCCCTAGCAACCACCCAGAACACCACAGCAACCGCCTAGCAACGCCCTAGCAGCCATCCAGAACACCATAGCAACCGTTTAGCAACACCTTAGCAACCACTCAGATCACCATAGCAACTGGTCTTTATCCTTTTCAAAATAAAAGTCCTCACCACTACCATAATTATCCTACTAAAAACCTAGCTACCAATATCTCAATGCAATGATTTGTAACAAACTCCACCTCATGCAACTACACTTTGCATTTTCAATGCATATGTAATTCCCTGGAATTACATCATCTAGTTGCTATAGCCAGTCTGTGCATGACTTTTATTTTGACATTTTTGTTTGACACAATTCAGGAGATTTGCTGTCTGTGCATAATGTCAACAGTTGGCCTACGCTGGAAATTCATCATAATGTCTATTGCAGATGATTAGTAAACAATTTTTGCAAGTCTTTCAGGGCTCTAATCAGACAAACATTATTGATAATTTTGCAATTATTTTGACTTTTGAGCTTAGCGGCCCTATGGGCCGATAGACTATGTCTCCAGAAGTTTTTTTTTTTTTTTTTTTGAATTTTTGATTAAATCATTTTTGTCCGTTTTATGGGCCCTTGAAATGTTGGCCCCAGGGTTAAAGATAGGACTGAGAAATTTAAAAAAATAATTTCTCAAAAAACTGCACGATAAGTTTTTTTTAAATCAGGCAGCACCTTGGTACCGTCAATGTACAGTGCGAGCACCATTTTGATTGAATCGACAGAAGTAGGTCCAGTGGGGGCACTGTACTTTTGTAATATGCAAAATAGCCTGTGGAGGCCAAATGGTTGCAGATAGGGATTAAGTTTGTATTATCGCCATAGAGGAAGTCATATATGACCTATATTTTGGCTTTGTTGAAGTTGACCTCAGATGACTTTGAAAGATCAAACTTGAAGTCAAGGAAAATATTTACCATGTTAAAAGATAGGACTTGAAATTTCAAAAAATTATTACTCAAAAAGGTCATCATATCTTTGGCGTGTGTTTACTCCAGCTGGCATGTGATTGATCAGCAGGAAAAATTGGTTTGATTTGAGTGGCATGTGATTGGGCATGTTGAGATGTGTTGAGTCGGAGGGGCATGAGATTGGCTTGTGTTTGGGCTCATTTGGCTGAAGTAGTCAACTTCAGATTGTCCTTTTTTTTTGGTGGATTACAGGTATATCATGGTGCATGGTGGAAAATGGCTGCAAGACAATTTGTTTGACTACCTCCGACTTCTAGCCACATGACATTCATGTGACGTTCTCTCAGGCCTCTGTACTCTCCCAGGATTAAGTTAGATGCAATGTCGCGCTTTACACTACACAGCTAGTTGCAGCAGTGGAGCTGACGGAGTGGACTCTCCTTTGTTTGTTGAGCGCTCAACCCTGAGAACCTTATTTAGAAAAATAGCCTCTCAGTCTTCCAAAGATGTTCAATGTCTTTTGGTTGTTCTGAGTTATAGAGTATATTTTAATTTTTAAATGTATGTTTCATAAACCTTTTACAGTTGCAAACTGCTTTGCTTGCTGCACTGAGTAAATTCAGACAAAGACTACGTGTTGTGTGACTAGTCATGGTGAATGCTGTCTGACTGCTGAAGCAGTGTGCAATATCGAGAAAGTCTGTCTTGACAACTGACGGTTGGGCTAAGCCCTAGATGCTAGAGTCAAGTCTTGTACACAAATTTGTTCATCCACTTGTTTCAGAGAGTGGACCAATTGATGAAGTAGGTGTTTGTCAGGTCAGGTTGCTGTCTTGTTTAAGCAGCCTGGCATCTGATTGGGGCAGCCTGGTGTATGATTGGGCAGGTTGGCTTGTTTTGGGGCAGATTGCTGTGTTTTTGATGTTTGTTGGTTCAGGCTGGCATGTGATGGGCCCTCAAGTCTAAGCAGCTGAGAAAATGTGAGACGTGGCAGTAGAGGCTGGGGCCAGACGGCAGATCTTTTCCACATGTTTCCACTAAAACGGCCAGGGCTGCCGCTTCTGTCCAACTCCTCATTAAGAGCAAAAAACAGCAGGTCCTGCGGCTATTTAACAGAAAGGGAATGAGAGAGAGAGAGAGAGAGAGAGATTGCCTCTGTTTTCGGCCAGTCAACTGTGTACTACAAGAGCACCCCCTGTTGGTATTCAGGGGGACCAAAAAAATTTTGAGAAAATTCTGGTTTTGGAAAATGCATTCATTTGGAGTATTTTTATGAAAGCATTTACGCAACTGCATATTCACTGAAGCATTACTGAAGCATTCAATGATTACTTTGTTCCAGAATATAATGGCTGTCTCTCTGCTGGGAGTCGACTGACAGAGTTACTAATGTTCTCTCACCAGTCAAATACGTGTTCAACAGATTTCAATTCAAAGGTATTTACATCCAAATTTAAATAACTACAACATTTCTTATATGTGGTTCCACACCTTTGAAGAGATGGTCAGGTGCGTGTGTGTGTGTGCGTGCGTGCGTATGTGTGTGTGTGTGTGTGTGTGTGTAAAATTCCCTCGTTATTTAATTCACAGGCAAACAAATAAAAGTTTAAGAGTTGATTTCAACCACCATTTGCACTTAGAATATGTCACTGTTAGCTCTTAATATGAACTTCAAAGAACTGTCACTGCGAGTGAGGAAAGCCATCAATAGTCAGTGAAATCAGAACAAATTCATTAGAGAGATAGCAAGAGCATTAGGTGTGGCCAAATCAACTATTTGGGGCATTCTTCACAAGAAAGAACACATTTATGAGATCAGGAACATAAAAAGGCCTGGAAGACTATAGATAACAACCATGGTGGATGTCAAAAGAATCACTTGCTTGTTGAAGAAAAATCCCCTCATAAGGGAAGGAAAGAACAAGAACATTCTAGAGGGCAGACACACCTTTTCGAGTGTCAACAATCAAGAGATGACTTCAAACCAGCTAATATAGAAGTTAACATTAAAATGTTGAGTATTGGTAAATCACAAAATCAGAAACATCTGAAGATACATGTACAATTCTCGAATACAACAATATGGATGAGTGAGACAAAAATCAACTTGGACCAAAATAATAGGAAAGTATTGAGAAGGAAAGAACCTGCTTGTGATCTGTAGCATAACAACTCATTTGTGAAGTGTTGTCATCTGTGGGCATTATGAAGTGGTTTCCTTGCATTTATTCATAATGAGACTGCTGACAAAAGCAGCAGGATGAATTCTAAATTGTACAGTTCAAGTTTTTTGTGGCAGCTGAAAAAAATAAAATGTGAGATCCGCTTTCATACAACCCATACTCCACTTACCTTATGGTATTAGCCTGTCAAATAGAGCCACCTCTAGTACTGCAGAGTTTTCGAATCAATTGCTCATTACACTCCTGACATGATAGTCTCCATTCATACAATGGATGCTGCCAGTGCTCTTCCCTGTTGGCCTAGAGTCTGACACTTGACTTTAAGGCCCAATTCAAATGTCCACCCACCGGACTTTCAGACAGTGATGTTGACTGAACTGTTCTGCGTCATTTCGCAAAGTCTATGAGATCCCATGGCTGAGGGCTGAAATGCGCAAATGGAACCGAGAAAAAAAAAAAAAAGATGATCCCCCTCCACGTCTCTGGAGCAACTGAAATGGCATGCATGTGAAAAAAAGGTCTTTGGTGGGATAAATTTGTTTCGCAGTTTGTTAGAGGACCAATACGGAAATATTTGGGGATCCGTAAATGGCCCTTAAATTTAATTAATTCAGTCAGTAAATCACAGAATGTACTAACTGATATGGCATTTACTGGCCCCATATATTTCTGTATTGGCCCTCTTACAAACTTTGTAACTTATAACATCTTTTCATGGCATTGGAGTGAAACTTAACTCTATCTTTGTTTTTTACATTCTGAAATACACGGCCCAGCAAAAAAGTCATTCACTCTAATGCTGTGTTGGACCACATTTAGCTTTGATTCCTGCATGCATTCGCCTTTGCATCATTTTGATAAGCTTATACAATGCCACAACATTTATTTCTGTCCAAAGCTGCATTAATTTTTCACCAAGCATCGGACTGAAAAGTCTTCTCTGGCACATCCCAAAAATTCGAAATAGTGTCATGGTCTGTACCCAATCCATGCGTGAAAATGATATCTCGTGCTCCATGAGCCACTCTTTCACGATTTGAGCCTGATGAATCCGGATATTTTTATCTTGGGATATGCCGATGCCATCAGGGAAGAAAAAAGCCATTGATGGAAAAACCTGGTCATTCAGTATATTCAGGTAATCAGCTGACCTAATTTTTTGGGTACATATCGTAGCTGAACCTAAACCTGACCGACTGAAGCAAACTCAGATCATAACACTGCCCAAACAGGCTTGTATGGTAGGCTGTTCATCTGCCTCTCTTCTCACCCTGACAGGCCTATCACTCTAGAGCAGTGTTAATCTGGACTAATCAGACCACATGACCTTTTTTCATGGCTCCACAGTCCAATCTTTATGTTCCCTAAATTGAAGCCTTTTATTCTAATTAGTTTCAATGATTAGTGGGTCTCTAGCTGTTTAGTCCCAATCTCAAGTTCTCTTGGCATTGTGCGTGTGGAAATACTCTTACTTTCACGATTACACATAGCCGTGAGTTCAACTATTGATTTTTTACGATTTGTTTTCACCAAAGATTTAAGTGATCTCTGATCACAATCATTCAAGATTTTTTCCGATCATATTTTTTCCTTGAAGATGATGATTCACCACTATCCCTCCAGGTTTTAATAATGCGAGGGACAGTTCTAACCCACTTTTAGTAGATTTAGCAATCTTCTTAGTTGTCTTTGCTTGTTGCAGGCCAATAATTCAACCCTTCTGAAACAGAGTAACATCTTCTCCATGACCACAAGATATGTCTTCTGACGCGTTAGCTTAAAAAATAAGAAGCTGCACACTGCATCAGACAGGATTAAATAATTGTTGCCAACTGAGACATATTAATGACTGCAGTGATTATCCCATAAAAGGCTTTCACCAATTTGCTTGGTTAAATCCAATTTGTGACTTATTCTTTTCAGGCAGCATACAATGAAACTCAAAACTGTGTGTGGAATCAATGATCCAATTTAATCAGGATAGCTGGTCAAAAAAAGAAAGAAAAAGTGCATGTGCACCAACCCTCCAAGACTGGAATTGCCCATCCAGTGGTTGTCAAGTAATACAAATAAGTAAGCGGAAACATTACACTAGGCTTAAAAGCTTCCCAGGGTGATCATAAGCAATCCTGGAAGATGCTCAGTGAGGTCCTCAGCCGGGGTTATAAAATCACAGTATTTTCTGACACCAGAATCAAGCAAAATGCCAGAAATGACTGTAACAATGATGATCTTGGAAACAGTTATAACTAGAAAAGCACTCAGAGAGCGCAGAACCTCCGCCAGGGGGCAGCAAAGCCAAAAGCACGGTGATTGGAACTCTGGCACATTGGAAAGACTTGAAATCTTGAACTTTGGCGTATATCTCAGCAGTACTTTGGCCTAGATATGCCAAAATTTAATCACCTCTTCCTTGAGTTAATACCCACCTACCCTGAAAATTTCGTCAAAATCTGGCCATAAGTTTTTGAGTTATGTTGTACACAAACAAACTAACCAACAAACAAACGGCACCGAAAACATATACCTCCTGGCGGAGGTTAATGAATCCATTGGAGACAATATTTCTAAATCTGTTAATGCACTAGAGGGCGCTATTTTTCAACAATATCTTCAAGGAAATTTTTCTTAAACTCTTTCTTTTTGACATCAACTGACAAAAATGAAGTTTCTAAAACCATTATGAGCACGAAAAGTTCCCATACAAAAGGTGAGGATGGTATTTTTAGCAAAATTCTAAAAGCCATTGTGAATGAAATTGTGGACGCATTCGGCTATTCCCTCAATCTTTCTCTGCTTTGTGGGGTGGTACCCAAAATGAAAAAAATTGTGAAAATTATCCTGGTATTTAAGTATTTAAAGGGATATTCCTGCAAAAAATGAAAATTCACTCATCATCTACTCACCCCAAGGCTAAAAGAAGGGGCCATGAATTTCACTGGTCTTCAAAACACTTTTGGAGTTTCAAAGAAAAACGGCATTGAAGACAAATTCAAATCAACTTAAATCATTGGTGACCACTCTTTCAAGTGTAAAAAACAATGCTTAAAAAACACAAAATGCATTCATGCTGCTTGTGCGGCGTAATCCTGTCAGCAGCCCTGCTGCTGCTATCTCTCCCTCTGCCTGGCCACACCCCTTCCACTGCAACTGTTCTCAGCTGAGTCTCATTACCCAGCCTGTATATAAGCAGCTCTGTTTCGCTACTCATTTGCCAGATTGTCATTGCAGCATGTACTACTCTACAGCCTTAGCCTTCGGCCTAACTTCCTGGAATCAACTCTGCCTGCCTCTGACAACGTCCTCTCATTCCTGCCCTGGTAAACCTGAAAGCATTCTGCCTCTGACTGCGCGTTCTGCCTGAGTTTCCTAGTTCCTGTCTGCCATCTCCTGTGCCCCTGTCCAACCCATCTGGCTTACTGCTTCCCTGCCTGTTTGAGTGGATACTGTCCAGTTGGCCCAGCCTTAAGCCAGCCTGCCCTAGTGGCTCAGTGGTAACCCTTCCACCTGCAATGTGGGAGACCTGGATTCAAATCCTCCCATCAGTGCCTGCTACTTCAAGGTGCTGGAAGAGCTCCATTCAAGATCCACAGGTTCTGTGTTCTGTTACCCTGCTCTGCATTTTGTTTGCTCCTGTCCAAAGCTCATTAAACACTAGTAAATCTACTCTTGTCTTGATTGTGTTGCATTTGGGTCCTGCCGCTCCCTGTGTCAGTCCAATCTGGCCAGTCTTAGACCCAGCACGCAATCCTACTCCCCTGAGCCGACTTGAGAAGATAGAAGCCATCCTCCAGTGTCATGAGGCCATCATGTCAGCAGCCGCATCCAACACCAGGGAATCCTTCATGGCATTAGCCGCCCAACTGCAGCAGCTGACATCTATGGTGGCTCAGCCCGCTGCCCCTACTGCACCTGTACCAGCTCCTGACCTTGTGCAACCCATGGGTGCCCCAGAACCTTGAGTTGGAACCCCCTGAGCACTATGACGGGGATCCAGAGACCTGTGGCCCCTTCCTGACAAACTGCTCACTGCTGTTCTCTTTTCAGCCCCGTACCTTTGCTTCCAAGCAGGCGACAGTAGTCTTCACCATCAACCATCTGAAGGGCTGGGCGTGTTTATGGGGCACTGCTAAGTGGGAGAGACAGTCCCCAGCCTGCGTCTCCTTCCAGTCCTTTGCAGAGGAGCTACATAAGGTCTTTGGTCTGGGGGTCTCCGGCTCCGAAGTCACCAAGGAACTATTAACACTGAAACAAGGGAGCAGGATGGTCACTGACCAATCAATCGATTTCTGCACCAGAACCAGTTGAAGCCGTTGGAACCCTGCAGCCCCGGTGGACGCCTTCCTCCACGGCCTGGCTGACTACCTCAAGGAACCCATACAGCTGGACCACATCCCTCTCACCGCAGAAGAAATGGGTGTGACATCATCGCCTGAACCTGTGTCTGTACTGTGCGAAGGAGGGTCACTTTGTCTCCCTGTCCGGTAAAAGCCAAGGCTTCCCCATAGCCAGGGAGGTACGGGTGACCTTAACAACTCCACTCCCTACAACTACAGACCGCATCTCGAAGCCTGGCTCCTCCTCCCTGTTGGTCCTTATCTTAGCTGCCCTGGTGGACTCTGGTGCCGATGCCAACCTCATGAGTGAGGAGTTGGTCCAGCAGTTGGGGCTCGGGCGGTTTCCTGTGTCATCCGATCCTACCACTGACTGGGTACCATTACCCACCAGACCACCCCAGTTCCCATGCTCCTGTCTGGCAATCATCATGAGACCATCCAGTTCCACATCCTGGACTGCCACTAATCCTGGGATATCCTTTGCTTCGTCGACATAACCCCCACATTGACTGGGAGTCCGGTTCTGTCCGTGAGTGGAGAACATCCTGCCACCTCACCTTCCTGAATTGGGTGGTTTGGGCCAGAAAATGCCCTTAATGGTACTCCACCTTTCGAGCCACAGAAGGAATAACTGCACCGGGAAATCCTGACAGAATTTTGTATGCTTTGAGCAATGATCCAAGCTCTCGCTTCATACTACAATGGGTTAGCACATTTTTCAGCCAAGTTGTAGACGAGGTCCGACGGCCCACTATCCACTATGTCATTTTGCGAGTTCCAACTCCTGTAAGCATTATCCACTTGTACATGGCGGCAGGGTGAAGAAGTGGCCTTGCTATGAACTTCAGCACATTGTAAACAACAGAAGATGGTGGGATGCATGGATCTTCCTTCCTGAAACCAAATTTCTAAAATTTTAATTAATGGGTGTGGTACAGAAGGCCGTAGATAATCCTGTCAATATTTTAGTGTCAGCTCTAGACGTAGATTCAGAATTTTAGTTTCACATTGCAAATTGATATTCTCACCCTATTATGCTAACTTTTGTTTTGCTTTAACCCTTGTATTGGGTTCACTTCTACAACCCTCATATACTGTACTGTTCGTGTCAATCTGACCAGGGACATTCTTTGGGATTTTAAAAGCAATACAGAAATGAAAGATTTCATAAAAATACTTAACATGTATTGTCTTTATCTTGATTCCAAAAAATAGATAACATATATATATAATGAATATTTGCTAATCTCCGATTTATCATATTTAACAATGGACGTATCAGGCGTTTTTTTTGTGATAGTGGAATTTTTTTTTTTAGATATCAACACTAGAATAACTGAAGGTGGCATAAATAATGCTTATCTATGATGAAATGAAACATTGTTTCAATGAATTATTATTTGAACTGATTCTCTGTATGTGCAGTGTCACCAGTGCCTTGCCTAGCTCCTCTAGAAAAAGTCATCGCCTTTGGAGCTTCCTCTGGTTCTAGTCCGGGTTGACTGCCATCCAGATTAAACGCATTATAGGCTGACACATTTAGAATGCTGTAAAAGATCATGAGTGGCCATCAAAGTTCCTCTTTGACAGCTGTACCAGGCCAACAGTTGTCTACCCCTCCTTTTGTGGCGTTATGGTCGGGTGTGGCCTCTAGCTTACGGTCCTCCTGGTCACTGATCCTTCCATCCCTATGTAGAATGCTCATGAGCACCACATTTTTGTCCTTTTTGGATATGTAGGATATCAGGGCAGTGTTGACCATAAACAGAAAGTTGGAGCAATGGACTGGCCTGTTCTTTACTGTTAGAAGCTGAGGAGGGAGCTCTGGGTTGTTTTTTACTAATCGTTCCAATCATTGACAGCATTCCTTTGAGAATTTGCTGTCCCAGGTTGTAGGAGGTGCCTGCATCTCTGTGTGTATCTGGGTCAATCTGACCCGAACATCCTTATGAAGGATATAAATGCGAGGGGGCATTGTAGCATTTATACTGATTTTTTTTTTTTTCTTTTATATGTTCTTCAAATGTAATGCGGTCATTGTACCGATCTGTTGTGGTGAAGAAGGAGCTGAGTCGAAAGGCAAAGCTCTCGATTTACCAGTCAATCTACGTTCCTACCCTCACCTATGGCCATGAACTCTGGGTCATGACCGAAAGAACGAGATCTCGGGTACAAGCGGCTGAAATGGGTTTCCTCCGCAGGGTGGCGGGCCGCTCCCTTAGAGATAGAGTGAGGAGCTCTGTCACCCGGGAGGAGCTCAGAGTAGAGCCGCTGCTCCTCCACGTCGAGAATGGCCAACTGGGGTGGCTCGGGCATCTCTATCAGATACCCCCAGGACGCCTTCCTGCGAAGGTGTTCCGGGCATGCCCCACCGGGAGGAGGCGTCGGGGGAGACCCAGGACACACTGGAAGGACTATGTCTCTCGGCTGGCCTGGGAACGCCTCGATATACCCCAAGAAGAACTGGAGGAAGAGTCCAGGGAGAGGGAAGTCTGGGCATCCTTGCTTAGACTGCTGCCCCCGCGACCCGGTCCCGGGTAAGCGGTAGAAGATGGATGGATGGATGGATGTTCTTCAAAGAAAATGAGCCAAAGACAAAAAAATTAGCTTAATAAAATTTATTCTTGGGTCAGTTTAACCCGAACAGAACACAGGGGTTAAGTGAGTCATGTTACAGATTAATTTTTAAAGGATTACTGTGGCGAGGCAGGATCACCACTGGATCACCGGCTGAGGATGAGCATTACATGTAACGCACTCAAAGTTAATTTCACATTTCACCACTTAGTGGCAGTATATACCAAAAGAACACATTATTTGTCAATACTGCTGAATTTGCGGTCACTGCGGCAGACTACAGAAGGTGCCTTTTTCATATGGTCAGTTGAGCTTTCGTAAATGACTAAAGTGAAAAGTGAGAGACTTTTGAAAACCAAAAGTACGTTAAGAAATTAGATAAATCTTCAACTTCAGCCAGAAACACAGCAACTATTAACATTATAACTGTTCGATCAGCGTGATAACAAACGACGCTGAACATGATTTATATTGCCATTGCCCTGAATGAAATGTGCTAATAGCAGCCGGTCTTATATCATAAGAGTTATCTGAAGCAAATTAACCGAACTGTTGTCCCCCTTGGTAAAAAAAGGAAGGCAAAATAAGAAGAAAGATGCCAAATCGTTTCTCAAGCCTAATGGTTTATCGCATTACGAGCCTTAATTCAACTGCAGTTCATCGTGTGCTTCGAGCAACTTGTTGTTATAATTGGTAGCCGACTTATATGTGCTGCTGTAAAAATTCAGTCAAAAAATTACAAATCTAAATCTAGTGAAAATAATCTACTTGTGGAAAATGTGCTTTCTTGGTTACTGAACTGGGTTTGCCGCGTGAGTGCAGAGTTGAGCAGCCTCCCTGCCCTTAGTGTAATGATTCAACAAATATGTGAATTTTTCATAAGTATATAAATCATTGCAGACACTAAGATATGCATGCTGCGTGTAACTGATAAAGGGAAGTATATGGCAATTATTTCCACAAAATAAGAAATTGATGAATGATAAATTGGACCAAATAATTGCCTCTATTAAAATAAAATTCAATCCTTGGTTTATCGGAGATTTCTCTCTATGGTAGAACGATATTAAGCAAGGCAGATGGCCTATCAAGAGCCATTTATCTTTCCTACCCTTGAATTCACGTAGCATAAATCTTCTTGTTTAGATTGGCTAATTTTTATTTTTATTTGGGAACATAAGCCACAGAAGGTTAAAAAAAGTTTTTGTCCATGTTTCTGTCTCAGGGATGTCTTAACTTTTTTTGTTTTTTTCTTCATTCAACCAAATAATCAAAATGAATGCAGCAAAACATGTCTATGTGATCCAATAATATGTGAAATACTATCCCAAACTTTCTTTCTTTTTTAAAAAATGAAATCAGGGAGTCTGAATTCGCAGCTGTTCTCCACACGTTTTAATGTAATAATGTTGATATTACAAACAGGGATAAATATTTTATTTGTTCATTCATTCATTCATTCATTGGAAAGTGGTTCAGCAACAACATTTTGCTTGTAAAACAGGTATTAACTGTGAAGGGACTCTATGTTCATATGAAGATTTAAGGGGAAAAAAATAGTGTCCATGTCTCCCAAAATGGGCATAATACTGTGATGTCAACTGGGATCAAATGATTATCACACTGCATGGCAAAGACATAGGCTACAGTATATTACATTGTTACTTTAGCTAAGGCAATATTGGAGGCATTTACATCTTGAACCCAAAAAAAAAAAAAAAACCTCATTCATTTGAAACGCATTTATTCCAAGACCAATAATTCCTATTAGATATGAATAAGCAGACCAAGCTCTTGATGGAAGAAGATGGACTACAGTATTTAATCTCCCCTACAAATAAGTGTTGCCCAACACATTTAAAGACCTATCATTTAAAATCATTTAAAGGTAATACCCAATCAATTCAACTATGTAAAATTATATTCCCAATTTAAAGGACGAATGCTCCTTTTGTAATTATTAGATGAAAATGCAAGAACATGCACTTAGTCAATGTGTACGTGACAATTCTTGAGCTGATTTTCAATTAATCTGAAAATATATTTGGGTTAGGAAAATTCTCTTAAAAACATTCTTTATTAGCATTCAACTGCCCTAATTTCTTCAGCTATTACCCATTTGTAATTAATCTGCTTATTATTTTATCCAAATTTTGCATTCATATAATGCAGGTCTTGAGCAAGTTACTATTGTATTTTGCATTTAAACAAACAGATTTGTATATATTTTTTTCTAAAAACATCACATTTAAAAACCTGAAGTAAAAAAAATGAATAAAAATTAAACAACTTACAAAATCTGTCAGTTTATATAAACTCTTCAGAATTAGGCCTACTTAAGGAAACCCCTGGTGTAGGTTTATTATGTATGTTAATTTTGTTTAATATATATGTTTTCTTTTACTGTGAAATCTTTGTGTATAACCTACAATATTCCTTGAAGATCTATGTTGTGCTGAACAAACTGTTCCGTTGAAATATATTTTAAATAGAAAAGAGAGCACAATAAAATAAGGCTAGGTGAATAACTACCACTGTATTTTATTAGCATTTTATGCGCCCTCTTCGCTGATTGGATAAGTGTGAACGAACTGGAGCATCTTCTCGCGAGATTCATGAGATTAAAGTCTTCATAGCCGGCTGTGTCGCCGAAGTCTCGTCTTGACGTTCGTCATCACTACAGTGTAACGATAGCCCCGCGAGCAAAATCAAAATTCTTGAGGTGCCGCACACATAGCCACTAAAGCCTTGCGAAAACTGCGAGAACGTTGGACCATAAAGAATCAGGTAAAAGACAACGTTTTGTTTGTTGACATAAGTCTGATTTTGGTCAGTGACCTAGAGTTCCCTCTATCTGAAAACATATTTCAATGAATGTTAGTTTTAGTTTCCCAAGTTTCCAGTGGGAAGACGCGAGTTGGTGGGTGTACCTTGTTTAGTTCATCAACAAAATGACATGGCATGGAATGAAGATTTATTCATTTATTTCAGATGGATGCTGATAAGACTTGGGTAGGTTTCTGGAAAGCGTTACTCTCAGAGGACGAGGATCGCGATGGCTCTGTCACTTCGCGCTATGAGATTTACTTATTTAGTTGTAAACAACTCTGTCCGTGGAGATCTGTCACCTGTAGGTTTTCGCACCTATCATGTCAAAGCTCTAGGATCTCAAAAGCCAAAGATCTCTACTGACCTGCTCCCTAGTTGAAGGATCTGCCAAATAAAGGTTTACATAAAAACCTCCAGGACGGTCTTTAGGAGCAGGGCTGGTCTCCGTTACCCCTGACCTGGGCAAATTGTAGGTTGTTGACGGCTGAACTGCCTTTCCTGTCCTTTTAAACCGACAGAAACATGCTACCAAGTCAGTAAAACATTTATTTGAAAGACACAGAAGAGTTTAATCTGTCTTCCAGTCAAACCTAACACTGGGGCTGTTATACTTTTCTCACCGTATGTAGCCTACGTGCCAAATGAGATGTGAACAAACAGAATACATCTTACTGTACCGATGTTTCTCTCAGCCTTCATGTACAATGACATTTAGGGACTCTCAAGAGCTGTCCGGGAAATCGTCATTTTAAAGCACCAATGCAGAATGAATAGATTTTGATTACATACTCCATTGCTGCCCGTCGGTTTGTTAAATGCAGTTTTAGGCTAGTAATATTGCAGCATTGCTAGGGATATCTCCCCGTGAATGATAATAAAATCTGTGTATGAGCTCGTCATTGGCTTGACTTGCAGTATCTGTGGAATCGCCTCGCAGCCAGTCTCCTCATATGCCCTTTGCGTGACGCACTGGACGCGCCTGTGTTTCTGAATGCTGGGCGCCGGTCATCGCGTGCAGTTATAAAATTGTCGTGCTTAAAATCGCAAAAGATGCACACGTTATACTTGCATATATTTGATGACCCTTGGAGGTGACACAAAGTAGTTCTCGTTGATTTTTTTTTTTTGATTGAGAATTAGACGATTAACTGGCTACGAATTCTATCACCTCTTATGTAGAGTGGCTATTCAAACCGTCTTATGTGTAAATGGTTGGCGATCACTGCTGGATATCATTCTATGGTGTATTTACGGAGCGAAGGCGTTTCTCAGGTCAAGGCAAATTAAAGCGCTACAGATTCCCATTTACTTTTCGAGATACTGTCGCATGGAAGTCTGACTTTGGTTCTGGTGGGCCATTTTCCAGCAGGCTTTTGTTGTGTGCCCGCATAATGGACACATTTAAGTCTCTTATACTGGCGAAAGCAGTGGTATCTCTCAAACTCAATTTTGGGTACCTATACGCTCGCTTTTGTAGCAAACTCAATCCCATACCTAGATTTTTATCAAGGTGTTAATTTTTTTCGTCATTTGTTCCCTAACAAAAAAGAAGTATACTTCAAGTTCATTTTAAAAGTAACACCGTGGCTATTCTTACGTGACCGTAATCCATCGCAGACAGGCTATTCTGACCCGACTCCTCTTCGGGCATGCGCAGATTGAAATTGTATGACTTCAACCTGCAGTTTTGTCAATCAGGTCAATTTGGCGGCCGAGCTTGTTCAAGGGGCCGAAGGATTAAACCCGTAACCATGGCACCGGTAAATTGAAATCTCGTCCCCGCGGCTCCTTTACTGAGCAACAAAAGAAACGCAAGTTTGCTAGTTAATTAATGTGCTCTTATGATTACTCAGTCAAAGTGACCGCAAAACAAAGAAATGTTTGAAACGAGTGTAAATGTGCAGGCGCTTGTAATAAATTAGATTTTCTATAATTACGCGCATACTTATTTTCTGCGGTCTGTCTTTAATTAACTTGCGTTTCTGTTGTTGCTCAGCATACTTGCTTCACCAAGGTTGGGCAATCTCGCGGTAGCATCTGGAACTAGGCCGTTAGTCAGGTAGGAGAACTCCCGAAAAATAGTCACACATATCCACATTACGTGAGCCTCAGTCACGCAAGCCATCAACATGTCTAGGTATTCTTACGGGAGAACAAGAAAGGTAAGAAAATGACCGAAATTTCAATCTGCGCATGCCTGACAGAAAATCACGTAAGAATATCCTGCCTGCAGTGAATTACGGTCACGTAAGAATAGCCACAGTCTAAAGGTAAACTTCAATTATATGAAATATGGTTGAATACTTGTAAGTGTACTACTTCAATACTTCTTGGGACTAATTTGGCCCACTTTGAGTTTATAAAAGTACATTTTTAAGTATAGGTGTAAGAGCAGTAAACTTTAAATATACGACTAGCGTACGTAATGCAACATTTTTTCTTCATGAAAGTGTACTGTGAAGTATACTGCAAGTAAATTTGGATATAAAGAATACTTTGTGAACAATTATAATATGACTAATGATACATTCTGCCCTGTATTTTTGACCATATCATGTCCATTGTTCTTTTCTGAACACACATAGGAATTAATTGACACAATATTCAATTAAATACTCAGATGAAAAGAAGCCACCCCATGCAGGATTCAATCCCAAAACCTTCTAGCTAGAAGACTGCAGCTTTAGCCAGTACACCATGGCAAATTTTAGGAAATTTATTTGGTTGTTTAGTACCAGTCCACTTTCAGTTTATGATAGTATAATTTATACTTCAGAATAGAAAAGAAAATAGCACACTATTTTCAGGTAATGTGTATCAATTACACATGATGTGAATTGAAATCTCCCAAACACCAAGAAAGTTACTTTTTTTCTGAAACACTAACCTGCAACTTTCGACATATGTCCTTCTGTCACGTAAAGACGCGGGTCACCTTCGCGGAGCAGCAGGAAAAATTAGAGCGCCGTTTGTGTTTTATTATCAGAACTATTTAACAATGAATGTAACAACATGGACGTGTAACAGCTAGACCCGTTCTTCTCTACTTTCAAGAACTAAGAATTTTGAATAAAACTTGTGGTACACTCACTCTACCACTCTTACACTTAAAGTATACTTAAAGTATACCTAAAAGTCAGCCAAATTAGGCCTAAGAAGTATTGAAGTAGTATACTTATCAGTTTACTACCAGTATACTTGAAATTTACTTGAAGTTTGAACTTTTAAAATGAACTTGAGGTATACTTCTTTTTTGTAAGGGTTGCTACTCGTGTTAAGAGGGATTATTACCAGCCATGACAGCGGAGCTGATTTTGTTCTCAGTTGATCTGCGTGTAATCCGGCCAAACCACAGCAAAATTACACAGTAATCAACTGCCTGGCAAGCTGTATTGAGCAGTTTTGCTAGTGTTAATATTTCTGTCTGTCCGTTAGCGGACAATAATTGCATGCACGGTAGCATCGCAACATTTTAAGGCGAAGCCTTCTAGCTTCACTAGTGAATAGTTGTCATATAGAAGGATGGCAGAGTTCGAAGATGGCCGTGTTCTGAGCTATACTGTAAGCAATGCCCGCGTCGCTATTGAGGCTGGTGTGATCCCATATGGTCTCTAGTTAAGCCTCTTGAACCATGGTATGATAAATGACTTTACATCACATGAAGAATAAAAGACTTAGGTTAATTTAGTGTTTATGTTACCACATCCTAAGTAGCTACGGTATGCCTTAAAGATGACAGTTTTTTTTTTTTTTTTTTATCTGAAGGAATTTAGTCAATCATTAACTTGCTGATTTGGTTTCTGAATAAAGATGTTTCGGTTCAAACTGTTCCCTTTGAACCTAACTTAGAATTATGAAAAAGTAGGTTTGATTAATTTTATTTTGCCTTGTCCTAGTTCTCTATGATTAGACCGATTGGTAATTTTGATGACCAAGTGTCTACAGTTTCACCAGTTGCAGGCGAATCAATTCTTTAATTTAATCTGTCACATTTTTTTCAGTGCTGCTGTAGCACAGCAAAGAGGTCTTGGGCTCGAATCAAGCCTGGGCCTTCTGTGTGGAGTTTGCTTGTTTTCCCCGTTTTTGTGTCGGTTTTTTTGCAGCGACTCCAGTTTCCTCCCGCAGATTAAAGACGTGAATGTCAGGTTAATTGGAGACGCTAAAATTGTCCATAGGCATGAATGTGCGTGAGTGAGTGGTGTATTCATGGTTTGCGGCCCTGCAGTGAATTGGTAAACTGTCAAGGGTGTGGCCGTGCTTTTCATTAATAGCTGGCTGAGATAGCTACTGCTCCCTTGCAACGCTTTGTGAGAGAAAAGTTGTTTATATAATGGATGCATGGACATTTTTTTCCTCTTTTCTGCAATAAAAAGCAGTCCTAACATTGCAAAATACACTGAACAAAATATAAACGCCCCATGTCAAATATTGATGCCACACGGAGCTCTAAGTGAGCATATGCTGAGATTTACTTGTACAATAGGGATATTTCTCTTGAATTATGTACCATTTTTTAATCCATCTCTCTGTTAGTGAGCATTTGCTCAGTGATGTAGTGATTTTACTCAGTACATGGGTATGGCATTTCCAGACGGTGATCAGACAGAATGAGCAGTACCCAGACACTCCTTGTACTGGGTACAATAAAAGGCCACCCCAAAATTTCAAATTTTGTCAAAAGTCATCATGCTTCAGATGTCTCAGGTCATGCGGGAACGTGCCATTGGCATACTGGATGCAGAGATGTCCACCAGAGCGGTCTGCATGCAGTTCCTTGAAGCACAGCGCATTCCAGTTCTGGACTGGCCCGTGTATTCTCCGGACATGTCGCCCAAAGACCATCTTTGGGATGTTCTGGATCGACGTGTCCGCGACCATGTTCCAGTACCGGATAATGTGCGCCAGCTCCGTGTGGCCCTCCGGGAAGAATGGAATAACATTCCACAGGTCACGATAGACAACCTGATCAACTCCCTGCGAAGGAGATGTGTTGCTCTGAGAGACGCAAATGGTGGACACACAAGATACTGAACATTCAATTTCTTCAACCTGACCCCCATCGTGTTCGAAGGATTGTCACTCCTTTGCAGATTCCAAAATCAAGATGTAATGGACGGTGATCTGAAGATTAGTCTTTCACAAAAATGAATTTTAAGTCGCTTCATACAGTATATTGCATAACCCTAATGTTAATGAAAACTCTAAATTTGACACGGGGCCTTTATATTTTTGTTCAGTGTTCAATTATGGAACTTATTTCTCCATGGCATGCGTAGCCATTTCTGCTAGTTTAATTGTGCATAATGCAACTTCAAATGGCGAATAATCCCAATGCAAATGAATTTAGCAAAATCAAAAAACTGCAAACTTGTTTATTCTGGGATTAGAACTGTAATTATTTCAAAAACCAACACACACAGTCACCTTTCAGGACTGAGTTTTAGAGCCAACGGTCTCAAGAGTCCACACACCATTTTGGCACGGAATACCTGCTAATTGAAATGAGACCTCAAAAACCTGTGGACATTGTGGCCTCCCAGGACCAAATTTGATCCATCCCTGTGCTCACAAAGACAGTTTTCAGTGTTGATGCAAAATAAACCAGGACAGAAATCCAGCCTGAAAGCAAGTGGTTGAAAAAAAAATACTTGGGGGATGAAAAACATTCAAACTGAGGTGAGAAACCACAAGATGGGAAGAGGTTTGTTTTTATTCTTCATCTAATTAGGGGAGCTTCATTAAGAAGATGTTTTTTTGGCAGCAACCTGAGGGAAGTTTGGAGTTATTCCTCCACTAATCAGCTCAGTATTACAGTATAGCCTAAGTAAATGGCAACAGGAAGACGGTGAGAGACCGATTGTAGCTAATAATGAAATGGTTTTGGTAGGTTATATAGCTTGTCAAATTAGCTTGTAACGCGGCCTGGAGCCATTGAGGGCTTGTTAGCGTGTAAATTGGTTGATAATTTAAGGAATTCAGTTGGGTCCTTCAGGGAGAACAATCATTATCTTTGACTTTTAGGTAAAATAAACACAGGATAAATGGGGTGAATGAACACCGTGGCAGATGGCCTCAGTAATATACCTCCCCTTGAGGCTTGTGACTGGCAGATTGTTTAGTGTCTGGGCTCATGAATGTGCTTGTATGTACATGCCTATGTGTCTGCATGTTTGTGCCCGTGTGTGTTTCGATCACTTTTGAGCATGACCCAGTTTAGCCCCACTCAGATGGGCTTGTCTCTATAGGTGCTTGGTTACTAAGCCTGTGAGCAGGGTCCCGGAACTGCCAGAGCTCTTGAATTGAGTGGCTTTTATTGCACTGTCAGGATCAGCTGACCTCCTCAAAATGAGTTTCAAAGAGAGAAAGAAACAGAACAGTGTGAGTGAGAGAAAATAGACCCAATTTGCTCCTAGTCTTCAGTTCAGCACATTGTCTCCAGTCATGTTCAGAAGGGTGCTCTGTTTGCGGTCCACTGTGGATTGGCATGCGCTCAGGTTTGGATTTGAGCCTTTTGTTACTCTGGCTTAGCATAACAAGCCTGCTTCAGTGGTCTCATTTAATATAATTCACTCAGGCTTTTCATTTCCTTGATGCTCCTGTTTCCTGTGAGGTTTGCGGTTACTTTGTTGGCAGTATTTGATGGTATCTTTGATGGTATTGAATGACTTGATTCGGGGGTTGGGGAAATCACTTGGTCTTTCACGGATTCGTATGATATTTGGAGTCATCCTAAAGAGGTTGAATGAGGTCATTGTGCATTGATATAGTCTTCTGAATATGTTTTGATTGTTCAGTTTCTGGTGGAGATGTCTGGATGATTATTTTGGTGGTTATGGTGTGGATTGAAATAGGTCTTTAGGTCATGTATCAGACTGTATCAGAGTTAAGGCAGTTCACCAGGTGGGCTGTGGAATTGAATGTTTTTCTAGGGCCTTTTGATGGCTATAGTTTGGTTACACAGCATATTGAGATGTTGTTCTCAGTAGTACTGTATTGAATTCTTTAAGATATCAAACTATCAATCCAGAATCAAATTCTAAATTTAGACTGGAATGTGGTATGAGTCAGGCAACGTTTTTCCACGTCAATAATTCATGTCATTTATTCTAGTTTTTTTCTTCTGCACAATTGCAGAAGAATATTTATCTACATAGTAATAGTAATAACACCAGGCTAATACAATTAGACTGGTATTTTATTAGGCTATTTGATCCAAACTTTTAAGTTCCATTTACTCCAGATCATTGTAAAGTCTAACAGTCAAAATTCTTTTAAAAAGATGGATGAAATAAATTTTTAAATTCAGAACTTATTTTTATCTCGCAAATTATTGTACTTCAGTCCATATTTGTTAGAATTTTGCCTGTCAGATTTCAACCACATTTTCAGTGCATGCAGTGAAAATGCTTTTTGCTCCCCCACCACAATTGACACCTGTATTAACAAACCGGTGTAGCTGCAACAGCCATAAGATTTCATTTTATGGCTCCGTCTCCAAAGTTGGGATCGCAATTGTGATATAGTGGTCAAAAATGTTTTTCCCCAATTATCTATTTTTGTTTTCATTTTCTGAACCCTTAATGTTTCTTTTGTCATGTATAATAAAAATAAAGATAGTGTCTTGCTTCATCTAGTCTCCACTGTTGAAAAATTTAACGATGTTTTGAAGATGACTCGTGTAACAAGGAGACACTTTTGCATTCAAAACCCTTCCATAAAAACCAATTAATATTTTTTTCTATACATGTATGTGTTTCATATAATAAAATTTATTGGACAGAAAAACAAAAACAGATTGTTATTAGTGTTTATCTATTCTTTTACTTGATTTCCAATTTTCAACAACTTTCAAACATTTTTAAAAACTTAACTTTCTTGTGCCTGCAGGATGACATACAGATAAACCAATTAATTTTCTACTTAAATATCAATTACCATTAGAAGTACTACACAAACTAAGGTTTGAAGTTATCATACAATATTCCACTGATAAATTAAACCAGTTGATTTTTGCATCACTATCGTAACATGGAAATACATATTTTTAATTACAATTTTCTTTTTATTTTCAAGATCTCAGAACTTATATAAAACATCTGAACAAGTTACAAATCAACCCACTGCATCAAAATCAATTCATTTTCATTACTTAAGGTAAAATTGTTTACAATATTCCATTGATTTATTAAATCAATTGTTATTTGCATCACTATCGTAACTTGGAAACACATATATAAAACATCTGAACAAGCTACAAATCAACCCACTGCATCAAAATCAATTCATTTTCATTACTTCAGGTAAAATTATTTACAATATTCCATTGATTTATTAAATGCACCACTATTGTAACATGGAAACATCTTATTTGCAAGTTTCTTTCTACATTTAAAATCTTACTTGTAGAAAGCATCTTAAAGATGGAAAAGAAACATTCTCTTTAAAAATCAAAACAGAATAATATTGTTTAAACTCACCTTTTGGTGCTTCCATCCGACTAGATCTAACTCAAGTAACATCAAGACCGCGAAAGGAGGCACGTTCAACTTGACCTTCAGTACGTGGAAAATTCCACTGTACGAATCCAAATCTTTCATGTGTGTCCTTCTGCTTACAAAAACAAAACGCTACCATTTAAAAATATACCCAAACTCCTTTCATGGCTCGGAAAATAATTCAAAATCAGATACTATCGTAACGCATTCTGTAAAAAAACTATTCAATGGATACTTTCAGCTTTTGTTTTGAAACAAAACCGCGTACTATTTATGACCGAATATGTACACGGCGTAATGATTTCATGTTGCTACTTTTCTTAAGGGGGTGGCCTTGACCCTGAGCTTTTCCGTTTAGATCAAA
Organism: Gymnothorax reevesii; assembly: GCA_029721435.1. Lineage (NCBI taxonomy): Eukaryota > Metazoa > Chordata > Actinopteri > Anguilliformes > Muraenidae > Gymnothorax > Gymnothorax reevesii. The sequence goes on along the minus strand of CM056585.1, from coordinate 71,070,181 downwards.
TGCTCGATCGTATGCGTTCTGTATATTCGGAAACAGTTGTTACGAGAGTTATGTAATATTTTGCATGGCGTTTTATTAGGGCTATACTTATTTTATGACCACAACAATCAAAAGGTGTGTAAAGGTACATCTCAAAATACAATTGATGTTAACCATAGAATTTTAAGCAGACCACAACGTTTCTTAAGCAATGCTATGTCGGTGCCTATCTATCATGTCACAAATCGAGCCGCCATTTTTTCCACAAATTTGCAGCGTTTTTCCAAAGTTAAAAAAAAATATTCACATTAGAAATCCAGTTTTGTCCAAGTTATCTCTTTCACTATTTTGTTACAAATTGAAATCATTTTCACCATTTAAAAATGTATAGTTTATTTATTGTTAGCATATATAGTGGGCTCCCCTCAATGGCACCCAACTTTGGAGACGGACCCTTATACTACTACAGTAGCAAAAATCACTTTCAGCTCTAATAGCATTGGGAGCTGACTCAACCAGACTCAAGTTTTTGATCAAGATATTTGTGGTCAGAACGCGGCTACGCGTTTGATGCACCTTAAACAGGGCAAAGAAAGTGTGGCTGAGTTCTCTATTGCATTTCACTCTCTGACTACAGAGAGAGGCTGGCCGGAGGCTCCTCTTATGACTGTGTTCAGTCATGCTCTTACTGAGGAGATAAAGTATGCGTTGGCTACATTGGAACCCTGTTCGATTTCAGACTCTTTGGTTCATACAGTCGTGCGAATTGACAACCACGTACGCGAACGCAACAGGGAGAAGCTAAGCAGATTGCTGCTAGCTGACAATGGGGCTAAAGTTGCTCGTGGCAAGTGTGCGGCTCCTTTAACACCCACTGAAAATTCTCTTCCGGTTGAGCCCATGCAAGTTGATAGTTCGTTTGACAATCGGACTAATAAATCTACTCGCAGGAGAATAATCTGCTTTAATTGTAATAAGCCGGGTCGTACCCGTCCATGTTGTCCTAAGCGTCAGGAAAAACTGAAAACCCCTCTAGCTATGTGGGGGGCGAAAGAGGGGCAGACCCAATTTCCCTTCTGAACACTAATCCCTTTAGAACTGACTGTGGGGTGCAAGAGATTTACCACTGAAGCGTTCGTAGATTCGGCCGCAGTAAATTGTTTCATAGATATTGGGTGGGCTAGGAAGCACTCCGTTCCCACCATTACGCCTTCACAGTCATGCTCTGTGAGAACTTTGGACGGTCGCCCACTTGGAACGGGAGTTATAATCGAAGTTTCTGAACCGCTAAATATGTTCATTTCCTTTCGTGGCCACTCTGAGGAGGTTCGGTTTTTTATTATCTGTTCCCCTGCTTTTCCTATTGTTTTAGGGCATTCTTGGTTACGGGAACACAGATCTTGCATCAGCTGGGGGGAACAGGGCAATCCTATCGTCTGCTGGGGCACCAATTGAAGCTCTCATTGTAGAGATAATGAAACCTGTTTTCCCAGACATCAAGCAAGGCTGATGCCTGGAGCAAGTGTGAGGAGGCTATCTCACTGTACCCTCCTAGACTAGAGAAGGAGGCAGAGGAAGGGTTGGAATGGGATCCTCAATTTGATTGGTGACAGCTAGAGGATGATTACCTTATAGAGGATTTTAGTGATTCTGAATCAGTCACAGAGCCATTAGACTCGGAGCAGGGTGAGGAATTTGGGGCAACCCTGAACTTTAGCTTGCCCTCTAATGTTCCTAATGACTATGCTGATTTCGCCAAAGTGTTTAGTAAGCAACGTGCATCAACGTTACCTCCCCATCGTCCGTATGACTGCAAGATCAATCTTTACCCTGGTACAACTCCTCCTAGGGGTTCGCTAAACTCACTGTCAGGACCTGAGCGTAAGGCCATGTGAGAATATATTCAGGAAGCTCTTGCTAACGGTTTTATTCCACCATCCACGCCTCCTGCTGGAGCGGGATTTTTTTTGTGGGGAAGAAGGATGGCGGTCTGAGACCCTGTATTGATTATAGGGGTTTGAATAAGATCACCATTAAAAACTGGTCCTTACTTCTGTTAATGAATTCCATGTTTTATTGTCTGCAGGAGGCGTCATTTTTTATGAAGTTAGATCTTCGTAATGCGTATAACTTAGTTCGCATTCGGGAGGGGGACAAATGGAAGACAGCATTTAACACTCATGACGGGTACTATGAATATTTGATCTTACCGTTCGGCTTGGCTAACGCCTCCTCGGTGTTTCAGGTACTCGTTAATAACATCCTCCGAGAGATGTTGGAGAAATTCATCTTCGTTTATCTTGACAACATTCTGATTTTTTCTTCAACACTCTTGGAGCATAAACAACATGTCAGACGTGTGCTTCAGGCCCTCATAAATGCCACGCTATTTGTGAAAGCAGAGAAATGTGTTTTTCACACCCAAACCTTCTCATTCTTGGGCTTTATTGTTTCTAAGGGGTCGGTTCGGATGGACCCGGACAAGGTGGCTGTGGTCAGGAATTGGCCTGCACCTCAGAGCGTTAAGGAGGTTCAACGCTTCCCGGACTTCGCTCCTTTTTATAGGAGGTTTATCCACAATTTTATCGTGATTGCTGCCCCCATTATTGCTCTTACCAAGAAGAATACCTTCTCTGCGGTTTTTTGTCTCCAGCAGCTGATGCTGCCTTTCAGGAATTAAAGAAATGTTTTTGCTCAGAGCCCATTCTGGTTTTGCCCGATCCCTCGCTCCCATTTGTGGTGGAGGTGGATACTTCGGAGGTGGGTGTGGGTGCTATTTTGTCCCAGCGCTCTCATTGGGATAATAAGTTACGCCCTTGTGCATACTTCTCCCGGTCTTTGTCCGTCGTGGCACGCAATTACAGCATTGGTGACCGGGAGTTATTAGTGGTCAAGCTGGCGCTTGAAGACTGGCGCCACTGGTTAGAGGGAGCTGAACACCCTTTTGTGGTATGGACCGACCATAAGAACCTCCAATATATTCAGCAAACCAAGCGTCGTAATTCCCGGCAGGCCTGGTAGTCATTATTCTTTAACCACTTTGATTTTACACTGACCTATCGCCCGCTCTGATCACGATCCTACCCTGGAGCCAGTTATTCCGACTGCTCAGATTGTGGCACCTGTTCAATGGGAGGTTGAGGCGGTGGTTCAGAAGGCTTTGAAGACTGATCCCGGTCCTGGGGGGAGTCTCCTGGCTGTTTGTTTGTCCCGCCTAGAGTTAGGCCATAGGTCCTCCAGTGGGGACACTCTTCCCACTTGGCAGGGCACCCGGGGGCCCATTGGACCAAGCAGTTCCTGACCCACCGTTTTTGGTGGCCGGGTATGTTGAGGGACATTCGGGAATTTGTTGCTGCCTGTGGCATCTGCTCCAGGAGCAAGACTTCCCGTCTCCCTCCCTCTGGTTTGTTGCGACCTTTGCCTGTTCCCAGGCGCCCTTGGACGCATATTTCGTTGAATTTTGTAATGGCGCTGCCTGTATCTGATGGCAACACAGTCATCCGGGTAGTAGCATGGACGTCCGCAGGATGTAGTCTCTGACCAAGGCCCTCAGTTTACGGCCAGATTCCGGCGGGCATTTTGTAAGCAGTTGGGGCCCACTGTTAGTCTCTCGGGCAGACTGAACGCATTAATCAGTCTTTAGAAAACACCAATAACTCACTGAGTATTCCCATAACTCACTGAGTAATTCCTCCATGAGTCTTTCCCCGTTTGAGGCTCAGGTGGGTTGCCAACCCCCACTGTTTCCTGAGACTGAGGATGATTCTGAGGTTCCATCGATCAACCATTTCATTCGTCGTTGTCGGTCGGTTTGGACTAAGGTTGCGCTCAGGGCTTAAACGAAAATCCGCTGCTGATAGAAGGCGTCGTTTGGCCCCATCTTATCGGGTCGGTCAGAGAGTTTAGCTGTCTACTCGGGACCTCTGGGCAAGGAACAATCCGGTTACCGTCCAGTTAAAGCTCCCTTGATCTTTATGCATCCACCCATGTCTCTCGAATTAAGCCAGTAAGCACTAGCGTCCTGGCACCAGCCGACACACCCTTGCCACCACCAAAAATGGTTGAGGGGGGGCCGGTTTACACCGTGCGCCGCATTCTTGCCAAGAGTTTTGTTAGTCGTGGGGTCCAGTTCCTCGTGGACTGGGAGGGATATGGTCCCAAGGAGCACGGCTGGGTCCCTTTAAGGGATATTCTCGATGCCTCGCTAATTTCTGAGTTCCGTGCACGGGGTTCCTTGGGGACTTCTGAAGCTGTCCATTAGAGGGGGGGGGTCCTGTCATGGTTTGGAGGTGTTGAGAGCTTTCTTTGTTGCTCTCGTCCAGGACGATATCGTTTTGCTCCCAATCAGATTCCTGGGCCAGCTGGCATTAATTGGGGGCGTTGCCAGGATTCTATTTAAGCTCTAGCTCCGCCTCACTTCCGTTGCTAGAGTGTCAGTGTCATGTTTACACTTTAGCCGGTAAGGTCTCTAGTAAGAGAGTTGAAAAGGGTTTATTTCCATATTTGAGGACAAGTTCTAGTCAGCAAGGGAATCTTTCTATTCTTTTCCCTTTCTTTTCATCTTTTCGAGCTTGCTTTGCTTCCTCTCCTCGGACGACATATAGGTCAGTTGGAAGCGCGAGCCTCGCTTTTTTATTTTATTTGTGTCTCTCTCAACTGCTGTTTCCCCTTTTGTTCTGGCCGCTGCGTTTGGCATGTCTAACTCACCAGCTGTCACAAAATGGGCCCAGGAAGACATCTATTCCAGGGAAGGCTTTGTGTATTTCAGCAGGACAAAATACTGCAGCTCTTACAACAGCATGGCTTTGTAGTAGAAGAGTCCATGTGCTGAACTGGCCCGCCTGCAGTCCTGATATTTCACCAATTGAGAACATTTGGCGCATAATTAAACAAAAAGTGTGTCAAAGGAGACTCAAAACTCTCCAGCAGCTGGAAGCCTGTATTAAACAAGAGTGGCATCAAATTCCAATGGCTGAACTCAAGAAACTTGTCTCCTCAATGCCCAGATGCCTTCACTCTGTTAAAAAGAAGAGGGGATGCTACACCATGGTAAACAGGCCCCTGTCCCAACTTTTCTGAGACCCGTAGCAGCCATCAAATTTGAAATCAGCTCATTTTGAGGATAAAATTGTAAAATTTCTCAGTTACAACTAAGGGTGTCAACGTTTACAATTTTTTCTACACACGTTCAAGGGCTACTAACCGACGTGAACCCAGTTACACGTTTGGAGATTTATGAGCTTTCTCTATCGCAGTTGCGCTGTATAACCACAGAAAGTAAAATGAGTTGAATATTATATCCTCTATCATTTTGACAGATAAGAAAACGTACAAGTGAAAGTTGAAAAAGGTTTAACTTTCTATTTTAATCACTGTTTTAACTATTGCTCACTTTTGTATATATATATGTATGTATATTAAACTTAAAGGAGTAGTTCAGGATTTTGGACATAGGACCTCATTTCCAAGTGAGCCAGAGTGTTTGAGACATGTGGAGACAGTTTTCCACTCATCTCATTCAGTCCTTCTATTTGCCGAGTTCGGTGGTGCTAGGCTAGCGCAAGTCAATGGTTTTAGTTAGCCTACCAATAAAAACAGTCTTACCCACTTCACAGTGCACCCGAAGCAAATCAGTTACAATGCCAGCCTATCAATGTATATGTCTGTGTTGATAGAACAATGTTTGAAATAAAACTGACCTTGCATCTCATGATTCATTGCATTTTGAGGGACTAGTTTCTCAGCAGCAGCGGAATTTCACTTTGCTCCAGTTAGAGGCGTGAGAGACGTAGCTACAGGGTTGCCAATTCCACTAATTATAAGCGACTTTGAAAACAAATCCATCCTCCTCTTCATCGGAAAGTCCTCCTAACGCGGCCATATCTGGCTTCTGCTCATTTGTCACACATTTTGTACCTCACTGTTGGAATTAAAAGCACTTTAGGAAAATTCAGATATTTTATTTGCTGGTTTCACCATATAACCCCCATTCTCCAGCAGCTCCTATGAAAAAAACTTTCATTTTTAATGTTGTGTCTTTGTCTGTTGTTTTTATCTATTTTATTGTGTTTTTATCCTTCTGTAAAGTATCCTCCAGGCCTGCAAGGCCTTGGAGAGGACCCTATTGTATTTCTCGTGTTTTTTCTTTGTTTCTTTGTTTCTTTCCTCTTACGCCTCTTTGAGCTTAAATTTGACCCCCTAAACATGCTCAAAAACTCACCAAATTTGGCACACTGTCAACATCAAACTCTTTTCACTCGCTGCAGAGGTCAAACAGAGGCTCTGTGCCAAATTTGGCCCAAATTGGACGATAGGGGGCGCTATAAACAGAGAAACACCAAGTGACATGAAAGTTGATCGGATTTGCACGAAATTTGGGGAGTATCATGCTGGGGCACTCCTGAGACCATATCTTGAAGGGGATTGCAACTGGTCAAAGTGGGCGTGGCTTATTACAAGATAAACAACAAACTTTAATTTCAGCTCAGGTATTATGCTGAGGGCTGTGAAATTTACAAGGTATATATAGAATAGCACTCAGACCAAACATACCAAAAATTGCATGGCTACTCCACGAGGTGGCGCTGTAATGGATGCAAACGCATTTTGCCTTAAAACTCCCACATTTTAAATCATATCTTCATAAACTTTACGTCCTCGTGTTTCCCGATAGAGTCGCATCTTCTGACATTGGCCACGCCCACTCTCACAGCATATTTTACTTTCTACGTCACTACACATCAAAAACCTACTTTTTCGAACTATTCCTAGTGTTTTAGCTCCATCTGCACGAAAATTTGCTTATATGATCTCCAGACTGGCCTGATCAGAAGTTATCAAAAGAATTTGGCTACGCCAAAAAATTTGGTACTTATAAATAAACTATTTTTTTCTGCTAGCTGGAAAAAACATATTGTTGCATAATTGTGTCATAGACAAAGGTATCTACATCAAACTCAAGGCACTTGTTTCCAACATCAACCAGAGGATTTGTGCCAAATTTGGCGCAAATTGGCCAATAGGGGGCTTAATAAACAGAAGCATCAATTGACATGAAAGTTGAGAGGGCAGCCTTTTTTGACCTCACATTTGAGAGCAATTCTTGGTGATGGACCTCCTGGTAACGAAATACAGCTATTTGCATTCCATGGGCTCCGCGAGACGTGGGAGCCAAGTTGCGCAGGGAGGCTTGGCCCCCTTTCATAACTGCTTGCAGTTCTAGTTATTATTATTATTATTATTATTATTACCACTTCTGTCATTGCATAATGTTGCCTATAGTAAGGAGAGTGCATTATTAAAGTGCATTTTTGTGTGTGGTTGGGGGGGCGGGGGTTTGAAGCTTCAACTGAACATCTCTGTCGAAGCATCAAATGTGGAAAAAAAAGATATTCGGCATAGCCCTAGTTGTGGTTTGGTTATCTTGTGCAATGTTTGAGGGTTGTTTGATGCTTACCATTTAGTTATTCAGCAGATTTAGAGGCCGATGTTGTTAGATGGTTATTAGATGCTTATGCTGCTGATTCTGACATCGCTTCAGTGTTTGGTGAAGGTGGTTTGCTGGCTGTGGTTGAATCTCAGACACTGTGTGATAACTGTGTCTGGGTTCTGTTGCAGGTTGAGACAGTTCTCCATGGCTGGTGTGATGCGTCGATGTCCCTTCCTCTCTCGCGTCCCCCTGCCTCTGCTTCAGCACGCAGGGAAATCGCTGCTTGGCTTCGCCCTCAAATGCCCTGTGATGATGGACCTGGCCTCACGCCCACTTGCGGCCGCGCCCCTCCGAGCCCTCTCCACATCCTCCTCCTCCTTTTCCTCTTCCTCCGCCCAGGATGTTCCACCAACTGGGGAGACTCCGTCCAATGAGGAGGGTGAGTATTGCAGCATCCAATGGGACTCCAAAGGCCAATCACCAAACACAAGCCATTTTATCAGTGCTGATTGCATTACTGACACTACGCATTACATCAGCACATTTCCACTATCAATGCAACAGCTTCCTATACGCTGAAAAAGTGTGACGTCACCTTCAGTGGGTTCAAGGCTTACTTCCTTGACAATTCATTCGTACACTTAACACACGGCACGTAATACCTAAATGTTTGACGATCAAAAATATAGTGAGAAATGCTTCCTGTTCTTTTATAATGTGCATATTTTAGCTTTAAAATCGCTGAAAATAAAGCTTAATTCCATACATAGACACGAAGACCGCAGTGATAAACGCTGCTCTAGTTCTTTACTTATGGTTTGGTCCATTCGGCGTGAACCAGCTGCCACAGCTATGGCAAGTTGACCTCGAAATTACGTTGCCGATTTTCCAGCAAATTCAATATCAAAAAATTATGCGCCAATGCGAGTCCTGTTTTTGTTGTGTGTTAATGTTGTTCTCCACGGTCCCAGGTCCTAAGGCCCTTATGGACTTGCCCCCAGGCCACCCCCTGCCGCCCACAGGGCAGGCATCTGCCCCAAAGTGCCCCTTTCTGGTGGGAGAGATGGAGAAGGATTTAGAGAGTGGGGTGGTTCGGCAGGCCCGGATGGAGCTGCAGGAAGACGTGCAGGAAATGCAAGCTATGCGCGAAGGTGAGCACCCATTTACTTTGTGCTAGCATCATGGGGGCCGCGTTTATACCCCGTTTTGGCAGTGTTGTGACCCTGCCGTTCTCCTCAGTGACCCCTGCGGTGTTGAGCACCCCTGAGCCTCCGAAGCCCGAACATAGTGACCTTCTGCACAACCTGCTGAAACAGCGCCCCCCACGGGTCTCCCACCTGCTGCAGGACAACATGCCCAAAAGTGAGAGATTGTTCCTCCTATTACCTGTAACCACAAACACCTACACTTCTTCACTCTCAAACTCTTACACCCCAAATCCACCTGTCCACCCCTGTCCACCTTTTCTGCAGGACCCCCCCCCCTCACGATCCCCATGTGTGGCAGTCGGGATGTAAACTCTTCTCTTTTCCTCATTTGCAGCCGTGTCTAGCTTCCAGTACGACCGATTCTTTGAGAGGAAGATAGAGGCGAAGCGAACTGATCACACGTATCGCGTGTTTAAAACGGTCAACCGGCGAGCCACATCCTTCCCCATGGCGGACGACTACAGCGAGTCGCTGAGCTACAAGCGCAACGTGTCTGTGTGGTGCAGCAACGACTACCTGGGGATGAGCCGTCACCCGCGCGTCATGCGCGCCGTCATGTGAGCGCGACCTGAGGCCTCACACTTCCAGTTGTGGTGCTGCACTGATATCTGATGTCTTTCTCTCTCTCTCTCTCTGTCTCTGTCTGCCTCTCTCTCTCTCTTTTTCTCTCTCACTGCATGCTGGGAGATGGGTGTTTGAGTGCATGGCGGGAGGGTTTGTTTGAACGAGTGAACGTTGGTTTTCTGTCACAATTTCTATTTTCCGACTTTTCTCATATCTAAGGTAAGAGTTCGCTGAAAACTGTTAATTGAGTGAAACGGTAGTTAGCTGTGTTACTGTTTCGGGATGGTGTCTCCCGGTGAGGGAGAATCGCCTTCCCTGTCTATTTGTGAGAATAGGTGCTGACTTTGGATTTACGGTGGAAGAAGTTCTCCTTGCAGTGGGGGAACAAATTGGATATTTAAATACACTCAACAAAAATATAAACGCAACACTTTTGTTTTTGCTCCCATTTGTCATGAGATGGACTCAAAGATCTAAAATTCTTTCCAGATACACAATATTTCCATTTCTCTCAAACATTGTTCACAAATCTGTCTAAATGTGTGATAGTGAGCACTTTTGCTTTGCTGAGACAATCCATCCCACCTCACAGGTGTGCCACATCAAGATGCTCATCAGACACCATGATTAGTGCACAGGTGTACCTTAGACTGTCCACAATAAAAGGCCACCCTGAAATGTGCAGGTTTTGCTTTATTGGGGGTCTTGGGACTCAGAACCAGTCAGTATCTGGTGTGTCCACCATTTGCCTCATGCAGTGCAACACATCTTCTTCGCATAGAGTTTATCAGATTGTCAATTGTGGCCTGTGGAATGTTGGTCCACTCCTCTTCAATGGCTGTGCGAAGTTGCTGGATATTAGTGGGAACTGATACGCACTGTCGTTTACGCTGGTCAAGCACATCCCAAACATGCTCAATGGGTGACATGTCTGGTCAGTCTGCTGGCCATGCAAGAACTGGGACATTTTCAGCTTCCAAGAATTGTGTACAGATCCTTGCAACATGGGGCCGTGCATTATCTTGCTGAAACATGAGGTGATGTTCATGGATGTATGGCACAACAATGGGCCTTAGGATCTCATCACGGTATCTCTGTGCATTCAAAATGCCATCAATAAAATGCACCTGTGTTCTTCATCCATAACAGATGCCTGCCCATACCATAACCCCACCACCACCATGGGCCACTCGATCCACAACATTGACATCAGCAAAGCGCTCACCCACACGACGCCACACACGCTGTCTGCCATCTGCCCTGAACAATGTAAACCGAGATTCATCCGTGAAGAGAACACCTCTCCAACGTGCCAGACGCCATCGAATGTGAGCATTTGCCCACTCATGTCTGTTACGGCGACGATCTGGAGTCAGGTTAAGACCCCGATGAGGACGACGAGCATGCAGTTGAGCGTCCCTGAGACGGTTTCTGACAGTTTGTGCAGAAATTCTTTGGTTATGCAAACCAATTGTTTCAGCAGCTGTCTGAGTAGCTGGTCTCAGACGATCTTGGAGGTGAACCTGCTGCATGTGGAGGTCCTGGGCTGGTGTGGTTACACGTGGTCTGCGGTTGTGAGGCCGGTTGGATGTACTGCCATATTCTCTGAAACGCCTTTGGAGACGGCTTATGGTGGAGAAATGAACATTCAATGCCTGAGCAACAGATCTGGTTGACATTCCTGCTGTCAGCATGCCAATTGCACGCTCCCTCAATGCTTGCGCCATCTGTGGCATTTTGCTGTGAGACAAAACTGCACATTTCAGAGTGGCCTTTTATTGTGGACAGTCTAAGGTACACCTGTGCACTAATCATGGTGTCTGATGAGCATCTTGATGTGGCACACCTGTGAGGTGGGATGGATTGTCTCAGCAAAGCAAAAGTGCTCACTATCACACATTTAGACAGATTTGTGAACAATGTTTGAGAGAAATGGTAATATTGTGTATCTGGAATTAATTTTAGATCTTTGAGTCCATCTCATGACAAATGGGAGCAAAAACAAAAGTGTTGCGTTTATATTTTTGTTGCGTGTATTTTGTATGGCTCGCGGATGAATAAAGCAGTTGTTGTTTTTCTGAAAGAGGAGCATCTTGTAAATCAGCTGATTGCGAGTGGTATTTTTCTAAATGACAGTTTTGTTAATGTTTCGCCTTTGGCTGTTCCGTATGCACAAATTACTGTCTGGCGTGCCACCGTTTATTCCAAATGACGCGCTGCAGCGTGAATTGCTACGTTTTGGAAAATTTGCGAGTGGATTTAAATATATCGGGTTAGGATGTAAAGATCCAAAGTTAAAACACGTACAGTCTCTCAGAAGGCAAGTGTTTATGTTTCTTGAGTCTCCAGATCAAAAGTTAGAAGTATCATTTCGTGTTAAACACGGTGATGGCTCTTATATGGTTTATGCTTGCTCAGGAAATATGAAGTGTTTTGAGTGCAATTCTCTCTCACTCTCTCTGTCTCTCTCAGGGATACCTTACGGCAGCACGGCTCGGGGGCGGGCGGGACCCGGAATATTTCGGGGACGAGTAAGTTCCATGTGGACCTGGAGCGGGAGCTGGCAGAGCTGCATGGGAAGGATGGAGCACTGCTCTTCTCCTCCTGCTTTGTGGCCAATGACGCCACACTGTGCACGCTGGCCAAGATGCTGCCCGGTAATGTGTCTGCTAAAAATACAGTGCTACGAGTGAGCGAGTGAATGATTCAAGGAGATAGAGAGAGGCAGTGTGTCTGCATACATGCCAGTATTCGTGTGTGAGCACAGGTATGCCTGTATGTTCATGTTCTCACCTGCTCTGGCTGTCACCCAGGATGTGAGATCTACTCAGACGCTGGGAATCACGCATCTATGATCCAGGGCATTCGGAACAGCGGTGTTCCTAAGTTCATCTTCCGACACAACGACGTGGCTCATCTGCGTCGGCTGCTGGAGCGCTCGGACCCTGCCACTCCCAAAATCGTGGCCTTCGAGACCGTGCACTCTATGGACGGTATGAGGGCACTGAGGCCTAAATGAGTGCTGCTTCAGGTGGTATTGCTGTTAGGGGATGGGGCAGTGAGGACGACGGTTTTGATGCTGAGCCGTAGGACACCGGGTTAGAAAGCTGATCTTCCCAGTCTCTGTCTCCCTCTCAGGTGCGGTGTGTCCGTTGGAGGAGTTGTGTGATGTAGCGCATGAGTTTGGCGCCATCACTTTCGTGGACGAGGTGCACGCAGTGGGACTGTACGGGCTTCGTGGTGGGGGCATCGGAGATCGGGACGGGGTCATGCATAAGATGGACATCATCTCTGGCACTCTTGGTATGTCAGGGGTTTTCCAGTTTCTAAACCTGCTTTAGATATTTGGCATGTTACTCAAAAGTACTAAAGCTGGATTGGTAAGATCCAACTCGATTGAAATGAATTACTATTCAAGATTTAAATTAAAGGGTAAATTAGTGTTGCTAGAGTTAAAGCCCAGTGTTGCTTTGAAACAATAGAAGTGGTACGTGGTGTTTCAGGATTGGAAACGCAAGGTAGCATTTTGGGAACTAAAATATTTGTGTGGGGTTTGAGGAATAGAAGCACACAGTAACATTGCAAGATAAAATTGTAAAACGTTTCAGGAATTGATATGCAATGTGACATTTCAGAACTGCAGTGCGGCATTTCAGGAAGTGAAGTGTAACACCGCTTTTCCAGAATAGGATTGTGAAACGTTTCAGGAACGCAAGTAACTTTTGTCTCTGAAATACAAGTGCAGAGTGGAAGTATTTCAGGAAGAGATGTGTAAAATGGCATTTAGGGAATAGAAGTGTAAAATTTTTTTTCAGGAATACAAAACTAATGCCAGTTTCAGGAAAAGAAGCATAATAATGGAATTTCAGGGACAGAAGCATAATAGCATTTCAGGCATAGAAGGTATTTTCTGAAATATAAGCGTGATAATGGCATTTCACAAATGTAAGCGTGATAATAGAAGCATACCGCAGTATATCAGGAATAGAAGCATAAAACTGTTTTAGAATAGAACAAAGCTCAATAATGATGTTTCAAGAATAGAAGCGTAATAACAGCACTTCAGGAATTGAAGTGGAATGACTGCATTTCAGTAATATGGAGCTTTGGTGCCAATTCAGGCCGGCGCGAGTCAGGTCTTGTCATGAGCCTCTTTCTGTCAAATCATCTTAAACTTTAGCATCTCCCATCTTGTTGGCGAGCTTTAATATTCAAAACTGAGATGATTGTGCCCTCTACATTGCTCCTACTCTGGGCAACTAAAGATCTGCATTTCATCTAAACGCACTGTTGAGAAAGGCTTTTTTCCACTTCCCCTCCTATTGGAACCTAATCTGGCTAACTTGCTATGGAATTTGAGGTTTTTTTTTACTTTCAAGGGGAATTTATTGTTATATTCACCTACAAAATATCTAAGGTCGTCCTTCCTCGACGTACTGCAATTTGGCGGAGGTTAATTTGGCTGAAGATGATGTAGATTGATTTCATGCTTCTGCACTCTTTTCAGGTCATTAGTGCTACAGGCTATAACACAGAGGGACTCGACTCCGCAGCTATACAAAGCATTGCTTGATACGAGTGCCTCTGCTCGTAGCCCTGAGGTGCTATTGTTATTTGTTGCGTTAATTAATAGCACCATAAGCTATCGCACAGAGGCACTTACGCAAGATGAGTGCCTCTGTATGGAAGTGTACAGCTAAAATGCATCCTCAGAAATGTTTTTCCATTTTTAAGAAGTCAACGCATTATTTGTGTCATAATGAAAATGAAAATGTAATTCTCCAGTTTCACCAAGAATGGCTCAGGTGACATCCAATGAGACCTATTTGTATGTATATCCAATCCAGAACATGCTGTGGGGGAAAGTCCTGCTTTCTCACAGAATGCATTTTCGTTTTAATACTGATAGAAAGAGCGCGTGAGGCCATGAAATTTAAAGGGGAACTCAGTGCTAAATCATAATTTTATAAGTTTTATATACCAGGGGTGGCCAACCCTGGTCCTGGAGAGCGGTGGTGTCTGCTGGTTTTTAGTGTTACTTGATTGATGAATTAAAGCAGTTACACCCTTCACTTATATCACCTGGTGTCCTTGGTTTTCTCCAACCGATTAAAACCTAACTCGGCACACCCTCTGGCTCTACAGGACCAGCGTTATCCATCCCTGCTCTATAAACTTTTATCTGTACTCTGTGCTTCTACTTTGCCTGCATTACAACTACGCTAAATATCCAACCACATTGACAAATCTTTCACAACCTGCAAGTCTGCTTAACCCTCTCCAGGCTCATGTTGCGAATTTGCAACAATAAATTAATTGATGACTGATGATAAAAAATATAGACCACATGGGAAATGGTTTGATAAAGTTACTCTTCCAGCTCAGTATTGCAAAAATACAACATTAGTTCCACCTGCAGCCACTAGTGTATGAGAACTATTCTCCACGAATGAAATATTTTTCATATCTCAATATAATAAATTGGGCTGGAGAGGGTTAATTGGCTCTAGGAGTCTTGTGGGTTGTTCCTGCTAATTGCTTGATTGGCTCAAGTACCAAATTAATTGCTTGATTGTCAAATTAAGCCTGAGACACCAGGTGAGATCAGTTAAGTGAGTAATCAACTAATTTAATCCATCAATCGAGTGCAAAGTAACACCAAAAATCAGCAGACACTGCGGCTCTCCAGGACCAGGGTTGGCCACCCCTGTTATATACTTATATACTTATATACACAGGCACTGTCACTGACCAACCCCACTTAGGGCAGCCATGAGTGACGATGGCAGCTCAAGAGCACCACATCTGGTTACAGCCTGTACATGACGGATTCTGGACAGCAACCAAAACTGATCATGAGATGAGGGGTCCGAGACGAGTGATGGTGAGCGCGAGTACTGTCTGACGCCGTCTACGTGAGCAAAACATGCGTGCACACAGAAAACCCATTTTTTGCCCATCAACAGGAGTAGGAACTCTTCACTTCTCACTTTGGGCACCTGCCTCTGTGTCATTTTTTGGCACTTGATTTCCCTGTTTCTATCTGAGAATGGTAAGGGCAGCCATGCGTAAATGGGCAAAAACTGGGTTTTCCGTAGGGCCCATGTGCACGCATGTGTTGCTCACATAGACGGCGTCAAACGATGCTTGCACTCACCCTCAATCGTCTCGGACCCCTCATCTCATGATCAGTTTTGGTTGCTGTCCGGAATCTGTCACATACATGCTGTAACCAGATGTGGTGCTCTTGAGCCGCCATTGTCACTCGTGGCTGCCCTAAGCGGGGTCGGTCAGTGACAGTGTTTGTGTTCCATTCTCAGATAGACAGCTGACTGATTGTTGAACAGTGACAGTGCAAATGAAGCACCACCTCTCGGCAGCTGAGATCTGCCCGTAACATGCCAAAGGCTCTTTTTCTCTCCTGTGTCACAAGCCGTAGCATTTCCTTGATGCAGTAGCATTTTTCGTTTTTCTGTTGGCTTTATGGAGGCTATTGACCACATCAAAATGAACAAGTCAAGTGTCAATGTACACATCACGAACAGCTCAATGTTTGTTATTACCGAAGTGTTTGGCGCGTTCAGGTGGTGCGTGTCAGGATTACAAAACCACACGCTTTTCTTTATTTCCTCTTGTGCTTCACTGGAAAAGCAATAAAAATCAATCGATTCTTCAATTTGCTGCAAATACAGTACATACCTCACCTGTGCGTTTTTAATGGAGCTAAGCATACAATCACAATTCGTAAATAAATATTGTAAAATACAAAAATATGGAATTTTTGTTTTCAAAGATGAGATTAATGAGGTTTTATTCCCACTAATTAGTTGTCTTCTACTTCAACGGTCGCATGCTAATGACATAACGTGGCCCGAGAATGACGAACCATCGCCCTTCGCCCAGAGGTATGCGCTGTTATTGTGTTGGATAGTGTGATTGTCCCAGTCCATTATTTTATGACAAAAGATCGTTCAATATGGCCCATTGGCTGGTTGCACGAGATGGTGTTAAGTACTTTCTGAAATACGCTGGGTTGCTTCAACATTAACGGTTTGCTTCTGTCACTTTTCAGTCTATATCAGATGCTGAGCAGATGACAGGTATATCATCCCGGATATGTGATTTTAGCCATTGCCGATAATCCCAGGATTTAAATCACAATGGGAGTCTTCATTATTGTTTTCATTTTGAGACACGAAGCGCGTTCTTGCGAAAGAAGAAGCATTTCTGAAAATGCATTCTCATTACAAATTTTATGTTTGTTAGTGTTATGGGAGAGTGTTTCTTGAAAATGAAAGCATAAATTGAGAATGTGATTTAATTTTCAATTTGTCATAAAGAGCGCATACATGGATAAATAATGCGCTTGCCTCTCGAAAAATAAAATATTCTCTACTTGAGGCCACGGGGAATGTTCACGCAAATAGATTAGCCACACTGGTAAGTATTGGAATTTTTGTGATTATGCAGCTGTGCTGAATTAATTAATCTGTATTGCCATTCCAATTTTGCACAAATTTCTTGCAATTTTTCCCATGATATTTAAGATTACTCGTATTCTAGTGCCCCACCCAGGGTAGAGCTGCTCTTTGCCTTGCAGGCAAGCAATTAGATACTTGGCCAGCATCAAGCTCATATCTATAAGCTGCAAACAATCCTGCCCGTACTGCAGTAGTGCCAAGCACATTGCCTGGCAGGCAACCCATTTTAGATAATAAACTTTTATCTTGCTTGTATCTACAAGTCGTAGTTCTCACCTGCACTCCTAATTACAATAGCTAAGGTGGCACATCTGGTAGCCAAACATTGCTCATACTTTTCTGCTAATTTGCCAATATCAGCATTTCCTCGTCATGCTGTGGCACATCCCTTCTTCTCTAAGCTAATGCCTGCATTATCAGGACATGCTGCCCAGCAGGCAAACCATCTTGATACCCTGCTATTATCTGCTTCATGTTCCCAAGCTATGGCTCATTTTGCATGCTAAAATTGCTCCATGTTTTATTATTCCCCACCGCGCCCTTAGCGCAAAGTGCAGGTTTTCTACCTCTCATAGCATATTTTCTTTTCGTCAAGTCACTCTAATAGTGTCTAACCAAATATTCCTCTGTTTGCACTCAGCATGCCTGCTGATGTCCCTGCTCCTAGAGGGAAAAGTCATGCATGCTTGCATGAATTCAAGGGAAATAAAACATGCTTGTCACCAAGTATAGTTTCATACCACATGTGGTATATTTCCTTTGTAAATAATCAATCTACTTTTGTAGTAGTGTCATGCCTGATGTTCATCTGTCTGCATTCAGCATTTCTGCTGATTTCCCTGCATTTGGATGGGAGGGTCATGCACACTTGCAAGAATTTAAAGGAAATGTGACATGATTTTTGCGACACAGTATTGTATCTCACATAGCATATTCTCTTTGTATCAAGCCATATCAACAGTGTTTTGCCAAATGTTCCTCCGTCTGCAATCAGCATTCTTGCTGATCTTTCTGTACCCAGATGAGAAGTAAATGCATGCTTGCATGAATTCAAAGGAAATGTTGCGTGCTTGTAGCCACGCATAGTTTTTTCTATCCCATGTAGCATATTCCTTGCCCTCTACACCGCTCCTTCTGGGCTGTTAAAGATTTGCATCTCATCTACCCCACCTCCCCAGCCTTCTCCTTCATAAATACTGTAGTTCATTATGAGCAGCATCGGTTCATGTTGTATTCATTAATTTAACTCTTGTATGGTGTTTTGGTCTGTGGGACCCGTTTTCAGTTTTCATCAAACCATGTTTGCTGTTCATATGACTTGTAATTGGGATGAAGTAAACATCTGTTGAGCATTTTAACATAAAACAACACAATCAAACAATTCTGAAAACCCAAAACTCTTGCGGTTCCCAGACCCATGAACACTGGCTGAGTAACAAAAATCCTAACACCATTCAAGGGTTAAACATGAACAGTTTCAGACTCTGTCAAGGGAGTTTTGATCTGAGGGACTGTTTGTATTATGCCTGCTTAGATTGTTCCAGAGCATAGATAGAGCTGAATCACTGCCAAACTCTAAAGCAGTGGTTCCCAACCCAGTCCTCAAGGACCCCCTGCCCTGCAGGTTTTTGCTGTCTTTCTACTCTTTCACACCTGATCCATATAAGGGCTTCATGCTGATTGGTTGAAAAAGATCTACCTGAACAGAATGTGCAAGAAGGTGCGTTGGACCTTAAATGGATAAGGTGAGCAAAAGTAAAGCTGTGACAAAAACGTGCTGGACAGGGGGTCTTTGAGGACTGGGTTGGGAACCACTGCTCTAAAGTATGTTGTTCTGTAATAAAAGGTTAAATCTTATGTTAGTGACCTCCCTGAACTAAGTGTAATGAAGACATTTCTGATGTAGAGGAGTAATGATGGCATTTCAGAAATAGATGCCCAACGTAGTGTTTCAGGAATAGATGTGTAAAATGATGTTTCAGGAATAAATGTGTAAAATGTTGTTTCTGGAAAACAACAGTAACCTGTGTTTCAGGAATTGATGCCCAATGCCGTATTTCAGGAATAGAACTGTTGTAACAGCATTTCAAGAATATAATTGGATCGGTGAATTCAATAAGGACCCAACTCCATATTGAAAATGTGTGGAGTTGGGCCCTCATTGAATTCACCAATTCAGTTGCAAAACAGCGTTTCAGAAACAGGAGTGTAATAACGCCATTTCAGAAATAGAAGCATACCAACTGTGTTTCAGTAATAGAAGCATAATAACAGCATTTCAGAAACCAAAGTGAAATTATATTTCAGGAATAGAAGCGTAATAATGACTTTTCAGGAATAGACGTGCAACATGGTTTTTCAGGAATGGAAACATACAACAGCATTTCAGAACAGAAGCAAAAAATGACATTACAGGAATTGAAGTACTATACTATGTTTAGTATATGTGTAGTGATTTGTTTAAGTCATTGGCTAAAGAGCTCACACACTTTCAACCCCAACTAATTGAAAGTTGAGATAATATGGAAAGTGCACATAAGAAAAAAAAATAAGCAATTTCTAAATTTAGTTTCTTTGTAATTTCACGCAGTGTGCAGAAAAAATATTTTATGAATTGTCTGGTCAACTTAATTTCATTTCTAAATACACATACATACAGCAGCACATTGCAAAGAAAGTTGGGACAGAGGAAATTTAGGATTTGTAATTCTGTAAATAAAACATGAATAGTGATGTGATAATGAAACATTATGAAACACATACTATACTATACTATACTATACTATGTTTAGCAATGTGACTTTTTGGGAATATAAGCATGATGCAAGTTTTTCTCTGTGTAGGAAAGGCATTTGGATGTGTTGGTGGGTACATTGCCAGCACAAGTGCTGTGATTGATGCAGTGCGCTCTTATGCGGCTGGTTTCATCTTCACCACATCGTTGCCCCCGATGCTGCTAGCCGGAGCTCAGCAGTCCGTGCAGATTCTGAAGAGTGAGGAAGGGAGAGCCCTTCGCCGAAAACACCAGCGAAACGTTCGGCTGCTCAGACACATGCTGGTGGAATCAGCCCTACCTGTGGTACACTGCCCCAGCCACATCATCCCCGTGAGGGTGAGTGCGCATATCAACAACACAGTGTACCCCAAATACGTCGTAACCCCCAATCAGTATACCTTCTCCTCTGAGATGCATTTTACATCTGTGTACAATGAATATATGTAATGTAGCTGTTGTTGCGGTAGTGCAGTTACAGCGGTAGTAATGGCATCACTGTAATCGTATTAGCGGCCGTGTGGAGCTGTTGTCGAGAAATAGCACACAGTCAACGGTGTAGAAGGAGGCTTTGGTGTGATTGGGACGAAAGAACAGGGTGCAGATGATGTGACTGCTGGTAAGACTTTTATATCCACTGGATTGCAGGTTTCTGACGCAGCAAAGAACACTGAGATCTGTGACATCATGATGAGCCGTCATAACATCTACGTTCAAGCCATTAACTACCCGACTGTGGCGTGGGGGGAAGAGCTTCTGCGTATCGCCCCCACACCCCACCACACCCCGCAAATGATGAGCTACTTTGTGGGTAAGCAAGAGAGGTGGCTTAGCAGCGCAGTTCCATAAGTGGCAATCACCTGCGGACATCAGCTGTTTCATTATCACATCACTATTCATGTTTTATTTACAGTATTACAAATCCTAAATTTCCTCTGTCCCAACTTTTTTTGCAATGTGCTGCTGTATGTATGTGGATTTAGAAATGAAATGAAGTTGGCCAGACAATTCATAAAATATTTTCTCTGCACACTGTACAAAGAAACTAAATCCCCAAATCGTACCCTACGAGGTCCGAGAACTGCTGGTTTTCTGCCCTCCCTTTACCTGGGAGTCAGGTGTTAACACAGTCTGGCCAATTAGAGGCACTATCTGTTCATTTACTTGCCTGGAATAACAGAATACCTGGGCTGGATTTAGATTCGAGGTCAGATTTGAGGATCCCTGCTCTACAGGCTCAGTGTGAATATTGCTGTGTATTTCCCCCACAGAGAAGCTGGTGAGCACTTGGAAACAGGTGGGCTTGGAGCTGCAGCCTCACTCTGCTCAGGAGTGCAGCTACTGCCACCATCCGCTGCACATTGAGCTCATGAGTGAGAGGGAAAGGGCCTTCTTCAGCTCGCTGAGCCCACCCGCCATTACCGCGACTGCATAAACTCCGCACCCCATCACCGCAGCCATTAACCGCCAGTAACTCAGCTCTCATACCTCGGCTGGGCCGTCTAACCGCTTTTTATTATAAATCAAATATAAGTTTTGGGCCTAAGCAATTTCATAATCCACATGTTTGACAAAATAAAGGTTTGAAAAATGTGTCTGTGTGACTCACTTTGCATCTTTAGGCTGCCCCAAAATCATAAAAAAAAATTCTATTCAAATGTGATTGAAAAAAAAATACAAACGTGGTCAGTGTTGGTGGCATTTGCTGCTGTTTCTGTGAAACGGCCAATGAAATCTGAGGATTGGTGCCAGGCGTTCCACGCATTACCTTCAAACATTTGAATGAAGCGGATTAATGTAGCTCTAATGAATATGGTGTACAAGCGTGATGAGTGAATGTCGCTGATGTTATTGGGGAAGACTAGCCTGCTGTGTTTCCTTGAGCTAAGGTTGCAGTCGCCCCTAAGATGCAGTAGGTCGGTGATTAAAATTCATTGACATACAGCTGATTCGTAGAATATTCCTTTTCTCTGAAAGTGTTTCCTGCATTGTGTTTAAAACAAAGAATGAGCTGTTAGCTCAGGTAATGTGTCCTCAAGATCATAAGCTGGCTTTTCCATCTTCCACTTGGCCAATTTCAGGTCACATTTTCACTGTATTGCGAAACAAGTGAAACAAAAGGATATTTTTGCCCTGAAGTGACACATTTATTTTTTCATTGTTTTTTTCAGTGCAGATTTGGGACAAGTCTGTGTATGGTCCTGGAATGGATACATACATATGTGATTTGTGGCCGGCGTCCTCAGTGAAAACCATAACATTGGAATTAGGTGTTTCTATGTATTGACCTTCAGTGTGCAGCTGTTACCCTCGTACATAATATATATTTTTTTTGTCTTGTTAGCTTAACATGTGCGTGTGAGTCCATTCGGAGTTTAAGTCTGTTCCCGCTGATTGAAGCATGCAAGGATGAATTCAAACAGTCATGGCAAAAAGATCAGATGTGAGAAAAAGCTTGGGACTGAGTATTTTGTGGTATTATGTGCACGTAGTCTTTGTACCAGGAAGACAGCTTGCTATGCCAGCAAAGCGCAGCCCTCTCCTGTATTCATGCTTGAATGGACTTAAAACAGGTTCACATTCCTTCATGCTGCACTCCGGTTGTGCGGTCTTGCTACAACATGCTTGGGGTGCACTTAGAAGGAAACTATGATGTCATCGCGATGGTACCTGAAGACTTAAATGTTCACAAACCTGCAGCCACTATCCTGCGGTCACTGATGCACCCTGTGATGAATTATGCATCCCTCTTGGACTTGAGAACCTGTTTTAGCTCATTAAACACGACTTTTACACTGCACTATGTTCTGCGGCACTTTTTTTATTTTCAGTTTTCCTTATTGTATGCATGGGAAACTTGCAGAATCCAATATTTTTCTTCAGTCTCTCCATTCATCTACAAATGAAAAGAGAAAATGCAATTCATGTATGCATACAGAATTAAAATCCACAGAAATATAAAACGCATTCATAATATGGAAGTTGACATTAGACACACGAGTGAGTTATACTCTGCGGATCTACATACCTTTCTTTTCTTTTTTTTTAATTACTTAAGTCACCAGATCTTTGAAAAATGAAGTGTCAGATATGATGTGAGCCTAAATGATTCTTGAAATTCCTTCCACGTACTGTAATTGGTCCTAAAATGTGTTGTCTAATTCAGTCAAAAAAAATCATCCTACGACAGAATGAGGAAAACTGTCTGCATCCATTTTTCTCCTTGTTTGATCTTCCAATCAATCCGAAACTGCTCATGGGCTCTGAGCAATAAGGACTGACAAAGCAGACTTCTCCGTTTCCCCACAATTAAGCTGTTCACAAGTAAATTTACGGTGTTGACGAGCCCCCTTTGCTAGTCATTGCGGCATTCACATCCCCAGTGTGGACCAGTTGGAGTAATTCAATCCTGACATCCTGTGTAAATTGAAACCATAATTGACACAGTCATGGTTCAATATTTTTCCAAGTAGAGCTTCTTATATAAATACTATGTTGCAATAGGTTCAGAGAACACTAGTCCACCAGCCTCACATTGGTGCTGGGTAACAAGATAGCACACAGAACGCACATTGGATGGTCGAGAACTGGCAATATTGCGGCCTGCTGAATCCCCCCCCCCCTCCATTGGGGAGTCAGAGGATCTCAGTTCTGCGGTGTCACAAGCTCAAAGTGTTCAATGTTAGCATAGCAAACAGACAAGTCTGTATTTGTTTTGCTGGAGGGGCAGAATACTCCACAAATGTAGGGTCAATGGGGGAGGAAAGAGAAAGAAAATTACATGAACTGATATCACTTTGCACTTAGGACTAGCATAAAATTTCAGGATCAAATGCGTACCCTTCAGGGGAAAAATAGGGGTCTACTGGAAGTTCAGAGGTTCATTTTCACTGAGTTTAGAGCTCAAATGCCTGAAGTTCAGGGGCGCTGATTCCTTTTCCTCACATTATGCAACAGTGCAGTGCACCCAGAAGCCATGCCAGACCTGAGCAAAGCCACTGTAGGAGCAGTTGGCAGCCATAATACAATGCCTGAAGTTCTTTGGTTGAGGGCATTGCAAAGGTTTTTCCGAAGCAGATACAGTTACAGTACCAGTCAAAAGTCAGGACACACCCACATTTTTCAAACAAACAGACATTAGAAAAGGAAACATAACACTGTATAATTTCTCAATAAAAGATCTAGATCTAAAGCCAGTATTTTCTATCATTAATGGTGAGTAGGCTCATATTTTTTGGTGTTTGAGGGCAGTTATATGGTTCTGAGAGTTCACACTGGTGCAACAGCAGAAGTTCCCACGACTGAGATCCATGTGTTTTGTTTTTCCTTGACCTATCTGTCCAATGTGTTCCAAATTAGCCTAATTTCAAAAAATATTTTAAAAAATGGAAAGCATTTATTCATCTTTAAATTCCCTAAAATATGTATTTTTTTTAGTCCCAAAAATCCAGTGAAGTGCATTTTATTTCACTTGTGACTATTTATGCCATACCAAGGGCCATTTGAGGTTCAACAACTTACATCTATCCAATGACAGAGAACGATAACACGATTAAAGAATGTCTAAACTTTTGACTGATACTGCATGTAATACATAAATTATGCTTGATTGATTTATTCCTGTCACTGCAAAAGTATTTCCTTATGTGATGTAAAGCACTTTTAGCTGCTGTTTATATGAAAGTTCCTGTATTGATAAAGTTTATTATGAAATGAATGGTTATTATTCATTCAATAGCATTACAGGTCCCAGGGGTGGATCCAGGTTTTGAAGTGAGTAGTATGACATGAATAGCCAATCAGAATAAGGTTTGAGTGAGTTCCAACACAATGAAGAGTTTCCAGCAAATCAATGAGGTGTTTGAGTGAGTTCCGGCAACTACATAAACTACCCTGGATCCACCCCTGGGTTATACAAGGACACAATTGCCTCAAAACCCAACCTCACTGCAGGGCCTTACAATCGGTTGCCAAAGAAGCAGTCAAAATTCATTCTGTAAACTAGGTAGGGCGTATGTACGATAACAGAATTATTAATAAGGGCAACTTCCTTGAGATGTAAATTTTCTTTAGAGCTCTGGAAATAAAAGTCTTATATGAGAGGGTGTGGACAGAGCTTTAAAGATGAGTGTTGCATGTCTTTGCACTGGTTATACAGTCCTTTGTCAACGCCTAAAGCTCATCTTGCTACCAGTATGAGGAAAACATTTGTTGCTCGAAGATTGAGTGAACTACTTCATCGTGAACTACTCATCTCCTGGTTAAAAAAAAATCAGAACCAACACCTAGCAATCCAGGAATGACCCTGTCCAGCAAATGGAAATATACTCTTCCAAAAAAGAAATTATACATTGTTGTTAGCATCAATTTATTATACATGAAATGTTTTGACAAATGTGGAAAACATATTGAAAATAAAGTGTAATCAATAATTCAATATTTGTATAGTTTCTTTTTTGGAAGAGTATAATATATGATGGAAACATTTCAAAAGATGGAAATCCAGGCCCAGAGAGTTGTTTTTTTTTTTGTTAAAACATTGATTTTCCAAGTTTTTCATTTACCAGGAGGTAGACGTGATTAGCAATGTCATGTCAGCATGGTGAGTTTATGGACGGAAGCAACAAATCGCAGGACTTACACTTGCTGACACATTTTATTGGCTGATTTCAGACCTCAGAACATTTCTCAGACAATTCAAATGAAATCCAACATCTAAATTTTCTGTCATGTTTGGGCAGTAAGAATAAGACAAATTTATGAACTACAATGAATATTAATTAATAATAAACAATATTTGCTAATTACTGATAGGGGCAGTGCGAGTTATGACTGAAAGACAAAAAAAACCTTAAGCAGTGAAAGGTGTCTGTTCCAGAATATCTGAAAACACCTTAAAATGAAGCAAACGGCATAAATTTTGTTGTAGAAATATTGTACCTGTATATTAACCTGATACAACTTTGTCCTGGCCTTTGTTACACTTGGACTGAACTTTGGACCGCATCCAGCTAGTGTGGAGAGTTCTTCCAAGCAGAGCAGATGGTCCTGTCACTCACTCTGTACAGAGGGCTATGAGCTGTCTTTATTGGGACTCCCATCATATTGACCATATCGGGGGTGGGGGGATCTTTGTCCTGGTTTACTTCCCATTCGCACAGGGAAAATGGTGGTCAGTAAATATTTCACAACACAGCATGGAACAGGTTCCAAGTTAACTCTGTACTGGGATCCTTTCTGGTGATCCTGAAATTGAATGATATAAGAAACGGCAAACATTCTCTATTATACGCATTTTCGTAGCCATTTACAGGTCTTGTAATGGAATTGCTATATCCATAAATTGTAATATTCATTGATTCATTGATCATAGTTGGGGTTAGTGAATTATATTGCTTGTAGTGTGGTAGAATGTAATTTACCACAAACAAGAGTTGCAGTTTCAAGGTAGCTGGGTAACTTACCAGCTGTGATGCTGAGCCCTTCTGGAATGTATTTAACCTGAATTAGATAATTATTACAGAAAAATATCTGATTGAATGTTTTAGTTAAAGAATATTATCTGCAGAGGTGTGCCTAATGACATTTTATGTATATTAAATATTGCTGAAATGCTGTGCCCACTGAGGACTGATTTGCGCATGGAGCATATCCATCCATCCATTTTCTATACCCGTTTATTCCTCACTAGGGTCGCGGGGCGAGCTGGAGCCTATCCCAGCTGACTACGGGCAAAGGCAGGGACCCACCCTGAACAGCTTGCTCACACACCATTCACCGACCATTCACTCTCACACTCATACCTATGGGCAATTTGGTGTCTCCAATTAGCCTGATATGCATGTCTTTGGACTGTGGGAGGAAACCTGAGTACCCGGCGAAAACCCACGCGAACACAGGGAGAGCATGCAAACTCCACACAGAAAGGCCCCAGGCCGGTTTCAAACCCACGTCCTTCTTGCTGTGAGGCAGCAATGCTAACCACTGTGCCTTCGTGCTGCGCACGGAGCATATATAAACCTAACTATATAAATTCAGTATGATTTTGGTTTAAATTGGTTTCATATTGTTTTGTAAGGTGAAAGAGATTTCATCGTGCAGATGTTCAAAAAGCAAGATTTAGTCTGTGTTGTTCTAATTTTCTGGTCTCAGTTTTTAGTTTATCTTTCCCCTTAGTGTCTATGCTGTAAAATTTAAAAAAAAAAAAAAAAGATTTTTTGAAAAATACATACAGTTTTGTATAAATTAAATCAGGCTCAGCCCGAACAGTTGTTGTTTGTTTTTAGTTATTTAATCGACCTCTATTTCTTTCTTGTTTTAAATATTTTTCATCAATGAAATTTCATATGATTCTTTGATGTAAAGTTTACTTTCTTTTAAAATTTATTCAGGACTTTTTTCAGATTTTTTTTTTTTAATTCTAAACGTCTCAAGATAATGAGAAATGACCTTGAGAAATTTTGCTTTATTGTAGCAACTAATCCATTCCAACTCAGATGCAAGTTGTTGTGGATTTTTCTGTTTTGAAGACACAGCAACTTAAGAGTTTGCCACACAGACCTAAAAACAAAACACAGAAAGTTTTGTCAGTGCGACCCTCTAAGTGACAAGAGTGTGGGGGTGATGTTGGTGACAGCGGTGAAGCTGTGGGGAGGGCCAGGTGCAGGTAATAATGAAGTGGAAAGACTGGGTGATTGGAAGACTGGAGGCACTGAACCACGATAGGTTGGAGCAACAATGTGAGCATGTCAGTTTTATGCCTTTTTCACCTCCTTTCATTTACTACTGTTTTCATTTAAGAATTATTTTATTTTAGATAAGGTTAGGGTTAAGACATACTTTTATTTATTCAATTTAATTTTATTTGTATGATGAGTTTTACTGTCGCAAAGGCTGATAGGGTCACTCTCAACCAGGCTACCATTGAAATGTACCCTAGACACAATTAGATATATCGAAATGTACACACATTTCTGTAACGAAATTGTGTTGTACCCAGTCGGTATTGCACCTACCCAAGGTTCTGAATTCTCGCGTTAGCAGTGTCGTGTACAAACCAGATAGATACTCAAAATTGGTGGGTAAAATAAGGCAGTTGCTACGGGTACTGCAGCTTCAATGTAGAGGTACGGCAGTCCCCATTTCAAACCCTGCCCTAACCCTAAACCTGATCCTAACCTAACTCTAACCCTGAGCCCCAACCTAACCATTCCCCTAATGATGATCCCTAGTCCTTATCCTAATACCTTCAAATTGATTGCCATACCAATAAAAACCACCGTATCTTTAGACACTGGGCTTTAAATTCATAGACCTGCCGCAGGCACGGTGAGTGGGGGGTGCGTTGCGCCAACGGGGTGTCTCCAGACGTAAATTACAATTTCGTGCCAGGTACAGCCTAGCGCAAGTACTCCTCTGTCCCGCCTCGGTCTCTCCTTTTACCAAAGTGGCAAAAAAGGCGTGTTTGGGTATAACACAGCCAAGTCAAGTCTTCACCAATCAAATGAGCTCCTCTCCTCACCTTTAATGTGTTGGAATATAGAGGCCTCAGTCCTACATCTGCATGATGCGTTAATGCTGCATTTTACTTTGCTGCTTCAGGCATGTTTTCTGCACCGCTAACGTCTATATTAAGCATTACGAAAATGAGTTAGCTGGCTAGCTAAGGCATTCGCGAATTATTACCTGTTGTGAACTTGAATGGAATTTCAAAACTAATGAAGTGACGGTTGCTCATTTATTTCTTCTGCCTGCATCATTGGGAAGAGAAACGATGGATAGCGTGTTCCTATTATTACACCCTGTTGCTGCTTAAAATTTCAGGATTAACATGCATGGACAACAATGCAAGATACATTACACATTTATTAACCTCCGCCGAGGAGGTATATGTTTTTTTTGTATGGGCGCACGGTGGCACAGTGGCTAGCATTGCTGCCCCACAGCGAGAAGGCCGTGGGCTCGAATCCAACCCAGGGCCCCCCGCGCCCGCATGCCCCCCCCCAAAGCCCAAAGACATGCACATCAGGCCAACTGGAGACACTAAATTGCTCATAGGTATGAGTGTGAGAGTGAATGGTGTGTGTGTCCTGCAATGGATTGGCAACCTGTCCAGAGTGGGTCCCTGCCCTTGCCCATAGCCAGCTGATATAGGCTCCAGCTTTCCCCGCAACCCCAGTGAGGAATAAGCGGGTATAGAAAATGAATGAATGAATACTTTAACAACAGAACATCAAATGAACACTGCGATTTATTTATATGTGGGTCATCTTTTTTGGATGCTCTGTTTGTTGGTAATATATTTTTAATCTTTATTTCGTTATAAATCTGTTCTCATATCAACAGGCCCTACTTTTACTTTTTGTTGGCTGCTGGACATGAAGTATTTTGCATTTCGCGTCGGACAGTCTTGATCGTGTATGCGGTGATTTATTCACACTGTCAATGGTCATGGAATTGATTTGCTCACTGACTGCCAGCACTATTTTATCTCTGCTGGAAATAAAACATGAATCTGTTCGATCCATCTGACTAATTTTCAAAAGAAAGACCGAATAAAGACTGTTGTCTATCTTCAACGGAAGAAAACAGACGAATAAAAAGACCAAGAAAAGTCGATAGCTATCAATTTGCATTTTGTGAAGGTTGAACACAAACATGGCTAAGTTTGCACTAATAATTCTAAGTCTAATAATTCCTGGAATACTCGAAAAATTAGAACTTTTATGACTTTTGGACACGGAGCTATATTAAAACCCTGTCTGACTCTCGCGTCTCTGCATTGACTTTGACTGTTTGATCTAACATCAGGACAATCGATATAGATACTATAACTTATGTGCTGATTCAGATAGTTATATTTAAAAGTGGTTGCTGCTATGATTTACCGTATTGAAAAGTGCCTGACATTCTGAACACCTGCCTGTGAGGTTTCGGTGACGTGCGCACACGTGCCAAATTACCACTGCACAGAAAGTAAACCAGACTGGAGCTGGCGAGCTTTCTGCGCAACTGCAGCGAAGACTTTTTCTACGAAATTGTCACTGCGTCTTGATGAATATGTAACATCTCCCCCTACTACGCCACACCCATCTCGCCGCATGTTCGTCCACCAAAGGCTGCGCACGGTGTTGCACCTCACGAAATTACCACTGTGCGGGCTGGGCCAGACGAAATTACCACTGCATGGGCTGCGTCAAGCTAAGCCACGCTGCGCCATCCTGCGCTGCGCCAAGAAATTAGAGTCCACTGCGTTAAAATAAACTTTACCTTCTGCTCACTGATCATATCAACCACTTTTTCTCTTGCAGCCTTCTTTTCCAGGGTAATAGAAAATGGAGTGTATGATGTACGTGACCTTCGACAACTCTTTTATTTCAGCCCTGATGTCCTCACCAACTGATGTCATATACAAATGCCTCTGAAACGGTTTCTGTGGCCTCTAACAGTTTTCCCATCTGTTTCAAATTTGTAAGGAAACTTCTCTTTCCTGTCACCATTAAACACAGCAGTTGCGCGAATTTCACATCGCAATGACTGTGATTGTGGCCGTGTTTTGTGACTGGTTGCATGCAACATGTGAAGCAAGACTATATTCTGGGTCCATATTGATCCAGGCTGGGTAGTAAACAATATCGTTACAGAAATGTGGGTACATTTTGATACATTTAATTGTACCTTGGGTACATTTTGATGGTACCCTGGTCGAGTGACCCTATCAGCATCACAAAGATGTTAACAGAGTAGCTGTCTGGTAGATGCCTGGCATAAGTATACAAAGTAACTTATTAGGTTAAAAAAAAAAACTAAAAGGAGAAAAATCCACTAACAGTGGTGTCAAAAAACACTCCAATGGGAATACATATCAGGAGGAACACTGTTGCAGAGGGGGAGCCCACCCTCTGCTGGCTGAGCAAGTGAATGTCTACTGATTTTAGTTTTAGGAAGTCTGTATTGTCCTTAAGAAGCTTATTATAATTCTACAGATTGGCATGGTTATACAAAGAACTAAAAATAATGTAGCAGGCATGAAAATGAAAGTGGTATTAGTGAATATGGCACGGTAAAAAGATTTAGGGGAGCCACGGTGGTCAATCTGCAGCTCCAGGGTGTGACCAGGAATGGGTGTGAGGAACAGGGATAAAGCCCTCCATGTACTCTTCACCTCACTGGGCAAGAGATAACCCAACTCGCGTTATTAAGGCAACTCAATGCCACTCATCTAGCGTGGATTTCAAAATGGCCTGAACAACTGTAATTGCAAACCAGCAGCACCACATAGCCCTCCCCAGTGACTAAGACTATAACCTGTAACTGGTTCTGCTGGCACCTTTAGATCTTGCTATGTGCAGCAAGTGGATTCACCACTGATGCTTATTTAATTTGACTGGTTCCACATGGGTATTATAACCGTACATACAGTAAATTGGCGGGGATTAGCTCATGGTCAGCCAAAGAGACTGCTCCAGTCATATCCCCCTGGTAAAGGAATTACAGAGCAAGTGCATTGTGAACTGAGATCTAAAGATCAGGGACAGTCTAATTGACGAATGTCAGGGGGCAAAAATTGTTGCTTAGGAGAGGAGTTCAACTTGATGGAAGAAGGTTCTACTGCCAGTAATAATTGAAGCACCTATTACTAAAACCCCAGTCACACTTGACTTGACTTGACTTGTGTGGTTTTAGTAATCAGTGCTTCAATTCTGTTCACTTTCAGAGAACTTAGAAATCCAGCAGATTGAGAACAAAGAGCTCTCTTTTTGATTATTTGTCATATTTAGCTGTCAAAGATCATTAAACTAATTTTAATATGACAAAGACAATGTTACTAAACACAAAATTAAGCTTTCAAAAGATAATTTCATTTATTGGAGGTAAAAACCAATATCACCCATATGAAAACAAGACTAGGTGCAACCTAGTAAATGGCTGGGCTGCCAAGTGTTGTATGAGAATATGGGCCCAAGAAAAGGGTGCTAAATGAGGCAAAGCTCACATAGTTATATGAAGTGCAAGTTTAGTAATGAGCAGGAGATGATTAATTATTTTAAAGTGGGTGGGGAGGGTGGGACAGTGTGAGATTAGGTGGGATCCATGACATTAAAAGGAGCTTATATTAGATTTTATCAAACAATTAAAACATTTTTTTTTGCAAATAGCATTGTCATAAACATCTTTTGAAGAAATTTGAAAACTGAAAAGAACAACACCCATTAGAAAATTACGAGAGTAAAAGTCTTAAAGTAGCTCACATTCAATGTACTTTAGTACGAAAAGTATTTGCTGAAAAATATACTTAAGTATCAACAGTGGAGTACAAGTAGTATTTTTCATAGTATGCATAGAAAGAAGCAAAGTAACCACTCTTTGTTCTCTCCTTGTGCTCTTTAATCAATTTTCAGGTGAATGAAAAATACAGTATTCAAAAAAGAAACTGGCAGTCTGTTCTTTATATGCTTCTTCTTCTTCGAGTTTACTGGCGGCTTAAAAACTCCTAAAATTGACTATAATTAAGAGTAGAATTACATTGTATCAATACCATGTCGAATTTTGCTTCAGAAAACTGATTTTTCTTAACTACTATTTGGGACACCATTTACTCACTGTAGCTGAAGTGATTGCTGCAGTGGACAACGATCATTTCTGTAGCAAGAGATAATTTTTTTTGAACTGCTCGACAGGTACTATTGGCAAGTATATTTTGCAGTTTGTACATCAGGCTTAGCTGAGGAGTTTTATTCAGGCAACTCCTGAAAAACAGGGATTGGAGTGAACTCGTCCAAATTCTAATCCATGTTCGAGCTATAGACTGTATAAAAAGATGGATGAAGCAACTGTGAGGTCACCCATTGGTTTCAGCATACCATGTAGGAAGCCTTAATTTTGGCAATTTGAACAGCACCATTTTGTCATTTTGAAACTGGATGTGATTCCTATTGGACGAGAGCATGAATTGAGGATCCGGGGAGGAGCGTAGCTCTGGGTCTGACCCTATCAGACGAGGACCAGGGGATAGCCACGCCCCTAAAGCATATTCTGGCTTTATCCTTTATTCTAGTCTACTTGTGACCATAATTTACAAAAATGAACATCACGATATATATCGAAGGAGACTTAAAACTTGCGATAGATACCATAAAATGATGTGGGAAGTCATTATTGAAATAATAAATCAGGCGGCAGAGTAGGGTCATTTTCTCTTAGACTTCAATATCATTGCACTTCTTTCTGCAACCACTGATGTCGCCATCTGCTGGCCATCAAATATGATGCAAATTTTTGAGATTTCCACATAAGCCTCACTTTTCCAATAATACCTAACTGCAGTTGCGGGTAAATTACAAACCACGCCCCCTACAAACCACGTGGGTACAGTACAAAACACATGCCCTACAAAAGGTATGGGGTTAGGGTTAGGATTAGGGATAGGAATAGGGTTAGGGCGTTCCATGTAGGGGGCGTGTTCTGTACTGAGCGTGGTTTACACTCGGCTGCGTTTTTGCATGTCGCATTTCTTGCACCTGGCATGTCGGGTGACGTCACTGTAGTGTTGTTGTTGTATAAAAATTATATAGAAGTTCATTTGAACTTAAATATTGACTTTTTTCAAGTGGTGCGTTTTCATTTGTACTCAGTATATATACACGCAATTACAATATTCTATCACTAGATGACACCAGGATTAGTTATTGCAGAGCCGTAAGGCTCTGAGTTATTGAACATTCGCAAGCAAGCCGAGCTTGCGGTTTAGAATATGGACGAGTTTACTCCAATCCCTGTTTTTCAGGAGTTACCCGAATAAAACTCCTCAGCCAAACCTAATGTGCAAACTGTTCAATATACTTGACCATAGTATCTATCCTGCAATTCAAATAAAATTATCTTTTGCTACATAAATAATTATTGTCCTCTGCAGCAACCAATCAGCTATAGTGAGCCAATGGTATCCCAATTAGTGGTTAATAAAAATCAGTTTTCTGAAGCAAAAATGTATTATAGTGGTTTTTAAACTGCCAGTAAACTATTAAAATGTATAACATGCTTTTCATATGTTTTCCTTACTCAAGACCCCCCCCCCACCTCCACCTCCTCCCACTCCCTGACACACTCACTAACTCACTCACACACTCTCCCTCACACTCTTTTACACTCTCACTCTTGCACTCTCCCCACCCACTTTGGAAATAATTTATCAGCTCCAGCTCATTACTAAACTTGCATTTCATATAATTGTGTTACCACCTTTTTCTTGGGCTCAAATTCCCATACATCACTTGGTGGGTCTGCCATACGCTAGGTTGCAGCTAGTTTTGTTTAAATTCAGCCACATGAGGGTTTTCCAGCACGAATCGCCTGTTAAAGGTCATGTCACTGCATTTCATTCAGATTCTAGACAAGATTTTGACTAGGCTACTTCAAAACCTTCATTTGGTTTCCTTTGAGCCATTCAGAAATGGACTTGCTTATGTGCTTCAGATCATTTTCCTGCTTCTTAACTCAAATGCACTTGAGCTTCAGGTCATAGATCGATGGCAGGACAATTTCCTGCAGTAGGGAAGCTAGGCTGGAAACAGTAGTACAGGGAAGCTTGTGCATCTTCTATCTTATTGTTTAAGGTATACTGAGTAGAATTTTTCAGAAGAAGTATTGACTTATACAAAATAATTCTGCTCAATCATCTCTCATGACCCACTGGAGATGCATGAGAGTGTCTTTATCAGTGGCGGGCTATGGACTAAGAACAAGGAGGGCGATAAACATGTCTTTGAACTGCTCATCAGTCTTGATCTGTTTTCAGTCAATTTCCTCGGTAAAAGACACTTGAACTCTGAACTCTGAACACTTGAAATCTCAAGTGTAGCCAATTGTCTTTGTTAAGACGAGAAATTAAACGCACCAGTTGAACTAAAAAAAAGAGCGCATTTCAATCTTTTTCAATTAAACAATCATTACGCACAAGCAAGGTTTGATGACTTGCTTAAGATGTGACAAAATTTAATGCGTAAAAACTGCAGGGGTTTTTCTGTGAAGAGTTGCCTATTAAGACGTGAATTAAATATTTTATAGAATTTATTATACACTCGCCAAAACATTTAATTATTAGGGAAACTAACATGTTGACCAAGAACAATGATTGAAATCGAGTCACTATCTCACCTGTTTCAAGGGATGTTTCCCCCTCCCCCCCCCAGTTTTCTGTCCACCACCTGCCACTGGTCTTTATGTCCAGTAACCCTGTCAGTTGCCTGTATTTTGTTATTATACTTTGCGCGGGACGCTTCTAGGAGTCAATCTCTGGGCAGTGGGTGTGTTGCCTCTGACCAATAAAAACACACAGGGTGTGAGGACAGGACTGGTAACCCAAGTTTTTAAGAGGAAGCTACAAAATTGATAGACAAAGTGCAGAAAAAAGGAAATATAGCAGGGCAACGCACCAACCAAAAAAGTCTGTTCTGAAATGAGAGTAAATCAGGAGGTAACTTTCATTGGTGAGGTAACACAAAAAGATATGATGGGGGTGGATTTGGAGTGACATGGATTTGGCCTATTTTCTGTTGGACAAGTAAGTGCCGAGGGTTATAACAACTATTGTTTTGTTCCAAAAATAAAAGCAAGCTAACTGGGTGACTTTGCATACCTGCAGGATACCTTCACTCTAAGTCCTACTATCAACCAATGCAAAAAAAAAAACTTTACATGTGGAGAAAATAACCCTGTAGGTGTGTAGAGATAAGATTGACCTGAGGATTATTTATTATCCAACACACACTGGTTGCAGCAGTCACTAACCAACGTAACTATGTTGAGCTATGATGTACATTTTGGGAGGCCCAGGGCAGTGTGTGACATTAGCAGGTAATTTTGTAGGCTAGCTGACAACAGCAAACATTACTGCTGGCAGAGTTTTTTTTTTTTTTTTAATAACGTTGCAGAATTGGTTTAACAATGTTGTCATATACAGCATTGGTCTTGTACCACAATAGAAAGTAATTTTGAGCTAACTTGCCAAATAATGTTTTCACTAGCTATGTAAAGTATGTACATGATGATAGCTTGTATGTAGCTTGGGCACAGCTCATATTTCTGTCAGAGGGGCATGCAATGCTGGTGTAACTGAGCCGTGGAGGAGGGGCCAATTTTGAATTTTGTGTTTCAACACATTCTTATCCCTACTAATCATATAGAGATGCTCTCTGCCCAGGCGTCACTGTACAACGAAAATTGAGCCTTTTAGTATCGTTATTTGATGTTTAGGGCTAGGATTTGAGTTGGGGTTAGGGGTTTAGGGTTAGGGTTAGTTTTAACAGTGGTGTGAAACAATGATACCGTAAGGTTTTATTTTTAGCTCACCGGCCGATAAGCCATGAGCTATTTTGATCAGGTGGCATCGTAGTCGTGATTGTGATCGTCGTCTGTTGGCAAAATCTTTAAAAATCTTCTTCTCTGAAACTACTTGCCCTATTTACTTCAAATTTAGCATTGACCTACCTTGGCTCAATGTCTACCAAGATTGCCCCCAGTTTTATAAAAAAAGTGTAATTTTTTCTTCTTTTTCAACAATTTTTTCTTTTCATCTGAGAACTTTAAAAGATCTTCTTTTTTTCAAAAAGACTTACTCCAAATTTGGTATGGAGCTTCCTTGGGAAGCTTTTCTCAAAATGCTGAGTTATTGGGCAGGTGAGCTACAGGGCCATTGGTCATATTTTTATTGTATATCGGCCATAGCCTGAATAAAAATATGGATGCAGCACCCGTGTTTGAAAAGGGAGGCCCATGCGGAAATCTCTAAAAATTGCATTCTATTTAATCTCCAGCAGATGTCAATATCAGTGGTTGCAGAAAGAAGATCTATGCTATAGAACTCTATGAGAAAATGACCCTACTTTCCCACCTGATTTATTATTTCAAGAATGATTTTTCCACATTATTTTATCTATCGCAAGTTTCAAGTCTCCTTTGATATATCATAATATTTATTTGTGTAAATCATGGTCCCCAATAGACTAGAATAAAGGATGAAGTATGCTTTATGGGGAAGCATTATCTCATCAGATACGGTCTGATCCACATGAAGATTCACTCCTCGCTCTTCCCTGGATCTTCAGTTAATGCTCTCGTCCAATAGGAATCACATACGGTTTCAAAATGGTAAAATGGAGTTGTTCAAATTGCCAAAATCGAGGCTTCCTAAATGGTATGCTGAAACCAATGGGTGACATCATGGTTGCTTCGTCCATCTTTTTATACAGTCTATGATATCAACGCTAGGGCAGAAAACGTCCCCATCAAATAAGAGGGGATCTGATAATGATGTACTCTTGGTTAGCCTAGCAATAGTTTTAAACAAATATTGTGGGTTGCCTTTATTTTTCTTTAGTATTGCACAAAAGTATGAACATCTTGCAACCACGGGGGCATGCTTGTAATTTGAAATGAAAAAGGCCAGAAATTTTTCCTTTTTATTCATGGTACTACAACATTTGAAAAAATATGTTTTAAAAATGTTAAAATGAAAAAGTAGGTTACAAACAAAATCTCTGAACCACACCCAAAAACTTGCTGCAGAAGCAAGCTTTGGCTCGTGCCCATGAAAAAAAAAAATTATTTAAAATATGCATTCTCGGAAAGAACTGGAACTCCCCCATTGACTTTGGCTAAAACTGTGTGCAGCTGCCGTCTGTAATATCTCTCTTTTTTTCTGTTTTCACATTTAAGGTTGACAGTGGCAAAGAGAGCAAATCAAGAAAATGACCGCATTCGTCGACCACCAAAGCAATTATTGAGCTTGTAATGGTCGAGTCATCACTACCTGATAGGCATTTTACAGCCAGTAGAATTAACTCATTAATGGAAAGGTCAAGATGTTTTGGAGGACATGGGATGTGGGGGAACAGGATGGGGAGGTTGAGTAGTATTTTGTGTAAAGATGGGTCTTCAGGTTGTACTAGAAGGTAAAGTCGCTTTCACAGCTGGCTGCATAGGGGCGCGGAGCAGCGCGGACGGCCATACGCAACGAGTATGACAGATCCACAGGAAACTGAGCGCGGATGACCCCCTTTCCAGAATGGAAGCGCGTGTGGATCATGGGCGCGTTCGTACTACGTTCACATTACGTGTGTAATATGCACAGGTGCGTTCTGACTGCGTTGATGTTACGACCAAGACTATGAGGCCATAACAAGAAGGGAGGCCACACAGGGAAACAAAAGTTAAAACTATTTTATTTATTTGGCCAAGGCATATTTGTCAAAGACAACCCCTAAATTCCACACCATTGCCACAAACAAATCCAATCTCCTCCCCCCAATTGGGAGAAGGCAGCTCATTTAAATAGTATCTCACACAGGTGGAGCTAATGAGCTTCAATAATCTCTTCACATTGAACTGAATGAGTTAATTGAATACTGATACCAATTAGCAAAGTGGAATTTTTACATGTACTCTTATCTAAGCTTTAACAGACCAGCAGGGCTGTAACAGTTGATAACACATTTCATTGCATATGGGAGATCTTCACAGTGGTCCGCGCAAAAAAATTAAACGTTTAATTTTTTTTGATGTGTGTGCACCACTGCGCATTACTGCATACCCCTACGCATCCCCGTGGATGTCTGTGTGTTCTCCATTAATGCGTATCCGAGCTGCTCTATGCCCCTATGCAGCCTGGTGTGAGGGGCTTAAGATGGGACTCCTGTCCTGTCCTACCTGAGGCAGGCAGAGTGTGGGGGAGCCTGTGGTAGTTGTTGGCTGGTGGGGAGAGCTTGGGACCCAGTAGAAGAAGGGTGTAGGGCAGGGGTGAGCAATCACGGTCCTGGAGGGTCGGTGTGTATGCAGGATTTTATTCCTATCAATTACCCTGACTAATTGAGTTAAATGATTGCATGCACAAATATAGATTTTCGCAATGATTCGATCAAAGGAAAATGTTTTATGAAGGGAGACAAGACTAGTCTTTGTAGTTTCACGATAATTTAAAGAAATGCGCATGAAACATCAGATTTCAAAAATGGTTTGGCTAATTGAGACAATCAACTAATTAAACAACAGACGTTGGTGTGAAAACCAGGGACAGATACGACCCTCGCTGCCCACCTCTGGTGTAGGGCATGGGAGCTGGGCCAGAAATGGCCTAAAGGTATGGTGGTGTAGCCTCTAGCAGCCTTTTTTGCAAGCACCATCATTTGAGTCTGAGGCAGAGCAAAGGAGGGTACTTGATGTCAGAGGAAAGTAATGTGAGAAAATTGAAGGAGATTAAAAATCCGGCTGGGTGTAGTTTCAGAGGTGACCTTTACACTCTCAGAAAAAAAGTACCTATTTGTACCCCTAGGGGGACAAAGGCTTGTCACTGGGGCGGTATCCACAAAGGCACTGCTGTTGTACCCTCAGAGGTGGGTACTCATTTGCTTTGGAATATAAAAGAACCTCAAAAAGGTCCGCACAGGTACCCTGGGGTCCTATAA
Organism: Gymnothorax reevesii; assembly: GCA_029721435.1. Lineage (NCBI taxonomy): Eukaryota > Metazoa > Chordata > Actinopteri > Anguilliformes > Muraenidae > Gymnothorax > Gymnothorax reevesii. The sequence continues at coordinate 71,031,287 of CM056585.1, read as the reverse complement.
TTGGCCCTAGACGGTACATAAGTGGAAAATGTACCTTGGGGAACAGAAATGGACTCCTACCTTGCCCACTTTTTGAGAGTGTAGGGTCAGATAGACCTCTATGGGGGCACTACCTGGATGTGATTATTGTGTCCTTGGGACCTGATGAGAGCGCAGTTATGCAGTGTGCCTGTGAAAAAAAAAGAACATAACATTAATTAAATGTCAAAATATGTCCATCACTTTGTTTCATGGCCAAGTTAGCAGCATAAAAGTCCATAATGTGCCTATTTTGTAAGGAAAAGTGCTTCACCTTTTCAAAGAGGATAAGAAATGTATTAATTGGTTATGTTAATTCATATCCTTTATTTATATCCATTATGTCCATAACACAACGGTCCTTCTGCAATCCCTTCTTGCATAAAAAAAGTGATGATTTTTTTATGACAGATAAATTGAGTACAAAGTGAAAATCAAAAGTAAAAAAAAATCTCACAAATCTTCAGGAAGAGCTGGATAGAACCTTACTCGCCAACGTTTTTTTTTTTTTTGTCATTTGGCTGCCATATATTTTACATTTACACTCACTACTACAAAGAAAACTCCCCCCTTAAAATAACAAGCCGCTACCAGTTATACCATACATTAATTTTTTTCTGTTATGTCACTAGGTTTAACTGCATATTCTCCTCAATGAACCAGTGAATAACTACTCAGGATTTGTGCGATTCCCGCGATGAGGTTTCTTTCCAGAACACGCCCTGACAGGTGAGGTAGATATAGAACCTGTCGTAACAGCAGGAGCTAACACCTGGAGATTACTTCAGTACATGGTCAGAGCAACATTAGCCTGCTTGTAGCACGTGAAAATGTCAAATTTACCTACATATATAGCAACTTGGGAGAAAGCCAAATATGGAATTTGCTGGATTCACTGAGTGCTTTTATGGTGACTGAATGAACAGATTCAGAATTTTGTCTATAGTGACTAATTGATCGAGCTAGAATATTGCGTTTCCAATCTTTAAGATAACGAGATGGACAGTATGACAAGCGAAACAAGACTGTGGATTTTCCATATCATTCTTTGCCTTGGGATTGTGTATTTAAAAATTGGGTAAGTCTGATCCCAGCATGTTCAGACCTGAAGCTGTTTAACTTTTTTCCGTGACAAATTTTAAATGGTATATCTCAAGATTAAAATCTTACAATGGATTAATACATTGTCTACACTTATCGTAGACATCTTCACTCAACTGAGCACCGAATAAAAATAAACTTGAGAATGTAAACTTGCTTACATATGTATGAGACACAGTAAATCAAAAGTAGTCAACATTTACACTGGCTACTATTTACCATGTGTTTATAAACACAGTGCTTGACAGTTGAAATGTGAGCCAGAACTGTTCAATGGTATAACAACTTCATGAGAGCGAGGGTGCGTATGAGTTATAGCCTCTGACCCCCCTATGATGGGCAATATTGCGATATTACCGGATGTCACCATTTCTTAGCCGTGAAATAAATTCTTTATAAACTGTGTTTAGATTGTGGCATGCCAGTCCCTCAGAGCTTTTTTCAATAAGCCTGAAAGCTAGAAAGGTTTATTTAATGAACTATAGATATATGGGATGACAGACCCTGGTCTTCAGAAACCATCTTTTTACAATTACCAACAAAGGTATTTTTAGGAGAATAGCAGAGATGGGTTATCTCCATAACTGCTGTCATTGGTCATTTAATTGGTGTGTTGATGTGGTCAGTTCAATTAGTTAGCTTTTTCTAGGCTACTCTTGTGGCTATGATGCATGTGTGATGCTTTCCTTGTCCCTTCACTGAAAAACTGAAGGCAGCAGTATACTTGTGAAGTATGTGAATTCGGAACTGCTGCTGGACATGCCATTGCAGAAAAATGTGTGCATGCTCATTGCAGCTTCAAACAAAATTAGAGCAATCCATCCATAAACGTTGGTCCCTGAATTCTTGAACGCACCAGACAGTAAAAATGAGTAGCACAACTAAAATAACTTAATCCCAGTCAAAAGTAAGTCTTTCCTTTTACATAAATTAGCACAATGGAAACCTTTTTGCGAAACCATGTAATTTTTCTCAAGGAACACCGTTGTCAGGCTAAGTTGTTCATCTTTTTGTGGTGTCCAGGTCTTGGCGGTTTGTGTCTAAATTAAAAATGCTAATTGAAGAGCCCCCCCCCCCCATCAGTAGATATCCATGCCAGTCACACTGCATTCAGAAATTCATTTCCATGGTGGCTCAATATCAGGCTGCGAAGCTGGCACAGTTGATCTTTGGGATTCATGCCCAGAATAACTGTCATCACAAAGCTGCAACTTTTTCTTGGATTTATTCATTGATTTGGGATTGATTTAGAATGATCTGGTCTCATCTTAGGATGCTCTCATTCGTATTTATTGGCATTGGTACCAATCCCTTGCCGATAGAACTGGCCGACAGACATTGATGCATTGGAGCATTCTCACTATTGACCACATCCTCGGGTAAAAGAACTTGCAGTGGCATAATGGTGACACAAACCTTTCCTTTTCGATATTTCCATGTCCTATTAATGAGATGGAAATTCACCCATGAGATTAGCAATGAAAGAGGCTACAAAATTACTGGGGGTCAAAGTTTGAACATTTGGATTTCATGTTTTGGATTATGTTTGACATTTTGTTGAAAGGTTTTTATGGGGTTTCTGCAGTGGCTTGTCTTCTGTGTGGGCCCTCGGTGCTGGCATCATCTGCAACAGGATCCCTGGGCTGGCACCTCGGCAGCGGACAATCTGTCAGAGCCGCCCGGACGCCATAGTGGTGATTGCTCAGGGTGTGCAAATGGGCATCAAAGAGTGCCAATTCCAGTTCAGAAATGGGCGCTGGAACTGCTCTACCCTCGGACAAAGAACTGTCTTCGGAAAAGAACTGAAAGTGGGTATGTTACAATTTCACTAGGGAATCTTTTTCTCTTTTTCATTGTATGAGTGCCGCATTAGTTTAAATCCTTTGTAGGATGATTTATTCTGAAACTATGATGAATGCTATTCTGTTTCAGTTTTTGGGATTTTTTTCTTCAGCACACCAAAACTTTAATTCACCTTTGTCCTGATGCTATGGAAAACACTGTAAAAAGAAAAAAAAATAGTTGTTTTAACTTTAAAAAGTTAGTGTCCAGGCTGCCTTAAAATTTAAAGTTAACTGAATTTAAGATGATAAGTTGAGAATTACATCAACTTGTCATCTTAAGTTTAGTTAACTTCAAATTTTAAGGCAGCACGGACACCAACTTTTTTAATTTATTTATTTTTTATGGTGTAGAAACTCCATAGTGAAACAGTAGCTAACATGCATACGCTCACAAGTAAGATAATATTTCAAATTTCAACACCAACTCAAAGGGCAGTCCAGCAAGAAACAACCCTTTTTCTAATTCTCTTCATGGAAATATACTCAACCTTCTGCAGCTATACTCTTTCTTTCCTTTCGATGTCTTTTTGGTGTCATTGGTAAAGCTGTGTGAGGATACATTTTCTATGTTTATTTCATATATTACGTATAATAGAAATGGGCATTTTGCAATAATCTCCTGATTTCTCCACTTTTGCACGTCACTGTGGAAAAACTGATGTAATTTAATTCTTTGTAATGTATGAGCTCGACTAAAGATGAGGCATTACTCCTGGAGGCAACAGTTCCTCTAAAGAGAGGTGTCAGTATCAGTTAAATGGCATATGTATTTCATAACGGATGTCCTAATCCTATTGGCTCCTTCTACAGTCTCATCTGCAAGAGTATACTGCTGTTACTTTCAGAAACAAAAAAAAAAACTTTTCATTACAAAGACTTACCAGTAACGCTCTTGGAAGCATCCCCTTGGCAACGAGCCCATTTCCTCAATAGCACTTGTATATAGTTGATTTTTAAAATGGCTTTGTTTGAATTGGGATTGCAGAGATCCAAGATGTTTCTCCAAACAAGTTGGCACATATGAAAAATATGTGAGAAAAATTCTGTCCTGCCTTCTGAATTCACAACTGTCCCTTAGGTTGTCAATCTGCGTCAGGATAACATAAATTTACAACTAGAATTTCTATTGCTCATATGTTGGTGATTATGGTTGATTCCCAAACCCTGTATACATAACACATATCGCTAAGAAGTATTGCTCTTATTGCTGTTCTATATTTGAAGCTTTACAGTGATTTTAATTTTGCAGTGAACCCTCTACGATCTTACTAATGTTGGGTTTTCATTATTTTTGTCTTTGACACTGCCATGTCTATATCCTTGAGACTTTTTTAGATCAGTTTTACAGTGGAAAATAAAAAAGAAGGTATTGATCCAGATAGAGGACCAGATACAGTGATATAAAACAATCCAATAGTCGGGTTTATTGATAGTGATATGGTAATGACTGTGAGGGACAGAGCCCAGAGCAGAATGGCTCAGTTCAGTTCAGATGGAGTGGGCTTGAGTGTAGGGCGTAGCTGTGCCAGGCCCGTGGCATCTTGGGGCAGTAGATTGAGAATACTCTCTCCAGAGCGGAACTGTCAGATGGCGGGGAGAGGTCAGCAGGAATGCAGTCCCAATCTCGATGAATGCAGAAGACTTGGGAGGCGTTCTTAATACACTGGGCAGAAGAATAGACTGAAGAGTGATTGACAGGAACAAGGTCCCAATCCTGGAGACTGAGAGAGAAGCTTGGGAGCTTGTTCCTACCAAAAAGACGAGGAACATTATATCCGTATGTAGCTATCATTAAAGATTACAAATTATTTTCGAACACGATTAACTCTAGACTTGCAGCATACTGACTAGTTGTTTAAAGGGCATATAGCGAGAGACAATCCAGCGACTCGCACACTCAAAGTAAGGGGTATATATATGGCACTCACGCAGTAGAGAAGGAGAAACACAAATGCGTGACACCTGGCTGGGGAGGCAGGCAGGACGTCAAACTAATCAAAGGAGACAAGATATCGATAAGACACACAAGCTGCTGGATGGCAGGATACATGAAATGGATTCACGCAAAGATTGTAGCGGAAAAAATTTATTTTTTCAGTAATTAAAACATTCTTTGGTTGTCTCCAGCGGTGTTTTGTTTGTTATTATGGAAAAAGAAAAAACAAAAAAAAACCTCGCTCTCTCATAGAATCAAAATAGAAAGTGTGTAGAGATCTAATAGTGAAAAATATCAATTATAATTAAAGCTGCAAGCAGCGTTGAAAGGGCCCTCGCACCCCTCGTGCATGTTGGGGTGGCAGCAAGATCTTGATGGGTGCAGGTGTCCATTCACAGCCATTGGACACTGCTAGCCTGTTCTAGTAAAAAGTATGACCAGCTTAATATGTTTGCAAAGTTTCGTGAGTTTTCGAGCATGCTGATGTCTTCAAAAATGCAATTATGTATTAGGGGGCGCTATAGAGCCACCATGTCACACTCAGTGCCAAATGAGATATCAAATCAAAGAACTTAATATTTTTAGTCTATGAGCCAAGTTTGGTGAGTTTTCGAGTATGAATAGGCCCTCAAAAATGTGTTCGTAAAATCTGAAAAAACGCAGGAAATGGCTCATAGCTCACTTCCTGTGAGGTAAAAAAATTTCTAAAAAATTGACAAAAAAAATGTATGATGACTACTATGACCTTATCAAATTTCGTGAGGATCCGAGCAAGTGCGTTCCAAAATGGCCGTGTGTTTGGTGGCACTATAGAGCCACCGGGGCATGTCCAAGCACAAAATTAATAATACTTTGCAATTTTCACCACAACTGACGTGTGGGCAAATTTTTGTGGGTTTTTGTGCATGGCAAAGTCCTCAAAAATGCGTTCTTGCAGCAGAATAAAAAGAAGAAGAAGAAGAAGAAGAAGAAGAAGAAGAAGAAAAATCCCATCAAAAACAATAGGTTCCTCGCACCTTCGGTACAGTTGGTGCTCGGGCCCTAATAAGAAGAAGAAGAAGAAGAAGAAAAATCCCATGAAAAACAATAGGTTCCTGGCACCGGTCGGTGCTCGGGCCCTAAAAATCCCATCAAAAACAATAGGGACCTCGCACCTTCAGTGCCAGGACCCGTTCGGGCCCTGGCACCGGTCAGTGCTCGGGCCCTAATAATAAACATTAGAATTACAAAAGGGTCCTCGCACTCTCGGTGCTCGGGCCCTAATAAAAAGAGATCCACACACTTTAAGACATTTCTTTAATCACCCCTGTGGACTTCTTCCTCTTTTTTGTTATTTTTCAAATGCTAATAGACCTTTCTGTGTATTGATGCTAAAGGAGCACTATCTCTGACATTAAATGCTTTGTAACATGAAGTGATATTAATTTGCCCATTCTCAGGATGAAAGAGTCTCATCATCTTTCCTGCTTTCACTTTTGCTTCATGATATTTTGGAGAAATTCCAGTTTATAGAACGAGGTGCGCATTGACTATGGACTCTGTATTCCAGGCAGTAAAAAGGTTGTGTTCTGCTTGCGCATTTTAGGCCACCAGGAGCATGCATTCTCGTGACTGTCTGGCGATGAAGAGAAGACATTATTATGAGTTTCAGGCAGTAAAGAAAATTCATTCTTGTGAATTTCTGGCAGTGAGAAGCCTGTGTTCCTGCTGTGAATTTTTTTTAGAAATTCTGGCAGCTCGAAGCCAGAGGTCTTGTTGCAAATTTCAGGCAGTAAGTAAGACTGTATCCTTGTGAATTTCTGGCAGTAAGAAGGTTGTGCTCTTGTTGTGAATTGCTGATATTAAAGGAGTACAATCACAGCCGACCTTGCATGGCAAACGTGGAAAACTTGGCTGGTTGTTTCATGTTCCTCACTGGTGGAAATTGCTTGTTTGGTGTTATTTTGTAGTTAATCATACAGCCCTATTTCCAAAAAACTTGGTGTGCTGTGTAAAATGTAAATCAAAACAGCGTGTAATGATTTACAAATTATTTAAACTCTATATTATATCTGAAAACATTACAAATGTTGAAACTGAGAAAAGATATCGTTTTTGAACACTGTGCATTTTGGAATTTAATGCTGGCAACACTTTTCAAAAAAGATGGGATGGATTCAACTAAAGACTGGAAAACTTCTATGATGCAAAAAAAAAAGAAAAAAACATCTGATGGATCATCTCATTCTAATTAGGTAAATTAGCAACAAGTCTGTGGCATGATTGAGCATAAAAAGAGGATCCCAGAGAGGCTGAATCTTTCAGATGTAAAGCTGACTGGGGCTTCTTCACTTCGTGAAAAACTGTTAATAACAATTCATAAATAAAATTTCTCAATATAAAGTTGCAAACAATTTGGAGATTTCACCATATTATGGTACTTCATATCATTAAAAGATTCAAAGAATCCAGATAAATCTCTGCGTGCAAGGGACAAGGCCGAAAACTGGAATTGAATGGCTATGATCTTCAAGCCCTTAGGCAGCACTGCATTAAAAACAGACAAGATCCTAGAGTGGAAATCACTGAATGGGCTCAGGAACACCTCTGAAGACAATTGTCAGTGAACACAGTTTGTCATATAACCGTTTAAACTTTACCATGTAAAGAAAAAACCATACATATATAAGATTCAAAACCGCTGTTGCCTTCTCTGGGCCCAAGCTCATTTAAGATCGACAGAGGCAAACTGGAAAACTGTCCCGTGGTCTGATCAATCAAAATGTGAAATTCTTCTTGGAAATCACAGGCGCCGCATCCTCCTGGCTTCAGTGGACGGGAGCCATCCGACTTGTTGTCAGCACTCAGTTCAAAATCCAGCATCCATGATATTTTGGGAATGCATTAGTGCACAAGTAACTTGCACATCTGTGAAGACTCCATTAATGCTGAACAGTATTAGCAGGTTTCAGAGCAGCGTATTCTGCCATCTGTATATATTTCTCGAGGAAGGCCTTGCTTATTTCTACAAGACAATGCCAAACACTGCACACTGCACATATCACAACAACTCGGCTTTGTAGTAAAAGTGTCTGGCTGCCTGCAATCAAGACCTGTCCCCCACCAAACATGTTTGACACATAATGAAAAGAAAAATACTGAATGACAGAGCAGGCCACAAAGTGTTGAACAGCTGAAATCCTACATCAAGCGAGAGTGGGAAAACATTTCGTTTTCAAAACTGCAGCGGTTGGTCGCCTCAGTCCTCAGGTATATTCAGAGTGAGTGAACTCTCTTCCCTCTCTCTCTCTCATCACTGAGAGTCCCCATCCATCAGCCCATGATGAAGCCAGGAGCCTCCCAACCCCCACTAATCCCCACCAGGCTATCAGGATGCTGAACTCCCCCGCACTCTCCCCCTAAAAGTTGTGAACTACACTAAGACTCCGCACCTTCTACTCTTGACTGTATTGCACAATAGTTTTTACCTGTTTTTTTTTTTTTTTTTTAAGCCTAGACTTAAATGTTATTTATTACACTGCCACGCTATAGCCTAGATCTAACTTAAATGTTATTTATTACACTGCCACACTATAGCCTAGATCTAACTTGAATGTTATTAATTACACTTGCCCTGTCTTGCACTTTAACGTCTGTCTTGCCTCTGTCTTCGTGTGAACAGTGAGAAACGTAATTTCAATTCCTTTGTATGACCGGAGCATGTGAAGAAATTGACAATAAATAAAACTGAGTGATTGAAAAGTAGAGGTGATGCAACACAGTGGTAAACATGTGCCCCCTATGGAAGTGGCAATTTTGTGAATTTTTGGCAACGAGGAGTCTGAGGTCTTGTGAATATCAAGCAGTCAGGAGGCTGCACTCTTGTTGTGTATTTCAGGCAGTAAAAAGGCTACATTCCTGTTGTGTATTTAACATTCGGAAGCCGAATATTCCCCTAGCGCTAGCGCCACCGTAACAGGATTTTCCATGGTGGGCTGTGAGCCTCTGACTGTTAAAGCTTTTTTCTTCTTCTGTAATTAATAACAAACCAGCTTACATTCTTCATATACATTAGCTAAAACACTAAAATAGCGCCGTGAATCCTCAAATTTCCATAGAAAACTCCATAATTTAAAAAGCATAATGCCTTCGTTAACTAAAATAGATAAACACAATGCAAAACGAAGACGGGATGGCAAGGGTAGAATCAAATCAAATGGCTTCCAGTCTAGTATATTCACTTTGTTAGGATCTAAGTTCTGAGTATGTGCAGTAATTACGACACAGTTCCTTTAAGTGTTTTGACTGAGAGTGTAGATGGCTTCAGAGAAGAAACTATTCATGAGTCTGGTGGTGCATGATTTTATTGACCTATATTGCCTCAGTGAAGGCAGAAGGTCAAATAGGTGGTGACCAGGGTGAGAAGAGTCTCTGATGATGCTTTTTGCTTTGCAATGGAAGAGGTTTTCTGTGGTGTCCTGCAGTTTGGCAGCAGTTGATATTTTTCCGTGTTAATGGCCCTTTGTAATGCTTTTTTGTCAGCTGCTGAGCAACCCACATACCTCACCGTGAGGCAGTATGTCAAAATACTCTCCAATGCAGAGCGGTAGAAGTCCACCAGCAGCTTCCCATACATATTATTCTTCTTCAAGACTCTTGGGAAGTGCATGCGCCCCTATGCCTTTTTAACAGCAACTGCAGTGTTGTTGAACCAGCAAAGATTGTCCGATATGTCGATATGTGAGTTCCCAGGAACTTGAAGCTGTGAACTCTCTCCACCATCTCCATTCATGAAAAGTGAGGGGGTCAACTCTGCCTTTGCTGAAGTCCAGGATTAGTTCCTTTGTTTTCTTGAAATTCAGCAATAGGGTATTTGCAGAGCACCAAAGCATCAGTCTTTGGACCACACCTCTGTAGGCAGACTCATCACTTCCTGAGGTGCATCCCACCACTGTTGTGTTATGAATCTACAACATTACATTCCATTTCAAGATGAAATTTCAAGAAATTTCTGTTAATTGTCATTTATCCTATCTCATATTGTAGCTTTCCTCTCTGACGCTAAGCTAAATGTCTTAATTGTTAATGGCAACACAGCTTATTGGAAGCCTATTAGCTGAGTGAATTACATAATTCAAATAATTGTTCAATTCTTTATTGGAAACAGGTTGAAAGTTAACCTTCATTATGGTAAAGGTGTTTGTTGTTGCATGCGGAAACTTAACACATAAACCAGTGTTGACAAAACCTAATTTTTTAAATTGATTTCTAATGCGTACTAAGCTGATCAGACTCTGATGTAGAAAAAAGATGTACTGATTTGTGAGCTACAGGAATTCACAAACTTTGAGAGACATTTACATTTTATGTCATTGCGTTGCGTTCCTGTTGTGTACTTCAGGCAGTAAGAAGGCTGCTCTCTTGTTATGTATTTTGGGCTGTAAGAGAGCTGCAATCTTGTTTAATTCAGGCTATAAGGAGGCTTCATGCTTGTTGTGCATTTCTGGTAGTAAGGAGGCTGTATTTTTGTTGCATTTTTAAGGCAGCAAGGAAACTGAATTCTTGTTGTGTATTTCTGACAGTTCAAAGGCTTTATTCTTGTGTATTTCGGGCTGTGAAGATGCTGCATTCTTTTGAATTTTTGCCAGAAAGATGGCTGTAATCTTGTTTGACATTTCAAGCAGTAAGAGGGTTGTATTCTTTTTGAGTGTTTCAGGCAGTAAGGAGGCTGCGTTGCATTCTTGCTGTGTATTTCAGGCAGAAGGCGACTGAGTTCTTGTTGTGTATTTCTGGCTGTATGAATGCTGCATTCTTGTGTATCCAGCCAGAAAGAGGGCAGCTTTCTTGTTGAGTATTCCAGGCAGTAAGGAGGCTGCATTCTTGTTGTCTACTTCAGGCAGCAAGGAGCCTTCAATCTTGTTGTGTATTTCAGGCTGTCATAAGGCTGCTCTCTTGTAATGTGTTTCAGGCCATAAGAAGGTTGTATTCTTTTGCAGTATTTCTGGCAGTCAGGAAGCTTCATTCTTGTTCTGTATTTTAGGCAGTAAGAGGACTGCATGCTGGGTATGTATTCATAAGTAGTAAGATGGCTGCATTTTTCGTATGTATTTCAGGCAGAGAGAGGACTTAATTCTTTGATGTATTTCTGGCAGTAAGGAGCTTTCACTATTTTTGTGTATTTTCTGCACTCTTTTGTATTTCAGGCTATGAAGAGGTTGTATTCTAATGAAACAGTGTTATTTTAGTGTTGGCTGAATTCTTGTCTATTTCAGGTGGTTGGAAGGTTGCAATCTTGTTGGGTATTTTAGGCAGTCAGGAGGCTGAATTTGTTGTGTATTTCAGTCAATAAGAAGGCTGCATTCTTGCAATGTTTTTCCAGACAGTGAGTTTTCCGGCAGTAAAGATGCTTCATTCTTTTTGTGCATATCAGGTAGTTAGGAGGCTGCATTTTTGTTGCGTACTTTGGGCAGTAAGACAGCTGCATTCATGTTGTATATTTCAGCCTATAAGCAGGCTGAATTCTTCTTGTGCATTTCAGGCAGTGAGGAAACTGTTTTCTTTTTGTGTATTTCTGGCTGTAAAAAGGCTGAATTCTTGTGTATTTCACGTTGTAAGAATGCTGCATTCTTGTTGGGTATTTCAGGCAGGGAGTAAGGACACCACATTCTTGTTCAGTATTTTGGGCTGGAAGATGGCTGCATGAGAAATGGCTTGTGTTTTGCAGGCAGTAATGAGACTGTATTCTTCGAGTGCATTTCTGGCAGTAAGAAGGCTACAAGCTGGGTATGCTTCTTGTTGGGTATTTCAGGGAGTAAGGAGAGGCTGCATTCATCTTGATTATTTCAGGCAGTAAGATGGCTGCATTCTGGATGAGTATTTCAGGCTGGAAGAAGACTGCATTCTTGTTGTGGATTTCTGGCCGGAAGGAGACTGCATTCTTAGATGTTTCAGGCAGTATGAAAACTGAATTCTTGTTGTGGATTTCTGGTAGAAAAGAGGCTGCATTTTTGTTACGTATTTCAAGCAGTGTGAAATCTGAATTCTTACTGTGTATTTCAGGTAGTAAGAGGGTTGCATTCTTGTTGTGTATTTTTTGAGTAAGAATTCTGAATTTTTATATATCTCAGGTCATAAGAAGGCAGCATTCTTGTTGGCTATTTCAGGGAGTAAGACAGTTGCTATGTGTATTTCTAGAATTTTCGATTGCACTAGAATCCCGAATACACCTGCAGATCTTTAAAATTCAGCTTTTTTACCCAAACCTGCAAAACCTTAGGCCTGCTTTAAATTCTAGTGGAGAATCCAAGGTTTCCAAATGATCTCAAATATGTCTTGCTGAATAACGTATATAAAATGATGAACAAGATCTAGATGCTTTCCTTTAGATATAATACTATGGCCATAAAAAAATGGCCTCCTGGCTTTGAATATTTTTCTTAATATGTGTGATGTAGCGTCAGTGAAGCGCTGCAACCAGCAGATATAGAATATGTATGTCTCATTACCCGGCAATATTAAAAAAAAAAAAAAAAAACCTGACTACGAACCTACTGAAGAGAAAAAATAAGCAAAAAAATTGAGTTTAAGGGGTTAAGAAGGTCACATTTTTTTGTCAGGCGATAACCAGGCAGAATTTTTGTTGTGTATTGCAGGCAGTAAGGAAGCTGAATTGTTGCTGTGTATTTCAGAGAGTAAAGGAGGCTGAATTCTTCTTATGAATTTAATTTTCCTTGTGAATTTCTGGCAGTAAGGAGGCCCATTTGTTGCGCATTTCAGGCAGTAAAGAGACTGCATTCTCATATGCAATCATCACGGCGGGAGTTGCACATGCTCTCACAGCGGCCTGCACACAGGGCAGCCTGAACAGCTGTGGCTGTGACCCTGAGAAGCAGGGCCAGTACTCCCCCGAGGATGGCTGGAGGTGGGGAGGATGTTCAGCAGATATCCGCTATGGTCTGGGCTTCTCCAGAATATTCATGGATGCCAGGGAGGTGAAACAGAACGCCAGAACCCTGATGAACCTGCACAACAATGAGGTGGGACATAAGGTAAGTCCAATCAGGGGAACCCCAAGGTGCGACACAGTCCTGTAGCATGCTATTATAGCGATCCTGATGTTCAGTACTGCCACCAGTGCAAATGCTTATTACTAGATCTAGTGCAAATTAGAAACAATGTTCATCTGAATATATATTTTAATGAGTATGATAAAGATTATAACACTTATTAATATCCTTATTTAACCAATTGTCAAAGGATATATGACCCCCCCCCTTTCCCTTATATCTTCCCCTTATATTTTTACTTATTTTACTTTACCAGTTTTATGTATTTGGTATTTGGATAAAAGTACTTTCTGGTGTTTCATTTTATGTTTTGTCTAGCGTGTGAGTTTGCAACCATTTTGTGATCTCATACAGGAGACACATTGCATTGAATCAGATGTAATGAAAACTGATTGTTAGAAATTAGAAATGTAAAATGAATCACAGAGAAGGCAGTACAGGTGATACTTGTTATGATTTTTATTTGACCCCTCATAAACTATGGGCCACATGCTCTCTTGTGCTTGTGTTCAGGTGTTGGAGTCAAACATGCATGTGGAGTGTAAGTGCCATGGTGTGTCAGGGTCCTGCACCACGAGAACCTGCTGGAGCATGCTTCCCCGCTTTCGGCAGCTGGGCTTCATGCTGAAGGAGAAATATGTGCAGGCCGTGCACGTGGAGGCCGTCAGAGCTCGACGCAACCGGCGGCCCACCTTTCTCAAAGTCCGCAAACTGCACTCCTACCGCAAGCCCTCAGATACTGACCTGGTCTACATCGAGAAATCCCCCAACTACTGTGAGGAGGACATGCAGACTGGAAGCGTGGGCACACAGGGGCGTGTTTGCAATAGGACCGCCCACCAGCCGGACAGCTGTGACCTCATGTGCTGTGGGCGGGGCTACAACACCCACTTGTACTCCCACGTGTGGCAGTGTAACTGCAAGTTCTTCTGGTGCTGCTACGTCAGGTGTAACACCTGCAGCGAAAGGACAGAGGTGTACACCTGTAAATGAATTTGCTCACACAGACAGACAGAGGTGCTCACTTGTAAATGAGCTTACGTTAATCGACTGGCAGATAGTTTATTTAAGGGTTTCACAGTCAGGTGGGTTTTTACCAAAGTTGATGGAGGGGAATTTGAGGAAGGACTTGCTTTCATGGGCATATGAATCAAGACTGCTCTTCATGGGAGCTGTGCGGCATTCACAGAGCCTACTACACTCCAGCGCAGACATGTCACAAATTGCATAAACACAACTCATACAGCACATACACATCACATATAGCATACACACAGCACATGCTGCACATGCAGCACCGGCATAAGACACTATACATGCATAGCAAAGACACAGCATACAAAGAATAAACACAACACATGCACACCAGACACAGCACATGAAACAAACACAGCAGTACACTCAGCACATATGGCACCAACGTGAGATTCTAAACACTTAAATCACTTATTTTTGTTTTTGTTTGCCACTGTTTTATTTGACAGTCGCAAGAACACATATCAGGAACATGGCACATACATCACAGACAAAGCACACACAAACACGCGCACACACACACACACACACACACACAAGAACAGTTACAGCTCAAACACAATGCTGCACAGCACAGCTGCATCAAGTGTGCACAGACTCTTCACATGCAGCACAGACACAGCACATACCTCACGGACTCCAGGCCTACAACTAAGGCACAATGAAACTCACAGCACAGACACAACATATAGAACACAGAGGTTACAACATAAGCATCGCAGACACTTATCATCAAGCTCACAGGATAGCAGTGTCTGCTCCATAACCAATGTACCATATACCATGACTCTGTTGTGTAGCAGATCTGTTCAAGTGTTTTTGGCATAATTATTGGTGTTCCATATTTTTTATTTTTATTAAAAATAATTTATTTGATTGAAATGTAATTTTGATCTGTATCGGTGCTCATGCAGGTCTGCTTGCAAAATAATTTTGGTGCTTGTTCTGCATGTAGAAATATAAATACACACACATGAAATGGAACACGGTACCCTGGAATTATTGTAAAATCCATGCAACCAGAAATGTCTACAAATCCCATAGAAATACGTTTGAATTATATACTTTCTAAAACCACAAATCCCAGTGAAAGTAGGCAGTGAAGCATATTATTGTGTGTTTGGTTGTGCTCAGAAAAAAAAGCAGAATTATCTGCTTTCCTTGGACAATCTATCTCAAAATTTTGATCAAATTGTGAGCTGAATAGAGAGACTTCTATTAGCCTTGCCTCAGACATTGTTCTCTTGATTGGACATGATACTACAATTTTAGATCTGTATCAAACCAAAAAGGTCTTTATAAATGGTTTCTCCCATTTCAGGGCACCGTGATATTTGGGATAAATGGCTTCACTGATGGTTCTGATCAGGCAGATGCGCTCAGTCTCTTCACTCATTTGCAAGAACTTCCACTGTTGAAATGAGAGCTTAGTGTTCTCAACATGAGAACCAAAGTTGTGCTGTTGAAAATCAAACGAGCCTGTACATGTAAAAATATTAAATTTTATGGATGTACCTGCACCACATGCAAGAACATTGTTTGGTTCTTGTTATGTGCTAGCCAACTCTTCTTTGGGGTCTTTCCAAGCAAAGAGGTGGGCAGAAATGATGAAAACAGCCTCCAAGCATTGTGCATTTATGCATGGTGAACATCAAGGACAGGATCTATGCGGTTCACCAATACAAGCATATGACCCCATGATCCATGCTGGATTACAAAGATTGCCAGATGGAAAGAAACTCAAGGAAACTGCTCAGACGTTTGTACCCAGAATTGAGGCGGGCAGAATTTGGAAACTCAGGAAGAAACCTAATCAACAGGTGCATGAAGGGCAAGATGGTCAAACGCAGAAATGCAGATGCTAACAATTAAGTTTTCCACCATTTTGACATCTTTTTTTTTGGCTCATCTAAACACTGAGGGGTGGCCGCAACTACAATAGAGAAACGGTGGGTAGCATTAACAACTCAGTGTGCCCTCTACTCCTGCACATCATACACATAATGTTCTACATTTATGACAACTATGTGATGGGTTGGCAGCTGTCCAAGGGTGTGTTCCTGCCTTTTGCTCATAGTCACACCCTGAAAAGGTAAAAGTGGTGTAGGTAATGAATAGAGTTAACACATTAATAAGTGAAAAGAAACAAAGCATTCAATTCTAATCCAGTGAATACTTGACTCTTTATGCAGAATCCTTTAGCAATGATTAAAATATAGTGCATTTAGCAATGAATGCAGCTCTGAGATGGGTAATTCCTTTTATGACACACGTAAGCAGCCTGCTCAGAATATGTTCCTGACCACAAAAAGGATAATTTCTCAGAACATGTTGAGCATGAAATTTTGGTTATTATCCAGCTACAGATATACCTAAGTATTTGTCAATTAGTCAGACCTAGTAATTACACAACTAATTATTTAGCACCCACGTTAATGGATTGTTATTCCACTATTTATATTGATTTTTTTTATGTGTCCAACCTAAAAAGAGAGTGCGCACCATACTACATATCCACTCTGGTGTTGTCTGGCTCTAATACATACCCTCGATGTCCATAAACACTTTCATCTTTCAGGCGTGGTTGAATTCTGGACAAAGAACCACAAATCAGAAAAGGTTGAGATGGTGTGACAGAATTATAATTGAGAGCAGTGATTTGTAAATTATCATTGATGCGTGTTAAAAACTGCAGAGCGGAACCAAATGCAGATCAAAGATGATGCAGAAATTGGCCTTTATTAACAAAACTGACTTGAAACTTCAGGGGCTTTTCAAGTTGCAGGGAAAAGACTGGAAGGTCTTTGGTCGGGCGGGAGCAGACAGGAACATGTAGGTGATGGTAGGCATTCTTAAAGGGACTGATTCGAGGTCAGTAACTGGGATGGCAAGCAGAATGAGCCAGGGCACTGAGAACTGATCCATACCTTCAAACCGGAAAGACAAAGCTTCTAGCCAGACTCTGACTCAGAAAATAGAAATGTTAGATTTACTTAATAATGTTATGTCAACTGGTTCCACAAAATAGACATAAGTACATTCCACTCAAGTGAATTAATTAAACTGGCCAAAAATGTTAGAAGTCAAATAAAGGTTACGCAAAGCAATTGATATAACATTATTAAGTAAGTCTGACATTTAACAAGCTGGGAATTGGTGTGCTATGCATAGGAGAGGAATCTAAGAGAAGGAAGAAAACCAAGGAGACAGTGACAAAATAACGAATTGCTGAACAAACCAGGACTGAAGCTGACAGCTGGATTACAAAAAACACTCAGGGCATAACTGATGTGTATTGGGTTGAAAGCAATACACCAGCGCATCATTTGATGTTTCATCACATGAATTTTATTGATTTTTCAAAATAAACACATCTCACTTTTAATGCTTGCAACATATTTAAATAAAATAAGTTTGGGGGAAACATTTTTACCATTTTGTAATGTTTTCATTCCTTTTCACTATGCTTAACAAACATTTTGGGACTGAAGACATCATGTGATGGAATGATTCAGGGGAAATTTTGTACCATTCTTTCTGCAGACAAGTCTTTGAGGTTTGCCACAGCACAAGATCAAATTTGTTGCATTCTTTGTTTCAAAATGTGCTACATGTTCTCTGATGGTGACAAGTCAGGATTGCGAGCAGGTCAGTCCTAACCCTGCATTCTCTCCTTACACAGCTATGTTTTTGTAATGCATGCAGAGAGCAGTTTTGCTTTGTCTTGATCAAATGCTTGTGGGTGTCCTGGGAAGAGATGTCTACTTGAAGACAGTTTATTGCTCCAAATCTCAGTGTACCTTAATGATGCCTTCACAGAAGTGCAAGTTACTCTTGCCCGAGACGACCCCATATTATGACAAAGCACGACATTTGTGCTTGTTGCTGGAAACAGCCTGGATGGTCCATATTCTGGATTCTGGATCCGGAAGAATTCAAATATATCTGTCTAACGCAGGTCTGTGCGAGATTTCTGACCGGATAACTCAAAAAGTTATGACCAGTTTGGCACAAAATTTCCCAGGATGATAGGTGGTAGTCCAAGGAAGAGTTGATTCAATTTTGGAAATGATCTGGAAGATATTCTTTCACCAAAAGAACAGATACATGGCGGAGGTATGTGCTCTACCAATTACTCTCTAGTTTATCAACTGTATCGAAATCCCTCCCTATTTTTCTTTGAGAAATATTGTTTTTAAACATTTCAAGGATTTTCTCACGCATTTGAGTGAAAATTTGCAACCCTCAGTCCATCTTTGCTCCTGACGGACGCAGCCTTTCCTAGATGCTGGTTTTGAACCAAATAATGATCACAGCCACTTCCTGACATCAACTATATCAAATCACAACATTATTCAAGTTTTTTTCACCTCATTGTGAGCACTAATTTGACCCCATCTTAACTTTTTTCGGAATGCACAGGCTTGAGTGGTTGGAGTAGATGATTATTAACTTTTAAAGTGAAGATGACCAAAAATTTAATAAATAATAATAATAAACGTTATTATGTCTTCTTCACACTGCCTGCAATAAAATAAGTCAGATTAAATTTAGAAATCACTGCTTTCTGTTTTCATACGCATACTGTCCAAACTTTTTCTGAGCTGGGTTTTGCATATATATTGTTGTGCTAAAACATATATGAGCCTGGGAGAGAGCAAATGTAGGCTAACCGGAGATTAAGGTAGTACTTGGTGTTATCGGGCAATGCAGCCTCTGTTGCCGCTGCTGTAAGTTAGGAGCAGCAGCGGTCTGTCAGTAAGCTCATAGATTACTGAAAGGTTTGTGTTAGAGACAAATTCTGACAAGCCAAAACCAGACTTCCAGAGAAACAGTCTAGTGCCAAGTTACAGAATATTACTGGCACTGTCACCGCTGTGTGTTTATGTGCGTGTGTGTTTGTGTATGTGCTTCTGACCATCTGTCTCACAATGCGTCCATGTTTGAGAGTGAGTTTGCATGTGTGTGTTTTTGTTTATGTGCTGTGCATTGCGCGCACGTGTGTATGTTTGTGCACGTGTGTGTGTGTGTGCGTTCCTCCGCGCGCACGTGTGTATGTTTGTGCACGTGTGTGTGTGTGTGTGCGTTCCTCCCTTCCTCTTGTGCTTATATTACACTGGCAAATCAGTGTGAGTGTCAGAGCAATGAAACTGTCCATCATAATTGTTCAAGAGAAGCTACATTTTTTTATCCTAGCTTTCTGTTTGGCCTCTGGACAACAAGTCATTATTCATATAATGAATCTAATTAAATCAAATACGGCTTATTTAGTGTAGCAGGCATAATAGGAAACAGTCACTCTACAGAAGCAAGACACATCACATCAAATGCAGTGTAGAATGGATTTGGAAAAAAAACTAGAGCTTTTATGACTACCTCCAATAAAAATGAAACTTCATTCTTTCCCAAATTACTCTCTTAATTATGTTTCATGCAAGAACATGCACCTATTACCAAATATTAAAACTTAGATTCAACCATTTAACACATGTAAGACTTGGAAAATTAAAACAGAGACTGGCACCTTTAAACTCAAACGGAGCAATAAAACATGTATCAAAAATGACAATTCAGGTAAAGTGATTTGATTGGTACAATATTATTAGGGTTTGCTTATATCATTGATAGAAGATGGAAGTCTCGCCCCTCACATTCACTTGATTGATATTTTTGATAGAAATCTCACCATAGGTGCTCACTCTGCAAATAAAACTGATGGAGATTTCATCTCAAAATATTCCCTCTACTAATGTTACCGAGGCAAGCATTCTCCCTGCTAGAATTATTGATTAAAATATCATTCCCCAGATTCACTCTGCTAACATTACTGACGGAAATCTCCCCCCAAACATTCACTCTGTTAATAATATGGAGGGAGCTCTCACTGTAAACATCCACTGTGCTAATATCACTGAAGGAAATCTCACACCACCACACATATATTCATTATACTCATATTCCTGAGGGAAATCCCCCTCCCCCTTGCACAAATACTATATATTGCTGATATTAAAGTAGGAAATCCCGCACCTCTACATGCACTGAACTGATATGACTGATGGAAATATCACCCCCCAACGCGTGCAGGCACACACACACACACACACACACACACACACACACACACACACACACACACACACACACACACACACACACACACACACACACACACATTCACTCTGCTCATATTACTGATTAACATTAACTGGCCTAGGGGTAATCTCACCCCACACATTCATACTGGCCCCACAGTGGGACATATTTGTTAATATAATCAGGAATACAGAGGTAATGATTATGATGAAATCACAGCAAAAGGCCAAGATGATTTTAATTAAAGTAGTTATGCAGATTTTGGTATAATATCTGGAAAAAAATAAATATCTGGTAGTTTTTCTATGCATACATTCACCAGCTTTACCGGTCTATCAATCTCATTATTTTACATTTTAGAAACATATCCTATCGTCATTGTGTTTCCCAGTTCAAGTTATCATAACAATCTTTCTTCTTCGTCCACTTTTCCATTGGTCTGTATATGAGATCAATTTCATTTTATTCCCCAATTGACATTACATTAGCACCTCTGTTATCTCTCAAACCCTCTGTTGCCCTCAAATACTGATTCCATTCATCCCTGCCTTTTCCCTCTCCCCTCCCCTCCCCTCTCCCTTCCTCTCTCGCTTTGAGGCTCTCGCGCATTTATTGACGGCAGATTCCTGCTGTAATTATTTTGGCAGGGGCTCCATAATCATAATGTGTTTCTACATGAGTACTCTTAATCACAGCCAATCAGTGCTATGAGGCAGCTCACCTTGGGGCAGATATGACAGAACTATCTTCAACACTCCTGAAAGCACATTCATTTTAAATAATAATATATTTACTGGGATACGCATGATATATTTATCTTAATAATGAGAGGACGTGCGTTTCATGTGATAAATAAAGTACCGAATAAATTATAGAATGTGACCGCAATTTAATTAAGCTTACCGGTGTCTGTGTGTGTGTGTGTGTATATATATAAGAGTGAATATTACTCTTTGCTTTGCCCCCTCATTGTTATGTGGCGCACAGCCAGGCAGCCAGCAGTCATGCAGCCAACAACTATACACTGCCCTCCGGAGTCCGAATCAGTGGTCCTCTGTTAATCTTTGAGTTGGATTTATCTGTATATATTTGACAAGAGCTCATTTTTTGCTAAAAATGTGGCATGTGTCATTTTCTGTCTTTTTGGGAGGGGGGAGGGCTGTAGTAATTAATTAGTGAACAGGCAATATTGCTTCTAATGTTAAAATACAGAGTAAATAATATTAAGGATGATGGCCATGGCAAATATACTGCAGCTGCTGTCAAACAAGTATTTTTAAAATTAAGGAAACTTAACACACTTTTGTGTGAATAATTGAAGATTAAATTGAAGATTAAACAATACTAATTTTCCTGCACTCTTTCATTGATGAAAATAGTTCATAACACTAATCTACCCACAATGTGTACACAAGAATGCTTATATTTCCAAAGTAAATTCAACTCAAGCTGCTTTTCTGGAGCCAACTGCATCTGCTTTGCTCCTCTGAGTGCTCTGAAAGTGGAGCTAACCCTGGCCTCCAGGCACATGAAGCATTCCTGCCGCAGCTCAGTGGGACTGTCATAGCCTACAGTAACATCGGCTCTGGAATGCACACTGTCTGTAAATGGATTTAACTCATAAATTTAAACAGGCAAAACCTACTGTATTAATGGTAGCAGACTGCAAAAATAAATAAATAAATAAATAGTTCAACAGAACCCTAATATTTGTTCCTAAAAGGCATCTCTATATATGAGAACCTACTAATGTTGATGGAAGCGAGGGCACATCTAGGCTTGTAATCTCACCTACGGCCTAGATAGTATCTATCTAAATGTCAAGCCTGGTCTTGAGCACTGGTAGAGTATCTAGTCTGGACCCACTAAACTTCCGGTGAGCTGCTCGTTACACGTGTTGGCTGTGCGGACAAATGTGCATTCTGGGGTCTATGATAAACTGACCATTAATTCATTTGAACATTTTCCCCTTTGTCTAATGGAATCAAACATGATATAGCCCACATAATCTACTCTATCAATTACTCTTAAAACGGGGGCGAAAATGTAAAATCAGCTCAGATTATGCTTAGAGGCTATAAGAGTATGAATGCCCAGGGAAATATTTATTCTTCCATGTTTATGATCACTTGCAAAGATAGATTAAAAAAAAAAAAACTCCATAAAAGACAGTGGAGAAGGAGCCATTTTGTTGATGTTCTTTTATTGAAAAAAACTGAAGTAGTTATGACAATGTGATGGTAACTATACAGTAATGAAAGTATCCACGCTTATAAAATTATACTCACTGGTCACTGCAATATAGTCTTTTTTCTCAGATTTAATATTAAATTTTCCTCCACAGCCTACACATTCAGCTTTTTTTGCTGTCTTGTGAGCTGATGATCTACTGCATTGAAATGCATCATTGCTGGCTAGTGTATTTATTCTGAGCTCTTTCCATGAGCATTACTTGGAAATGTTGTTTGCTGTTGAAAAATCTCTCTGACGCCTCCCCGCGAGCACTGTTGCTAACGAAGCCATATGGGCCACATGCTAACATTATGCAAACAAACACACCAAAAGAAGAAACTTTTACTAGCATCAAAAGGAATAGAAAGCTAACCCAGAAATGATGAGGATAAACTGTGGCTAACAGAGAATTCTACATCATGTAATCAAAAATGTAGCTTCTACATTATCTAGTGCATTAGAGTGAAATGGGTGTTCACCTTTTAAATTGGCAGACGAGCCAGTTTATGAAAAGATGTTGCTAAAAAGGATATTGCTGTGGGGGTAAACACAGAAAGAGCAGCTACATGTTCCAGAGAAGCAGAGGGTTTTGGAAAGAGAACACAGGTGAGGTTATTATCACTGCACCTGCGGGCAGGCAGGGGAACAGAGCTGGAGACTGTGGCCAGGGAGGAATGCAGGCCAACTCACAGAAGCTACCTGTTGCACCGTGCACCTCCTGCTATCCTTTACATCTCAAACCAGCCTCACTAAACACACACACTTCAAAAATGACTGGCTGCAGATGCGCAACCATGGCTGTACAAAATACACTGTAATGAATTGAATGAACTTAATGATTAAATCAACTGATTGTCTCCTTGTTATTTCAACTGTGAGTCGAGTCCTGCGTGCATTTAACTGTGGTTTACAGTTAACATGCATGGAACCTCTTGAAGAATTCTTTTGTTTTCAAAAGTTTTGTTTTCGTTAAAACAGAACTTGCGCGACTTTGTGGTACGTTTCAAGAGAAGGGACAGCGTCAGATTCGGTGCTAGAAAACACCATTAAAAAGTAACTGAGTTTATTCGTCGTCTCGGCCAGCGCAGTGTCCAGTATAACTATGATCTGACTGCCGTCATTGGGATACAGCAGGGTTTAAGTATCCATTGTGAACAAAAGATATTGACGCACTAGTTTCGCAATGGTGCAGAAACAATAGTGCCTGATTAACTCATAGGGTTAAACACAGATGACATTGACTCAGTGAATACAGTACATAACCCATCAGTGTGTTCCTGCTTGACTACATTAACCCAGCAATGGACTGAAACTGTCTTGATTAAGTAGTAGCGTGAGACAGAGTAACTGGTTGTAAAGGTTCTAGATTACTGCCAACCTAACACCATATATCACTATATGAGCTGCACTAGAATCTAACCCTCTGTTATAAACTGATTGTAAACTTACAGTTGAAATAACGGGCAAAAAAATCTGCAAGTTTACAACAGTGTATGAAGTCAAATCAGTCATATAAAAAAATACATTTGTACACTTGAAAATCCTGTCAATGACCATGCATGCTAAATATACCAATGGTATAAAAATGTACTCAGACCAACACACACACTGAGCAAACATAACATATAGTATGGAATACGGCAGTTCAGAATCCATTATTGAAGGAAGTATATTTGTTTCAAAGTAGCCCAAATTCAGCTCAGAAATTTCGCTTCTCTTACTGTATGTCAACCAATAATGAATCAACAGGGGGTGGCTGTCCTTTGCAGTAAACTTATTGTTCAAATCTGGTCTTGTTTGCTATCTTTCAAATACTGAGCACTGTTGGATTTGCTGGATTGCATTGTATCGCAAGTAACACCAATTTGAGCAATCTGAGAGAGTTGATTGATAGTTGGAATCTTTATTATTCCTGTATCTATAACAGAATGTCTATTCAGGTGTTTTTACTGCATAGCAGCTGCTCCGGGCTGTCTCAGAGCTTTTTAATAGATCAGTTGCATTTCCAGGTATTGTGGAATTCAATTCCATTTATAAATCATTTCATGTATCATGCTGTGGTATATGAAAGGAGTTTAAATGGATATGGATATGGTTTCACTTAATTGTTTCAACAGACATATAAATGGTGCACACAATCACAGAGGACAGAGTTCCCTTTACTAGTCATTGCCCTGAATCACTGCTCTCACTTCCGGAAATAACGATAAATAGCAGCAGGTTTTGCATAATAACCAGAATGGGAAATGTCAGCAATAGTTCAGAACAGTGCAACTATTATACAGGTAACATGAAGTAAGTGATAGCAAGCCAGAAGTACTCTCTCAGCTGCACTCTGGTGATGGTTTGCATTCAGTGCTGAGTGTGAATTGGCCTGCGATGATGTTACGCATACCTTTGTTCACATTTTCAAGTGAAACGTTTGTTTGTTTCCATAGCCTCATGAATAGTTAAACAATAGTATCTTACTAATTCAAATGCTTACAATTTACATTTACTACAACAATTGCTACTTGAGCAATATTGGTGCTTGTAGCACTCACTCAGCCAAACAGCTTCAAACTCAACACTGAACTTTCTTGGGCCCTTAGTACTAGCTCAAAATTTGAAGTTAATCAGATGAACGGCTGCCAAGATATGCAAAGGAAACACACACACACACACGCACACACACACACACACATACTCTCTCTCTCTCTCTTTCTCTATCTCTCTCTCTCTCTCTCCCACACGCAAACCCACACAGATTCTTTGCTTCATAACATGGTTTTGTATAAAGTAATCCAAAAAATTGCGTATACTATTGCACTATTGATCAGTGCAGAGTTTAGTTTGATGCAAGATTGCATGTTTCACAAATGAGCTCAACCAAGCTCAAGAGCAGAATATTTCCCTCAATCTATACGCGCTGAGACCAAAAAAATTGCATAGCATTTAAGCACTGTCAATAATTTTATGAAACGTAATCTCACTTGAAACTCATTCCAGAACCCTAATTTATAGTGATCATGAATTCTAAAATTGCTCTAGAAAAACTTTTTGACCTACATACCCATCAGAAGTCTAATTTGGGCATTTTTAAAGCTGCAGTCAGTGTCCTTCATAGTACCTGCATATGTCGCAGTCAGACTGTGAAACCAGTTATTTTGTGAAATGATTAACAATATTCAGTGATTTTGTGAAATGACTGAAATTACACACCAGTCATGTCATGAAATGACTGAAAGTTTCAGCCATTTCATGAAATGACCGGTTTACAATCTGACTGTGTAACATATTCGTACATAGTGCCAATTTCTTTGAATGTGTAATAAGCATTTATTTAATATTTGCGGTGAAATTCTCTTTTTTTCCCAGGCTGCAAATAAAACACCAAAACGCAATCATTTTGAATAAATGAACAGCAAGGACTGATGAAAGGCTTATTGTCCAGTACTCAGGCAAAGTGGCTCAAATCATACAAATGAGGTCACGTTTAAAGTTGCTCCTCCAAAAAAGGAAAAATTAATAAATTCTCAGCCGAGCCACAACCTGCAACCGTAAATCCGGATGTGGGCGGAGCCACAGAGGTCCTGATCAGAGTCCCTTTCTAGTCCTGATCAGACAGTCAATATGGCACAACCACATGCTTTGACCACATAATTCCGTGTATTCTGGGCCATAGTGTCTAAAGGAGTTTACTTGAACTATACACCACACCACCCGACTTCATCTTTCATCATCAATTATTTTTTCTGCTTGGTTCAAAAAAAATGCTCTTTCATGAAATCACTAAGTGTAGTGTAGCCAGGGTTTGAAAAATTACTGGCAGACAGTACATCCTGAGGACCTGGAGTACAGTCGCAGTGAGATGTACTGAGGTAGAACACTATTTGACCAACACAAGCCCTCAGCAGAAATCGACTTCCTCACAGGGGATGCAACGAAGAAGCCGCTGAGCAAATACTAGCTTTTCCTAAGATCCTATCATTTAGATTATATTTAAAACCGTAAAATGGGGTAATAAGGGACGGCCAGGGAACAAGGGACAATTTTCTCTGAAAGTTTTCAAACGTGAATCCAAGTTTTGTTTCAACACTTCCCGAGATAATACATTATTTTCAAGATACCTTGATTGGTACTTGAAAATTGCAAGGTGAATTGGATATGATTCTATTGTTCCTTTATGATTGACAGCAATAAGCAGCAATATATGAAATTGTTGAAAAATTTTGACTAGCTAAACTTTATCGTCTCAAGCTAAGCCAAAGTGTTCACAAACTAAATAAGAGTTCTCTAGGCAAGAGAAGACTACCTGGTGTGTGCACTTTTCATTGGTCAAATTTACTTTATATTTTCAGGTAAAAATTGACTGTAAACTGGGGTAACAATGGACACTATTCCATGAATGTATGAACAAAAGTCAGGCACGAAGACTCGCAACAAAAGATGAGAAAGAGGATGTTTTGAAGGCTGTGGAAGTGGTAGATAAAGGGATGTCCAATAGAGAAGCAGAGGAGACATTTAGCATACCAAGGGCAGTGATACCGAGACCTAAGAAAGACCTTAATGTTGGGAATCCTGGCAGAGCAGTGGCCATAGGTGCCAAAGTTAAAGAGATCTTGGTGAAACACCTTGTTACCTGTGCTGAATGGGGTGATCCAGTAGATTACATTGATATGTCTGATGGTGAAAGGATATCTGGACAGGTGTGGGATTACCATCAAGGTCTTCAAGGACAACATGCCAGGAGAAGAGTGGGCCATTCTATGTCTTACCCTTACTATGTGTATAATAGAGCCATCAGCTCAAATGAGTCACTAACAAATAAAAATAAAGTCACGTGACCCCACATGCTCAATATGTCCAGTATAAATATAAAGCCTGGGCATTAAGTCACAATGTGACACATGCCTGGCCTGCAAAGCTATTATGCTTTGGTTGGAATCAAACAAAATATCTCAAAAATATCTCTTATTATCCCATTTTACAGTACTATATTAAAACGTGATATTAAATATGAGCTGTGGATCTATATTGTTATTTATTTATTTATTTTGTTTAATCAGGAGGAAGGGAACTTAATTGGGATTTTGAGGAGTCCATGGCATGGAAAGGTTTGAGAAGCAGAACTTCATTGCAAATTTAAGTCTAACAGGTCAACCGGGTTTATATTTTTTGCCAGCAGATGGCACTATCAACTCACTTTTCTGTACTTCATGAGAAACAGGCAAAACAATGTAATCGGCATCGCCCTTATCCGCAGGCTACTTACTTCTGTTGGAAACATCACTTAGAGTATTTCAGCGATGCGACATCCTTTTTGCAAGATATCCGCCTCAGTTAAACTACATGCACTGGGGCGCAAGCACAGCATTACCTGCAGTTGGTCGTGCATTCAATCTGTGCCTCGTTAAACACAGGCTATAGGTCTTTGTCTGAAGCACAGTTCGTTTCAGTGCTCTGCACAGAAAACAGAATATTACTCAGTTACACGTGTATAATACTGATGAAATGAACGGAAACCAGAATCGGTTCCAGAATGTGATAACGTTCACGGCTCTCACAGCATCCAGATTCGACCTCAAATCACCCTGCACGGCGCGTGCCCTGAGGGAAATGTCTCTGTCCGCGATCACCAAAACTTTAGGCAGTCTAAGCACTGTTCTGGGCTTCATTTCGATGCATGTGGATCCCACACGTTATAAAATGAGTTGATAAACTGAACAGACAAAAAAATGAAGACTGTATCAATTCATCTGTGTGAAATGATGTACTGGGCGTTCTGTTGCGATGGTGATTGGCCATTGGGGGTAAACCATTTCCGGAGCCCTCGCCCACCCGCATGAAGCCTGTGACGTGTTTGTCTCCCAATGTCCCTTGCGCTCTTGAATGACTGTGAATGGCGGGTACTGCTGAAATGTTATAATTTAAAATGTTTTACTTGATCATTTGAAGCGTGTTCTGATATTTAGTGACTGTTCGGAGTATTTTACTCAATTGACAACTAGCGTCGGTACATTTCGTCTGAATGTATGCGTGAGTTAATGAGAACCAGCCTCAAGTTCAGAAACAGCATGTCATGCGTAATGCCGGCGGGCTCCACGCTGCCGATGCGCTGAAACTTTCTTTTTCTCAGTTGGGTAGCAAAGACCAACAACTACCTCTTTATTGTTCTAAATGCGGAATTTACTGCTTGCTAACAATCCCTTATATATGGAATAACTGTAATGCACTAGAAGGTATAAGTATCCGGTGTTTATCAAATTCGCTTGCTAACTTAAATAGCTCAATAGCTTAAATTACTGTGAAAATAATAGTACTGGAACGAGCTTCAGGAATTTGATATTTTCTGATTAACGCATCATCTCATTTGTCCAATTGTAAACTAGGCTCGGATAAAGAAATGGCAATACCTCTTAATCAGGTATTGATAGTTATGGTTTTGGCGATAATACCATATTCAGTTTATTGCTCGAGTACCTCAAAACTAAACATTCCGAAGGTCTTACTTCCCCTTGCTCGGGGCACCAGGATCAACTTCACTCTGGAAACAACGGAGGGCTGCTACAGATGGTGAGTAATGGGATAAAGGGGCAGCAGGTTAACTGATCTCAGTGGGGCACAGGTGTGTCAGTGATAAGATCTACTCCGTGACAATGTCACGTTAGGGCAATTGTGAGGGTAATGAAATGGCGCAAATGTTATTGAGAAAGCTGTTATATGCCTGCAAACGTTATTTGACCTAAAATCGGTCTGTATCACTGGGACCTTGCTCGGTATGGTGACTTTTGCTTTCACATCGGACGCGAAACGGATTTTTCGCACGACAGATTTCATTCAAAGTCAGTGCGAAGACGCGAATAATTTGCGTCTTTGCATTGACTTTGAATGTAATCTGTCGTACGAAAAAATTGGATTCGCGTCCAGTGTGAAAGTGGCTTCACGTTTGAATAGAGACCGCTGCGTGTCAAGACGAGCTGCTCCCATATATCACGCTATGGCCTCAGATAACCTGTCCACGTTCACCGCACTGCTTTGCGTCGTATTATACCTCGTCAGCGGGCTGTTTGTGTCGGTACGTACTGGTCTGGCGGAGAAATGCAGCTAATGCGCATTCAGTACAAGATCCTTTATTTTCCTAAACGGCGCAGCTGAAAGGTTAAGGACTTCCACGACTGGGAGGAATTTTCCCTATACCGTTATGTCGACAGTACAAGCTGAATGCTAGACTTCGGACTTATTTGCCTAAAAGATTTCTGTTGGGCCTGGTCGCGGTTTTACTACCTTCAGCCGGTTGCAATTTCCAGTGTGCTTACACTGCTTTTAACGCGTGTGTCCGATTAGAAGTTTTACTTTGTCATGGTGTTAACTGCGCACACGTTTTTTTTTAACTGGAGGGGTGCTTTAAGGACGCACATTCACTGCAATGGGTGCAGATGCATGTAATAAGAGCGCCGTGACTAAATGCCAGGCGTGGAAGAGTAAACCTGCGTTGGACTGGCATCCCATCCAGCGGGAGTAGCGGTACTCGTGGTCACTTCATGCTGCGGAAACTGGAGTTAAGCGCAGGCCTGATGAGCAACAGTTTGTTTGGGACAGACTTTACCTGAAATTCAAGAGGAGGCCACTTGCTTTCTTCATCCGATTGGCTTGTGCCTGATGTTTGCGTAACTGATATGCAGAAAATTGATTAGAGGGTGACAACTTTACCACGGGCTACTTTTTTTACATTGTCTTTGAAGACAATGTGATTTTAAATCTTGAATATTTACCACCAGGTGGGGTGTTATAAATTTCACTGCTTGTGTCTAAACGCGCTGAAAAAATGCATTCCTTGTTCATTTGCTAAGGTATACAACAATAAGGGACACATGGCAACCCGAGACTCCTGCTATATGTTATGCATGTGATCTGTTAGGCTGTAGCTGCCTGTCAGCTGTCCGTTAGCTGCTTCTGTCTTCTGTCAATTAGCTGTCTGTAAGTAAGACTTGTCTATAATCTGCTTATTAGCTGCTTTTTAGGTGAGCATATCTGTGTTGTGTTTGTGAATTGTCTGTTTGCTGGGCACATCTGCCATCTGCTGCTTGACTTACGCTTATGTGTTTGCTGTGCGTTTGTTTACTATGTTCTTTAGCTGTTCATTGGCTGGGTAAGCCTATATCTGAGACAGCCTGGTGCCCGTGCCTCGTTGCGCTTGCGCTCCAAGTGAGGCCTTGGTAACAATGACTCAATGGCTGCCTCCAGTGAAGTAAATCCAAGATGGCGGACCAGGTAGGTTTATCATTGAAATGTCTTCGTTTTGATATTATTTATATTATTTATTTATATCCAAATACATTTGGATATACCATGATTACCAATCTCTATAAATTTTTTGAACAAAGGGATAATTTTATTTTGGCATGTGTACTTGCCGACAGTGGCGTAGAGACACGTCCCTTTTTGACTGCAATTAGTAGTTCTCAATCATTTTCATTTATTGACGCGTTTTCCAATTATTCTAATTGGCAATGGAAGACAGGGTTTCTCTCCGTATGCGATCTAACAGCAATGAACTCATGGGCTAAATTCAGTCCAGCTGCGGAACACAAACTGAGAATTGGGTTGCACAAAACTTCCGTTTAGAACAATTATTAGTCCTGACCTGTGTCTAATCAGGGAGAACAAGCCGCACCTGTTAACTGTGGAGTGCTTTCGGAGTGAACCTTCCGTTAATTATGAAAATGACTGAGACCAAGTCAGGATTAATAATTGTTTTAAACGGTAGTTTTGTGCAACCCAATTCTCTGTTCGTGTTCCGCAACGGACTGAATTTAGCCCATGATTCAATCGCTGTTAGATCGCATACGGAGAGAAACCGTGTCTTCAGTTGCCAATTACGATAATTGGAAAACGCGTCAATAAATGAAAATGGTTGAGAAATACTAATTTCAGTCAAAAAGGGACATGTCTCAGCACCCCCGCTGGCTACGCCTCTGTCGGCAAGTACACATGCCAAAATAAAATTATCCCTTTGTTCTAAAAATTTATAGAGATCGGTAATCAACATGGTATATCGAAATGTATTTTTGACCACAATGACGTTTCATGACACCTCCTAGAAATATTAAAACGAAGACATTTCAATGATAAACCTACCTGGTCCGCCATCTTGGATTTACTTCACTGGAGGCAGCCATTGAGTCATTGTTACCAGGGCCTCACTTGGAGTACAAGCGCAACAAGGCACGGGCACCAGGCTGATATGAGATTTCACGGTCATGTGATCTACAGAGAATGCTTCCATGCTGGTTGTCAGCAACACTGACAACAATTATTTTTTATCAGATTCTGAATGTATAGGAGTAGAGTCATAAGATGAGGTAAATGGAAAAGCTCGAATACAGGGCATCTGATGGGATGCCATGGTGCAGATCTGTATAATTCTCAAACATCACCGTCTTACCGCATTAAACTGCTAAAATTTTACTGATGGCGTTAAAGCACCGAAATGTCTTGCAATTTGAGTATTTGAATATTAATTGATCTCACTGGTAATTTTGTGTGGGGAATGACGTTCATGCAAGCAAAGTGAGTGTCCTTTCCTGTGCCAACCTACTTTCTCTGTCAAGTCCATGGATTAAAGCTGGTTTTGGCTGGGTGCGAGTTCAATAACACACTTTAGTCTATTCTGGATTGTAACTTGCAGCAGTAGTTAACGTTAAGATTGAAAATAAAACAAGATAATGGTAGGTCAAAACTTACATGGTTGGGCCTTTAATAGATTTATGATTGCAATGCTAATTTCTGTTAGCGCCTAAATGGTAATTCCTATTTTGTGTTAGCATTAAGAACTCAACTCCATCACTCAGCTGTTCAGTGTGTAACAGACATTCACAACTGTAGAGCTGGCTTGCTGTTGAAGTGCTGTCAACAATACATTCAAACTTTTTTAAGTTTGTAATTTAAATTATAATGTCAATATTGTGAAATGCTTTATCCAATGCAATAAATTGTCGAATAGCTGATCCCTAGTGTTTGCTATGGAAATAGCCTGCAGTGAGCTGTTCTTTGCTTCTGAAATCATCCCTGTTTAAGAGTTATAAATCTTTAGTGCATACAAATAGTCCGAGAACGTTTCTTGTCAAATAATATTCAAGATAAAGAGAGGCTGTCATCATAGCGTTTATGCCTGTTCTGAATCAGCTCATCAGTCCTAACTAGATGCTTTGTGTCGGACTACATGGCTCTGGGACTAGTAGTGAACAGCTGAGTGTTCCTTGAGTGCTAGAGGAAATCCTGTGTATGTCACGGTGATCAGAGTTGTTCTGTGTACGACACAAGTCTCATGAGTAGATGGCCTAACATCTTTATTCCATGTGGCTATTTCAGAAAATAATTACAAAAAAGTTGCCATTTAGAGTAAAAAATGAAATGCTGAAGAGCTTATGATAGAATCATTATTACAGTGACTACATGAATTTACGGTCATTCACCATTTCCTTCTTGAATCAAACAATAATTTTTCCTTCCCATGCTTGACCGCCACTATGGCGGCAGTGTAATTAGTGACATCACGTGACATTTGTCAATAGGTATTTGTATAGGTCGTGGCCTGTAGCTCAGTGTCGCTTCCCTGAGACCTAGAAAGTTGGTGATTGAAACTCAAATTTGAGCAAGGGCCGTATCCTCTTATGTTAGTCGCTGTAGGTGGAAGCATAAACTTCATCAATACAATGCATTACCTCATATAAACTCTGTTACATGTCTGTGAGCTGGGAAGATCACTTGGCGGGTTGTATGCATTAGTTGTACGCCTTTATCCATCCTGCAGGTCCTCTACCAGGCCAGAAGTGGCCAGCATTGAAGCAGTGGATCTGGACGATCGGCACTGTTCCCAGAAGGCTGTGCTGCAGGCACGCTCCACACAGCCTAACAGACTCACCAGCATCATTCTGGCGGAGGACGTTGGTGAGTGCAGCTAAACTCGACTTTGTTCCGCTAGGCTCCGATTCAAACTGGCTTCTTCTACTGAGTGCGCTTTGCTCGCAAGAAACTAAGCACTTAGGAGAAATTCATTTTGTACCTTTTTTGCAAGCACATCAAGGTTGGCCTTGAATTCATTTTGTGTATGAATCTCCATTCAGAATTACACTTAGTCTTGAACTAGCCTTAATCGAGCCCTTTCTGCTTTTACTTTTGTGACATGGGGATAGAGAAAGATGGAGCCAGTTGATTTTAGATGTAATTTTTGTATCAGGTGTGATGAGCCCTTCATCAGATTCAGAGATCAGTGTTTTTTTCCCCTCTGTGGTTTTTGGTAAATCTCCCTCCTTCTCTTCCCTGCTGTGTGGTGCCAGTGACGGGACAGGTGTTGAGGTGTGATGCGATTGTTGACATCATCAGTGAGATCCAGGTGGTCTCCACTACGCGGGAGCTGCACCTGGAGGATTCACCTCTGGAGCTGAAGATCCAAGCGCTGGACTCTGAGGGTCAGTTTTACTTGTGAAATAGAACCGCAGTCATGCCCTTGGGGTGCTGAATGTACACTTGCTTTGATAAATCCTCATCCTCAAAGCATTGATTCATTTTTATTATTTGTTGGTTATGTAACGTTTTGCATAATTTTGTAAATGAATAAATGCTGTATAATGTGGTGTTACAAAATATGGGCCAGATCAAGGCAGGGGTAATGTCTTCTTATAACAGTATTATCAGTTTGCATTTTGTTATGCAAATTGCTATTGTGGAATTCCTCAGACAAAAAAGATTTTGTCTGTGATAGATGTGATAGGACATCAATTGCGAGACCTCGAGCCATTGGATGTTTTCTGCCTCAAAATAAAATGTTTGGCATAGACGTGTTTAGAAATATGACACAGAGGAACAATAAACCTGTCAAACCGCAAGGCTATTGACTTATTTGCATTGTAAAGCCGAGGCATGTATCAGATGGAAACTTTGCATAAGTAAGCAACCTCTTCACCAATGCTCTTATGCTGCATTAGACAATGGCATGCCACCTGAGCCCAGTATGAAATCAAACTGCAAAAATTAGGGAAACAGAATTAAACAATTAAATTCCTTTTGATGGTGCACAAATTTTTTTTTGTTTTGTGGTATGTGATGTAAAGGTCTGCGGTTTAATTAGCTAATGTGTTACATCATTGGGTTGTTTTCTCTTTGAAACTTTTAAACCCAGTTTAGCTGTGGTGAAGCTGTTAGAAAGTATAAAATATTTATCAGTCAAACATTTGAACACTGGCATGTATAATTAATGTGTCCCAAACGCAAAGGGCACTGACAAGAGCTCTTACTCTCTTCTGAAGCTTCCATTTTACATACAGACCTTAATTTTTTTTCTTCTCAAATTCGTTTTAATGGATGCAGAACATTTTATGTCTTTCGTGCCCCTTTTTGAAGGGAAAAAAAGTGGTAATGCTGTCATGCATTTTCATGAATCATTATAATCAGTGCCTCTCTTCTTAATGTGAAATACTTAAAAGAGTGCATATATTCCAATCAGCCATAACATAAGGAATAACTTTTTTTCTCTTGTTACAGTGGCGCCTGTCAGTGGACGGGATGTATTAGGCAGCAGTTGAATATTTAGCCCTCGAAGCAGGAAAAATGGGCAAGTGTAAGGACGTGAACAATTGTGTCAGGGGCCAAATTGTGATGGTTAGACAACTGGGTCAGAGCAGCTCCAAATCTGGAGCTCTTGTGGAGTGTTCCTGGTCTGCAGTGGTCAGAACCTACAAACAGTGGTCCAAGGAAGGAAAACCACTGAACCGGGGGAAGGTTCACGGGCTGGCCCATGTGTTCTGATTCAATGGAAGACCACTGCAATTTAAACTGCTGAAAAAGTTCATAATGATTCTGACAGATGTCGCAGAACACACAGTGTGTCACTTTTTGTTGTGTATGGGGCTGTGTAGCTGCAGACTGGTCAGGGTGCCTATGCTAACCCCTCTCCACAGCTGAAAGCGCCTACATTGGGCACGTGAGCATCTGAACTGGACCATGGAGCAATGGAAGAAGGTGGCCTGGTCTGATGAATCAGATTGTTTTTACATCTTGTGGGTGGTCGGTGCATGTGCGTCACTTACCTGGGGAAGACGTGACACCAGGATGCACTATGGGAAGAAGGCAAGCCAGCGGAGGCAGTGTGGTGCATTTGGCCACATTTGTTCTACGGGGAAACCTTGGATCCTGCCACTTATGTGGATGCACCTTTGACACGTACAGCCTACCATAACATTGTTGCGGACCAAGTAGACCCCCTTCATGGAAACTGTATTCCCTAACGGGAGTGGCATCCTTCAGTAGGATAATGTGCCCTGCCACACTGCAAAAATGAATCGGAGACGATTTTAGGAACTCAACGACGAGTTCAAGGTGTTGATTTGCCCTCAGTTCCCCAGATCTCGATGCAACTGACTGGAGTAATCGGGTGGCATTGGTTAGAGTGGGTCATAGAGCGGGTCGCCTAGAAATCAGAAGGTTTCTGGTTCAACACCTGGTTCCGGCAGAGAGCATGTCAGTGTCCTTGAGCAAGACACCGGACGCCACACACTGCTCCTGATGTATAGGCTGGCGCTTTGCATGGCAGCTTCTGCCGTCAGGGTGAATTTGAGGCGAAATTGTGAGGCGCTTTGTGTCGTTTGACTAGAAAAGTGCTATATAAATGCAGTCCACTTACCATTTACCATCTATGGGATGTGCTGGACAAATAATTCCGGTCCACCAGCCCTTTCGGCTGGGGACAGGGGTCAGCATGGGCACGCTGAATGGTCTGAAGCACTCCCACATCGGTGGACGCCTACCACTGAATACCAGGAACACCTCCCAAGACTTGCCGTTTTGGAGATGCTCTGACCCAGTCCCTAGCGATTACATTTGAGCCCATTTTTCCTGCTGCCAACTCACCAACTTCAGGAACTGACTGTTCACTGGCTAAAATACCCTACGCGTTGACATGTGGCAGTGTTGCGACATAATCTGTAATTCATTTCACCTGTTGGCGTTTTTAATGTTGTGACTGTGTGTGTATATATTGATCTTTAAATTAACCAACTCATTGTTGGCTCCATACTCGTTGGAAAACTTGTATGTAGGCTGGCTTGTTTACTTGAAGTTGGAGTTCAGTTTGGATTGTTCAGTAATGTGCAGTGATGATTATATGCCATTTAAGTCAAAAAGGTGCCCGATATATTAGTTCTCCATAATTTTTTGGTGAAAATGTATTGAAAAATAGTATTGTAGGTAATGAGAACGAAAAAAGTCCCACAAGTGTATTGACGTAAAAATATGGGTAATGAACAAAAATACTTTTTTTGTTACAATTTTTGTGTTACGATTGAAAGGTGCTGAAATTTTTCTTTACTCTTGCATTGCATGAATGTATGTTTGAAGGCTTATTCCATTATCATTGATGCTAAAAAACTGTTAAAGCTGGTTTAAGGCAGCATTGTTCCACAGAGTTACTCCAGTGAGTTGCTCCAGTGTATTAGGTGACATGAACTTTGAGTAGTGTCAGTGGTAAACGCAATGGCACGACGGAAGGAGCTCTCTCAGTTTGTTCGTAGCCACATTTCGCCCTTAGGCGATGCTGGTTCGGCCCCTTAAAAATTTCTGAAGGCGTTAAATGCTGCCATGGCACTGTAAGAAACACCAAGGATTTCAAAGACCTGTTTGCTGAGACTTGGTGGCAATAGAGTTGTAAAAAAAAAAGGAAAGTTGAGAGAGAGTTCGTTGTCTGTGTATGACAGTAAAAATTGGCGGTTGATAGCATGACGAAGTGAAGAAATTAAATTATCAAGATCTACTATTTCCAGACGCTCGCATGAAAATTGTTTGGTGCCAAAAAAACCACTTCATAGCGCTGGGAACATCAGGAGAAGACTTGAGTTTGCCAAGAAATTCAAGGATTGACGCCAACGGACTGGGAACAAGTTCTTTGGACTGATTAATCAAAATTAGAAATCTTCCCGCACAAACGCAGAGCTTGCGTGCGTCGCAGAGTTGGTGAACATTTCAAAAATGACTGTTTAACCCTTCAGTAATACAAGGAGGTGATAATTTTATGGTTTGGGGTTCAGTCTGCTCAAAAGGAGCCAGCGATCTCATAAGAACTGATGAAATCATGATCAAAAGAAGTATTGCAGCATCTATGTGAGGCCCGCATTGCCATCTGGAAAGAGAATGATTGGTTGGGGATTTTATTTTCAACAGGATTATGACCCTAAACGCACTTAAGTTGTGCAAGAATTATCTCAGTCGTAAAGAATCATCTGGAGACTTCAAAGTTATGACTTCGCCTGCTCCAACTCCAGACCTTAATCCAATTTTGCAAATCTGGGATTTGCTTGATACCAAGAAACAATTTTTTTTTTTTTATATCAAAAGAATCTCTTTGGAATGAGCTTAAAAGAATATGGGGGGAAAAAAATATGAACGCTATGCCTGAATGATTAAATGCTGTAATCAAAGCAAAGAGTAGCCACACTAAATTTGGATTTTCTCGAATAGACATTATTTTTATTTTTTTACTATATATTGTTATCGGTTTACTTTCATCTAAATGATCCAATATTTCACAAACTAAATACTGGAATAGTGCTTGGGTTCTGATTTATCTTCATTTTGGTAAGTGTATAACCATCACAGCACTCTGTTGTATGTGGACTGCACATGGAGACTGGTGTATGGAAACCGTTAGCATCACACCGAATGTTTTCGAGTCTTTTTTTGTTTATTTCATTTTTTTTTTCTTTACAGGAAACACTTTTAGTACCCTAGCAGGATTGGCTTTCGATTGGACAATTGTGAAAGATGCGGAAATTGCCAGGTTCTCTGACTCCCACAATGCACTGCGGTGAGGATACTTAAGTATTTTAACAATGATGGGATGCCCACGTACTGCTGTGATTATTGAGCATTTAATGCGGTTGGCTTTGGACATCAAATCTGACTGATGTATTTGCATCTAGGGGAGATAAGGGCTGAACATAAATTGTCTGCTTTTATATTTGCCTGTGAATTTAGAAACCTTTGGCAGATCAGTCAGATTGTACACAGTACAGGCCACATTGGTAGAATCAAATAGAATGGGTAGTCATTTTTGATCAAATTCAGTTAGTTTTTAATGAAGTAGCTAGTACAGTAAATGGAACATTAGATAACGGTCG
Organism: Gymnothorax reevesii; assembly: GCA_029721435.1. Taxonomy (NCBI): domain Eukaryota; kingdom Metazoa; phylum Chordata; class Actinopteri; order Anguilliformes; family Muraenidae; genus Gymnothorax; species Gymnothorax reevesii. Next base: position 70,992,829 of record CM056585.1, on the reverse strand, counting down.
CTACTATACAGACACTAGCTACAGCTCATTCTCAATGCTAGAGACAGAATTACAAGTGTAGTAAAATTATTGTGACTGCAGGCCTAACTTCTGTGGCTGTAACGTCCATACTTGCCTAGCCTGCAGACTTTGGCTACCTTGCCATACGCATTGTGTAGTTTAATGGATAACTAGCTAGCCACTAATTCATTCTTCGGTATTTAGAGACTTGTCAGTAGCTGAAGGATTATGAAATTGTTGCTCTCCGTTGACACGATTTGCTGGCCAATCGGAACAAAACTCATTCCATAGTGGGAACACCCACTCAGAACATCCCATTTTTCAGAGGAAGAGGAATGATGGGAATCTTATTGCCGAGAAATCATGAATTTTATAAAAATGTGTTGGTTCATGAATTATTGCTGAAAAGTTGATCAACTTCCCTTTTGGTCATTCTAAAATATTTTATCTTGAAAGTGTAACATAATGGGTTCCCTTTAAAGCATGGATACAAAAGATCCAAATTTTGATACGCTGAATGTCATTGCAGATTTTCTGGAAATATTATTGAAGCTTGTTTACCTCTGAAAGCTTTTGCAGCCTCTGAATACCGAGTGATCCCCCTCTTTTTCAGGGTCCTCAAGTTCTCCGAGTCGACCTACACTCCCCCAGGGTATATTTCCCTGATGGAGAGAGTTGGACAGCAAGGAGACATAATCCTAGTGTCTGGGATAAAAACAGGAAATGCCAAACTTAAAGCCAGAATCCAGGAGACGCTGTACAAGGTTGTTAGAAATTTTGCGTTAATTTATTTTACAGTGCTAGTGTGTGGCATTTTTAGCACTCGTTGCAGAAATCAAATCTATCAGCCCTTCAGCTCTGGTCTTGTGCGATAGGTCTGTGAATTTCTCTATGGTCTATGAATATTGTTGGTGAATGTGGTTATTGTCAGTGATTCAGTCTGTGTGCTGTGGATTAGTGATTTGGTTTACATCTCGCTCTGGCTATGAGCAGAGGTTGTGCTATTCAATGATTGCTTATGGCCGCTGACTGATTGAGTTTGCGGTCAGTACCTGCCTTTACATTCAGCTGATTGTGTAATATACGATCAGTGAATGCATTCTTTTTAGCTATCAATGATTGTGATGGTCAGTGTTTGTCTTTGCTATTATTGATTATTATTTTTTTTATTTTTTTTTCAACCAATGATTGTGTTTTTTTACAGTCTGTTACTGTATTCATGGACTGTGGCTATACTCAGTAATTGTGACAAAGATGGTTTTGCGGTCATCTGCAGGATGTGTCGCCGGCGGAGGTCCGCCTGTTGATCCTGGAGAATGTTCTGCTGAACCCTGCCTCTGATGTGTACCTGCTGGCCGGGACGTCTATTCGATACACTGTGCTCAAGATCCGGCAGGGCAAAATTACAGGTAAGCAGCAGTGTATCTGAACCCCCAGGGAAAATTACAGTTGAGCAGCACTGCATATGACCCATCAGGGAAAACTTACAGGTGAATAGCACTGGATATTACACATCAGCGCAAAATTACTGGTTAACTGCTCTGCATAAGATCCAACAATTAAAAAAATTACTTGTGAACTGTAAATTACACTGCACAATATCCGGAAGGGCAGTACGGCACCGATAACATTGCCTTTTAACGTAATTTATTTTAATATGGGCGACTACCTGATGCTTCAAATTGTTTATAGGCTTTGCTGCTGGTTGTTTTTTTTTTTTTTCTGAACAGGAGTATTTTTATGTTCCTAATACCCTGTTGCACAGTGTATTCGGTTGCACTGAGCAGCATGGGATATTAAGCCCAGCATCTAAAGCCTGGAATTGCTGAGCTTCCTTTCCTGTAACTGTGCTCCATCGTGCTACCGGGGGGGTTTTCAGAGTGCGTCTAATGGTTGTGGTTGACTGAGTTTGTAGATGTGCTTCCTGAACGAATGCCCTGATTTCTTCTAGAGCTTTCCATGCCCTGTGAGCAGTATGAGCTGCAGCTCCACAACAGCGTCATCTTGCCGGATGGTGACCCAAATCTGGGCGTGGCCAAACTCGACCTGGCAACCTCCACAGTCCATGCACTTCAACTGGGTCACACTAATGTGGTGCTGGACCACAGCAGTATCCTTCCCAGCACAGCTGAACATCACAAAGGCTTCCATTATCTGAAAACTCCACGTCCGTCTACTTAACACAACATATGCCTTCATCAGCTAAAACCGACACACTCTCTCCTTGACTGAGCTTCACACATGCTGCCATTGACCGAACACTCCTCAGACTACCCTCACTGAACACTTCACACATTACCATAGACTAAACAGTGTATACACTAGAGTCGATTGGACACTGTACACGCTACAGTGCGTATACTCTCATCAACTGAACTTTCATTGGTACCCTTATCTGAATATTTCACGCATTCTCCACTGAACACTGCACTTATTTCGGAATTTTACTCATGACACATTCTTCAACTGAACTTTAATACACTTCCGGTGTGTGAGCGTTACTCTCTCTACCCTCGGCTGAAGACTTACCTCTTCACACATTGCCACCGACTGAACATTATATGCACAAACGTTGACTGAAATCTATACACACCGCCATAGACTGAACACTGTGCGCACACTTTTTAACTGAAAAATTCATCAGCACCCTCTTAAGAGTTACACACACTATCCTCACTTGAACTTTACACACATCTGGATTGACTGAACACTGATTGTGCTCCCGTTGCCTGGACAGCACATAGATTACCATGAACTGAACACAACACACAATCAAATGAGCGCTGCAAGCTCTTTCCTAAACTGTATAAAATGCATTTCTCTTTGAACAATAATATAATGAATTATGTCCCCCCCCCCCAGAGGAAGAGTGAAGACATATTCTTTTGGGCTCGGTTCCTGTTTGCGTGCCCGCTTCGTTTCCGGATCGTAACTCCAAAACCATTTGCATGATCTTAACAAAACTTTGCATGCTTACCACTCAGGTCCTAAAATGGTGCTTTTTGGTATGTGCTTGTCTGTATGTGTGTGTCTGACTGTCCCTCTGGATATGATCCATTTTTGTCCGGAGCTTAACTCCTAAACCGTTTGCATGATCTTAACGAAACTTTGCTCACTTACTACTCAGTCCTGCAGTGGTGCCTTTCGGTATGTGTCTGTCTGTCCATCTGTCTTTCCAGTTAGGCTGTGAAGGGGGCCGGGGGGAGACGTATGTTTTTACATGTAAAAACACATTTTAGTTTACTTTCGTGTCCTGTTGCTCTCTCAGCCTGTCCTTTTCCTTGACTGAAACTCTTCAGGCCTTCGTCTGCAGGGGCCGTCTCGGCTGCCCAACAGCACACTGTATGTGGTAGAGGCTGGATACTTGGGTAAGATGTAATGCAGAATTTTAGTGATGCTGCATTTATTGAGTGTGCCATGCTTTGTTCTTATTGTAAGAAGAATATAGCGTATGTGTGTTGTGATAAAGTAATTCAGACTGAAATGGACAGTCACGTTTTTTCCTCTCCTTATTTATCACACGCTTATTAAACCTACAGTGCTGATGGCCCCATTAAAATAGCCCTTTGTGCCAAAGGACTGCAGCTGTTGTGTTTGCCAGTCAAGCAACATAGTCAGCATGTTGCATATTTGCACTAAGCAGCTGGCAGTACTGATAGTGCATAGTACACACTTAAGGCACATTCTGCATGGTATTTAGTTTAGGACCCTCAGTCTTTTTTTTTTATTTATTTTTTATTTTTTTATTTAGAGCCAATATTGGTGTAGACTAACTCTTCCTGTTTAAACACAGTTGAATTTAAACACTTTGTCCTGAACTTTCTGACATGTTTCTGTTTGTACAGGGTTTAAAATTCACCCGGGAGATCGTTGGGCTCTGCAGGTGGATACAGTGTATGACGTCACCATCCTGGTGTTTGATAAGTCCAGTAATCTGGTTCACCTGTCTGATGTGAGTGGCCCCAAGATGTGCTGCCATAATCTCACATAATTACACGATCGCATTCTTTTCGGCGATTTATTCGCAAATTTATCATTCTGCTGTCTGCTGAAATATGCAGTTTTCTTCGGTCACACCTGGTGGTGGGGCTGGAGTCCTACAGGTTTAATCAGGAGTAGAAATTGGTACGAAATGGATTGATCTGCTTGTTTTGAATTCTAACAGCATCCAGGGGGCAATAAACCTGATGTCTTGGCAGTGGGTCGGAATGGTTATTGAAAACTCAGTTTTTTCAGGGTCCAATTCCAATATCTGAGAGACGAAATGTTCCTTCTCTAAATGTTTTCCAGAACATACGGATTGACGCTGCCTTCCAGAAAGAGTACTTTCAGGTGCTTGAATCCTCCCTGAATGGCTCGTACCATCGTGTGAGGACCCAAAAGTCTGGTCAGACTGTGATTAACGCGGCTCTCAAGTCGGTGGTAGATCAGGTAGGTTTCCATGCCTCTCTCTGTACGTGTGTAATTTTAAACTGGTGTTTCAGAATGGCGTGGGTTGGATTTGTATAATCTGTTCAGAATGCAGTAGTAAAGGGTTGGATCCATGTGTGTTTTATAATACAGACATGTCTGTGATCTGTGTGTTTCAGATTGGTGGAGAGCACACGCTTCCTGTTCCTGTCAAAGGTGAACAGGAAGTGGAGATCTACAATCCCATAGTTCTCAGTCCCAAGATCCTGACATTTCCATGGCAACCCAAAGTTGGAGCTTACCAGTACACTATTAAGGTATTTTTATCTTTGCTGCGTTCCTGATATGGTTTCATTCATAGCGCTGGTTAGGCTATGCACTTTCCACCCTGGCCCCAAGTTTTATTCTGAATAAGTCTAAAATTACAAAAGATGAAAAACAGGGTCTCACTCAGTAAAAATGCCAAATACTTTGTGATTTTGTGTTTTTCTGTCAGTACATCTGTAGATCTAGGGAGCTGTTCATTTAGATTTATTTTGTGTTTTTATAGGCCGCAGGTGGAAGCGGAAACTTCACCTGGTCTTCCTCCAGTCTGGCTGTTGCCACGGTAACAGTTAAAGGGCTGATGACCACAGTGAGTGATGTAGGAGTGAGTGTGATCCAGGCTAAGGATGTGCAGAACCACCTGCACTATGGAGAAATGAAGGTAACAAGTTAAGCTGTTGTGGAGGAGCTGGTATAGGCGCATGCATAAAAGCCCTTCTCTTTCCTATTGGTCCGTGCACTTTTCGGCCATTCATTTTTCGTTTTGATGAAGGTAATGAAAAAAAGGAGAACAAACTGATTTCCGTTTTTACCCCTCAGCCCTCAAGGCTGACGTGTTATTTCTATCCTTCGTGCGGTTGGGCGGGCGGGCAGGCGGGCGGGCGGGCGTCTCCAAAAACTTTGACATCGGGCTGAGGGGTATTCCGTGCAATGCATGCCTATTTTTTGTTTTTCTGTGGGCAAACGAAAAACGAGCCATCTCCCGAATTTCGTTTGGAAATTGGAAATCGAAAAAGGAAAAGCGAGTCGTTATCTGATTTTCTATTAAATGATTACTAATCAAAAATTGGGAAACGTAATACAGCCATTATTGTTTTAATAGAGCTTGCCCTGACCTGACCTGTAAGCGAAATTTTTTTTCACCCCAGTCTGCTAGTAATGGAGGTATCAGTATTGGCCAATCGAAGAGTAGTGAGGTCAGTATAAGCAAGCACACTGGAAGCAGCGCTGATGTCAACATGCATTATGTTGCTAGCTAGCGTCGTGCTGCTAGATAAAGATGTGCGAAATCCGTAACTTGCTGATTTTCATTTTTAGTGTACTGTTGTCACTTGTAATCATATGTTCTTGCCAGCAATAGCCAGATGTGGAAACAGTGGTATGTCTCGGGCAATGGATGTGTGTGCTACCCAGGAACACGGTTCCATTGTATGACTCACATTATGTTAATTTTAGCTGGTTATCTAGGTAGCTAGCTACTTTCCTACACACTGGCCAACATTACGAACAACCGCTGTATAAAACTTGCTTCCAGTTTTTTAAACTTGACTTGATTGCCATCGGTAACCAGAAACTGCCAGTCAAGTATTTACATGGTTTTATTAACGTTGTGTTATATCGTTGATGATCATGATTACGGATTGCTTCTCAGTTTTCTGCACAGTGCAAGGAACACTTCGGCTATTCAGGAAACGGGTAGCTATCGCGATCAAGTCAGTAATGGCAAACTGGATGCTCGAAACTTCAGGGCCCCATTTCAGAAAGCAGGGTTAGTGGTAACTGAGTTTTTTAACTCAGAGTTGCAGGAAACTGAGTTTTCCGGTTCAGAGTTCAGTCCAACTCTGAGTCAGTTACCGTGGAAACACGTTCTGTGAAGGTAACCTGCTCGCTGGCAAGCTTTCTTCGACTAACTCAAAGTATCTTCTCTTCCTGAAACTGCAGACTGAGGAGATCTGTTCCTTGAAGAGACAGTAGACATTGAAGCGCAGTTGCTGAGAAGTCGTCTCCCTTAGGATAGTTATCCGACCACGTTTGGATGTTTTATCGTTTCCAGACGAATACTCTTTTGAGCGTTCCGTTTCTCTATGTAATCTATAATTTATTTCAACAAAATTCTCAACCCACATATTGCTTGTGTGACTTGCCGAGCACACGCTCAGTTCAGAACAAATTGCTTTGCTCTTTGTTTTTTTTTCTTTCTTTTTTTTGCAAACAGCAGTTGTCATTATCGTTGCGTTTTATTATGGAAAGAAACAACCATGACTTTATTCATTAAAGACACAGTCCGTTTCTACCTAGTGGGCTCTTGAAAGTGGGTCATTCCAGCCCAACTCAACCAATATTGAAAAAGTTTTCATGGGCACTATCTCAGATTTGGCTGAAAATCACACCATATATTCATCTATAGGAGCAATGAAAAACCTCCAAGTTTCGAGTCAAATCTCCAAGTGGTTTGGATTTTATGGCCCCTCAAAGTTTAAGTTCCACGCCCCTTTTTCGGCCTCGCGAATCGTCGCGTTTATTTTCATCTGTTTTTAGAGGCCTATAACTTGAGTTCTATACTAGATACATGCCTAGAAATTGGTACTGTGAGCTAACATCAGGCTCCTACAATAAAAAGACCTGCGAAATCCATTGCTGAGTTTTGGTTGTTATTGAAGTGAAGTTTCGAGCATCCTGTTTGCCCTTACCGACTTGATGGCGATAGCTAACCGTTTCTTGAAGTCAAAACAAAATTGTTTCTTGAAGTCAAAATTGTTCCTTGCACTTTTTGTGCAGAAAACTGAAGCAGTGCGTAATTACGATCGACTCCGATATTACACAAAGTTAATAAAACTGTCACGAACTACTAGTTACCAGGATGTAACTCCAGTTTTATGAGTACGTGCGTAGCCCTCTTATGGGCTCTGCTATTGGTTTACCCTGAGAAAGAAAATTGAACTTACCTGCTCCGTCGGAGTGGGGAGCATACTCTCCTCCTATAAAGCCTCGGTGCTACCAATGCTTGTCTCCCTTGGAAACTCAGCATCTCGCACTCGGGGTCAGCTGAGCAGGTTGTTAGAGGGCTACGCACGTACTCATAGAACTGGCGTTACATCCTGGTAACCAGTAGTTATATTTCGTGCATGCGCTGCCCTCTAATGGGCTTTGCTATTGGATTACACCTTGGTTGAGGGCTATTAGGGATGGATTTACTCTCAGGTGGCCCCAGACCAGAGTTCCATTCAGAAACCCAGTGAAAACCCATCCACACACTGGGGCGAGCACCGCCAGACTGCGTACCCCGCCCTAGGTCATGGCACAAACGGTAACACCGAACCCAAATTGGTATCGGAAGGGGCCTCACTGATAGGGTCCCTTCTTAGAATGAATGGGAGGGCTTGCTAGCTGTCATCTCCCGACAACAAGCCCCCACACCTGCAGGCAGGGCACATCCAGAGCGCACCGCCTCAGGTTGTGGTAATAATCAAAACCATTAGTCAGTGTTGGAAGGGGACCCTGCCAACAGGGTTCCCAAGACTGAATGAGAGACTGAATGACCACGCAAAGGTCAATGCAGAAGACCAAGAGGCCACCCTGCAAATATCCTCCACGGATAAGCCCTTAAACAGCGCTTTAGAGGATGCAATGCCCCGGGTAGAATGTGCGGTCAATTCTGCTGGGGCAACGAGACTCGCCGCCGAGTAGGCTCTGCCGATAGCATCACAGATCCAGTGGGTGAGGCCCCGTGCTGACTGAGGGGTCCCTGGGCCTGGCAGTCATAACATACAAACAGCTGAACCACCCTCCTAAGATTTGCTGTGCGTGTTAGGTAAAGACGGAGCGTGCGCACTGGGCACAGCTTCTGCATCTGTTCCTGCTCGCTGGTAGCATGAGGAGGTGAACAGAAGGCCTGCAGTTGAATGACCGATGACTAGAAAGCTGTGATGACCTTTGGCCGGAAGGATGGGTTTGGATGAAGCTCCACTGACGCCTGGCCCTCTCTTGGCGTCAAACATGACGGGTGCACAGAGAAAGCGTCCAACTCGCTCACCCTCCTAGCTGACGCCAAGGCCAGAAGGAGGGCAGTTTTGATAGATAAAATATGAAGGTCCGGCTGGTACAGGGGTTCAAACAGTGGTCCTGGTAGGCCGTCCAACACTATCTGCTGATCCCATTGCGGGATTACACGCTACGTAAGGGGTCTTTGCCTGCGTACTCCGCCCAAAAAGCGCCTTACCAGGGGGTGACTTCTGGCCGTGAAGCGGTCAAACCCGTCATGTCCAGCCGCGACCGCTGCAGCAAGCACCCCTAGAGTGGATGCTACGCGGCCCCTCTCGAAGAGTCCTTGAGGGAAATCCAGCACCCCTTGAAGGGGGCATGAGTGCGGGTTCAGGACTCTAGCCTGACACCAGCCAACAAAAATCTGCCAACGGGCCGCATAAGCCTTGGATGTGGCTATAGCCCGCACACACTGAATTGTGGACACCACCGCCTCAGGCTGGCCCAACTCGCTCAACTTCACCCTTTCAATTTCCAGGCCACAAGCGGGCGAGGGAGAATGGTACCTGGCGCCCGAATCCTGGTTGATAGTAGGTCCGGAATCTTCCACGGATCTGCCACTGCCAGCTGGACAAGGTCCAGAAACCACTTGGCGCTCGGACTCATTGGCGCCACAATAATAATGGAAAGGCGCTATTCCTGTACCCTGCGGAGCACTGGAATTAGTAGCCGTTGGGGCGGGAACGCATACAGCAAGCCCACTGGCCAGACTGGATGGGCCAATGCATCCGCCCCCAGAGGAGGACTGTCGGTTGGCCTCGGGGAGAACTAAAGAGGGCACAAAGTGTTTTCCCTGCTGCCAAAGAAATCCACCACTGGTTGACGAAACAGCCTCCTGATCTGCTTAGCCATCACCGGTGGGAGGCTCCAATTCTCCTCGGGCAAGGCCCCCCTGGACAGCCCATCTGCCGGAGTTTTGAGGATGCCAGGAACGTGCCTGGCTCTCAGGGAACAGAGATTGCGACCCGCTCAAGTTAGGATGGAAGCGGCCATCTTGTGTAGGGCCCCTGCTGCCCCCCTGCCTGTTGAGATAGGTCACCACTTGTGTTGTCTGATCTCACTAGGACCTGCCTCCCTTCCAACTGTGGGGCAAAATGGTGAAACACTCTCTGAACTGCCATGAGTTCCAGTAGGATAAGATACTTGATAAGATGCTGGGGCCCCTGCCATGTACCTGCGACAGGGCTGCAAGTCCCACCCCATCCTGTGAGGGAGGCATCTACAAATATGTGGGTGTCGTGAGACATGCACCGCATCCGAACTACCTCACGGAGCCGGCTGGGTGAGGCCCAAAACGCCAATGCCCGTCGTGCTCGCATTGGTACGCGGAGCATGCGCTGTTGGTCCCGCCTTGGGTCCAGACGAAGGTGTATGAACCAGCGCTGAAAATCCCTTGTGCAGCAGCCCCAAGCGGACTACTGAATGGGCGGCAGCCATCATCCCCAGTAGTGACATGACTACTATTGCCGGCACCGAGACTGTGTCCAGTATTCCTTGGGCCCACGACTGTCCTGTCCACTGACAGATGTACGGTCATAGATTGAGAGTCCAACAGCAGCCCTAGGTACCGTGCTGTCTGACTGGGCTGCAGGGTGCTCTTGTCGTTCTTGATGGCGAAGCCCAGTTGAGCCATATGTTGCATTATCAGCATCGTTTGGGCAGCTGCCATCTGCATAAAAGGGAGCCGGATCAGCCAATCATTCAGATAAGTCAGGATCCGTATCCCGTGCTAGCCCTGTCTCCACACATTTGGAGAATATGCAAGGCGCCAGGGAATATCCAAATGGGAGGCGGCAAAACTGGAAACTCCGGTCTTCCAATGCAAAACGAAGGAACTTTCTGATGGGGCGGCAGAATTAGGACATTGAAATAAGCGCCTGTCAGATCTATTGACGTCATCCAGTCACCTGGCCTGACCCATTCCAGCAGAGGCCTCACTTTCAGCATCCGGAATGGTCTGCATGCGATATGCATATTTAGTTCGCGAAGATCCAGACTGGGCCTCAGGCCTCCTGATTTTTTTGGGAGCCAAAAATATGGGGACTAAACCCCACTCGGGCTTCCGATTGGGTAAATCGACACCCTTTTCGTAGAAGCGAGATCAACTCTACACTCAAAACCACCCTCTCGGCGGGATTGGGGAGGCTCGTCTGCACAATGCCTCTGAATGGAGGAGGACGGCAGCGAAACTGCATTGTGTATCCCTTCCGCAGTGTTCTGTCCAGCCAGACTGGGAGGGGAGTGCACAAACTCACCCAAGACTGATAATGGCGAGTATGTGGGGAGATGGTTCATTCTATGGTCTCCGATAGCTTGGGCCCTCCCGTGAAGCCCCTCCCCCTGTAGGAGAGGTCGACCGGGGGGCCTACCTGAAAGGACTGAGAGGGCAATGACAGCTATGCTTCCACTGCATCCCCAAACACATCACCTGGTAACTCACTCACCAAGGACGGCGAGGGCACAGCTATTTCTGAGTCAAGCGAGAGCCCTTCCTGACGTTTAACTTCAGAAACTTTAGTGTCCAGAAACACTTCGGCCTGTAGAGCAGAACGAGTGAAGGCCTTCTCCACAGGTTCATAAGCACCAGTACCAGAATTACACTTGTGTAAACATCCACAAAGCCCCTCGCCTCCTGGATTGCACAGTGAATGTTGTGTGACACCTCAGGTGCCGTGGAGCCGAAATGGCGCACCGCTCCACTTCCATGCGACCCAAAAGAAGAAGCTTGCTGACGTACCAACCACGCTGCTGGAGCCAGCCCAGTTAGCAGTGTTAGCAACATGCTGGTTACATGCCTCAGTTCGTGAACGTTTCTTCACTGGTGACGCGCCAGGACGAAACGAGTGCATCGAATTTAAAGATTCATTTTGAACCAAACCAGCGCTATCCAATTTTGGCTTAGCCACCCGGTTTGATCGTGTGCTACCCCTATGGGTAGAACAAAGCAAGCCCTGCTGGCGGTTTGCTAGCCAGTGTCTCATAAACTGGCTATTGGCCAGTGAAGCACTAATTTTTCAAGTTAAGTGGAGGTAATGAGAACACACAAGCCTCACGCATCGTGCCCCTTTTATTAACCCCATCAATGGAAGGCAGAGCTATTCTGCTCCCTTCGGTGGGTTGTCCCAGATTACCCTGAATGTTATCACCTGGATCACCCAGTCTGTCAGTGTGTGCAATGCGGGAACAGAACAATCTAGAGGCCATATACTGTTAACACCTTTTATTATGAAACTTTCCAGAAGCTGAACGACCGGAAGTCACACCGCTGGTGTGGCCCTGGCGAGGCTGCCGAGGCGGTGGACGGCGCGGCTCCAGATTTGGCTGGTTGGAGCCCACAGACGACTGGTCGTCAGACAACCTGCGACGGCGGCGGCTTGACGGAGGTTGGGAGAACCGGGGCCTGCTGGATGACTGCTGAGGGCGGAGGTGTGATCCTAGCTGCACAGATTCTTTCCGGGCTGCCTCCAATCGGTCGACCATGGTTTGGATATCCGGCCCAAACAGGGAGGTGGTGAGGATGGGCGCATTAACAAGCGCCCGCTTCTCTCACTCTTTCAGTGAAGACAGCCCGAGCCAAAGATGACGGTGCCCAACCTGCGTGGCACACATACTTCGTTCCCCAGCGATGGCAAATGCCTATGACATATGAAGCATTGTTGCTGCTGTTGTCTGCATCTCCACGATCTCCTCAGGAGACCGCTCTGCTTTCTGGTGAGTCAGCCGATCCACCGAGCCAGCGAGGAAGGCCGTGTTGTTTGCTAGTGCGACCACCTGAGCCACGCTAGCATAACCGCGATCAGACAGGCTCAGTGTCATCCTGTCCCTCTCTGACACACCACCTGGCCACATAGAGTCGGTGGGGAGTAAACACCACCTCACTGCATCTTCTATCGCCACTACGCCCGTATCCTATTCCCGGCCTTCCACGGTCAAATAGGGCGCATAGAACATTGTCAGGGACTTGGCGGCCATCGGGTTCCTCCAATCGTGCTGGGCGTAAGCAAAGATGGGTGCCATCTTGGGACATACAACTTTAGGCCGCGGTTTCGCCTTCGGCTGGGCCAGCAGGCCAGTGGTGAAGTCATCCGCACTAAAGGAGGACTGTCGAGGCAGGGGCATCTCCATTCCTTCTCCGACCCGAGCTGGTCGTCCAAGGAGTAGCGGTGCTCTGGGGAAGCTAATGGTCCTCTAAGAGGGATGCCGGATCCTCTTCATAAATACAACTGTCATCCTCCTCATCGTATTCATTCCAGGGCTTGGTGCGGACTGCCGCCACTGGCTCTCGGGCTGGCTCTCGGCTAGCCCGAAGGATGCATGCAGCCCGAACAAACTGCTGCTGCCGCTCGCGCTCCTCCCGGGGAAGTGCTGCACAGGCGACACAGGAACCAGCCATCCTGGCACTGCCAGCCCAGGCAGACGAAGCAGTCGTCGTGCAGGTCTTCAAGCACCATAGGGGAGGCACATTGACGGCAAAGTTTCTCCATGATCGCGACACAAGAACGTGACTGAATTTGCAAGTTCAATATCTCTCAAAGGCTGAGTGAAAAAGGGAGATGAGCATTGGCTGCACCGAGGCTTTATAGGAGGTGAGTATGCTACCCCCTCCTATGGAGCAGGCGAGTTAAATTTTCTTTCTCAGGCACCGAGGCGGGGCCTCGGAGGGGTAAACCAATAGCACAGCCCAGTAGAGGGCGGAGCACGTACAAAATGGAATCATGTAAATACTTGACTGGTAGTTTCTGGTTACTGATGGTAATCTAATTGTTCAGGTCTGCCTTTTTTAAGTGTTTAGCCAAGTGTTTATGCAAGGAATGGTCACGCAGTAGGGAATGCGAGTGACCGAGCACAGTGAGCAGGCGGAGAGAAGCAGCAGAAAAGTTTGTGGAGACTGCCGGTTCTAACAGTCTAATTATCAGCAGTATTTTGAGTTTCTGGAAGTTATATGCGTGCGTGCTTGATTCATGTTAAGTACAGACTTTCATGCTGTCGTGGAATTATATTTCTGTTTAATAAAGTTACGTGAAGTTACACGAGGGAATGCATCAGTAATTTCTATTGCGGGTCTCGTGTAATACGCGTGTGGCACATATTTAATCTCCTGTGAGATATCTTTGTCTTTGAAAGACCCACTGTGATGTGTTTACTACAACAAATCACTGCCTTTTTTTTTGTACTTATACACTAATCCGGCGCGAATTCTATGGGCGCCGCCATCTTGCCTACCGCCATTGTTGCGTGGCTTCGTCTGCGACTTTCCGGTGCCACCTAATGGACTTTAACTGCATCCTGCTCGTGAAAATATGAGGTGACAGATATATAAACAATGGCAAAGGAAAGAGATCATTGGGTAGATGACGTCAGGCAGTGGCCAAAACTTACCGATGCAGGTAATTTATTGACAACGTAATGTATTAAGACATGTATGTGATGATAATAAAACGGATATTAACCCCTTCAGAACTGAGATCCTTAAGAACACCAGTACCGGGGACGGTTATTACGCGTCATAAATACAGCATTTTTTTTAAATCGCGACATGTGGAGCGGCATATCCACATTTCTCGAAGAAACTCGGCCAAAAGCTCATGTAAACAATTTTTACCTCAACCGAACACAATTCAAGCACCAAGCAAGTAAATAAGCATGCAGCAGAACATAAGCTAAAATCATATCAGCGCTGCATCGCCAGGATTTCTGCTGAATTCGTGGTATGCATAAAAACCATACCTCAAATAAAAGAGGAAAGTCCGCAGAATGCAACGATATGAGCCCGGTCATTTTAAACCGACACCACATTGAAAGAACAGCAGGCATACACTTTACAGTCTACAGAGATGAGCAGAAAAAAATTCTTACCTTTGACATTTTGCAATAATAAAACTGCACGAGGGCAAATCTGCGCTTGCTAATGTTACCCCAATGGGTTCGTGTTATAACGAAACTAGTCCTGCCCGGATCCTCGCGTGTTGCTCCCCAGGGCGTTGCTTCAAGTATCTCAACTCAGTAGCCTTTCGCTTCATGGCAATGTACTTTTTTAGCATCGTAAGCCGATAGCAGATGTCAGGAAGATTATGCCGGAAGGAATTTGATAGTATGAGTCCTGATGATTCTAACGAACGCTAAACCACCATAATCGTAGAGACCTAGCCTGAGCTACAGCTTTGCGTTCCGAGTACGTCAAGCTGAGTCCACTTTTGACGCAGATCTTGGTCCTCCGCTCGACTAGGAAACCTATGTAATCCGTAAGGCCGTAAACATGGGCAGTCAATGTGCAGTAAAGGTTAGTGAATTTCACAAGCGGTTTTATTCCAGGCCTGTAATTTCACACCGTTGTTAAAACAGCCGAACACACAACACGTTCTTCCCGGCATTACTGAATAGCATACGTACTAAAAAAAAAAAAAGAAATTGAAGAACATTTTCGCAACAACAGCTAACGTCTGCAACAACCGCTATGAGACCAATACGCTACTTCCTGCAGCGGGGCAACGCAGCAATGGCGGCACTGATTTACTTCCGTGTTTCGCCGGATTGGTGTATACCTAGTAGTGATGCGCGGGTCGGCCCGGAACCCGTGGGTTGACCCGCGGGTCGGCCGGGGCGGGTCAATATTTTAATAACATTTAGCGGGTGCGGGCGGTTTGGGCCAAACAGTGGCGACATCCAATTCCCAAGAAATTGCAAATAAAAAGTATAATAGGCTATTGGTCACTTGATGACTCTAGACATACAGCCTAGATAATATGCTCTAGTCAAACGATGTAACGCTACCTAAAGCAGGATAGAATGGCAATGGTACCTCTCCCTCTTCCTACTCTCGATGTACACGCAGTCACTGGTGCGCGGCATAATCCTCCACGGTTAGACTAAGGATCTAAAGGTTGAATTAAAGCTCATCTTATAAATCATTCTGCAGTCAGCACCAAAATATTAGGCTATATAGTAGTACAGTATAGTAGTATAGTAGTAATGGTATATAACACCATTCTATACACATATCACCCAAACGAAGATGTAACTTATCATTACTGGAGCATGTATGGTCATAAACTTGCTTTCATTAATTACCATACCATGAGACAAAGAATAATCACGTAAAACTCCATGGTGGCCAAAGCAGTTCTCTGCGTCCCAACAACTAGCGCAACAAGAGAGCGAACCTTCAGTTCAGCTGGCCGTGTCCGGGAAGCGCGCCGTAATCGCTTAAACCCTGGCACTGTTGACGCGATTTTGTTTTTGCATAGTTTGGGAAAAAATACGCCTAGGCCTACATTATATGCGGTGTTGAAAAAATACCCTAAAAGCCCCCCCCCCCCCCAAATCAATCTTGAAATAAATATACGAGGAAAATTAAATTTCCTCGTCGACAGGATATCGCAACACTGTATGGGAGAGTAGGCGATAGCGCCAGTGCGCCACTGTCATGTTAATTTTGTTCCAATAAAAAACAGCCCGTTTGCAATATCTTGCCAGATGGTATTTCATTTAGTTGCAAAGATCAGAAATCACGGTAAGGTTCATTTAAAAGACAGAGCCCAAACTTTGGATCAAGAATTCCAGCCAAAAGCCAAATGTATATTGTGCTCCACTCAAATCCATAGCGTGACAGAGGAATCGTTTTTTTCCATTGCAAATCATGTCACACAGACCCACTGTATTTTTTTTCTCTTGCCTCCTTTTTGTGTCGGGTCGGGTTGGGTTCGGGTTGAAAATCAGTCCGAGTTTTAGCGGGGCGGGCGGGTCGGGTTAGCTGTCATGTCGGGTCGGGTTGGTGCGGGTGTTAAAAAACCTCGACCGGCGCATCACTAATACCTAGCACACCTTATTACCCATATTCTGGTAATTGTAAGATGTATGCTGCGCATATGACGAATGTGAGAGCATGTGCTCGCCTGTGGCCATCACTTGCGCATACAACTGTAATTACCAGCACGCATAGCCTTGCGCTTATTATGCATATGTTATCTTTCATTTGCTCTTTTGTGTGAATAGTGAGATAGTGGCAATGCAAATGTGATTATGTGGGTATTGACTGTCGTTCCTTTGTATTGCATTGCAGAACCACGCAACCAAGTGTAAATTTCTTAACTTCATTAAAGAGAAGATTCTGAACTGTCAGTGCTCTGGTCCATCTGAGTGGAGTGACATCATTATCCAGTTCTGACTGACTGACTGTAGCGCTTCATACTACTCCTGAACCGAAAAATCTTACTGTCCTTCAAAATTCTCCATTTCACTAATCAAGTTTAAAAAACTGGAAGCAAGTTTTATACAGCGGTTGTTCGTAATGTTGGCCAGTGTGTAGGAAAGTAGCTAGCTACCTAGCTAACCAGCTAAAATTTACGTTACGTGAGTGAAACAATGGAACAGTGTTCCTGAGAAGCACACACATCCATTGCCAGAGACGTATTACTGTTTCCACATCTGGCTATTGCTGGCGAGAACATATGATTACAAGTGACAACAGTACAATAAAAAGAAAATCAGCAAGTTACGGATTTCCACATCTTTTTATGTAGCAGCACGATGCTAGCTAGTGTTGAAGATTTTATTTCAGCATTATTAATTATATTCACTAATATTGATTATATATATTTTTTATCATTATTCATTCATTGCTCATACTCATAATCAATAACCATATTATGTTGGCAGCAAAAAGACACACACACAACACACACATACATACACAAGTAGTTCACATACTGCAGTGCAAACTCACAGACAAATACACATGCAAGCAGTTCACACACAGACACACATGCAAGCAATTCAGTTCACACATGCATGAGCAGCTCACACACACATAAGCAGCAGCTTCTGTAGTTTTCTGTAGTAAGCAGGCTTCTGTTTAGTTGATTCAAAAAACATAATCAGAGGATGTATTTGATTTCTGTAGCTTTGATCAATATTTGTTCAGCAAAATCATTATTTGCTACTGAAAACATACTCAATTGAATTATTATCCCCCGCCAACACGAAGTGGGAGGGGGACATAGGTTTGACCTCCGTCCGTCCGTGCGTCCGTCCGTCCGTCCGAGATAAAGGGGACAGCTTTACTCAGAAACTACTACAGATACAGTAACCAAATTTGGTGTGTAGCTTCAGACCATAAAGGCCTTGATCGAGTTCGAAAATGAGCGCACGATTGGCGGGGGATGTTGTAGACCATGTCGACTTTTTTGTAATAATTTGATATGCATCAAGTTCATCCACTGGTATCTTTTTCTTTTCCATCTGGCTGTAAGTTTCCACTGTGATGTGCATGCATCAAATTCCTGACGGATTACCTAACTGGAATCTCAGGTTATCTGTCCAATTGTAGTGCGAGAATGAAAAGCGGAAAGACCATATTTGTCTGGAGATAAGGGTATAAAACGGTGTGCACAAGTCGGGCAGGGCTAGATTTCTTCGGGGAGTTCTTCAGTTCTTCTTGGCGGCAGTTCCTCTTGCGCAAGAGGAACTCGGCTTTACATTTATCAGCATGACACAATGAAGCCTAATTTTTATCTGTCTCTCTCCAATTGCTTGAGGATGGGGGAATCTCAATATGTTGAAGAAAATTCACAACACTAGCAACATAATGCTTGATGACATCAAGGCTGCTTCCATGTGTGCTTGTTTATATTGACGTCACTACTCTATGATTGGTCAATATTGATTCTTCCATTACTAGCAGACTGGGGAGAAAAAAATTTGCTTCCAGATCAGGTCGGAGTGAGCTCTATTAAAACAATAATGGCTGTATTTTGTTCCCCCACTTTTTAGTAATCATTTAACAGAAAATCAGATAACGACTCGTCTTCCGTTTTTCGATTTCCAATTTCCAAACGAAAATTGGGAGATAGCTCGTTTTTCGTTTTTTGTTTGCCCACACCAAAACAAAAAATGGAAATCTGTTTGTTTTCTGTTTTTTTTCATTACCTTAATCAAAACAAAAAGCGAATGGCCGAAAAGTAAACAAACGCCTATCCCCCTCTTTTCTCCTTTCATCTCAACTCTTACCACCCGTATTTCTCCACTTTCTCTCCCTCTATCCCCTCCTTCTCTCCCCTCATGCCCCTCCCTTCCTGCTGTCCTTCCCCCGCATCCTCCTCTCTTCCTCCCTCGTGTGCAGGTATACGTGGTGGAACCAGTCGGGATGGATTTCGCTCCATGCCCGGTGGAGGTGCGACAGGGCCTCAATTTGGAGCTGCCACTGCGTATCTTTGGACTCCTGAGCGCAGACAGTGAGGAGCGGGTCATGCTGAGCGACTGCTCGCACTTTCAGCTGCATGTACAGATGGAGACGCAGGGAGTGTTCCAGCTTCTGCAGGGTGAGCCCTCCGGCTGGTCCTTTCTCTGAATGGCTGATCTTTGAGTGGTTGGTCTCTCCTGGCGGAATGGCTGAACTCTATGAATGGCTGATTTCTCCTCAATGAAAGGATGTGGTCTTCTTTCTGATCGGCGGATCTTGCCTGAATCTGAATGGCTGATCTTTACCCTCTGAATGGCTAGTCTGTACTTTCTGAATGGCTGATTTCTTCTCTCTCAATTGCTGATCTCCACTCTTTGAATAGCTGATCACTCCTATGATGGACTGATCTCTCCCTGACTGGCTGATATTTCCTCTCTGGGCTGTCCTGTCCATTCTAAATGGCTGCACACCCATGTTTAAATGAGTTGTAGTCTTTTCTTTGATTGGCTGATCTTTGTTTGGCTGTTCTCTCCCCTCAAAATCAGCTTATTTCCTCTGATTGGTTTTTCTGTCTTCTCTGAATGGCTTCTCTCTCCTGTCTAAATAGGTGGTTATCTTTTCTCTGATTGGCCGATGAATCATTACTGACTAGCTATTCTCTTTACCCTGGCTGCCATCTCATCTCAAAATGGATGACATTTCTCCCCGATTAGTTCTCGTCTCTGATTGGCTGCTCTCTCCGGTATAAGTGTGCTGATCTCACCTAACTGATTGGCTAATCTCTCTCATTGGGTTAAAGCTGTAGTTGATAACTTTGAGGAGAGAGAGGACTTCGCACAAAAATTTGAAAAAAAGCAACTATAGGATCCTTCCCCCTTCCTCTCCACTGCACTCCTAAGACCCTCCCCCAGATAGCTACCATGCATGCGAAGGCACGCGAGCTGTTATGCCTGCAACTGCGGAGAAATTTTGCACGTTCACATTATGAAAGCGGCCAATTTGCCGAGGCTAGACGTTACTGTTGCGAACAGTCAACACTGCTGGCCAACAAACAGCCGCGTCGTTAGACCTGAAAATTCCGGGGCTAATATCCCTCCTTTTATTGAAAACAAGTGTTTGCCACTAACATGGCAATATCCCCCGCCGCCTCAATTTTATGTGTCCGTACGGATGGAGCCCAATGCTATATCCCCCGCTTTGCGGTAATCGCGCGGCGAGGGATAATAATTAGTTGTGGAAAATTCTAGATGGTTTTCCAATTCAAGAATAATCAAGTGGCAGTTGAAGACACGGCTACTCTCCCCCATGCGATCTAAAAGCGACAAAATAATAGGCTACGTTCCGTACCGAAAAATAATTTGATAATTAGGTCTATGCACCATCACTCAGCAATGGAATTTCAAAACTCTTCAGCAAATAAAGGTAATTTTGGCGACAAGTACATACACCTTTTTTTGCAGCACGGTCGCTCAATTGGTAATAAAAAAAAAAAATAGACAGCTGTCCAATTGGAAAGTGTAAACGAACGAAACCACTTACTAGTCTGAAATGCCGTTGCCGAGTGCAGGTGCATAGACCTAATTATAATTAAATTATTTTTCTGTCCTGAATGCAGCCCATTATTTTGTCGCTTTTAGATCGCATGAGGGAGAGAAGCCGTCTCTTCGATTGCCACTTGATTATTCTTAAATTTGAAAATGTGATAATAAAGGAAACCCATCTAGAATTAGCCAAGACTAATTATTTTCAATGTAAAAGGAGGGATATTAGCCCCGGATTTTTCAAGTCCAACGACACGCCTGCCAACAAACTGGCAGAAATAAATCATGTCGACATGAAAAGTAATCTACAGTATGTATTCAATAAAAACCCAGCGCACACTTACCCGTTTTTTGAGTGCAGAAACTGTTGTGAATCCAGCTGAATGGCCAGTAAATCATGTATGTCAGCATTTAGCTGTGATGGCACAGAAACTTTACACATTTATAAGGACAACAACACAACTGATAAGACTGCCAGGTCACTTCAAGACTGCCAGATTTTCTGCTGCTTTCTAATAAAACAACGCCAGTGACGTTAGCCCTAGCATCTGAAACAAGCTAACGTTAGCTCGACTGCAACATCACAGTAACATCACATGCACTGCGGAGTACTGTAACAATTACTAGACTGGCTATTCGAACAGCGACTGTGCTTGTAAGCGACGTTCACTCGCTTATTTGAAGAGCGAAAATGAATTGATGCTGGTTCGGGCTGGGGTTAGTTTGGTGATCATGTCAGCAATGCCAAATCGCTTATTTGCAGAGAAAAAATGAACCAACAAATAAAGCAGGGGTTTACCTGTCAAGGAGAAAAGTCGCAAACTCTGCGTCAGTTTTTAATCCTTCCAGATAAGAGTTCCTTCTACTTCTGAAAAGCCACTCCGATGTTCACTCTGGTTTTTTCCCGGGTTTAGTTAAATTCTTTCTTTTGTGCTTTTTTTTTCCCCCCTCTGGCTTCCTTTTTTTTACTTGTCTTAGCCGTGTGTGCTGTTGCCGGTAACGGAGGTATCTGTATTTTTTTCCTCGCTAATGGTTCTAAGCTCCTGAACCCGCACTCGGAGATTTGAACTTGACTGAGCACTGGCGTGAACTGAGGAGGAAGGGGGAGGGGCTGTCTGCAGCGTGTGCATGTGCACTGTTTGATGGCTGTCAGAAACTATCCTGGCTCTAATTGGTTCTTTTTGGTCGGCCCGAACGATTCTTTTAAATTGCATTAGGAGCATTAGGTGGGTTTAAAGGAGCCTTTTTTTAAATTACAGAGTAATAGTTTTATGTAATACTGTCGGTACACAGTGACAGTTTTAGCAAAAATGACAAAAAGTTACTTTTCTAAAACTTACCAACTGCACCTTTAACTCCCCTCCGAATGGCTGATCTCAGAATGGGCAGATATTTCCCCTGAGCGACTGAGCCTGCCTTTGCACCACCTTTTAATACTGTATTTATTTTTTGTGTTTAATCCAGGGTGTGTCTCATTATTGACTATTTTTGGTCTGGTCACTAGGATAAATTATTTGTTTCCCTGACCCTGCAGTGCCTCAATGGGGTATATAATGATTTTGTGACTCTGTATTTGGCTGTTCGGTGTTTTTCCAGAGAGACTGTCACCTGGTCAGGGACACTGCAGTGGCGTCACAGTGGAAGCTCTAGCACCCGGTCACACCACCCTACAAGTCACCTACACACACGGAGCTGTGCACCTGAGTGCCAAAATCACCATTGCAGCCTACAAGCCTCTCAAAGTGAGTCTCATTTTTCACATTCTCAGAAGGGAACAGGCTTCAGAATTTTTTGGCTCGTATTGCGAGACATGACAGTAGAACTGTATTACTTGCACTGGGACTGGCAGCTGGAGCACAAAGTTAACACTGATAGACGGGTAGAAGCACTGGGCGAACTCTGACTGACAGGAGGCAGGAGTAGTGGGTTGACATAGAAGCTTTGGCAGCAGGAACGCTTGGCTAACTCTGAAAGAAGAGCAGCAGGAGTGCTCGGCTGGCACAGTGGTTACGGGGGCCCTTTAGTGCTGTTGTGTGGCTGTTTTCCTTTTCCTGGAATCTCATAATTCTTTTTTTGGATCCTCGGTTGCAGCAAACTTTAATGGTCATTTTCATCAGGTGCCCTGTCCTATTAGAACACCCAAAGTTTGATGTTGCGCAGCTTTACTGAGTGGGACCTTTTTCTGCTTGCATTATATTGAACTTTCCCTTGAAACTATGAATATAAATGATTGTGTAATGTTTTCAGTCAATTTAATGGTGTTGAAGTATGGTCTAATTTCGTACCTCTCTAATCAGATATTTAAATTATTTACTTTGTCTTCCGCGACGGATGCCAGCACTGGTGATAAGGCTGTGCACTAACTGTTCCCCGCATGGGACACCCACAGCTCCTGGCTGTAAACATTGGGCTGTGCTGGTTTAATGAGGTTGTTGGCAGGGTTGTTGCTGAGTCAGCATAATCAACAGTCAATACTGGGTTTGGCCTAGCTTATAAAGTGCAATAAAAAAAACTTTTGACCAGTTAATTTAAAAATAGTTTTTTGCTAATACTTATTGTGCTCAGTCATGATTCAGAGATCAGAAAAAAAGGCTGCATTTTGCTACATGATTCGTTGTTTGTCTGTCCCATGGCAGCAACATATTTTCCGGGCTTCCCAACATTTCTGCCTCCCTAGTTCCTTGACTAAAGATTCGCACATGATCCTGTTTTTTTCAATTGGCAAGTAAAAGCACTGTAAAAAAGCTGTGTAAAGTTAGCTAGTTTAATCAGTTCAGTGAAAATACAGACACACTTTAAAGTGGGAAAGGATGTCGGCCAAGCGCGATTTAAGGGCTCTTGTAGGTTTTTTTTTTTTTTTTTGGTCAAAGCCATTTTTGTATAGTACTTCCCTGTGTAAATATTCCTGTATGCATTTCAAATTTGACATTTGGACTCAA
This sequence comes from Gymnothorax reevesii, assembly GCA_029721435.1. Lineage (NCBI taxonomy): Eukaryota > Metazoa > Chordata > Actinopteri > Anguilliformes > Muraenidae > Gymnothorax > Gymnothorax reevesii. The sequence goes on along the minus strand of CM056585.1, from coordinate 70,969,676 downwards.
ACATGAATAAATTGTTCCGACTTGTGCTTCAATTGTCCCAATTGTCAAATTCGAGGCCCATAAGAAGGCCAGAAGTGTCTCACTCTGGACACATTTTGTACTATACATGTTTGTACTTTTTCCCACTTCTACCAGGCTGTTGATCCTGTCTCTGTTGCTGTGGTAACCTTGGGCTCCTCCAAAAACATGCTGTTTGAAGGGGGTCCGAAGCCCTGGGTCCTGGAACCTTCCAAATTCTTCCGGAATCTGACGGCTGAGGATTCACAGAGTGTTGGCCTGGTACTGAGTGGTCCCGCCTCCCGAAACTATGGCCAACACTGGGTCAGAGCCACATGCAGGGCTCTGGGGGAACAGGTGTGTGTGCACAAAGGTGGTCACTGTAGTGCAGGGGTGTGTATTTTTGTGTGCATGTGCCTGTATAAAGCTGGCATCTTGTGCCGCAGGTGCTGGCTATAACTGTGGGCAATCTGGCCAGTGTGACAAACCCGTTCCCTGCGGCGGAGCCGGCGGTGGTAAAGCTGGTGTGCACCCCTCCCTCCCGCCTCACCCTCGTGCCTGTGTATGGCAGCCCCCACCTCGATCTGTCCTGCCCCCTGCTGCAGCAGAACAAGCAGATGGTGAGCGCGGGGCTACCCTGTGGCGTGGGGGTGATCCACCCCAAAGAATAGGGATGATAGCCATTTATTTATGGGGGTCATTGCCTTTAGCATTGGGGTTATCACCCTTTAGCATTGGGATAGACTTGCTACATCCTGTTGAATAAGCCTCCTTTTTCACGGGGCTAATCCCCATGTAATATGGGGATTATTGCCATGTAGTTTGAGGATGGTCTCCTTGAGTTTAGGGATTATGGTCATTCAGTAGGCGAATTATACCCAAAGAACACTGGGATGACCGTCCTTCAGCAGGGGTGTTATTGGCCTTGAGAATGGGGATAATTGTCCTTTTATGTGGGCATTATGGCTTTCGAGTGTGGAGATAATTTCTCTTTAACATTGGGGAATAATCACCCTTTAACTTACAATCGCCTTTCTCCCGTCATGGTTTTTGACATTATAATTCTGGCCCATTTTTCTGGTGAATTCAGGTCCCTGTTTCTAATTACCGAAACCCCGAGTTGGAGTTGGCAGCCTATGACCAGCAGGGCCGGCGCTTTGATAACTTCAGCTCTCTGAGCATCATGTGGGAGTCCAGCAAGGAGGGGCTGGCCAGCGTCCCCCACACCCTGCCAATCAAACTGTCCGTAAGCCAAGACCGGAACGGACAGAGGAAGCTCCATGGTAAATGTTCTGGGTGAAAATCTGTTACGCAGTAAAACCCTGCAGCAGTAACAATTACTTCAATGTGCAGCCCTTCTTTCACCCATTATTCAAGTATGCTATTGTGCATCAACCGTATGCACTTCATCTATGTACAAAACTGCAGCTACACTTAAGTGGGTTGAACAAAGCCATGCTTGTGTAATACACTAGGTGAGTCACTAATTATAAGAAATCAACTGTTGAGTCTCTCTGATTACTGTTTTTATTTGTTTGGGCAGTGATGGCGCAACTTCACTTCAGCGCTTCGCTACCATTTAACCTCAGATGAACTTACAGCTGATTGTTATCCCTGTTGTCTACAATGAATCTCATTGTGAACCCGCTCAGGTTTGCAGACAGTGATTGTTCACCAGGAGTCTGGGGTGGCAGCCATCACTGTGAGCGCAGTGGGGTACCAGAGCCACCACCTGGAGGCAGCTCGCGTGCAGAGTCCGGTAGGAGACCTCACTGAAGGCTGATACTTTGTTTTACGCAGATTTTACTCTTGCTATGAGTCATTTCCTCTACTGACTGACAGGAAGAGACACTCTGTTTGTGCACTTCTGTATTTTATACGGGATAACTGTTTCTGCTGTGTGGTTGTGCTGTTGCTATGGGTTTAATGAGGTAGAACCCATAGAAAAGGCAATGCCATTTTAGAACAGCAGTTGGTGTGTTTACCAACTGCAGTTACAGGAAGTGAAACGAATGTGAATGTGTTCTGCGGTGTTAGTGAAGCATGGAAACTGCTTGTGATCCAGATCTGAAATAATTAATTCATAACAGTTCAGTGTAGTTATACAAGGAATGTACTGTTTAACCAGATTGTACGGGACCCTGCAATGTGTTTTATTTTATTTATTTTTTTGCATATTAATTATGATGCAATAAAAGTGCTGCTTGTAAACTCAGTATCTGAATGTAGTCAACTTGTAATGGTAATTCCTAAATTATTCCTACCCAGCCAGCATAATTTGATGTCTACAGTCGTCCGTTAGGTAGCTACAGAGCTACATGAAAATTACAATTAACTCTTATGAATTAATTACTTAATTATATAAATGTTTAAGGTTTATTATTGACATAATCACATCAAAAAAGAATGATTTATCCCCTAATGTAATAATAAATGCAAGTACACGACTTCTAATATTCCTCTGTCTTCATGTGCTGGGATGCAAGATGAAAATGACTGATTGCATTTTTGGGTGTACGCAGCTGTGTCAGATTCAAAGGTGTAGCCTTTATCTAAAGAGGTGTCATGTCTCACTCTGTAACTTGGGATGATTCCTATTGGCTCTATTTGAGTGTACTCGCGGTCTTGTGACCCCATCTGACCTCATATTTCATGGTCTGCATTCTGATGAAATGTCAGTGTTACCTTGGAACAGGATTGTTGAAAGAACGAGGAAATGGTCTTCTTTCCCGTGAAATATCCCGGAGGACACATTCAGTGCATCCGTCCTCGGCTGGAATCGACCCAATATCCCATCATTCTTTGTACTATAGTGTGCAAGATGAAAAGTCCTTTCTACAATAAATGTTGCAAATTTTGGTCTCGAAATAAAAATGAAGCAAGATGTACGCCGAATAGTCACTGACACACCTAAGTTTGAGCATTCATAAGTTGTGAATTCTGAATAGGATGTCGACTAGTTTGCTGTAGGACAGCAAATGAAAATAGCATTTGTACTCATTCATGCTCTGTGCATATGCTGCATTTTTTAATATACAGCTTTGATGAAATTTAATCGCAGGTAAGTAGCCTTGTAAAGGAACTAGCAGATGATGACTGTCAGATTAGCATGCTGCTAATGTCTGTTTGTAAAACACAGATTGCAGGCTCGTGTACTTCTGGTCCTGGTAGTGCACTCTATCTGGGGCACGTGACAAGGACGACTTGCTTCACAAGAGTGCAAGTGTGGACTCTTGATCATTGCTTTGAGAAGTACCCTGAGTGTGTTGTTTCTTCGTTTTCTTGGCAGTATGACCCTTTGACCCCTGTGTCGGCCACACTGGAGCTGCTACTGGTGGAGGATGTGAAAGTCAGCCCTCAGGCCCTCACCATATACAACCATCCCGAAGTGCAGGTGGGGCGCTTGGAGGCTGCGCGTCAATAGTCGTTCAACATGCCCTCCTTGACTTCCCCCTCGGCACTTGCCCCTGGGGGAGTCCCTGCCGCCATCTTAAGCGTTGTTCCATTTGTCTCAAAAACTGAAGTGAACTTGGCAGGATTGACCATTGGTGGGCTGAGAGAGTAAGTCAAGAACAGTGGTCATTCCTGAGGCTTGCATCGCCCACAATGCATTGTAGTTAGACAATTTGTACAATAGAAAACACCCATGATGAGGTGGAATAATGAATGTAAAACTTCTTCACTTAATGCTGACTATTTAAGGTGGAGAAAATCAATAAATTGAACAAGGGGAGTCAATTCAGCAATAAATTAGGCACTACCTTAATTGAGCTAAATTTGTTACAGTTTACTTTGCCTGAATAGCAACTAAACATTGATTTTCTCAGTTGCAGAGTCTATATGGTAGAATGACTAGCCAATCTATTTTTGACAGCATTGTTGTTCATTGCATTACTAAGTAATGAGGCGTTTTCCTACACGCATTAGTTACGATATAAAATGTGAGTATGTTATACAAAGATTTTGAACTCATGAAGGTCATGAAACGGTACAGCTACTCATGAATTAGTTTGCGAGGCTTGTCGTATCCCCGGACTGCGAGTAGGGGATACTATGGATCAGCGATTGTCACGCTGCCTCTGCCGCCTTGTCTGGCACATCTGTTGAGATTTTCTTGCGAGCGCTCTGCAGGCCGCACATTTCACTAGATTCGTTTTATTCTTGCTGCGGGCCTTTTGTGTGGCAAGGTCACGAAGCCTATCGATTTTGGGAGTGATTACTTCAGGGGGTTTGGGGATACATGTCAATTAGCGGGTGGCTGACGCTCTAGTTAATTAAAGCCTTTTGTTAGAAAGTTTGGTATGGTTTGACGCCTAAGATTACTTGCTCTTTGGATGTATTCTTTTGAATGCTTTCAAAAGTGTGATCTATTCATCCTATGATTAATTACTCTGCTGAAAAATTATAAAATGATAGAGGGAAGCCTGGGATAGTTTTGCCTTTTTTGCTTTAATTCAGATGATTCTAGTCTTCACTACATATCACATCCATTATGTAAATGTGCTCAATGGGCAATCACTTTGTCATCATAATTTTTTTTTTAATCATTAAAGGCTTCATTGGTTTAGATTACTCAGCAGATAAATTGTTTTTTGTTAATCAGGCAAAATAAAGGGAGAAATAATGACGACTGAGTGATTGCCCATTGCCGACGTGATATTGAAAGGATGGCAATAGGCTGACTAATTGCAGAAAATCAATTTCCCTGACTTGCACCTCTTTTTCTAACCCTTTTCTGCAGTGGAATTACCAACTGCAATATATATTTGAAAGAATGCATCTGAAGAAAAGCAATTCTGCTGAACCGTTTCAAACTTTAGGAAGCCAGGCTTTAATAACAAGAAGTCTCACACTCTAATTTACACAAATCTGTGCCACTTTCTGAGTCTAATAAGTTCAAAAAGACATCAACATTTTACATCATCACTTTCGGGCATATAACGATGCCTCATAACTTTGTGATGCAATTGACTGCAATTTTATAAAAAAATCAATTGCCTTCTCATTCTACCAATTATTCTTAGCAACTGAGAATTAATTTTTGGTTGCTAATTAGGCAAAGTGAAATGCCACTGGTTTAGCACCATTATTTCATTGCTCAATTTATTCACTTTGCTCTTTTTAACATTCTAATTCTTGGACGGAAAGCAGGATGCAACCAAAGTTTTATGAATTTTACTGCCGCCTAGTTGTGGCTGTATTTGCCTGCACTGATTGCACAACTGCAATGCATTGAGTGATATTGTGACTGTTGTTGTTGACTCCCTCGAAGGTCAAGTTCACTTCCGTTTTTCAGAACAGTACTTATGATGGCAGCGGTATAGGAGTAAATCCACGGCAATATTATTGCAAACGCACAGTCTGTGTTGCCAATATATATTATAACATGCAAACGTAGAGCATGATCAACAAATTGATTCCAAAATTTCAAACTCTTTATAATCCACAAATATGAAATGCGATTCATAAACTCAGAATCCATGAACAAGCGCTTCATGATCCACAAGTAGAAAACATTTGTGGATTGTATTCACACTCTCCGCGGTAAAGTGTCGAAATTATTTGCCGACAAATGCAAAGCAATCCATAAACGCCCTTTGATCCACAAACACAGATTTGATGTTTGAATGGTGAGTTTTTTGTTGAATTTGCACTTATGTCTCTGAAAATTTGTACAAAAATACAAGTTAGGCTGCGTTAGTTTGCAAATTGTGAGGAGTGCATGTGTAGAAAAAATACGTGGCAAAACATTGAAAAAATAGTGTCAAAACTTTGAGCTACACATGCAGACTAATTATTTTGCATTCATTCAAGTTCTGGTTTTGAAATACAAGTCAGTGTTTTCCATTCGAGAAACCGGATGTGTTTGTGGATTTTGACTCTATTTGTGGATCATGTTTCATATCTGTGGATCACAAGGACTTTGTTTGTGGCTTCAAAGTCATTTGTAATTAATTGAAATGTATATTTCTGTCTCTCGGCCTGTGCATTTAAAATAATACTTGCATCGATTAAGTCCTTTGAGAGCGTCCTATCCAAATTATTTGTGTCCTTGTGAGTGCCCTCTCAAAATCACTCACTCCCTGGTAGGTACCCTCTCAGAATCATTCACTCCCTTGTAGGTGTCCTCTTAAAATCACTCACTCCCTTGTAGGTGTCCTCTTAAAATCACTCACTCCCTTGTAGGTACCCTCTCAAAATCACTCAATCACTTGTAGGTGCCCTCTCAAAATCACTCACTGCCTTGGAGGTGTCCTAAAATCACTCACTCCCATGTTGGTGTCCTCTCAAAATCACTCACTCCCTTGTAGGTACCCTCTCAAAATCACTCACTTCCTTGTAGGTACCCTCTCAGAATCACTCAATCACTTGTAGGTGCCCTCTCAAAATAACTCACTCCCATGTAGGTACCCTCTCAGAATCACTCGCTCCCTTGTAGGTGTCCTCTTAAAATCACTCACTCCCTTGTAGGTACCCTCTCAAAATCACTCACTCCCTTGTAAGTAACCTCTCAAAATCACTCACTCCCTTGTACAAAACCCAAAACCAGTGAAGTTGGCACGTTGTGTAAATCGTAAATAAAAACAGAATACAATGATTTGCAAATCCTTTTCAACCTATATTCAATTGAATACACTGCAAAGACAAGTTACTTAATGTTCGAACAGGTAAACTTTGTCATTTTTTATATGCCCGTCTTAAGACGGGACGTATTATGTCATCACCCCCGTCCGTCCGTCTGTCTGTTGTCTGTTAGCAATTTCTTGTCCGGGGCATAACTCCTGAGCCGCTTGAGCTACATTCGTGATAATTCACATACACGTGCACCATCACTAGGCGCTGTGTCTCGCACCATGATTTCGTTCAACCGGTCATGGTCAAGGTCACTGGCAAAGGTCAAAGGTCACATGGGGCCCAGATGGGGCTTGTCTGGAGCATAACTTCGCAACCGCTTCTGATACATCCATGATATTTCACACACGTGTACCATCACTGAGCGGAGTGTCGCGTACCATGTTTACGGCCCTCCCTCCAAGGTCAAGGTCAAGGTCACGGACAAAGGTCAAAGGTCACATGGGGCTGTTGTCTGTTGGATATTGGTATCATGTTGTCTGTCCACTTCCTGATCCATGTTCATGACGGGCGTATTATGCTCCGTTGCCGGTGCTCTTGTTTGCGAATATTAGCTCATTTGGAATTCGATGCCTGCAACATGTTTCAAAAAAGCTGGCACAAGTGGCAAAAAAGACTGAGAGAGTTGAGGAATGCTCATCAAACACTTATTTGGAACATCGCACAGGTGAACGGGCTAATTGGGAACAGGTGGGTGCCATGATTGGGTATAAAAGCAGCTTCCCTGAAATGCAAGAAGATATTGCAAGAAATTTAGGGATTTCATCTACGGTCCGTAGTATCGTCAAAAGGTTCAGAGAATCTGGAGAAATCATTGCACGTAAGCGAAAAGGCCGAAAACCAACATTGAATGCCCATGACCTTCGATCCCTCAGGCGGTACTGCATCAAAAACCGACATCATTGTGTAAAGGACATCACCAAATGGGCTCAGGAACACTTCAGAAAACCACTGTCAGTAACTACAGTTCGTTGCTACATCTGCAAGTGTAAGTTAAAACTCTACAATGCAAAGCGAAAGCCATTTATCAACAGCACCCAGAAACGCTGCCGGCTTCGCTGGGCCCAAGCTCATCTAAGATGGACTGATGCAAAGTGGAAAAGTGTTCTGTGGTCTGACGAGTTTTTGGAAACTGTGGATGTCGTGTCCTCTGGACCAAAGAGGAAAAGAACCATCCGGACTGTTATAGGCGCAAAATTCAAAAGCCTGCATCTGTGATGGTATGGGGGTGTATTAGTGCCCAAGGCATGGGCAACTTACACATATGTGAAGGCACTATTAATGCTGAAAGGTACATACAGGTTTTGGAGCAACATATGTTGCCATCCAAGCAACGTCTTTTTCATGGACGCCCCTGCTTATTTCAGCAAGACAATGCCAAAACACATTCTGCATGTGTTACAACAGCATGGCTCCGTAGTAAAAGAGTGCGGGTACTAGACTGGCCTGCCTGTAGTCCTGCATTATGAAGCGTAAAATACGACAACGGAGACCCCGGACTGTGAACAACTCAAGCTGTACATCAAGCAAGAATGGGAAAGAGTTCCACCTGAAAAGCTTCAAAAATGGGTCTCCTCAGTTCCCAAACGTTTACTGAGTGTCGTTAAAAGGAAAGGCGATGTAACACAGTGGTAAAAAGGCCCCTGTGCCAACTTTTTTGCAGTGTGTTGCTGCCTTTAAATTCTAAGTTAATGATTATTTGCAAAAAAAAAAAAAGTTTCTCAGTTTGAACATTAAACATCTTGTCTTTGCAGTGTATTCAATTGAATATAAGTTGAAAAGGATTTGTAAATCATTGTATTCTGTTTTTATCTACGATTTACATAACGTGCCAACTTCCCTGGTTTGAGGTTTTGTAGGTGTCCTCTTAAAATCACTCACTCCCATGTAGATACCCTCTCATAATCACTCACTCTCTTGTAGGTACAGTCTCAAAATCACTCACTCCCTTGCAGGTACCCTCTCAAAAGCACTCACTGCCTTGTAGGTTCCCTCTCAAAATTACTCACTCCCTAGTTGGTGCCCTCTTAAAATCACTTACCTCATTGCTGGTTTTCTTTCCAAATCTCTCTCCTCTCCCCAGTTTGCTAGAAATATTTCCCTTCTTTAATGAGCTTGCACCCTTTTACTTTTTATCCCCTCGGCATATAATGCGGGGGGACATAGCGATCAGTGTGTCCGTCCGTCTGTAATAAAATTGTTTCTGGACCAGAACTCAAACTATACCACTTCCAAACACCAAATTTGGTATGGAGCTTCTCCCTATGGTCTAGTTGTGCCTTTTGGGGGTTTCCGTCCGTCTTGCCACACAACCTGTAGGTTACACAACCTACAGCCGGGGGGATCCGCCATTGCCAGATGGCTCTTGTTCTCCAAGTTCTTATCAAGTTTGTGTGAACTATGTGGCTCACAAATCTCTGTTTTTGCAGGCTGAATTGACCCTTAAAGAAGGATCTGGATACTTCTATGTGAACTCAAGCACTGGGGGAATAGCAGATGTTGTTTTCCGGGAATCTCAAGGATCTGCAGAGGTAGGCGAACTGTGCGTGTATAAGTGTTTGTGTGTGTATGTGTGAGAGACTAAGCTTGTACATGTTTAATGGTGCTTGACAGTGGTTCTGTGGGTTTTTGTGTGTTTGAAAGTGTCTTTCAGGCCGAGGATGTGCTTTGATGCCAGTGATGGCGCAGGTGAGAAGCGATGACAGAACATTCTCTTCTTTCAGGTACGTCCCCTGCAGCCAGGCCAGGTGGAGGTGGTGGTGCATGACCTCTGCTTGCCCTTTCCATCTCCCGCTACGGCCACCGTGCGTGTTTCTGACATAGCTGAGGTGTACATCCGTGTAGTGGACAAGGTGAGTCAGTAGGATGAGGCATTAGGTCTGGGTTGGATGTAGTCGGGAGAAATGGTCAGAATTCTATGGAGGTAATGTTAGCAGCAGCAGTAATGTTAGTTTCTCTCATTAATTAGAAATCTTCATTTGAAGATGGCATTCTGACAGCTGTAGGAAATAACCTGCATTCTGGCCGCTGCACATGTCAGTGATTGTGGGAGGTTGTGTGCATTTTCATACATCTGGCTATTGTTATGACTTGGAAAAATCACAACAAAGAAAACGGGAAAGTACAACTAAAACAAATTTATTCTTTACAAAAAAAGTTGCACAAAAAATATCCACTATTTAAATTCTCTAATAACACTCTGCCACTATTTAACTGTTGCCAAAACAAAACTCTGGTCTGCTCTCTTCTGCTGTCTGCTCTCTTTGTTGTCTGTCTCTTCTGTGCTTAAAATCACAGCCTTTTTATAGTCTAGCAACCTTCCAGAAAGATCCACAGGATTCTAGGGAAATCCCGCCCCCTCCAAGCAGGAAAGTGCCAGAAGCTTCTAGAAATTACTAGACTTTTCTTAATGATTTTACAAACACGCCACCAGATGGTGCCAATGAACAAAATAAATATAACTGACCAGCAAGGCAGCAAAACAGCATGTAACAAACTTCATTTACAACTGGAATATAATGCTGTACAAAATTATCATACATAACACCTCCCCTCTTTTAAGAAAAGAAAGGTTTGCTAAAAGCTTTCTTTTGTTAAAATTAACACAGTTTTATAATCAGAACAATATTGAACTTTACACAAACGTATTATTGATCATGATAACAATCATATACATAACAAACAGTGTAAGTCTCACAATTAAATAGAAAAGTAAAATTACGTTTTTCACAATCACGAAAAGAAATAAAATTACATGCGTGAAAGTGTATCTGGGATTACATTATCTTTTCCCCTGATGTGAGAAATGTCCAAATCATACTCTTGCAAAAGTAAACTCCATCTCAGTAATCTTTGATTCTTGTTTTTGATCTTGTGCAAGAATGTGAGGGGATTGTGATCACTGAAGACCTTGATGGAAGTAGCTGAACAAGTCAAATAGACTTCAAAATGTTGTAAAGCCAAAACAAGTGCCAAACATTCTTTTTCAATTGTTGAGTAGTTTTTCTGATGTTTATCAAACTTTTTGGAAAAGTAACAAACAGGATGATCTACTCCATCAGTGTCTTCTTGCAGTAAAACTGCACCTGCACCAATGTCACTGGCATCAACTGCCAACATGAACTCCTTTTTGAAATTGGGAGATAAGAGAACTGGTGCATTTTTGAGAATCGCTTTCAGCTGGTCAAATGAATTTTGACATTTTTCATCCCAAACAAATTTTGCATTTTTCTTCAGTAAATTTGTCAAAGGTTCAGAGATGATAGAGAAATTTTTACAGAATTTTCTGTAGTAGCCAGCCATCCCTAGAAATCTCATGAGCTGTCTTTTAGTTGTTGGCTCAGGAAATTCAGTGATAACTTTGACTTTTGCATCATCTTGTAGGATGACATCGTGGTAAACCAAATCAGTCCTTGATGGAACGTCAGGGAAAATGTGACTATATTCAAATATGAGCTGCTTTAGCTGCTGTTGTTGAAAAGGGTCCAGGTGGGACAACTTGCTGTCAATATTTTCAAGAATGTCTGAATTTTCAAGTTTGACTGGACCAGGTTCATTTTCTAAGGGGCAGTCACAATCTTCGGAATTTTCCAGTTCAACTGTATTTACCACATTGACTGGCTTTTGCTGTGTGTCTCTATCAATGTATTCTTTCAGCATGTTGATGTGACACATTTGTTTTTGTTTCCTCCTTCCAGGAGTTGAAATTATGTAATTTAGATCACTGACCTTTTTGAGGACAGTGTAAGGGCCGAAATATCGGGCCCTTAGAGGGTTTCCAGGAACTGGCAAAAGTGCAAGAACTTTGTCACCAGTTTTAAAACTTCTATCTTTTGAATGAAGGTCATATCTGGCTTTCATTTTGCCCTGAGCTTCTTTGAGATTAGACTTAGCAAAGTCACAAGCCTTAGCAAGACGATTGCGGAAGTCAGAGACATACTGAAGCAAGTTCATTGGGACATCATCTTCAGCGAGCAACTTTTCCTTCAGTAGCTTCAGAGGTCCACGGACTGTATGCCCAAAAACGAGCTCAAAAGGACTGAACCCAAGAGACTCCTGAACAGCTTCACGGGCAGCAAACAGAAGAAGATGGACACCTTCATCCCAATCTTTCTCTGTGTCAAGGCAGTAGGTCCTTATCATGTTCTTCAGGGTTTGATGGAACCTCTCCAAAGCACCTTGACTCTCAGGATGGTAAGCTGATGACCTGTATTGTTTAATACCAAGCTCATGCATAACTTGTTGAAATATGCCAGACATGAAATTTGATCCTTGATCAGACTGAATAGACTTAGGAAGACCGACAAAGCAGAAAAACTTGGTTAGAGCCTTGATGATAGTCTTCGCCTTGATATTACGAAGTGGAATTGCCTCAGGAAACCGGGTGGAAGCACACATGATAGTCAGTAAGTACTCACAACCAGACCTAGTCTTCGGCAATGGTCCAACACAGTCAATGATGATCCGACTGAAAGGTTCTTCAAAAGCGGGAATGGGCTTAAGTCGAGCCTTTGGAATATTTTGGTTCGGCTTCCCTACCATTTGACAAGTATGACAGGATTTGCAGTACTCCTGTACATCAGACCTCATAGAAGGCCAGAAGAAGTGGTTTCTGACACGTTGAAGGGTCTTCTTGATACCCAAATGACCTGACATAGGATTGTCATGGGCCAGACTAAGAGTTTCTTGACGGTACGGCTTTGGAAGAACAATTTGATGGGTGATCATCCACTCTTCATCTGCAGGAACATCGGGTGGACGCCACTTTCTCATAAGCACACCATTTTTGTAGTAAAAACAGACAGGAACTTGAGTAGCCTCTTGTTCACTTGCAGCCTGTGGTAGAAGATGCGCTAGATCACGAGCTTGTTGTTGCTCATGAATAAGTTGTTTACGAGACAAAATGTCATCAAAATGACCTGACAAGGACAAGTCTGAAGATTTCCCAGACATCTCAGGACTGGAAGGTTCCTGATGAAAAGACTGCCCAATGAAGGTGTCAGCCAGGTTAAAGTCCAGGTCAGCAACATCCTGAAAAGGCTTTTTAGCCATAGAACGAGTAACTGCACATGAAGGATAGAGGTCTGGAATTTCCTCCTCTATAGAGTCAGATTCTTGATCAATCAAGGGAGTGTCAGTTACAATAGGGTAGGGCACAACCTTATCCCCAGCAAGATCATTACCAAGAAGCAAATGAATGCCTTTGAAAGGAAGAGAAGACCTAACACCAACAGTGACAGGTCCAGAGACCAAGTCTGATTTGAGATGAACATTATGGAGAGGTACACTTGTAAAACCACATTCTACTCCTTGAATAAGGACATTAGCCTGAGTAGACGATTTGTCCGAGAAAGGCAGAATATCTGCAAGAATAAGAGATTGGGAAGACCCAGTATCCCTTAGAATTCGAACAGGAGCAGATGAGGAAAAATCCTGTGAAAGTGAGACAGAACCATCAGTGATGAATGGCTCAAAACCCTCCATAACCGGATCAGACACAGAAGGTAGAAGATCAGGTGAACTGACCATTGATACAAGAGATTCTCTCTTTGTCAAAGCAGTTGGCTTGGTTTCTTCTCGTTGTTGTTTTTTCTTGAGAGCATAACACTCAGAAATAAGGTGACCTTGCTTTTTGCAGTAATGGCAAGACACAGAGGGTAAAGAATCAGAGGATTGCTTCTCACTGGAAGGTTTCCTTTCAGAAGTGGCCTTAGAATCATTAGAAGTGTTATTAGAAGTAGTCTTGGACTGAAACTTGCTTTGAAATTTAGAAAAAGTGGATTTTTGCACAAAAGAAGTCTTGTGAGTCAATGCATAACTATCAGCTAGCGTAGAAACATCTTGCAAAGTAATGGCTTGTTTTTCTTCAAGGAAAGTCTTAATATCAGGCTGGACACACCTTTTGAATTCCTCAACCAGAATAAGTTGCCTCATTCTATCAAAATCTTTTTCAACTTTCATGGAATTACACCACTGATCAAACAACTGTTCCTTTAACCTGCCAAATTCAACATGAGTTTGACTGGCTTCCTTGCAAGAATTCCTTTTTTTGCCTGTAAGCCTCAGGGACTAATTCATAACCCTTCAGAATGGCAGATTTGACAAAATCATAATCAGCACACTGTTGAACAGATAACTGGTTATAGATTTTTCTAGCTTTACCAGTAAGAACACTTTGTAACATCATTGTCCAATGCTCTTTTGGCCATTTCAAATTTTCAGCAATTTTTTCAAAATGGGTAAAGTATTGGTCAACATCATTTTCTAAGAAAGGAGGAACAAGTCTGATATGTTTAACCACATCAAAATGATCAGAAAGTCCAAATGATTTTGGAACAGTACCTGCTTCTATTTTCTTCATTTCCAATTCGAACTGCATCCTTTTTTCTTCTAGTTCTTTCTCTTTCTCCATCCTTCTTTCTTCCATCTCCATCCTTCTTTCCTCCATTTCTCTTTCCTTCTCCAACCTTCTCTCTTCCAGTTCTTTCAGGCGTAGCTGAAATTCAAGTCTTTGCAGCTCCGTTGCAGGCACTTCCACAGCTTTAATTAATTCTGCTGCTTCTTCCCCAAAGATATCTTCATCGATGAAGTGTTGCACCAAAATGTTGAATATTTCTTGTTTCTTCATTGATGACCTCACATCAGATAATCCAAGGGTTGAGGCTATTTGTAGCAAGTCCTTCTTCTTTGCCAACAAAATTAATTCCTGGGTTGGAGTTTTCAAAAAACTTTCCACATCAAATGTCATGATTGCTGGTTTTTTAACTAGTCAAAAGATTTAAAATAATAATCTTCGGTGAATCCAATCTCGGTGGGACCTCCAATTTGTTATGACTTGGAAAAATCACAACAAAGAAAACGGGAAAGTACAACTAAAACAAATTTATTCTTTACAAAAAAAGTTGCACAAAAAATATCCACTATTTAAATTCTCTAATAACACTCTGCCACTATTTAACTGTTGCCAAAACAAAACTCTGGTCTGCTCTCTTCTGCTGTCTGCTCTCTTTGTTGTCTGTCTCTTCTCTCTTTGTTGTCTGTCTCTTCTGTGCTTAAAATCACAGCCTTTTTATAGTCTAGCAACCTTCCAGAAAGATCCACAGGATTCTAGGGAAATCCCGCCCCCTCCAAGCAGGAAAGTGCCAGAAGCTTCTAGAAATTACTAGACTTTTCTTAATGATTTTACAAACACGCCACCAGATGGTGCCAATGAACAAAATAAATATAACTGACCAGCAAGGCAGCAAAACAGCATGTAACAAACTTCATTTACAACTGGAATATAATGCTGTACAAAATTATCATACATAACACTATTGCAACACAAATAAATCCAGATGGGACTGGTCTATCGCTGCAGTGATGTAAAATGTGCTGTGCTGCAGGTGGAGATCGGGAAGGCGGTGAGAGCGTATGTCCGTGTGCTGGATGACCACAAGCAGCCATTTCTGGCCAAATACTTTCCTCTGATGAACCTGAAGCTGAAAGCAGCCTCTGCCATCGTGTCTCTCTCGTGAGTGCGCAAAGACCGGCCATTTCAACCGATAAAGGCAACATTATTTTAACAAAGCGATGGACCATTGTTACCCTGCCTACCATTTGTTAGTTGGCACAATTGTACGAAAAACACTGCCTCAATTTACTCCAAACTTGGGAAAAAGTTGGGCAATGACCCAGAATAGATCCCATTAAATTTCGCAATGAATTGGATCACATATATCAAAACAGTGGATCACTTTAATAAACAGCTAAAATATTTGCGGGGGGTGGGGTTTACTATGCATAACATTGTTGTTTTTGTTAGTTCAGTGCCTTACCTTCTCTAACCGCTGTATTTTTATCCGTGGCAGACACCTGGCGGACTCTTCGGAAGCCGACACGGCGGTGTTCCGGGTCCAGGGTTTGAGTGTCGGACAGACGTCCCTCTCCGCTGTGCTGCTGGACAAAAGTGGGAGGAGAGTCACGTCTGCTCCGCAGCAGATGGAAGTAGGGCTCAGTGCTTTCAAAACACAGCTCATGCAAAGGATTTCTGAAAATATGTGCATTATGCAGGGGACTTTTGGGCCAATTCTTCATCACATAGTGTCTGAATTTTGGGTCATGAAATAAAGGTCCACAATGACAGTTTTTTTTGCCCAGTCTGTACCTGGGGGGTCAGAACATGGCGTTGCCAATCAGTATTTGTACTTGTGTAGTTAGTTACTCGGGAGAAAATGAATCTTGGGCGAGGTTTGGATTTGATGATTGCAGGTCTACATCAGCCATTTTTGAGGGGCTACAGTAAGAGTTTGTCGTTTGTCGGGTTCTGGCCTGGCGTGTGTCCCTCTGTTACATCATGAACATCTTTGTTGCTGTCTTCTGTAATTAGTGCCATACACAGTAGATTGAATCAAGGGCTTTCATGTCTCTTGAATGAAGGCATCCGTTCTCACATCATTTAAGAGCTGCTTGTGTTATAGGTGTTCCCGCCTTTCAGACTGCTTCCCAGGAGGCTGTGTGTGATCGTAGGAGCCATGATACAGGTGAGTATGTGTGTATGCAATGTGTGTATGCATGTACACATGCGCGTGTGTGTGTTTGTGTTGTGGAGACTGGTAGTATGGTGTGGAGGAAGAAGGCAGTCCTTCCTTCCCCCTTCTGTACCTGTGCCTGGCTTCCTTAAAAACCCCCTTCCATCTTTAACATCTGAATTTCCCTCCAAAACCCCCTGTAAATCATTCATTGGTTTACCCCTTCATTCATTTTGCTTTTCCAATCAACAAGGAGACTCTGCTGTAATGAACAACTCACTTTATTCTAGTGTAAATTTACAAGTGCCTATTGTAGGGGCTCTTGTTCTGGTACTGGTGGCATAGACATCAGCAGTCTTTAACTGTTACAGTTATTTCTAATTACCTACATAAATTGAATAGAAGACTATTGGCTTCATCATGCTATTCGACAACATTTGGCATTTTGTAGAGTAGCGCTGATGCTCTCTGTCTCTGCTCTGGATAAGAGCATTTGATGAGCAGTGATGATGGTGGCTGTAAGTGTAATATCACTTTGTAACCCCTGTAGATCACATCAGAGGGGGGCCCACCTCAGTCCAGTATTCTTTTCTCCATCGGCGACACGAGCATCGCCACTGTGGACCGCCTGGGTCACGTGAGGGGCGTGTCTGTGGGCAACGTCACCGTAACCGGCTGGGTGCAGGCTGTGGACCTGGAGAGCGGGAAGCAGGTGGTGATTTCCCAGGTAACGAGTCCCGTGTTTAATGTGTTAAATTTCCCTTTTTGTGCAGTGAATGAAGCATTTTACAACGCTTCCTGTAGCCATCTCATAGTTTTGTCTCATTTAAGCGTGCTTCCTCAAGAGTCTGATCTGTTTCAAGGTCTAAACACACAAGAGGTCCAGCCTGAAGAATTTTCATTCTTCCCTATAATACTGGACATTGAATTTTTGTAATGCGTGAATTAACATGCTTATGTATGTTTTACTCGATGTCAGTACTCTGTATTTAATTTTTCTCTTTTACCTTCCCCTGTCTCTCTCAGGATCAGGTGGAGGTGGAGGTTGTTCAGTTGAGGGGGATCAGGATCCAGGCGCCCATCACCAGAATGCAGACGGGGACCCAGGTACTTCAGCCTGCTGTGTGATTGTGTGTATAATGTGGATTCTCTCTCTTGTGAATGGCTGTGTATGTAGCGGCGATGATCTGTGTTGATGTCTGCGGGTGCCCTCTCTCCAGATGGCTGTGTCTAATGTTAATAATGAGGCTTGTCAGCATGGCCTGAAATGTGTATTAGGATAGATTTTTCATTTTGCTGCTGTTTGAAAGAGAAGCCTGTTGCGGCTGTTGCTGCAGTGGGAAAACAAAACTTAATTTACTCCTGCTTCGTACATTTGTTTATTCTTTTTTTAATCATTTTGACTAACGTTACTTCGACTACTACTGCTCATACTGGACTACACTGCTGCTCCCGAATTTTTGATTCGCCTTCGTGGATTAAACTGCTGAAGTATCGCATTGACTCCGGACGCCTCACATGGTAAGAGTTCAGTGATGTTTTCCACGGCTGGTGCATCTGATTTAGGGAGAAGAATGTTTAGCCTTTGTTCTGTGGCCAGTTTTAACAGTGATGGTAAGGTTATCGGTAGAAAGTGTCAGCTTGATATAGAATTGGCACAGAAAATGTCTTGGCTAGCAGCCTGCATCCAGACATTATCAGACTCAGGAGAGTGAGCTTTTGTTGGGCTCCCTTTCACCTCTGCCAGATGCCGGCTTAGATGCTAGAGCTTCCCTCCCACCAGTGTCCTCACTGCATCATGATTTTATCACTGTGCAAACAAAACAAAGCTCTTCGCCCAGAGCCTCGCAGCTCCACTCGACTTGCATTTCCAACTGTTTTTTTTCCCCACACAGTAGCACTTACTAAGATACTGAGAGCGTTGATCACTGGTTATATTTTTCTGTGAAATGTTAGAATAGACACCAATGACCATAGTGCAGTGTACGGTGCCAGAGCGACCGATGTTGAGGCTGGTTTAAAGGTGCTGGCTGAAGGGAAAGGTAAATGTTCTGGAATTGTTATCCCATCTGGCACCAATGAAACCTGATTGAGATGATCTGAGGTCACTAATAGTAACTTTGTATCAGTGTGTTTGATTGCTAAGAAGATGAGTTGGAAAGTAATATGCTCTGGCCCGCTTGCTACTTGTTGAAGTGTTGAGGTCTGCAGTAGATTAACGTCTCTAAATCGCAGGTTGTATGAGTAGTGTTCATCTGGCAGGGTCGGATATGTTTGCAAGATCTGGCCTTTTGAAGATGGACCGTCTCTACCTGAGCTGGAGAGGAGTACTAATCCTTTCTAATCATTTAGCTGCTAGTTTTTGTGAGGATAGACCCTGACATCTTTTCAGGGCACCGCCAAGGCCTCAGACCTATGATCCAAGTCTACGTCTGCGCGTTTCTAATTGCCCGTGACGCAGACGTACGGCTCTACATGGGTGTCTGCAAGGAGCACTACAGAATCAGTCAGCAACTGCTTCCCTTACACTCATCTAACTAGCGCAGCCGAGCTAGAAATTAGTTATGTTGAGGCTGTGTCTGCCCCACGTACAATTAATAAACATTAAATCATCCCCCCGGCATAAACATGGATAACCATACCGTGAAAACCCATCATTCCATGACTGCATCTTATAAAAATCCATAGTTTAAAAATGAATTGCTTCAATTTAGATCTCTCGCTCCCAAAGCAGCTCTTATGAACAAATTAATCTTGAATTGTGACCTCAATGTTTTATGTCTCGCTGAAACTTGACCAAAATCCGATGAGTAGGTTGAGTAAATGTGGCGTCTCCTGTGGGTTTTTTGATTGCTCGTGTCGCGTCCGTCAGGCTGGAGAGGACGGGTTACAGTTAATTGTCAGCCTACTCTGAGTTTATCTCCTAAACCTTAAATGCCTTTTCCATCATTCGAGGTCCTGAGTATTAACTTTGCTCAGACTGTCATAGATAAAGCACCTAGTTATACGCAGTCTTTTGTTTTGGTGTCTGTGTATCGACCACTTGGGCCTTATTCTGGTTTTTGGGTGAGCTTCTATGATTCCTTGCTTTCTCAACTGATACAGTTGTAATTGTTGGTGATTTTAATATACAAATAGACAGAGATGGTGATCTGCTAGGAGCAGCTTTTGCAACTGTTATCGACTCTGGGTTTTTAAAGAATTTCTATGGGCCAACTCACGACGGGAAGCATATTTTAGACCTTGTTTTATTTTATTATGTGGTATTAGAACTGTGAATCTGATTATCGCAACCCACAATCCTGTATCATCAGATAATTTCCTTGTTATGCTGTAACCTACTTATGTTCACACAGCAGGAAGTTAAATTCTGCTGTCATTCCTGAATTTATAAATATGCTCCTGCAGTCATTTCTTCCTAGCAAAGATATTACCAATGAAATATCACTAAAACAACTGACTGACCAGTTCAGTGATGCGCTGAGAAGTACCCTCGACAGTCGCACTTCTTAAAAACAAAAAAAAAATGTAATTCAAGAATCCCAGTGGTTCATAGTTTTTAAAGCTAATGTCGCATAAAGGTGATTTCTTTCATCAATGCATATTAGTTATGCTGCTTATTTTGGTTTGTTCCGTGCTGCAAAAAGTCTGGTCACCGCGCTGGCTATACGCTATACACGTACACGTTGTATAGTTTAGAAAGAAAATTATGTTTTTATTGGAGTCATCATGCTACCATTCCGAGGAAGGTTTGATAAGCCAATGCTCTGGGCTACAAAAAGATAGTATTTTATGAACACGATCAAGTGGACTCTCATAACAGTGATTGACTGACAGAAATATGGAGTGACCAGGTCGATGCCATTTAGAACACAATCGTACCCCTCAAATATCACCACCCAATATCTCAAAAGCAGCCTGAATCGTCTGCCTGTTCTTCTCATGCACTCAAGTTAAATTTTAATTGCTTTTTAGCTCGCCGGGACGAATAACGTCCGGAGAGCTATTGTCGTACCCCCGGCGTCCGTGTCCGTCCGCGTGCAGAAAAACTTTCACCTTGCCCCCTGGCGAGCTTTGTTGTCTTTCTGACAACTCTTGTTTATAGTTGTATCTCGAAGGTTCTTTCTTCAACTCCTGATCCTTCCTCTTCCTTGATAGCCAAAACAAAATCTTGAGAATGTAATAACGTTAAATAGTTACAGTATACGCAATAGAAAGCTCTGACGACAGGCAGCTGCAAGTGCATGAACAATATGTATTCCTGTGCGAGTTTAGAGTGAATACATTCTAAAAATCTTCCTTCCTTGTTTTGTTGTAGCTCTTATCAAGTCTAATCATTGGAAAAATATCATAATAAATTAAGGTAGCAGTCCTTCCCTGTATTTACTCATGATTTCAGTCAGATCGTTTAGCCTATGTCCATGGTAATCTTATATGTACTGCATAGAAAAATGAGTTTAAATTAAAATAAAATGGCAATTGAATGTTTCTCCATTCTAATTTATCCATCTCAAGTAAAGTATGACATAATTTGAACCTTGAATAACAAAATATAAAGCTTAGAGAGAGACGTACACTGCACGTAAATTCACTGCGCAGAGCTTGCAAAACCCGTACGTGACGTCACCCAAAACGTGCATCATTCCTTGCATCAACAGAAGTTTTCGCGCTCAATAAAGTACTGTCTTTTCATGCGCGTTTCCATTTTCTCTTGTCAATAATGTGACGGAATGACATTACATTGCATTCTTTGCGTTCCAAGCTTTCCATTGATGTCGAAATTGCCATCTTTCAGTTTTTCCTTCGAATCACAAGTTTAAGCTATTATCGTGGAAACCTAATCTCGATCCTGGTAATCTAAAAAATTATTGCCCGTCGCTAGTCTTCCCTTTCTATCAAAATTTTTAGAAAAAGCTGTTGCGATGCAACTCTCTGCCAACCTAAGTGTACGCAATCTCCATAAAACTTTCCAGTGTAGCCTCAGGCCCAGTCATAGGTCTGAAGGGTTTAAATGATCTGCTTGTTGTCACACCGTAACTCTGTCTGTTCCTGTCATTTTTGACGCAAGTGCTGCTTTTGATTCATTCTGTGGGCCATGAGATTTTACTAGACAGAGTTCAGCAGTGGGTTGGACCTCATCAGAAAGCACTCTCCTGATTTTGATCATACTTGTGTAATGGGGACCAGTTTGTTCTACTAAACAATCAGACTACTCAAATGTGATATATGGTATTCCCCAGGGATCAGTGATGGGAACAGTATTTTTGCTGTTCATATTGCCCCTTGGTGAGATCATACAAAATCATGGTCTAAAAGTTCCATTCTTATGCAGATGATGCACAAATGTGTATTTCTATGAAATGTGGTGAAGTGCTTGAGCTTGTACGAATACAGGCATGTATTGTAGACATAAAGGCTGAGATTCCCTCTAATTTTCAGCTGCTAAATTCAGATAAGATAAAAATTAAGGAGGAAATTGTCTTTTCTTTCTCTAAATTTTGATGATTGCATAGTTGCAGGAAAGAAGGCTGTGAAAGACCTAATCGTTATTTTTGGTCTAGAAATGAATTTTGATCCCCATATTAAAATGTTTCCTGAGTGCCGCCTTTGGCTTACGAAACATTGCTAAAATCAGCAATTCTAAACGTTGGGGGATACAGAGAAACTGATTAATGCTGTTGTCTCATCTGGTCTAGACTGCCCTGTGATCTGGCTGTGCAAATTCTTCATTAACAATGTCCAGCTTGTTCCAAATGCTGCTGCTGCTGGAATCTTGACTAGAAACAAAAAAGTTTAAACACATTCACCTCACTACTAGCATCTCCCCAGTTGCTTCCTATTAAGTGTAGAACTGATTTTGCATTTCTACCTCTGACCTTTAAAGCTTTATACGGAATGGCACCTGAGGACTGAAATTAACCTGGTTTTACCCTATCAGGCCACTAGAACCCTTTGTTCTCAAGATGCCGGCTATCTGATAATTCCAGGAATACCTAAGAATTAAACAGGTGGTAGAGCCTTCTCATTTCTCTGGAACAGTCTACCAAAATTTATAAGGTACTCCGATATGGTCTCATTATTTAGGACTGGACTAAAATTGTACCTTTTTTATTCAGGCTAATAATCCATTGTAATCTGAAGACAGGGTTGCAGGGAGCCTGTAGTCAGTGTTTTGGGTGGAAACCTTTTTCCACAGTCACCTCTCAACAGCTGCGACTCCTTTCCTTTGGAGGTGGCTCTTGACGAGTGGCTGGATTTCTTGCCTCTCTCATGATTACATTGACACTCAATCTCTGTCCCAGTAGTTGTGCAGCCATAGGAGGCTCCTGGTGTGGTCAGCAGTTTGTAGAACATCTAATCTCTGTCTATCCTGCTACCCACTGCCGTCTTCTAACTGCCTAATTTTGTGTCGTCTCCATGTCTATGGCGGGACTCTGTGCCGAGTCCCCAAGCATGCTACTGCTATCATTGCCTTCTGGCTCTCGGCCCAAGTGGTGTTCGGTCTACACCACCGGCAGTACACCATTCCAGTCCGACACCCTATTGCTGCCCAGTCTTTGCCATCGGCAACATCCGGTCTATGGCGCCACCTCAGTCCGATTCCCAAATGTTACCTGATCTGCATTATCGACGCTCCCCCCTCGGTCTGATGCCCTTCCCAGGACTGTCATTTTTAACTGACTTATTGTCCATGTTGGTCATTACAAACTCTGAGCCAGTCCGTGGAGGATGGTCTTCCCCTCTTAAGCCTGGTTCCTCCCAAGGTTTATTCCCATCTGTTCTCACAGGGAGTTTTTCCTTGCCACTGTCGCCGCAAGCTTGCTTTTGAGGGGGTTCAGGCCGGAGTTTAACTGTAAAGCGCATTGTGACGAATGTTGGTGAAGTGCCCTAAACCAATAAAATGTAATTTGATTTGATTATATTGGATGATAATCAAAGTGTTGTAATATGGACACTCTGTTTTGTAGATACCTGTCACATGACCTGTATGATTTTTCTGTAGTTTTCTGTCTGTGAAGTGGGTGCAATGTTTGTGTGCGTCAGTGTGTACAATGCGGATTATCTTTGTAGATGTTTGTAGAAGAGATGGTCTCTCTATGATGCCTGCATGTCTGTGGGGAATGAGCTCTTTGTATATCTATTTGTATTGGGTATGATTTCTGCAGTTGCCTGTGTATATTGTGGTCATGATCTCTCTGCAGATGTGTGCTATGGGGATAATCTTTCTGTATGCCTGTTTATGTAATAGGGATGTTCTCTGGTTGTGGCATTTTCTGCTCTGTAGATACCTGCATATCTTATGGGACCGTCTGTCATTAGACTCCGGTGTAAGCAGTGGGGATGATCTTATCAGATGCCCATGTTTGTAATGTGGATTCCCTCTCTGCAGATGCCCGTGTATGTAATGGGGATTACCAGCAGTGAAACACCCTTCTCTTTCGGCTCTGCGCTGCCCGGGCTGACCTTTCATTGGTCGGTCACGAAGCGGGATGTCCTGCAGCTGCATTCCCGCCACTCGGAGGTGAGGAGGTTTGACCATCTAACAACCAAAATTATTATTATTTTTTTTTTTCTACCAATATATCCACCCCCTACAATGGGATGATGCTTCTGATGTCTTCATTAACAAAAACACTTGCAAAAAAAAAAATAGATGAATTAAATTACACAAGCTAAGAATATATTTTATGTATTTCCAAAAGCATCATGCTTAATGTTTTATCTGCATGCAGTATTCATTTTAAGATATTAAGTTCTCTGACTGAAATTTTGGCTGCAGATTTGTCCAAGTGGTAACTGACTGACATTTCAGCCCGTCTGTGTTTCAGCTCAGCTTCATTTTGGCACGTCTGTTCTTAACGTAGCTCTGTGTCAGTGCAGTTCTGTTTCGGCTCTTTTCGTGCCGCTGTACTGCTGCAATTGGCTGTTGAAGCAGCTGTTTCAGTGTAGTTTTATTTTCGATTAGGATTGTGTCAACACAGTTGTGTGTTAGTCTCCTCTATAGCCCTGTTCTGTTTCAGTGAAGCTCCTCGTTCCCACAGCTTCATATTATCACACTTTTTTTATTTACCCATCAGGCGTCCATTCAGCTGCAGCCGGAGCACAGCTTCTCCATGAGCGTGCACGGACAGGCAAAGGGTCGCACAGGGCTGACGGTGACAGTCAAAGCGATCGATCCACTGGCTGGACACCTGCTGGGGAACGCAGTGGAGCTGTCTGATGAGATCCAGATACAGGTACCAGCCTGACCACCTGCTGAGGTCTCTGTACAGATGAATGGTATTTTGTGTGTGATGCGGGTGTGCTATGAGGTGTGGTGTGCAAGCAAATTATATTTTGTGCTTTGTATAGGTGCATGATATGTTGTGTGTGATGCAGATGTGTTATGTTGTGTGGTGTGCAGACAATTATAATTTGTACTTTGTATAGGTGTATTTTATTTTGTGTTCACATGTGGAATATTTGGTTGTGTGTGGTTATTTGATTTTTTTTTTCTTTTTTATTTCCATTGTCAGTAGGTACTGAATTTTTTTTTTTTTTTGTGCTTCCTGGCTACAGGTGTATGATATTTCATTGAGTGCAGGTGTATGATATTTCGTTGAGTGCAGGTGTATGATATTTCGTTGAGTGCGGGTGTATGATATTTCATTGTGTGCAGGTGTATGGTATTTCGTTGAGTGCGGGTGTATGATATTTAGTTGAGTGCGGGTGTATGATATTTCGTTGAGTGCAGGTGTATGATATTTCGTTGAGTGCGGGTGTATGATATTTCGTTGAGTGCAGGTGTATGATATTTCGTTGAGTGCGGGTATATGATATTTAGTTGAGTGCAGGTGTATGGTATTTCGTTGAGTGCAGGTGTATGATATTTCGTTGAGTGCAGGTGTATGATATTTCGTTGAGTGCGGGTGTATGATATTTCGTTGAGTGCGGGTGTATGATATTTCGTTGAGTGCGGGTGTATGGTATTTCGTTGAGTGCGGGTGTATGGTATTTCGTTGAGTGCAGGTGTATGATATTTCGTTGAGTGCGGGTGTATGATATTTCATTGAGTGCGGGTGTATGATATTTCGTTGAGTGCGGGTGTATGATATTCGTTGAGTGCAGGTGTATGATATTTCATTGAGTGCGGGTGTATGATATTTCGTTGAGTGCGGGTGTATGATATTTCGTTGAGTGCGATTTCGTTGTGTGCAGGTGTATGATATTTCGTTGTGTGCAGGTGTATGATATTTCGTTGAGTGCAGGTGTATGATATTTCATTGAGTGCAGGTGTATGATATTTCGTTTAGTGCAGGTGTATGATATTTCATTGAGTGCGGGTGTATGATATTTCGTTGAGTGCGGGTGTGTGATATTTCGTTGAGTGCGGGTGTATATTTCGTTGTGTGCAGGTGTATGATATTTCGTTGAGTGCAGGTGTATGATATTTCATTGAGTGCAGGTGTATGATATTTCATTGAGTGCAGGTGTATGATATTTCATTGAGTGCAGGTGTATGATATTTCATTGTGTGCAGGTGTATGACATTTCGTTGAGTGTGGGTGTATGATATTTCGTTGAGTGCGGGTGTATGATATTTCGTTGAGTGCGGGTGTATGATATTTCGTTGAGTGCGGGTGTATGGTATTTCGTTGAGTGCAGGTGTATGATATTTCGTTGAGTGCAGGTGTATGATATTTCGTTGAGTGCGGGTGTATGATATTTCGTTGAGTGCGGGTATATGATATTTCGTTGAGTGCGGGTGTATGATATTTCGTTGAGTGCAGGTGTATGATATTTAATTGTGTGCAGGTGTATGATATTTCTTTGAGTGCGGGTGTATGATATTTCTTTGAGTGCGGGTGTATGATACTTCGTTGAGTGCGGGTGTATGATATTTCGTTGAGTGCAGGTGTATGATATTTCATTGAGTGCAGGTGTATGATATTTCATTGACTGCAGGTGTATGATATTTCATTGAGTGCAGGTGTATGATATTTCATTGAGTGCAGGTGTATGATATTTCGTTTAGTGCAGGTGTATGATATTTCATTGAGTGCGGGTGTATGATATTTCGTTGAGTGCGGGTGTGTGATATTTCGTTGAGTGCGGGTGTATATTTCGTTGTGTGCAGGTGTATGATATTTCGTTGAGTGCAGGTGTATGAGATTTCGTTGAGGGCAGGTGTATGATATTTCGTTTAGTGCTGGTGTATGATATTTCATTGAGTGCAGGTGTATGATATTTCATTGTGTGCAGGTGTATGACATTTCGTTGAGTGTGGGTGTATGATATTTCGTTGAGTGCAGGTGTATGATATTTCGTTGAGTGCGGGTGTATGGTATTTCGTTGAGTGCAGGTGTATGATATTTCGTTGTGTGCAGGTGTATGATATTTCGTTGAGTGCGGGTGTATGATATTTCGTTGAGTGCGGGTATGTGATATTTCGTTGAGTGCGGGTGTATGATATTCGTTGAGTGCAGGTGTATGATATTTCATTGAGTGCTGGTGTATGATATTTCGTTGAGTGCGGGTGTATGATATTTCATTGAGTGCGGGTGTATGATATTTCGTTGAGTGCGGGGGTATGATATTTCGTTGTGTGCAGGTGTATGATATTTCATTGTGTGCAGGTGGAGGACATTTCGTTGAGTGCAGGTGTATGATATTTCGTTGAGTGCGGGTGTATGATATTTCATTGTGTGCAGGTGTATGATATTTCGTTGAGTGCAGGTGTATGATATTTCATTGTGTGCAGGTGTATGATATTTCGTTGAGTGCAGGTGTATGATATTTCGTTGAGTGCAGGTGTATGATATTTCGTTGAGTGCGGGTGTATGGTATTTCATTGAGTGCGGGTGTATGGTATTTCGTTGAGTGCGGGTGTATGATATTTCATTGAGTGCGGGTGTATGATATTTCATTGAGTGCGGGTGTATGATATTTCGTTGAGTGCGGGTGTATGATATTCGTTGAGTGCAGGTGTATGATATTTCATTGAGTGCGGGTGTATGATATTTCGTTGAGTGCGGGTGTATGATATTTCGTTGAGTGCGGGTGTATATTTCGTTGTGTGCAGGTGTATGATATTTCGTTGAGTGCAGGTGTATGATATTTCATTGAGTGCAGGTGTATGATATTTCGTTTAGTGCAGGTGTATGATATTTCATTGAGTGCAGGTGTATGATATTTCGTTGAGTGCAGGTGTATGATATTTCGTTGAGTGCGGGTGTATGGTATTTCGTTGAGTGCGGGTGTATGGTATTTCGTTGAGTGCAGGTGTATGATATTTCGTTGAGTGCGGGTGTATGATATTTCATTGAGTGCGGGTGTATGATATTTCGTTGAGTGCGGGTGTATGATATTCGTTGAGTGCAGGTGTATGATATTTCATTGAGTGCGGGTGTATGATATTTCGTTGTGTGCAGGTGTATGATATTTCGTGGTGTGCAGGTGTATGATATTTCGTTGAGTGCAGGTGTATGATATTTCATTGAGTGCAGGTGTATGATATTTCGTTTAGTGCAGGTGTATGATATTTCATTGAGTGCGGGTGTATGATATTTCGTTGAGTGCGGGTGTGTGATATTTCGTTGAGTGCGGGTGTATATTTCGTTGTGTGCAGGTGTATGATATTTCGTTGAGTGCAGGTGTATGATATTTCATTGAGTGCAGGTGTATGATATTTCGTTTAGTGCTGGTGTATGATATTTCATTGAGTGCAGGTGTATGATATTTCATTGTTTGCAGGTGTATGACATTTCGGTGAGTGTGGGTGTATGATATTTCGTTGAGTGCAGGTGTATGATATTTCGTTGAGTGCGGGTGTATGATATTTCGTTGGGTGCGGGTGTATGGTATTTCGTTGAGTGCAGGTGTATGATATTTCGTTGAGTGCAGGTGTATGATATTTCGTTGAGTGCGGGTGTATGATATTTCGTTGAGTGCGGGTATATGATATTTCGTTGAGTGCGGGTGTATGATATTCGTTGAGTGCAGGTGTATGATATTTCATTGAGTGCGGGTGTATGATATTTCGTTGAGTGCGGGTGTATGATATTTCATTGAGTGCGGGTGTATGATATTTCGTTGAGTGCGGGTGTATGATATTTCGTTGAGTGCAGGTGTATGATATTTCATTGTGTGCAGGTGTATGACATTTCGTTGAGTGCAGGTGTATGATATTTCGTTGAGTGCGGGTGTATGATATTTCATTGTGTGCAGGTGTATGATATTTCGTTGAGTGCAGGTGTATGATATTTCATTGTGTGCAGGTGTATGATATTTCGTTGAGTGCAGGTGTATGATATTTCGTTGAGTGCAGGTGTATGATATTTCGTTGAGTGCGGGTGTATGGTATTTCATTGAGTGCGGGTGTATGGTATTTCGTTGAGTGCGGGTGTATGATATTTCATTGAGTGCGGTTGTATGATATTTCATTGAGTGCGGGTGTATGATATTTCGTTGAGTGCGGGTGTATGATATTCGTTGAGTGCAGGTGTATGATATTTCATTGAGTGCGGGTGTATGATATTTCGTTGAGTGCGGGTGTATGATATTTCGTTGAGTGCGGGTGTATATTTCGTTGTGTGCAGGTGTATGATATTTCGTTGAGTGCAGGTGTATGATATTTCATTGAGTGCAGGTGTATGATATTTCGTTTAGTGCAGGTGTATGATATTTCATTGAGTGCAGGTGTATGATATTTCATTGTGTGCAGGTGTATGACATTTCGTTGAGTGTGGGTGTATGATATTTCGTTGAGTGCGGGTGTATGATATTTCGTTGAGTGCAGGTGTATGATATTTCGTTGAGTGCAGGTGTATGGTATTTCGTTGAGTGCAGGTGTATGATATTTCGTTGAGTGCAGGTGTATGATATTTCGTTGAGTGCGGGTGTATGATATTTCGTTGAGTGCAGGTGTATGATATTTCGTTGAGTGCGGGTGTATGGTATTTCGTTGAGTGCGGGTGTATGGTATTTCGTTGAGTGCAGGTGTATGATATTTCGTTGAGTGCGGGTGTATGATATTTCATTGAGTGCGGGTGTATGATATTTCGTTGAGTGCGGGTGTATGATATTCGTTGAGTGCAGGTGTATGATATTTCATTGAGTGCGGGTGTATGATATTTCGTTGAGTGCGGGTGTATGATATTTCGTTGAGTGCGGGTGTATGATATTCGTTGAGTGCAGGTGTATGATATTTCATTGAGTGCGGGTGTATGATATTTCGTTGAGTGCGGGTGTATGATATTTCATTGAGTGCGGGTGTATGATATTTCGTTGAGTGCGGGTGTATGATATTTCGTTGAGTGCAGGTGTATGATATTTCATTGTGTGCAGGTGTATGACATTTCGTTGAGTGCAGGTTTATGATATTTCGTTGAGTGCGGGTGTATGATATTTCATTGTGTGCAGGTGTATGATATTTCGTTGAGTGCAGGTGTATGATATTTCATTGTGTGCAGGTGTATGATATTTCGTTGAGTGCAGGTGTATGATATTTCATTGAGTGCGGGTGTATGATATTTCGTTGAGTGCGGGCGATGATATTTCGTTGAGTGCAGGTGTATGATATTTCATTGAGTGCGGGTGTATGATATTTCGTTGAGTGCGGGTGTGTGATATTTCGTTGAGTGCGGGTGTATATTTGGTTGTGTGCAGGTGTATGATATTTCGTTGAGTGCAGGTGTATGATATTTCGTTGAGTGCGGGTGTATGATATTTCGTTGAGTGCGGGTATATGATATTTCGTTGAGTGCGGGTGTATGATATTCGTTGAGTGCAGGTGTATGATATTTAATTGAGTGCGGGTGTATGATATTTCGTTGAGTGCGGGTGTATGATATTTCATTGAGTGCGGGTGTATGATATTTCGTTGAGTGCGGGTGTATGATATTTCGTTGAGTGCAGGTGTATGATATTTCGTTGTGTGCAGGTGTATGATATTTCGTTGTGTGCAGGTGTATGATATTTCGTTGAGTGCAGGTGTATGATATTTCATTGAGTGCAGGTGTATGATATTTCGTTTAGTGCAGGTGTATGATATTTCATTGAGTGCGGGTGTATGATATTTCGTTGAGTGCGGGTGTGTGATATTTCGTTGAGTGCGGGTGTATATTTCGTTGTGTGCAGGTGTATGATATTTCTTTGTGTGCAGGTGTATGATATTTCGTTGAGTGCAGGTGTATGATATTTCGTTTAGTGCTGGTGTATGATATTTCATTGAGTGCAGGTGTATGATATTTCATTGTGTGCAGGTGTATGACATTTCGTTGAGTGTGGGTGTATGATATTTCGTTGAGTGCGGGTGTATGATATTTCGTTGAGTGCGGGTGTATGGTATTTCGTTGAGTGCAGGTGTATGATATTTCGTTGAGTGCAGGTGTATGATATTTCGTTGAGTGCGGGTGTATGATATTTCGTTGAGTGCGGGTATATGATATTTCGTTGAGTGCGGGTGTATGATATTCGTTGAGTGCAGGTGCATGATATTTCATTGAGTGCGGGTGAATGATATTTCGTTGAGTGCGGGTGTATGATATTTCGTTGAGTGCAGGTGTATGATATTTCTTTGAGTGCGGGTGTATGATACTTCGTTGAGTGCAGGTGTATGATATTTAATTGTGTGCAGGTGTATGATATTTCTTTGAGTGCGGGTGTATGATACTTCGTTGAGTGCAGGTGTATGATATTTAATTGTGTGCAGGTGTATGATATTTCGTTGAGTGCAGGTGTATGATATTTAATTGTGTGCAGGTGTATGGTATTTCGTTGAGTGCGGGTGTATGATATTTCGTTGAGTGCGGGTGTATGATATTTTGTTGAGTGCAGGTGTATGATATTTCATTGAGTGCAGGTGTATGATATTTCATTGAGTGCAGGTGTATGATATTTCATTGAGTGCAGGTGTATGATATTTCATTGACTGCAGGTGTATGATATTTCGTTGAGTGCGGGTGTATGATATTCGTTGAGTGCAGGTGTATGATATTTCATTGAGTGCGGGTGTATGATATTTCGTTGAGTGCGGGTGTATGATATTTCGTTGAGTGCGGGTGTATATTTCGTTGTGTGCAGGTGTATGATGTTTCATTGAGTGCAGGTGTATGATATTTCATTGAGTGCAGGTGTATGATATTTCATTGAGTGCAGGTGTATGATATTTCATTGAGTGCAGGTGTATGATATTTCGTTGAGTGCAGGTGTATGATATTTCGTTGAGTGCGGGTGTATGGTATTTCGTTGAGTGCGGGTGTATGGTATTTCGTTGAGTGCAGGTGTATGATATTTCGTTGAGTGCGGGTGTATGATATTTCATTGAGTGCGGGTGTATGATATTTCGTTGAGTGCGGGTGTATGATATTCGTTGAGTGCAGGTGTATGATATTTCATTGAGTGCGGGTGTATGATATTTGGTTGTGTGCAGGTGTATGATATTTCGTTGTGTGCAGGTGTATGATATTTCATTGAGTGCAGGTGTATGATATTTCGTTTAGTGCAGGTGTATGATATTTCGTTGAGTGCGGGTGTATGATATTTCGTTGAGTGCGGGTGTGTGATATTTCGTTGAGTGCGGGTGTATATTTCGTTGTGTGCAGGTGTATGATATTTCGTTGAGTGCAGGTGTATGATATTTCATTGAGTGCAGGTGTATGATATTTCGTTTAGTGCTGGTGTATGATATTTCATTGAGTGCAGGTGTATGATATTTCATTGTTTGCAGGTGTATGACATTTCGTTGAGTGTGGGTGTATGATATTTCGTTGAGTGCAGGTGTATGATATTTCGTTGAGTGCGGGTGTATGATATTTCGTTGAGTGCGGGTGTATGGTATTTCGTTGAGTGCAGGTGTATGATATTTCGTTGAGTGCGGGTGTATGATATTTCGTTGAGTGCGTGTATATGATATTTCGTTGAGTGCGGGTGTATGATATTCGTTGAGTGCAGGTGTATGATATTTCATTGAGTGCAGGTGTATGATATTTCATTGACTGCAGGTGTATGATATTTCATTGAGTGCAGGTGTATGATATTTCGTTGAGTGCGGGTGTATGATATTTCGTTGAGTGCAGGTGTATGATATTTCATTGTGTGCAGGTGTATGGTATTTCGTTGAGTGCGGGTGTATGATATTTCGTTGAGTGCGAGTGTATGATATTTCGTTGAGTGCGGGTGTATGATACTTCGTTGAGTGCAGGTGTATGATATTTCATTGTGTGCAGGTGTATGATATTTCGTTGAGTGCAGGTGTATGATATTTCGTTGAGTGCAGGTGTATGATATTTCGTTGAGTGCGGGTGTATGGTATTTCATTGAGTGCGGGTGTATGGTATTTCGTTGAGTGCGGGTGTATGATATTTCATTGAGTGCGGGTGTATGATATTTCGTTGAGTGCGGGTGTATGATATTCGTTGAGTGCAGGTGTATGATATTTCATTGAGTGCGGGTGTATGATATTTCGTTGAGTGCGGGTGTATGATATTTCGTTGAGTGCGGGTGTATATTTCGTTGTGTGCAGGTGTATGATATTTCGTTGAGTGCAGGTGTATGATATTTCATTGAGTGCAGGTGTATGATATTTCGTTTAGTGCAGGTGTATGATATTTCATTGAGTGCAGGTGTATGATATTTCATTGTGTGCAGGTGTATGACATTTCGTTGAGTGTGGGTGTATGATATTTCGTTGAGTGCGGGTGTATGATATTTCGTTGAGTGCAGGTGTATGATATTTCGTTGAGTGCAGGTGTATGATATTTCGTTGAGTGCAGGTGTATGGTATTTCGTTGAGTGCAGGTGTATGATATTTCATTGAGTGCAGGTGTATGATATTTCGTTTAGTGCAGGTGTATGATATTTCATTGAGTGCAGGTGTATGATATTTCATTGTGTGCAGGTGTATGACATTTCGTTGAGTGTGGGTGTATGATATTTCGTTGAGTGCGGGTGTATGATATTTCGTTGAGTGCAGGTGTATGATATTTCGTTGAGTGCAGGTGTATGATATTTCGTTGAGTGCAGGTGTATGGTATTTCGTTGAGTGGAGGTGTATGATTTTTCGTTGAGTGCAGGTGTATGATATTTCGTTGAGTGCGGGTGTATGATATTTCGTTGAGTGCAGGTGTATGATATTTCGTTGAGTGCGGGTGTATGGTATTTCGTTGAGTGCGGGTGTATGGTATTTCGTTGAGTGCAGGTGTATGATATTTCGTTGAGTGCGGGTGTATGATATTTCATTGAGTGCGGGTGTATGATATTTCGTTGAGTGCGGGTGTGTGATATTCGTTGAGTGCAGGTGTATGATATTTCATTGAGTGCGGGTGTATGATATTTCGTTGAGTGCGGGTGTATGATATTTCGTTGAGTGCGATTTCGTTGTGTGCAGGTGTATGATATTTCGTTGTGTGCAGGTGTATGATATTTCGTTGAGTGCAGGTGTATGATATTTCATTGAGTGCAGGTGTATGATATTTCGTTTAGTGCAGGTGTATGATATTTCATTGAGTGCGGGTGTATGATATTTCGTTGAGTGCGGGTGTATATTTCGTTGTGTGCAGGTGTATGATATTTCGTTGAGTGCAGGTGTATGATATTTCATTGAGTGCAGGTGTATGATATTTCGTTTAGTGCAGGTGTATGATATTTCATTGAGTGCAGGTGTATGATATTTCATTGTGTGCAGGTGTATGACATTTCGTTGAGTGTGGGTGTATGATATTTCGTTGAGTGCGGGTGTATGATATTTCGTTGAGTGCGGGTGTATGGTATTTCGTTGAGTGCAGGTGTATGATATTTCGTTGAGTGCAGGTGTATGATATTTCGTTGAGTGCGGGTGTATGATATTTCGTTGAGTGCGGGTGTATGATATTTCGTTGAGTGCGGGTGTATGGTATTTCGTTGAGTGCGGGTGTATGGTATTTCGTTGAGTGCAGGTGGATGATAGTTCGGTGAGTGCGGGTGTATGATATTTCGTTGAGTGCGGGTATATGATATTTCGTTGAGTGCGGGTGTATGATATTCGTTGAGTGCAGGTGTATGATATTTCATTGAGTGCGGGTGTATGATATTTCGTTGAGTGCGGGTGTATGATATTTCATTGAGTGCGGGTGTATGATATTACATTGAGTGCAGGTGTATGATATTTCATTGTGTGCAGGTGTATGACATTTCGTTGAGTGTGGGTGTATGATATTTCGTTGAGTGCAGGTGTATGATATTTCGTTGAGTGCGGGTGTATGATATTTCGTTGAGTGCGGGTGTATGGTATTTCGTTGAGTGCAGGTGTATGATATTTCGTTGAGTGCAGGTGTATGATATTTCGTTGAGTGCGGGTGTATGATATTTCGTTGAGTGCGGGTATATGATATTTCGTTGAGTGCGGGTGTATGATATTCGTTGAGTGCAGGTGTATGATATTTCATTGAGTGCGGGTGTATGATATTTCGTTGAGTGCGGGTGTATGATATTTCATTGAGTGCGGGTGGATGATATTTCGTTGAGTGCGGGTGTATGAGATTTCATTGTGTGCAGGTGTATGACATTTCGTTGAGTGCAGGTGTATGATATTTCATTGTGTGCAGGTGTATGATATTTCGTTAAGTGCAGGTGTATGATATTTCATTGTGTGCAGGTGTATGATATTTCGTTGAGTGCAGGTGTATGATATTTCGTTGAGTGCAGGTGTATGATATTTCGTTGAGTGCGGGTGTATGGTATTTCATTGAGTGCGGGTGTATGGTATTTCGTTGAGTGCGGGTGTATGATATTTCATTGAGTGCAGGTGTATGATATTTCATTGAGTGCGGGTGTATGATATTTCGTTGAGTGCGGGTGTATGATATTCGTTGAGTGCAGGTGTATGATATTTCATTGAGTGCGGGTGTATGATATTTCGTTGAGTGCGGGTGTATGATATTTCGTTGAGTGCGGGTGTATATTTCGTTGTGTGCAGGTGTATGATATTTCGTTGAGTGCAGGTGTATGATATTTCATTGAGTGCAGGTGTATGATATTTCGTTTAGTGCAGGTGTATGATATTTCATTGAGTGCAGGTGTATGATATTTCATTGTGTGCAGGTGTATGACATTTCGTTGAGTGTAGGTGTATGATATTTCGTTGAGTGCGGGTGTATGATATTTCGTTGAGTGCGGGTGTATGATATTTCGTTGAGTGCAGGTGTATGATATTTCGTTGAGTGTAGGTGTATGATATTTCGTTGAGTGCAGGTGTATGATATTTCGTTGAGTGCGGGTGTATGATATTTCGTTGAGTGCAGGTGTATGATATTTCGTTGAGTGCAGGTGTATGATATTTCGTTGAGTGCAGGTGTATGATATTTCATTGAGTGCGGGTGTATGATATTTCGTTGAGTGCGGGTATATGATATTTCATTGAGTGCGGGTGTATGATATTCGTTGAGTGCAGGTGTATGATATTTCATTGAGTGCGGGTGTATGATATTTCGTTGAGTGGGGGTGTATGATATTTCGTTGAGTGCAGGTGTTTGATATTTCATTGTGTGCAGGTGTATGACATTTTGTTGAGTGTGGGTGTATGATATTTCGTTGAGTGCAGGTGTATGATATTTCATTGAGTGCGGGTGTATGATATTTCGTTGAGTGCGGGTGTATGATATTTCGTTGAGTGCGGGTGTATATTTCGTTGAGTGCAGGTGTATGATATTTCATTGAGTGCAGGTGTATGATATTTCGTTTAGTGCAGGTGTATGATATTTCATTGAGTGCGGGTGTATGATATTTCGTTGAGTGCGGGTGTATGATATTTCGTTGAGTGCAGGTGTATGATATTTCGTTGAGTGCGGGTGTATGATATTTCATTGAGTGCGGGTGTATGATATTTCGTTGAGTGCAGGTGTATGATATTTCGTTGAGTGCAGGTGTATGATATTTCGTTGAGTGCAGGTGTATGATATTTCGTTGAGTGCAGGTGTATGATATTTCGTTGAGTGCAGGTGTATGATATTTCATTGAGTGCAGGTGTATGATATTTCATTGTGTGCGGGTGTATGACATTTCGTTGAGTGCGGGTGTATGATATTTCATTGAGTACAGGTGTATGATATTTCATTGAGCGCGGGTGTATGATATTTCATTGTGTGCAGGTGTATGATATTTCGTTGAGTGCGGGTGTATGATATTTTATTGTGTGCAGGTGTATGGCAGACTGCATTTACTGAATCCAAAAGTGGAGGTGCAGGATGTCCGCATGTCTCCCAATTCTGTGCTAAAGCTTCAGACTAACAGGTACACTCCGCTTATTTTATACATCGATGAGTACATTTAGTGCTTACGACAGAGACTATCTAAGATGATCCTGATGTCCCAAGTTGTTTGTGTTGTGACAGTATGTTCTACTTCTTATTGCGTAATGGCAGAGCCTTGCACTGCCTGATGAGTCCTGATCAAGCCCTCCACCACCTCCTATTGGACAATGGGAAACTGTTAAGCTTTTTGTTTGTTTATAATCAACCATTATTCTTCCTGTTGGGCTATGACAGAGCTTTGCACATCCTGTTGGGTTATTTCTGCTCCTTTTGCTTCCTGTTGGGTAAAGACTGAGCCCTGTACTTCATGTTGGGGTATGACACAACCCTATGCATCCTGTTTGATTATGACAGACCCCTATACTTCCTGTTTGGTTATGAAAGGCCACTCTACTTCTCGGTGCTTAATGACCGAGGCCTGAACTTCCTGTCTGGTGATGAGTGAGCCCTGTATTTTGGTCTTCACTGTGATTGCTTCACTCCTCTACCCTAATCTAGATTGGACCTCTGAACGGAAACCTTGTACTTTCTGGTGTTTGTGCTTCTTCTTTTGCAGGGATGGGGTGGCGAAGCTGTCATACCAGGTGCTGGATTGTCCTGATATGGGGGCGTTGGTGCAGGTGGATGAGGCAGGGCTCCTGTCATCTGGCTCAATCACTGGCTCCACCACACTACAAGTCACCTCCCAGGAGCCTTTTGGCATCAATCAAACTATAATTGTTGCTGTGAAGGTGTGCATCTCTGTTTAGTGTGTGTTTATGAAGTGGGATGTGTGTTACTGCTCAGTGCCTTTTATAGATGGTTGTGTTCTTACTAGGGCTGCACGATATACGGAATCCGGGTATCGTGAACGCAATAAAAGTAACTGCCACTATGAGGCAGACAGACGAGCTTGCTTATTACCTTTTCTATGACGCATGCCTAATGCGGTCATTTGAAATGCTTCCGGGAAGAAATCTGTGATTTGAAGTCCGCTAATTACCAGCAAGGTTGGGCAGCCTCCATTGCCTTGGCATAATTGACTTGCCTTAAATCAATTCCCATGTACTTTGCCTAACTTGTATTCAAGCCGTTTATTCAGCCAACTGACTGATCAAAACCAAAATGTGGCCAATAATGATTAAGAACAGATAATGAGAAGCAGACAGACCTAACCAGGCTGCTATTTTAGATTGAAGGTCTCAATAATCTGAATAAATAGCAGACCTCTGAATTCCACTTCTTGTAGAATTTTTCATATAAAAGTTATGAAACGAGTTGAGTAAATTTTGCAGTTTTTGCAAGCTTTAAACCCAAAACTTACTTCACGGGTTTCGGAAATTTCTAATGACGTAAAAAGAATCTTATTTTCTTGGTCATCATATAACTGAATTGTGTAATTTAATAGAAAACAAATGTAATTTCTGTTGGCGCCCTTTGTTTGTTAGCCTTGAGCAAACGCCATTGCTCTGCTCAGTCACGGAGTTAGACATTTTTGGCTGAACCAGCAACTGTTTGTAAATTCAGTAAATTTGAGTAGCTAGCTATCGTTAGATAATGTTACATTATGGTTATGAAAATGTACTGCTTATGTGCTAGCTAGCTAGCTAATTAACGTGAACCCAGTTATGTGAGTAGAACCTAGCGATCTTGCATCATTGCCGAGCCATACCGATTCAACCAAGGTAACGGTCCGTATTCAGTTTGGCTAAATATTAACAGCGTGACGTAACGCTGAAATCAACTTTCAGGGCGTAGGATGCCATGGCAGGCAGATACATTTGGCAATAAATGCTTTCTGTTGATTTCAACTTTTTTTCCTTTCCACATGAATCTTCAGACCAGAAATGGAGGGATGGAATAGGCAATTTTGCTCCTCTTCGCTATCAAACCATAGGTTCCACTGTATGTACGTTTGTTACAGGTGGTTCCTGTGGCGTATGTGAGATTCAGTACCAGCCCGGTTCTGCACTCTGTGAACAAGGAAACCCTCTCTGCAGTCCCTCTGGGCGCGGTTCTCACCCTCCGAGTGTTCTGCCACGACAGCAGCGGCCATCTTCTTCATGCCCACAACTCTGCCCTTACCTTCTCCACCAACAGGTAGAGTCTGCCTGCAGGGAGCGGCTTAGCCACTGCATGTTTAAAAAGAAGCTCTGACCCTGAGGCCTGGTGTAACGTTTATAACATACAGACTTTGGACTGTTAAAAGAAACACACTTAAACCAAGCTAGTATTTGCTACTGTAGAAAAAGTAATAAGACTTTTAAGGTCATTTTATACGTGTAAGGCGTGTGCGTCGTCAGCTTGTGAGGAACAAAATTATGTCAGAGAGACAGACAGCGTCTCTTGCCAGTCAAATATTTGTTAGGTGGCGTCGTTTGTTTTCGTATACTTTCATTGAATGGATCGACTGAGAGTTTAGTGGTTGTCAAGGATGTCGAAATTTGATACCATAGCATTATCAGAACAATTGGTAGGTCATGAAACAATAAAGATAATTACTATGGAGATGACGGCTTGCACTACAAATCGCACCTGCGTTGTCCAACTCTTTACATGTGACATCTGTCGATACGTCTTACAAATATACAAAACAGCCTTTAATGTCATCATTAGACTTGGAATACAGGACATTTTTCCTGATGTATTGGGAGTTCCTGCTGTGTTTCATTCCTGTGTTCTGAGAGAACTCATTTTATTCTGATTTGGCCAAGTCTCTGGCTTTATCTCTTAAGGTTTGAATGTGTAATGTGCTTTTCCTCCACAGGGATGACCTGGTTCTAGTGAGCAGAGGACCGGATAACACAACTCTGACTGTGCGGACAGTGAATGTGGGCGTGACTCTGCTAGGAGTGTGGGAGGCGGAGCAAACGGGCGTGGCAGACTTCCTCTCTCTGCCAGTGCAGCATGCCATCCAACCCAATGAGGCCCAGAGCCTGATCGTGAGTGATGTCATCTGTTTCAGCTCACCGCTCGTCAATCAAGAAGGTGGGATATCCCGGCCATATTGACTCAATGGTTTAGGTTAGAGATTGCGCAGTTAGATGGTTGGTTGCTGGTGCAGGTGCGGGCAGGTTTTTATGTGACTAATTGGGTGGTGTAGATGGGGACAGGTATTTTGTGATTGATTGTTTGGGTTTTACAGGTGGTAAGGTGATTGGCAGTGCGGGCTGTAAGTTAATTGGTTGGGTCTGCACTGTTAATGGGGGCAGTTACAGGCTGTAAGGAGGTTGGGCTGTTGGAGATTTGCATTGGGACAGGAAAGGGCTGTAAGGAGGTTTTGCTCCGCAGGGCTGTCAGGCTCCTGGAGTTCCTCTGCAGGCGGAATCTTGGAGGTGGATGCTCGAACGGGGGTGGGCATAGCGCGAGATGTTGGGACTGTCACAGTGTTCTACGAAATCCCGGGACAGCTAAAGACCTACAGAGAGGCGAGTATCACTTGAGCGCATTTCGGCCTCTAGAGACATTTGTGGCTATTCATCAGCATGTTCCGGTCCAATGAATCCAAAACAGTCATTTGAATACCCGTTTGCGATGTTTGGTTTCTTAACTCATTTCTCTTCCTGTATGAAACGGAGTGATACAGCTTCATTTATTTCTTGGGCGTAAGCAACCATCGACAACCCGGGCACTATGCTGTGTGCTGCTGAAGTTCTCGGGTTACTCATGAGCAGGACCTGTTTGTAATGTTTCTGCAATGTTGCGAATTGTGATGTCACTGTTTGCAGGTGGTTGTGGGCGTGGTTTCTAGCACCTCAGTTGTGGCTCCTGCAGCCGCAGTGAAGCAGGGAAGTGAAACCCATGTGCTGATTCGTACCCGTGAGCAGGGAAACAATCTGATAGGTACAACTCTCCTGCCTGAAAAACCAACTCATCACCTTTACTTTACCCTCACCTGTCACCTTTACCAGGCCTCTGCCTGTACCCACCTCTCACCTTTAACACGCGTCTGCCTGTGCTTTACCCAACTCTTACCTTAACCCAAACAACAAATCCTGTTTCATACTCCAGGCCTTGGGCCTCATGTACAAATGGTGCATGGGCCCAGAAAGATGTGTATGCCACTTTATTTTTTGCATTTTGTATTTTTAAAGTACTAATTGATATTGCAAAACTTCCAAATAACCAATAACAGATTATGGCCATTGATGAACTAAATCCTGCTAGTCCTATCTGCCATATTTGATGTTTAGTAAAACCTTAGTGTAATGAGATAAATGGCAGAAACCGCAAGTGGTACACATACTTTTTTTACTTGTATGTAATGACAATATTTGAAAAGGATAGATCATTTTTAGAAATCAAATCGCTCAAGGAAAGAACTATAGCACAGCACGTAATAATATCTTTATTGAGTGCAATGTGTAAACTGTGTACATATGTCATCCTACTGAAGGAATGGCTCTCATCCGCTGACCCCTGTCCACAGAGTCATCATTACCTGTGTGAAAATCGTCATCATTGTCAACAAAAGCTGTGTTGACTGCCTCAATATCACTCGCGTCACTAAACTAGTCTGACATTTTCATGCATCAGAGCACTTGTTATTTATGCAGAATGATAAAAATGCCTGTGGCTATGGAATATATTCTGAATCAGAGTAAATACTCTCATCCTGGAAGCCTAAAACGTGAATCATTGTAAAACACGCTATGAATTCTACGCAAAATTCTGGCTTGTCAATAAGCATCACAGATGAACAATAAATTCATCAGGAAGCTAGCTGGGTAGGAAGCTGCTTGATTTTTGGGCAAACATTATTTATTCAAGATAAACTTTTGCTATGCAGTATCCTACATAATATTAATTTATTTATAATTTATCACCCAGTCATACTATGTTTCGATTAAAATTATAATAATGATGTCGTGTCCGTTTTCATGATGTTTCATCAATAATAGCGGTGTTATTTACGTCTGCATGACCTGCATTAAAAGCTTCTCAGCTTCAAGTAGCTATCCTCAGCTCGCGCTAGATTGTCTAGATAGCTCATTGCTACCTACATTAGTCATATTATGCACACTTGTATATAATGTGCATGCAAATAAATTATGCCTAATTCACAATAACGACAACAATTTATATTTAAAATGTATTAATGGCCGGTGAGATACTGGGTCATGGGTCCTATTTTTTTCTGCTGGCAACTTTCAGAATCTTTTTTGCTTGTTGGTTTATTCAGAGTTGCCTTACCAGCCCTGTTTGTGTTAAATGCATAAAAAAATGTTCTAATGGTACTTCTTGTTCTCATCCGCAGGCTCCTGCTCGCCTGAGCAGGTTAGCGCAATCCCGCGACTGCAACCGCAGTCTTGCATCAGCTGCCATTTGCACTTTAGCAGTGACGCCATTCAATTCCCTGCACAGGACATCTTTAGCACACAGACCGGCTTTGATCCGAGTACAGGTGAGGGTTCCTGCCATTAAAACAGAACGGCTATCAGTGCGGGGACTGATTTGGATGCTTTCCTATCACCGTTCACCGTGTGATGCGATGACGTCCTGTTTTTTTTCCCCTGTTAGGTTTGTTTTATTGTGTCTCCATGTGCCTGTTTCTGTTTTTCATTGTGTCACGGTCTCTGTTTCTGTGCGTCTGTGCCATTATGTTGTCTGTGTCACTGCATCGGTGTTATTTCTGTCTCTGTGCGTCCGCGTCTTTGTCATTGTGTCAAGGGCCGCGTTCAAATTTGTACACTAGTCCATGCGCTCACTCACTCACTCACTCTATATTGTTGTAAATAGAAAACATTCACTACATAGTGCCCTATATAGTGAGTGAGTGTATATTTCAAACGCAGGCAAGGAGTCTGTTATTGTGTCTGTGTGTACATCCATTGCGTGTT
Source organism: Gymnothorax reevesii (assembly GCA_029721435.1). Lineage (NCBI taxonomy): Eukaryota > Metazoa > Chordata > Actinopteri > Anguilliformes > Muraenidae > Gymnothorax > Gymnothorax reevesii. The sequence goes on along the minus strand of CM056585.1, from coordinate 70,927,451 downwards.
CCCGTCACTTTGTTTCTTTGCCACGGTGGCTTATTGTGTCTCCGAGTGTCTCTTTCATGCTGCGTTGTTGCGTTTCAGTGTGTCACCGTCACTCTCCCTGGTTCCTCCCGTAGGATTGTACTCCTGCTCCATCTCCTGGCAGTCTCTGTCGGAGCCGCAGCGGCGCGCACTCGCCCTCTCCTCGGCCCAGCTGGTGGTCCAGGCTGCGGTGATGTGCAGCTCCGCCCCAGGGGAGCAGCCCCGCGTGCAGCTGCCGATCGGCCTGGGTCTGTACTCCGAGCAGAGAGAGCTGCTCCTGAGCGCCCAGCAGCCGGCAGCCGAGCTCACCGTTTATGGCCCTCCCGCCTCTCTCAAGAGCCTGCAGGTGAGATAAATACACCGTTACCTTGGATGACTGCTGGGCCTGTCCACTGCTGCAGTGTGCTCATTACTTCAGCATAGAAAATGCTGCAGCATGCATATTGCCGCCATGTGTGCTCTGTGGACAGAGCTGCTGACCGCGGAGGTGTGCAGTGTTGCACTGCGTGCACATTACTGCTCTGTGCTGATTACTGAAGGTCACGGGTTACTGCTGTAAATGCCGATTGCTCTCGCTTGCAGGTTACTGCTGTGTGGGCAGTTTACCACTGTGTGTGGATTACTGCAGCGAGTGCAGAATGCTGCAGTATGTAGCTGGCCACTGTGTACAGATTACCAGTTCAGTTTATGTATGCAGTCCTCTCTTCAACCTTTAAGTTTTGCCTGCCGTTTCTCAGGTGACCTCCAGCACCCCAGCTGTGCTCGTTGAGGAGAAGGGAATGACTCAAGGGAACCCCAGCTTTGCCAGCTTTGTGGTCAAAATGGCCGACCCTAAGCTGGCCAATAAGGATATGATCTCAGCTGTCATCTCTTTGACAACGAGCAAGTCCCCAAAACAGCCCCTAGTCCTGCCAGTCACCATCATCCCTGCAGCTGACTACACAAATGCCATGCAAGGTACACTTCCCTGCTAGAGCCTACATGTATGCAAGGTTCACTGCCCCGCTACAGCTAACATGCATGCAAGGTACACTGCCGTGCCATCGATAACATGCATGCAAGGCACAGCTAACATTCACCCAAGGTAGACTTGCCATGCCACAGTTAACACGTATGTGAGATGCACTGCCCTGCCACAGCTAACACGTATGTGAGGTGCACTGCCCAGCCACAGCTAACACGTATGTATGTGAGGTACACTGCCCTGCCACAGCTAATGCACATTCAGGCTTCTTAGACCTGTCACAGTTAACATGCTGTAAGTAGGTAACACGATGCAAGTTGTAACTGGGCGAGTGTAAATGGGCATTTGAGTGGGTAAAATTTGGCATCTGCGCATGGAAGTGAGAAGTAAGGGCACCGAAGTTTAACTCATTTGTTTTCCGCAGGTTCTCTAGCTGCTGGCTGGGAGGGGCCCACGGTCATGCAGCAGATGATCGACTCGTACCAGGTTATGTTCTTCACTCTGTTCGCCCTGCTGGCCGGCACTGCCATCATTGTGATTGGTAAGTAGCTCTGGAGGAGAGGGGCAGAGACTGGGGGGTGGGGCATAGGGGCTGGAGAGGTGTGGCAAAGATATTGGGGGAGCAGCTGATAGAATGATGGCTCATGTGCTCTTTACAGCCTGCCACGCCTTCTTTTCCCCAAGAGAAGCTGCTCCTCATCCAGCTTTTATACAGAGGACTCCTCCTTCCTCAGGTACCCACAGCCAATGATACTTGTTCACAGTTATACTTTTGAGCAGTGGAGTTTATACTGGTTTATGCAACCATGCATTTTGACATGGTGATGAATAGGCTAAATTTTTCTTGTCAAATATCTCTCTTATTCACTGATTCATGTCTGCAGGGTCATTAACTTTGTCTAAATCGTCCTCAGTGTTGTCTACAGAAGACAGACACAGTATCCCTCCAGTCACTAAGCCTGTCTAACATTTTTATAAAATAAATAAAATATGTGATGTACTTAAAGTGCGTACATAAAATATAAAAATACTGACAAAAAAAATTGCATTCCGTTTTCCACAGTGTAGTCTTGGTTGTCGAACGTGTTTTAAACACATTTTGGCAAGTCACTAATTATGCATCTAAATGCACATTAGCTTTAAAATGCAACACAGACATTGCATCCATCTTGAAAGAGATTTCACACAGTGAGTGTGACTGCCGCAGACTTCCTGCCACCCTGATTGGTCTCTTTGCTCCATCATGATTGGCTCTTGTAGGTGTTGCCTCTCCTTCCATGGGTACCTTCAGCAATGGCTCGCCTGCAGATCTGAGAGGCAGTCCCAGACTGCGACTCTACTCGCCTGACTACAACTCCCGCTAGACACCGCCCAAGTCACAGCTTCCAATCAACTGTCTCCCTGGACTATTACTCTCACTCAACAGCAACAAATCCCACTCGACTGCCCTGCCGGACTAAAAATCCCACTGAACTGTCTCGCTGGAATAAAACTCCCACTGAACTGTCCCGCTGGAATAAAACTCCCACTCGACTGTCCCGCCGGACTAAAATTCTCTCTCGACTGTCCCACCGGACTAAAATTCCCACTCGACTGTCCCGCCGGACTAAAATTCCCACTCGACTGCCCTGCCGGACTAAAAATCCCACTCAACTGTCCCGCTGGAATAAAACTCCCACTCAACTGTCCCGCTGGAATAAAACTCCCACTCAACTGTCCCGCCGGACTAAAATTCTCTCTCGACTGTCCCACCGGGCTAAAATTCCCACTGAACTGTCCCGCCAGACTAAAATTCCCACTCGACTGCCCTGCCGGACTAAAACTCCCACTCAACTGTCCGGCTGGAATAAAACTCCCACCCAACTGTCCCGCTGGAATAAAACTCCCACTCAACTGTCCCGCCGGACTAAAATTCTCTCTCGACTGTCCCACCGGGCTAAAATTCCCACTGAACTGTCCCGCCGGACTAAAATTCCCACTCGACTGCCCTGCCGGACTAAAAATCCCACTCAACTGTCCCGCTGGAATAAAACTCCCACTCAACTGTCCCGCTGGACTAAAATTCTCTCTCAACTGTCTCGTCGGACTAAAACTCCCACTCAACTGTCCCGCTGGACTAAAACTCCCACTCAACTGTCCCCCTGGATTATAACTCCCTCTTGACTGTCCGCCAAAGTGCAGCCTGAGACCATTACTCTCCCTGAGCTTCCCACCGGACTCTCCCTTTGCTCCTAGACCATGTGATCTGTCAGACTCCTCTCAAAACTATAACTGACTGGTAGGACACCTACAGCTGCACAGAGCCTACAAAGATTTGCAGCCTGAAGTGCCTTAAATGCCGGCAGTGACGCTGTGGGCAGAAATTCATAGACTTGTCAATGTTCAGGTTCATTTGAAGTGATGGAAACTGACTGCATTGAGTACAATTGCTTGGTTTTATTTTTACATTAGATATGTGTGCATTTTATTCCGCTGCAAACATTTTATCTTTTGATTATTAATGTAAGGAAAGAAAGGTTTAAATTAACCAAAAACATTTTGTGTAATTACACGTTTTAGCTCATTGCTTTGCACGTTTAAGCTTTTGCAGACTTCATTCCAAACCTGCTTAATGATTGGACTTAAAGTGACTTCAGTTAACTCAGGATCTTATTGCACTGATCTCCTGTCTGACATTTTGTGAAAACTTAAATCTAGTATATATATGTATCTGGATGTTTTTGTTCTTGAGAAAAATGGCCATTAATGTGAAGAGTACCACTGAACCGTCCCTACATGATGTGGGTAGCGAGCCTTCCTTATTTATGATTAATTTAAAATCTGTAAAATGTTTTTTTTTTTTTTTAAATATATTTTTTATATGGTGTGCAGCATATTCTGAACTGCATGAAACCTCTGAAGGTCCTTATGCCTCATTGCTGAGCGAAATAAAGGGGCTCCACCCTGTGGTAAAAAGCAGAAATGTGAACCAATTCAACCACTTCTGCCTGTCAAATGTGAATGAGATGACAGAGACACAACTGTGACGCCAATCAGCCGAGGAATGCTGCCATTGGTTGGAGATAATTCTGTGCTGTTGACAGGATTTTTGCCTCTTTTTCTTAATGATTGAATTTCATGTGAAAGTATTAAAAGATTTATTTTTTGAAAGCCTGTCACAACTACCATTTTGTTTATTGGAAGTATTTTGTATTCTGTCAAAACTTGGGGCATTTATGCTAATCCTTTGACACCAGGCTGTGCTCTTGCAGAATTGATTATTCCTGCTGGTGTCTTTAAAATGTGAGTCATTCTACTTTGATCTCTAATTTACGCTTCTGAACCAGATGTAAATATTAATGATGCTTTGAGAGCTTGCTGAGTTTTGTTATTTTGTGAAATAAAATTGCTTTTTGTAAATTCTCGCTTTTACGTTATTTGAACTGTGGATTCACTCACTTTCAAGTATTGCTCTCCTCTAGGGCACTATCCAGTGATGGGACCCTTGGTTTTTTAATGAATGTTGATAATTGGCATTCCAGAAGTTGAAGATGAATTCCTTGCTGCCCATCATTTTTACCTGTAGGATTCTTACTTTGGCCAACAAAGTTTGACTGTTTTTGTCCTTTATAATATTTGCGAAACCTGCTGTTTTTGCATGTATAAACCCAAATTCCAATGAAGTTGGGACGCTGTGTAAAATGTGAATAAAAGCAGAATGCAGTGATTTGCAAATCTCATAAATCCACATTTTATTCACCAGAGACCATAGATAACATATCTGATGTTGACAGTGAAGCATTTTGCCATTTCATGAAAAATCTCATTTTGAATTTGGTAGCAATAACACATCTCAAAAAAGTTGGGACAGGGTCAACAAAAGGCTGGAAAAGTAAAATGTACTAATAATCAGCTGGAGCAGCATTTTGCAACTAATTAGGTTAATTGGCAGCAGGTCAGTAACATGACTGAGTATAAAAAGAGCATTTTAGAGGGGCAGAGTCTAAGAAGTAAAGATGGGCCGAGGCTCACCAAACTGCAAAAAACGGTAAAAATTTGAAAACTTTGAATATCCCACCATCAACAGCACATAATATCATCAAAAGATACAGAGAATATGGAGAAATCTCTGCGCGCAAGGGACAAAGCCGAAGGTCAATATTGGATGCTCGTGATCTTCGGGCCGTCAGGCAGCACTGTATTAAAAACAGGCATAATTCTGTACTGGACTCAGGAACACTTCCAGAAATCACTGTCTGTGAACAGTTTGCTGTATAATCCACTAATGCAAGTTAGAGCTGTATCATAAAAAGAAGCCATATGTGAACATGATCCAGAAATGCCGCAGTCTTTGCACATGATCCAGAAATGCCGCAGTCTTCTTTGGGCCAAGGCTAATTCAAAATGGACTTAGGCAAAATGAAAAACTGTCCTGTGGTCCGATGAATCAAAATTTGAAATTCTTATTGGAAACCACGGACGCCATGTTGTGCAGACTAAAGAGGAGAGGGACCATCCAGCTTATCAGCGCTCAGTTCAAAAGCCTGCTTCTCTGATGGTATGGGGTTGCATCAGCAGCCTTACCACTACTCAATCTGCTCCTGATATGTGGCTGAAGCTAAGTAGATGGGGGCTTGGCTCGTACTTGGATGGGAGACCACCTGGAAAAACTAAGTTGCTGCTGGAAGAGGTGTTGGTGGGCCAGTAGGTTGCAATCTTCCCTCTGGTAGAAAAATACCAGATGCCCCAGTGCAGTGATAGGGACACTGTACTGAAGGAGATGCAATCTTTCGGATGAGATGTTAAACCGAGGTCCTATGACTTTCTTCAATCAGAGCAGGGGTTCCCTGGTGTCATGGCTAAATTCCCAACCTGGCTAATTCAACCTGCCACGTAATCAGACCCTGATCTAATTGGCTGATTAGATCTATCTATCCCCTGATCTAACTTGTCCTCTCTTCCTACCCCCTGGGCTCCCTTGAAAAAGAGATTTCAATCTCAATGGGACTTCACTGGTTAAATAAGGGTTCATAATAATAATAGTGCCTATGGCAGCTTACACATCTGGATAGGCATTATCAATGCTGAAAAGTATATAGAAGTTTTACTACAACATCTCTTTCAGGGAAGGCCTTGCAAATTTCAGCAAGATGATGCTAAACCACATACTGCATCCATAACGACATTGCTTCATTGTAGAAGAGTCCAGGTGCTGAGATTGTCTGCCTGCAGTCCAGACCTTTCACCAATAGAAAACATTTGGCACATCATAAGACTAAAAATCTGGCTTAGGAGACCCAGAACTGTTGAGCAGCTAGAATCCTACGTCTGACAAGAGTGGGACAATATTTCTCTCCGAAAACTCCAGCAAATGCTCTCCTAATTTCCCAGACGTTTACAGACTGTTGTTAAAAGAACAGGGGATGTTACACAATGGTGTACACAGCCCTCTCCCAAGTTTCTGAGATGCGTTGCTGCTGTCAAATTCAAAATGAGCTAATATTTTTCATGAAATGGTAAAATGTCTCACTTTCAACATCTGATATGTTTGTTAAATTGTGGAAAAAATCTGACTTTGAGATTTGCACATCATTAACCCTCGGCGCATGCGCAGCGAGGGTTACTGTAGTTGGGTCTGTGTGTCTGTTAAGTCACATCTCACCTCTGGAGCGTGTTTGTCCTGAAAATGGTGTCACGTACTCAGCGGGCAACGGAGCTCAAAAAATTTGTGGGGTTTTCTTTGAAACCGTTTCGTTGCAGAGATCCAGCACTCTCTGTTGTACGGCTATACGTACAGTCGGCCATTCTCCTGCTGAAAGCGTGCATGCGCATTATAGTTCTATACCGCCTGGTACTGGTCATTTCTTCCTGTATGGTGTGCAGAGAAGAGCGAGTAGTTTCGTGATTTGCAGTTGGTCATGCCTCTAAGCAAGGTCTGTCCACAATGTAATGCTGTTGTACCTATAAGACTGAAAGGGTGCAAATCTTGCCAACATGTATTCCGAGCTAAGCGCCAAGTAGAGCATACTTTGCCAGCCAGAGCTATGAAGCGATTGCGAGATGCTTTGCCAGATAGCGTCAAATCAGTCATTAAGGCTAAAGATAAGTCAGAAAAGGCATGTTAAAGAGCAGCAGAGTCTAGCGAGCAAACATTGCAGAGACAGCAGCAGAACAAAGAGCACATGGCAAGCGTGAGAGCAGCTAAGAGAGCGAATGATGTGTCTATAGAACAAGCTATTGTCATTTCATGCTGATATCAAGAATGGACCTGATTTTGTTTGTACTTGTTGCCACCGTTGATGTATAGCAAGAGTGTTGTTCCATGTAACCCTGCTAAATTCTGTGTTTAATGTTGATTTGAGATATGTTTGTACAGCGAAGCACCAGAGGTTGCTGAGGGAGTACAAGCACGTGTACTGCACCGGTCAAAGCTATAGCGCTTCCAGCAGTGTACAGAGCCTCTTGCTAGTTGGGCCAGTAGTCTTCCGTATACTTTTCGTTATACAACGACAGGCGGATGTAAACGTAATACATATGCGCATCATCTCTGTTCAGCACAATTGCTGCGCCGAGGGTTTTGCACTTCAGTGCTTTCATTGTATTCTGTTTTCATTCATGTTTTTCACAACGTCCCAATTTCATTGGAATTGGGGTTTGTAAATACTTTTGACTAAGTGATGGGCAAGAGACTATTTTGACCTTTTCAGTGACTTTGACCTTGACCAAATTTGCTCCAAAATTGTATGGGATATATTCTAGGTCATTGCCCAACTTTTTGCTGAATGTGGTACAAATTGAGCCGTTGGTTTTCTCGTAATTCGCATCGCATGCCACTTCAGTGGTCACCTTAAAGGCTAGGTAGGCAGAAACCTAGAGAAAAGGTTCGAATTGAGTCCACATGGTTCTCATCCCATCAGCTCTGACCCAAGCTCCTCCGACCAGACACGCATCTGATGCACGTGCTTCTGATCCACCTGCATACATGTTGCCTGACAACGCCAACTTGCCGAAGCTTCTTTTCTTTTTTTCAACGTTATCCTCCATAATGTCCAAGTCACAGGTAAGAAAAACCTTTTTGAATGAACGATAGTAACATAGTTTCTATATTTAGTGTAAAATAATACGAATAAGAATAATAAGACAGACGACTACAAGGGCTCAAGTAGCTAACTGGAGACTGGTAAATCGCACACACACAACCTAACCCCCATCACAGCAACTGTAGTTAGAGGAAAAAGAATTTAGCCATTTACCTGTCCAACAGAAGTACACCGAGCTCCGAGTCCTACTTGAAACCAATGCTATCCCGAACTTCTCTCCATCTTTGAAATGCAACGCCGATATTGACACGCGTTTTATTGCGTTTATTGTCAAACTCTCTTTTAGACTCCCTTTTTGCCAAATCCGTTTTCCTCCTCTTGGGTTGCTTTGCACTGAACGCGGGTGTTTCCAAACGTGGAATGGCAACTTTTTTCCTGTCCGGTCGTCCGCCATTGCAGCAGAGTGGTTTCCGCATGAGCTGTAGTGGAACAGCCAATCGCTGTTTGGCTCTCTCAAAGCTCTATAAGGTGCTCTGTGATTGGTCAAAATCTACCGTCACGGGTAGATTCTTTGCAGGCTGAAAACAGAGCCTAGGGGAGACGTAGAGGTCTGATGTTTTTTCACATCACTTCCTTTACATTATCCCCAAGGTTATTGTGTAAATTTTTGCCTAAAACGGTCAAAAGAAAGCTGCCTACCTAGCTTTTAAATTGTCCTTGGTGAGTCACGCAGCATTTACCATCTTTGTCGTAATTTACTGAGAGCAACCAGCTAAACAGAACACTTCAAAAAACTGGGCATGAAACGCACAAAAACAAGAGCACTCAGAGAGCCCATACCTAACATAACAGGAATGGCCAGAACAGGCTGTTCAGCCCAACTGACTCACCAGTTTCTTGATACTATTGTGATTATATGACTTCAGATACTCAACGACTCAATGGTATTTGGCTTTAAGTCAGACCTGCTCTTGAAAACTCCCATGGTCTCTTCCTCAATAACATGTTCAGGCAAGCTATTCCACGTTGAAATTACTCTTTGGGTGAAGAAATATTTGTGAATATCAGTGCTAAATTTACCTTTGGCCAGCTTCCATTTGTGACCCCGAGTTCTACTAACAACACTTGGTTGAAGGAATCCTACATAATTCACTTTGTTAATTCCTTTAACATATTTTAAGACATTAATCAGATCACCCCTAAGTCTTCTTTTCCTAAGACCTAAAGAGATTAAGGCTCTTCACCCTCTTTCATAGCTTTCATCTTTTATTCCGGGAATTAGCTTAGTGGCTCTTCTCTGAACTTTTTTAGAGCCTCTATATCTTTCTTAAGTATGGTCCCCAGAACTGTGCACAATACTCCAGAAGTGGTCTGATGAATGTGTTTTCAAAAGAAGCCTCACCTCCTTGGATTTGTACTCAATACTTTTGGCAATGTATCCCAGCATCCGATTGGCTTTTTAACTGCTACGGCACAATGCCTAGACCCTGTGAGGGTTTGGTCAACAATCACTCCCAGATCTTTCTCATGTACGGCACTTTCCAGTTTTAAACCTCCCATTAAGTAATCCCATCTAATGTTTTTATTACCTAGATGTACAACTTTTTTTTACAACATTTCATGACATTAAATTTCATTTGACACATTTCTGCCCACTTCTGAATTCTATCGAAATCTTCCTGAATCACTTTAGTGGACTCTAAACTATTTGCGAAACCTCCCAATTTAGTATCATCTGCTAATTTAATTTGCTCTCAATATTCTTATCAAGGTCATTAATGTAGATGAGGAACAGCAGGGGTCCCAACACCGATCCCTGGGGTACGCCACTCCCCACCATACCTAGCTCAGATGAGATGCCACTGACCACCACTCTTTGTGTCTGTCCTGTAACCCGTTCTGAATCCACTTCAGAATACCTCCTGTAACTCCAATGGAGCTCATTTTAAAAATTAGTCTCTTTTGCGATACCCTATAAAATGTTTTCTGAAAATCCAAGTATATGATGTCATAAGCCCTGCTTTGGTCATAAGTCTTGGTGGCCTCTTCAAAAAATTCCTGGCTATCCCTCAAGATATTATTACGTTCAAGAAATAAGTCCAGCTCATCTTTTATGATAGATTCCAGTATTTTGCACACAATGCAAGTTAAACTGACTGCCCTGTAATTTCCTGACTCAGTACGGTCCCCTTTCTTATATATTGGTATTATATTAGCCTTTTTCCAATCATTTTGGTATTTCTCCAGTTTCTAAAGAATGTCTGAAGATGGTGGATACCAGCTTAAAGATGATCTCACTAACTTCCCTGAGCACTCTAGGATATCAGCCATCAGGACCCGGCGCCTTATCTGCCTTTTGTTCATGCAACTTGTCTAATACTTTGTTATGCCGAACCTCAATTTCTGCCAAATAATCTTGAGCATTGGACATGCCCTCTGGCCGAATAAAAACCAGCTCTGAGGTAAAATTCTCAACAAAGTAACTGTTTAAGGCATCCGCAATATCCTTATTATCATATAGCAGCGATCCATATTTATTATCCCCCGCCAACACGAAGTGGGAGGGGGATATAGGTTTGACCTCCGTCCGTCCGTCCGAGATAAAGGGGACAGCTTTACTCAAACTACTACAGATACAGTAACCAAATTTGGTGTGTAGCTTCAGACCATAAAGGCCTTGATCGAGTTCGAAAATGAGAAGCGCACGATTGGCGGGGGATGTTGTAGACCATGTCGACTTGTTCTTTATGCACTTAACCTGCTCTTTGACTTTCCTTTTTCTGCTACAGTACTGAAAGAAGTGCCAAGGGTTAGTTTTTGCCCCCTCTGCAGTTTGTCTTTCATACTGTCTTCTAGCATTCCTCAGTTCTTTTTTTGACCACAGCCCGCATTTTACAGTATTCAGGCTTAGTATTCTCATTGTTATCCTTCATGTACATCTTATAAAGCTGTGGTCATCCACTGAGGATTCTGCTTTTTCAGCTTACTTTTGGACACCTTTGGAATGAATTTGCATGGTGAATCAAGTAAAACCCCCTTCAATCTTTCTCACATCTCATTTACAGACTCACAGTCCAGGACTTGGATGTGAGCACATCCTGTAAAAGTTTGCTCGCCTAAAATTGAAATGTTTTGTTTTTGAGGACACCTTTTTAACTTCCCATGAAACATCAAAATTAACAGTAGAGTGATCTCTTGTCCCAAGTGGCTCCAGTACCTCAACATTGCTAATTCTATCTACCAAAAAATTATGATTTAAATCATCTAGAAATTCTTCCTCCCCCCTTACCCTGTCCTTTCACCATTTCTCAATCGATACCAAGATAATTTAAGTCTCCCATAATAATAGTCCCTCCTCCTCTACAAGCTTGCATAATCCTCTTAAATAGCATTTAATTGACTATACTGCCCAAAGCTGACGGTCGATAGCATACTTCTGTATTTAAACCATTCTCGTGTTTGCCAATGAGCCTGACCCAGATATCTTCACAGGGCAAGGAATGTTCAATATCAGGAATTTCCTGCACATTTATGTTTTCGTTCACATAGAGTGCTACACCCCCTCCTCGCCTATAGCATCTATCCTTCCTAAAGAGCTTATAACCTTCTATATTATATTCATCTCCAACCTCTTCACTAGCCATGTCTCTGTAATCCCAACTATGTCATAGCCCTCACTAATCATAACGGCCTCACGTTCTGGAAATTTATTTTTTATGCTTCTCGAATTTAGATAAAAACATTTCGGATTATCACAAACGCTCTTCCCTTCAATTTCCCATGTGCCCCCTGCTCTGAGCCCCTCACTACACTTTGTTGCTTTAAAAAGATGTCATCAATAGTACATGTAATGCTGTCAGCTTCCATCAGGGCAGTCTGCATTTCCCTCTGTATAACACACACTAACCTCCCTGCCCCCCAAGTCCCTAGTTTAAATAACTCTGTGCAACCCTCAACATACGCTGACCCAGTGCAAAGGTACCCCTCCAGTTCAGGTGTAGCCCATCCGGCTTGAACAGGTCACCCCTGTCCCAGAAGTAGTTCCAGTGCCCCATAAACCTGTACCCCTCTTTCCTAAACCAGGTTCGTAGCTACTTGTTTTACATCCAGATAAAATTCTGCTTCCCTCTGCTTGCACGTGGTACCGGTAGAATCCCGGAGAAAACTACCTTGGAGTATCTGCTCCTAAGCTTTTCAGCTAATTCCACAAATTTGCCTTGCAGAACCTCAAACCTACCCTTACCTATGTCATTTGTCCCAACATGGACCATGACACCTGGATCCCTCCCCGCTCTGGCCAGGAGCTTGTCCGCACGCTCCAGGAGGTCTCCTACCTGGGCACCAGGCAGGCAACACACTGCATGAGACTCCTTGTTGCGCAAACAGACTAAACTGTCTATTTTTGTTAAGTATTGAGTCATCCACTATCTGTAACTCTCTTTAGGGTAGAGGCCAGCAGGGTGCCCTGATACTCATCAGTCCCCCCACTCTCAGGGTCAGGGGCCAATTCGAGTTCCTGCAAGGGCCAGAATCGGTTGGACACCTCAACCACTGGAGGAGCTGTCGCTGTACGGCGTGCACGCCCTTTCCTGCGCTGACGTCCTACAGTCACCCAACTTTCTCTCCCTGCATGCTCTGGGGTCCCCGCACCACCCTGCTTTGGTGTACACACCTCTGTCAAGACATTTGGAAATTTACTACCATCTAGTGGATTCGCAGGTATATGGTATTTATTATCATTCCAAATTTCCTATCTCCCAATAGTGAAGAATCTGTTTTATAAAAAAAAAAAAAAAAAAATTCCTGGATCCCTCGAAGGGAGGGGGGACAGACTGTTTTTATCTGGTTTCCATTGTGCGTGCACGTCCGCGTTCCCACCATTTATTGATTATAGCTCAAACTGTTTGATATATCTCCATGAAAATATTTGATCCCTCAAGACTATTCAACCGTTTGACATGATTTATTGATTGATTGAGTTTATTTAGTAAAATAATGCACAAAATACATATCCATAATTATACATATCCATAATGTTGCCTACAATTGAGACACAAAAAAGTGAAAAGACTTATTTCCATTGTGCAGGCTTGCGGATTGCGTTGTTGGACTCAGGAAAGGATTGTATTAAATTGTGAGGCTCTCCCCGCCCCCTTTCCTGATTGGTCATTGTTGATCCTTTATTAGCATTGAAAGATTTGTTGCAGTGAGTTGGGGGCTGGGTTGCAAGACTCAGGGAAATTAAATGTGAAACTGCTGAAGCCCTCCACTGCCACTGGTCCTCAAATCACACCCCACGAGGTCCGAGGACTGCTGGTTTTCCACCCTCCCTTTATCTGAGAGTCAGGTGTTAACACAGTCTGGCCAATCAGAGGCACTAACTGTTCATTTACTTGCCTGGGATAACAGATAACCTGTGCTGGATTTGGATTTGAGGATCCCTGTCAGGCCCTTACATCATGTCAAAATTTTATCATTTATTACTATTTGACTGGGAGCTGGAGGTAGGGTTCATAAACTCAGGAAAAGGCCACATTACCAAAGCCACGCCCCTATTTATGATGGGCATGACTGTTATCCTTAACTTTTGAGCCATTTTTCGTGGAAAGTCTGTGATTAGGTTGTTGGACTCAGGAAAGGGTTCACAAGTAAACTGGAACAGTGCTTCCCCTTCCTTGATTTGAGAATTTTTCATTCATCTGTGCTGACAAACTTAGTGGGATCCGAACGAAGGTGTATCCACAGCCACGGATCTGAAGTGACAGCAACAGATGGCTCCACTCCTAGTGTGCTCAGTCACTGCCATCACTTTAAATCATACCTGAATGGCTGATTATTCCGTAACCATTTATTTAACCCAATTATTCAATATTCACAGACTCATTGAGACTAGTTACTGTGTTTCAAATCAAGGTTCGCAAACCAAGCCGAAAACTGCGCCTGGCGCGATCAATTGTGTGGATTATCATCAAAGGGTTAAAAACGAATTTCCGTCCCCCAGTGAGTAAGGAAGATGCGGCGCGGAGCAGCCAAGTGCCATACTCTGCAGACAAGCGTCTGGCCAACTTCACCCGATCTCTGAACCGCCGCCAAGCGTAAACGTAAGCGTAAGCAATGGATAAGCAGAGTTTGCACATCTGCCCCAGTCTGCCGTAGAGCTGGAAGCAGCTTCGGGGAGCAGAAACGCGGTTACCCGGAGAGCGCGGTGAGATGTACTGCCCGATCGCAGCCCCTTGCAAGGCTGCAGAGTATCTGAAGGAGCTCAACCGAATCGTTGACACGCAACAGGAACTGCTACGAAAACAAGAAAAACGGATTGGGGAGCTTGAGCAGCAAGTGTGCGTTCTTCGCCGGAAGAATTCATATCTTACCGACAATCACCTCAGACACCTGGCGATTTGCAGCCTACGACAAGGGAACCCTCATCTCAGATTAGGAGCTATTAAGGAACACGTGATTCAGGGAAAGTGAGTAATGCACGTCTTTACTCATAAAATCACATCAGATAGTTGGTGTTACAATGCTGGCAAATAATCTATTGAGTCGCTGCTCTGAACCTGCAACATATAGGCCTACAAGTCAACCTCTGAGAGGACACGCTTGAGACTCCGCTCTATAATTGAGCTGCACACTGCAGGGAGGTTTTCCAGACTGCTCATCCGTCTCTGATCGGAATCCTTGCTGTGTTGACGGCGCTGTAGGACTCATTCCGCTTTCTTGACTCTAAAACAAATAATACATAAATACGCAGAAGTATGTTTGGTCTGTTTTGGAGTGTACTGCAATGCTACGTCCATGCCTTCTTGAAAACATAATTTTTATAGGCTTCTTACAAAGAAACAAGCTGCCTAACTAGATACTGCTCAGAACTTAAGTAGTGCCACAGATGACTGTTTCTATAATTTTTAGTCTTACCTGAATATTAGGCTACTTGTAACCCCAGCACACCTGTTTACTTCTTTTATCGAATCTAGCTGTGAAAATACATCGTCCGAACTGCAGTGTTTGACCAACGGTTACTTCCCCGCTAAATATAATTTTCATCGGCTGCTTCTTGGAAAATGCTCCCATTAGCACGGGCAAAGCCGACGGGAAAGTTGAACATCAGTTGCTCATGTGTCAAGTGGAAAATAGCGTAGCTCAGGGGGCAGAGCTTGCCATTTAACCGTTGGAAGAGTTCATGTCATCAACCTGTTTGTTCTGACAACGGGGAGGTTCCAATGCAGTGGTGATATCAAGAAGGTATATGCGGGAGTCGGGACACCTCCGGCACATTTAACTCAACTGAATATGAGCCTTTAGAGTCGCTCTAGCCTGCAATCACTTTAGAGATTTTTATCCAGACCAACGTGCGCTCGTGGATAACATAAGTGCTGAGGAATACAGCAATGTGATGCATCAATAGGCCCATTAAAATGGTTAACAGATCATGGGGAGGGAAACATCGCTGAATCTGATTATAACAGAATTGTTCTGGATGAGCTGGAGAGACGAGTGATGAAGGAGTTGCAGTTGTCCAGATACGATGAGATTAGTGCCCTGACTAATTCCTGGGTTTCTTTGGTGCTGAGTAGTGGGATGTTTTACCGATAAAATCCGTACGAAAAACTGCTATAGGAGACTCAGAGAGGGATAATTTGTTTTAGGATAACACTCTTAGGCTGTGATCTGAATATATACTTTTCACTTGACCTCTCGCTCATCATAGTGGTTATAGTAGTGGTCTGTATCGTGAGTTAGTGTATCTATTCATTTATCCATATTCAGCTGACTTGTCGGGGCCTTGAGCTGTAGCCGGGAATAGTGTATTGGAGAGCAGAGGGAACGGAGTTGCGTATAAGTGAATAATGGTGAGACTTGGCAATGCCATATGCAGACATTGAGTGGGGTCCGGTTTAAGCCTGGGGGTGCACCTCTTAGGACAGGATGAGGTCCCCTTACTGCTTTTTTGACTGAAATTTGCAGTTCTTATAAGGGTGTCTTGGTCTCTGCCTGTTACTGTCCATAACCCTTAAAACTTGCTTGCTGGAAGAGCTGCGGAGCTTTACCGGCACTTTCATATTATTTTCAGAAAGACCCCCCTCTCCTCCATCATTTTTCTTTGTTCAGTTCAAATTATCTGTTGGGTTGTAAATCAATTCAAATGTAGAAATGTGTTGCTTATACAAGTGCGTGTGAGTAGAATTGTGTAACAAGCAGGCACAAATTTCGCCATGCGATTGTCCCCCTGAAAAAAATACAAAAATGGCCGTGATTGAAAATCATCATAGAAAATGAAGGTCATGTCCGTCTTAAGAAACTAAAATTGACTTCAGAATTCATCAAGGTAAGCATCAGAGTGAAAATGAATGGTTGTGATTAAATTAGAAAAAATGAACTGCCTCATAATGGTAGCCTTGTACAGAGGTTATAAAGGCAAAATCCTGCTTCATAAGGGATGGTTTTTCTGGCTCTTGATATTTTGGGGTATTTATTATATTTTTCTGAAGGACTGTGTTTTATTCAGCTGGAGCGAGTTTACATGCAGAATACTCACCCCCCCATCTGTGGGCAGGGGTGGGCTCTGACACATCTAGTGATTGCTGTTCCCAAGGCCAGATCTCATTTCATTGTGTCAGTCAGTCTGCAATTCTTTTTTTGCTGCTTGTGTTTGTATGTTCACATTCATGAATGACCTAATTTCCAGAATGTTATGAAAATGCTAGTGGGAAAAAAAGAAAGTGGTGATTTGTAAATTCTTTGACCTGTATTAAATTGAAACATTTTGTCTTGTGCTGTTCACGTTTTACCTTATCAGCTTTAATTTTTGTTGTTGTTTGGAAACAACTGCTCATTCTGAATTTGTAGACTGCAACATGTTCCAAGAACATTGGGAAAATGATTGGAATCCTAAAACGGTGCAATGTTAGAATGCTAAAAGGGGTTTACAGATGTTGAGCAGGGAATGCTATCATGCTAATTTGAATTTAAAAAGAGCATTCATTAAAGGCCCAATTGTCTACAAGCAGAGTGGCAGAGGCTCGCTACTTCACAAAAAAATTGTGCCTGAATTATCCAGCGCTTTAAAATCAATATTTATCGATGTGCTGTTGCATGAATTGTAGGGATATCACCCACCATAGTGCGTAACGTTTTAAAAAGATTCAGAGAATTGGGAGAAATCTGCATAAAAGATGAAGATAAGAATCTACACTGCGTGCTCCTAATCTTCAATCCTTCAGATGGCATTGCGTGGAAAGTAGACATGCCTTTGTGATGGATATAACCACTTGGGCTGGGGCTGCTTTGATAACCCTATGCCAATTCACACCATTCATCATTGCGTGCATTCAAAAGCAAGTTCCTGTCTTGGTAATGCTTCGCTCCCACTGTCGTGTGCTTTGCTTTGAACACCACGATTGGCCATACGTAGCTGATTGTGTTCTTTCTCTGAAGCTTCTTTCACACCGGATGCAAAACGATTTTTTTTGCTGTACAGATTATGTTCAAAGTCAATGTCTTTGCATTGACCTTGAATGTAATCTACGAAATCTGTTGTGTGAAAAATGTTTCGCGTCTGACGTGAAGTGGCTTAAGATTAAAATTTTGGATACGACGTCATGCGATGCTCATGATTGACAATTGATTGTGTTGATCGTATGAAATCTTTGAACCGTCCATAACTTTTCTACGATCAACACGATTGCCACAACTGACCTCAAGATCTGATAAGATCACCACGACTACTCCACGATTAAGACCACGATTTTAATCGTGCCGCGAATCGTGACACTGAAAAACTTAGCACAAGGGAGTGTGTTAATGCCCAGGTTACAAGTAACTTGAACATCAAGATAACATTGATGCTGAAGGTCATGTATGCATAATGGAGTAGCATATGCTGTCTTTTTGATGATATATTTTCAGGGACACCCCTGCTTATTTCAATGGCAAGGAACATTCTTTGTGTTTTACAACAGCATGGCTTCCTAATTGGAAAGTGTGGCTACAAGCCTAGCCTACCAGGTCTGCAGGTCTGTTCCTCGTAGAAAATATTTGGTGCTTTAAGAAATGCAAAATACATCCTCAATTCTGAAAAGTTGACACGTTTTGTAAAATGACCCTAAGGTCTTGTCAAGTCTTCATCTTACATGAATGTCTGCAACAAAGAAATCACTAGAACCCAATAAGATATTGACTTTCTCAAAAATCCATTATTTTTGCTTTTACTAAATATTATCTGTTTCCTTATTTTCATCTATATGATCCAATATCAGATTAAATAAATACTCGGATAGTACTTGGGTTCTGATTTGTCTTATTTTGTAAGTGTATAATCATCATTGCACACTACTTTATATAATGATTGTCATTCTTACACATGGTGATGTTAACAGTCCACTCTCCTGTGATCTGGAAAAAAACTAGTACATTTGTCACTCGTGGGAGAAACTGAGTTTGACCCTCATTTGCGGTAATTAAGAGTGGTGAAAATCTTAATACAATAGCTATTAGTGTTATTTGAACTGTCAGAATCAGGTTTCTATAATTTCTGCTGGTTAGAAAAAGTCCAGAATCCAAAGGTTTTTGTTGCTTCTGATAAATACACTAGGTTTTTCCAGATCACAGGAGCACTTTGCCGACTTTTTTGACTCTATTGTAGCATCTCATTGTATATTCTCAATAAACTATATAAAATTAACTTTTTATGACATTAACCAATGTGTTTTTGTATTGTTTTCAGGGTAGTAGAGGGTGAGTTTTGAAATCAGTCCTTTGTAATTTTATTTGCATTTCCCATGCTGTGCCCTATTTTGCAATTGAGGTTGTATTCAACAGATGGCTGATTAGCTGAAGACATAGGCCCTATATCAAGGATGACTTGGAAATGATCCTTTAATGCAGGAACAACTGGTGTCTTCTGTTCCCTAGGTGATTCTTGTGTTAATTGGAAAGACAATGTGAAGCGATGTAAATGTAACAGTGTCCTAACTTTTCTGAGACCCTTTTCAGACATAAAATTTGAAATGAGTACCTATACTTAAAAAAAATCTTGTCTTTCCACTGCTTTCAATTCGATACAAGTCAAAGATAATGTATAAATAAAGTTATCTCCTGCATGTTTTTCCATCCTTCCCAGTATTGGCTGGGGTTGTATAGGTGGAATGCTAAGGCTGATCGAACATCCCAAGCATACAGTGCTGTGAAAATGTATTTGCCCCCTTCCTGATTTCCTTTTTTTTTATTGCATATTTTTACACTTAAATGTTTCAGATCATCAAACAAATTTTAATATTAAACAAAGATGACCAGAGTAAATGCAAAATGCAGTTTTTAAATGATGACCTCATGTATTAATGGCAAAAAGTTATCCAAACCTACCTGGTCCTATGTGAAAAGTAAACCCCCCCCGTTAAAACATGAATTAACTGTTATTGACCACATTTTTTTTCTTTCCATTTCACTCGCCGCACCCAGGCCTGATTACTGCCAGACCTGCTGAATCAAGAAATAACTTAAATAGAACCTGTCTGATAAAGTGACATAGGCAAAAAGATATCAAAAAGCAACACATCCTGCCGCAATCTAAAGAAATTCTTGAACAGATGAGAAACAAAGACATCTTTCATTGACGTCTATCAATCTGGGGTTACAAAGCCATTTCTAAGGCTTTGGGACTCCAGCAAACCATGGTGAGATCCATTATCCACAAATGGTGAAGACTTGGAACAGTGGTGAACCTTCCCAGGAATGGCCAGCCCTCCAAAATTACTCCATGTGTGCATTGACGACTCATTCAGGAGGTTACAAAACAACCCATAACAACAGGCAAAGAACTGCAAGCCTCACTTGCCTCAGTTAAAGTCAGTGTTTATGATTGAACAATAATAAAGTGACTGGGCAAAAATGGAATCCATGGGAGAGTTCCATGGCAGAAACCACTGCTGACTAAAAAGAACTCAAAGGCTCGTCTTACATTTGCCAAAAAAACAACTTGATGATCCCCAAGATGGGAAAATATTTTCGTCTATCCTGACGAGACAAAAGTAGCACTTTTTGGAAGGTGCGTCCTGTTACATCTGGTGTAAAACTAACACAGCAAACTAACACTAAGAACATCATACCAAAGTGGTCGTGGTAATGTGATGATCTGGGGCTGCTTTGCTGCTTCAGGACCTGGATGACTTTCTGTAATTGATTGAACCATGAATTCAGCTCTACAATAAAATCCTGAAGGAGAATGTCCGACCATCAGTGTGTGACCTTGAGCTCAAGTGCAGTTGGGTTATACAGAAGGACAATGATCCAGAACACACCAGCAAATCCACTCTGAATGGCTTAAAAAAAATGAAAGTTTTGGAATGGCCTAGTCAAAGTCTGGATTTAAATCCAGTTGAGATGCTGTGTCATGACCTTAACCCTTAAATGCCCAACTATAGTAAAAGTTGAAAGAAAAATCTATGTATTCTGTTAATATGTCCTGGGGAGGGGCTAATAACAACCCAATAGCAATTTTTAATTTTTTGTGACCTTTGACCTCATTTTAGTTTTGTGACATATATGTCACAATGGGCATTTCGGGGACCTTATTTCTAAAATGACTTGAATGATAAAACAGTTGACATATAGCTGAAGTATTAGGCATAGCTTATTTTTCATTAGCTTACCTGTTTTTCTACTTTATCCAGTGATGAATGGGTGCTGATCTATCGTGTGGATTCCACCATGGGGGCGGCCATATTGTAAAGGTTAGCTGGCGCAGCCAGTGTAGTGTCAGTTCCACTTTTATGCATCAGATAGCAGCACTAAATATGTCACTATGGGCATTAAAATTTATGTGGGGTCAGTGGTTTTGGCAACCCGAAAAATTTTGTGACAAATTTGTCACAGGAGGCATTTAAGGGTTAAAAGGGCCGCTCATGCTCAAAAACCCTTCGATGTGGCTGAATTGAAACAATTCTGCAAAGAAGAATGGGCTGAAATTCCTCCACAGCATTGCCAGTTATTGCAAACACTTGATTGCAGTTGTCCCCAAGGGTGGCACAATCAGCTATTAGGTTTCGGGGGCAATTACTTTTTCACATAGGGCCAGCTACGTTTGAATAGCAGTTTCCCTTAATAAATGAAATCATCATTTAATAAATTGCATTTTATATTAACTTTTTGTCAAATATTAAAATTTTTTAAATGATCTGAAACATTTAAGTGCGACAAATATGCAAAAAAAAAAAATAAAAAATCAGGAAGGGGGCAAATACTTTTTCATGGCACTTTTTACTTCATTTTGAAATTACCAGATGTACAACAAAAGAACCAATACAGGGTCTTTTAATTGCATAAAAACACCTGGGGGTTTGCCTTGCATTGTGTGCAATTTGATTTATCACAGAGAGCTAAAATCATGTCTGTTTGCTGATGCGGTATATTATTAACAAGGACTAGAGTGGAAGGGAGTTTGGAGAATATCTGGCTGTTGGTGTACGGCCTACAGAAATTTGTGTACTATTGTGTGGTAAACAAATATGGCAGTGGTCTGACTGCAGCACTCAACATAACCTGGTTGGTTGAGTAAATCGGAGAGTTGCTGGAGCAGTAGTTGAATATGAAGCATGTAGCATTGAGATATTCCTCCTACTCAGCCACCAACTGCAATTAGTGTTACTGCTGCCAGCTACTCTAAATCTTACTACTTCAACCAGGGCAACAGCTAATGTTTTTTTCTCTATCCACTACAGTCTACTACTGTCAGGTCCTATAATACCTGGACAGTAATGCTTTTTTGAATGATTAGTCTCTAGATGGCATCACAATAGATTTGAAAAATAAAACAATTGTGATCTGCTTTAAGTGTACTTTCTGATTAATTTAAGGTGTTTTTCACAATTGAAATCATAATGAAGAGTTTATTTTTCACTATTTGATAAAAATCTTTTGCAATCAATAACAGACTGAAGTCTGAAATCAAAATACTTACCAGATGCTGCGTTTTGTCCGTGGTGATACTTTGTCAGGCTTTTATCGCAGCGGTTTCATTTCCTTCAATTTTTCTTTCAGCTAGCAGATAAAGTGTAAATACGGAGGAACCAGTTTGACTGGCAGCATACATGCCCACAAATGACCACGCTTCACAAATGAGGTGGTAGGTTTTAGATCATGAACAGTTCTTTCCCCGCGCCATTGTTTTCTCTTCTCATCATTACGGTAAAAGTTGACCTTCGTCTGATGCTGTTACAGAATTGTCCTGGCTTTTAAAGATACATTTCAGCAAACCTGCAATTTTGAGGGCTTGCCAATAGTTTACATCTTGTGGTAAACTTCCTATATTTACTCTGATGATATATTCTCTTGATTGTTGACTTTAACTCTGATATGCCTACCCCCTGGAGGGTGTCCTTCACTGATCATCTAAAGCGATTTGTCGTCACTGGGGAGAAGGAAAGAATTTATTTTTCAGCTAAACAATGCCTTTCTTCACTGGCAGTGACAGCTCTTTATATTTCATTAAGAGCTTAAAGCAACATAATTTACACCTGTCCAATGAGCAGCTCTGCAGGAATATGCAGGGGGGGGGATTCGGCTTATAAAAGCTGTAATTCTTATACCGTTCATTTGATTTGGATGTAAATACCCTTAGAGTAGTGGTTATCGTCTGTGAATTGAGCTATATTAATTCATTGTTTTCAACTCCAATATCCTGTGCTTGCTAGCACAAATTACAATGACTTTGTTATTGTTCAGATACGTATGGACTTGACTGTATATGCCATTTCCTTTATAATGTCAAACAAACTGTAAAAAGAAAATGCTTTGGTACAATGACACTAATTACAGTCTAGAACCACTTAAGATCATTGCTAGCCTCATGACTGCATCTGGGTCTGCTCTGTGAGCTGAAAATCCTGTTCCTTCAATTAAATTCGCCGGATGTTTTCAATGAAACTAAAAGTGGATTTTGGCATATATTGCCGTTGTAATCTCTGTTAATATGTGCTGTAAGTCTCTGTCCTTCTTCATGGGGGTATGGATCGACGTGCAGGGGGTTCCAATGTGAGAAGGGGGAGGGGAGATCACAAATGACAGCAAATGTGGGACACATTTGTATTCAGCCATGTGCTGTTATTTATTTTCTCTGCAAATCGATTGGCTGTGGAATACATGCTCTATTGGGTAGGAACAAGAGGTTCATTTTCCACGCCAGATAGCCCACCTTTCTAGGTGTATGACGTCGTATTGTAGAAAGCTTGCTCACGGCACTGCATCCCATGCGCTTGCAATAATTGCACTCATGTAAGCACACTGCCATCTGATGGATTGTTTATGCAAGTGCATGAGAATAATCTAAAATTGAAGCACTGATTACTAAACCCCACAAGTCAAGTCAAGTGTGACTTATGGGGTTTTAGTAATAGGTGCTTCAATTGCTTCACCTACTCTGACTATCAAATATCTATTTTTGAGGAAAATAAGCTGATTTACTCACAATAAAGCTCAACTGCTGTTTGGTTCTTTAGCAGGTTTTTTTTTCAAGTGCTTTTGGAATATTTTTACCCCCTTTTAAACCTAATTATAATATTTTATGCTCAACATTTCACGTACACTGCAAGGAACTCCCAATTTTGTCAGGTATAGTCACAAAATAAGTGCATTATTGCTCTTGAAATTTTGGGCTGGACCTTTTGCACATTTTTTGGTATGATGTAAGTTGGTGCTATAGCATATGCTGTGCTTTGGCCTGTTTCAGGCCTGCAGCAAATTTTTCGTTTGCTTCATGTTGTGATTTGGCATAAGTCAGTGCTGTAACACATTTTTAGTTTTGCGTGACTCAGTGCTGTTGCACATGGTGCGGTTTGGCCTGGTTCAGCCTTATAGCACATTTTTTGGTTTGGCTTGTGTCAGTGTTGCAGCATTTGTTTCGGTTTGGCCCATGTCAGCCCAAAAGCACACGTTTTTGGTTTGGTGCTATAGCTTACATCATATTAAGACTGGCATAAATTACCAAATGCATCATCTTACCGAGCATTGTTGTCTAAACAGTATGATACATGTGAGACATGATCTCTCATGCTGGTCATTTGTAATTCAAGCAAGTTTCTGGGTTTATGATTCCTGTACAATTAAGTGTAGTCTAAAATTTCAGAGAAAATGAATTTATTTCATAATTTACAAACCCAAAACCAGTGAAGTTGGCACGTTCTGTAAATCGTAAATAAAAACAGAATACAATGATTTGCAAATCCTTTTCAACCTATATTCAATTGAATACACTGCAAAGACAAGTTACTTAATGTTCAAACAGGGAAACTTTGTCATTTTTTGCAAATATTTGCTCATTTGGAATTTGATGCCTGCAACATGTTTCAAAAAAGCTGGCACAAGTGGCAAAAAAGACTGAGAGAGTTGAGGAATGCTCATCAAACACTTATTTGGAACATCCCACAGGTGAACGGGCTAATTAAGAACAGGTGGGTGCCATGATTGGGCATAAAAGCAGCTTCCCTGAAATGCTCGGTCATTCACAAACAAGGATGGGGCGAGGGTCACCACTTAGTGAACAAATGCGTGAGCTGCTTGTCGAACAGTTTAAAAACAACATTCCTCAACGAGCTATTGCAAGAAATTTAGGGATATCATCACCTACAGTCCGTAATATCGTCAAAAAGTTCCGAGAATCTGGAGAAATCACTGCACGTAAGCGACAAGGCCGAAAACCAACATTGAATGCCCGTGACCTTCGATCCCTCGGGCGGTACTGCATCAAAAACCGACATCAGTGTGTAAAGGACATCACCACATGGGCTTAGGAACACTTCAGAAAACCACTGTCAGTAACTACAGTTCGTCGCTACATCTGCAAGTGCAAATTAAAACTCTACGATGCAAAGCGAAAGCCATTTATCAATGGCACCCAGAAACGCCACCGGCTTCGCTGGGCCCAAGCTCATCTAAGATGGACTGATGCAAAGTGGAAAAGTGTTCTGTGGTCTGACAAGTCCACATTTCAAATTGTTTTTGGAAACTGTGGACGTCGTGTCCTCCGAACGAAAGAGGAAAAGAACCATCCGGACTGTTATAGGCGCAAACTTCAAAAGCCAGCATCTGTGATGGTATGGGGGTGTATTAGTGCTCAAGGCATGGGCAAATTACACATATGTGAAGGCACCATTAATGCTGAAAGGTAAATACAGGTTTTGGAGCAACATATGTTGCCATCCAAGCAACGTCTTTTTCATGGACGCCCCTGCTTATTTCAGCAAGACAATGCCAAGCCACATTCTGCACGTGTTACAACAGCATGGCTCCGTAGTAAAAGAGTGCGGGTACTAGACTGGCCTGCCTGTAGTCCAGACCTGTCTCCCATTGAAAATGTGTGGCGCATTATGAAGCATAAAATACGACAACGGAGACCCCGGACTGTGAACAACTCAAGCTGTACATCAAGCAAGAATGGGAAAGAGTTCCACCTGAAAAGCTTCAAAAATGGGTCTCCTCAGTTCCCAAACATTTACTGAGTGTCGTTAAAAGGAAAGGCGATGTAACACAGTGGTAAAAAGGCCCCTGTGCCAACTTTTTTGCAATGTGTTGCTGCCTTTAAATTCTAAGTTAATGATTATTTGCAAAAAAAAAAAAAAGTTTCTCAGTTTGAACATTAGACATTTTGTCTTTGCAGTGTATTCAGTTGAATATAAGTTGAAAAGGATTTGCTAATCATTGTATTCTGTTTTTATCTACGATTTACATAACGTGCCAACTTCACTGGTTTTGGGTTTTGTATTTTTATTTCAATTATTTTTATTTCGGTCCATGGGTATTCGAACAAAATTTTAATCATTTGGGGTATTTGCCACTGCAGTAGATATAATGCAAAACAATCAAGATGTACTTGAATGCAGAGAGACTCTCAGCCTCACTTTAGGGGTTTTGTCAAATAATAAATTAACCCTTCAGGAATTACCACCATTTTTATATAGAGCCATTTTTTTATTCATTGAGCTACAACATAATTGGACAAACTACCTGAATCATTATTTATTTTGTAATGTTTTTGTATTTTTGTCGCAAATGGTTTAGAGTAAAAGACTTTGAAGTCGGGAGCCTGTAGACCTCATCAGGCCTCCTTTGCTGCCCTCTTCTGTTTCTGTTTTTGGCCTTCAGCATGTGAAATGCATTCTCTGATTGGAATCAGGCCTAGTGATTGACCTGGCAATTGCTGAGCAGTCCATGTCTTTGTTGTGAAAAAAAAAAAAAATACCGGTTAGTTTTTGTGGCATGCTTTGGGTTGTTGTCTATCTGCACTGAGAAGTGACATTCAGTGACTTTAGAAACATTTGATTGAATCTGAGGTGATGAAACAGCCCTATAGAGAATTCATTGTGCTTTTTTACAGAGCTCACTTCATTGACACAAGGGAGCCAGTTTCATTGGCAGCTGTACGTTCTGACACTGTAATATTACCTCCGCCATACTTCAGAGATGAGGTAGTATGCTTTAGATTATGGGCTGTTCTTTCCCTTTTCCACAATCTTCTCATCATTTTGTCATGAGATCATGAGTTGATCTTTGTCTTATCAGTCCACATGTTTTTCCTAGAGCTGCTTTTTAAAACATGTCTTGGTAAACTAATCTTCTCCTCCTCTTTTTGAGACTTACTTATGTTTCACAACTTCTAGTAAAACCTCTGTATTTATTAAGCTCTGTATTTATTCATGCAAAGTCTTCTCTTGACTGCAGACTTTTTGATACGACCCATTTCTTGGAGGATCTGGCTAAAATGAAGGGTTTTTTTTTTAATCAGAAAAATAATTCTTTGTGCACCTCTGTTGTCTGTGGTCTTTCAGGCCCTTTGTTGTTCCTTACCTCACCAATATATTCTTTCTTTTTTTAGAATGTACCAAATTGTTGATTGAGCTGCATTAAATGTTAATGCTGCCTTTTTCATTGGTTTGTTTTGACTTTTCAGCTGGATGATGACTGTATTTACTGGCAGAGACTGGCAGTGAGTTCTTTGGATACCATATAAATGGTTAACAGCAACAGATTCTGTAGTAAATGCTAATACCGCACTTAGGGACAACTCTTGGCCTTTCATCTGCATACTTGTACATGAGATTATGATAGAGTGACACGCAACAGCCCGTGGAACAGGCAAGAATCTTGGTGCCCAAACACTCATGATGCCCTTGAGGGGCACAGTAAATAGAAAATATGGTTGTTCCTACTCCATTTAATTGACTTGGATGTAAATACCCTCAAATTGCTTTGAGCTCATATTCATGATTTAATTTCAGCTCTAGCAGGCTGTGGTAGAAAGGTAAATGTGTTCAAATATTTATGGACTTGAGTGTGTATTAAAAACGTATGACTATTTGAACATAATTTCTGTCGTAGTTGTCGTATTTAAAATTTTCATGCCATTATGTCTTATTTTCTTGTATTTCATTGTTGCTGAAATGGCTTGTATATGCTGCATCAGTGTTTATTAAATTTAAGAATACGCATTTTAATATGAATCGCTCGGGATGTGTATTTATTTACTTAATCTTCATTTGACCCGTATTTGACTGTGGTAGTCATGGTGAGACTGACTTATATTCTGCATCTGAGAATTGGAACCTACATGTCTTTGGACAGCTCGTCCTGAAACCCTTGCAGGATGTGTGCTTTAGAGGCAGAAGCCATATCACTCCACAACAAATATATGAATCTGCCTTTAACACCTCCTTCTTGTTTCCATGGAGACCCATTAACCAATCATCTGTGAGTGCCTTGGACTGTACCACAGTGAGTGGAGGAGGGGGAGTGCGTGCTGCTGTGTGTGGTGTGAGTGGAATGGCAGGTGTAGAGCAGTGAGGGGTGTCCTGTAGCACAGGAACGGACGACAGGACTGCGAGGACACGGCCGCTCCGACGAGCTCGTGTCACCGAGGGTTTCGCCACTCAAACCCTGCTGCTGTGTGTTTGTGTGTGTACGTGTAGCTGGTTACATCACAAGCAGCTGACTGCGCTGTGCCATTGATCAGGAGTGTGAATGAATAGGACATGCGTGTGTGTGTGAGAGCGTGTGTGCATGCGTGTGTGTGCAATCGTGCGCCGTGCTCCGCAGTGCCCTGACATCTCGCGCAGTTTCTCCCGCGCTCAGTCCTAACCCAGGATAGGCACGACTATGGACCGCAGGCATTGCCGTTTGTGAGTACAAGCATGTTTCCGTGTCATTTGTGAGCACATGCGTGTGTCTGCGTCACCTCTGAGCACACGCATGTTCCAGTGGCGTCTGTGCGCGTGTGCATGTTTCTGAATGCGGTGCCGTTTGGGACTACATGAGTGTTTCTGTGTGTAGAGAGATGAGGGGTGGGGGTGGGGATGGGGGGTTGTTTTCATGGGAGGCTGAGAGGGTTAATGTTGCAGTGTCTTTCAACACTGCGTGCATCTGTTTTACTGTGTGTGTGTGTGTGTGCACGATGTCATCGCATCGTTCTCAGGGACACGGAGAAGGGAACGCCTTATGCATGTGCCTTACTGCTATTAAAGATTATTTTGAGCATAATTGCTGTCTGAAATACTGAAATGGTATTGTGTGAGTGTGTGTATGTGTGAGCACACGTATGGCTGTGTTCATGTGTTTTTGCCTTCACGAGTGTTTAATTTTTCACGCATGCATGGATGCATGTGTGTGTGTGTGTGTGTGTGTTGTCCATGAGATACCCGGATGGAGGTAACAGTTGACTGGGAGTGTCAATGTTGACTGGGATGGCTGTGTTCCCACAGTGTAGCTCCCACAGTGTAATTACATGGTGTTATAATGTTATAATTGGTATAGTCACAATGCTTGTGTTGCGCAGGGCTGGTGATCTGTGCTTAAATTTGTTCTCCTGCGGAGAGAGATTTTGTGCCTCAGTCATGTGATTGCATAAGAGGAACCTGCAGGCAGCTATGTTGTCAGGATGCCTCGTAGTCATTGAGGAAAGCAGAAAAGACATGGTCTCTCCTCTCACCTCATTACTGCTTGCCAGAGATCATGTGACCATTTCAAGGTCAGGGATGTTGTAGATTGACCCTTGCTGTGGAAGAGTGACAGTCTGACTCTACTGCTAAAGAGCCAACAGGAAGACGTGTGTATGTATGTATGTATGTATGTGTGAGCGTGGGTGTGTGTGCGTTATTCAGGGTGGCGCTCTGCTTGTGATCATAGAATCAACTTGTGTCAACTAAAAACAGCGGGCGCGTGCAAAAATATTAACAGATAATTGTCTGAGTGAGGGTTCTGTTAGGGTGTCTGTCTTGGGGTATTTCTGATTGGTCAAATGGGACAATGTCCATGTAAGTGTTCTTGGCTGTATATCTGTGGCTGGTTGTTTCTGGGTGGTCAAACAGAGCCAGTAATCGTTCAGTGGTAGCTGTCCTCGCTGATTGTTGCCGTGTTTATTTCTCACCAAGATAAATATAGTTCATCACTAGAAGCCGCCAAATATTGCAGGTATGCGCTCGGTAAATGCGAGCTGGCAGTTAGTAAATGCGCAACTGACGGAAATTATAGTTTTAATTCTGCGTGGGTGTTGCCAGAGAACTTCAACATTCAAAAATGACTTGTTATGAAAGAATAAGAGACGAAGTGTTAAATGTATAATAATTTGAATTATGTGAATGCTGTATATTAGCAGATTAATGATACGTTTTCACAGGTATGGTGAGTTGGCTGGTTTGACTGCTCTCGGAGACACAGTTGGACAGCTGGTGAAAATGTATGTTCGATCAGTGCAGTCTGTTTGCGGCTCATGCCATGTGTCAGTATAGGAGCTGTGAATCCATGGGAATTAGAATGAGTTTACGGGTGTTTGGAGAGTTTGATTCAAAATGAATACATCTGGGCACACCGGGGAAGATCTCTCACATCACCCTTTTAATATCCCTATATGCGTAGGACCACTCGACTGTGACCAGTTGTATGCTATGGAGAGAGTCATGTGATCTGTTTGTCATGGGCGTTCAAGAGTCCTCACTAACCAGAAAAAAGAAAAAAGAAAAAGTTTTTCATACTTAGCAGAAATCATCGCAGGCTCTCGTGCATGAGGCAGTTCTGTCAAAGAACTACTGTCTCTCAAACCCTTAAAGGGACAGTTCACCTCCATATCAAAAATAAATGTTTCCTCTTAGCTCTTGTGCTATTAATCTATCTAGATGGTTTTGGTGTACATTACTGAATTTTGGAAATATGAATTGAGGAGATGTCTGCCCTCTCTTGAGTATAATGGAACTAAATGATATTCATCTTGTGGTGCTCAAAGCACCGTAAAAATATGCATTTGGAAAAATTCAAAAGCAGTGTCTCTCTTCAGAGATCATGTCCCAGTTACCTAAGATAATGCAACGACAATTCTCTGAAAAGGCTAATATTAGAACTATTTTCTTTCTACCAAACTTTCTACTGAATTTTCTTTATATCAGACTACACTTGTAAGAATGCGTGATTATTATAGGTTATTCATTTTATTACCCTTACCATTTCAACTACAAATCAGAAAAGTTGGTAGTGCGCAAATTTAAAATTAACGCTGAAAGCAGGGATTGATAAAATATTTTTGACCGGTATTACATTGAAAACAATTCAGCACATAAAACATCAAATAATGTGCTGCATTATCTCATACATTTTTTAGAATTAAAAAATACATTTCAATTTTGAGTCTTGCACTGTATTTCAGCAAAAGCTGGGATAGTGAAGTATGTACTTCATTGTAATGTTGCCATTCCTTTTCATAACACTTAATAAAATTAGTGACTGAAGACACCAAGTGAATAAATGCTTCAGGTGTAATTTTTGTCCCACTCTTCCCTCAAACTGGCCTTAAGGTGTGCAGTACGGGTTCTTTGTTGTTGTATTTTTCTTTTCAAAATGCACCACACATTCTCTACTGGGGACAAGTCAGGACTGCAGGCAGGCTAGTCCAGCACCAGAACTCTCTTCTGATGCAGCCATGGCCTTTGTAATGCACACAAAATTCAGTTTTGCATCGTCAGGTTGAAATACTTATGGGCATCCTTTGAAAAGATGTCATCTTGAAGCCAGTATGTGCTGCTCCAAAATCACACAGTACTTTTCAAAATCAACCACTTCAGCCCAGGCATTATGGATTCTTCAGTGGCAAAAGCCCTATAAAAGCCCTTCAGTAACTCACCTTAAAACACATAATTACTTTGAACCAGTTCCCATTCGCTTTTCCTGATTTTTTCCTGAGAGAGAAGGAATAAACATCAGTGTTGGAGACATGCAGACCAAGGAGAAAATAGAAATGTGAGGAACAGTAGTCATACTCTCATGGCTACAATGCAGTAATTACTAGATCATTAAATTACCAAAGTATGAAAATGACACATTTTTAGGGCATTAAATCATCCCTCAATGGCCTTAAAAAAACTTGAAAATTTCCATCTATCCATTTTCTATATGCCTGTCTTTGGACTGTGGGAGGAAACTGGAGTACCCGGTGAAAACCCACGCATCACAGGAAGAACATGCAAACTCCACACAGAAAGGCCCCAGGTCGGATTTGAACCCAAGACCTTCTTGCTGTAAGGCAGCAATGCTAACCACTATGCCACTGTGCCGCCCTGTTGTAAATTGAATGAATCAATTATGGCATCACTGCTATGAGCGTATGATTGGCCCTCTTCACATCTAATAAGCACTCAAGCATTAATTTGCCTACCTCTGAAGACTAATCGGTAGAATGACTAGCCACTTTGTGTGTAGCTGGCATTCTTGTTGATTTAATCACAAAGTTATCTGGCATTGTCTGATCCAATGTAATTGTGATGTAAAACATCAATATGTCTTTTGAAGATTCTGAATTTATGTAGTTCATAAAACGGCATACAACTGTTAGCTAGGCTAATCAGTAATGCTGTTTAGCATCAATGTTTGATAGGGTGTGATACGCTGAAGATGATGATTCTTATTTTAAATATATTCCTTTTAACTAAAACCATTTTGAACAGCACAACATTGTAATCAATATCCCCTGCTACCATGGAATCCCATTTTCAAACCCAATCAAGGTCCTGGTTAGTGGCATACACTTTCAATATTTTTTTCATCTAGTTTCTGAGAACTTGTCCCCGCTTATCTGGATGGACAGACGGACAAGCTCCACTGCAATATCACCCACTCAATTTTGTGTCATGGTGGGGGATAATAAGTAGTGTAATATTGAAATAAATTACACTGCTGAAAAAAAACTGCTCGATGGGATATGAATTTCAGAGAATGTTTTGGATTAAGGCATTACTGGGAATATTGTCATCCTTGAAATATCATTGTATGTTGTAAATGTAGTCGATTGGTGATCTCTTTGTATTTTTCTAATAATTGATTAATCATGTTGGCTTATGTGTTGGTCTTTATTATTCAGTAAATGAATTGTTTGACTGTTAATTAGGTGAGCTTAAATGGGAACAGGTTGAAGGCCAGAAGGTTAAAAGGACAGGTTACTGAGGGCTTCTCCGCAGGCTGTTGAAAATCTCTTAATGGCAGCATTACCCCTAGGGGGAGTTGGGGTTGAAGATGTTAATGATGGCTTCACAGACTTGAAAGTTACCCTTGCCAGGCGCCCTGACCAGGGGCGGCGTTACACCTGAAAATTTGGATGCTAATATCCATCCCTTTATTGACTACAACTAGTCTAATTCTAGATGGCTTTCCTTTATTAACACGTTTTCCAATTCATGAATAATCAAGTGGTAATTGAAGACACGGCTTGTCTCCCCCATGCGATCTAAAAGCGACAAAATAATGGGCTACATTCAGTATAGAAAAAAAATTTAATTATTAATTATAATTAGGTCTATGCAACGGTACTCGGCGACGGCATTTCAGAACTCTAACTTCGGCGACAAGTTCGTACACCTGTTTTTGCAGCACGGTCACGCAACTTGCTGTAAAAAAATAGACAGCTGTCTGATTGAAAAATGTAAATAGATAAAACCACGGACTCGTCACCAAAATTACCTTCATTCGCCGAGGAGTTCTGAAATGCCTTCGCCGAGTGCTGGTGCGTAGACCTAATTATAATGAAATTATTTTTCTGTACAGAATATTAGCCCATTATTTTGTCGCTTAGATCACATGAGGGAGAGAAGCCGTGTCTCCCCCCATACCATGACACAGCTGGACTTCTGGACATTTTGTTGGCAATTGTTTTGATGGTTCTTTTCATCTTTGGTCCAGCACACAGTGTCCATTTATTCTAAAAAAAAAAAAAAAAACCTAGAGTGTTGACTTTTCTAGAATTTATGTTTCCCCTATGTGATGGTTTATTGCAGATGCCTCCGAGCCCTGAGAAGTTGACAGCACTTCTGGACACTGTGACCATTTGGCCTTCATGTCAAAACACTGTGTACATTTCTTTTAACTTCATTACAAGTTTTAAATTGCCTTCCATCCCAACTTGCAATCCGTTGCCGGCTTGAATTTCAGGAATCAAAGTATAGTGACAAATAAAATGAAGTCGACCTGATAAAACATTAAATATCTTGTCTTCATACTGTCTACAATGAAATACAAGTTGAACTAAATTTAGGAATCACTAGTTTTTTAATGTGCATTTTCCAACTATTCTGGCTTTTTCAAAGTTATGTTTGTATGTTGTTAATATACTGATGCCCATACAGTTGGAATAATTTTGTATTCAGGCACTTATTCTATCAGGAATAAGTCATATTTTCACAATCATTTCATGCAAAGGGGTAAAAAATATTATGTCATTCCAACTTTATGAGCAACAGTGTATTTAGAGAATTGGGCTGTCACATTGTCAAAAAAAGATTTCTGCTCTGAAAATATACATACTTGCATGCCCAGGTAAAGCAAGGACATTTTCTCGACAATTTCTCGATCAGCAGTATTGAGTATGAAATACAGTTCAGTAGTTTTGCTGTATCTGCCCTGTGACAGTATGATGTATGGGGCTTTGTGCTTTCAGGGAGGAGGGCATTGATCTGGGCAGTGAAATGGGCGTGTCTCTCGGTGCGTCTGGGTTTGATCATGGTCCCGCGAGTCATGTGACCACCCTTGGCTCCCCCCTCAGCGCAGAGACCCCCTTGTTTGACCATGCAGCATTACCTGGGCAACAGCGGCCCCGGCGACCAAAGCTTCAGCACTCACAGTCCATCCTGCGGAAACAGGCCGAGGAAGAAGCCATCAAACGCTCCCACTCCCTCTCCGAGAGCTATGAGCTCTCCACCGAGCTGCAAGATAAACAGGTAAACGCTTGGGTCTGTTTGTGCCCCTATGCGTATGCAAGTATGTCTGTGTGTACGCACGCACGCTGGTGTGTATGTGTGTTCCTGTTCATGCTACAAAGAGAGAACCAAAAAATGTGTTTCTCCTCTGGGGTGGGGACATTATTGGGAAGTGAGGACATTTTCAGATGTCGTCACAACTACAAAGGCAAATTGTGACTTATTAGTTAAGGTTAGGGGTAAGGTTAGAGTAAGAGATGGTTTAAGGTTAGGGTTAGGGTTTTGGTTTGGCATACATTGCTTATTGTTATGATTAGGGAAAGGCTGTAGAGACATAGAAAGAATGAATGGAAGTCAATGTAATGTCCTCACAAAGATATAAGTACGGGGATGTGTTTTTGTGTGCGTGTGTGTGCGCGTATGTGTGCGTGCATGTATATGTGCCTATATGCATGCTTGTCCATGTACTCATGTGTGCTCTTTACCCAAGTGTCCCATCATGCGCTCTGTTACTCCGGACAGGTAGAAATGCTGGAACGCAAGTACGGAGGCCGGTACGTCGCCCGGAATGCAGCCTGCACCATTCAGACAGCCTTCCGCCAGTATCAGATGAACAAGAATTTTGAGCGGCTGCGGAGCTGCATGTCGGAGAGCCGCATGAGGCGCATTGTCCTGGCCAACATGAGGATGCACTTATGCCCTGAGGCAGGCCAGGCCCCCGCGGAGGGCAGGGTCAGCATTACTGGGGAAACTCCAGCCCTGCAGAGCCAGCTGAGCGACAGCTTCACGGAACTGGAGGACGTCTTCTCCAAGCAGGTCAAGTCGCTAGCCGAGTCCATCGATGATGCGCTGAGCTGCCCCATCCTGCACAGGGAGAGGGCGACAGGCGCCCTGGGACAGGTGAAGCCAAGAGCCCCATATAATGATGTGACCATGTTCATCGACGAGGAAGAAACCCCTCCCCCTCCAACTGCCCACTCTGGCAGCCCCACCCCCGACCTACGAACTCCCGGCACACCCCCGCCCGACCCCAGCGATCGCACCCACCGAGGGTCCATGAAGAGGCATGGCTCCCACCGACAGGGGGCACTCAAGCACAGGGTATCCGCCCAAAGCGAGGAGGGTGGGCCCCACGTTCGGTCCGTGCAACAGCAGAGCCGAGTGGCTGAAAGACCCTGCCGCTCCGAGTCCGACCTGTCAGACGGAGACGACAGCATCAACAGCACATCAAACTCCAACGAGACGGCCAACTGCAGTTCGGAGAGCTCGTCTCGTGAAAGGATACTGACCCGGCAGAGCTACCAGAAAGAGACACGCAACAGCTGCGACTCACCCGCATTCAGCAACGACCTCATCCGCAAGCGACACTACCGGATCGGGCTAAACCTCTTCAACAAGTACGAGAGTTTGTCTTTTCTTTCATTTCATTGAAAGAGTTCAATGTTTCCTTACATCATAGTTCCACTATGTAATATGCCATAAAAATGCTCAATATTACAACAGCAATGACTTCATTTGTAAACAAAATTCACGGTGTGGTGTGTCTTATTGGCTCCCAAGCATGGTCCCAGGGCCTCCCCGTGTATCCTGATTTTTATTCTAGAATTGTAAGTGTGGGGAGAACAAAATCCAGCGTACACAGGGGTGTCCCAGGGCCAAGTTTGATTTTTGCTTTGTGGAAAATGATAGCAGCTCACGGTGAGGTTGACTAACTTTTTTTAATTTTTTGAAAATAATGGTAGGTTAGAGCTGGGGATAACATATTTGATGCCTCGTAGAAAACAATGGCGGTAAGGATTGATGTTACAGTACATCTGCTGTGTCGAAAGTGCTGGTGGCAAAGTGTAAGGGTGAATACAGCTGATGTTTTGTCGAAAATTATTGTTGCGTGGGGGGGATGTGATACTTTGTAGAAGCTGATGGTGAGTTAGGGTCAGGGCATGTTTTGAGTGTTTTATCTGTTATAGACGGTGATAGTAGATTTTTGTGTATTTCGCAGGAAACCAGAAAAGGGAATACAGTACCTGACTGAGAGAAGCTTTATTCCAGACACACCTGTGGGTGTGGCTCACTTCCTGCTCCAGCGGAAGGGATTAAGCCGACAGATGATTGGAGAGTTTTTGGGAAATCGGCAGAAACAGTTCAACAGAGATGTCCTGGAGTGAGTTTGTTTATAATACTGACACATTCAGTTTTCTCTTGTCTGCCCCTTTTTATCCCACCGGTATGGAATACCGTGGGATATAGTCATCGCCCTGTCCGTCTGTCCATCCGTCCGTCCGTAATCATTCACATTTCCGGAGCAGAACACAAAAACTATACCACTTACCAACTTCAAATTTGCTATGGAACTTACTCTTATGGTGTAGTTGTGCCTTTTGGGCGTTTCAGTTCCATACTGCCCATAACTTTGGAAATTTCCACCAAAAACAGCCCTAAAATTGCACTTTGTCTCGTTTCCGGGACAGAACTTAAAAACTATGCCACTTACAAACTTCACATTTGCTAGGGAACTTACTCTTATGGCGTAGTTGTGCCTTTTGGGGGTTTCAGTACCATGCTGCCCATAATTTCGGAAATTTTGACTAAAAACAGCCCTAAAATTGGACTTTGTCTCGTTTCCGGGACAGAACTCAAAAATTATGCCACTTAGAAACTTCGAATTTTGTATGGAACTTACTCTTATGCTGTAGTTGTGCCTTTTGGGAGTTTCAGTTCCATTCTGCCCAAAATTTTTCATTTCTTTCCCAAAAACAGCCCAAAAATTGGACTTTGTTCCTTTTCTACAGCAGAATTCAAAAACTCTGCCACAAATCACGAATTATGTGGAACCGGTGGGATATGTCATCTTCTGATGACTCTTGTTTCTTTTTTCATGCCTCCTCTGTCTATCCCTCACTCCTTATTCCTCTCTCTGTAGCCCTTCATATGTTCCCATCTTCGCCCACCCCTCCCGCTGTAGCCCTTGGGTGCTGATGTCTGACATGCTTCATTGACTGTGACTTTGCGGCTCAGAAGTATGCACTGGCCCTCTTGCCAATGCCTGCAAATGATCATTTTCTCTCGCGTGACTCAGCACGTCTGTGCTGGCCTTGTGTGTATTAGCCATTGTTGTACTGTGTGCATTTCTAGCTGTTCTGAGCTGTGTAATGAATGTGCGTGTTTGGTAAATGTGAGCTGCGTGCTTGGTCGGCGTATGATTTAGTATGTGTTTGCAGGTGTGTGCGTTTGTGTTTGGTGGCTGACTGCTGTGCAAGTGATGGATGTACATTTCATTGTTTTCTGGTTATGTGTTTTTTTTTTTTTTTACATGGAATTTTTTTTTTTAGAACTTGGAGCGGTATGAACATCATGGGCATGGTTTCTCATCGTGACTCATTACTGCCTCCATGTGCAATTACTCACCGATTTTGGTGGCACTTCTAACCAAGTTTATTAAATGTTGCCTAGACAATTGTTACCCCATTTGCACCCTGATGAAGACCTAAAAGGTCGAAATCGGTCGGTCTTTTAATGCATCAATAGCCATGTTAAAATAATGGCTTTTCATCCTGATAAATTTTGTCCGATGCTAGAGTGCATGAAATGTATCGCTATGTTTATGAGCGCTGCGCATGTGTGGTAGCTGTGCATTGTGTGTGTTTGCAGCTGTCTGGTGGATCAGATGGATTTCTCCATGATGGAGCTGGACGAGGCTCTGAGGAAGTTCCAGTCTCAGATCAAGGTGCAGGGAGAAGCACAGAAAGTGGAGAGACTCATAGAGGCTTTCAGGTGAGAGAAAAAACATACCATCATTCATTACACCCCTCCTACTTCACTGTCATTTATTACAGGACAAGCTACCCCCCCCCATCACCTGTTACAC
This sequence comes from Gymnothorax reevesii, assembly GCA_029721435.1. Classification (NCBI taxonomy): domain Eukaryota; kingdom Metazoa; phylum Chordata; class Actinopteri; order Anguilliformes; family Muraenidae; genus Gymnothorax; species Gymnothorax reevesii. Next base: position 70,889,375 of record CM056585.1, on the reverse strand, counting down.
ATTATCTACCATATCATCACCTATTCCACTATACCAGAGGTGGGCAACGGGGGCCGTATCTGTCCCTGGTTTTCCCAACAACTTCTGGCCTTTAATTACTTGATTGTCTAAATTAGCCAAACCATTTATGAAAACTGACATTTCAGGCACATTTCTTTAAATTATCATGAATGACCACCAAACACTGTTCTTGTCTCCCTTCATGAACCTTTTTTTTTTTTTTTTAATCTAATCATTGGACAAATCTATATTTATGTATGCAACCAATTAGGTCAATTACTCCGGGTAATTGATAAAAATAAAAACCGGCATACACACCTGCCTTTCAGGACCAGAATTGCCCACCCCTGCACTATACAATCATCCATTACACCACACCTACTGCGCCATCATTTGTTACAGGACACTATACTATATCATCACCTATTACGCTTCATCGACTATGTCACCACCTATTCTTCTGTATAATACAATACTGCCATCCATAACACCACACCTTCTGCACTATCATTTATTACAGTACACACTTCAATACCATTACCTGATCCACTACTTCATCTATACCATCACCTATTGCACTACGTATTACTATTCTATCACCCATTACACCACACCTACTGCGCTATCATTTATTACAGGGCACCTCTTCCATACCATCAACTAATACACTACACCTACTATGCCATCACTGATTACACTGCATGCTTCTATACCATTGGTTATTACTCTACACAACTACGACTGCACCATATACCAACTGTGCCACTATAACACCATCAGTTACCCCATACAGTGTGTACTGTAATCAAGAATGGTATAATGGCATGCCACCATTTATTACTCCATCTACTGTAACAGCATCATTTATTATGCCACATACTACTATATCATCGCAGTTTTGTATAATTTGGCGTAGTTTCTTCAGGCTGTACCATGAGGTGATTTCCTCCGGCTGTATAGTGTATTCATTCTCACTTGTCTTTGCTCTGCTCCTAGTCAGCGCTACTGCATGTGTAACCCTGGAATCGTTCGACAGTTCAGAAACCCTGACACCATCTTCATCCTGGCTTTTGCCATTATCCTCCTCAACACGGATATGTACAGCCCCAACGTGAAACCAGAGAGGAAAATGAAGCACCAGGATTTCATCAAGAACCTGCGGGGTATGCAGCTGTGTGTGTGTGTGTGTGTGTGTGAGTACAGTAGTGTGTTCTCATTGGCCCCTGTGCTTAATGGCATTTATCAGTGCATTAGCACTAAGAATATGGAAGAGTGTGTGTGCGTGTGTGTGTGTAGTTGTGAGTGCACCTGTTGTGTGTACGTGTGCTCATTTGTAAGGTTGAAGGTATTGTGTGAGAGTGTTTATTTGTGAGGGTGAGGATATTGTGTGAGAGTGTTTATTTGTGAAGGTGAGGATATTGTGCGAGTGTATTCATTGGGTGTGTATCCTTTGTGTTCTCAGGTGTAGATGATGGGCAGGATATCCCAGCAGAGATGCTGAGCGGAATTTACCAGCGCATTCGTACTGAGGAGCTCAAGACGAATGAGGACCATGTGTCACAGGTTCAGAAGGTGGAGAAACTGATTGTGGGGAAAAAGCAGGTGAGACTCCCTGACACCTGTCCGGAGTGCACGCCAGGCTTTGATCTGTTCTGCTAACACACTCTCTGTCTTTTGCAGATTGGATCTTTACACCATGGTCTGGGATGTGTAAGTATTATTTCAATTTTGCTGTGCCAAGCTGAGGGAGGAGTGTGTGGACAGAATTATCAATGACACTGACACAAGGCCATTGGTTCCATCCATACATAAAAAAACAGCTTTAACTGATACCAGACATGGTGGACCATTGTATTATTTGTTTATCAATGTTTCTATGTGCCACAGGCCATGGATTAATAATTGATGTCTTTCTGTGGCTGTAGGTCTTTTATTTTCTCTTTTCACGGCAGCTAGTTGCGATGTAGATTTCCTTTGTGTGGCTGTCGAAAAGATTTTTTTTCTCCACGTGGCTTTAGGTCCTGTTTTATTTTCTCTTTACATGGCAAAAGGTCATATTTGGTGACTGCGGGTTATGGTGTAATTTCTTTACGTGGTGGCAGGTCATATTTTATTTTCTCTATACGTAACTGCGATTTATTGGCTCTTTATGTCACTGCTAGTCACATTCGTTTTTCATTACGTGGCTGCAGGACAAATTTATTTATCTGTTTTATTATTTATTTACTTTCTCTTCACATGACTGCAGTTTGTGTTTTATTTCCTCCTTATTTGACTGCAGGTTGTGTTTTATATTTTCTTTCCATGGCTGCAGGCCGTAATTTATTTTCTTTTTACATGGCTACACATCAGATTTTATTTTCTCTTTATGTAGTCGCAGGTTGTGTTTTATTTTTTCTTTATGTGGCTGCAGGTTGTGATTTATTCGCCCTGTACATGTCTGCACTTCCTGGTTTTATTTTCTTTTTACTTGACTGCAGGTTATGGATTATTTTCCCTTTATGTGGCTGCAGGTCATGTGATAGTTTTTCTCTACTTGGCTACAGGTCGTAATTTATTAGCTTGTTACGCGCCTGCAGGTCATGTTTTATTTTCCCTGTACTTGGTTGCAGGTTGAGTTTTTTTTTTTTTTTTTTTTCCCTTCACCTGGCTGCAGGTCGTGATTCATTTGCTCTTCAAGTGACGGCAGGTTTTGTTATCATTTTTCTTTACATGGCTGCAGGTCGTATTTTTTTTTATTTATTTTTACATGGCTGGAGGTGCATTTTATTTTCTTTTTATGTGGCTGCAGGTCATGTTCTAGTTTCTCTTTACATGGCAGCAGGTCATGATTTAGTTGCTTTTCATGTGACTACAGGTTGTGAATTACATTCTCGCTCTATGGTTGCTGGTCATAATTTATTTTAATTTTACATGGCTGTAGGTCATATTTTATTTTCTCATTACATGACAACAGGTTGTATGTTCTTTTTACATGGCTGCAGGTCATGTTATAGTTTCTCTTTACGTGGCTACAGGTCTGGTTTTATTTTCCAATGATGTGGCTGCAGGTCACATTATAGCTTTTCTTTACATGGCTTCAGGTAAATTTATCAGCTTATTTCCTGCCTTCACATCATATTTAATTTTACATGGCTACAGGTCATAGTTAAGTTTTTCTTTGCATGGCAACTGGTTTTATTTTATTTCTCTCTACATGGCTGCAGGTCATGTTGTTATTCTCTTTCAAGGCTGCATGTTGTGATTTATTTGCTCTTTATGTGACTGCATGTTGTATGATTGTTCCTCTCTTCATGGCGGCAGGTCAGGTTTTATTTTCTCTTTTCATGGCTGCAGACTGTATTGTAGTTTCTCTTCACGAGGCTGCAGATCGTGCTTTAGTTTTTCCTGACATTGTTGCGGGTCTGATTTTATTTTGTCTTTTTCACGGCAACCGTTCAGGTTTTATTTTCCATTCATGTTTCTCTTCGCATGGCTGCAGGTCATGTTATAATTTCTTTTCGCATGGCTGCAGGTCATGTTATAGTTTCTCTTTGGATGGCTGCTGGTCATGTTATAGTTTCTCTTTGGATGGCTGCAGGTCATGTTATAGTTTCTCTTTGCATGGCTGCAGGTCATGTTATAGTTTCTCTTTGCATGGCTGCAGGTCATGTTATAGTTTCTCTTTGGATGGCTGCAGGTCATGTTATAGTTTCTCTTCGCATGGCTGCTGGTCATGTTATAGTTTCTCTTTGGATGGCTGCAGGTCATGTTATAGTTTCTCTTTGCATGGCTGCAGGTCATGTTATAGTTTCTCTTTGCATGGCTGCAGGTCATGTTATAGTTTCTCTTTGCATGGCTGCAGGTCATGTTATAGTTTCTCTTTGGATGGCTGCAGGTCATGTTATAGTTTCTTTTCGCATGGCTGCAGGTCATGTTATAGTTTCTCTTTGGATGGCTGCTGGTCATGTTATAGTTTCTCTTCGCATGGCTGCAGGTCATGTTATAGTTTCTCTTCGCATGGCTGCAGGTCATGTTATAGTTTCTCTTTGGATGGCTGCAGGTCATGTTATAGTTTCTCTTCGCATGGCTGCTGGTCATGTTATAGTTTCTCTTTGGATGGCTGCAGGTCATGTTATAGTTTCTCTTCGCATGGCTGCAGGTCATGTTATAGTTTCTCTTTGCATGGCTGCAGGTCATGTTATAGTTTCTCTTTGGATGGCTGCAGGTCATGTTATAGTTTCTCTTCGCATGGCTGCAGGTCATGTTATAGTTTCTCTTTGCATGGCTGCAGGTCATGTTATAGTTTCTCTTCGCATGGCTGCAGGTCATGTTATAGTTTCTCTTTGCATGGCTGCAGGTCATGTTATAGTTTCTCTTTGCATGGCTGCAGGTCATGTTATAGTTTCTCTTTGCATGGCTGCAGGTCATGTTATAGTTTCTCTTCGCATGGCTGCAGGTCATGTTATAGTTTCTCTTTGCATGGCTGCAGGTCATTTTATAGTTTCTCTTCGCATGGCTGCTGGTCATGTTATAGTTTCTCTTCGCATGGCTGCAGGTCATGTTATAGTTTCTCTTCGCATGGCTGCAGGTCATGTTATAGTTTCTCTTTGGATGGCTGCAGGTCATGTTATAGTTTCTCTTTGGATGGCTGCAGCCAGGTTGTGCCTTTTCTTTACGTGGCTGTCGTCGTTTTTTTACCCCTCAGCCCTCAAGGCTGACAGGGTATTGCTATCCTTCGTGCGGTTGGGCGTGCGGTTGGGCGGGCGTCTCCAAAAACTTCGACATCGGGCTGAGGGGTATTCCGTGCATTGCACGCCTATTTTTTTTCCATGTGGCTACAGGTGATGTTAGTTTTTTTTACTTTACTGCAGCTCATTTTAGTTTCTCTTTATTTGACTGCAGGTAATGTAATAGTTTCACTTTACCCGCCTTGTGTTTTACAGGTTGTATTAGTTTCTCTTTACGTAGCTACAGGTCATGTGATTTTCTCTTTACATTAATTCAGGTCATGACAGTTTCTCTTTTTGTGTTGTAGGTAATGTTAGTTTCTCTGAAAGTGGCTCCTTGTCATGTTACAGTTTCGCTACACAGCCGTTAAGCTTCTCTTTATGTGGCTGCAGGTCCTATCGCAGCCTCACCGCAGGCTGGTGTGCTACTGCAGGCTGTTTGAAGTCCCCGACCCAAATCGGCCCCAGAGACTTGGCTTACACCAGCGAGAGATCTTCCTCTTCAACGACCTGCTGGTGGTATGAACTACATGTCCTCTCTCTTTCCACTGATTCGAGCGCAGTTGCAGCATAATGCCCGCACCCCTGCTTCTTCCACATTGTATTAACTCCTATCCCAGAACAGTGATGCGCTCTACTGTAGAAACAGTCTAGATATTCACTGCTTATTTCTGCTGCTTTCAGGTGACAAAGATTTTCCAGAAAAAAAAGAACTCGGTGACATACAGTCTGAGGCAGTCATTCTCCCTCTATGGCATGCAAGTGGTGCTATTTGACAATCAGTGTAAGTGTCAATTACATGTTCCCATCTGGTAACATCAAGACTAACCTAAAACCTGTCCCACCATATCACACCTCCAGTGATCTCGCGAGTATTTACATCTGCAGTGTGTTTCAGTGGCCGGACTCAGTCTTTCTGACATTTTCTTTTGTTAAAGTCTGAACAGGGAACTGTGCCAGAATCCACTTTGTTATAGGTTGTACTAGCAATGCCTTTAAGACCTTGAGCAAAGTTTTTAACCTGAACTGCTTCAGTAAATACCAGGCTGTTTATACACTCCCCGACCAAAAAAAAAGTCACCGTTTGGAAACGTTTGGAAATTATTGAAAAAATTCTATAATTGGATAATTATTGCGGTTATTAATATGTTTCAGCTGGCAATAATCATTTTAACCCTGAATGATGAAGCACGTCGCTAGTTATTTCTTAAAAAATCATGTCGGAAGACACATCCTTTGATGGTGGAAAAGATGTTACATAATTTCAGAACGGGCAAGTTATTGGCCTGTATTTAGCAAAGAAAACCATGAAAGACAAAAATAAGTATGAGGAATCATTTTCACAAACAAATTTGCCACCACAAATTCCTGACCTTAAACACATTAAAAGTTACTGGGATGTGCACAAGAAAGACTACCGAGTGGTTCGACCACTATGTCGAGAAGACAAGATCTCAGCCAAAAATTATGGCATTTCTGATCGAAAATAAATGTTCTGGCATTGCATATAGTTGTCAAAACAATGGCAAGACGAATATGCACTGTAATCAAAGCTAGAGGGGTTCCAACTAAATACTTGAGTCTGCGACTTTTTTTTTGGCCAGGCAGTGTATTTCTTGTGATTAAATGATGTAAGCTGCGTAAACCTATATAAAACAAACCTTACACAGGTTTACTCTTTTAAATATCTAAAATAGTGATGTAACTTTACGTCATCCAGTCAGATGTGTGTGTTAAACTTAGGCTGCCTCTCCATTCAGTCAGAGCTAAACAGTGAGCAATCTTGGCTGTTTTCCAGATTATGCTCATGGGATCAGGCTTACGTCAGCCATGCCTGGTGCCGACATTAAAGTTCTCATCAACTTCAATGCCCCCAACCCTCAGGATCGCAAGAAGTTCACCAGCGACCTTCGAGAGTCCACTGCGGAGGTGCAGGAGATGGAGAAATACAGAATAGAGTGTGAGTTTCCCACTGCCCAACCTCTTTGATTTGAACTCTGTATCTCATCCCACTACGCCACTTCTCCACCCACTGCCCTCCGTCCCCGCCCACTGCTCAGTATCTCCTCCCACTGCCCTGCCTCCCCACCCACTGCCTAGTATCTCCACCCACTGCCCTCCCTCCCTGCCCCCTGCTCAGTATCTCCACCCACTGCCCTGCTTCTCCGTCCACTGCCCAGTATCTCCTCCAACTGCCCTGCCTCCCTGCCCACTGCCTAGTATCTACACCCACTGCCCTCCCTCCCTGCCCACTGCCTAGTATCTCCACCCTCTGCCCTCCCTCCCTGCCCACTGCTCAGTATCTCCACCCACTGCCCTCCCTCCCTGCCCACTGCTCAGTATCTCCACCCACTGCCCTCCCTCCCTGCCCACTGCTTAGTATTTCCACCCACTGCCCTGCCTCTCCGTCCACTGCCCAGTAGCTCCACCCACTGCCCTGCCTCTCCGGCCACAGCCCAGTATCTCCTCCCACTGCCCTGCCTCTTTGCCCACTGCCCTCCCTCCCCGCCCACTAGTCAGTACCTCCACCCACTGCCCTGCTTCTCCCCCACTGCCCAGTATCTCCTCCCACTGTCCTACCTCTCTACCACTGCTCTGTATCTCCACCCACTGCACAGCCCCTCCGCCCTCTACCTAATCTTTCCATCCGCTGCCCCGTCCTTATCTAATATATCTTCCAGGATTAGTAGCAGCGCAGAGTGTGCTGTTCAGGGCCGATCTCTGCATGCTCTTAGAATGAGAATGCGCAGAATGGAAAAGCCCTGTGTATTTTTGGGCTGGGAGAGGAGCTGCTGTACCAGAGCTTCATGGCACCTCCTGCTGGAAGGAGGCTGAGGGACTGTAATTGTTGATGAGTGTGTGTGTGCGCATGTCAAAATCTCTGTGCGTTTGCAGCGGAGCTGGAGAAGCAGAAGGGTGTGGTACGGCCTGGCGTTGCACCAGGCGGAGGGATGAGGAAGGAGGGAGGTAGCGGAAGCATGAGCCGTGGCAGTCTAGATGATACCTACGCCATGGGGGAGGGGCTAAAGAGGAGCACGCTCAGTAGCTCTTTACGGGATCTCTCAGATACAGGTGAGCTCTCAGGTCAGACATGTTTCTGCATGTGTGTGAAAGAGAGGGAAAGATAACATAGCAAGTGAGGACATGCCTGATATTTTTTGAGTGATTCGAAGGAGCTGGCGATGCAATTATGACTATAGCATGCTATTTTTGCATGCGTTGTTTGTCTTTAGACAGCTGTGGGTGCATGCTATTTCTCTTTAGCATGTTATTGGTGTACACCTCTGCGTCTTTAGCCAGCTACTGTATGGGTACATGCTGTTTTGCTTTAGCATGCTATGGCTCACACGGTTTCTCTTTCGCTTGTTAGAGTTGCATGCAGTTTTTCTTGAGCATGCAATTGGCATACATACTGCATGCCTTTCACCTGCTATGGATGCATGATCTTAGTCTTTTCCCTGCAAAAAGTACACGCTGTTTGGCTTCAGCATTCTATTGGTGTCGTCTTTTTGTATTTATTGAGAGCACATTCAGGGGGCTCCAGAATTATAAGCACCTCAGACTGGAAGGGCACAAACAAGCTAATGAGCATATATAAATAACAACATCGTTGACATAAACTCAAAAAGTCAACGTGAATACTGAAAAAACTGATTTCCTCCCAAGTCAAGGTCTCACAATTAATGGAACCACTAAAAGTTTGTTCTCAATAAAATGTACCTAATTTTAACATGGAATTGAACTTATTAATATTTATCAGAGTTTCAAAGGCTGTGGGTTTCATAGCAGACCTCCTTATAACATTTTCATTTGGTGCATCATCGGTGGTTCTGCACGGGAAAGCCAATGTCAGAGGGCGGCACTGAAAATGTCAGAAGGGACGTGAGCAACCTGTCAAAGAGTAAAACATTTTCTGTGTCCTTAAAAACAAGTAGGTTTACACTTGTGATTACCAGTGCAACAGATTAGCTAGCATTAATAGGTGTTCACAATCAAGCACTTTCCTTATGTTTGAACAAACCAAACAAAACAGTGTATACTGTATTATAAGCTGCTAATGTCACTCTGGTGATCTGACTGAGAATCATCTGAACGGCATCTTTGTTTAATTGAAATGATTGGCAGCAGCCCATTTTATACTGCAGCAGGCTGTTTTCACCAACTATTTAATACTGAAAAGCTCCTTTTGGTGCAATGAGCTAAACAAATGCAAGACATTGAACGCTGATCAGGCTCCACAAGTGACAAAAATTCAGCACGAAGAAGGAAACGAAAGAACTGGCAATTCTTTGGGAGTTTGGGGTCAGTAACAAGAGGATCTCCTAAAGAGTAAATAAACGGAAGAGGCTAAAACCTGACATGCAGAAGATTAATCCCCCCCCCCCCCTACAAAACATCTCTAAGGATCACTGTGAAAGAATTGCGAACCTTAGTGATATCTTTGAGTTGGCAGGTTTCAAAAAGCACCATGTGACATAATTTTCATCCTCACACCTTTTTGAGCAGGTTACGAGAAAACGAGCATTTTCTAACTGCAAGGCTGCGACGAGCTCTTGCAATTTTCCAAAGGTTATTTTCATTATGACTTGCCACCAATGCTGTGATCAGATAAGGCCAAAATTGAGCGCTTTGGTCCATACAGCATCAGCATGTTGTCAAGGAGACGCATGCAAAATGCCTTATGCCCATGCTGAAAAATGGTGGTAGATCAGCAATATTTTGGGGCCATTTTAATTCCAGAGATTCTGGGGCTCTGAGTAAGATCAGCGGCCCAATGTTTTCCACTAAGTATCAGGCATCTTAGACTAGCAGGCTGACAGCCGCAGATGGACTTGAAAGCCAGACAACGACCCAAAGCACACTTCAGCATCCACGCAGCGATTGTTTTTGGAACAAAAAAAATCAGTGCAAAGGCCATCTGAGTCCCCAGACCACAATCCAATCAAAGACCTGTGGGCTGAACTGAGAAGCACATAACCAAGGATGTGACTAACCTTTAAAAGATCTTCACAGAAGAATGGTCCAAAAATCTTTCCGATGTGTGCCATGTAAAACATTACAGGAAAACTGGCATCCTGGCCAGTTTGAATTTGTTAATTTATTTAATTTTTTTTTTAATTCTTGTTTGATGCCTTGGAACAATTCAAAATGACAATATTTATTTTTTATCAGAAATTATGAGTTCATCTCTTTAGTGTTGTTAATGTACTTTATAGTTTTTTCAGTGCATTTCCAGTCAGGCATGTTTGTAAATCTGAAGCCCACTGTATGTCTTGAGCTTGATATTGGCATTGACTGCACCATCTCATTTCCCACAGGGACTCATCATTAGTGGGCTACCGAGATGTCAAGCTTTCTCATATAAAGTCCAGCAGCGAAAGCCCCTCGCCGGGACCATACCTCTCTGTCCTTCAATTTCCACAACCCGACACACCTCCAATACCAGCCTGCACCCTCTAGCGCACACACACTCACAAATAAATCTAACATAGGCTTACAAGTAAATAAACAGACATAAACGCACATACGTGCACGTGCACAGTGGCATAAGCGTGTGATGATGGACCTGGGTACAAGAATTATTTTGCCCCCCCCTCCCCCACCCCTCAGTCCACAATGCTTTTTGTAGCCTGCTTGGCTACTAGGCCAATCGGGCTTAAGCTATGGCTAGATGCCTTCGTGGTGGTCTGTAGTGCGCCCGTGCATCCGTAAACTTCTTGCCTTGCCAGCGCTCTAGCCCGTTCAGTTTTTCATGAATCCTTTTTATTTTTTATATGCGTGTATATGGGATGAAAATCCAGGCCAAATTCGATTTTGGCCATGTGTGGCCATACAGGTGCAGTGGTTTTGCCTCTATTTTTTTATCTAAATTCTGTGATTCAGTGTCTATTTGAACTCTTTACAAAAACTGGGTGCAAGCTAGCTAGGTTACCTAATGTTACAAACAGCTTCTGACTGTTTTGAGTAGACTTCATGCTTGAGCAGGGAATAAAAAACTAGCAGCATCTAACTGCTCCGCCCTGTAGTTTTGGAGAAGACCTTAATTGGGTACCCTAAATTTTGCTAATGGATGACGATCACGATCACGACCACAACTATGACGCTGGAGACTGCACGATCACAATAGCCCACTGCCTATCGGCCAGTGAGCTAAAAATTAGAACCTACAGAGCTTAACAAATTTATTAGACCACCACTCAATGTAAGGTTTATGCCACAGCTGCCCTAAATTAAGTGTTGGTAATTACCAAAATAATTTTTATGTTTCTGTAACGGTTAATCCACCAGTATGTGCAAGCCCTTTTTTGAGTAAGATGCCAAGTAACAGTTATTTTCTTGCATTCCTGAACATAAAACTTAGTTTTAGTGGTTGAATGCAAGAATGCAAGCTGTTATCAAGGCCAAAGGAGGCCATACACAAGATATAGTTTTTTTTTTTTTTATGAGTGAATAAGGACTATACTCTGGTTTCAGTTCATTATTTGCCAAACAAATCATTTTTTGTTTTAAATATTCATGTTTTCTCACTTTTTTTTTATGACAGGTGGTCTAATAAATTTGTTCAGCACTTTAATTGAGGCAGTTTTACCCTCACCTCCTTCCTCTTCTCATTCGAGTTTTCGCTTCCATTTATGCATTTGTTGATTTTCACTGAATTCGAGTTACTAAGAAAGGTCAGCTTATCAAAATGGCTGACTTACACATTTGATTAGTCATCATATTTCCCATGAATCACTGGAAAGCAAGAGGAAGGATGTTTTCCAGAATATCAACAGAGAGCATGCAGCATAACCACCATCAATTAAAAAAAATGTTTTTTTTACCCAGATATAACGTAAGCCCGAACGTATTTTGTGGAATCATTTATTCCTACAACATATTTAATCACAGCCTGATGAAATACTTGAAAAAGCTTGTCACCATGAGACTTGTTTGACTTTGGCGCGATATAAAAAGCGTGAAATAATGCAATTTCGAAGGGGCACATACTGCATTCTCATCATAAGATGTCATCACTGACATCCCAGGACATTTATCCTGATCCGCGCAAGCAACAGTTTTGCCAGTCACATGCTTACTTGTCATCATGCCCCTGTCACACGCCAGCCTGGGTACAATTGCATCCCTTGCAGCCCTGGTATCTCCGCCACTGCTCGCTCACACACACGCACACGCACACGCACACACACAATCAATTACACAAATACAAATACATAAAGCTCCGTGGACAGGGGCAAACCTTACAGAAGACTGCAATTGACTCTCTTAGTCATACTGTTGGTTAACTCACGATTGACTTCACCAGACTCGGTGCACAACTCTCTCATTACTCCTTGTGATGCAGTTTGTAAAAACTCTGTGTGTTTATATGCTAACAGTACAGGACATGGGACAGTTTCAGAGAGACTGGACTGTGCAAGGCAGGCTTTCAGCTCTAAGCACTTTCATTGGAATTTGCTGAAGGTGAGAATGTTTTTCAGAGGTCAAAATGTGCCAATTCTTCCCAGTAATTTGTATACATTAAGCATAGAGCACTTAGTATGATAACAGCAACAGTTATAATGTGTATATCATGAATACAGCAGTTAGTATGGCAAATACATTTTAACAGTGTAGATTGTAGTTGTAGTCACATTGTCCACTACAGACGTCAGGGATCAGAAGTGGTACTGTGCAGGTCGCCTCTGGGCTGGCTATGCTATGTTCTCATTCTCAGGTGTGGCTTGCTGTGTGTCCTGTGCCCAGCCAATACTAATATGCGCAGTAATTACCCAGCTAATTCCGCCTCTTCACTCAGTGTTCCGCTAACTCTGCCCCTCTCCATGAACACAATCCAGCTATCTCCAAATCTTTCTATGCGTAGTGAACCAGCTAGGTTCACCTCCCTTCGTGCTCATTGCTGAGCTAACTCGGCCCTTCTCCATGCATAATAACCAGCTAAATCCACATCTCATAATGCACTGTAGTCAGCTACCTCCGCTTCACTCCACGCACAATAATTAGCTAATGCTGCTTGTCTCAAGGCGCTGCGATACCTAGCTAACTCTGCCTCCCTCCATCAGCATCTCCCAGCTAACTGTCTCTCAATGTATAATAACCAGCGAACACCATATCTCCCAATGCACTGAGATGCCCATTTAACAACGGCACTCTCCAACTCTTCATTAATGGCTAGTGCCAGCATAGAATATGTTTTCATTCCTGCTTTGGAACAAAGTACAAAAAAAAAAAAGCACTGGATTCTAATGCAACTAATACACAGAGCACAGCCAGCAATACAGCCACTACTCAAACCACAACAATGCTAATGCACACCCTAACAGTGCAAAACCTTAGCTATTTTAATGCAGCAGGTGCAGAAATCACAGCCATGTTAATGTTGCCATCACAACTAATTACAACTATGTTAATGCAGTTTGTACAGAAACCACAACCATAATGCAGCCGGTACAGAATTCACTGATAAGTTAATAGCGGCGGTGCAGAAATCGCAAAAGGGTTTAAGTTGTCTGCGACCAGCCCAGAGCATAGAGCAGTTGAACTTGGCAACATTACAATAATGACCTGCCATGGGGTCACATGACTTCAGTAACTTGCATAAAGAGGACAGAAAAGCACAGCATGAACTCAGCCTGACCCTGCTTGTGCCAGAGCCACTCCTTTAAAGTGTTCTTCGAGATGATAGCACAGATACAAAATGCCAAACACGATTGTAGCTGCAGCAAAAGGCTGACCGGTTTGTCCATTATATGTTTGTTCATTGTTGTTTTTAGTGGTACATGTTCATTGTGAGTTGGAATGTTTTAAATGGGGAACAAGTGTTTCATAGTCTTACAACAATCAGCAACCGTTCATCTCCTACTATGAAAAATGGCAGCTGGCTGAAAGACCTGGAGCTCATTCAAACTCTAATTTCTCACCGGCTTACATCTTTTATTTATGCCCCATGTCTAGTTTAATGATGGCAGACCTTGATTGACATCAGGGTCAGGTGCAAGGGAAGCAGTAGCTGAGAAGTAAGCAATTGGAAGGAGCTCCTGGTCCATGGACGAGTCATTAAAAAACAACCTCCTCTGCCTCCCCCTGCAGGCTGAAAGACATAATGCAGAAATACAACGCCTTAGTTTGACAGTGGGTCATTCCTCCATATTTTGCCTGTTGCCGAGACAGGATTTATAAACCTGACGGCATGAATCACAAGTCATTTGTTCACTCCGACAAGGGCTTATGTTTGGCCAAATTCTGCTCCATGGTTAATGAATAATACTACAATAAATCTGATGTCAATGACAACGAAAACCATACTGTTGTGGAGATGATTTCAGTGAATTGCATATCTTTGGAACTAAATTTTTATCTAGAAATCGCTCTGAATTGTCGGGTAATTAAGTAACTTTGCTGTGACATAACAGTGAGGATGTTAACAGGGAAATAAGTCATCCTCCCTTGGTGAAATATTAAATTAAATTGGGGCATTTCTGTTGCTGACATGACACATTTTGTTCAAAATAAGTCTGGAATGGATCATATGACTGTAGGACGCCAGAACAAAGCCGCATGTTCATGCCCTTTTCTAATCTCAACGGAAAAGCCTCGGTGACATCACTGGTGAAAATTCCAGCTTTGACCAGCCTAGGCTGGTCAAAGCTGGAATTTTCAGCAGGGATCGCAGTACCTCAATTCCACATTTGCTTCTTCTCTGCAGTTATGTCATTTCAAGGGGTAAGGCTATCAAGGTTGAAGAGATCCATTCTTTAAATATCATTTGGATACATTCAGAGCAATATTTTTATTGATCAATTTTTTTTTTACCTCTTTCCCATATATGTTCACACATTCAGTCACACATATGTGTATATAGTGATGTTGTGAGGCAGTGTTCTGCTGTTTCGTAGTGCCTGTCTTGTAATCAGTGTCGTCTCTGATACCAGTTTCCTCCTCTCTGTTAGGAGCATTCTTGCATGACGTGTTAATATTGTGACTATATTGTCTTCAGATTGTATATTTGTAAAATAAACAATAAAATATGATTGTTGTAAGGCCAAACAGTCTTAATTGTATAAGAGGGTGGGTGTGAAAACGACATTCGTGTGCATGTGTGAGTAGTAATGGCTACGTCTTTGAAGCTTGCGAGGAAGAGTGAACCTCGCGACCCAGCTGGACGAATGACCATACTGTCCCGCTGAAGAAAAAACACGGAGGTGCATTTAAAAAAAGGGCTCATTTAATGCAAAATCACCAATTTTCTGGAATTCTGTGGGCGTTTTAAGTTGGCCTTGCAAAAAACCTCCAACAGCCACAGCACTGTTTCCTCGCTTGACAGGACTGGAGGGGCACCCAGTGCTTGACGAGACGGTCATGGTGCAAATCGAGCGACACTACATAGTATAGTACAGATAGCCATTTCAAACCTTTGAAACAACCAAGATTTCAAAACGTTTTCACACAGCGTCTCTACTAGTAGTGCACCGCCAACTGGCAGAAACTTCTAATGCTGCCATTACAAATGTTTCGAACTGAAGAAGCATGGACAATCGCAGATGAGCCTTGACAACATATCCCCATTACTGATGGTTTTTACCACCTGTATTTTAAACAACAACTTTAATAAAGATCAACAATGTAGTGTTATGGCCCCAATTTGTTATGAACCTAATTTGTTATGGCATACCGGACAGCAAGGGATGACAGACAAAATTGTAAAACTTTAACAGATTTAATAAAACAAAGACTGACCAAGATTGATATCAAAAATGAGATATTTACAGTTCCTTTGTAACTGGAGATGGGGTTGCTATCTTGCAATGTCCTGGGACAGGAAAATGCTCAAACATAGGCAAAAATCCACAAAAAGCTTCACAGGTTTTGAAAAGAGTGACAGGTCTGGTCAAATTTATCCTTCCAGTATTTCTCATTGGTATTTCTCCAATTCCTTTACCCTCTCAATTTTTCTCCTTATATACTCTTTTCCAGCCCCCTCCCACCATCCAGACTTTTTTCAGTTCTCTGGGACTTTCCCCCCTGAGGCATGCCCAGGACATGCCCAAAACCTAGCGCCGCACTGGCTTAACAAAAAAAGTCGATACTGCCATCTAGTGCCCCCCCCACACCCCATTACAGTAAGTTATTTAGGTTTCAAACCATTTGCCCGTCAGGACAGACACCAAACTCTCTTCCTATAGCAACTCCCACAGTAACTGTTTGATTTCGCCGTTATTTTATTGAAACACCCAGACGATAAGTCAGTTGCTTAGAATCTCTGCTCTGCTTGGAGGGAGATGAGGTGGAAGTTTCCACTTCGAAATGAACCATGGTGAAATTGTCTTGTAGTGCTGGAACTGAAGCCAGGAGACGTTCACTTTAAGTGTCATACCAATTGGAGAGAAGTCTTTGGACCAGTGCACTTACAATGGACTTACACCATTTAAACCTTTAACTGTCACCTGCATTTTCTCACATTTGGCCCAGCCCTAATTAGGGCCCAGTGACAGTTAATAACCACACAGCCAATGCATTATATACCTATCTAGCTACATCTACCTGTATATTTTAATCAAAATACCTGTTCAATCGCAAAAAAAAAAAAAATCTCTAGAACGTAATCACCAATCACAAACCGTTTCCAGCAAGCAATAACCCCATAATGCTTGACAAAGCATTTTGACCTTCCTGCGTGGGGAAGGGCCTTTTTTTTATGAGACAAATGCTATTTGGTCACGTGACTAATTTTTCAAAACAGCGTTGATGAACCAGCTCCAGTGGGGGCTGCACATTCCCAATACAGACCTTGGTACGAACAGGAATGATATCAGTGATACTGTTCTTGAAATATCGAGGGTTTGGAGCACAATGGTGACGTCCAAATTTTGATTTTGAAATTTTTACCTCCAGTCACACATTTCTATCAGCTAATTCTGCACAATAATTGCATGTCCATGCGCCTCAGTTTTTAACAGAATGCACATTTTCATTTTGTGGTATGTCCAACAAAATCTGCTAATATGAATTAAACATTGATATTTTGATGAATAAACATGAATAGTATAACAGAATCATATGTCTTCCATTGTAAACTTAACACAATGGTGATCAATTGAAGTTATATCACATCAAGGTGACGTCCATTTTGGCCATGTTGTCGTAGCACACTTATGAAAACCTTCATGTTCAGTATTCTGTGCCATGCAGTAAGTGACTGACATGTAAATGATGTACCTGATTTAATAGAACATATGCAAACCTAAAACTCAATTTTTTTCCTGACCTCAAAAATGGACATATAACCATTGTGATCCGAACCCTCGATATCTAGTTAAAAGTAGAATAAAAAATTATAATTTAGCCCAAAATAAACTTGACAATTAAGTCAAGGTTGCCTTTATTTATTAGCATCTGCACATCATCAATGAAGATCATGTTATAAAAATGGGTGGAATGCATTAAAATATTCTTGATACTGCACAAGGTTAGAAATGATCAATTGCCTGTAATGACGATGAAATGCAGGTGAAGGTCACAAAACTTGACTAGGTTCTGCGCAATTCCCTAACACAAAAAGCTACCAAATTTGAAGGAATTCCAAGAACCGGACAGGCGGATGGAGCCGAACACCATGTCCACAATTTATTGGCATCTGCACATCATCATTGCAGACCACGTTATGAAAAATGAGTTGAAATGCATTAAAATATACTTGACATACTGCACCATAAGTCTTGTTAGAAGTGGTCAATTGCCTGCAGCGACCTTGAATATTAGGTCAGGGTCTGTGGATTCCACTGACACGACTTGCTACCAAATCTGGAGAAGCTCCATCACCTGGTTCTTGAGATACCTTGATAAGAAAAGCAGTATGAACAGACTTACTCATGGATGGGGCTGAACACTCACTCTTCTCCCCCCCCCCCATCAAAAAGGTCACTATAATTTATTGGCATCTGCATATCATCAATGTGGACCACGTCAAAATGTGGAATGCATTATAATTCTCAGAATATTGCACCGTAAGTCTATTTTGAAATGGTCGCTACGAGCGAATGACCATAAGTAGGTGAAAGTTAGAAAAATCAACTGGGGTCTCTGCATTCCACTAATACACTTTGCCACCTAATATGAAGAAATTCTGTCAGCTGGTTCCCAAGATATCACTGCAACAGACAGACGGAGCTGAATATCGCGTCCATAATTTGTCATCAGCGAAGACCATGTTACAAAAAATAGCTACGTAGACGTGAGCAGTGCATCAATGTGTGACTGAGTTTAATACTTACCACCATTTAACATGAATTTATCATGAAGACAGTTCATTGATGATCAACTGCTTTGTGGAGCTTTGTAACTTTCTTGTGAACAAGGACAAGATGCTATCAATGCAAATTGAAAATGGGGGCTCTGACAGCCATTTTCGATACCGAAACGGCACTAAAATAGGGAGGCTTCTATAGCTACGCAGCCCCAAGACCCTCACCAAAACTGACAATGATGGGCGATGGCGTTTTTGAGTTAATGCTCGGAATGCAAATTCAAGATGGTGGCTCTGACAACCATACTGGATAGGCTTCTGTAGCTACTAGACTTCGACACTCACACAAAAATGGGGTTGACAGACAATGGCGTTTCTGAGTTAATGCAAATGGACGCCGTGCGTGACAACAATGCTCCTCTGGCCCTCTGTCGAAGCTGAGGGGTAAAAATAAGTGGAAGGCATCATAATGTTAAGATGCTGTACCATCAGCCTGGTTAGAAGCAGTCAATCGCCAGCAGCGGCCCTGACCATTAGGTTAAGGTAAAAAAAAATCAACTGGGGTCTGCCCATTCCTCAAACACACCTTGCTTAAGAAGAAATTCCATCAATCGGTTCTTGAGGCATCATGTGAACAACAAATTGAGATGTACAGACACCGCTAAGTAGTATGTCCCCGTTTCGCACCGAGGCGGTGGCAGGGGACAATTAGTATAAAGCACCTAATTATAATTTACATTAATGTGTATTGTGCTTAAATGTATGCTTATTCCCATTTTCATTGGAACCGTTACACAAGTAATAGGCTTTAGGTCTCAAGTCTGGATTTAAACTAGGCAAATGCAGTCGGCGGCGACGGCTTGGAGTATATCCCCGAATGCCCCCAATCCTGAAATAGACCCAATACAATATAAAGCCCCTCAGGTTATGACCTTTCATTTGAACTTAATTTCAGGTCAATCGGACAAATGGTTCTCAAAATGTGGCCAAAATGGTAATTTTCCATCACAAAGCTCCACCTGGTGGCAAAATATCAAACCATACAGGTATGATGTCATGACCTTGCAGTTGCACATAGTTTCATGTCAATTGGACAAATGGCAAAAATGGTGAATTTTGTGTGTCAAAATTTTGAACCAAAAAGGTTATGTCATCGTGCGGGACATCCTCAGGTCATGACATTTCATTTGCACTTGATTTGAGGACAATCGGACAAATATTTCCAGAGATATGATAAGTGATTTTTCAGTTTTTGGCCCCTGGTGGCCAATCTAGAAATTGTAAATTGTTCAAAATCGAATCAATTCTTCCTCTTTATGATACTTGTATGCAAAACATGAAATTTCTAATTGAAATATTACTGAAGTTATCGCATTATCTGGCCAGCACTTCTACAAACTTAGCCTGCATTTTGGAGGTTACTCTTACAGCGGACAGTATTCACACTAGTCCAGTCTGCAGTCAGGACTACAGTAATCTTTTGGTCTGTACACAGGCACAAAGTCAGAGTTATATGAGTTGCATGTGTCTATGCAATGTACATGGTTTGCATTTATGCAGTATGCATGCCTCGAGAGCTTAGTGTCTGCATACATAGCATTTGCACATTTGCTCCAAGCTCGGAAGCTTGTTTGCCGAGATTGAGCCGATTCAGGAACATCAAGTAAGCAATGAGACAAGCAGGGTACCCCTTCCTCCTTTTTATTGAGTTTAAAATTCACGTCTATATTCTCAGTTGCATTTACTGACTGACAAACCAAATACAAGCAAATTATATATACTTTTTACAGTGGTCTACATGACATATTATACAAAAATATGATTTGAATTCTGTGGAAAACATTTCATCACTGGGGTTTTCCTTCTGAAGATGAAGGTTTTGCTACTCCCATCAAAAAGCAACTTCTAGGCACATTTATTCATGTCCACAGGCAGCATTTGCAGCTCAAATAAAACAGACGTCCTTAATCATATTTTCACACCCAGAATGTAGCCAGTATAAGATAGCATTTAGAATTTAGTCAGTATATCGGAACGTTTAGTTACTGTTAACACCCACCTACTGTTTGCTTAGCCCTGAAACACGTTGGCCTGAAGCTGCAAAATGATCGCTCAAACTCACATGCGCACAGAGGCACGCACGCGTGCACACCATCGCTCACAAACGCACACATGCACACATCCCCATCTGGCTAAAGGAGTCCGAGGACCCCTCTGTACAAAGGGGTTACAGCACCTCCACCAACCTTAACACCTTTTGTACTGAATTTCCACCCCTTTAACATGTCAAGAGCTCACTGGCCTGAGACTGGCCTGGGTCTGGTCCAGCCTCCGTGGGCTATACTGCAGCCAGCCAAGCTGACAGAAAAATAATTGTGCGAGAGAAAGGAGGGTTTGGGGGAGGTTAGGCAGAAGTCTCGACGGTGCACTCCCTGGCCAGGTGTCCCGGCTTCCCGCAGTTGTAGCAGTTGATCTCGGACTGGTTGCTGTTGCCACTGCTGGTGCACTGCATGGCAACATGCCCAGCCCCCCCACACCTGCAAACAGAGCCACAAAAAAAAAAAAATAAAAACTGGTTAGTTTCTCTGCAAATCCCTTCCCTCCCCTGCGCTCAGGGAAAACTGACAGACTGGGCCAGGCCAGCTCAGCAAACCTGCCTCGTTTGTATGTAGAGCTGGCAAAGACTGTTTATAGAGTGCCATCCTCCAAGAACCAACCAAAAATTTTAATGACAAAAAAAAAAAATAAATAAATAAATAATAATTAAAAAAAGAGAAACGCACCCCAATTTGGAAAAATGTCAGCACATTATAGAAAATGCAAGTAAAACCAAAAGGGAGAGATTGTAGATGTCCAATTGTCCTCTAATATACTGAAAACGAGACACTTTTTAAACTTCAGTTTATTGAAGTTCATGCTCGTTTCAAATCTGATGACTGTAAAACACTCCGCACTCAATTTCAGAGAAATATTAAATGTGACAAGTAGCAATAGTAAGGTTATGTGAAACCTGATTTTGAGCAGGTAGGCGAATATTGAGTTAATAAAACGGTATCATGGCACAGTAGCTCACTCGGATGCCTGGATTATTCCGTGAGATTAAATCAAGACCAGTAAATAATAAAAATGTAGCAAGATCTGCAAGATTTGGCATTTACTATTTTTTGGGACCTGCCTGTTGACTCGTACAATTTGAAACAATGACAAACAAGCGGAAGTCAGCTTATCAATAAGGCCACCATATTGAATATAGAGTAGTGTACAGTGATGATCATACACTACCACTTGTCTGAAAGGGGTCTGAATATATTCCTTCTCAATAACTTGTGGTAAAAATGCGTTGAAAAATACTAAAGCTGGTGATGAGGAAAGAAAAAAAAGAATCATTCACAAGTATATTGAGGTAAAAATGAACAATTTTTTTAATAATTGAAAGGTGTCCCAACTCCTCAAACCCATCCACCCACCACCCTGCTGTGAAAATGATTCAACAGTCTTGTTATATGAAATTGTTGTATAGTGGCATGGTTTTCAAAAGGCTGCCAGCCCACATGCATTGAGGTTATTTTACAAGTAGTCGCAGGGTTCAGCTCCATGCATCGCAAATCTTGGGTCTCAGCTGGCCTTAATAAACTTCCCAAACAGACTCAGGGAGGGAGGGAGGGAGAGAGAGAGAGAGAGAGAGAGAGAGGGAGAGAGGGAGAGAGGGCGGTGTACACACAGACCTGTAGCATCTGACATGGGTGCAGAGTTTTTGGATGTGGCCAATGTTTCCACACGAGAAACACTTCTGCTCCTTGGTGTTTTCACAGTCCCGCGCCACATGCCCAGTCCTGCCGCAGTTGTAGCAGCTCTGGTCGCGTTTCGGCTCGGTGCAATCCCGCGAGATGTGCCCAGTGTTCCCGCAGTTATAACACGCTGCAGAAAGGTACAGTACCATCATGCAACTGCAGCACATCTCACACAGAGTTAGGGATGGAAAGTGATCTCCCAAAATGGCAGGGCTTTCCCCGTCATATAAAGGCTCAGGCACGGCGCCTTAAGAGTTTTTGCTGAGTGCCTAAGCCATGATCATGCAAATACAAACGATGGGCGGGGAAGAGTAGTGGCTTGATTTTAAACGGAATTCAAAGAAGGTAATCTGGCAACAAGAAACAATCGGCGCTTGGACAGGTTTGAGACTGGTGTGTGATAGATGCTCATCGCCAAGCTATTCAAACAGCGGCCTGGATATTTTTCTGAAGCTACAATGCTGGATGGTAGCAATCACTTGAAAAAGTAGGTCTCAAAGAATAAAGATACACTGTACTGTCAAGAAGAAATTCCTGTGGATGGTAAAAACAGTGATAGCACAGATATAAGAGGATATAACTAATGTATGCTGGCCTATTTAGTAAGTTGCAAACCTAGCCGACTTGGTTACATAGCTAGATATTCATACAGACGTTAGTAGACATTACATAGAGGCCACAGTTACACTGTCTAAATCCATGTGTGGGGAACCTTCTCCAGAAAGAGCCACTGTGGGTGCAGCTTTCATACCAACCAAGCTACTACACACCTGATTCTACTAATCAAGGCCCTTGAAATGAACGTGATCGGTGAAGTCGTTTTGGAGTTATTGCGCGGAATACGAAATTGTTGACAGACAGACGGACGCCGCGTGTGAGGACAATACCCCTAGCTCTTTCGGGCAGAGGAGTAAAAAAAAAGTTGGGACAGGGGCCTGTTCACCATGGTGTGGCATCCCCTCTTCTTTTTAACGCAGAGTAGAGGTGTCTAGGCATTGAGGAGACAAGTTTCTTGAGTTTAGCCATTGGAATTTGATCCCACTCTTGTTTAATACAGGCTTCCAGCTGCTGGACAGTTCAGGGTCTCCTTTGACGGACTTTTTGTTTAAATATGCACCAAATGTTGTCAATCGGAGAAAGCTCAGGACTGCTGGCAGGCCAGTTCAGCACACGGACTCTTCTACTATGAAGCCTGCTGAAAAACACAAGGTCTTCCCTGCAATAGATGTCGTCTGGAGGGGAGCATATGTTGCTCTAAAACCTTTATATACCTTTCAGCATGTGTCATGCTTTTCAAAACGTGCAAGTGTCCCAAACCATAAGCACTAATGCATCCCCATACCCTCAAGAGATGCTGGCTTTTGAACTGAACACTGAAAACAGGAGGGGTGGTCTTTCTCCTCTTTAGCCCCGACGCCCATGATTTCCAACAAGAATGTCAAATTTGGACTCGTCTGACCACAGGACGCTTTGCTACAGTTTTAAATTAGCCTTGGCACATATTACATGGCGGCGTTTCCGGATCATGTTCAACAATGGCTTCCTTTTGCATGATAGAGTTTTAGGTGGCATCTGCGGATGGCAGGGCGGAGTGTGTTTGCAGACAGTGGTTTCTTGGGAGTATTCCTGGGCCCATTTAGTAATGTCAATGACAGAATCATGCCAGTGGCGTCTGAGGGCCCAATTATCACCGGCAACCAGTAAAGGTCTTCGGCCTTGTCCCTTACGCATAGCGATTTTTCCACTTTCTCTGAATCTTTTGATGAGGTTATGCACCGTCACTGAGGAGACCTTCAAAGCCTTTGCAATTTGACATTAAGGAACATTGTTTTTAAAGTATTCCACAATTTTTTTTTTTTTTTTACGCAAACCTTCACTGGTTGGAAAGTCTCCGGCCATTTTTACTTCCGAGAGAGACAGCCTCTCTAAGACATCCCTTTTATCGGTAATCATGTTACACATCTGATGTCAGTTAACTTAATTACTTGCCAAATGTTCTTTCAGCTGATTCTCTTGCATAATAATTGCTTTTTGAGCCCTTTTTTTTGCCTGTGTCCCAACTTTTCTGAGACCTCTTGCAGCCAGAAAATTTTAAATAAGCTCATTTTGTGTATAAAAAAAAAGAGAAAAACATCTGTTTCAACAAGTGAAATGCTATCCATATTGTAAATAACACTGGCTCATGTGATCTGAAAGTCACTGCAGTTTGATTTTATTCACAATTTACACTTCGTCTCATTTATTTCAGAATTGGGTTTTTAAACTCCGGAGAACAAGCATAAATTGTGATATGGTTATTAATTCCGAAAAGGGAGGTGTATGAATAAACTCTTACCATCCTCAGAATGCTTGCAGTCTCTCACAATGTGGCCCTGCGCCCCACAGCGGTAACAGTACATTTCTGTGAAGCAAAGGGACCATTCTCTGAAACATCACCAAAACATTATTACGGCAATTGCTCATTTCTGAAATTGAATTTTGATTCCAGAAATTACACAGGTGTAAAATGGAAGTGGCTGAATAAGAAGGGCTGACTGCATTCATTATGAGTGTCAAGTCTGTATTGGATATTAATTTGGTGCCATCATAAGGGCGCAATTTGAATCTGCACCGCAGCTTTACCTTTCCCACGACCACGGCCCCTGCCTCTCCCACGTCCTCCTTCAGGGCAGTCCTTCATCCAGTGTCCTGTGCGGCCACATTTGAAGCACTCGCCAGACCTGTCCATCTCTGGGGTTCACTGGTAACACAACAAAACACCCCTCAGAACTCAACCCCAACTGCAAACCTCACCACGTCTTCAAGGGTCATTCGTAGAGACTAATGGCGCTTTTCTACTATGTGGTACCGGCTACTCGCCTTGGTACTGGGCACTTTTTTGGGGTTGTTTTTCCATTAGAGAATGGTACCACCTCTGTGGTACCTGCTCGTCGTTGCGATACAGCATGTTACTGCCACGACGGCATCCTACGTTATATCAAGTTTACTTTTATTCTGTCGACTTTGTTAAATATTTGTGTGTTTAAATCAGGGGACGCGCACTACCATCACCACATTATGGCAATAAAGTCTGCAAATGTTTAATTGTATTTTCTGTTTGACACGGACACTGTCGTGTCCGATTAAGTTTCACATATAATTGCGTACCACGTAACAACGCCAAGCAATGATATCTGTAAAAGGCATGGAGAGAGAATGTATATTTCACTCATTATATTTCATTTCACCGCAAATAAACGAAATGTTAAAGCATGGGTTTGAGTGATCATTGCAAATCTGCAAATCGCTGATGGCGGCAGAGAATCAGAATTCATCGCTTTATGATGAGGCATCTCATCTGTGATAACAAAGACGAAAATGATTCATCAACACCCGTGAAGTTATTTTTCATCAAGAGGTGCAACAGATCAAGAAACTCGCGGTTCGGATCGGATCACAGATGAGTGTCACTGATTGGATCGCTTTTCAGATCAACACAAAACAAAGACCACACACCCTTCACGTGAACACATACAACCTAGGGGTATGACAATATCACGTCTCAATTATTTTAAAGTGTACTAAGACCACCTGCTGGCATGGGGCAAACATGCAAGCTTTATCGCTTACTTTAATTAACCCAATACAAACAGCTGCTGAAAGTAGCAAACATCAGCGGTCATATGAATGCTTCCGGGGGGGGGGGGGAAATAAGTGAATTAGGCTAAATGAGTATTTATTGGCGTAGAGTTGAACCGAGTTTAGCTGAGGTCTGCAGAATCATCTCCTTTTAACGAATTACTCTCATCCTGTTCCCGTTTATTTTGCACGATTAGCAATCAAACGGTTAATCTGCTTAATTTATTTGAATTTGTAGACAGCCCTATTAAGATGGCCTGCTTTTGTTGCATTTATGAACTTAGCCATTGAACAGCACAGATTTTCATTAATGCGATTCAAGTATTTTTTCCAGCAATGCAACTCAATTTATTTTAAGATTACACTTCATCAAAATGTTTCCAAAAGAATAGGCTACTTTTGTGGGGAAGCGCAGCTGTACACTATGCCGCAAAGGAATAATAATGTAGGCTTTTAAATTAGCCTACCAACGCTCTTGCGTCAATGCGTTGGTAATTGAATAATTTAGTAAATTGGTTATTAGTGCACTGTGAAAGTTTACCTCATGGCATAAATTCAAATTTCAATTCAAATGCAAGCTATGAATCAAACTGCCCTGTTGTTAAAAATTATTAATGGTTTCTTTGTAGACCGGCTTCTGGGAAAGTTGTATGGAGGCTACAATATGAGATTGTATGAATGGCAATTATCCAGTTCATCATAAACAAAATATAAACCTCATCTAAACATCTCCAGCAGCATTTGCTACTTAATATTCTACTAGAATGTAGAATAAATGCCATTAATTGCCGTTTATGCGATCTTATTGTAGCCCTCCACTGACGCAAAGCTTTTTGTCTTAATCATCAATGGTAATTGGTAAAGTATCTCATCTGTAGCCTACGCGTTATTAAGTTATTTAATTCAACTAACTGTCCTATTCTAAATTAGAAACAGGTTGAGGGTTAACCTGCATTATGGTAACGTCTCTGGCTGTAGACAGTTTTATTTTTACGTAAGCAAACTTAACGCTCAGACCTCAGTCGGCAAAACCGCATTTAGGCAAATAAACTCTTCCTACGCCTATCAAGCAGGACACAAGAAGAAAAAAAAAAAGTTTTATATATGCCATTTTGTGAGCTACATGAATTCAGAAGCTTCTAAAGACATTGACGTTTTATGTCAATTAGCGTGGATGGGGTACTGCTTGTTGACTGCAACGAACAATGCAGGAGGAGGGGAGCAGGACAGTAATTCTATAAACAGATTTTTGTGTCTGAACGAATTAACAAAGTTGCTAATTGGGATACGTAAATGGGCACAGGTTTGCAGAAGGTGTGGTGAAAGCAGGGCGAGGTAATCCTCCCAGAGCTCGAAATTGCGACCGTTTTGGTCGCATGTCTGACCAAAATTCACACTGTGTGACCTTCGAATTAAAATAGTCGCACTTGTGCGACCCCCCCCCCCAGTCAGTGCATGCATCTACTGGACATACCACAGCCGGGGGCACCGGTATAAGAATGGAGTGAACCCAGTCTATTCCCTTGAGCCGACAGTGACCATTCTGACCAATCAAAGGGGAGCCTGACGTCCTAAACCTCAGTACTGATTCTATATTGGTTAATATTAGCCGTCAATCACTCCTTTTCACTGTACTGAGAGTTACTATTGTAACTATACACAAGATTTAGACAGAAAATGAAACGAAGAGCTATGGTAGACTTTTTTTTTTTTGGTACTAACATAAAAAAAATTAAAAAAAAGCGTTTGCCACTAACATGGCAATATACCCGCCGCCTCAATTTTGTGCGTCACTACGGATGTACGCACATAGGTACGTATGAAGCCCTATGCTATATCCCCCGCTTCATGCTAATCGCGCAGCGAGGGATAAACAGTCGGTAACGGAAGTTACTGAAATTGCGAATGATGACGGTGATTCAGATGAACGGGCGGCAAAATCAGTTTTATTTTTGCAAGGAGTTGCTTCGAAATTTTGAATGGCTGAGGTTATAAGAAGGTGGAGTGCACCGTCAGGCTTACCAAAGAAAAACGTGTACACAAAATCGTCGAAATGTGCATATTATTTGTCTATTTTGCACACTAAATCATCGACTTTCCGCAAAATGAATAGATCTAGCACACTTAAAATATTTCGTGGGATTGGAACCAGTCGATCTGGTGCCGAGAAAACGACGAGTGAGCAATCTGGATGACGGCGCATGCGCGCCACGGATTCCCCGGTTCTTTCGAAATGGCAGACACAAACGTCACTGCATCAGTTGGCAAGTTAAATATGACTTTTCTTGATATATAATATGAATTACGATAACTCGTGAATGGGAACATGTGTGTAAAGTTTGTCTACACCGAAACCACATATCTTCAGTTCTTGACACGAGCCATTTTAAAATATATTCTAGATTTACGTTGTCACTCGCCAAACAGCTATAGTCAGTATCATATATTTACTACGAGAATGTCATGTATGTCCAAACAGTTAGAACAACCATAGCACTGAAGACTCGGTGCCATTTATCTTTTCACTCTTTGTTCACTATGGAGATGGTATTTCGCATAAATATCACTTGATCTATTTTCATTTGCAATAAACATGATAAATGGCTTGGAGTAGAAATAAACTTTTATTTGATTGGGCCAATATTGTGAAGCTAGTTTTTTTCCTTTGAGAGAAAGACGTCAATGTTATGAAACAGACTATAGTCTGTGTGAAACCGAAAATAGGAATTCACATCGCCGTTGAATTTTACAATTGGCAATACGCACGCGGAAAGCACTTGGCATGGAATTAGAGACTGCTGGGGAACTTTGTTTCTTCTCAAAACACAAAAATTTTTAATAAAAGGAAGAATTTTCCACCGAACATTATTCATGTCACTTCAAAAGGTCTAAAGCAAACACTCGACTGGACTTTTCACTAGCTTCATTCCAGTGACAAAAAGCCTGACAAGTTATGTTATCCGATGATTTCTATTACCCAGACATTACAATTACTAAATGTTAGAATTTACCCTTAGCTCTTTCAATAATGTGAAATATTTACAAATAAACTTCTTACCTAATGTTAAAATCCTTTATTTTGATTGGCTGGCAGACGTTTAATTCTTTTCCATGTACCCCATGAGTCCCCGAGAGTATGGTTTTGAATTCCTTGAATTAGATTCAACCGCTTGTTTGCCGATGTAACGGAACGTAAATCTGAATTGTTTACCGCGTTTCGTCTGCTTTTGACAGCTGTCAAAATAGCATCGAAACGTTTCGCTAGTCACACAGACGACGACATTCTTGAGAAACGCGCAAAAGTGATCCCCCAAAATACAAAAAAGTCAAATACCTTATCTTCGTCTATGTTGTGTGAATACCTAACAGAAAAAGGAGATGATGTGGACTTTGAATGCTTCGACAGCATTCGCTTGGCTGAGACGCTGAGTCACTTTTACATGGATTTCAGAACAATATATAGGTTGCCACCGCAAGATAAAAATGGTACGCAAAAAGCGTAGTACAGCTCTATCAATGGGGTATATGGCGTGATGTACCCTGCCTCTGAATCTATGTTCCCCAAGGCGAAGCGGCAAGTCGATGATTTAGTGTGCAAAATAGACAAATATGTACATTTCCACGATTTTGTGTACGCGTTAGTCTTTTTCTTTGGTAGGCCTGACCGTGTTCAATGTAAAGATAATGGTCCGGATCTTGCCGGTAACAGCGCGTTATCAACTGAGTCCAATTACTGTAAAGTGAAAGTCCTTCCAAACATGGAGAAAGCATGAAACACAAGAAATACTGTCACAAATGTGCGTCAATGAGTAGGTTCGGTGTTCTTTTCAGGGATGGGATTTGGGTGAAGTGAAATTATCTGAAAATTTCACCAGGCATCAGCTGGGTGGGGGGGATACGGGGGGTGGGGGGGCTGCCCTGAAGCGCCTAGGTTTTAGTGATTTTTAGTGCCCTAAGTGTACCAAGAATTCAATAAAATAATAAACAGAATTATTATCCAATGTATATTCAATCCAACAAACACATGCAATCTTTGATTTCTAAGTCGTCAAAATTAGTCACAACCTTGTAAAGAATTAAATCTGCCACTATTGCACTCAGATAAAAGTCAAATGACATTTATTGAATATAGCCAATCTATCAATAAATTGACTTGTTAGTCAACTCCAAAATCATATCACAAAGTCACATGCACATAGTTTTTTATGAATTTAGACTTCCCTGAATGTACTGTGTAATAGCAAAAATGAAAAATAAGAACATTTTCGTCTAGGCGAGCGCTGGCAGATTAGCTCTCAAGCGCTGCAGTGTCGCTTGCCTGAATTGCATCATTTTTTTTTTTTTTTTTTTTTCGCCCAACATTCTAGCCCGGATGCTACAGATTTCAGGCCGGGCGGGGCGCCTGGCCAAAAAGGCTCTGCAGGAAACCCAGGATAACCCATGCGTATGCTGACCACAGTAACCAATTAATTCAGCATTCACCGAAGTCAAAATGTAGGGTAATGGTGCTTCATATTAAAGAGTGCGAAAGTGAGGTAGGAAAATAAAGGTCCATCAGGTTTGTCGGTAAGCTTACGTAATGCAATGTTATGGTTTGACTGGCCATACTATCACTAATGGCAGCTGGTGAAGGTGCATTTAAGGGCTAAGAAGAGCACCCACTCGCACTTCCGGGGATACTGATACACACTGAACCAATTACGCAACTTACCAGCAGTGTACAGCATTTGTCCGGACAAGTTTAAGTTACATAAAGGGACCCAGCAATGTGCAGCCATTAACCATTAACGTCGCAGAAATTTAGGCTACAAGACTGCTTCATCCTCGCTCCACTAGCCGAATGGGCCACACAAAATACAGGGATACGGACTACTAATTATTATTACTGGGAAAACATTGTAATATAGGCATCTCGTGTATTCATTTATTGTATGCTTTATAATAAAAATAATTGATCACCAAAAAAAAAAAAAATTACTATACTACAAGCTATCAGTCGTCTCGAATATACGCAATATCCAAGTCGTTTCTTTTCCGCAGTGTTGAAACTTGCCGCCACGGCCCCTGCCCACACAGCATGACATTTGACCGGAATTAGCTGGCCAATTTTAAAACGGAAGTTCTGTAGAATGCATCATGCATAAGATCAATTCCATTACGGAAATACTTTAAGTCGGAATGCTGCAGGTATGAAATCGGATTTTCATGACTGAAAAATCTGAATTTTATTTATTTTTTTTTTTTAAATTGTGAAGATAAAAAAGCGGCATTCCGCGAATTAGCTGAAAAATCACATCCCTGTCTTTTATTTGCAACCGATCAAAATATGCTGCCTCGCGGCTCTGTGCTTGTGCAAACCTAAAATCTTCGTCTCATTTTCTTTGCTCATATCTCAAGTAGCCTATCTGCAAAAATCAGAACGCATTTTCAGCACGTCTTTAGACCAGTAAACATTTATATATTTGCATGTACATGCAACGTTTTCCTGAAAATGCATAAATTGCAACTCATAACATCTGCTTGTGTTATAATAAGCCAAATAGCAAAGTTATCGCTGTAGACTGATTCATATAGCAATACTGAGGCGAAAACGTGGACTTTACGTCCGATCTGCATTTAACCCCAATACAATTGAAGATTTGATTCGGATCAGTGTGGAGGGTCCTCCTCAGGACATATTTGACGCGTCACAGGCAGTGAAGAGATGAATGGAAGGAGACAATTTTAAATCCTGGCCTCCGGATATGGCATAAAGCCAATGTAGTGGCAACCTTAGTTAATCAATAAATTCAAGACTCTCATATTGTTTAATAACTGCCATTTGTTGGAGACAGTTTATATATATGCGTGCTTCTTAGATTTCGGTGTGCGCGCTCCTAAATGTTGGCTTGCGTTCTTAACTTTTTGAACTTGGGATTTTTTCCCACAAACTGAAATGTTATTGTGGTCATTAAAAAAAAAAACCTGGCCATTAAAGTGCATTTAAAAAAAAAAAAAAGATTAAAAAAAGGTAAAGGGCCAAAATAAGTGCTCCTCGACTCCACATGGCCCTGAACTAGGGATGCAACAATGTCAAACCGCAATCCAGGAGGTGATACTGCTCAATTATAATGTTATATCAAACAGGCAGACACCGATGCAAGCCCATCCGAGGCGCATTTGCACACAAACAAAAGCCTGCACCAAGAGAAAGCAGCACGCCAACTGCATTCGAGCATAAAGCAAGATTAGCTCAGGGGCAGCCTTTTAAAGCCAAACCACGCATCATCCAACTGAAGTCTTGAGAAAATGACTATCAAACTTCAGTGGCCATTTAAAATGCTTCTGCTGCTTTGAAGTCTGCTCCATCACCTTGACATAATTAGCATAGCCTAAATCTATTCCTGAGTAGCTACTTTGCCGAGCTAAAGCCGCTTTTCCACCGAACGTGAAAAGATTTTTTTTCGCATGGCAGATAACATTACATACATCGCATGTATTCGCGTCTTCGTATTGATTTTGATTGAATGCACTAAACTGTTGTGCGAATAATTCGTCTCGCGTTCGATGGAAAAGCATCTTACAAATCAGGCAATTTAGCCCACAAGTACAACCGGCATGTAGTCTATAATGATCAAAATGCGATAATAAGTGAACATACCAAACAAGGCTTCCGTGTAAGAGTGCTAATAACAATGAAACCATTTTAATATAGCCCTGGTTTTCAAAAATGTAACAATATAGGCCGACGCAATGTGGAAAACATATCATTAAGCCTATCCACCGATAGGCTTTCGTATGCACATCAAATCTTCAAATGTAAGCCTATGAAAATAATCAGGCAAACACATGCAGGTGAATCTGTGCCGTTTCCTGGTCATTTTAATCTCAAAATGCGACTGCCAAAAGAACAATATGAAAATAGATTGGACCGTCTTCCGATTCAAGTTTGTAATTGTGTGAATCAAGTGCTTGACTGACTCAATTGACAATCAACTGATAATTCTGCAAACTGACGTTGCATTGTTCATGGCTTTGAAGTTTGGAA
This sequence comes from Gymnothorax reevesii, assembly GCA_029721435.1. Taxonomy (NCBI): domain Eukaryota; kingdom Metazoa; phylum Chordata; class Actinopteri; order Anguilliformes; family Muraenidae; genus Gymnothorax; species Gymnothorax reevesii. The sequence goes on along the minus strand of CM056585.1, from coordinate 70,856,987 downwards.
ACTGTATGGTCACGATCGCATCAGGTCTGATTCATAAAGCAAAAAAATAGTGAGCTCGTCCGCTCGCCCCGTTGCGGGAGTTATTTATTAATGCCCCGGGTGGATTTTTATCTGTTCATTCTGCATTTATTTTTCCTGTCCACAAACTTTCCTGGACTCTGCACTTTAACGTTTCTCCGTGTCTCCCTTGCTGCTTCTGAATCTGCACTGCTAGCAAACTCTGATCGATTCGAAAGACCATTGCCATTTACAGTTTACTTTCTCTGGCTTCTACATGAACTCAAGTGATGTAGAGCTGCTTTGCCAGGCAGATGAGCGCGAATGCAACGTCAGTGCTGCGTTCGGGGGCAGCCTCAAGCCCCCCCAAGAGACCGCCTACTACTCCACTTTCTTTGAAAACTACGAGTTAGTTTGCTCTGCGGCTCCTAAAATAATGCTGGAAAATCGTTGACATTTAGAATTTAGATCGCACGTAGGGGTGAATCGAGATCACGATCTTCTGGCAATGTACCGTGCAGGCCTACAATGTAATGATGATAATAAAATAGATGCAAAAAATCCAAAACTTTCGCCGACTTCGCAGCATTTATTTTCGCCTTCCTTACAACGGTCACTCTACTGTGCAAGGCGCCCGACAACACCCTTCAGGCATAACACTCAGAATCGTATAGAATGGATTCTCGTGGCTGATTAACGGGGCCGGGTTCAGACTACAGGATTTCCAGGCCGATTTATCCCCGATTCAGCCCTCCCGACAATCGGCACAGAAATCTTGTCTGGGACCTTGGTCGGTACTGATGTTCGGTCCAGATTATCTGTTAATGTGCGGGGTATACCAATCCAATCTTAACCCCTCTGATCTGCTCGCAGACTGACCAGGGTCGCCTCGATAATATTCAAACGTTTGATATTTCGGAGTGAAAATCTGCATGATTACTAAATTACTTTCCAAACAGAACCACAGTAGCCAATGAGACAGGACTCAAGCTGACGGAGCTGACAAACTATAATAAAGATCAAAACAAATCAAAACTGTCTGAAATGTGTGCGGGTGAGAGACATTATCGCCATCATGCCCGAGTAGGCAACAACTTCAGTGAAGGTGTACAATTGTCAATATTGCTCGCTGGTGGCTGCTGTGTCAGCTGCATAAACCCAGTGACCAGCTGTTTCTTACAGTCGCTACATTTCCTGCTTCAGCGTTGTAACAGATTGCCTTTTTTGTCACAATAGCACCAATGGTTTATTTTCATTACACTAACAAAATTCTACATTTAAACTGTGGACAATGTCGCCTTTGAACAAGCTAGCTAAACCTTAGCATTTACCTAACGTTAGGTCCGGGGCAGTTGACCAAGCAACGGTTAACATTCATAGCCATTAAGGCTAATCTAGTATGCAACTGCTGACAAATAGTAAAAAAAAATAAAACTGAAAACGTTAAAGTGGTAACCCGTAAGATCTGAATTGGTTTGTTTGTACTGGCATCTTTGGCAGTAAGCTGCAATTGCAGGTGCACGTCTGGACCTCATTTCCCGTAACTCTAGTCGAGACCCAACTGAGTCGGCTGTATGACGTCGGTAAATTGACGGCTCTTACCAGTTCCACGCCTCCTCAACTCTCATGCAGACGGGAAAGATGCTCGGACACGGCAATTGAACTCAATAAAAGTAAATATTATGTTACGTTAGTCATCCATTAGCGTCATGTTGTTCCAGTAACACGTTAGGCTATTATGATAAATCGATTAACTTAAAGGGCGTATGTTTCACGATCGTTCAAACTGTTTAAATGTAATAAGACCATCTGAAACATTTTTATGCAATTCCTCTGCTTCCAACCCGAGTGAAGAAAACCGTGAAAATTCCAGAATCATAATTCTCATAACTAGTGGCGAACACGTGAAATTGATAAACTTCAATGCAAAAGGACTTCACTTCCACTTGAGAATCTCTATAAATGGTCTGATAGAATAATTTCTGACTACAGCACGGGAATGTCAATGTCATTTAAACTCAAGCCGAATGTGAAAGTTGAGAGCCCTGTGTGAATAATGACAATGGCAGTGGGTAAACTGGGAACGTTATAACTTTTTTCAATAAAAACTAGAGCACTAACTAAAAAAAACAAACTAGAGTACCCAAAATCAATAGGTGTCGTGAACTTACCATAATACATGTCCCTGCAAAATTTGAAAAGAATCGGTGCACTTGTGTGGGCTGTAGAACGTTCACAAGAAAATCTCAGCGGATGCGGACGCGTGACGAGGCCAAATCCATAGCATCCTCCGAGCCAAGGTACAGGCTTGGGAAAGTACCGCTACTGGATCTCTTCCAACGTCTACCATGCCATGGCTTCTCCCGGGGTTCCTTACTTCCTTACCAACTAGCTTGCGGCTCCTCCTACCTTCTGCACAGACCAAACACCGCTTACTGACGTAAAAAGCATCACTAGATGCGCACCTGTATTTGAAAATAGTGCGTGAATGTCGCCGCAGACACACTGATCGCTTTACCTAGCAAAGAATGAAACATGCATTTGATTAACTGGTAAAAGCATTGAAAGCCGCTACTAAAAGTCAATTTTTCTCGGAATGGACCCTTTTTACAAAAACTAGGGTTATTTATTCAAATTCACCCAGGTTTGTTTTATTTTGTAGATAACATCCAGTTCATAAAAGATACACTGCCTTACCCTGGAGTGATAGAACATTATAACCATAATCTAGCTGCTTCTCCGCCACCATCGCTCCACCACCGCTCCGATCCACCCCGTTATTGCTTTTCTAAAAAGGCAGCTGAACTGAAAGTATCCTAACAAATCAAACAAAGTTGGTGGAAAATGTAAGAGAACTTCAACAGCGACAATTTGATATCAAAATTACAATAAAAGACCTATGAATCTTATAGAAAATACATTTTGAATAAGCAGTTTCTTGGCGTGTCACAGATGCACCCTTTTTGAGTGCCCACCTCATGACATGCAAACATAGGCTACGTGTGGCCAATGCTGAAGTTAGCTTAAGAAAAAAATTTTAGCTTTGGACACACTTATTTTAAGTGCGGGCAATGGAGCTGTGTGCATCTTGGCCACACTTGCAAGTGCGTCTAAAGCGAATTGTGATCAATTTTTGTGCTTGGACGCACTCTAAGTGCGAATAGTCAGTTCATTCTTTTGTCTTCTCTTCTCACAGAAAGTGATTATAATAGCAAGTATGTGCTTCAAGTCACTCTCCATTTTTTACCCACGCCCGAAGAGGCGGCGTGGGCATACAGTTTAGCACCGTCTGTCTGTCTGTCAGTCCGCGCGACAGCTCAGCCACTACTGACACTAGTGTGACCAAACTTTGTGGGGTAGATGATCCTAGGGTACCCTGTCCAAATTTGCATTTTGAGGTCAAAAGGTCAGAGGTCAAGGTCAACAAGAGGCGTGGGTTAGCATCTCTATAGAGTGCGCATCATCTAGTTAATTTCTAAATCTCCAGGCTTCTCCATGAGATTGCGTGAGATCTCATGTGGAGCACTGCTCCCTCTGGCATGATAATCTTATTATCCAGATTTTGCCCAGTTCGGCCCAGTTATCGGTTAGTGTGTGGAGGTTACAGATCTGAATTCTGCCCCTTGCGAACTAATCAGGACCTCACCGATAATATCCAACATTTTTGATATTATCCAGTGTTCGGGGATGATCCAACAGGGCGTTACGTCATGTATGCTAGTTTTGTTTTCGAGTTAAATTACTGCTGCAAGTGGCAGCGTTGCTCAGAAACGAACTGCTGACATATTGAAACTTTGTTGCAATACCGTAGCCATCTCCGACACTTCGAGTTGTAGCCATTATTTATCTTCAGCCCTAACGTTAGTTATGTTAGAACCCCCACACAACTCAGACTATAGCACAACAACTACCAGGCATCTTGGCAAAACAAACCTGCGAACGTTAAAAGAGCTCTGATAGGCAGCTAGAGACAGCTCTGTTTTGCATTAATGCTAGAAAGCTTGCACTGGACTCTCAAAAATCTTGTGCCCAGGAAGGGGGAAATTACGACAAAGTCACGTTCGATCATGCAAGTTTTTGTGAAATCTTGGAAAATAAGGATACTGGGAACTGTAGTGTGCAGAGTCCCTCTTGACCGAATTCGTACGCAGCTCGTTGATTAAAATCGGCAAGGATTATCGTTTTGTGTGCAGCTCCCCGCAATTTTAAGATCTTAAAAGATTTGGAAACTCCTGTGGTGTGCACCCAGCATTGTGTGTAATGCAACCCAATTTCAAAAAATCCTGGAGTGTGAACCTGGCATTAATGAGCCTCGCAAACCAATTTACGCAAATCTGTGCAATTTCACGAGCGCAGAAATAAAGGATAAATGATGACGTAAAATATCCATATATCTGTGAAAGAAAACGCCTCCTTTAGGAGGTGAAACTTTCCTTCTATGGCCCCACTTTGTAACAGAGGGTGAAACCAAAACCTCTTTCTAAGAACAAGAAAGCCGTTGCTGCGGCGAACCCCCCGTCGCATCTTTCTGAAATTTAAAGTCACATGCACCTGCATACTCCACTGATTCAGTAGAATTACAATGTAATACTTCATGCATGCCCCCTATCAGCCAGTTTGACAAATATGCGAAAAGGCACTAAAAGTGGCAACCTTATATTTGAAGAATCTTCAAGTTCAAAATCATCTGGTATCTAGAGGATGTTCAAGGAGGAGGAGTAGCTGTTGTAAAATTTTCAGCCACCTCACTTCATTACTTAGCTGTAATAACAATATACAAATTAGGTCAAAGTCATTATGGTCACCCTTCGCGCACCCTAGTGTATTATGGTACCAAGTTTGGTTGGAATCAGCCCAGAAGCTTTGGATATATAGTGCAAAATGTTTGGACGGACGTATGTCTCCACTAGACACCCTTTCAGCGCCTATTGGCTGGCGATTGGCGATTGGGGTAAAGGTCATCTTCAAGATCTTTTGGCATCCAGATGATGTCCAAGGAGAAGGACTAGCTGCTGTAAAGATTTCAGACACCTAACTTAATCACTCAGCTAACAATGGCCATAAATGTGATTTTTGCACTAATTAACCCCATGACCTAATTATTATGCAAATTAGGTCAAGGTCACCATGGTCACCCTTCCCCCACCCAAGAGTATTATGGTACCAAGTTTGGTCGGATTCGGTCCAGGAGCTTCCGAGATATAGTGCAAAATGTTTGGACGGACGGACGAACATACGAACGCAGATCTCCACTAGACTGGCCCATGAAGGGGGGTAATAATAAAAAGCAATGAGAAGAGCTTCACTGAGGGACGAGTCCATTTTTTTCCTCTTCTTCCCCTGCCCTCTTCTACTACCTCGGACGGAGCTGTCACAACTTCGTAAATTCGTTTTCACAAGTTTGCCACCAATTTGTGTTGGAGCCGGTGTTAAGATTTTTGACCCGAACATTTCACATCCGAAGAACATTTTGTATTTTCATGTTGTTTATTCGTTACGCATCCGACGAGTCAAAGACTTGACTGTGGCACATTCCCCAAAATGCTTTGACTCCCCAACCACCCAATTAAAAATTAACCTATAGGGTAGTGCATCTAAATTTTAGGCAATGGGCAGTCACCCAAATATTACTTTCATTTCGTGATAGTTTACAACTCATTATGCAATACTTTCCAATTTGAAACTTTTCATTTCATTACTTTTAAAGGTTTCTATTTCTGTTGTTATTGATTCAAATGTGCCCACAACTTTCCCCACAGTACCGTACGTTTGTGTACATGTTGAACTAACTCTCACTCAACCACGCCACGAACTCCGGAAATAGCAGGGACACGACTGAATATCCTACGCGAAGTTGTAAACCCTTCAAACCAGGAATTGTCCAGTATTCGAAATGGATCGATCTCGGCTGCATTGGAAACCGCCAACTATACTAGTAGTACATACTGATTTGGCCAAAGCGTATAATGTGGCACAGTGGCGTGCACAAATAGACGCTAGGTGGTGCTACAGCACTTGCCCCTTTGCCCTTTATCAATGAAAGTGCCCTTTTGAAATTTCGTTTTTTTTAATGATTATTGTCATTATCAACACTTCAGTGGGGCCAATGTTGAAATGATCGTTTAGAAAAGCGGTGTGATTAAAAACTATAGAATAAAATGCCCCGAAATGGGCCACCTCCTCACGCATTTCCGACCTCTCTTCCTTTGTCACGTGAACACGCATATAGATGCGCTGCAGGAGCATATCAGCTGAGCGACTGGAAGCCACAGTCTTGCGCCCCACCAGCCAGGTAACACACAGATCAAGTGAAGTCGTACAGTTTGCCCTCCAAGCCCAACCTGTAATGATTTTGTTGTGCAGTAGCACGTCTCATACACAGTGACGGTCCGTCGGCAGAGACACAGGGCCAGCAATAACCTCAACTTTCACTTCTTAATACAGAAACCTCTTGCAGTTTACCTCCCCGATTAGCAACCATTGCTCAGACTGATTGGAGGAACCGACGAGAATCTAACTTGTTTTTGAAAGCCGTGTTATACATTGCAATACGAAATTATACGGCGTTTAACTTACTTCCGCACACCAATGGCTACGGAAAAATATCAATAGCCTACGTCTTTATAATTTCTGAATTTGCGTAAATTAATTTGCGACGCTCATTGAGCAATTAGCCATGAGAATACGTTCTGTATACTCTGAATGTGACAGCCAAAGTGCGTAGTAGCACAGCTGAGTGAAGACGAAAATAATTGCTGTGAAGTCCGCGAAAGTTTCGGATTTTTTGCAGATTGTCATCCTTGCGGATTCACATCAATTATATCAACATAGCCAACAGGCAATCGCTTTGTAATTAGCATTTCTTAATCATTACGTGTCACGCATTGGTGGTGGCTATTCTGTTAATTAACTGTTTGATTGTTAATCAATCAAACCTGATCGCAAACAATTTAAGAGCAATTATCCGGGAAAGGGTGATGTTACTGAAGGCCTCCCTGGCATCTGACGGTACGCCACTGCTCATACAGCACCAAACTACTGAGCATTTTTTAGCCGACTGGTCACCTGATTAGCTAGTTTAATGCTATAGCCCAAACAATGTTCGTGGTGGTCGTCTTCACGTTATCTATCAATTTCGGTCGACTTTGCAAATCTATCTGTTAAGCTGAATGTTTTCTTTTGTGTAGGTTTTGTTAGGCAACATAAATGAACACAAAGAAGAATCAGGCAGTTCCTCATTGCCTGAGAAAAATATCCCCATAAAGGCTACCCATGTGCCTTCTTGTGATGAATGACAGTAGTCATGAATTGCATTGAACATTTGCGTGCAATGTTTATTTTATTTTTTCGATCTCACACTATAATGACATGTTCCACGTGTGCAAAAAAGTGTGTGGCATGAGCAAATCAGTATGCTCTGCTAGTATAATAAGCGGTTTAGAATACAGGCCCTGTCTCGGAATTGCCATTGCCCTTTTGCATTGTTTGTTTTTTATATACGTCCCCAAAGTCAACAGCGGAAGAACATCGAGATTCCGAAATAGTATGCGCACCTCATGACGTTAAAATGTACACTGGACATGATTTAGTCTCAACATTTAGGTAAGAAAGAAAATTAAGGTATAACAATTTCTTCGGGCAGTCCACACACAGCTTGAAGAAAAAAAATCTGACTGCCGGCGTCATTCAAGCAGGTGTTCCCCGTCCATGGCCGAGAGCAATGACAGTGTAGGGCGTCTGAACCATATCCGATTACACTGACCTCACACTGAGGTAAACGCTTCCAACTGACGAACAGGCCACAGCTGCAGCCGCACACCGGCTGAAGTACGGACCTCACTCCAACTATAACCTAGATACACAAGCGCCAACAGAAACTGAAATTACATTTAATGCTACTTCAATCGTATGTTCACCAAACAAACTATAATCACATAAGAACTTCGTACCGTAGTTAAATACGTTTGGCCATGTTTCACGCTGAAGTTAGAATACACGAATGTGTGTTTCCATTTCAAATGAACGGGGTAGGGCTACTCTGCTGAAAAACTACAAGCATCTAAACTTTCCCTCAATTTCTTCATTTCTAAATGTATCGAGATGAATTTCGATTTTCACCAGTTATTCTTGAGATGTATCAATATCAATAAGAAATTATGAAGTATAGATGGTTGCAGTTTTTCAGCAGAATGTTTTCAGATTAGCCCTATCCCAAAGTAACGCTAAAAGCTAACGTTAGCCTGAGACCACGTGGAACGAAAAGTTCGACAGGCTGTTAGCATAACGTTATACCACAGACATGAGCACAGACGCACTCCGTAATATCAACTGGCCAAATTCGACTGTACCATGACTGAGCAAGTTTAAAGGGGTTAGCATCGCTCGCTACCAATACCGCCTCAGTATTATTTTGCCAAAATACGGCATGATAGCCAGTGTAAATTGGATCACGGGTACGCGTTAGCTTGCTAGCAAGTCAGCTAGCTAGCTGGGAAACCATGCTATTACCCATCCGCAGGGTTACTTTCAATTTCACAATTTGACGCAATTAGCCAAGCACGAAAATTCGCAGTCAACAAAATTACCATACAGCCGCTTTCACACAGGACGCGAAACAAATTTTTCGCACGACAGATTACATCCAAAGTCAATCCAGAGCCGAATTTCCATTGACTTTGAATGTAATTTGAGTGCGAAAAATTTGTTTCGCGTCCAGTGTGAAAGCGGCTTAACGCTACCCGTTCAGGACTCCAGCTAACACTCCCAATTAGAAACGCGAAGTTAGCTAGCTGGCTACATTAGTAACCAAGTTGCCATTTTGTCAAAGGAATAACTAACGTTAGACTAACTTTTGTGGTAATTCAACAACTAAGTTGCACTTACGTTACCCGAAACATCCCATCTAACCATGTACAGTTTAATGGGGTTTGACATCAACATTACAGATAAAACGGGTTGTAGGGCTAATTTGCTGAAAACATTCTGCTGAAAAACTACAACCATCCATGCTTTCCTTCATACTTCATTTCTGAATATACCGTCATGAAATTTTCACCAGTTATTCTTAAGATGTACATTTGTCAATATCTAAATATGTTGATGGAAAAAAAGAATAATTAGTAAGCCCATTTTCAGCAGAATGTTTTCAGCAGATGAGCCCTACCCCAGATAAAATTATTCTTAACATGTCCGCACGAAGTTAGCCAACAATCAGAAGTTGGCCAACATTTGATAGCCTACGGGAAATGTCAGCCGTCAGACGTCAGTGAGAGGTTCCAGTGCCTCAGTCAACGTTAGGCCCCGACCCTTAAGCAGAAAACTTTAACGTTAGCAATGTAGCCAACTACCAAGGCAATATCGTTAAACTAAACTAACTTACAGAGCCACCATATTCCCTGAAGATGCTAGCGACGACAGCCATATGCTTACCTCCAGCTCCAGTTATTTTCGGGTCAAGAATTCAGCCCGCAGGTTTGAGCATCCTCGCCGCCTTCGTGACAACGCGACAACCGCGGCCTCAACCCCGTAAGCCGCACTCGCGCAGCTTTCACACCGGACGCGAAACGAATTTCCCCCCGCGAAAAGGTTACATTCAAAGTCAACGCAAAGACGCGAATACGCGCATTTCTCGCATTTGCATTGACTTTGAATGTGATCTGTCGTGCGAAAAAAAAAATCGTTTCGCGTCCGGTGTGAAAGCGGCTTCAAGCTACGCAACCAAATAAACCGACCCTTGCGACACAGTTTCCATCTTACCACGGCTTCACGGTGGGCCAGGACCCCCAGATCGTCGAAAAGACGCAAAACTATTAGTAAAACAAAGATACTGATTTACTGCGACTTTCCCGCCCCAGGCCTGCCAAAGTAACTTCAGCAGTGTAGGCCACAGGGCGCCCTGAATACGGCACCCAGTCAGCGGGGTAATCATTCGCCAATAACCTTATTGAGCACCGCATCTGTTCGATTTAAAGCCAGTATAAATACGATAAAATACTACCTTAAGATCGTGCGAAAACATTTCTACAGTTCACACACTTACCTTCGATAATTTGTTTGCTAGCCTCGTTTCGTCGACTCTCGTGTCACACGCGGTTTGCACACGGGCTTCGCTGGTTGGTCCCGCCTCCTCCAGACCACAGCCCGCGGTGCGAAGCAGCCTTTGGACCAACCACAAGCGAGTGAATGCAGACACCGCCCTCGTAAAGCGTCCAATCCCATGGTCCTATCGTAGAGATAATTGAATATCACACAATGAAATGACATTTTCGTCCGAGAGGAGTTCGAAATGACTAAATAAACAAGTCCCAAAGTATTCGGGGGGTCCTGTCTGCACATGCAAGATTTCCAGGGTTTCCGCTGTCCGTACTGCCGCAGGAAGCACATCCACCACAAGGGGCAAAAAAGACATGACTGCAAATCCGGAAATGCACGCAAAGCGAGGATGAGGGGCCAGATCGGGTCAGACGCTCAGATATAATCACAACTAAGAGGCCAGATAGAACTGGCTAATGATCCGGTGCTCGTTAGAATACATAACTCAGTTGATTATTAAGCTATGTGGACTAGCACAAAAATTGTTAGTACTTAATGTCAGCGGATGAGGCCAACTAGCGGACGTTGGTGAAGAGGGGCGGGGAGAAGTAATGCTGGACGAGGGCAAAGTCGGGTGGAATGGCTTAGTGCGGGGGAAGATGTGAATAGGGTAGATATGGCTGTGTCTGGGGAGGAGGGGGAGGGAGACTCCCATTGTCTTACACCCGCAATTACAGGTGTCAGCTCACAGTTTGTCCATAGAAAACATGGTTTTTCCACCTCTTTGAATGAGTATGGGCATGAAAGGCAAGAATATGTTTTTACAAGCTCACGCAGCAAGACTCGTGAATAATTTAGCATAAAATTCATCAGGGAAACTGCCGATATTCTCTCTCCAGCTCTGCGTTATCATTGTGTAGGTTCAGGCTATGGCAGTGAACTATAGGCCTATCTGAGATGAAAAAGGCTTTAAAAAGCATATGTTGCTGAAATGGTAGGCTGCTAAACAAAGTATGAACTTAAATCAGACAAATCTCTGTTTTAATGTGCTTATGACTTAAATATTATTATAATTAACGGAATATCCCCATACACAGCCAGTCACAAGCGGTCAAGCGCTGGTCCGGGAACATTGTCGGTGAAGATCAAAATTAACCACCGCACACAAAAATGAGTTAACAGTGAGCGAACGACAGATTTTACCTGTCTCTTCTTCAGGTTTGCTCAGCAAAAGATACAGTATAATGTTTTGAATGGTTTTAGGTGATTTTTCAGCAGGACTTGGATACCTGATTAAAGTTGACACATTATGCAAAATGCACATAAAATTAAAAGAAAAAATGACTGATATGAAACAACCATTTACCCTTTATTAAATTGAAATCATTGCAATAAACACATTAGTCGATGTTATGACAAGAATAGCTTTTTTGAAAATATCCCATAATATGGCACAATCGAGACCAAAATGTTAACATAGTCAACTGCTCACCAACGTCACGATGTATCTTAATCACACTCCTTTAGCATTTTTTCCCTGAGGACACCAGTTCTTCAAGTCTTGAAAGCAAAATTTTCACCCATTCCTGCATTATGCACGTCTGCAATGCAATGAATTTTCAGGGGCATATTAGGACTGGAGGTGGGTCAATTTAGCACCCAAACTTTCTGCTTGCACAGTCATATACTTTTAATCTACGCAAATTCTGGATAGGTGTTGCTTTGCTGGAAAATGCAGGGAGTTCTCTGGAACTGACAACATCAAGATGGTCCCATCTATATATTATTACTGAGTTGGCGATTTGCGTAATTTCCCACATCTCCTCCGAAACCACTGTTAATAACAAGTCTGTTTTCCGAATTCACCGGTTTTACTGTGTGACAAAGACGATGCGCCAGGTTTCGAACTTCGTTATGAAGTGAAAACTGCATTTTGAAGCCGGTTTTGCAGGCTGCCTACATTGCATCGAAAAACAGTACCCGCACATACTATAGCCTATATAGGTATCGGCTAGTAGCCTATATTGTAAATCTATATGGTTTACTTGGGACACTGCTGTTAGTCAGTTATATTTGCTGCTTACTGGGTGTGGAAAGTGTTGATATAGCTTGCTAAGCGCTTGTGTGCTAAGTTAATATAAGCAGGTCAGCAGCATGTGGCCTAGTCACTGATGTGAGGTCCTCTACTGCTTGTGTCAAGGCCACTAAGGGAAAGAGGCAGTGCCTGCTTTGCCACAGCAGGAAGAAGCTGAACAAGATGATGCACAAGTGGCGTTCTTGTCATGTCCGTTTCCGCATTGTGACAGATGGCATCTGTTTTACCGATTGGTATGACCTTCAGTTGAGGGGGGCGCTGCAGAACTGAGTATGCAGACTGGTGTTACTTGTACTTGTTTCTCCATTTTGCTTGTCTCTGAAAGTCCAACCTTTTATCCACATCGTCTGAAGTGGTAACTGCACGTGGTTTCCAAAAGTTGTTTTCCCTGTCCATTGTCTTTTGGCAGTTGCTACGGGTACGGCAGTTTTTCACTGCATTTCAATATGGAGAGGTATGGCAGTCCCTATTTCAAGCCCTGCCCTAACCTAATCCTAACCCCAAACCCCAACCCCTAACCATAATCCCAAATCCTTATTCTAATCCCTTGAAATTGACTGCCGTACCAATAAAAACTGCTGTGTCTCGAGACACTTCCTTGTCTTTTTCATCCATCGCCATTCCCCTACTTCTTGTCTCCCGCCGAAATGACTCTGAGGTATTTCTCTTGGACCTGTACATCGACTCCAATCAGCCTTTATGCCTGAACACTGCTCGCCGCCTCCTGTCCTCTGCCTCTCCACCAACCATGAACTGGCTGTGCTCCATTGCCCAATTTGCTGGTGATCTGACCCCGGCCTGTCAATAAAGCCCTCCCTATTGGAATATCTGTTCCCGCTTTTGGTGCCCTCTGTTCTATCAATGGTGACAATGCTACAGATTTAGTAGTTTTCAGATTCGGATGTGTTTCAGTTTCACCAATGATTAAGATTCACTTGGATCAGTTGGATTTCAGAGTTATCTGTTTAAGACTCACCTGCGTCTTGTATTCACCTATGATTATGATTCAGCCTTTTTCCCGATTCACCTGTGAATCAGATTCAGTCATGTTTCAGCATCAGTTTTGAGGCACATTTGGCAGCTTATCAGCTCTGGCTGCATTTTCAGATTCAGCTGTTTTATTCCCATTTGGTTTGAATTGAGGACACAAAGCTCAGGGACAGTGTGGGTGAGCTCCAAGTGGAGCGTGACCACATATGCCCCATTTCTCATACAGATATTATTTGGCCACAGTGTACCTGTGATACTCTGGAATAAAGTGAAACAAAATGATATGCCATGCTGATTGATGCATTACATATTTATTGACTGTACAATAAACAATAATCACTAGATCATGCAAAGCACTGTTGCATACAAATTAATCACTATGTAAAATGTACACTTATAAACATATAAAACAGAACCACAAAATACTCTACAAAATAAACTCGACAGTACACAACATGTCAAGATTCTATATTTAAACAGTGAAGGGATTTCAGCTCTCGGGGATCAATTGACATAACATAGGGATGGTCTGAATCAACATATTACCACAAGATGGGGTTTGGTAGGCCACAGTATTGTTAATTGGGTCACGTTTGGCACTCTGTGGACACTGCATAAACCTTATTTCATTCTTCTGGTCTACCATTATTCAGCATTGAAACTAATGCCAGTCGCTCATGAAATGAAAGATAACAGACTTGTTCTCTCCTTACAACAAGAGATAAAACATGATACTGATCACCAATCACAGCACTTTGTCTGAGGTTAAACACACGGTCACAATCAGGCTACAACATCTAAGGGTGACACCACTCAGAAGTTTAGAACCGCTTCACCTGCTGAGTAACTTCACTGGCTGACCCCTGTCCTTCCCTTACAGAAAACTTAAGAGTTGCCAGAGTTTGGTGTAGCGTCAGAACAATAACAGCACAGTCAATATGTCTAACTGGCACAGTTATGGGCCAAAGCAGGCAATGAGGATGGGTACAGAATCATATTAAGACCAGAACACACTTAAACACATTTTTCCTATGTTGGCTTCTGCCTGCCTGACACTAGTCAGAGAAGAGGCTTGCAAAGGACTTGCGTAGGTTTCGGATGGTGTCAGCCTTGGCAGCATCTTCACTGCTTGAGCGGAAGAAGGACATGTCTCCGAAGTTGAATGCATTGGTCAAAGACTGTGATTTACTGCAGAAATAAACATCCATCAGCAAGCGAATCATGTAAAAGTAAAGAACAGTTCTGCTTTCAAATGGCTATGGAAAATTTAACACATGCACTGTGATCCTATTCTTGATGGAACAAGATAGGGCTTACTTCAGCTGTGGATGGGATGTAGTCTCCCCCATTGCTGTCTGCTGCCCAGTGGGAGGCTCTCCCTGGTCCTGGGAGTGAAATTTAGGTTGAGCCTGGAGCTTAGGCGGAGCCTGAGGATTAGGCTGGGTCTGAGATTTTGTTTGGGCCTGAGGCTCTGCTTGGTCCTGGGAGTGAAATTTAGGCTGAGCCTGTAGCTTGGGCTGAGCCTGAGACTTGGGCTGGGCTTGGGGATTAGGTTGGGCCTGAGGGCTTGGTTTGGCCTGGAGCTCAGGTTCTTTCTGGGATTTTATCTCTTGGTCGGACTGAACCTGTAACTTAGGCTGGGCCTGGATTTTAAGCCCCGCTTGGGGTTTAGGCTGGGCTTGAGGGTTGGGCAGGTCCTGGGTTTGGGGTTTCGGCTGAGTCTGAGGCTTTGCCCCAGCCTGGGGTGGGGTTTCACTCTGATCTCGCCACTGAGGCTGAATCTGGGGCTTTGGCTGGATTTGAGGTTTGGGTGAAGTTGGGGGTTTGGGGTAAGTTTGTGGTTTAGCTTGGACAGGAGGTTTGAATTGAGTCTGGGATGGGGCCTGGGGTTCAGACTGACCCTCTGCCTGAGATGGGTACTGATCCTGGGGCTTAATCTGGGGTTTTGGCTGGACTTTAGGGGAGAGCTGGGGCTTTGGTTGAAGTTGAGGTTTGGAATTTCGCCGTAGTGGGGGGATGGGTTTGGGAGGTAGTGGTTTTGGGGGGAACACTTTTGGGACTTGCTCTTCTGGTTTTCCAGGAGCCGGTAAAGCTTGCCCTCGAGGCTGGGGCTGTTGAGTAGTAGGAGCAGGAATGGCAGCAGGAACCGCAGTAGGGGCAAGAACAGGAGTAGGGTCATCAGAAAGGATAGGGGTAAGAATGGGGAGAGAAGCTGGTGCAGGGGCGGGAAATGGGTCTAGGGCCAGAATAGGAGTTGGGTTCTCAGCAAGGGAGGGGACTAGAATCGGAGTGGATTCCTGGTCAATCTTAGGGATAGGAACTGTAGCTGGAGTAGAGTCGAGTATACAGGTAGGATCCTGGACAGGGGCAGGGACAGAGTCTAGAATAAGGCTAGGGTCTGGAACGGGAATGGGGGTAGGGTCAAGAATAAGGCCAGGATCCTGTATGGGATTAGGTGTTGTGTCCACAGCAAGGCTTGTGTCCTTTACCGAGATGGGGGTTGGGTCCAGAATAAGAAGAGGGTCCTCTACGGGGATGGAGGCAGAGTCAGGAACATGTTTAGTGTCCTGCATGGAGATGGGAGTTTGGTCTTGACTGAGGCTGGGGTCCTGCGTGGGGAAGGGGGTTGGATCCTGAATAAGACCTGGATTGTTGGGTTTGACAGGAGCTGTGATGGTGGTGTTGTGTGGGGTGGGGTCGGGTTGTGTTTCTTCAGTTTGACCTGGGCACAATGAAACAAAAGTGAGCTACCTGAATGTCCACACAGATTCTATAATAAACTGAACAACTGAGAATTGCATATTTTACGTTAATATGCTTATATTCATCTGTAATTAAGTGATTGTAATGCTCTCTCTCTCTCTCTCTCTCTCTCACAGGCACACACACAAACATGCACACAAGGCGGACTAATTTTCTGACTTTCTATTTTCAGTTTATTTCTAACAATTTGTGTCATCATATGTACAACCTTGGGGTGATACACGCTGTGGTGGGATCTTATTGTCAAGCTCCTTTGGGAGGTTAGCCTGAAAAACAGTCAGACAAACAATACGGATCAAGTTAGCCAAACATCACGACATAGACTTACCAGGCCATTTACTGGGACTATTTGGGTTTTCATAGTGAAAATGTGTGCATATGTTTGCAAGCTGGCAAGTTATTTATCCAAAGAAGTATTCTAGTTGCGACTTATACATGAACAAATAGCGATCACTTAGAGCGTGATGTTACAATTTCCTATGAAAAGCAGTATACTGCACAATTTACAGGAACATAAAGGGCATTTACAGGGCTGTGAAAAAGTAAATAATAAATAATCCCAGAAAATTAACTTTGTTAATCCCTATCACACATATCTCCATAAAACCTATGGACCCATACATTGTTCTATCCCATGCAGCAGCTGTATTCAAACCTGACAAATTTGAGCCCTATTCTACAGTCAACCGGCTATCCCAAGGTTTTCAATGATCCCAAATATTTCTGGCTGAATTACAGGGAAATATGTATAAAATTATGCACATTATCTGGATATTTTCAATCTGATGTAATAATGTGGCCATTAAAAACATGGTGTTCTGGGTTTGAATATTTCTCTCAATATACATGTTGGTGTAATGTGGCTTCAGAGAAGTGCAGCAACCAGCAGATGCAGAATATGTTTGTGAAATAATCCTACAATATGCAAAAAATGTTTTTTTCTGACTTTGAATCTACAATGTACTTAAGGGAAAACTTAAGTGATGCGCCTCTAACTCTAAAGTTAGAGTTTAAGGAGTTTGTGACCTCAATAAAATCAACCCAAAGTCTCCTTTTACTAGGGCTGAGGA
This sequence comes from Gymnothorax reevesii, assembly GCA_029721435.1. Lineage (NCBI taxonomy): Eukaryota > Metazoa > Chordata > Actinopteri > Anguilliformes > Muraenidae > Gymnothorax > Gymnothorax reevesii. Next base: position 70,840,040 of record CM056585.1, on the reverse strand, counting down.
TATTAAGATTCTTCAATGTGTCCTCAAAGCATTTATATTTTATACCAGTAATTAACTTTGTGGCTCTTCTTCAAACCTTTTGTAAAGCCTCTATATATTTCCTGCAGTATGGTCCCCAGAACTGCACACAATACTCTGTTTTTTCAGACAAAGGTATTGTACAAGAGACGGATAACTTTCTTAGATTTATATTCAGTACTTTTGGCTATATATCCCAGTATCCTCAAGCACATTCCCACCTCCCATAAAGTAATCCTCTCAAACATTTTTATTGCTGACAAGTGTAACTTTACATTTAGCTATGTTAAATTTCATTTTCAATGTTTATGCTCACTTCTGGATTCCATCTAAATCTTAATCACCTTAACAGACTCTAAACTGTTGGGCAAACCTCCCAATTTAGTATCATCTGCGGATTTGACCAGTGTGCTATCAATGTTTGTGTCTATGTCATAAATTTAGATGAGGACGAAAAGGCGTCCCAACACCAATCCGTGAGAAACTCCGCATAGATCACTACTCTTTGTGTTCTGCCCTGTTACCAGTCCCAAATCCATTCCAAAATACTTCCTGAAATTACATACGGTCATTATACTTAGTAATGAGTCTCTCATGAGGTACCTTATTAAATGCTTTCAGAAAATCCAAGTATATGATATCATAGACTCTGGTCTGGTGATAAGTCTGAGTGGCCTCTTCAAATAATTCCTAAAGGTTTATCAAATATGACCTTCCTTTATGCAAACCATGTTCGCCATCCCTCAGGATGTACTTTCAATGAATGATTTCAACTTGTCTTTAATGACAGAATCGAGTATTTTACATGCAATGCAAATTACTGACTGGTCTGTAGTTCCCAAGCTCAGTTCAGTCTCTTTCTTATACATTGGTATTATATTACCCTGCTTCCAATCATTTGATATTACTCAAGTTTCTAAAGGCAGCGTAAAAAAATTGACGGTGGTTTAGAGATGATTTCACTTCCTTGAGTACTCTTGGGTATCAGGGTCTGCCACCTTGTTTGTCTTTAATTTACGCTATTTTTCCTGTACTTTGTCATTTCCAATCTCAAATCTTGCAAAAAAAAAAATCCCAACAATGTGGTTATTTAAGGCGACCGCAATAGCCTTATTCTCATATAGCAATCATCCATCTTTATTCTTGATGCACTTAACTCCTTTAACTTTCTTTTTCCAAGTACAGTATTGAAAAAACAGCTTAGGATTAGTTTTAGCATCTTCGCAATTGTCTTTCATGGAGTCTTTCAGCTTTCCTCAGTTCTTTTTTGACCTCATTTTACAATATTTAGCATTGTTATTGTCATTATTGTCCTTCATTTATGTCTGATATTTCAGATCATCAAACTAATTTTAGTATTTGACAAAGATAACCATCATTTTATTTATTGAAGAAAAAAAATTTATCCCACAATACCTTGCCCAATGGGGAAAATTAATAAAAAACTAATTTAAGTGGTCACATAACAACCCAGACTAACATCTGAAGAACCTCAGGTCTCACTTGCATCAGCTAAGATCGGTGTTTGCAATTCCATAATAAGCTAGAGACTGGGCAAAAATGTCTTCCATGGGATGGCTGCAAAGCAAAAACCACCGCTGACCAAAACTAACAAAGGCTCATCTCACATTTACCAAAAAGACATCTTAATGACCCCGGGGATTTTAAGGATGATATTCTGTGGAGTAAAGAGTCAAAGGAAGCAGCATTTTGCATTTTCTCATATTTTCTTTGTCTTAAGTAAAAATTTGTTGGAAGATCTGAAACATTTAAATATTACAAATCAGCAAAGAATAGCGGAAATTGAGATGGGACAAATACTTTTTCACAGCACAGTATTGGCGGCAGTAAAAGGCACTACCAGACAGGAGCAGCACCTATAGGAATTTATAGGGTGCTACTCATCAGAGCACTGTCTGAAGGACAAAGTACTGAAATAATTCTTCTTATCTGAAGCGGTGCCAATGGAACACTACCGATGGGAAGCAGTATCCATGAAGGACTAGATCTATGGGTAGCAGAACCTAAAAGGCACCATTTATTGGCAACAGCACCTCAGGGTACTATTTATAGCAAGTTGTAACTGAGGTGCAACTCTTAGGGGTAGCAGAGCCTAAAGGACAGGAAGCAATACTTAAAGGCCAGTAACAGTAATAACAAGTCGACATGGTCTACAACATCCCCCGCCAATCTTGCACTTCTCATTTTCGAACTCAATCAAGGCCTTTATGGTCTGAAGCTACACACCAAATTTGGTTACTGTATCTGTAGTAGTTCCTGAGTAAAGCTGTCCCCTTTATCTCGGACGGACAGACAGACGGACGGACGGACGCACGGACGGACGCACGGATGGAGGTCAAACCTATATCCCCCTCCCACTTCGTGTTGGCGGGGGATAATAAGTGCTTTGCCAATAATCAGCAGTGACTATTAGAGACCGAAAGATCACTACCTATGGGGGCAAATTGCTGATAAGGCTCCTCTCATTGGAATGTTCCCTGTACGGTCCTATATGGAGTTAAATTACTGCCAAAACCTTGTATACAAACCGAACATGTTTTACAAATGCACCACGATTCACAAACAAATACAACGTGATTTGCAAATATAAAAATGATTCACGTGCAAACAAAGTGTGGTTTGCAAATATAAAAACGATTTGCAAACAAATACAGTGTTATTTGCAAATATAAAAACGATTCACGTACAAACTAGGTGTGATTTGCAAATATAAAAACGATTTGCAAATAAATACAGAGTGGTTTGCAAATACAAAACACCATTAACAAACGAATGTTTTCAGTTTTACAAATACAAAACGTACCGATTACAAGAATACGACGAGAACCATTTCCTACAAGTACAAATCACTTTTGGCAGTTTTCTACCGCTGACATGGCGTAAAGGATTTTCTCACAAATGTCCTCACTGTTATTGTCCCTGTTAAACAGCAGGTGGGGCTATGACTCAATATCCTAGATCTCTACACCGTGAAGTTGAACAGAATAGAGAACGGCCGCCAGCGACAACCGTGGACATGAGGATGATGGCTGAGGCTAAATAAAAACGCAGTGTCTTCGTGTTCGAAATGATTCCGTGTCCGACAGTGGGATGGTGTCAATATAACTACGTGTCCGACAGTCGGTTATTGTTTTTAATCTCTTGAAGTCTACTGAATCTTTTAGATAGCCTATTAAACGTGAATGTTTGATCAGATGGCTCAGTTCTTCAAGATGGGTACCCAATCAATGTTTCTGTTTAAGCTCTGCTCAATAAAGTGTTCTGATTGATAGTGATATATTTTTATTTTCCATTTCGTTATAAATCTGGGCCCGTATTCACAAAGCATCTTATCTTAGCGCTAGGAGTACTCCTAAGTCGCGCTAAAACATTTGTGATAAAACAATCTTAAAATTCACAAAACCGCTGAGAGCAACTTTTAGTGAAGAAAATTGGTAACTCCTAGAATAGGGGTAGCTCTGAGATAGGCGGGAGTAATCTCCGTTGCTATGGCTGATGTCAATTCTCATGCACGAGTCTTGGAACAATGAGCACGGTGATTGGTTGTTTGGTGGCAGGGCAACCCATTGAAAAAAATATCCCACATACAACCCATGGAGGAAAAAATGAGAAAATAGTCCAAGGGACTGGTTTGTCCAAAAAAATAATGGCAGTTGTTACGGGTTCGGCAGTTTTCAAATGCATTTCAAAGTAGAGAGGTACGACAATCCCCTTTTTAAACACTGCCCTAACTCTAAGCCTAACCTTAACTTTAACATTGACATTAAGATAATTTTCTTCCCTACAATAATAATAATTTAAAACACGGTTACTTTTAAGCAAGTTATTGTGAACATACAAAGCATTGGTTTTTTTAGATTCGGTTTAAGATAATAGTATATTGAGCACTTTTGAAAATTGCAATGCACGGTCCCCGCATATCACGCTCTAGGCAAATAAACGTACATAGGAAAGAGATAATTGTAAAAACATTAATAGCATTAAACAAGTAATTAATGAAACGCGTCACTTGCCCCAATAGCTACTTGTTACCCGATGAGAATGAGAATATGTTGCGATCATTTAAATGTCGAGCCGTTCAAGTTTGTTTGCCCTAAACTGTCATGGATGTAAGTTCAAAAATGACGCGAAAGCCCAGCTGGAGCCAAGACCAGTTACTGCTGCTGGGCCAGTTGGTGCTGGAGCGAAAGCATGTAACCTAATCAGAGGGAAAATTGGCTCGGGGGTGAACAGCAAATCCAAGCGGTATGCGTGGGATAATATCAGCCAACAGATCGTTGCAGCGTTACCCTCGGTGTCTCGGATGGCTAAAAGTTGCTCTCAGCGGTTTTGTGAATTACTTTTCAGATTTTACTCCTACATAAAATGTTTTAGCGCGAATGAGGAGTACTCCTAGCGCTAAGATAAGATGCTTTGTGAATACGGGCCCAGATTTATAATGAAATGGAAAATAAAAATATATCACTATCAATCAGAACACTTTATTGAGCAGAGCTTAAACAGAAACATTGATTGAGTACCCATCTTGAAGAACTGAGCCATCTGATCAAACATTCACGTTTAATAGGCTATCTAAAAGATTCAGTAGACTTCATGAGATTAAAAACAATAATCCACTGTCGGACACGGAGTTATACTGACACCATCCCACTGTCGGACACGGAGTTATTTCGAACACGAAGACACTGCGTTTTTATTTAGCCTCAGCCATCATCCTCATGTCCACGGTTGTCGCTGGCGGTCGTTCTCTATTCTGTTCAACTTCACGGTGTAGAGATCTAGGATATTGAGTCATAGCCCCACCTGCTGTTTAACAGGGACAATAACAGTGAGGACATTTGAGAGAAAATCCTTTACGCCATGTCAGCGGTAGAAAACTGCCAAAAGTGATTTGTACTTGTAGGAAATGGTTCTCGTCGTATTCTTGTAATCGGTACGTTTTGTATTTGTAAAACTGAAAACATTCGTTTGTTAATGGTGTTTTGCATTTGCAAACCACTCTGTATTTGTTTGCAAATCGTTTTTATATTTGCAAATCACACCTTGTTTGTACGTGAATCGTTTTTATATTTGCAAATCACACTGTATTTGTTTGCAAATCGTTTTTATATTTGCAAACCACACTTTGTTTGCACGTGAATCATTTTTATATTTGCAAATCACATTGTATTTGTTTGTGAATCGTGGTGCATTTGTAAAACATGTTCGGTTTGTATACAAGGTTTTGGCAGTAATTTAACTCCATAGTCCTACCTCTGACTAGCAGTAGCTATTCAGCACATACAATCGGAGCAGTGCCTAAAGGGCATTATTTACAGGAAGCAGTACCTAAAGAGCACTATTCATAGAGAGCAGTAAGGGCATTACCTGCGGGGCATCAACTGTAGGAGGTAGTACCAAGATCACTTCCCTTGGGAGGCAAAAACTACGAAACACCACTTATTGTCTGCATGGGACAAAGCAGTACCTGTTGTGGTTGGACAGTTGTCGGTCTCACAGGAGGGCGTGCTGGGGCTCTTGCCGCTCGCTGGTTCAATTTTGACACAACCAGATCTGCGATGAGCTGTCTGTCCTCCTCCTGATTATCTCCAATTAAGGGCATTGATGAACCCAGCACCTGCAACCCCAAAAACCCTGTGTCTAGATCACTGCTCAACTAATGCAGAAACTGTAATCATATCTGGTTTATGTAACTGGGTATTGAATATTCATGAGGAAGTAGCATATAAGAACTGTTCACAAAACAAAACTCTTAGGTCTAACACAGTGCAGTCGGTCTACCATGAACCAAACCTTTCCATCCCCTCACCTCCAATTACCTGGCATATTTGTCTCCAATGACTACTTTAGTAAACATAATATTATTCACTGATCTTGAAAAGCTGTTGTTGAGGAAGCTCACTGCAAAAACATAAAGCCATACACAGCTCAAGTGTAATGACAAAATCCATAAAAAGTATGAAAGAAGCATTATTGTGTTTTCATTCAACAATCAAAATGATTTATTTCATAGCAATACAACCCAAATTCCAAAAAAAAAAAACATGATGGAAAATGCAAGTGAAATTAAAAATAAGGTAACTTAAATTCCGCTCCATCATGTTGAACACACTAAGAGGTTCTCAAACTCAGTCCTTGGGCCCCCTGTGTATGCAAGTTTGTGTTCTAACCATGATGGCATGTGCAGGATTTCAACAAGCTGTTGATTTGTCTTAATTAGGTGCATTTAAGTTCAGAGGAATTATTTATCCTCCTAAGTAACATTTTGACATACGTATCGACAGTACAGTATGGCATGAAGAATAGTAATTTCGCATCGACATTCTGGCATTTTAGAAACAACTGCGTAAACAACTGCACATCTCCTATCCCTCAGGCTTCACCTTCTTAAGAATCATCATGTGACAGAAATGGATATCACAACATCGACTGGGAAATTGTTTTGTATGCCTATGTCAGTCAATACTATTTTTCGGTGCAACCATAAATGTAAGCTGAAGCTTTGATTTGCAAAACCAGAGCAATACTTGTCCAAAAACATTGTTGAGTTCTCTGGCTTTGGTGTTATAGGAGATGGACAGGAGCACAGATAAAGCATGCTGTGTACTCTCATGAACCACCATTCCGAGTAGTTGGGGGGGGGTCCTGATCTATCACCAATTGAGAGTGTATGGCGAATAATAATAAAACAAAGTCCATAGCCTAAAAGATCCTGTTTTTGAGGAATGGGGGAAAATTATGCCTGCAAGACTTGACGAACTGCTGCCTTTAGTGCCCACACACTTAATGATTGTGATTAAAAGACATAATGATGTTATTCAGAGGTAAACAATGAACTTTGTCAACTTTCATGGGCTCTGCTGCTGTGAGCAAATTGTGAGTATTCTCAATAAGAAATTAATGTTAAAATTTCAAATAATGTGTTGTCATACTGTTTTCAGTATAGTTGAGGATGAAAGGACTTTCAAAATCAGAGATTGTTGATTTTATTTGCACTTTCCATGATGTATCTTTTTTTTTTAAATTGTGGTTACATTATGAAAGAATATTGATTTTGTCTAGAGATGTCCTTCTCAAAATTCAGCTTTCACTTCTCTGTCTTTGGTCACTGGTTTCAGGAAAAAAAAAAAATGAACAATTGACAGGTAGAGCACGTACCTCAAAATTAATTATAGACTAGCTAAGGTGCATATAACAGAGGCAATTATATGCAGTACTGCTAGTAATATTGAAATTGTTCGTGCTGTGTCATATTTTCCTTATTGGTGGGGTTACAATGATAATAGGATCAAATATTTGATTTTGCTGGAATGGCAAAAATTAACTGCAAGCTGAGTCCTACAAAGCCCAGCAGATAAACTATACTATACTATACTATAAACTAGTGTGAGTCGCAAAAATAATGCTAATTTGCTCAACACTCAAAAAAATGAAACCCTGTGAAATGTTAGATTTACTTAATAATGGTATGTCAACGGGTTCCACTAAACTGAGTTAAACACATTCCGCTCAATGCAATTAATTAAACTGGCCAAAAAATGTTAGAAGTCCAATAAAGGTTACGCAAAGCTATTGCTTGGAACCAGTTGACATAACGGGCTCTAAATTCTTTGACCAGGAGCAAGTGCGGCGCAACGGGGTGTATCCAGGCGTATTTGGCAATTTCGTGCCCGGTGCAGCCCGGCGCAAGTACTCCTCTGTCCCGCCTCTGTCCCTCCTGCCGGCACAAGTGGCAAAGAGGGAGGAGAGAAGGCGTGTTTGGGTTTAACATAGCCGAGTCAAATCTTCACCAATCAAATGATCTCCTCTCCTCACCTCTAATGTGTTGGAATATTGAAGCCTCTGTCCTATATCTGCATGATGCGTTATGCGTAAATGTTGCATTTTACTTTGCTGTATCAGGCATGTTTTCTGCCCTGCTTACATCTGTATTAAGCATTACCAATATGAATTAGCTGACTAGCTAGGGCACTCGCGAATTATAACCATTAGCGAACTTGAATGGAATTTGAAAAGGAAACTACGTCAGATCATTCAAACTTATGAAGTTGGAATGAAATACGACAGTTGCTCATTTATTTCTTCTGCCTGCATCATTGGGAAGAGAAACGATGGATAGCATGTTCCTAATATTACACCCTATTGCTGCTTAAAATTTTGGGATTAACGTGCATGGACAACGATGCAAGATACGTTACACATTTATTTTCAATATGTGATCTTAACTCAGTACGAGATCATAGTAATCAGGCTGTATTCCTTTCCCCCACTAAAAACGATAAAACCTAAGTGACAATAATAGTATTAAGCCGCTTGCTCATTGGACACGATTGGACATCTGCATGGCAGATTACATTCAAAGTCAATGCATGTAATGCAATTCTATTTTTTTACCAACTTGAATTTTTTTTTTCCCCAGTATTTCATTGAAAACTAAAGGAGAACAACTATTAGGGAGAATTTTCGGGAAGTTTATTTGCAGCACTTTTTCTGTGCTAATATCATTAAAATAAACTGAAATACTTTTGAATTGTAAATGGTGCAAGCATCTGTCCTCATTAAGGCTATTTAGACCCTGAGTTATAAAGCCTTTACTAGGGTTCATATGGCATGGGTAAGGATTGACTTGATTTGGCACTTGCAGAAAAACGTAAATAAACTTAAACACTTACCTACCCCAGTAAAGCATTCATGAATCAACATACGAACATCTAAGCAAAACAGTGTTTATAAACCCTACAACTACCGCAGCAGAAACGTGTCATTAAGCTTATGTTGTAAACTGCTAAACACAATGTACATGCAATTTAAATTTTTGAACAGTTTCTGAATACATGAAACATATTTTATGTAACCTTGGACAGGTCCACCTTGAATAAATTTGCTCACCTCTGTGATATAATCTCTTCCATCCTTACCATGAATGGCTTTCACAGCACATATCTCTAACCCACCAAAGATCTCTGAACAGGTGTCCACCCAGTGTTGGTACCTGAAAGGAAAACAAGCAATGAGTTTAAGTTCTAACAGGACTGGACAAGCACTGAATATAGTTTCTGTGTGGGCTTCATATGCCAGTGTGTGTGTGTTCATATTCATGTGAAGACCACGATGGAAAAATTATCAGTCATATTTTCACACTGTGGAGAAATGAGGAATTAAAAATTCAAAATGATCTTAGAAACTAAGCATTGAAAAAATATGCAAAAAATATAAAACTCTTAAAATATTATGATAATATATAATATATTATATTTTATTGTCAATATTATGATAATATATAATATATACTAGAACGGGCACTCGGTAGAGCGCATACCTTCGCCGACGCCACTGAATCCCTCGCCACTGGCGTTGGTTTCATGCCGATCGGATAAAAATTGACCGAGATATGGCCGAAAGTCGGTTTTGACCTTTTCGTGGCCTTGACCTTGACCTTTGACCCGATCACTCCCAAAATCTGATCGATTGATCCTCAGGTCATGCCAAATCAACCCACCAAATTTTATGAAATTCCGTTTGGTACTTTTTGAGTTATTCGATACACATACACACAGACAGACACACAAACAAACTAGAACGGGCACTCGGTAGAGCGCATACCTTCGCCGACGCCACTGAATCCCTCGCCACATAACTCTGAGGACCAATTTTTATTTTTTTAAATGATCGATGAATGACAAGAGTACGATATATTTTTTTTTACATCAATACGCCTTTAAGTTCTAAAGGTAATGACCCCCCCTGACCTTTGACCCCCAACCGCTAAGAAGGGTATTGACCCCATTGTACCGTGTTTCACATCACAGGATCGGGTATATAATTCTGCACATTTTGGCGTTGGTTTCATGCCGATCGGATAAAAATTGACCGAGATATGGCCGAAAGTCGGTTTTGACCTTTTCGTGGCCTTGACCTTGACCTTTGACCCGATCACTCCCAAAATCTAATCGATTGATCCTCAGGTCATGCCAAATCAACCCACCAAATTTTATGAAATTCCGTTTGGTACTTTTTGAGTTATTCGATACACATACAGACAGACACACAAACAAATAAATACACGGGGATCAAAACATTACCTTCGTCAGCGAAGTCGCTGGCGAAGGTAATAAATACACGGGGATCAAAACATTACCTTCGTCAGCGAAGTCGCTGGCGAAGGTAAAAAAATAAACAAAAATGCAAAATTTGGACTCAGATCATTTTTCCTTTGTGGTCTTCATATGTGTTTAGGCGTGATTTGCCAGGATACTGCTTTTGAGTGTTTGTGCTGCGTTCATACATACGTGTAGGTCTGGGCGTGGTCTGAATGGGTGATTTATCTGTAAATATGTGTGTTTATGCATCTGGGCTTTTGAGTATTTTCTTTTTTAAAAAAGTGTGTACGGGGCCAGGTGTGGTATGTTTAACAAATGTGTGCTGCCTGCAGACATGCATATTTTGATATAAATGAGAACATGCGAGAAGGATGGATACAAAAATGCCCACGTTTATCCTGGGGCTCTCCGTGTGACCTTTCTTTAAGAAAATTATGTTGAGAATACAGGATGTCTTACAACACTTCCTGTATCTTTTTTTATTCCTTGCATGTTAAATAGTTCAGTTGGCTTTTTAAAATGTTTACCTCCATGAAAACTTAATGACAAGTAACAGTGTTACCCAGATGAAGACCTAAAAGGTCAAAACTGGTCAGTTTTTTAATGTATTGTAAGTACCAATTCTGTCCAGTGCAAGAGTACCTGAAATTTAATGTTTTGTTTGTCATCAACATTAGTTTCCACAATGGTAGCAGCTGAACTGATAACAGAGGGAGAGCGCAAAAAAAAAAGAATCCCTTTAAATTGATTTTGTCTTGACCCATTTCAATCAATAAACCACAAAAACTAGTTGATAGCAGCTGCTGTATTAACCCTTAAAGTGCTTCATTTTTACTTGCCCTATCCCTCCAAAACTTACTCATTCAATATTTAGTTGACAAATGACCATCAGAAGGACTCATAGATACCAGTGAACCCTTCTGACGGTCATAGCCAACTAATTTGCCAACTAAAAATGGACAAAATTCTTGACCTGTAGAGAGCTGAAATTTGAAATTTCATGCATTTTGCACCTTGCAAAACAAACAAGCTCTTTCCATTTTCCAACAGCCAAATTAAAGACAAACTGTTTTGGTACTTATCAGGCAAAAAAGTCAATAAAAAGAAAACCACAAGTGCAGCACATCTGTGGGAACTTAGGTGGCCGCTCAGCAGCAAACTTATGATAGCCATATATCTGCTCTTGTAAAAAAATGTGAGTACCATATGCTCTGTGAATATGACAGAAAATGCTGGTTAGTTTCATGGATTTAAGAATTAGATCATTTCTTTTGCAAAATAAACGGTACCTATTTCTTTATTTAACATGTCTTGTAAGAAAACTGTGGGTGTGTCCAAACTGTTGACAGGTACTGTAAGTATTTTGGGGGTTCAGTGAAGTGCTACAACCTGTAGACACAGAATATGAACAGTATATGATTTTGTCCTACAATATGAAAAAAGATACGTTTTCTGGCTCTGAACCAACTCTATGGCAAAACATAAGTGATAAATTAGAGTTTAAGTGGTTAACAATGCATCAATTCCAGAAACACTCTATCAGGTGTGGCGAGTTCTGCTTATGGTAAGATGAGAAATAGAAATTGCTACTTCTCTGAATTGAATTCATTTTTGAATTGCCCTGACATTGCATTCAGAGAGAAGTGGCGTGTTTGCATAAAAATGGATTATTCTAATCATGTGAAAAATTGTGAATAAAGGAAAATGATTGAAATAGGTTAAGACTTATCATCTGTCTGAAGCGATTTGTTGTTCCTGCACTATATTCAGCACAGCAGCTGTCACTGGTTCTGGGGATGGCAGTCGACCACATGCAGCGTCTTGATCTAGTCAACATTCAGATGATAATGTACTAGTATTACACAATATTCTACACTCCTGCACCCAGCTAATTATTGTCCATTACAGATTCGCTAAAATCTGATTTGGAACAAGGGAAGTAAAGGTACTATGCTTTCAGAAATTCCCCGTCATTATTGGCACCAATGGACGTTAAGTGAACTACCATAAGCATTCTGTTGTTTGCACTCGCACACCAGCCTATATTACTCAGTGCTGTAGCCTGGAGTGTGTGCTGTTCAACGTGTACTGTACTCCTATATTTTGTGTAGACTGTGTTCAATGCGTATTATTGCATATCTTGGTAACTCTCAAGTTGGGAGCACTGGCTCTCAGCAGAGCTGGAATGTGTGACTCACTGCTCTCTCATAGCTACTTGCTGCAGCATTGCAGGGCCACTGTTAGACTTCCAGTTCCCAGAGATGGAAGTTCTCCTGAGGGACAGACAAAAACATGTAAAACCCCAATAACTCCTCAGTAACTCTAATGTAAGAGAGAGATAATCCTGCGGCTCTGGGAAGGGGAATGACGCACACTTTCGTAATAAAGGATAGACTGTGCAGCACATTAATTCTTTATCGAGAATAATTAAGATTAACTGATGATAACAGTCATAGACACATACTCTCTACACAAGTGGTTTTACAGCAGGTGAACTGAGTTTTGGAAGCCGAAATTTGATCATGCACCAGCAATATCATACGTGCATGCAATGAAACACATATACTGCATGTGACTTGAATACATACATGTAAGCTTTGTAATCACTCCCAATCTTCTGAACCCTGATGTCATACTTCGAGTCGATGAAGGGTTCGGTGGTGGTGTAAGTGTGCGTAAGAGCCACTACACTGGCCATGTCCTGAAAGTCACTGTGTGTCTTCACCTTTACCTGAGAATGGGCGAGGTAGAGGGCACTCTTAATTTCTCTGGATGTTAGATGATATTATTACTATTATTATCATAAGCAGGATAATAGCCAAAAGTGTGAATTGAATCATCATCTCTCTCTCTCTCTCTCTCTCTCTCTCCGTGTCTCAATCTCTATCACAGTGTCTCAGTCTCTTTCAGTATTTCAGTCTTTCTCTTGGGGGCAGTCATTCTCTCAGAGCCTGGGTCTCTGTCTCAGTTACACACTCTTTCTCTGTGTCTCAGTCTCTCCCACCTTCCCTTTCCCAGAGTATGCCTGTCCAATCTTCAGCACTAGTGGGAGTCTGGGCACTGTGATCTGCAGGATAAAGAACAGACAGCAATGAGCTGGCCTGTCTGGCCTCAGAGACCTTCCCTCTGTGTCCATATGCAATTACAAAAACATATGCCTTTTGTGCTCCAGAAAATTATTATGTCAGACCCCCCCAATACACGATTTGTGATTCTGATAGGATAAGGTCAATATAACTCTTACCATTTCCTTATAATTGGGGTAGAATGTTTGGTCGATCAGTGGAAATGTCTCAGGCCCCATTTTCCTCTGGAAATTTATCAGCTGAGCAAACTGGAATAATACAAACCTGTCAGTTTTGTCACAGCCAAACTTTTTACGGAGAAATGCATTTTCACTCAAAAAAAGCAATTATGGTTGGAGCCAGACTATACAGTGGGATCTGATAAATTGCTCAATGGAAATTGCTTAATTTTCTTGTTAGGCAGTGTTGGTGTTATTGATGAGTTTCTTTGCAATGAGTTGGACAGGGGGAACCATACCGCCCAGGGCCTGTCACAGAGGTTGTAGATGGACTTGAGAGAGTTGATGCTCGGGATGTTGGCGTATTGCAGACCGATGATCAGGTTACGAAAATCTTCATTTTTTGTCATACTGAAGGCATGTTGCCGCACCAAAACAATGTCCGGTTTGAAGGACCTTTCAGAGGTTTGGAAACACAAACTTTATATTAGTACTTTCAGATATGATGATACGTAGTTCACGGCATTGTAAAGAAATTGAGGCAGTCAGAGGTTATGGCTGCTTAGTATTGCCACCACTTCATCATGACGACAGCTGCTCATATTACCAAAAAAGTCAAGATGTTGGCAGGCATGAAGATGAAGGGAAATCCCATTATAAATTTTAAATTAAAGAAAAGTAGCTGTCGGCCTGATTTCAGTGAGCTCTCAACCAGCTCTCTTTCTGCTCCAGGAAGAAAGGTGTAGGCCAAGACTCTTGTCTTTGTGCTAGGCACCATGCTTCATTAAAGACGATGGCTGAGTAGGCTTCTACATGCTTCAACAAACTGATCTGTTGACCATGCAAAACTATATTGTTTTTCAGATATTTTCATTAGTAGAAAGCGCAGTCCATAACTTTCCTCCTTTGTCATAGCCCATGAATTCAAATGACCTGCTTCACTGTAGTTCCGAGGAGGGGAAACGTATATGTTGTTATCATGATCAGGTGCACCTCAAACATCCTTTTCAATTTTACTCCCAATATCTCGGTACAGAGATTTCTTTGGCCAGCCACATAGAGAGTATAAATTTATTCTACCTAAATCTATTAAATTAGTAAAATTTTGCTTTGTGGTGGAGATCAACCAGTGTTCAAGCACCAGAAATACAAAACCCAAAACCAGTGAAGTTGGCACGTTATGTAAACCGTAGATAAAAACAGAATACAATGATTTGCAAATCCTTTTCAACTTATATTCAATTGAATACACTGCAAAGACAAGATGTTTAATGCTCAAACTGAGGAACTTTTTCCTTTTTTTTTGCAAAAAATCATTAATTTATAATTTAAAGGCAGCAACACATTGCAAAAAAGTTGGCACAGGGGCCTTTTTACCACTGTGTTACATCGCCTTTCCTTTTTTTAACGACGCTTAGTAAACGTTTGGGAACTGAGGAGACCAATTTTTGAAGCTTTTCAGGTGGAACTCTTTCCCATTCTTGCTTGATGCACAGCTTAAGTTGTTCAACAGTCCGGGGTCTCCGTTGTCTTATTTTAAGCTTCAGAATGCGCCACACATTTTCAATGGGAAACAGGTCTGGACTACTGGCAGGCCAGTCTAGTACCCGCACTCTTTTACTACGGAGCCATGCTGTTGTAACACGTGCAGAATGTGTCTTGGCATTGTCTTGCTGAAATAAGCAGGGGCGTCCATGAAAAAGACGTTGCTTCGATGGCAACATATGTTGCTCCAAAACCTGTATGTACCTTTCAGCATTAATGATGCCTTCACATATGTGTAAGTTGCCCATGCCTTGGGCACTAATACACCCCCATACCATCACAGATGCTGGCTTTTGAACTTTGCGCCTATAACAGTCCGGATGGTTCTTTTCCTCTTTGGTCCGGACGACACGACGTCCACAGTTTCCAAAAACAATTTGAAATGTGGACTCGTGAGACCACAGAACACTTTTCCACTTTGCATCAATCCATCTTAGATGAGCTTGGGCCCAGCGAAGCCGGCGGCATTTCTGGGTGCTGTTGATAAATGGCTTTCGCTTTGCATTGTAGAGTTTTAACTTGCACTTGCAGATGTAGCGACGAACTGTAGTTACTGACAGTGGTTTTCTGAAGTGTTCCTGAGCCCTTGTGGTGATGTCCTTTACACCCTGATGTCGGTTTTTGATGCAGTACCGCCTGAGGGATCGAAGGTCACAGGCATTCAATGTTGGTTTTCGGCCTTGTTGCTTACGTGCAGTGATTTCTCCAGATTCTTTGAACCTTTTGACGATATTATGGACCGTAGATGATGAAATCCCAAAATTTCTTGCAATAGCTCGTTGAGGAATGTTGTTTTTTAACTGTTCGACAATCAGCTCACGCATTTGTTCTCTAAGTGGTGACCCTCGCCCCATCCTTGTTTGAGAATGACTGAGCATTTCAGGGAAGCTGCTTTTATACCCAATCATGGCACCCACCTGTTCCCAATTAGCCCGTTCACCCGTGGGATGTTCCAAATAAGTGTTTGATGATCATTCCTCAACTCTCTCAGTCTTTTTTGCCACTTGTGCCAGCTTTTTTGAAACATGTTGCAGGCATCAAATTCCAAATGAGCTAATATTTGCAAAAAATTACAAAGTTTACCTGTTTGAACATTAAGTAACTTGTCATTGCAGTGTATTCAATTGAATATAGGTTGAAAAGGATTTGCAAATCATTGTATTCTGTTTTTATTTACGATTTACACAACGTGCCAACTTCACTGGTTTTGGGTTTTGCACTTGAAATGCTACTGAAGCATGGGAACACATTTGTGTACTATCATGCTTGTGAGGCCCAAAATGTTTTTTTTTTTTTTTTTAATGGAGTGCTTCACACCTGGTCACTTTTGTCCCATTCCGCCGCACCTGCAGGTCCACACGCCCAGTTGTTTGGGACACAATTGAGATCTCTGGGAAGGTTGCCTAAAATAGATACAAAATCAGCTCATATAACAGAATTTCCACTAGCCTGACTTTTATTGAAGAAGGGGTTCATTTCATGGTCCTCCTTCATGAAATGCCAGATTTTTTTTTTTTATTGTAAAGTCATTGGAAAGTCACCTAGATGTGCGCACGAAAACCAGTAAAAATTTGCTTGAAAGTCGAAAGATTGAAAATATTTTAGCTCAATCAGTAATACCTGAGCTATGCACCTGATCTATTTGTGTCAAAACATTTCTCAGCATAGATTTCTGCTCAGATAGATACTTAGATTCTGGCTTTTGTTCTCTGAGAAGGCTTTCTGGAGTATTAACTGCCATAAACCCTGATTCTTAATATGAAGAAAACATATTTATTTCCTGGAAACAAAAGGCTATAAGCATGGCCGTAACTAGCTATGAGGTCACCGAGGTCCGGACCTCAGTTTAAAAAAATAAATAAATTCTGCGTCTTTATCATTCAGGTTTTGCTCTAGGTATCTTAAGTGTCACCTGTGTGTACATGCAATATTACATTTCACCAAAATCAATTTCTGATTGTACATCATTATTCTTTTCCTCTTTCATCTATGCATAAACTGCTTTGGGGAGTTTTTATTTGTTTATATTAATACTATTTGACCTTTGACATTTTGGCGACGTAACTTTCTCCAGGTTCGTGGTATTCTCCCCACTATTAAACTTCGTTGTCGAGAGGTGAAATGAAACAAGTGCTCTTTTCAGTGGTGTAAAACGCAGTGAAGTGCTAAACGGAGACGAAGATACTTCTCTGTAGAGATCAAAGATATTATTCATTATTGCGTCGATGGCTATTTTAGCATTGACACTTTTTTTTTGTATCGCGTACAGCACTTTTGTGAAGCATGCCAATTTACCTATTGTAAGTCCAGGCTAATGGAGCCTGAGGTGGTTTTTCATGCGGTTCAACGTTTCTTCCATCTCAATTTAAAAGGAGTGCATGTAGAAACGTGACATGCAAAGTTGCTGTACTGATATTAATGTGTTGCAGGCAGGTACTTGAGCTCCCCATTTGTTAATTACCTCCGTCATCAAAGGTAGAACGAGGTTTTGTTTTCAGTCCCATTAACTGGAAAATGTTATGACATGCTGTATTAAGCTCTGCTGTGGAGAGCTGTGGATGTAGATACATGACATGTGAAGTTGCTGCACTGATATTAATGCGTTGCACGCAGAATAAATCTTTTGGCTGGCAAGAGAGGAGTGGTCCTCGCCCTATTGTTCATTACATGCAACACAATGCATAACTATAAGACTGGCTACGGAAGGATATCAAATTGTGCATCTCTTATAAAGAAAGACATTACTTTTAAAATTCACTATGTTATTAATGTGTCTTTTTCAGTATGTACAAAATTTGATTACAAAAAATAACTTTGGGGGTCCCTGAACCTCTCACCTCAATATTTTTGGAAAAAAATGGTTTTCTAGAGTCCTGACGATGGAAAATCTCTTTCCCTCCACTCTCTTTAAAGAACATTATGGTCATTTGAAACTTACTACAAAGTAACCTACCAAAGAAAACCTATAAGCTTACCATGCAGGAGTGGTATAGGACTATTTACAGCCTTCTATAAAGTAGCTGCTAGCTATAATGATCCAAACTGATGTTAAAATACATAGTTTTTTGTCAAATAATGTCACTGCTGAGTGGCAGCATCCCTCCACTTTTTCAAATTCTGGACCTTACTAATTTCTAAACCCTAGTTATGGCCCTGGCTGTAAGTTCAAGGAAATACAGGTATGTGGCATTGAACACAGAGCACATATCTGGGCATTGGTATGATTTAAACTGGGAGATTTAAGTTAGCAGTAAATGCATTTTTATTTAGCATATGGAGCTTGCATGGGTGTCTGCCTTTGTGTGAATGCATGCACGTGTGCACTTCACATGCATGTGTGTGAGCAGTCGTTAATTAATGCATGCCTTTGCCAGAGTAATGACAATGGGTTCACCACAAATTATTAATCATTGGCAAGGTTCAAAAAAACAAAGTTTTACCAAAAGATAATCTAAAAAAAGCCTGTAAAGTTCCAGAATGACATCCAATGGGCAGATGAAGAAAAGATTACATTGCACCCAAATGATGGGAAGAGAGGAGTTTGGGGAAGGGAGGCAACTCATTAACTACAGCATACTGCCCCATCTGTGAAGTGTGGTCAGGAGTGGTCATGACCACCAATGAAACTGGTGCCCTAGGAATATTAGCTCCGCCAACGAAGTTGGAGGAGGTTATGAGACCATTACCGTTTGTTTGTCTGTTGGTTGGTTTGTTTGTCAGCAGGATTACGCAAAAATTTATGGATGGATTTTCATCATATTTTGTGAAATGATTAAGTATTGTCCAAGTAAGAGGCAATTCCATTTTGGGAGGTCGAGGTCAAAGGTCAAGGTCAAGGGTATGCAAAAAGTCAAAAACATTTTTGCCCAAAGACTATAGGACTGCATAAACACAGGGGCTGCTAGCTAATACTGGCAAAAATAACACTGAGTGCATTGGTGGAGGTACTTTCACTCTCTGAGTGCAGCTCTAGTTGATGATGTGACGGCTAACAAAAGCTAGAGGAATTATTCTGAACAAGGGCTTTAGTTTCCGCTCAGATTCAGCCAAATGATTCAAAATGCATGAGACTGCATGTGACAGCACAAATGGATGATAACTCAAAGCACATTGCACTGCAAAGCACCCCAAAGTTTTTTTTTTTTTTTTTGCACAAATTGGATTTTCGACAATAGCCACAAAAGTCACAACCAGACGCAAATCCAACCGGGTATGTCTTCCACACACTGGAGGAAAAACACCCCAAGAACATGCAGGAACTGAAGCCAGCTGCAGTAATAGCCTGTCTGAGCATCGCCATGGAAGAAACCCAGCATGATGTGATGTTGATGGGCCTCAGACTTCAGACAGTCATTGACTGAAAATCATTTTTAACTGAAGGGCTCTGTATAAAAATTGTAGTCATTCTACTGGGTTTATACAGTATTTTTGACGAAAATCTTTGAAGCTGAAAATCCAATTTCGATTCCTTTCATATCCATTGCAGGGGCATAGACAACCAAAACAATGAAAATTGTCCTTGTCCAAATACTTCTTCATGTGGACTCAATTCCACATTTGAAGAAGTCTAGTCCTCCCATTGACGCACAACACAATAAACATAAAGTGACTGCATTTGTGTAGCTGAGAATTTTTCACTGTGTTATTCAGACTTACCTGTTCAACTCTGATGTCATAGTCTTGTTTTTTCCCTCGGAAGACTTTAGCCCTATGGGACACAAGGTTCACATTATATACACTTCTGTCATCTGTTGCAGGCACAGTTTGCGCTTGTGAGGTTATATGACGGGTGCCATTTTTGTCACCAGGGTAACAGAGGGTTGTGACCCCTCTCCTTCATGCATATCACCAAAGAGACACTGCGAATGTTAGTTCTATCTCCATCCTCTAGACAAAAACTTTGCTGACCATAGAAATTTCTGTAATCATTTATGCTCTGGAGTCCTGGTACATGGGAACGTAAGGAGAATATGGATATCTGCAGCACAGGCAGTTTTTATTGTATGGGTGTCTGCGAGTTTTTCAGCGTGAATGTACATGCTTTTGTGTGCATACATCAACAACACTGTTAATGTACATGTGTGTGTCTTTGTATGCATGTGTGTGTTTGCAAGTGCGTGTATATGCACTGTAAAGTGAACATGCACGCGCGCATGCATTTGTGCGCGTATCCATGTGTGCATGTATGTTTGTTGGCGCGAGTGCATGTATATACAGTACTGTGCACATATTTTAGACGCCCCAGATTTTTTAAATTAGAAATTTGTTTTATGTGTTCATTTTCTTTTCTCTTATTAATGTTCCTGAAGATAAAAAAAACACACTAGAGACACCAAATGGTA
The DNA here is from genome assembly GCA_029721435.1 of Gymnothorax reevesii. Lineage (NCBI taxonomy): Eukaryota > Metazoa > Chordata > Actinopteri > Anguilliformes > Muraenidae > Gymnothorax > Gymnothorax reevesii. Next base: position 70,819,770 of record CM056585.1, on the reverse strand, counting down.
ATTTTTTGAAATAACTGAGAATGTTTATATTTCACTAAAGACACTTGGTACAAATTATACAGCCTTGACAGAGCTCTATCTCTGAATCATCAAGGCCGTCTGAGATTAATTAGAGACGATCCCATTCTCGTCTCAACTGGTTATATAATGATGCTAGCTGACCAAGCATCAAAATAGGACGCTAATAGCAGCTTTTGGCGTCCTTATTTGATCCCACTACTAAAATGAACCTTATCCCCTAACCCCTAACCTGAACCCTAACTGAAGCCATCAAATAGGCATGCCAATGCAGCTATTTTTCTTGTATATTGACGCTCAGGCAGCCTGCATCATTATATGATGAGCCGGGATGAGAATATGTTGAACAGTGACTCAAGTGAGCCTATGAGCCTGCAAAACAATTGTGGCAAGTTCTAGGAACAAGTAAAAGCCAATCATCTTACGAAGCTATAAGGCTGCGGGACAGTGCATTTGATTTTTAGGCAAAAGGTAGTTGCATTAAATATTAATTTGAGATGGTTTTCAACGGGGTGAGAGGGTGGGGTGATAGGAGAGGTTGAGATGCATCATCCTGTTTCTCTGGAGCCTCTGTGCTTCCATTATTTTAATGAGATGTCAATGATCTCAGCAACACTCAAACACAGAGAACTGCCTCATTAGATAATAGCCAGGCTTTGGATGGAGATCCATGGCTAGCTGCTATGGCAACCTACTGAGAGAGAGCAAGAAAAAGCAAAGATTATATGGAATAAAAAAATATGAGACTGCATTTAGCGTGCTGCATATATGAGGCTAGTGCTCTGTGCATATGAGAATGTTAAGTGCACAACGTATGACACTGAGCTCAGTGCTCTGGACATATGACATGATGTTGATCAACTCTGCATATGAAACTGTATTTTGTGGACAGTGCATTTGAAATTATGTTTAGTCACTGTGCATTTGATATACTTCAAACCACACTGCAACCATTTTGACGTTGACTATTTTCCCCCAAAGGTGGCATATGTGGTAGAGACTGCAGTCTGTACACGTACCTGATTATGATCTATAGCTGAGAAGTAAAACTGTTCATTTGAATTTGAATCTTTGCATGCATTAGATTGTGAATGTCTTCTTCATTTTAATCTTAATGATAAAAAAAATAAATAAATTGCCCAGTCAGCAAAAAACGAAGGCTTTTACGCTGCCCTGTGTGCTTACGTGCGGCAGTGAATCTGTTCTGTGGGGGAATGCAGATACCAGACATGAATACTACAGTTCCCATGAAGCAACTGCGCACAGAAAAAAAAAAAAGAAAACTGAGATTTATTGCTACAGTGAGGCTAATGAAATAAGCAAATAAGACCTTCAGTATTCCTGCAAAAACTAGGGGATTCTGCTGCCTACAGGTTGCCAAAAAACTTTTTTTTTCAAAGAAGGAAAGGCAGAGGAAGAGATGGAAATGATATAACAGTTGGAAGACACTTTAGTCATGCTGTGCTGGGATTAGGAGACCGTACTGCAAATGCACAAAATCTAACATAAAACAAATAAGATCCCCATCCTGAAAATCGCCTAAACTCTAGACAATTCTCAGCGTGGGCATCTGTCAATGACGAGTTCAATGACTGTGAAGCTTACAAATCTTTCAGTCTGCACTGGTTTCTCAGAGCAGTTTTTTTCCCCTTAGGCAAACCGTTGAATGTGAGCATGAAGCAGTGTATCCGTAGTTGCTATTTGCTTTGTGGATGCTGCTTTTGATGGTGAGAATCCATCCGCTTTTTCGTCACGCGCCTTCAAAATGAAATGTCGACGCAGCCAGAGCCAAGCTTGTGTAATGGGGGGTTGGGGGTGGGGGGAGGGGGGTAAGGAGATGGGCAATGCAGTAAACACATCAATCCTTCCTTTCCTTTGGATCGCAGCAGCTTTCACAGGTTGCTGTAGTGGGAATTACTTTTTTTCTTTCTCATCGGACACCATGTTCCAATGCACGTTCGACATCATGAGAGAGCAAGCGAGCTGCTGTCTGTGGTGCTGCAGTCACTGCCCCCTATTCCCTGCTCTGAGCAACCGTGATTACAGTATGAGATCGTGAGAGAGACAGAGAGAGAGCGAGAGGGAGAAAATGGCCATATTTGTTAGCGTTAGCAGCTTGAGCTGAGCTGTGGTGCAGGCTGCCGCTTCCACTCACCAGTCGTGCTGCGGCTCATCGATCACCAGCACCACTCTCACCTTCCTGGGCTGCGTGCCGTACTTCTGCCCTGTCAATGGAGCCGCTTGTTTCTCCAACGAAGCAACCGGCTTCCCCGACGAGGCCACTGGTTTCTCTGACGTTGCTCCTGGCTTCTCTATTTTAGCCGCCGGTTTCTCCTGCGAGGCTGCCGGTTTCTCAAAGTTGGACACCAATTTCTGGGTACTTGCCGCAGGTTGCTCTGATTTGGCTACCGGTTTCTGTGAAATGACCTCCAGTTCCTCTGACTTGGCCACTGGTTTCTCTGATAAAGCCACTGGTTCCCCTGACTCGGCCACCGGTTTCGCTGACGCAGACAGTGGTTCCCCTGACTTGGCCACCGGTTTCTCTGATTTGGACGGTGGGTTCTCCTGCGGGGTGTCCGATGTCTCAGGGGAGGCCTCTGGTTTTTCCCCAGCATCTCCAGCCTCTGATAATCCGCTCACCTGCTCGCTAAGGCTGGCTGACGCGGTGGCGACGGTCTGTTTGACAGCACTAGTGATGGAGGAGATGGAGCTGAAGAAGCCGGAGGCGGGCGAGGGGGAGCCGGGGGGCTTGCGCTCTGGGGTGGGGGAGGTAGCAGGGGCTTCCCCAGGCGGGGGAGGCTGAGGGTCTGGACGCTGGAGGTCACTCAAATAACCGTTGGGCAGGTTGGATATGAAGGTGGTGTCAGAAAGACGTCGCCTCAGGTAGTTCATGGCTGCCGACGGACGGGATCAGTGGTCCGAAGAGAATATTCTGGTGAGAGGCAGGGCAGCGTTCTGTACTGCTGCAGTCTCGTGATGTTCCTTCTTTCGCTCTTGCTCTCTCCTCCAGTTCAGACTGTCCCTCTCCCTGCCCCCCTACGCCTGCAGGAGACTCGCTCCTCTTCCCTCTTGCTCTCTCTCCCTTTCTCACTGTCCCTCCCACCGTCCCTTTATCTCTCCTCTCTCTCCCTCTCTCCGCTCTCTCTACTCCCCCTCTCCTCCTCTTGGTCACGCTGCAGTGTGAGGAGAGGGAGGGAGGGAGGGGGGGGGGGGTGTTTGTAATGAGCATGCGCCAGGCAGTAAAGTCAGCTCCACAGGAAAGGGAGAAAATGGTGGATCAGTGTTTCACGCCTCAGGGATATGCAAGCTGTCAACCCCTCCCCCCCTAGTATAATGTCACGCACACACCCATGCACACCACACGCACTATCATTCACGTTCGTGCAGATACATAGGCACCATACACAGGCACTGACAGTCACGCGCACTCACGCCCACGCAGAGACACACACAACCACACAAACATATACACTCACACATCATATATTTGCTCGTGAACAATATGCAAGTGCACGTACACGGGCATGCAGACTCTCATGCACACACCCTACACCCGTGCAAAGGCAAACACTTACACTACACTCAGTTCAAATGAAGATCCTGGTCAAAATATTGCAACCCAGTCATTTCTCAATCATTTTGGTAAGGTGAGCACCATATAATGATATTCCCTGAGTAAACTTTACTAATTCTTTTTAAGATTTTTAAAAATATATAATAAGCTGAATTTGCATCAGAGGTGGGTTAAAATGAGAAAAAATATTGGCAGTTGATGGAAACATCCAAATAATATTGTAAGTTAATGCACTGTTTCGTTAGCAGTGTACAACTTTATGATGTATTATGGAATGATTCTATGTAAAATACCTAATTGGTTTGTGATGTAATATATACCACTTAGACAGCCTAACAATTACCCCTGCAATTGGCAAATATAACAACTAAGTTATAGTTGATGAAGCCAGTCAAGGAGTCATCATCAGCAATAAGTTGTAAGATCACTGTGATCATGCTGTAGACTAAGACTACATTAGGTTCAGGTAGCTGAGGTAAAAATTACAATAGCAAAAGCTAGCTACCATGAATTTTCTTATGTAAGATGGGTGAAGGCCTTACCAGTTACCTAGCTGTCCACAGTTGCTTTCCTAAGGGTTAGTTACACACTAACAATTAAGCTTGCTATGTTTTACATGATCCAGCAAACCTTCCATGTTTTTTCCACGTGTAGACTTGTGAGAAACTGGTGGTTCTCACACATGCCATAAGGTACCTGTAACTTGTAACTTGTAATGTAACTTATGTATAAAAATTTGAAATGAAGCTAGTTCTAAACCATACGTTTTAAACACTAATTACACACAGAAGTTTTAGCTTGGAATGGTGGTGTTAGCTAGGTAGGTAGCCAAATATTACTGAGGTGACTCATCCGACCAGCATTTATAATTTTGTGGACAATTGGCAAGTGTTACCCCACCAATTTAGGCAGAGTAAAGAATGATAATGAAAGCAGAACTGCCACCTAGCATTAGCGTTTGTGCTCTCTTAAATGTTACAGCATCTAACCACAGGATCCAAAACACTGTGCGACTGACAGATGGCTGGTTTAAAAGGCAGATACACTGGACAATCTTCTCCTGCCTCCTTTTTTTTACTTAAGAACAATACTGAACTAATTAGTGAGTTGACATAGTGTTTTTTCAAGTTAACTTAATGCAAAATATGTCATCAGAAATTTTATTTTGAGGTCTTGCTCGAGTATAGTGATGTGCACAGCATCTGAAATACAAAAGGAACAAGTGACTGACTGATAGACTAAAGGTGGTATCGGCATTGGGCGCTGGTACCACACTTATATACTCTCCTCATTCTCATAAAAATGTTCCAATATACAAACCAATACCAACCATTTCAATGTGACTATGTTATGCCAGCGAGTGAGAGGAAAAATACAAGTACAAGCATGTACAATTCATGCTGATCTGAGTGTTGCATTCAGTTTTCAGATAATGCTAACTGTGGCCATAGCAAGCTAGAAAGATGTGACAGAGACTTGATAACAAATGTTAACAGCTGTTTGTGTCATCATGAGCACTTACATACAACCATGAGACATGAAAACTTAATTTTCAAATGAGGATAAAAATGTCGGCAGTGTGGATGTTTTATCAAGTGAGTGAAGAAAATCAATCTGAGGCAGATTTTAAAATTTGTACAGCCAGGATATCAATAAGAGGAATGAAATGTAGTCTGATTACACTAGCAACAGAATCAAACATTTGAAATGTAGACATTTCAACCAATGTAAGTCAAACAGTGTTTTGAAAACCAACGTTTTCTTGTGGTTGCTATGAATATTGAAGTACTTGATTTGATTCTCGGTATCGGCAAGTGCCCAAAGGTGAGTCCTCATACTTGCACTCGGTCCAAAAAATAAAGGTATTGGTGCATCCCTTGCCATAACCAAGCAAGAAAAAAAAAATCTACATTTGCCCAGCCAGTGTATATGTGCCAACAAAAAAGCACTTAGATAAGTTGCAAAACTATGGTAATATCAGAGACACAGTGCAGTGAGAAGGCATTTCTTTCTTGTATCTCTGTGTATTTGTTACACTGAGAGATTATAGATCTCTATAGGCCTATATATAGGCAGAATTTGGAATGTTTTACCCCCATCTGGTGTGTCTGGGGAGAATTGTAGCCGAGAACTGCTTGAAGCACACACTCCTTCAATGGGTTGTCATTACTTAGGAATAGTGCTGAATTATTGCCTGTGGACTTCACTTGATAGACTTTTTAGTCAAGTCATGTCAAGTTAACTTTATTTCTATAGCACATTTAAACACAACAAAGGTGATCCAAAGTTCTGCACAAAAACCACTTACTATGAATTCAACCCCAATTCCGAAATAGTTGACACAAAGTGAAAATTGTGAATAAAATCAAAATGCAATGACTTCAAATCACATCAGCCAGTATTTTATTGACAATAGAACAGTGATAACATAGCAAATGTTGAAACTGAGAAATTTTACAATTTTATCCACAAAATGAGCTCGTTTCAAATTTGATGGCTGCAACAGGTCTCAAAAAAGTTGGGACAGGGGCCTGTTTACCATGGTGTAGCATCTCTTTTTCTTTTTAACACAGAGTGGAGGCCTCTGGGCATTGAGGAGACAAGTCTCTTGAGTTCAGCCAATGGAATTTGATCCCACTCTTGTTTAATACAGGTTTCCAGCTGCAGGAGAGTTTTGGACCTCCTTTGACAGACTTTTCCTTTAATTATGCGCCAAATGTTCTCAATGGGCGAAAGATCAGGACTGCAGGCAGGCCAGCTGAGCACTCAGACTCTTCTACTACGAAGCCATGCTGTTGTAACAGCTGCAGTATGTGGTTTGCATTGTCCTGCTGAAATACACAAGGAATTCCTTGGAATAAATGTCATCTGGAGGGGAGCATTTGTTGCTCTAAAACCTTTATATACCTTTCAGCATTCATGGTGCTTTTTAAAACATGCTAGTGTCCCACACCATACGCACTAATGTATCCCCATACCATCAGAGATGCTGGCTTTTGAACTGAATGCTGATCACAGGAGGATTGGTCTCTCTCCTCTTTTTCCCGGAGGACACGACGCCCATGATTTCCAATAAGAATGTTAAATTTGGACTGGTCTGACCGCAGGACACTTTGCTACAGTCCATTTTAAATGAGCCATGGCCCACATAACATGGCGGCACTTCTGGATCATGCTCAACAATGGCTTCCTATTTCCATGATAGAGTTTTAGGTGGCATCTAAAACTCTATCATGCTGTTTCAAAGCCTAAGGGCAGCAAGAGAAAAGGCCTGATCACCCTTAAGTTTCAGCCGTGATTGCGGGACTGAAAATTATAGCTGGTTGAATGATCTGAGGGACCTTGAGGCAGAACATAGGATATGTCGTGGGTGATAAGCTAGCCTAGGCTGATTCCACAGTAACTTACATCAGGCTACAGGCTACCAATTAGCTGAACTACCCCTCAGTGTAGGGACTTGGACATTCCCCAGTTTAGCGCTGCAGAAATTGCATGTAAAAAATAGTGACAGCTACTGAACACAAAGATTCAGCACATTTTCAGGACAAAATTAGCTGTCCTTTGCTGCCTCGTGGGTATTGCCATCTTTAAGAAATCAGTCTCTCATTGGATGACTGAATTTGGTGTTATAATTAAGCGTTAACAGTGACTTGTACATTCAGAACTGCCATGACACCAACTTTGAACTCAAGCCACTAACTCTTAGTTCAGGCTTACAATATGTCTCAACCATGGTCAAAGATAGTGTTATGTTTTTTTTGTAAACTGGCACACCAACACTAAGAGTCTCCAAAACAACAACTTTGAAATTGGGTCACAAACACCAAGTTCCCTCAAATAGGCCCTACCCGGTATAAAAAGAGTTCAGTAAGAATTAGGTGTTTCTTTACACCAACAGAAACTTGAAGTGCTATTCTAACCTGAATTTGGTGTTTATAATCAGTAGTTTTAAAGACATTTTTCATTTTCATTAACACTAATCCCCTGCGGATTGACACCGTTGGGAGTTCAAAACTGGTGAGTAATCCAACTAAATGACATGTTGTTTATTCCATTTCAACAAACTTTTGCTGGAGGCAGCACATGTAGTTAATAGAAGGAACCCAAATTATTATTAGTTCTGCTGAGAGTACAGAACCAGTAGAATGCCATATGAGGCTTAATCAGGATCAACTTCAGTCAATTACTGGTGAATTCTATGCTCACAGGAAGTGATGATCTCACCCCTGGTGTTAACACCGTGTGTGTTGTTTACCAAGACTCCATGTAGGAGACTTCAGCTTAACACTTAACAGAAACTCTAACACCTGATGTTGACACCGGTTGTTACGCTTTAATTGTTCATGGTGGTGTTGAGCCCTATAGAGTAACACTAACACAAACACTGAACACCCAGCACTAACGCCAACACCCACTTTATAGTCCCACATTCATGGTGTTGAAAACTCTGGCATGAGGCTCAACATTCCTCGCTAACCCACTAATCTTGCTTTGTAGGACATACCTCGGGTTACAGGTGGATTATTTGTTCAGCCAGAGGTCTGACATGTTTAGCTTTGCCATGTAAAGAATTTTACAAAGTTCCTAAAGAGTTAAAAATTATTTTGACACAAGAAATGGCAAGAAAGTGAACCTGGTATCAAAATGCACTAGATAATAATTACATCTTTAGTATGTTTTGACTAACCACTTATCCAATGTTATAATATGAGCCTTGAAGGTTAACCCAGTGTGCATATTTTGAAGTGTTCTTCAGTGAATTTTCAGAGAACAGATAACATTAAATTGGTGTAGTTTTGCTTGTGAAACTATGATCTATTCTATACCATGATACTGATGCTCGAAGTTGGTCATAGAAAGCATCATACTGAACAAAAATTAGATTTTGGCTCAGAATCTGATGCCTTCAGTATTACACAATGTTGTGTGCCTGATGCATGCTCTTGTTGATCTGGCCGGCGCAGGGTATTTAGGTCGTCTCGTTACAATTTGCATAAGCTAGCAAAACCGTGGCCTTCAGTGTTATTTAATTACAAAATCTTTGCATTAACTTCAAGATCACACCCACAGAGAGGACCTCACATTAAATTGTAACTTCGAACAGTGATGATTTTTTTTTTAATGATCATTGATAAAGAAAGACACACCTTTTGCTTTTTGAAGCTGGGAGTTGGAAACAGAACTAGACTTCCCTGCGAATATTCAAATGACTTTTACCTTTCTGTTCATAAATTCACCAAATTGACTACTGTGACATTATTCTGTACTCAAAGTAAGTACAACTGTGTAGTGCTAAAGTATATTTATATTACAAAGGACTAAATTATGCTCCAGAAAAATCTACTCCGTTTTGGGGGGTGTTACTGTGTTGTGATATCAGAGCAGTATTTGGCATGGATAGATGCTCGGCCAAACTGCCCGAATGGGATACAAGACGGACTATCAATTTCCTTGTGATACTAAAGTTACATAGGCATGAGTCCAAATATACAAATTATATGAAAAGATGAACAGTATAATCTGCATGCATTTATACTTCACATGCGCCGAATAAACTGATCTCATACCAGAAGGATGCATTATTGTCAAGCTTGCATAATTTTTCATGCTTTACAAATAAACCTAGCCTATACTAAGCCACTCAGTATCTTCTCATTCTCAGATTTTGCTTTTGGTTCCTTCTTTTTAACAATATGACAACCTAGTTAGCTAGTTACACCCATAATTCATACTTTTTACCCAGAATACCAATCATGGGCTGATGTATGGGAATGTTTGCTAGCTAGCGTCAGTATGCTAGCATTTACATTCAGTCACATTGATAAAGAACTGAACAAAACGTGAACATGGATGCCACCAAGCAGGAACCTGTGTCTAACCAGTTTAAGTGAAGCTCAAGTTCTATGCCTTTAACCCTGATAAAATAAAAACCAATTCTGGTGCATTAGTAGACAAGCAAGTGATGTTCAGGCCTACCAAAGAAAACATAGTCTCAGCACACAAAAACTTTGAAATGCACACATTAATCGCGGAAATCGCTACGGAAAAATTAAACCCTGCTACAGAAACTGTAAAAACAGCAACATAAACTGTTGACTCGGTTGCATAAGACTATGAAACTGCAACATTTTCTATCGCATCCATCTTTACCATTTGCTGCGCTTGCGCGTACTGGCCCAGGCTTCTTTCAGAGATGGCGGAATCAGGCGTGTCTCCTTCGGTTGGTAAGTAAAACTTCCAAATATGACGATATTGTTGATGTAAATGTATAACAATGAATTGTAAGACGTAGCTGTTACATCCATATTCTCGTAAATTCACTTATTTTAGCATGTCACCAGAAAGTCGCCAGATTTAGCGAGAAAGTCGCCAAGTTGGCAACACCAAGACTATAGCGAAATCGACAGTGCACACTTCATCGTTCATTTTCGTTGGCAACATGCTAAAATAAGTGAATTTATGAGAATGTGGATGTAACAGCTACGTCTTACAATTCATTGTTATACATTTGCATTCACAATAACGTCATATTTGGAAGTTTTACTTACCAACCGAAGGAGACACGCCTGATTCCGCTGTCTTTGAAAGAAGCCTGGGCCTGTACACGCAAGCGCAGTAAATGGCAAAGACGGATGCGATACAAAATGTTGCAGTTTCATAGTCTAATGCTACCGAGTCAACAGTTTATGCTGCTATTTTTACAGTTTCGGTCACAGGGTTTAAGTTTTCTGTTGCTATTTCTGCGATTAATGTGTGCATTTCAAAGTTTTTGTGTGCTGAGACTATGTTTTCTTTGGTAGACCTGATGTTTGTGCTCTGAAGTAGCTGTAAAGTATTTTTGTAGCTGGTCAGCAACCTGACTGTGCTGAAATTTCTAGTATTAACCAGCCAAAGCTGGTTAAAGCTGTATTTTTGACCGTTTTAGCTTGTCAGCCCTTCAACAGGTAATCACAATGAACTCAACCTGCTTAACTAGCTTTGACCGCCTTTGTCCGGCAAAGGAAACCAGCCTTAACCATCTTCGTCCAGCTATTACCAGTTGTTGAAAACATAGCTTAGACCTGGGGTGGGCAATCCTGGTCCTGGAGTGCCAGTGTGTATGCTGGTTTTTATTTTATCAATTACCCTGACTAATTGAGTTAATTGATTTCATGCACAAATATAGATTTTTGCAATGAATCGATGAAAGGAAAATGTTTGATGAAGGAAGACAAGAACAGTCTTTGGTGGTCATTCATGATAATTTAAGGAAATACACCTGAAACATCAGATTTCATAAGTTTGGCTAATTTAGATAATCAACTAATTGAAGGCCAGAAGTTGGTGTGAAAACCAGGGACAGATACGGCCCTAGCTGCCCACCTCTGGCTTAGACCATTTTAAATCCGCTAAGAATTCTGGCTGGTATAGCCTAAGGTGGAATTTTTAGTTGTGTAGTTTGCGGTAGTTAGCTAGCTAGCCAACTTACAGTTAAAGCAAATGGCATTCTAACTCTAATGTTATCACCACCAAAATTTTGCTTGTGTATTAATAGCTAAATCTGCTGAGTAGCTAAATAATACAATAACACCTAAAGCTAAATTTTTAAGAAATAGTTATTTTTCTTCATAGATCTTTAATTCATGGTTAAAATTTGTAAAAATAGTTTGAATGAAAAATCAGGGGATTATTGGCAACCACATTTTTTCATAGCCTATTAGGTGCTATTTACAAAGGATGCCAATGTTAGTTGCGTTCACTGAAGCAAGCTGAAATTTGATTTGGTTGACAATCTCGGCAAAATGCTTTTTAGCAAGTTTAGTTAGCCTGCATGGAGCAAATATCTGTACTGAGTCCCTGCCTGTAATGTCTGACAAAGTTAGCGAACACTTTTGGAGGTATCTTAGACCATTCTTCTGTGCATAATATTATGTGATCCTTGAGGTTCACTGCCTTGTACTTGGGGACTTTCCTTTTCAATTCTGTCTATAGGTTTTCTCCAACGTTCAAGTCCAGAGACAGAGGTGCCATCCCCAAACAGTGTTCGACAAACCAATCTTTGTTGTTTTTGATGTATTTTTGGGGTAATTTTCCAGCTGCAACGTTCAGCCAGTCAAGTCATTACTTCCTGGTAGAGGCATCCAGGGCTGACGCTAAGATATCCTGGTATTTAAAAGAATACTTTTTGCCATCGATCTAAGGCCACGATTCCCCGGACCGCAATAAAGTAAACAGTCCCAAAGCTGTAAATTGACATTTATATTTTGCCATTGAGTACCAATTGTTTTTCTTTGCTTGCACCCCGATTTTATTGCCCAACCTGGTGTGTATAGCCGAAAAGTTACAATTTGATCTCATTTGACCATAGCACATGCTTCCTATCATAGTTCCAAAAATGCTTGCAAATTTCAGGCTTTGAAACAACTTGTGGACATTACAGGTTACAAAACAACTTGAGAAACTTGATAATCCCAGGACTTAATTAATCTGTGAAGCACTGAAGCTGTGATCCTTGTGTTGTCCTTTACTATTCTAACCATCCTGCTCATTGTTCGCTGTGCAAGTGCGCTCCCTTGCAAATGTTCCACTGTTCCAAACTTTAGATACTTTTTAGTACCCTTTTTAAGTGCAAAGTCACAACATATAACAACACAGAGACCCGAAACCAGATTATCCCAGGGGAGAGTGACTGGTCATCAGTTTGTGATCTGAATCTTGAGTAAAACTGGGTTACGTAGCATGACAGCAATCTGAAGCTGAAAAGCATGTCCATCAAACAATGAATGAAAAGATCCAAAATTAAGATTTGAGTCGCCTAAACAAAGTCTCAGCTTGAAACCGACTGAGAGGCTTTGCTTGAGATGGTATCGTTTTGCATGACCAAACCAGTAATTGTGATTTTTTTTTTTTAATGTGGAAAACTGGTGTTCAACACTTTCCCCCTATGTTCTTATGATATACTTCTGATATAGACCCCAACATTCCTCAAAAGGTTACATTTTTTGTGCTAGCCACTGCATTATACGTTCACGTATGATTTTGTATACCCCATCTCTGTGCTCATGATCTCCATGTTCTCAGCTGGCCTTTGAGACACCTCTGAGAATTGCGTTGCACTATTCTACAGTAATGTCAGCATTTTGCAATCAGTAGAACAGCGGGGGCTATCAATTTATAGAGAGGTAAGTATCAGTTATGAGAAATGAACTCTGCCATAACAAATGAAAATTCATGTCTGAAAAGTTCTATGAAAGACTGAGTTTGCCATTTCTTGTGTTACCGCAAGATGGCGGTGCAGACCAGAGGAAATTTCCATAATCTCCCCTGCCGGCTCCACTTCACCGATTACTTCCAGTTGAATGAAAAAAAAAAAAAACAGACACAATTTTCTTGTCACTGCCGTAAGCCTGTCTTGAGCGGCGCTTTAAAGGTTTCGATAGTATTCGGATAACTCTCTTTCCCTAAGAATACCCAGTGAACATTTTTGAACTCGTTCAGAAATTACAGTATTAAACACCAAATCGTAGTGATGAACTCTACGGTGTTGCTAATGACATAGCAGTTTTCGGGAAGCCCCTGAAAACTGCTATCAAGCACTATGCTATTTAAAATTAAAACTAGTCTCCCACTTTTTTCTGTTCTGTTTATCATAAGGCTTGTGAGTGGGCCTTGTTCCACTGACAGTGAACAGTGTCATATATTTAAGCAGTTATACGTCTTACCGGAATATTAATAGCCTATTTATTCAAAAGAGCACTGTACTATGTTGGGCGCCGTCCGCGTGTATGGAGATTCCGGGGGTGACAGTCACTTTCTTAATATATCCCACCACCATGGCAAGCAGGGAGTCCAGTCTGAAGGAACATTTTGAGCTGCGTGTGAGGAGGGGAGCCTGAGTGCACTTGCATGCCTCCTGTTCTGTTGATTCTGTAACATTCTCTGCCCAACCTGGCATCATGATGAGGGAAGACTCTCCAGAGGACACTCGGATCAAATTTGATGATGTGGACATTCCGCTGGACGATGATGTGGTGTCCACTCAGAGTGACACCGCACCACTACTGAATGAGAGAGATCCTCGTGGAGTCAATGAGTGCCTCAAGGTAACTTGTGCGGTTACTTAGTATGTGCGCCGCAGATAACCTGAATAAAGAGCATGCTCATTACTTCCGCAAAGCCCAGCTCGGCTTACCACAGTTATAAAAGGGACAGGAGTTTTTTGCTCTTTGCTGATGAAAGTTGATAGGTTCACTGCTAAAAGAGACTTAAACGAGGTAATCAAGCTGGATTATTTTTTAATTAATAAATTTTTAATGTAATTAATTTTAACCATTTTGGTTAATGCAACTCAGGAAATTATTTTAGAGAATTTTGTGTGGTTTTGCTGCACCCATGTGGTTATGCTGGAAAGTGCAGGACTGTATAAATTAAGTTGTACCTTCAGTGGCTACTTTATTAGGTAAACCTACACACCTGCTCATGAATCGGCCAATCATGTGGCAGTAACTCATGTAAATACATGCATAAAAGTATGCTGACATGGTTGAGAGTTTCAGTTGTTGTCCAGACCAAACACTAATGCACATGAAGCCTTGAAGTCTATGGGCTACAGAAGCACAGGACCAAATCACATTCCACTGATGCTGGCTAAACCGGGAGACTTCGACTGGAGTGAGTAAAGACTCACCAAAACTGAACGGTCAAAGATTGTAAAAACTTTGCTCAGTCTGAGGAATCTCAATTTCTGCTGCAAAATTCGAAGGGTTTGGTCAAAGTTTCATTTTAACAACTTGAAACCATCTTGCATTATGTCAGTGGCTCACACTGGGGGTGAATTAGCGTGGGGATATTTTCTTTGAACACATTAGGGCCCTTATAATCAATTAAGCATTATCTAAATATCACAGCCTAGCCGAGTAATTTTTTTCATGTGCATTTCTTTATCGCCAGTCTATCCATACTCTTATCACTGCTACCAGCGGGATAACGCAGTGTCGTCAAGCAAACATCATTGCATGCTGGTTCTACAACAATGATAAAATTCAGTGTGCTACAGAAGTCTCCTCAGAACACCAGATCTCAAGTCTACTGAACTTCCTTGGAATGTGGAAGAAAGAGAGATTTGCAGCATGGATATGCTGCCAACCAACCTACAGCAACTGCATAATGTAATCAAGCCAATATGGATCAAAATCCTGAAACAGTGTTTCTAGCTTGTTGTTCAGTCCATGGCAAAGAATTATAGCTCTTCTGGGGGCAAAAGGGAGTCCACCCAGTAACAGGTTCGTGTGCCTAATAAACTGGCCACTGATTGCACTTAGATCTTTGTGAAGTTTTTGTGTGCGTGTTAAGGGTGCACTTCAGAGCACTGTCTGTCACTATAACATGCTAAACTTTGCATGTGCTGAGGTATTACAAAGCTAAACAACTACTTTATTTTATTCACATAAATTTATTTTGTATTAATTTATTTTTTGATAATCAGCACAATACTTGAGCTTGTGTTTAGTTTTAAATATTTGCTAAAGCTTCAAAACATCCTTTTCTCACTTATTAGATACCAAAATTCAGCAACTCTGCATTCTGTTCCGTTTGTTTGTTTGTTTGTTTGTTTGTATGTCTGTCTGTGGGTTCGCATTCAGCAGGTTGCTATTTCAACTTTATTACTTTCTTTCATGGGTCATCTTGTTTGGGAGGATCTTGGCCAGAGACCTATAGTTTTTGATGAAACTAGGTCAAAGGTCAAGGTCACCAAAAACAAAACACATAATGGTCCATAACTCTGATTCTAAGTGAGATAGAGACTTCACACTGATACTGTTCTGTTTCTCAAGTCAATTCAGTTCTAGCACTTATCGGTTGGGATGACGTCACACTTACCCATGTCAAAATGACATCACAAAGTAAATTTTTTATTTAGCAAAAATCATTTTTGTTGACGGGGTTATTTAGCCCATTTATCTCATGTAAATTTTTGAAAATCATGAAAATGGCCTAATGTCCTGATATTCTGTACATCCTTTGGTCTCAGAGTCAGTTGTTTGGGGTTAAATACTCTCATATAAGGGAAAAATATTGATGTTTGTCTAAATTTTCAGACCTGAAAGGTCAAGGTCAACATCAAGGTCACACAAAAGGACAGAAGTTCATTTTGGCTGGTAAATTTGGTTCAATTCAGTCTGAAGACCAATGCCGTTCTGTTTATGATGGCAACATGGTCCTAGCAATTAGTCTGAATTTCGGCAACTCATCGTTTAATGAACGATCTTTCATTTTTCTTTTGGATTTTCCAGCGGATTTCGTAAATCGCTCCTAAGTCAAGACAGCACAAAAGAGGGCCTGCATTCTTTGAAATGTGCGATGTCAGCTGGTGTCTCCCTTCAGTCAGCAGTTCCTCAGCTCATGTGCACGTCCCAATGGGCCCAAAGAAAGTACCCCAGTGTGACGATAAAGGGAATGCAGGCAGTTTTCTGGTGCCCAATTTATCGTAGGGCGTAATTGGGGACTATCCTGCCAGCACTGACCCTCCCACAGTGACAGTATGATCAGCCACAAGCTGTGGCTCTGCATTTTGCCCAAAATACTTTTTTTGGAGACGTCCAGATTGTTGCTTTCCCAACTCAAGACAACAATTGAGGACCCCACTGCTAAATGTATTTGTCACAAAATATCCATTTTGTGAAAACTGACTGAGGTAACCATGAAGTATTCCCATCCTGACCTCATGGTGTATGAACATGTGACAATTAACTTTCAGTGCCAGGCTCCTCAGTTTTAACTTTCTATGGAAACAACTGGGTTGTTTTATTTCTTTGTATGTATGTCCTTTGATTTTTTCCATCAATTGTTCTTCTCACCGACTTAAAACTTGCTGAGTGTATGGCTGGGGACCCAAGGACTCAGAGTCGAGTATGTAGTTCTTGTGAGATCTCCAGGAAACTGCGAGCAGTGATGCCGAAGGGCAAGAAATCAGCTCATTCCGAGCAGGCACATTTTGCATGTGCACTGAACTAATTGACACTGCGCTCGTCTAATTAAAAATTGTCTGTCTGTATATATTTATTTGTGTCAAGAATCTGTTATCTATATTGCATTTTTTGTCACGTTTTAATTTACCCTCATATAAAGAATCTATATGAATATATATGCTGCATATATGCAGCATATAGACCAAATTCAGGTGCATATATGTGCTTATAGAGGGCATATAGGTCTCCTATGTAGCTCATATACCCAGTGGCAGGTTCTGTTTGCATACGTATTGTATAGCCCATATCTCACTTTTGCAACTGTCATACATGATGCCTAGCTCATATTTTAATTCTCAAGGTAATATCTGCATATTAGTCCAAAGTCCCTTACAGAAATAACAAGAATTTCACGCAATAACATATTAGTTGCACGTGAACATGTGAATTTGATCCAAAATACATGCTGACATGTGACAACAGCATGTGATGTGTAAACCAGTCATTATTAACTATGGTTAGTGAGAGGAGACAAAAGCAATGATAAACACAAATATCTAAAACTATTTGTTACAATTTTTTTCCTGAAACTTTAACAATAACAAGGTCATCAATTCCTTCTTGACCATACTTATTTCCATTCTATGAAGATTGAGTTGTGTATTGTAGAAGAGAAGGAAATGTATAAAAACAAAATGGTTTGATTATGTTTATTTCATCAATTAAGCATTTTTTCAAGTTTAAGTCACTGCCAGATTCACCACAT
The DNA here is from genome assembly GCA_029721435.1 of Gymnothorax reevesii. NCBI lineage: Eukaryota > Metazoa > Chordata > Actinopteri > Anguilliformes > Muraenidae > Gymnothorax > Gymnothorax reevesii. Next base: position 70,802,465 of record CM056585.1, on the reverse strand, counting down.
TAGATAAAATTGGATTCACATCATTACAGCTCATACACATCCACTGTTAGATTATACACTACACAGTTTCATCCACCAAATGCAATGTTTTCTATCTTGTCTGTAATGCTGTTTCTCGATGAATATGGCTCAGAGGTCCTTAGTCTAAATGTAGTAAAATAAAACAAAATTAACAAAATAAAAGTACACAGAAGAACATGCATTCAAGTAAACATGCCTTTCAAAAGTCATTTTCATCCCCACATCTATTTGAGCATTTCACTGTGGTTAATGAATTCGAAGTCTAATTTCGTAGACCAGGCGCAGGCGCGGCGAATGGGGCCGTGCCAACGGGGTGTGTTCAGGTGTATGTTGCAATTTCGTGCCCGGCATAGCCTGGCGCGAGTACTCCTCTGTCCCTCCTTCCAGCGCAAGTTTGCAAAGAAGGCATGTTTGGGTATAACACAGTAGAGTCAAATCTTGCTCACTGGGAAGAGAAACGATGGATAGCGTGTTCCTATTATTACAAACTGTTGCTGCTTAAAATTTTGGGAGTAACATGCATGGACAACAATGCAAGATACGTTACACATTTATTTTCAATATGTGATCTTAACTCAGTACGAGATCATAGCAATCAGGCTGTATTCCTTTCCCCCACTAAAAATGATAAAACCTAAGTGACAATAATAGTAGCTTAGTATTAAGCCGCTTGCACACTGGACGCGGAACAAATTTTTCGCTCGACAGATTGCGTTGAAAGCAGTGTCTTCTGTCCGAAAATCTGACAGGGTTTTAATATATCTCCGTGCCCGACAGTCTATTTTTGTTTTTAATTTCTTCAAATCTACTGACTCTTTTAGATATTAAACGTGAATGTTTTGACTAGAGGGCTCGGTTCTTCAAGATGAGTACCGAGAATTTCAATCGTAACAGTTCGTATCGTGAGCGGTGGTGTGTGAGCGAAGGAAACCAAGATATGTCGACAAAAATTTGCTAGGGACTTCACAACTCTTGCTATTTCATTTAAGCAAACACCACGTTAGCATCATACATGACGGAGCGTGGCTCACTTTACTCACTGTTAGCTGAGTTGAGAAATAAAAAAGAAGTAAAACATAGAGCAGTAATGGCGTCTGCTCATCTCGCAGTCTTCTTCTCAACTGAACAAAACAAAAGGCATCACCTAGTGACGTCCTGACGTTTACTTTGTTAAAGGTACATTGCAACTGTTACATATTCCCCCCCAATAAGACAAAGGCTGTCCCCAGCCGTACGTACTGAGAAACAGGCTATACTTCACATATTCTCATACATGAAAAGCAGCTAAGCTGTCATAACTCAACAGGGTAATAGACAGTGCAATAAGCAGGCAGCTGGCAGACATGTCAGTACCGAGCAAAATTCCTCACCAGAATATCAAAATGAAAACAAATCCTATCAAAGCAAATAGTATATCAAGTCCCTTGCAACATATGTGAATCCACTTTCACACGTTTCCATTTGAGAACAGTATGAAACACCAATCAACGCCATAACAGTACACAATAAAAAATGATGGTTATAAGAGCGTGTGCACCTGAGCACAACATATCACTACTACTCCAGTAGGCCGAAAAGAGAACTTAAACCATCTTTACGGAACCCTCATAACTCATCAATACAGATAAACAAAAAATCAAAACATTCACTTCAAGTCAAGTCTGTCAGTACGATATGGATTAGTCCATCTACTGTCAGCCCATCCAATGGTCACTCTGGGGTTCCGTCTAGGTCTCAGGCCGTAACGCCCTGGAGGGTCAGTGGACAGAGGTGAGTCAGGTCCGTCAAGGTCATTAGCCTCATCATCAAACTCACGAGAACTCGTCTGGTCAGGGAGCGCTGGGCCAGAATCAGAGAAAACGTCATCAGTAGACACAAATTCATTCACAGGCAAGTCAGGGTACAGAGAGTGAGGGTCTTGTTTCTTGCTCCTGGTGGATGAAGCTATGGCCCATGTGTGAAACGGCTGCAGGTTTGCAACATGAAAAACTCCAGCCTCCTCTCCAGTCTCAACTCTAGTCAGGCTGTAGTTCACATCAGAGAGTCTCCGGGAAATGCGATAAGGGCCAGTGTACAGTGGGGCCAGTTTGGCTATGAAGTTGGTGAGAGCATCCGACTGGGGATGAGTTTTGACTCTGACAAGATCACCAATGTTATAGTAGAATTGACGCCGTCGTAGGTCATAATAGCGTTTTTGGCGATCATGACTTTCAGAAAGCACCGCACGAGCGTGGTCATGCGCTTCCTGAAGTGAGGCCCTCAAGTACTCGGGGTAGGGGATGCCTGGGTCATCCATTCCATCACATGTGGGCTGGGTGACAAGGTCAAGGGGGGTTTCCATTTCACGCCCATGCAACATCATAGAGGGGCTGAGGCCTGTGCTTTCGTGGGTTGCAGTGCGCAAAGCGAAACATATCTGTGGGATGAACCTATCCCAAGATGTGTGTTTGTCCCCCACATACGCACGAATGGCTGTTTTGAGGGCGCGATTGACACGCTCAGTCGCGTTTGTCTGTGGGTGATAAGCTGTGGTTAGTCTGTGTTCAGTACCGAGCGTCGCCACAACATGTTCAAAAAGATCACTCACAAATGGTGTCCCCCTGTCTGATATGAGGTAAGTAGGAGCACCATGACGAGCAAAAACATCACCAATGAATTAGTTTGCCGCAACCTGAGCAGTTGCCTCTCTCACTGCGCTCACTTCAACCCATTTTGAAAAATAGTCAACAAAGACCAGGATGTACTCATTTCCGTTTTGAGTGCGAGGCAGTGGGCCTACATAGTCAACACCAGTGTATTCCCAGGGCTTCTGTGGGTGAATAGGGACCATAAGCCCAGCTGGCTTTCTTTGACTTGGCTTAGTGATCTGACACACAGCACACAAGACACTACATAGTTCTTTATGTCAGAAGCCATGTTCGGCCAAAAAAACCTGAGGCGCAAGCGTGCCAGCGTCTTTGCAGTGCCAAGGTGACCAGCTGTGGGGTGATCATGGTAATACCTGAGCAAACATCCGTGGACAGCAGTGGGGGCATAGTTTCATTTGCTTTAGTGGATGGAAGCCACACTTAGTTTTGGGGTCATGAAAGTAGAGTAGACCATCTACAACCGCATAACGTGGAGGGTCATGACTATTTTGGCCGTCATTTTCATGGCCATTCTCCAATCGACGGAGCAACTCGCCAGTGACTCTGGCCTCTAGCTGCAACTGCCGCATGTGTGAGCGGTCTGTCAATGTCACTGGGAGCAGCGCACGGAGATCAAGGCCACCTATTACAGCATGAGAAGGCAAGAGGTCCATGGGTGTGTCATCTGCAGGCAGAGGGTTTCGGGACAGGGCGTCGGGCACTTTGTTTCGTTCGCCAGGCTTGTGTACAATTCTGAAATCAAAGTCCCGGAGACGGAGGGATCACCGAGCCAGTCTGCCAGAAGGGTTGAGGCGAGACATTAGCCACTACAGGCTGCTGTGGTCGGTGAGTACAGTCACATGAAGGCCTTCTATGTATGGCCTGAAGTGCTCCAATGCCCATATGACGGCCAAACACTCCTTCTCTGGAGTGGAAAACGGTTTCTCAGTCTTGTGCAGAGCACGGCTAGCATATGCCACTGCAACATCTCTGCCGTCATCATCTCTCTGCATTAGTGCAGCTCCGAGGCCTGCATCACATGCGTCTGCATGGACAAAAAAAGGTCATGAAAAATCAGGAAATCTCAGGACTGGTGCTGATGTTATGGCGTTTTTCAGGAGATCCATGGCAGTTGGGCATTTCCCATCCCACTTGAATGGGACGTCTTTTTTGGTAAGTGCGAAGAGAGGATTAGCATGTTTGGCATAATCTTGCACAAAGCGACGGTAATAACCTGTCAGGCCAAGGAACTGTCGCACGTTTCACCGTGGATGGCACTCTAAAATCAGTCACCGCCCTCACTTTACAGGATCTGGGTGTATGCCGGATGGAGTGACACGGTAGCCAAGAAAGGCCAAGTCACTGAGGCAGAACTGACATTTACTCAGTTTGAGGGAAAGACAGGCTGATCTCAACCTGGCTAAAACCTCCTCAAGATCTACCAGATGTTGTTCAAAGGTGGGTGAGGCCACAACGATGTCATCAAGGTACACTGCACAGGACTTGTATAGGAGGCCGGCGAGGACTGAGTTCACGAGCCTCTGAAAAGTCGCCAGTGCGTTACAAAGGCCAAATGGGAGGACTCTGAACTGGAACAAGCCACAGTGCATGATGAAAGCAGTTTTCTGCCTGGACTCCTCAGCAACAGCTACTTGCCAATAACCCCGTGCAAGGTCAAGAGTGGTGAGAAACTTCCCCCTTGCTAGGAATTCAAGCGACTCATCCACTCTTAGCAAGGGATAAGAGTCTTTTACAGTCAGTTGATTGAGACCTCGATAGTCTACACAAAACCGTGGTTCACGAGGGGGCCTGTTTACAATGACCACAGGGGCAGCCCAGGGCCCAGATGCTGGCTCGATGATGCCATCTTGGAGCATCTTTTGCACTTGGTCCTCAATGATTCGCTTTTTGACAGGGGAGGTGTGGTAGGGGGGCAGGTTGACAGGTTTTGCGTCTCAGGTGGCAATGGTATGTTCAGCGAGGGAGGTGCGGCTAAGGTAACCATCAAAAAAATCACCATAACTTTCAAGAGGTCTAACAGCCTCGCTTTGTCCTGCCCTAACAGGTTTGCTTGTTCTGCCTTATCATAAACAGAAGGTGGTGAAGTATCAATGAGCATCATGCTTCCGTTTGCCAGGTACGAAGCATCTGGGCCATCATCGGCGGGCTCATCAGGGTAGGCTGGTTCATCACCCGAAGCACAGTTCCGGTGGGTACATGTATTGTGAGTGATGCACGTTTCATAAAGTCTATCCCCAAAACTATGGGAGCTGAGAGGTCGGGGATTACAACAAACCTCTGGTAGAAACGTTTGCCCATAAACCCAATTGATAGCCATGTAACACCTAATGGATTGCAGGGTGCATTATTTACCAGCCGGATTGGAGGACCTGACCATGACTTTTCTGGGCTTCCGCTTTGGATATCTGCTCTCACAGCTGAAATTGAGGCACCTGTGTCAAGCGTGGCATTGAGGGCTGTACCTCCAAGGTTCACTTTTGCTTTAAGAGGGGTATTCCAAAAAGAGTCTGACACCTTATCTTCCACATGACCGAGCACAGACTGTTTAATTTGGGTGGAAGAAGCAGAGGGAGACGGAGTTATTGTCTGGGGGGAGGGTCGCCTCTCCGAAACTTTCTCCCCCCTTGGAAGTTTCCCGGCCTCCTACCAAACAGCCTTGTTTCAGCCCCTGCATTGTCATCTTCAGCTCTTTGGGGGTCTGAACTACTGATTGAGGGTGGGGCTTGCGTTAGCTCAGCAGTGGGCTTGGGGGAATGTGGGGATTCCTGGGAGGCTGCTGAGCAGTTGGGGCAGGTACGGGATGTAAAACCAGGCATGGAGCATCTGAAGCAGTTAGGCTCTCTATCATGTTTACTTTCCATCTGCACATAAGGTGGCCGTGGGGTGTAGGGGCCAAGGACAGAATGAAGCTCATGTGCTCTTAATACTAAGTCAATGACTGATCTGACAGGGGTGCCGTAGAGCGCAATTCTGTATTTTTCGAGAGCGTGCTTACAGATGAGGTCGATTTGTTCCTGGTCTGGGGGTGGGCTTTTGAGCTTTTTTAATTCACTGAGCATATGGGCGACAAAAGTAGGGAGGGGCTCCTCTGGCCTCTGTATGCGGTCAAGAATACCTCTCATTACACGTTCCTGATTGTCAGCAGGAAGGAAGACCATCTTGAACAAGTCACAGAAGTCGGCCAATGAAACAATGTGTGTGTCTAGGACGCTGAACCATTTCTTTGGTTCTTTAGCTAAGAAGCGTGGGAGCTCTCTGAGAACCTGAGTATCTGAAAGGTCAAGGGAGGACCTGTAGGTATTCACAGCCTGCAACCACTCGTCTGGATGAATCACACCATCACCAGTGAACACAGGGGGCTCAAGTTTAGCTTGGTGTAGCGCCGCTGCAAGGACTCTGCTCATATTGCTCAGTTCATGAGAATCTGGCTGAAAATGGGAAGCAGGTGTAGGTGGCGTGTGACCGGCCATCACTGTGTTGGCATTCTGAGGTCTCCAACTGGGAGGCTGAGGTAAATAGGGTGTTGATGTGGACACTGGGACAGGGTTGGTGGGCTTGTCCAGAGGAGTGTCGGAGCCTACCTTACAGTCAAGGTCCCAGTAATGTAGGATATTTCTTTGCAGGTTGAGGGAGTCACGCAGGCATAGCTGAAGCTGCTCTACTTCGGCTTTCAAACTCTCCACTTTCGACTCAAGCTCAGCATCAGGTTGACAGGGGGCAGGTTGGGGTGGGAGGGGCATAAAGTCACCATCAATGTCATAGTCTTCCAATTCAAAATTATTTGCCACAGTTTTTTTTTTTTTGTCTATCAGTCTTCAATAGGTAAATACCCGTCAGTTTACAGCATATGAATTACAGCAATTACTGTACTCAATGGTTTACAATACCATAAGATTCAACAGAAATGTTAACAGAAGAGGCATTCAAGCTTATTTTTTTTTTTTTTTTAGAACCAGTGCACCCCTTCAAATTACTCTGACTAGAAAAATTCGACTGAAAACACTCACTATGTAATGGAGAGAGAGAATGAAAAATAGCATCAAGTATCAAATTAACACTCTACTTGCAATATGAGTGATAACACTGCAAGTAATAGTTCAAAACAAAGCAAATAAAGTTCTCCACGAGCATGTCGCTCTTTCCACAGTTTCTATAGCAGTTCTCACGCAGTTGCGGTGTTAATCACAATTCACTTCAGTCCTCATCTTCCGTCTTTATTTTCAGCTCCTTCAACATGTTTCACAAGTCGTGTACTTTACCAGATTAAACTCGTTGCGTTGGCCGAAGACCTCGTGGGGTCGAGTAACCTGCCGTCCGACGAGCACCAGGGAAAGGGCGAATAAGAAGAGAACCTCCCGGGGATCCTGCGATCCACAGCATGCAGAGCACCACGAGCCGACCACCAGCTGCCAACCGGGAACCGTCACTGCCTCCGCCGGAACGCTGCAGCAGCCGCCGACAGGAATCCTCAGTTGCGCCAACAGCTCCGGGGGCGATGGAAAGCAGAGCCGGGAAGCAGTGTCTCTCGCTGTCTGACTGAAGCACTGCTGCTAGCTACACCCACTAGCTGTCTACGATGTTGCCGCCGCATGCGGTTAAACACTTTTCAGTCCAAAACGATGAATAAACTTCGGAAAAACTCACTCCGGTTCATATAGCAATGTCCGTCAATGAAAAAGGTCCAAGGGAAAAACAAAATGTTCGGGCGCCACTTGTAACAGTTCGTATCGTGAGCGGTGGTGTGTGAGCGAAGGAAACCAAGATATGTCGACAAAAATTAGCTCGGGACTTCACAACTCTCGCTATTTTATTTAAGCAAACACCTCGTTAGCATCATACATGACGGAGCGTGGCTCACTTTACTCACTGTTAGCTGAGTTGAGAAATAAAAAAGAAGTAAAACATAGAGCAGTAATGGCGTCTGCTTATCTCGCAGTCTTCTTCTCATCTGAACAAAGCAAAAGGCATCACCTAGTGACGTCATGACGTTTACGTTGTTAAAGGAACATTGCAACTGTTACACAATGTTTCTGTATAAGTGCTGCTCGATAAAGTGAGTCGACATTGGCGCGAGACAATGTACAATGCCTCCGTGCCTGACAGCCAAAAAAAAAAAAAGAGGACGATTAGAACAGATTGATAACGAAATAAAGAATAAAAAGAAACATTTTAATAACAGAACATCCATCGAACACTGCGATTAATTTATTTGCGTGTCATCTTTTTTGGATGTTCTGTTGGTTGGTGATGTATATGTATTTTTATTCTTTATTCCGTTATAAATCTGTTCTCATATCAATACTTTAATTTTTTGCTGGGTGCCAGACATGGAGTAGTTTGCATTTCGCGTCCGACAGTCTTGATCGCGCATGCAATAATTTATTCACCTTGTCAGTGGTCATGGAATTGATTTGCTCTCTGATTGCAAGCACTATTTTATCTCTGCTGTGGAAATAAAGCGTGAATCTGTTCGATCCATCAACTAATTTTCAAAAGAAAGACTGAATAAAGACTGTTGTCTATCTTCAGAGGAAGAAAACAGATGAATAAAAAGACCAAGAAAAGTCGATAGCTCTTTGCATTGACTTTGACTATAATCAGTCGTGCGAAAAATTTGTTTCGCGTCCAGTGTGCAAGCGGCTTTACCAAGCATAGAACGCAAGCATTATATACGCACTGCTTGATGCCGAGCCAGTTTGTGGTTGGCTGAGAAAGATGTGAAGTCGTTAATTTGCATCATTGACTCAGTTTCGTTAATTAAGTCAGGTCGAGTTTCCATCACTTGTGCCAACCGCCTTTGATCTGACATGAGGACAATCGATATAGATACTATAATTTATGTGCTGATTCAGATAGTTATATTAAACAGTGGTTGCTGTAATTATTTACTGAATTGAAATGTGTCTGACATTCTGGAAACCTGCCGGGGAGGTTTCGGTAATGTGTGCGCTCTGCGCGCCGGTCAGCCAAATTACCACTGCACAGATAGTGAACCAGGTTGGAGCTGGCGAGCTTTCTGCGCAACTGCAGCGAAGACGTTTTCTACAAAATTGTCACTGCGTCTTGATGAATAAGTGACACCATCTCCTACTACGCCGCCATACCCGTCTCGGCGCTCGCTCGTCTGCGCACGGTGATGCACCTCACGAAATTACCACTGCGCGGGCTGCGTCGGACGAAATTACCTCTGCGTGGGCTGCGCCACGCTTCTTCACCTGCGCTGCGCCAAGAAATTAGAGCCCAAAGTCTACATTTCCGTTCACAGTTTTAATGAACAGACACTTGTCTTTTATCTGAGATTCTTGTATAGCAACTAAAGGTCCCAGACTTATTCTACAGGGATGAAATAACAGGGATTCTTAAATTCCCACACGTAAAGAACCTATATAGACATATACAGTATCCTCCATAATTATTGGCACCCCAGGTTTTTTTCTAACTAACATAGGGGCACATTGAAAAAAAAGAGGAAAATCCAACCTTTAATTCAAGTGCATTTATTCAGTGGGAAAAAAATTCCCACATTAAGAAATAATTCTTTTACATCAAATCATGAGTGCCACAATTATTAGCATCCCTAATGTAAATACTTTGTTCAACCCCCTTTTGCCAACAAAACAGCGCCTAAATCTTCTCCTATAATGTTTCACAAGATGGGAGAATACAGAAAGAGGGATCTTCGACCATTCCTCTTTGCACAATCTCTCTAATTCATCCAGCGACCTGAATCCTCTCCTCGGCACTCTCCTCTTCAGCTCACTCCACAGGTTTTCAATGGGGTTGAGGTCTGGGGACAGAGATAGCCATGGAAGGAGCTTGATTCTGTGCCTGGTGAACCATTTGTGAGTAGATTTGGCCACACGTTTTGGGTCATCTTGCTGAAAGACCCAGTGACGACCCATCTTCAGCTTTCAGGCAGAGGCCACCAGATTTTGATTTAAAATGTCCTGGTATTTCAAAGCGTTCATGATGCCATGCGTCCTAACAAGGTTCCCAGGGCCTCTGGAAGAGAAACAGGCCCACTGCATCACCGATCATCCCCCATACTTCACAGTGGGCATGAGGTGCTTTTCTGCATACTCATCCTTTATGCTCCGCCAGACCCACTTAGAGTATTTGTTGCCAAAAAGCTCTATCTTGGTCTCATCTGACCAAAGCACACAGTCCCAGTTGAAGTCCCAGTACCGCTTAGCAAACTCCAGACGTTTGCGTTTATGCCTCCCAAATAGCTCGTTGGCATGTAGATAGCGCCTGATGGTTGTTTTGGAGACTTTGTGACCCCAAGATGCTACCATTTGTTGCAATTCTTTAACAGTGAGCTTTGGAGAACTTTTTATTTCTCTTACCATCCTCCTCACTGTGCGTGGTGGCAAAATAACCTTGCGTCCTAGTCCAGGCTTGTTTACCACTGTTCCAGTTGTTTTAAACTTCTTAATGATTCCTCTGACAGTAGATATGGGCAGGTGCAGGCGAGTGGCTATTTTCTTGTAGCCATTGCCTGACTTGTGAAGGTCAACACTTATCTGTCTTACTTGAATGGTGTTTTCCTTTGTCTTTCCCATGTTGAAGAGTGGATAAGAGAAATGGCCAAAGTGTCACGTCATAATTTATACCCCATGGAAAGAGGAAGTGACGAATTACTAATTAAATGTTCCTAGATACTCTGATCAACTTTGTAAACTTCTGTAGAAATAACAGAAATACTTCGATAACATTTATTTCCTAGGAATTGTTAGGGGTGCCAATAATTGTGGAACAGGTGATTTTATGAAAAATAATTATTTTTAGTCAGGGATTTTTTTCCCCTTAAAATTCACTTGAGTTGAAGGTTGCATTTTTCTACAATTTTCAGTGTGAGAGTATGCTTCCGCAATAAAAACTGAATTTATTTTAAGGCTTTTAACACATCTTAACCATGGGGTGCCAAAAATTATGGAGGGCGGTGTAGTTCCATTGATACTTCCCTGCTCCTCCTGTTCATTAAACATGCCTCTCCCACGCATTTCCCATTGTCACTCATTATCTCTATACATTTAAATAGCTGTTTTTCTGTTTGTCGGCCACAGTTTCTCATTGTTTTCTCATTCAGTTTTTACCCTTTGCTTGCCAGTCCAATTGTGACCCTGCTTCCATCCAAGTACTGATTGTTTGATTTTCACTGTATTGATTATTGTCCTCACCTGATCAAGACTCCTTTTCTTCAGATTTCAATTCTGTACTGATTACTGCCTGCCTGATGCTAACCTCTGCCTGCCTCATCCCTGTTGTAATAAACTTTACTTTCTTAATCCCTACTGTCTGCAACTGGGTCCTGAGTTCCCCTGACAGACTGTCTCTCCATTTTCTTGACAACCGTTCATCCGATCGACTTCACACTAAGAGGGTGCATTGCTAAGGACACAAGGAAGTGCTGTGACAAGTGTGAAGTTGTTTGGGTGCGAGGTTCTGGAGAACACTGCACGCAGCAATACCAGAGGCAAAGCAGTTGGCCTATTCAGTGACCTCTCACGAATTCACTAATACTTTGCAATATAGAAGGATGGGTAAAAGTCATCTTCTGTATAAGTAGCAGTTTTTTTTCTGCATCTGAGTCATTGCATAGCTGGATCATTTGTCTCCATCTCCAGGTGTCATTTGAGGACGTGATTGCTGAGCCGCAGGCAGTGCGGAGTACTGATAAGGTGTGGATCTGCAGCCACACTATTTTTGAAGTCTCCAGGGTGTGGCTGTACAGGATATTCACCACTTTGCTTGCTGTGCCTGTGTCCCTGATCTCCGGCCTACTGTTTGCTATCCTGACCTGCCTCCATATATGGTATGCCCGCTAAAGAGGCTGGTTGCAGTGATAATGCAAGATAATGACTGGAAGCAACTTTTTAAGCTCAGTAATAGGCGGCACTATTAATAGATTTCAGTCACCTTGACTCATCGGTAACACTGAACAATAAGCGTACAATGATTAGCATTAATTAACATTAGTCCATTAACTACGGTATCAGTTAATTAACTGGTAACTGATGCATTAAATAGCCAATTAAGCATGATGAAACCATAATTGACAATTTATTAATTTTCTGTGTTTCTCTTATTGTGAAGTTGAAATCCCTTAAGTGTCCCTTATGCAGCACTTCAAACTGTTTAACCATAATGTATGAATTAACACCTCAGTTGCTGTGAACATCATCTGTAAATGACTAACAGATACATTAGTAAAATGTTCATTAGCTGTTAGTAAATGCTTATTTCTGCATTAACTAATGTTAATTATTGTACCCTTATTAAAAAGTATTACCGACTCATCATTTGCATACTGTTTAGAATGTGGCGCATTTTTATGAACTCTAAGAGCCTTTGTTTACATGTCTTGGCTACCTTCTCTGCATGTACATAAAGGAGTGAGAAGATATTCCTGTAAAATAGTGGGTATAAGATAATTATGGTCAGTGACAGTGAGCATCATAATTTTTTGGACATTGACAGATGTAAGAGAGCCTCTTCCTCACTTTCCTCTGCTTCTTGATCTATACTTCCTCTTCTTCTTTAGCTAACATAAACCCTTACTTTTTGCATTGAAGTGTGTGTCCTGAATACTCTCTTGCTCTGTGATGCATACCATCCCGTTTCTTCCACAGGCTGCTAATGCCCTGTGTACAGCTTCTCCTGCTCAATACACCGTGTTTGCGCACTCTGTGGGACAGTGTGCTGGACATTTTTATCTCACCACTCTTCAGAAGCTTTGGGAAGTGCTGCGCGGCCATTGGCATCCACCTGTCGTGGAAGTGACGATAATTCACTGGGTGGATTGGAACTGGGGGGGGGGGGGCTTTGGAACTTTAAAAGAAAAGGATGGGGATCAGCAGTAGCCTGTGTTTGGAAGTGCGGGAACATGGAACTATCAGTATACTGAGTGTGTCACTTCGGTGTGACCCTGCTTGAAATGCTGAAATGCAGCTGATAACTCAAAAATGCCCTAATTCACAGATTGTTTTCCGAAATGAAATATTCATACTTCAAAACTGGTGCAGAGCTCATTTGTTTGAAATGATGTGAATTATTTCCCGAGGGATATTATCGTGAACTGCTTTGTATCAGACAATATTTTTTTGTAAGATTTTGCTGTCAAATAATGCGATGCTACAGTTTTTGAAAATGATTTTGAGCCGTGAGATTCATCGGTGTGCAGTAAAAATAACTGGCGTGTAGGTTGTTCAGCTGCTCGTCCTTTGCATCAATCATCAGCTGAGTCGGTGAGCAGTCATTCTATTGCAAGATTGAATTTAAAATTCAGCAAGGTTACTGTGTGCTGTCTGTGCAAGTGCACAGTTGAAATCCACCTTCCTGGAGCATTGTATCACTTGTCAGCAGAACTTTCAATATGCTAATTAATTTAGCTGCAAAAATGTCAAGTCAAATCTCAGGTTGTCTGAAGCATCCACCATATTTAAAATTCATAGTGTTAACAGTCTCATATACTGGCTTTAATCGTTCATATTATTCACAGATATAATTCTCCCTTCTAGAAACACCATACAACCCCTTGGTTTATGGATTTTCCCTTCGAAAAACATCACTTCCATCCACTACCCAATTAACTACCTCTGCTTGAAAGTATAATCACGAATGGCAGGTACAATAATGGTAGAGGCAAAAAAAAGTCTGTGATTTGAGAAAGATAGTGAAACAGAGAGGAGAACCAAGGCTAGTGCTAATAGGAATAATCACTTTATCATCTCAAATCGTTGAAAGTTCACAGATACCAAAAAAATGGTGAATTGATTTGTGCTAGCTATTGAGATGTGCATATGTTATTGCTAACATAGCAGTTCTAAGCATGTGCAGACCCACAATCTTGGGGCTGTTTCCACACTCACATCTTAAATGTCTTTAAAGATCTTAAAAATAGATTTTTTACATTGCACCCTTTCAACCTCTAAGCTTATTAATATTGTATGCACATACTAGCTATGCCGGAGAATGTAGACATTGGATGATAATGGGATGCAACATGTTAAACAAACACAGCTAGTTCATTTTACATGCGTATGTTGTAACAAGCAAACAAACATCAAAGGTGCTAATGTAGGCTGATTTATATTTTCATTTAAAGGCACAAACTAAGACTGGTTGCTTTATGTTCATATTCTGACAATGGAGCATAATTCGTCAGAATACCGGCCACCGTGGGGCGTTGAAAATCTCTCCCGAAATCCATTGGAAAAACTACTATGACGCCTCCTTACGTAAATGAGAGCTGTATTTGTAGATGGTTCAGTTTCATTAGACGCGCTGGTTCATTTTTTGAAATGCTGATCAGTTACTGCTGCAAGAGTTTTGTAAACATATTGCCGGATACCTTATTTCCATGTATACCAAAGCTCTCTATAAGAAAAAAATGCTGGGTTTGTGGATTTTAACTCATAAAATCAATAAAATGTTCTTGTGCTAGACAGGAATTGTTGAACTATTGAACATTATGTTCCTGGATGAGTAATACTGGTGTACTGATTTTTCAACAAGTAAAACTTGAATTAAACTGAAAGACCAGTTGATTAAGACATTTTGGGCCAGTTTCAGAGACATGGCTTAACCGTAGTCCTGGACTAAGCAAAGTTTTGTATAGAGTTTTTCTATTGAAAATTGAATTTAGTCTAGGATTAAGCTTAAGTGTCTTAAGTGTCTGTGAAACTGGCCCTTAAGAATGTACATGCAATGCACACATTAATTGTGAAAAAAATTCCCAAAATTACTCCTCAACACAGTTGTAAGATTGCCTTCTTAATAATGAAAATTGATAGGTCTATCAGGGATAGCAGACCTGGCCCCAGCCAGGGGAGGGGCCAGGTAATTAAATGCTTTAAAAGGGAAGTTCATTTTGAATCAATGTTAAACTAGAACGGGCACTCGGTAGAGCGCATACCTTCGCCGACGCCACTGAATCCCTCGCCACTGGCGTTGGTTTCATGCCGATCGGATAAAAATTGACCGAGATATGGCCGAAAGTCGGTTTTGACCTTTTCGTGGCCTTGACCTTTGACCCGATCACTCCCAAAATCTAATCGATTGATCCTCAGGTCATGCCAAATCAACCCACCAAATTTTATGAAATTCTGTTTGGTACTTTGAGTTATTCGATACACATACACACAAACAAATAAATACACGGGGATCAAAACATTACCTTCGTCAGCGAAGTCGCTGGCGAAGGTAATCAACAGCTGATTATCCGTCATCTTAACACTCAGGAAGATTTAAAACAGTAAATCTGCATGTACATTCTTAAGATTTACAACAGTAAATCTTCTTTCTTTAAGCTCTGCTTTATTTATGCTTACATTATGTGTAATATTATTCACTATTTCAAAGGAGTTGTTCCATTAAGACACACTGCAACTATTTTTGAAATGGCTTCAGAATTGAAGGAAATGAAATAGCCAAAAGTTAATATCTTAACATGCAGTCTACTTGTTCCTTTTTTTGCAATCAAATGTTTTTTTATTTTAGAAATGACATAATGTGAAAGAACAAAAACACAAAAGTGAAAATCCATTGACAGAAACCTTGACAAACTACAATGCAACACAACAGCAACAACATCAATGACCCAAACACACACACACAAAAGGGGGGGGGTTGGACCCAAAAAACTCTAGTCTCATTTATTGGACAGAGGCTACACCAGAGCCTTCAAACTCTCAGCAGCTGCATGCCACAGTTCCAGTCTACTTACATTTACCTTTTCCTGTCAGAAACAAGATGGGAATTTTTTTTGTAGAAATAATTCTGAAGATTTAATTTGTATGATCAATCACAATGCCATGTTTATGAAAACATTTTGATACATTCTTACACAAAGTAAATGTAATTAGTCTTGGAAGGGGCTTCATGCAGAACCACCACATCCACTTTCTGATGTATTACAGTGTCCCAGTCATGAATGTCTGCTTACAGATTGATTTATTGATTGCCACTGACAGAGCAGCATAAAGTACCTTCATTAAGATATGGGTTACATAGAGTGGATGAATGGGCACATGAAGATGGCTTCTCCGACAGCGCACTGTCCCTGGATTTATGACTGCTTGGCACGGAATGAGTGTTGACCCATATTGGCCCACCAACACCACACCCTGATAAAACATTTTTCACCCTAGGTCCTGCATTCAATTCCTGACTGTACAACCTTAATCGCCATGAATTTGAAGCACCTGTTTAAAATTCCATTAAATGTCCTCCATCCATACCACTTCCTCCTCACTTGAGTCACTGGGCAGCTAGAGCCTATCCCAGCTGACTGTGGGCGAAAGGAACACACCATAGAAAGCTAGCCAATCCATCGCAGGATGCACACAGCAGTCACAGCCTCACTCATACCTATGGGCAATGTCGAGTCTCTAATTAGCCTGAGATGCATTTCTTTGGACCATGGTCGTAAACGGCAGTGCCTTTGAGAAAACCCTTGCGAGCATGGGGAGAGCATGCAAACTCCACACAGAAAGACCCCAGGCCAGATTCGAACCCATAACCTTTGTTACGAAAAACACGGGTGGAACACACTAGGGGAACATGAACGTGGAAACGTGAGCGTGAACTTGGAAACATGAGCTAGAACGGAAGGGAGACACAAGAGGGGAGTGAGACGCCATAAGCGGGAATCCAAAATAAAATTTAACAAACACAGAAATAAACCAGGGGGAAAAAAGGGGCACTCAGGCCAACAAAAACACCGTGCCTAGCACTGACGCAGGAGAACTCAAGAATCCAAAACACAACATACCAGGGGAACAGACTCCGAACAAGACATGGAACGAGACTTGACACATGGAATGAGACTAGAGACAAACAGAACTCTGGAAGCTAGGCATACTCACAAGACAAGACAGTTGGCACAGCTGGCAGATGGCTAACTCGGGTGGCACAGCTGGCCAGGAGAAGGGTAAGGGAGAACATCAGGAGGGGGACAGGCAGGGCTTGGCTGGTGCTCAGGACAGGCGGGGCTTGGCTGGTGCTCAGGACAGGCGGGGCTTGGCTGGTGCTCAGGACAGGCAGGTGCTCAGGACAGGCAGGGCTTGGCTGGTGCTCAGGACAGGCAGGGCTTGGCTGGTGCTCAGGACAACTCGAGACAGGAGGAAGACTGGCACAAGGACACAGAAGACGCTGGAGGAGACAGGGGGCACCAGGGGCTTGAATGCAGAAGGGCAGGCTGGACAGGGAAGGAGGCTGAACTTGAGACACAGGAAAAACCTGAGGGGACCAGAGAAGTGCACGAGGCAGAGGGAGGGGGAATGCGTGCAAGCGTGATGCGAAGTCAGATCTGCTGACGTGCAGAAACCGCTCAAACATATAGGGCAGGGGCACACACAGACACAGGTGTTGAAACTTAATCCAATTAACAAGGGGTGGAACATGAGGGAAACCAATTACTTGAAAACATTAACATTAACACACAGACAAGGATCACAAGACAATCCCAAAGATGGGATAAATAAACTGGATAAAAAGACTCCTAAGTGTACAGAAAAAGAGCCAGAACAGATTATAAGGCAGAGATTCTGCGGGAAACTTTAGCAAAGCCAGTGGACAGTTAAGCGAGGGGCGGAGCTAGAACAGAGCGACTGCTGAGAGATAATTAGTCAATTAGTAAGTGCAGCTATACAATCCCGGGTGCTCGTTAGTAGATTAGTATTATATGCAAGGTTAGTTTGGTTAGTAATTTTAGAAAACAACAAACTGTTAGTAATGTTAGTATGAAATAGAAAAGCAAGGGGAAACTAGCAAACGAGAACAGAAGGAAGGATGAAACCCAGAATCCATTAAATCACCCGAAATAGTGTCACAATCAATTAACACAGAAACTGATACAAACAATGACGTGACCGGGGAGAAAGCAAAGACAGTACATGGGTAAAACGTGGACTGGACTACACAGGAGAGGAATGAAATGTGAACACTAAGACATGGACTAAAAACTGACATACCAAAATGATAGAAACCTAAAATTGACTAACCAGACACTCAGACCACGGAACACAACAACCTTCTTAAGTGAGGCAGCAGTGCTACCCACTGTGCCGGCCATTAAGTTGCTAAGATTACAAAATCCTGGAAATAGTACATGAACTATCATAACATAAGCGAATGGTTGGATTTGCTAAGGCTTTTGCTATGAATTTGTGTGGTTTTTTTTTTTTTTGTGCTCCTTTGTGCTAATTGTTTGAATAAAATGGACACTTGAAATTCGCTTGGATACTTCAGATTGGCTGATGCATAATTGAGTGAGTTCGAATGTCAGTGTGTTGTTTTAATCAGTTTATTAAATTGGCTGTATTAATTAGCTGGAGAAAGGCATATTTAAGAGTAAGTCTAATCACAGAAGCCATCAGCATTTAAATGAATTCATAAAAATCAGTTTGTCCCGGTTTTTTCAGTCAGCCTGCTCTGATGTTGAGAGGGCTGGGTTTGCAGTTGGCGGCTATGTCTTACATATCTTGCCATTCCTATCTTTCCACAGGACTCAGAGCCCATTGCATCTGCAGGCACTCTGTGACGGCTTCTTTAATTAGTCTAGTCCCCCCTCCCCACTCACTCACATGCACTTTGACCCAAGCCTACCACTCTCTGTACCGGCAAAATGCTGTTCATTACCATACCAAGCTATTTTGGGAGCTGCTACTATAAAACAGGAGTGCGCCACCTACTTTACTGTCTATAAGCTAGAAAGACGCACCATGTGATTGTTACAGAGGGTGTGTATGAATAAGTGGGTCATACTTTTAGGCAGGCTTAAGTTTTCAAGCAGTAAATTTTATTAGGAAGGTTTCTATGCTGTATTATAATTATTATCTATTATCTTTATTCGTACTCGTGGTACAGATTGGTAGTTACACATACATACATATACACATCCATATATATATATATACATATATACACACACATACACATGCATACATCTATATATATAATATATATATATATATATATACACATATACATACACATATAAACATACATACACACACACATACATAGATACACATACATACATTTCCCTCACTCACATAACACGTAAAACAACATTTGCCTCACAATATCAAGAGCATGATACAGCATGATACATAAATAGATTGTATTATTACAATGGGAGGCCCGCATGACATACAAAATGTCGTGCAGATATGGTATAGTCTTCTTTCCGTCATATGCAGAGGGGCATTTTTTCTAGTTTATTAATTTAATTAAATACCTTTCACATTTTAAAAGAATGAAGAAAAGCTCTAAAAATTCCAGTAAACCTGTATGCTTCCCATTAATTACATTGTTTTTTTTAAGAGTTTAACACTGTAAACTGTTATTTGTGTACACTCAAGGTAAAACTATCCAAAACTGTGATTTTCTGTCTGAAATTCTGTTTGAAGCTATGTATTTAAATATCCTGTCTGCTCATTGAAATTACACCAGTTTTGATGAACTGTAAATATGAATTAAAAAACAAGACTTGTTCGGGACAGTTAATGTGGGAGACATATACAGGCCCAATTCTGAAATAGTTGGGACGAAGTGTAAATCGTTAATTAAATCAAAATGCAATGACTTTCAGATCACATGAGCCAATATGTTCTTTACAAAAGAACACAGATAACATTTTCAAATGTTGAAACAGACATTTTACATTTTTATCCACAAAATGAGCTCATTTCAAATTTTCTGGCTGCAACAGTTCTCAAAAAAGTTGGGAAACAGGCAAAAAGGGTTTAAAAAAATTAATATATAAGAGTATCAGCTGAAAGAACATTTATCAAGTAATTCCATTAACTGGCATCAGGTGTGTAACATGATTGGCTATAAAAGAGATATCTTATGGCCGGTAGATACTGGACGATTTCGGGCCGTCCCAGGCGAAAGATGACCATCGTAGGAGAAACATGGAAAAATCTTTGGTCGTGGCTCTAAAACCGTGGTGTTACGTTGCACTGTAAAACAGGTTCAAGGACGGCTGTTGTCAGTGTCTTGCAACCAAAGATAACCTGAGATTAAATTCTGACGGTGTCAGAAATTCAGGATGACTATCTCACAGTGTGACAGCTGCTACGACCTATGTCTACTAATCAGCCAATACAAATGATAGCGCAGATGGATGTCGTATGCTATTAAAGTTGTATATTGACGTACGTCGTAATCTGCGATTCAGTAAACGACCATCGTACGGTCTGCAAACATCAAAGTTGACATTGTACCAAAGTTTATTAGATCCAAGTCGCATAGTGTGTCATGCAATGGACTTATAAGATTGCTAAAATCGTACTGTGTGCACCGGCCATTAGAGAGGCTGAGTCTGTTAGATGTAAAGATGGCCTGAGGCTCTCCAACCCGTGAAGTTTTGCATTAAAAAAATTGTGGAATACCTTAAAAACAATGTTCCGCAAGATCAAATTGCAAAGGCTTTGAAGGTCTCATCATCGACAGAGCATAACATCATCAAAAGATTCAGAGAAACTGGAAAAATCTCTGCGCATAAAGGACAAGGCCGAAGACCTTTACTGGATGCCCGTGATCTTCGGGGCCTCAGATGCCACTGCTTCACTCACTAGCATGATTCTGTCATTGACATTACTAAATGGGCCTCGGAATACTTCAAGAAACCACTGTCTGTAAACACAGTCCGCCTTGTCATCCACAGATGCCATCTAAAACTCTATTATCCAAAAAGGACGCCATTGTTGATCACGATCCAGAAGAGCCGCCGTGTTCTGTGGGCCACGACTCATTTAAAATGGACTGCAGTAAAGTGGCAAAGTGTCCTGTGGTCAGACAAGTCCAAATTTGACATTCTTTATGGAAATCATGGGCGTTGTGTCCCCCGGGCTAAAGAGGAGAAAGACCACCCCTCCTGTTATCAGCGTTCAGTTCAAAAGCCTCTGATGGTATGGGGATGCATTACTGCATATGGTGTGGGACACTTGCATGTTTTAAAAAAGCACCATGAATGCTGAAAGGTATATAAAGGTTAAAGAGCAACATATGCTCCCTTCCAGACGACATCTATCCCAGGGAAGGCCTTGTATATTTCAGCAGGACAATGCAAAACCACATACTGCAGCTGTTACAACAGCATGGCTTCATCATAAAAGAGTCCGTGTGCTGAACTGGCCTGCCTGGAGTCCTGATCTTTCACCGATTGAGAAAATTTGGCGCATAATTAAATGAAAAGTCCGTCAAAGGAGACCCAAAACTCTCCAGCAGCTGGAAACCTGTATTAAACAAGAGTGGGATCAGATTCCAACGGCTAAACTCCAGAAACTTGTCTCCTCAATGCCCAGACGCCTCCATTCTGTGTTAAAAAGAAGAAGGGCTGCTACACTGTGTTAAGCAGGCCCCTGTCCCAACTTTTTTGAGACCTGTAGCAGCCATCAAATTTGAAATGAGCTCATTTTGTGTATAAAATTTTAAAATTTCACGGTATCAACATTTGCTATGTTATCTCTGTTCTATTGTGAATAAAATACTGGCTGGTGTGATTTGAAAGTCATTGCGTTTTGATTTTATTCACAATTTACACTTTGTACCAACTACTTCGGAATTGGGGTCGTATAAAAACCGGCTTGCACTCAGCGAAAGTGCGGATGGCCTGATGCCATGTATGTAAAGGGGAAATTTGCAAAAGAATGGCTAATCTTTAGGAAATTAACTATTTCAGACCTCAGCGCTGTCACAAAATAAAAAGATAAATAAAATCAACAGATAAATAAAAGAACAACGTAGATTGCGGCAACTCAGAAAAAATTTGCATTGGCATTGGCAACCCTGACGCTGCTTATTTGCAACATTATTTGCTGCATTTCTGAATGGTTACAATGTTTTGGCTCATTGATGTATGCGTGTGAGAAGAGTTGAGAGAGTGAGAGCAAGAGATTTTCCACACTGCACATTTCACACAGTAGGTTTGCTGCCATGCAGATCTAGCTCATTACACAGTGAAGAACTCTGATGGTGAAAAAAAGAAAGCCATTTCAAAATAACTTTGTGTAGATAAATGTGAAATAACACTGTAATACATCCATACAGATTGTAGAACAAGATAAGATGTAACAAAATACTTTAAAATTAGAGTGAAAATGTATGTGTTAACAAGTAATGCTTAATATATACAGCGCCCTCCATAATTATTGGCACCTGTGGTTAAGATGTGTTAAAAGCCTTAAAATAAATTCAATTTTTATTGCAAAAGCATACTGTCACACTGAATATTATAGAAAAATGTAACCTTCAACTCAAGTGAATTTTAAGGGGAAAAAAAAATCCCTGACTAAGAAATAAAAATTTTTCCTAAAATCACCTGTTCCACAATTATTGGCAATCAATTCCAAGGAATTAAATGTAAGTGAAGTATTTCTGTCATTTTTACAGTAGTTTACAAAGTTGATCAGAGTATCTAGGAACATTTATTAGTAATTCAACACTTCCTGTTTCCCTGGGGTATAAATATGATGTGAGACAGAAGCCATTTTTCTTATCCACTCTTTAACATGGGAAAGACAAACGAACACACCATTCAAGTAAGGCAGATGAGTGTCGACCTTCACAAGTCAGGCAATGGCTACAAGAAAATAGCCACTCGCCTGCACCTGCCCATATCTACTGTTAGAGGAATCATTAAGAAGTTTAAAACAACTGGAACAGTGGTAAACAAGCCTGGACAAGGACGCAAGGTTACTTTGCCACTACGCACAATGAGGAGGATGGTAAGAGAAATTAAAAGTTCTCCAAAGCTCATTGTTAAAGAATAGCAACAAATGGTAGCATCTTGGAGTCACAAAGTCTCCAAAACAACCATCAGGCGGTATCTAGATGCCAACAAGCTGATTGGGAAGTATGCACAGAAAAAACCTTTTCTCACTCACAATCATAAACGCAAACGTCTGGAGTTTGCTAAGCGGTACTGGGACTTCAACTGGGACTGTGTGCTTTGGTCAGATAAGAGAGCTTTTAAGCAACACACACTTTAAGTGGGTCTGGCGGAACACAAATTATGAGTATGCAGAAAAGCACCTCATGCCCACTGTGAAGTAGGGGTGAGGATCGGTGATGCTGTGGGCCTGTTTCTCTTCCAGAGGCCCTGGGAGCCTTGTTAGGGTGGATGGCATCATGAACGCTTTGAAATACTAGGACATTTTAAATCAAAATCTGGTGGCCTCTGCCCAAAAGCTGAAGATGGGTCGTCACTGGGTCTCTCAGCAAGATAATGACCCTAAATATGTGGCCAAATCTACACAAAATAGATTCACTAGACACAGAATCAAGCTCCTCCCATGGCCATCTCAGTCCCTAGACCTCAACCCCATTGAAAACCTGTGGAGTGAGCTGAAGAGGAGAGTGCAGAGGAGAGGACCCAGGTCGCTGGATGATTTAGAGAGATTGTGCAAAGAGGAATGGTCAAAAATCCCTCTTTCTGTATTCTCCCATCTTGTGAAACATTATAGGAGAAGATGTAGGCGCTGTTTTGTTGGCAAAAGGGGGTTGTACAAAGAATTAACATCAGGGGTGCTAATAATTGTGGCAAACATGATTTGATGTAAAAGAATTATTTCTTAAAGTGGGATTTTTTTTCCCACTGAATAAATGCGCTTGAATTAAAGGTAGGATTTTCCTCTTTTTTTCATTGTGGTCCTATATTATTTAGAAAAAAAAATAGAATTTATGAGAAGCTAAAGAGCACATCTTAACCAGGGGTGCCAATCATTATGGAGGGCGCTGTACACTGTTTAAAAACAAAAAAAAGTTGCTTTAACTGAAAAAAGTTAACATCTGTGCTGTCTTAAAATTTTAAGCTAAAGGATGATCCTAATAACAAAGGTTAATGAACAGGGCCACTCCCAATGCGCCTTCCTGTTCGTCCACATGCCTGTATATACCACCTTCATTCCCACAATCCCTGCTTGTCTCGATTCTATGTCCCTCCCTTACTTCCCCTCTCCAAGAATGAAGCGAGAAACAGCCACCACCTGTGACCCCAACTTCGACGAGAGACGTGAGCCCCACCCTGAGTCTCGCTACCTGGGAACCTGGGGGGCTTAGGAGCTAACATGGACTTCGACGAGAGATGCAAGCCCCACCCTGTGTCTCGCCTCCTGGGGCTCCCAATGTTTGCACAATCACAGACTAAGTCCACACAACATCGCCTTCACCCCAATCTCCTATCCATCGTTCCACCGAATCCTCTCCTCTGATTTGGGAGTGGTCCAGAGTTCATTCACTGAACTTAAGACGACAAGTTGAGGTATTCTCTTTTTTCAGTCGAAAAACCTTTTTTTTTCTCTCCAGTTGAACACAGTTATTTATTGTAACCTGTGCAGTACAAACCCCAGTCAACCTGGCATCAATAACTACAAAATCAAAATAATGGCATTGTTACTTCATTCTGTACTAGAATATTTTACTCACCTCTGTTGATGAGTGGCAGAAAGATAGAGTGAGAGTGAATGAGTTTTTCAGAGGGAGAATATAAGTTCAGTATTTGGGTTTAGAATGCCAATGGATCTGCTACACACACTAACAGAAAAACGTTCACTTTCATTTAATTTAATTTGGCTTCGATACTAAGCTATTTTAGTGTAGTGCTGTCATATGCCTGTAGAACTATCCCGACTACAAGATCATTCTGTACACATTCACTGCACGTCACCTCAGCTTAACTGACATTGAACTGTGGCATTTATGAATGTCCATATGGTATGAGCAGGGTACAAATTGAAGCCTGAGTTTTAAGGACAAATTCTCAGTATACAAGGCTAAAGAGCTGGTGCTGAAATAGACATAAAATAAATCCAGCTTTGCTTCACAAAATCATTTGCGTGAAAGTCAGAAGTCTTTTTGGCAGAATGTGCAACTTCATAAATGAATATAAACCTCACCAAGTGAAATTTCCTAATAATAGAACACATAATGAACCAAATTAGTCTTTAATTACTCCACCTTGAAAGTTAAAAGAAGGGAATTTTTCTGCATCAAAATTAATGCAAAAGCAATGCATACAACTGCATCACAGACTTCACATAAATACATTCTGGTGTCAATTTATATGGAAATAATATGTAAAGATGCAAAAAATGTTTGAAATTTTTTTGCTCCAGAAACCCTTAATATTCAGGAAAATTGCATTGCAAAGCAGGGAGCGTAAAATGAAAGAGGTAGTCAACCCTGATCTAATTGAACTCTTAACTATACTTGCCCTTTCCATGAGTAGCACCCTGCTGTAATGCAGTCCAAGTTGTATGGACAGTAATAGGCAGACTGCCAATGGGATTGCCCATTCTAGATGGCATGTGGACCATTTGTAAGGCAAAGAAAACTCCTGCAATTACAGTTCGGTGACCTGACACCACTGTGTGAAATGTCACACGGCCTGGTTTCCCCTTTCAGAGATAGTTTTGGTCTCAGTGCAAGTTATGAGTGGTGTATGGGTGGAGCTAATGGGGTAAGGTGGGGCAGGTGATGTGTGTGTGTGCTTGTGATTGCACACATCTGCGTATGTTTGCACGTACGTGTGAGTGTGAATTTGTGTGTGTGTGTGATTGTGGATGGGTGTAAGTGTGGAGGGAGGGGTGGACAGGAAGGGGTACACAATCTAGCCTTGCCCACTTTTGACAGGAGGGCCCCGGCTGTCAGCCATAGCAGCTGTCTGCCGGCATTCCAGGAGTGACGCGGCTCAGAACGGACGCTCAGGACCCCGACTCTACCCCTCACAGTCCCACTCCTGTTCCTGCCATTCCCCTGTCCTACCCAGGCTCTGCGCTCCAGACCAGTACCTCAAGCGCTACCATGGCAGACCAGTACAACTCCAGTGAAGAGAAGATCCTGGGGGACGGCCACACCAAGGAGATTGATCTTATCAACAGGGACCCGAAACAGATAAACGAGGACGTGGTCAAGGTATGATCCTCCGTTGCTCAGATGAACTAACAGTGCAGGCGCTCTCCGTGCATGTTCGAAGGCAAAGCCCATAAACCATATCATTCATCCTTTACATTGCAATGTGTGCTGTGTCCAGTTCCAAGTTTCCTAAAATAGTCATAGGCAAATTCTGTTCTGCTGCCACAGCAAGAGATACAGGCTTTTTCTGGAAGAAGAACGAGGGTGTGACGAGCAAAGTTTTTAGAGTGCTTAGTTTGCATCCTCTGTGTTGTTAACAGGGAATCAGATTGAATTTTTTTTTCTGGACGCTGTCAAATTCTGGTGGAAAGGGAAGATATTATTTGATTCACTGCAGAACAGAATGAAATTGCATGAGATCAATTCCTGATTGGTTGAAAATCAAGTTCACTAATGCTTCAAATATTAAACACTTTCAGGCGATAGAATCTAAGAGCATACTCTACATGATTCATTCACACTGCAGTATAAAGAATGAATCGCTTTAGAGTTACGTAAGGGTCAGGGATCTTAGACCTTCAACACTTAGGAAAAGCTTTCTTGCAAGGCACTCCACCAAACTTAACAATTCTTGACTGGACAGTTGTTTGAAAAATTTTCTGAACTTTCATGAAACTACACATTTAGCTTTTAAAGTGTTTGATAAAATAAGAAAATAAAATGCATTTTCTTACATCTAACACACAATTGGAGTAATCAAGTAACTGACTGAGATACTGATATACAAAACCCAAAACCACTGAAGTTGGCACGTTATGTAAATCGTTGATAAAAACAGAATGCAATGATTTGCAAATCCTTTTCAACTTATATTCAATTGAATACACTGCAAAGACAAGATGTTTAATGTTCAAACTGAGAAAAGTAATTTTTTTTTTAAAAATAATCATTAACTTAGAATTTAAAGGCAGCAACACATTGCAAAAAAAGTTGGCACAGGGGCCTTTTTACCACTGTGTTACATCGCCTTTCCTTTTAACGACACTCAGTAAACGTTTGGGAACTGAGGAGACCAATTTTTGAAGCTTTTCAAGAGAACTCTTTCCCATTCTTGCTTGATGTACAGCTTAAGTTGTTCAACAGTCTGGGGTCTCCGTTGTCGTATTTTACGCTTCATAATGCGCAACACATTTTCAATGGGAGACAGGTCTGGACTACAGGCAGGCCAGTCTAGTACCCGCACTCTTTTACTATGGAGCCATGCTGTTGTAACACGTGCAGAATGTGGCTTGGCATTGTCTTGCTGAAATAAGCAGGGGCGTCCATGAAAAAGACGTTGCTTGGATGGCAACATATGTTGCTCCAAAACCTGTATGTACTGTTGGCAAATTAATAAAAAACCAAGAACGTTGTCCCGATGAAGAAGCAGAGTCCGATTGTTCGTGTCAAAAAGCAGGAAAGAGTTTATTACACAGCTGGCCGTGAGAACAACAGCGTGATGCAAAGTTCTAAAATTCCTTCATTTTGTAAGAAGCTTTATACATGTCAAAGTACAAAAATTTGCATATGACTTTTTTAATGTTAACAGAAGTTGTTGCTGATTGGTTCCAGGGTTTACACATTGATAAAAAGCAGTACTCTACAATTGGGCCTCTCCTGAACCATATGTGGGCATACAGAGCCTCCAATTAAAAGGTGTTAGTGCCTATTGTCCTGTTGGGACTGAAGACAAACGGAGCTCCCAGCTGGGAGTGGCAAATAGGCGATATGTCCTGCCGGACCTGACGGCTTCTCTTTATCACCTAATGCACATTCATGACCCATTGACCAAACCGTCTGGCTCACCTCATATTGCCAACACCCAAAAATTCTGTTTCCCAACAGTACCTTTCAGCATTAATGGTGCCTTCACATATGTTTAAGTTGCTCATGCCTTGGGCACTAATACACCCCCATACCATCACAGATGCTGGCTTTTGAACTTTGCGCCTATAACAGTCCGGATAGTTCTTTTCCTCTTTGGTCCGGAGGACACGACATCCACAGTTTCCAAAAACAATTTGAAATGTGGACTCGTCAGACCACAGAACACTTTTCCACTTTGCATCTGTCCATCTTAGATGAGCTTGGGCCCAGCGAAGCCGGCGGCGTTTCTGGGTGCTGTTGATAAATGGCTTTCGCTTTGCATTGTAGAGTTTTAACTTGCACTTGCAGATGTAGCGACGAACTGTAGTTACTGACAGTGGTATTCTGAAGTGTTCTTGAGCCCATGTGGTGATGTCCTTTACACACTGATGTCGGTTTTTGAAGCAGTACCGCCTGAGGGATCGAAGGTCATGGGCATTCAATGTTGGTTTTCGGCCTTGTCACTTACGTGCAGTAATTTCTCCAGATTCTCTGAACCTTTTGACGATATTATGGACCATAGATGATGAAATCCCTAAATTTCTTGCAATAGCTCGTTGAGGAATGTTGTTTTTAAACTGTTCGACAATCAGTGGTGACCCTCGCCCCATCCCTGTTTGTGAGTGACTAAGCATTTCAGGGAAGCTGCTTTTATACCCAATCATGGCACCCACCTGTTCCCAATTAGCCTGTTCACCTGTGGGATGTTCCATATAAGTGTTTGATGAGCATTCCTCAATTCTCTCAGGGTTTTTTGCCACTTGTGCCAGCTTTTTTGAAACATGTTGCAGGCATTAAATTCCAAATGAGCCAATATTTGCAAAAAATTACAAAGTTTACCTATTCGAACAGTAAGTAACTTGTCTTTGCCGTGTATTCAATTGAATATAGATTGAAAAGGATTAGCTAATCATTGTATTCTGTTTTTATTTATGATCTACACAACATGCCAACTTCACTGGTTTTGGGTTTTGTACATAATTTAATACTGAAATCACATATCACAGTCATTAAAGAATATTGGTTCTTGACAAATCTCGTTTGATATTCAATCCTGTCATAGTTGCTGACTGGTGTAAAATTAATGCTGCCCGATATTCACCTGAATCATTGCTTACTCTGCTTCGATAACTCTGTTGTTTATTGCTTATAGCCCTTCCCTTGTTTTTTTTTTTTTTTTTGTCAAGAGCCAGTAATTGTGCGTCTGACTGTGATTGTAGTTATGAGCAGTAGTTTTCCAAAAATATATACTCTAATGATCTGGGGCTGTTAATTTAGACGACAATATAAGAAAAAGCATGTTCAGAAATAGTTTATGCATTTAATTATTTTTATCTGCAGATTCTTTGTGCGTGTGAGATTTTGTGTGCGCTTGATTGGCATTTGCACTTTGGGACTTTGACGATCCCAAAGCAAGAATGTTTAATTATGGACAAGATGTGGAAGAATGATATATAGAACTGATTCGCTCATTGCTGTAAAATGAAAACTTTAATTGTTCATCTTAAGGTAGTGACCCTGAATGACTTTATAGAGTGTTTATGCCAGCAGCAAATTCTATTCATTGGATCCAGTCATAAAGTCATTACTCATTAAATCTGAGTTGGAGTAATAGAAAAAAAAAAATCTATTTCAGTCGGTGAATGTCTTCCGCAGTTCATCAGGTAAATAATCATTGAATTTTCTTATCAATATACGGTATATCACTCTGATGAATTTAATGATTTTTGTGACTGTTGATATCATTTTTGTCCGCTTGCTGCCAAACTGAAGTGGTTCCTCGCATTTGCAGGTGGACTTTGAGGATGTGATTGCGGAGCCTGATGGGACTCACAGCCTTGATGGGGTGTGGAAGGCCAGCTACACCACCTTCACCGTCTCCAAGTACTGGTGCTACCGCATACTGTCGGCTATTTTCGGCATCCCCGTCGCCCTGTTGTGGGGTTTCCTGTTTGCCCTCATCTCCTTCTGCCACATCTGGGCCGTCATGCCCTGCATCAAGAGCTACCTGATCGAGACCCAGTGCCTGAGCCGAATCTACGCCCTCTGCATACACACCTTCTGTGACCCTCTCTTCGAGGCTCTGGGCAAGATCTTCGGCAGCATTCGAGTGGCCCTGCGCAAAGAGGTCTAGTATTGACGGGCATGCCCCAGTTCTGGCCTCTTATCCGCCCCTCAGGAGTATGGCAGCAGTTGAAATGTACCCTAGACAACCCTCCCAGACCTACATCTGTTCAGTGACTGCCCTGGACCACTCTTTATGGCTGGGAGCTCCAGTGCGACTTCTCAACCAAAGAACAATAATAGCTTCATCCAATGGCAGGACTTGCACCTCTTTGACTTAGCCTTGCCCAGTATTTTAGCAAAGGAATCCCTGATGCTGGTGGCAGTGGCTGTAATGAATCAGTGTGTACCTCTGCATGACAGAAGTGTACAGAAGACTGATCTTTGCAAATATGGCCTTTCTAGTTAGCTCTTCATTGCCAGAGCATAAATAATGAGTGTCCATGAGTTATCTTCAGAGGAGTTTAAATGAGAAAGATTTAGATTTATGTTCAAAATCTGCCCAGCTGATTAAGTCGATTTTTAATGTTTATTGAAATAAATATGAAGAAAATTTGGATGTATTTACAGAATGCAGTGTTTCATATTTCAAAATACAAATAACATTAAATATTGACCGTAATTAAAGCTTTATTAATTGTTTGGTTACGAGTCTCTGATATTATTCTCTGCATAAATTTCTGTTAATTGCATAAACTGCCAAGCAAAGATAATGAATGACAAAAGCTAGATCAGCAAAATAACTCATCAGAGAAAGGCAGTCAAAAATCGCCCAGAATTAGCACCAGCAAATGTTTGGAAGAAAACACCTGAAAACTTATCGGTTAAGAAGGATCAAGGCACTGTAAAATTATTTTGATTTTGCAGGCCTCTTCTTGATTGAATTTAGAACAGTATATCATCATTATCAGTAGATCATCATGAGATTTATACTTTTTTAAAATGCAGCACGGTAAATAAGAGACCTCACAAAACAGGCAAGAGAAAATTTTGAGGTCATGTCTGTTTATGAAGTAAAGTCAATATCTTATATCTTGATGGGCAAGGTGGGCTTGCCACTCTTAAGACAGTGAAGAGTTATTAGACTGCGCTGCTTCTGGAAGCTGTCCAATTCGAACACCTTATTTGGCACCAAACAATACCGGCTTGTGCAACAAATGCTACTGTTCTGAATTCACAATACAACGACAAGTACAAACATATGCAAACACACACGCACGCACGCACACACACACACACACACACACACACACACACACACACACACATTATAAATGTAAATAGTAAGTACCAGCACCCTTTAGAGAACATAATTCATTTTAATAAATAGTTCATAAATTTCATGTGAAATATATCCCACTAAATGAAAAACGATTTTTAATATTTACAGAACTCAATCTCCGGCAACGACACAATACAAATCACAATAAAATTAGTAAAAGAGATATCATTGTGAAAGTTTCCTGGTGTTGAATATTACAGTTATCCATGATGTGACTGAATTAAGTATTAAAAGACTGAATTATAAAAACAAAGAGCAAACTTTCATTCAGGTCTTATTATATAATTTATGATTTTTAGGCCATGGGAATAAGCAAAATGAAGCTCTTCCATTCAAAGTTAAATTCTAGAGGAAAACACATTTGCATGCTCAATTCATTAATACGGCTACAATGGGTGGCGCCATTTCTTTGATGAATTTACATATGCATGGCTGGCTGTGATAAGGTCAGTGTGGAATTTTATGCTAGAAGTGAAAGATTAAACTAGAATCTGTTCTGCATTGCCAAGGAAGCCAATACAGCCATATACAAAAAAGTTTACCAAAATTGCATGACATTACAATGTGTTTTTAAGAAGAATACATGTTTGAGTGCCTGCCAAGTTTCAAGCGATATAGATAAGACAAGGGTTTTTGTTGTCTTTACAAAGCGGCAAAATGCTCAGTTGTATAGAAAAGAATAATCATCAGTGCTTCATACTTTGGAGCAGATTGGATAAACATGCTAGAGAATTAAACTACAGGGATTGTGGGAGATTCATAAATTGGGGTAATTAGGGATGAAATGCAACATATGTGTAACGAGGACACACAAATTACAATCAAATTGAGAGATTCATTCCCATATTCTGAGGAGCAATACCTCTTTTTTTGCCATCTTTGAGTAAAAAACTCAGTGTACTGTTCGCAGAAATTACATATCTAATGTTATTAGAATTTTCATGTTTGGTGCAGGTTGTTCCAACCCTGATTTTAAGCTGACCCCAGCTGTGTGCACATGCTGCATCGCTATTCCGTCATCTCAAATCTCACGAGTTTTCTTATCAAATTATGTTATGTTAAACCTCATGTCTTCAAATACAAAGGAGTGTATTAAACCATTAAACCATAAAAATCACTGTTCTGCTTTACAATGCATCATTCACTTGAGGGAATAATTCTATTTATACAGTATATGAAATAAAGAATTTTATATATGTACACCGCATGTCATATGTACTTACAAGTCTACTGCAACTATCCATGGAGAAAATATCAAAAGTGCAATAGTCTGTCATGAGTCTGGCCAATCTCATGTGGTGGAGGTTTGTGTGATGCTCTTCTGGCTGCTGGTGCTCTTGATGACGTAGGTGGAGGAGTTGCTCTTTCGGCTGGACTGGTGCTCACAGTTGGACTGAGAGGACTTCAGGTAGCGTGAAGAACAGCAGACAAAACGCTCCATTAGATCATGGAAAAGGTGTCCCGCAAAGAACATGTATATCCAGGGGTTGCAGCAGCTGTTCAGGCTGGCCAGCAGCATTGAAATGATGAAAGCCATTGCTGCGACAGAAAGAGAGTGAGAGAGGGAGACGGCGGTTTTAAGTACCAGATGAACTGTGTTCATGGTCACAGATGGCGTATTTTGACGTCAGTTGTGTTAGTCTAATTGTACACATTTGAAGACCACAATGGAAAAATCAGCAGAGTCACTTCCATTTTCGCGTTGTGGAGAAATGATGAATTAATTATTCAAAACGATCTTAGAAAACAAAGCACTGAAAAAATATGCAAAAAAATATAAAATATATAAAATATCATAATAGTAAATAAAATTTTAAAAAATGCTACGTTTGGACTCTGATCGTATTTCCTTTGTGGTCCTCATTTAATTGGCGGCAACTTTATGAGGTAAACCTTTCCAATGCTGTCAGCCCAGCTTTATCCTGCAGGACATTACCTGCAGGAGATGCATGATGCGACTACGAAGAGATGTACATGGTTAGCAACAATACTCAAGTAGGTCATTGCATTTATACTGTATGATGCACAGTTGGACACCTTCCTGTCAGAATAAACCTTTAATGTCCGGCTCGACAATTCGGCAAAGCACATTTTGAGTTGTTTGTTACATTTGTTT
This sequence comes from Gymnothorax reevesii, assembly GCA_029721435.1. Taxonomy (NCBI): domain Eukaryota; kingdom Metazoa; phylum Chordata; class Actinopteri; order Anguilliformes; family Muraenidae; genus Gymnothorax; species Gymnothorax reevesii. The sequence continues at coordinate 70,769,563 of CM056585.1, read as the reverse complement.
GGAGTGGCAATTAAAGAGCTAATCCAGTATGGCCATTCTCCTCTAGCTATTCTCATTAACAAGGCATTTACGCCTACAGAACTGCCACTCTCGGGATGTTTTTCATTTTGCACCATTCTCTAATGTAGAGCAGTGGTTGCCAAAGTTGGCCCTGGGGACCCACTGTGTACACTAGTTTTTGTTCCAACTACAATTACTATCCCGATATTAACAAGCTGTTAAATTTTCCTGATGAATTGTTTTTCAGGCTAGAGAGGCGTTTGACAGAAATAGCTATTCATTCAATGATGGTTTGAAGCCCAACATTCATATTGTGCAGTTTTCAAGTAATCAAGTCAAGCCATCACGAAGTACGATGTTGTAGGTTCAAACTGCCAAAATTCAAGACTGTGGTGAATCAGTAAGCTGCTAATTAGGTTTCTGAATGCAGGTGTTTAACCCTTTGTTGCATAACTCTTGTCCTCTTTGCCTTTTAAGGGACTGTAATGCTCTAGAGCAGGGGTGTCAAACTGACCCGTAAACGGGCCAAGAGGCTGCAGGTCTTCAATCCTGCCAAGCAGAAGCTCACCTGAAAGAATTGATTTAATCAACTGATCTAGGCCTGCACAACTGATTAGTTGTATCAGGTGCGCTTCTGCATTGTTGGAGTGAAAACCCGCAGCCTCTTGGCCCGTTTACGGGTCAGTTTGACACCCCTGCTCTAGAGACTGTAATGCATGTAAAATCTCAGGATTTGCAGTTTCTGAGATACTAAAATCATGCTTACTGGCACCAACAATCATTCAGTGGTCATATTCACTCAGATTGCATTTTTCCCCAATCTAATGTCTGCTTTGAACAATCATTGAACCTCTTAAGCCTGAACCTGATCACCTGATTACGAAAGATTTGCATTTAAGAACAGTAATGTGTATGACTAAAGTGACATTTATTTCAGCATGTGGGCAGACTTGCCAATACAGCTCATTTGCTGGTAAACCAATTAAATCTGGTAACACTGAAAAATCAGCTTTGTCAGCCCCTGTCCACAGCAATGCTCCATACCCTTGTGAAGTTTTATATTGATTAACCAAGCCACTGAGGAGGGAAAAAATGGATTCAGACAGAAGTACACACAGACAGATTTTTCCTTATTTTACAGTAGGAAGCAAGGACTCTAGGAGGCCCGCTGGAATCCAATGCCTTCTTCAAAGGGCCAGTCATTTAGCTTCAAGGGGCAAACTGACATTTGAAAAAAAAAAACCTGACATTTGAACACGAATATAATTGCCTCATATGAGGCCAAATCAGTTCTCTGCACAACCTGGGATCCATATATAAAAACAAATAGTTAATCATGCTACTGGTGTGGTGCTGGTTGAGATAGATGCATGTGAAAGAAAATATACACTTTTCATTTGTGACTCTGGGGTGGACATTGGGTTTAACAGCTTGTTTTGATGCTCCAAATCCCATATTTCTATTCCATAGTCAGTGATTCAATACAAGCACATTATCTATTCTATTTTTGTAGCAGGTAAACCAGCAGGGGTAGCATATTTGGAGAGAGATAACTGCCTCAAACAAAATAAATGTTGCCTGGCGTGGTAATATAGAGAGACCTCCATTAAAAAAAAAATTCATTTCTGATTTTAGGAGCCTGCCCAATAAGTCTTCTTCACTTCACATTTTAAGTAGGCAGTGGTGCTCAACAGGTCATTAGCTCCCCAAGTGGAAAAATGTTATATAATTTTAATATGAAGTGCAAATGTTACCACCAGACACCAACTCCTGTCTCAATGGGAAATTCCATTAAGATAAAATATTGAATGGTAATTTTTCAAAAAGATAAATTATGCATTGACAGTTTTATAATTGTTTACACATAATGCATGCTTTCAGCCAAAAGGCATTACAAAGGGGCACATCACATGAGAGTAAACATAACAGGGGACAGAACATCCATATGGTAAACTAGATAATTGTAGTCTATGTCTATGACCCAGGAACTCTTTGGTGAGAGCGTACGGGGGATCAGCCAGTCCTCTGTGGATGGGATTGGGCAAAATGCAACCACTGTGGCTGCAAGATGCCAAGAGAGATGACATGCCCACATGTCAGGTACTGAGAGGATGCTGAATAGACAGGTCAAGTTAGATTGTACAGAAGTTAGCTGGAGCGTCATGTGGGGGAGACAGCTAATTCTCCTGATGTTGCGAAGGAAAAACCTGAAGTGCTACACATTAGGAAGTCCATGTATGGATTAGGTGAGTACGTTTACAGAAATCAATTTTCTGACGAATCGCCAGGCATGGTCGAGAACAGGTATGTTTTAATTATGATTATCATTGTTATGGACTAAGGGTATTAAGTTTTGGAAAAACAGATTGATTTCAGTTGTTATTTTCTTCACGTCTCAACCACAGGATCATTTCACATTTAAAATCAGTTGAAAATATTTTCTCCCAGCTTGAATCATTACCTACGAAGAGCGACTAAATTTATGCATTGCATGTCAGTTACTTAGAAGGCATTTGACAAAGTAAATATATTTTAGCTTCCAACAAGCCACATTATCGACATTGAATTAATCGCGGAAACTGACAGTAAACCACAGTAGGATTAATTATAAGCTATTATCCCCAAACAATAACATCATAGTATAATTCCCCTGAAAGCCGCCGATATCAACAAACTATAATTAAGAAGATTTACTGAATCCTTATCTGAGAAACAAACATCTCTGCATTTTAATTCACAATGCTGATGATTTTGACTTTAGTTTTTTCACATTGTACACCAGATGTTGCATCCACTTTTTTATAATCTTCTAATGTTCTTTTGGAATTTTTCCAGTCCCTGAGAACTTATGGTACCTTCTCTAGTGAGTGTGTTGAATATTTTGGATGTAAGCATTCTTATTGAAGATGCTTGCAAATTAGTGAATTAGCTAATGTGCCGGGTTTTCAATGTATTTGTTAGAAATTTGCAAACCAGGGACATGTAAATTCATGTTAGTAGAGTAACAATAATGCCGTGTACTTTCAGACCAGTGCCATTAGGATGAGCGTTAATGCAGAACCATCCATCCATGTATTATCTACAGCACTTCTTCCTCACTAGGATCACGGGGAGGTTGTAGCCCATCCCAGCTGAATATAGGAAAAAGGTAGGGACACACCCTGGACAGCTCGCCAATCCATCACAGGGCGGACATACCACTCACGTACCATATCATGTAGCGTTGTGCCAACGGGGTGTATCAAGGCGTATTTTGCAATTTCGTGCCCAGTGCAAGTACTCCTCTGTCCCGCCTCTGTCCCTTCTGCCGGCGCAAGTGGCAAGGAGGGAGGAGAGAAGGCTTGTATGGATTTAACACAGCTGAGTCAAATCTTCACCAATCAAATGAGCTCCTTTCCTGACCTTTAAAATGTTGGAATAAAGAAGCCTCTGTCCTATATCTGCATGATGCATTAATGTTGCATTTTACTTTGCTGCTTCAGGCATGTTTTCTGCGCCGCTTATGTCTATACTAAGCATTATGAATATGAGTTAGCTGGCTAGCTTGGGTATTCGCAAATTATTACCATTAGCGAACATGAATGGAATTTTAATACGAAACTAAGCTCGATCATTCAAACTTATGAATTTGGAATGAAATACAATGGTTGCACATTTATTTCTTCTGCCTGCATCATTGGGCAGAGAAACAATGGATTGTGTGTTCCTATTATTACACCCTGTTGCTGTTTAAAATTTTGGGATTAACATGCATGGACAACCATGCAAGATACGTTAAACATTTATTTTCAATATGTGATCTTACCTCATTCCGAGATCATATGAATCAGGCTTCCTTTCCCCCACTCAAAACAATAAAACCTAAGTGACAATAATGGTATTAAGCCGCTTGCGTACTGGATGCGAAGTGAATTTTTCGCACGACAGATTACATTCAAAGTCAATGCAAAAACATGAATACACGCGTGTATTTGCGTCTTTGCATTGACTTTGAATGTAATCAGTCGTGCGAAAAATTTGTTTTATGTCCAGTGTCCAAGCGGCTTTACTGAGCATAGAACGCAAGCATTATATATATGCTGATGCTGAGGCACTTTGTGGTTGGCTGAGAAAGATGTGAAGTCGTTAGTTTGCATCACAGATTCAGCTGTGTTGATTAAGACAGGTCGAGTTTCCATCACGCATGCCAACCGCCTATGATCTGACATCAGGACAATCGACATAGATACTATTATTTATGTCCTGATTCAGACAGTTCCATTAAATAGTGGATGATGTAATTATTTATTGCATTGAAATGTGCCTGACAGTCTGGAAACCTGCCTGTGAGGTTTCGGTGACGTGTGAGAACTGTGCGGCGGTCTGCCAAATTACCACTGCACAGTAAGTAAACCAGGTTGGAGCTGACGAGTTCTCTGCGCATTTTCGGCAAGAGCCTTCTGCCGCAAAATTGTCACTGCATCATGATGAATATGTGACACCTACCCCTACTACGCCACTACACCCATCTTGGCGCACATCCGTCTACCAAATAGACCGATCCATGGCTCTGCCCACCCCCTAACTACGCATAGCAATGGCCGGACCTCGGTCATGTCCCTTATATCCTCATTGGAAGCGCTTCCTGAAAAAATCAATCTCGAGTTTTTAAAAATGGATTGCATCGCAAAAAAAGCAAAAGACAAGGGTTAGAATAATTTTTTACCTGGGTATATTCACGAAGTATCATTTTCTGTTATAAACGACCATGAAGTTGAAGAGAAATACAAATGTTATCGCTCAATGTTGAAGTCCCAGAAGCCACACTCATTGATGATTACGATCGACAGCACAGAGAAGCATTGTTCACGGCCAGCGCTCTTGCAAAGCAGGGTCATTCAATTTACATATGGTGTGATAAAACTGTAAACCTTTTTCCGGAGCTTCCAAGCCTTACTGCCCAAGACAGTCATTGATTGAAATGGAGCTCTGTGTGTAGCCTGCAATAATCATATCAGGTGTGTTTCTGCCCTGTTTGAATGAAAATCTGCAGCCACTTGACCCTTTTACGGCCCAGTGCAAAGCCATCATGAGGCGTTATTGTTCGTAAACAAAGCGAGTTTCACTTTCAGAGTAATGAGTAATTATTAGCAGATAAATGGCCATATCCAGCCCTCTCCCTCCTGAAAGTAGTGTTTACGACTCCGTCTGGGTATCTTGTGTCCAATTTACACTCATCGCAAAAAGATTTTATGACAAAAATGCGAAAACAAAAGAGTGAATGTACTCTTCCCAATAGAGAAAGCAGTTCGGATAAGTGTTTGTCCAAGGTTATGGTGGGCGCTAGCTGGGTGTAGCCACGTGACAGGAGCCCTGGATCTCATTGACTGGATAGGCCCAGGTGGGTTGTACTCTGGATTGGTCTATTGCCAAAGTGGCTATGCACGGTGTTGCGCCGCACGAAATTACCACTGCGCGGGCTGCACCGGACGAAATTACCACTGCATGGGCTGTGCCACGCTGCGCCACCCTGCGCTGCGCCGAGAAATTAGAGGCCATGATCTTCATATAGCACCTTGATAGCAGTACGCAGACTTTCAATCCTGCAACAGTGCTGGGTAAACATACAGTATGCGGTTTCAGTTTGACCAACATACGGTAAATACAGCATTTCTAATTATATTTAGAATTATGAAAGTGCTATGCAGTACTGGTGAAAGAGATATAGTGCTCTAATGAAGGTCAATCAATAAAGAGTCTTAACTCATACACTGTTTTAAATTGACTGAATTTAACTGTTAATTTATCGCATTGTCTTGTTATTTTAACTGTAAGTAGAGTCCTGCAGGCATTTAACTGTGGTTTACAGTTAACATACATGGAACCTCTGTTATAAACTGATTGTAAAATTACTTTTAAAATTACTGGCAAAAAAGGTGCCAGTTAAAATAACTGGTAAAAAGGTCTGCTCATATAGCAACCGAGTATACATCACATGAAAATGAACTAATAACATGTTACAAAATGTAACAAAATTTTGACTTGTTCCTTGACAAAAAGTGTTATCTTCCAATTACTCATACCTAAAGTAAATGGAAAAGACCAATTTTTCTCTTCAAATTTTGCTTTTGTGACCTGACTGAAGAATTTTTCAAATTTATACATTTTACGGAGCATTAATGGTAGTTTCAGTGTTGACTTGCTAATAAGGAATTTTCAAGAGCTTACAAAAATTTTCAAGAACTTTCTAGAATGTTGTACAACTTCCAAGAGGTTTCAAGAATTTTCTTGGATGTTGGGGAACTTACAAAAATTTCAAGAAACTTAGAAATTTTTCTAGATCTTTCCACAGGCATGTACATACAGCAGCTCACCGCTCACCACCTCAGTTTAATTTTAGCTGCCTACGAGAGCACATAGAGGTACCTGAATATTTCAGAAATGGCATCAAGATGCTGCAGGCATTCTCCAGATGCATTCTGCAATGTATGTGGCCAGTTTATCAAAACGAGTAAAAAATGTCATTGGCTGGGTTTCCCCAGTTAAGAGCGTTCTTATGGGGTTAAGAAGGCTCCAAAGAAGAGTTCAGCAGTGGTTCCCAAACTGGGGGGCGCGACCCCTAGGGGGGGCGCAGAGCAATTTCAGGGGGGCGCGGGGTGCGGCAAGCGAATTTTTTCCCCCGACTAAAGTTCCGGACACCAACAGAAAATTATTTGCATACAGCAAATCGGCAACCTTGTTCCGGACCACTGAGGGAGTGTCTTGAGACAGTTTAACTTTTCTTGTCTTTCCTGGACTTGCACCGAGGAACGGTCTCGGAACCACTGACTGCTCAGTCCATTCGCTGCCCAGAATTCTGCGATTACATCGTAAATGCCTGCCTTACTCTCAACATAACTGTTCGCCAAATCATTCACGTAGCCTGCCATTTTCATAAATAATTCATGAATGTGGTTGTTCAAATATTTAAAGCTGATAATATGAGCTGGCTGTAATCAATGTAGTCTAGCGATACCCAACTCGCCGCTACACTATCCTGCACTTATCTGGGATATTAACAATAAACTAGTAAGCGGCACCAAACAAGATCCGATGAATATAAAACAGAACGAACCGAGATTGCGTCATCTTATTCTCGATAATATGAATGCTCTGTAGGCCGACAGATTATTTTTATCTAGCCGCGCTACTGAACGTTATAAACATCCGCAGTTTGGGCAAGCGGTGTTCGTGAATTTTTTTCGCACTTCGCTGTCGGCTGTGAATATAGGTTAATTATGGTGCTTTCTATCTGCATCATAGAAACATAATTTTAAGAAGACGGCGATACTCAGGCAGAGGGGACTGATTCAGCCTGATGATTTTATAGGCTACTTTGAAAGAGGTTTAGAATTATTAAATCTTCGTGTCCCTCATTTGAAAATTACGGTGGCCGTTTCCAAACCTGCCGATCATTTGTAATGTTTCCTGCTAGGCTAGACAAAACTTATCTGTTGAGAGCATTCATATTTTCTAGAATAAACTGACACGATCTCGATTATTTTTACTTCATAAGTGCAAGGCCAGTAAAATGAGAAAAATGTAACTGTCTCGAGACACTCCTTCAGTGTGGCACAAGGTCGCTGATTGGCTGTATGCAAGTAAGTTTCTGTTGGTGTCCGGAAAGTGCATTAATAGCAATGTTGTTGAGTATTAAAAAAAAAAACGTGGTTCGTTATTTTATTATTAATTTTCATCCTGAAAGTAGCTAGTTGCAGTTAGACAACCTACAGTTTGTGGCAGTTTACTTTTTTTTTTTTTTTTCAAAAAAGGTTGAAGTTTATATTATTTACAATGTGTGAAATAAACTACAATGGAATCTGAAACAAAATATGTGTATTACATGTTTTTTTTTTTTTTGGGGGGGGGGGGGGGGGGGCGCAAAAATTTTCTTATGCACCAAAGGGGGGCCCAGCAGAGAAAGTTTGGGAACCACTGAGCTAGAGGGAGCCTTAAGATAGGAGTGTTTCTCAGATACATTCTTGTTGCCCTTCTTAACAAGTGTCTCTGTGCCCTTCTTAACTGGAGCTCAGTTGATCAGTCGATGTCAGAGTAACCGAGTGTTCCACATCCTTATGTGCGCACAAATTAAGTTTTGATGTAACAAGTGGCGAATAATGTAAAAAAATTAGCGTGCCTAATGCCATTGCACACGCAGCAGAAAACAAACGGATGCAAATAAAGACCAATAACACAGATATAAGACATCTGAAAAATAAGAATGAAGATATAAAATGAAAGAATGACATTACATCAGTGAAATCATATAACATTATGTAATGATTCTGCTTTGTGTGCTTCTTTGTGCTTGTGCGTTTTTTTCCCAGTCTCTTGAATTGTGTTTCATCTCCATTCCCGCGGTCTGACCATTGATTCCCTCTTGCCCTGACTCCTGTGGTGTCATATGACAGCCTTGAGCATGCCTGAGTCTCATTGTCCAATCGCGTTTCCTCTTTCGGTTTTGGCTTGGGTATTTCATTCATTGCTTCCACCTGTGCATAATTCTGGGTCTTGCAAAACTCTGAGTGAATGTGATCTCTGATAGGGCCTTTACTAACCGTACTAACCAGCACTTATTTAAGGGTGTGTAAATATTTTGTCTCGTAGTTACTAACCTAATTAACTCATTAGCGCGTGCCAGCGCTTCTAGCTTCTGTAAATTCCTTCCTAAGCTTTCCCTGATTAACTGTGTTTAAAGCTATGCTTTCCTTTGCTGTTTTCGTGGTGCTTTTTACTCGCTGTCTGGTTTGATCGTCTCAGCGTCTTGTCTCGAGACATCATTGTTAACCTGGTCCTTGTGAATTTGTTTGTCAATCCCATGTGTTTCGGTTTCCAAAGATTGCCTTCCATATCCCCGCCTCCTCCCATGTGTACTTAAGCAGGGAAGATCGAAGAGGCCTTCAGACCAGTGGCGGCCCGTGACAAAAATTACCGAAGAAGCCAGAATGAACAACGAATTTAATTCAGTGTTTACGTGTTATTTTCCTGCAAACAAATTAGCCTACTGTTACAGTACCTTTATTCTACCGACTTCTCATTCATTTTAGTGAAAAAAAGAGGTTAAAAAAGAGGACCGCGTGTGTGAGAGAGAGAGTGAGAGCGCGAGGGAGCTGTGGATGCGCGCTTCGGGCTGTGCGAGTGCTCATGGCTCTGGCACACAGAAGCCCACATAGCAAAATTGGTGTGGCCCAGTTCTGGCCCAAATAATGCACTTTTACGGCCCAATTCTGGCCCACATACATAAAGGTTGATGGCCCTGTTGTGGCCCAGATCTGGTTTGCCAGAGCTGGCCCACATATGGGCCAGCACAGGGCCAGCTCGCATACAACCGGCCCACATGTGGCATGCCATCACAGAAACGGTGCCATCATTGCCAGACCTGGCCCACATCCGGTCGACATACCACTTGCCATGCCAGCAGTCGCCCAGCAGTGCCGGATTAATGCCGGATCCGGGCCAGACTCGTCTGCTATGTGGGAGTATGTGATCAGTTAGAGGAAGCCCATGCAAAGCTGGTTAACGTCTCGTAGCTTTACTACAGCAGAATGCGAAACACATAGCGATCAGACGCCAATTATGACAAGATCTAGATATAACAAAAACATTTTAGCCATTGCTTTCACAGACAGTATTAATGAAGTTCCGTTTTGTAGACAATGCTTCTCTCTGACTCATATTTAATTAATTGGCAACAAAAGCATTTGCAAGATAGCCGTGGACTATTGTACAGAAACACAGGCAAACCCCTTCCACCAACATTAGAAGTAACAATGTCATATGTGGCAGCCTCGCAACTGAAATGAACAAATCACAAGGATGCCCAATATTCATACATCCAAAAACACACTCAACATGAATGCATAACCCGTGCGCAACGTCTGAATTACATAAACTAAATATATAACACATAGTTACAAAGGTTTATATAAAAATTGAAATCAACTGTGCTGCAGCGCTATCAACTGTAAACCTTACAGCTGTCAGCTGATAGTGCAGCTGATGTCAGCGGACCTAAATGCAGTCTCGGTAAGGATTGAGAGTATAAAAAACAGTATAGCTTAGCCATCATGCTCTGAAACCCATTTGACACGACAAGAATAATAAAGAATAAAACACCACATTTTATGCATCACATAAGAAAAATGTGACAACAACCCGGTGAACAAAAAGGCCACGGCGGGCCATAGGAGACATGGCCAGCAGAAAAGCCGGTTAAGCTTGGCACTTCCTGTTAGCCACTCGTTTCTAGCATAGTTCGCTTCACAAAAAGAGCGAATTTTTCTATCAGCTCGCCCCTTAGTTAAATTGAGCTTTGGAGTCGACCTACCTTCCCGCTTGACTTTTAGTTGAACCACAGAAGCAAGTTTTGTGAAGTCATCTTTTAGAAGAAACTCAGGGTCCCTGTCACCATCCATTCTCTGACTTAATGGCTATACTTTCTGTGTGGGCTAGCTGGCCCCTGGCGGGACAGTTGAATCAGTGTGTGTATTTTCCGTAACAGTTTGTGATTGGTTAGAAGCCAGATTTGATCTGGCCTTCCTCAATTTTTTTTTTTAAATGATGCATCGACCATTAAGCGATGAGCCTTGCTTCAATCTGATTGGCTAATACGGGCTGTTTTTTTCCCTAAGGGAGGCCAAGTGAAGCTGGCCTCTGAACTGACAGACAGGGCGGAGGGCATGAGACACGAAGTGTAAGACACAATGAGAGCTTGACTGGAGGGGCGCTGTTTTCCTCCTCATGCTCAGCCAAAGCAGAAGTGCGCTGATGTAGTGTTTTGACAAGGAAATGACAACAATATAAAATACATTGTGGTGAAGCTTATTTATATTTTTTTTATTGCAATAATTTTTGGGGAAGCCAGGTTTCCCTTGGCCTCCGCGAAAAACCGCCACTGCTTCAGACAGGACTTTGTTTTGTTACTTTGGTTTCCTGAGTTTTCCCTTGTGGTGCTCCCAAGCCCCATGTTGCTGCGCCCATGTCTTGTCTGCCCCTTGTCCGAGCCCCCTGCGTTCCCTTCAGTTAGGTTCTGTTATTTCAGAGCCACTTGTGGAGTGTGTATTTAAGTTTTCCCCTGCCCTTGGCAGAGTACCTAGGTTCTCCTCATTCAGTGCATGTGCACAGTGTTTCTTCTCAGCCGGTGTGCCACTTCTTCCCTGCGTCAGTGTTCCTAATAAAACCTCCTGGATCCTGCAGCTGGTGTCCCCCTGACCCATTCCTTAAAACAGTACATGATACTGTACCTCATGTAATGTCATATTATTTCATTTTATATTTCCATTCTTATTTTCTGATATAATTCAGCATATAATTATGCAGTTTACTATGTTACTCTTTGGAATAGCAGCAAAGGTTATAGGCTTTGCTGCTATCCCAAAGAGTAACAGCTGATATGATGCTTGCCACACTGCATGGTGGCAGGGGGCTTATTTTATTTAGTTTTTTTTTTTTTTTAATGATTATTTGGTGGGGGGTGTACAAGTGCTCAGTGGACTAGTTGGAGACTGCGAGGTGAAAGGGTGGGGAATTGGGGATGTCTGAAATCAGAACAAGTTGATGAGCTCCTGTCTGACCTAGAGACTGGCTTTGTGGAGTGCTGCTCAGGGTTCATGTTGGGGTGGTGCTGGGTCATCATTGTTCTCCAGGAAATATGAGGGAAAATAGTTGGGAAATATGGCAAAATATTTCAACACATGGAACCATACAGAAGAGAAGTAAGTTTTCTCTCATATTGAAAATGGTGTGAGTCATAGCCTGTGCCCAGTGAGACATGGACATCACTCAGGCCACACAGCCATACTCCAGTTCCACTTTCAATTAATCAGACACTGTTTCATTTTCTTCTTCTGGCAGTGCTCAGACTGAAGATACCTGTCTTGTCCTATTGAGGGTATATGCCATTGACTGATTGTTTTGGTTCAGCTCTTAAATGGGGTTCAGTTTGCAAGCACTGAGCTGGAGATGCACTCTGTGACTTAAATTTGGGAGTATTGATAAAACTGCTCCTCTCCATTACCATGAAGCAGAGTTTAATGTGAACCTCCAGGCCACTTCCTCTGTCTGACTTCATTCACAGTCACTTACAGCTCGCCACTATCATTGACAAAATTTTGAAGTTTCGAGGGATAATATTACCTGGATTTTAAATGTCTCAATATCTTACTGATAATGCTGACATTGGTGTGGACATTCAGAATGGCCAGTTAATAATTCAAACTCATTACTGCAGCCTGCCCTCCATAATTTGCATGATTCAAATTCAAGACCAGACTGCAGGGCCTATACTATACATGATGACACAAATCTTCAACAGAACAAATCCTCAACAGCTCAATATGACTGTATCTGAGTACATGCCATCCAAATACAAACAGATCTCATAGCAATTACCGGGAGGAACATTCTTTGGAGCATCCCGGAGGAGTACAAGTTCGGTACGACTGATCAGTAAAGACATGGAGTCAGTCAGTAATCCTAATTGAGAGCCACGTGGGACTTATGCCCACATAAGACCCTTATTAATGGAAAACACAGTTAACAATATAATACAGTGTTCCAATTGCGTAGAAAAAAATTTGATTTCAATCTATACATTTCCTGGTCCATCCATGTTAAAATATCTCGATTCTAAAGATTCTTTGTAACAATAAATGCTAAATATTTTTATTAGCATATATCTCTTGTCACTAATATATTAATTTTTTGAGCTTCTTTGACTTTGGTCTGCTGGCTGCATGTAGTGCTCACGTGCATCCTGTGTGGTTAAATCTCCTGAGATCACATGAGATCTGGGCAGCCCATGTGGGACTTCATGTCCAGCGGAAAGCCCACTTAGAGCTAAACCCAACTGTGCTCAGTGCGCCCACTACTCTCAAACCTGAGGCATGCTGACTGGAGAAGCACTGCATCGTTTTGAGCCAGTCATTGGCTTGTTTAGTCGGCATACTTTTAGTATGATGGAAATCATTAATTGAGTATTCATAAAGGACCATCTGAGATTGGCTGCAGCTGCCAGGCCGTACGTGTATATTCCAGGCTCCACTTTGATACATCAGACGCTCTGACAGTCTGAACAAAGTGCAGAGAAGAGACCAATCACTGGGGTCAGGCTTCTTTCAAAGGAGGGCCGCATTTGGCAATAACAACACTGCCTCACCTCACCTTGCGGAGGCAGTGTCCTTGTCAGCATTCGAGAATCTATTTAGCTTGTTTTTCTGTAAATTTTTTGTATCTATCTGTAATTATAGTTATTAATTTTTTTGCACTCAATTTTTTGCGATCATTTTCTTTCCCTTTTTATGCTCCATGCATCTGTTTTCTTTCACCTCCACACCAGCCCTGCCCATTCTGTTTCATAAGCATTTCACTCATTCCATTGTTTGTAGCCACACCCCAAGTCACGCTTCCCAGTTCAGACGCCCCAGATTTGTTTTCGCTCCGTGTTATCTTCACTCTGTATACGTATAGCTGAGTATTTCCCCTTTGTCTTTTCGAGTATGTTGCCTTTTCTAAGTCAGTAACAAGCCTTTCCATTTGTCACCCTGTCATATTGCTGTGCAGCCAAGAACACCAAGCTTGATGCTCGATCCGGAGTGCGTGACCATTCTGAAAAGGAGGGCGATCCTACCACAATCCTTCTATCCCACCGTTACGCTGCAGCAGCACTGTAGGACATTGAGGCGGTCGTCCGCTCTGCTCAACCGGAAGGCGCTGCTCACAGAGCCTGGTAAGTGAACCGTCTCTTTATGCCCTTACGGCTGGTCTTTCAGTAGAGTCACTCCTTTTGCCCCTCCCGCCACACAGTGAACACACAATGGGTTCAATGAACTTTGGCCTTCATAAGACAACGCTTCTGACGACCAACATTTCAGGGAGAAATCCGAGAGTTTATGCACGCCTGCCCTGTGTGTGCCATCGGCAAAAGCTCATACATTTCACTTGCTGGGCTTCTTCAACCCTTACCTGTGCCATGACGTCCCTGTTCCCACATTGCACTGTGTAACTGTCTGTCCTCCTTCCAGTTGAAGCACCATAATGCTTACCGTGTAGGATGATACTCCAAAGCAGTCCATCTAATCACCTTGCCTAAATTCCTATCTGCTAAGGAAACTGCTGAACTCATGATGGATGAAGTTTTCCAACTACAAGGACTCCCAGAGAAAATGGAGTCGGAACAAGGGCCCCAGTTCTTGTCACACTTCTGGCAACCCTTCTGCAAGTTGAAGGGGGCCTCTGTGAGTTTCTCCTCCTGTTAATGCAATGGCTAGGCGATGAGGGCCAAACAACAGATGGAGGCTGTGCTCCAGTTCATCTTCCCGGAACAAGTAGGTGCCATGGGTTGGATATGCCATTAACGCTCTTCCCTCCTCATCCATAGGACTCTCGTCTGTCCAGTGTAGCCGGGGCTATCAACATCCTCTGTTTCTGGCCCTGGAGGACAAGGTGGAAGTATCATCCGCAGCCCAATTTATCTGTCAATCTCAGACCAGATCACCAGGAGGATGGCCAGCACAGCTCTCCTGGAGGTCAAGAATTGCATGAAGAGAGCAGCCAATCACCGCCGGGTTCCTGCCCCCCAGTATGTCCGGGCCACAGACATAAGCTGTCTTCTCTTCCTCTAACAAAAGCTTCTATTTGTGTGCCCAGGTGGTGCATCAGCTGAATAAAGGTCAAGTAAATCATGGAGGTTGTCAGATTGATATCCTCTTTCACAAACATCATGTCTTCCAGATGGTATTAAAATTCCCAGCGGTACATGTGTTGCACATGGCCACTTTATCTATCTTTTCTTTTCATTTAACAGTTATGAAGCGTAGGTTTAATTGCCAGATGTGCCAAAAGTGAACTTGAAGAATCAATCTTTTTTTTTGAAAGAGTAACCCATTTAGGCAAGTGAAAACTTCTTCATTGAATTTATTGTTAAAGAAGAATTCCGGTGTAAAATTCACTTGGGGTGTATTGAAACATGATAATGAGTACTAACCTTTGCCAAATACCCCACCTTCGTATGCACACAACATTTCGAAATATATAGCTTTTTAGCCAAAGCTCCCAACAGGCTTACAATGGCAGTGAATCGGTCGTAGCGTTGCCATGCAAAGAAATCACTATTTTTTTCATCATTAACAAGGCTCAAAGTTTTGTAGCTCCACACTTCATCGGTAGAATTCTGAGGGCCCTGACATTTAAAACGAGGCACTGAGAACTTTGAAAATGCACAGGTAGTTTATTAAAAAAGACTATTTATGCAAACAGTACCTTGAGGTAGTTTCCAGTCGCCTCCATCTTGAAAGTTACGATAAGTCGATTGATGAGCATGAACAAATAGGAAGGATAGGGGAACAGATTGCAATCTATTTTTTTGTGCTCGTCAATCAACTTTTTGTGACTTTCAAGATGGAGGCAACTGGAAACTACCTCTAGGTACTATTTGCATAAATAGTCTTTTTTAATAAACTACCTGTGCATTTTCAAAGTTCTCAGTGCCTCGTTTGAAATGTCAGGGCCCTCGGAATTCTACCGATGAAGTTTGGAGCTACTTTGAGCCTTGTTAATGATTTAAAAATAGCGATTTCTTTGCTTGACAACGCTATGCCCGATTTTACAACTATTGTAAGCCTGCTGGGAGCTTCAGCTAAAAAGCTATATATTTCGAAATGTTGCTTGCGTACGGAGGTGGGGTATTCAACAAAGGTTATTACTCGTTATCATGTTTCAATACACCCCAAGTCAATTTCACATCGGAGTTCTCCTTTAACTTCCCTTAAAATTGCATTGAAAAGGAAACCATGTGTTTGACTGCTGATTGATTAATTCACATTTTAATCAAAAACAGGCCAATAATCATCACTTTCAATGGATGTTTTATGCCCACCCCCCCCCTCCCCCTCCCCATTTCTTTTCAGCAGCCACCACTGGTGAAAAGTGCTTGAAGCTTTTCAATACTTCATGACATACCACCAACTGTGGGTCTTCAACAAGCTATAAGAAGAAGCCAGCTCTGTATTCTCAGTGCTCACATCATGATGGAGGCAAAAAGACAGATGAGGACATTTAAGGAGGAAGCTAAAAAGAGAAAAGAAAAGAATGATTGTGCAAGAAACTGGACAAGAGTAAATCTCTTAAAGACTGCCTTTCAGTCATCGGCCGGATGTTCGCAAAATGAAAGGCTATAAAACAGATGTCAAGATGTTATGAGAATAGTAAATAATATTAGCTGGCATGCTTTGTCTCGTGCGGTTGCACTTTCCTGTTGTTTGGCAATTTGGCAATCCATACCAAGTTTTAAAAGTAACATTTATGGTAGAATTTTTTTTTTGGCAGTCTTCCAAAAATTGCAATTAACTGATTTTTCCTCATATTATGTGCTATTTGCCATGTCACCTGTATCATTATGCCACGCCATTTTTTGGATAACATTACCCGCATACTGCATATTCAAATTCTTAGCAAGCACTGTATATGGGCTGAAAACACAAGCATTATTTCAGCTATGCTTAAACTTTCCGTTATTCCTCTTTTGTTATTTTACCAATGTCACAATAAATTAAATTATACACATACATTAGTGTAAAGTGCTTTAATATTGCTACACTTTGTCAAACATGGTTCTATGGCTTCTGATGTTGTTAGGGTGACCATATGTCCCGATTAGTGCGGGACTGTCCCGCATTTTAATGCAACCCGCAAATTGACTCACTGTCCCGCATTTCTGTTTTTTTTTTTTTTTTGTGAAATTCAACTTTCCTAAACCCGCTCGAAATTAAAGTGTTCTATTATGGAAGATTGTACTGTTGCGTAGACCTTTCGCAAGTATTCCATAGTCATCTTCATCTGAAGCACGCTCCCGTCAATGGTCGTTCTATAGTGTGACAACCATCGATTTCCTTTCAAGCTGAAAGCGAGAATGATGTACACCTATTGCATATTAGACTCGCTTTATATACCCGCCCTTCTTGACAACAGGATTCACCTAAGGGAACTACTCTACTGTGACCCTACCCAGAAGCCCTTTATCAATTTGCATCCCTGTAGTGCATTGGCCAATGCCAATATGTGGGCGGGTGTGACTGTCTGTGTGCGCGACTGTGAGAAGCAGGCGTATGCTGTCAATCAAACAGCCGGCGCACATGCAGGGAAGTCAATGTTGTTTAAAGAAACGCCCACCAAAAACAAACAGTCAACGAAACACACGGCAGCGGCAAGCCTTTTAGCGACGCGTTACATTGTAAAAAAATTTGTGATGAATTAATGTAAATGGTGGACTCTGAAGAAAGTCAGAAGACCGCAAAGGAAAGGGAAAGAAGTAAAAACAAGGTTTGGGAAATTCATTATCTATGGGTGAAGCCAGTGAAAGACGAGTTAAAAAAAGGTTTCTGTGAACTTTGTCAGAGTGTCTTCTCTGTTAAAAGTGGAGGTGAATACGGTGTCAAACACCACTAACAATGTGAGACTCACAAAAAACGTGCAACTCAAAAGGAGGCTTCACGTTCTATGGAAACATTCCTACTAAAACCACAACAAGATTCCAACACAGATAAGGTAACAGCTGCTGAAGTAACAAGTGTTTACCACACTGTTCAACACTCCCAGTCGTACAGGTCAGAGGATTGTGGTAATAAGTTCTCATCAGTTATATTTCCAGACTCTGATATTGCAAAACAAAAAGTCGTAAATTTTATATGTTACTGAACAGTTGGCAAGCTGTGCCATATGCATTTTTGGTGTCTGCCGCGAGCATCAGCTGCGTCCCACATTGTCCCCCACAAGCATACTCTCTGTCTCACATCTGGTGAGTTTGGATCTGGTCACCCTAGATGTCGTCCATGCCGGCCGAACCTCCCTCAGCTTGTCAAAAAGCTTGGCTTAACTTAATGCTTGATACCAGTGAGTCATTGAGTATCTGAAGGGATATATTCACAATAGTATGAAGAAACTGGCGAGCGTTGTTGGGCTGAGCGGCCTGTTCTCGCCATTCAAAATATGTTATATTATGTTATGTTAACAAATGCATGTGTGCACCTGTCCATATGACCCTTAGTACCCGAGAGTCCCCCAATTGGGGGACTTTGGGAAGGCACAGGCAAAATAGCGTGAAATAACACACTAATCACCTAAGAATACAGTGATGATGTCCATCAAATTAAACAGCAGAACCTAAGCTACAGGGTGATATAAACGTTTTTTACGTGCCCTAAACACGACTTAAATAATAACTAAATGAATTATGTTATGGCCCCAATTTGTTATTACAATGTACAACACAACAGCAACAGCAAGGGATGACAGAAACAGTTTTAAAAACTTAAACACATTTAATTTTTAAACAAAGACAATAACGACTAACTAACCTAAAGACCAAGATTGAATTATGTACAAAACATAAATATTTACAATCCCTTTTCGTGGGGGTGGCTTGGTGATGTCCTGGATGATGAAAATGCTCAAACACAGGCAAAGAAATCCACAAAAGAAACGTCACAGGTCTTGAACAGAATGGCAGGTCTGGTCATCTTCTTGCAATTTCTCCTACTACTTTACTGTCTCAATTCTTTTCCTTGTATACTCTTTTGCAGACCCCACCCACATTTAGACCTCTTTTTTTTAATTTTCTGAGACTTGCCCCAGACATGTCCAGGACATGTCTAAACATGACTCCAGTCTGAGCTTAACAAAAAAAAGGTAAATACTGCCATCTAGTGGCCTATATTCACATTACAATTACGACATATCAAACTCTGTACAGCTCCGCTGTGTCAACCCACTCGACATATTGCCAGCTCTACCACAACAGAAGTTCATGCCGAACACACGAGCGAGGCGTCAAACGACAGCTAAGACTCCACAGATTCCAATGATGTAATGCAAAGCGATCTACGCCAAAGTATCAGAGAGAACCAGGCCAAAGAATCACAAAAACAGAAATCGCTTTTCCAAACTATAGCAGTAAAATTTATCTGACCTTCGCTGTTCGGGCGAGAAAAGTTTATTTTTCCGTAAAATCCACACTTGATTCAGTAAGTCCTATTTCCTATGTTGCGTTCCAAAACTTTTCGGCTTTCTATGGTAGTATTCAGGACCCAGGGGAAGCCTCGCAATGTAAGTATGCATCAGGGGGTACTTCCCCAATGCCAGCGTTCTGCTGATTATAATTGGCCGACAGTACTGTCAATCTCATTTTGGTGAGTTTAGCCGTATTCTATTGGCTCTAACAATTCCAACGAGGGGCAGATGGTCCAAATCGACTAATCCGTGGCGGAGATAGAGCGATGCGTATCGACTGCATAGGTATTCGCCAAGTAGCCTGGCGCACAGGACGCGCAGATGGAAGCTAATCGCACGGATTGGCGTTGTTTCCAATTGTTTCTTGATCGTTTGATTCATTTTTTTCTCGACATTTTACTAAATTGTATGAGAAATATGGCCAAGCAGGGGTCCAACAGACGTTTTACGACCGGAAAAGTGTTGAAACTTCTGCGGCAGATCGCTGACAGCACGCTGTGTGTCTCGCAAGAGGACGAGTGCCTATATCATTCACCGGACAACGCGGTTACTCTGGTTAACTACCGTCTGTCTTCGAAATTGTCTAATGTATTCTAAATGTTGTATTGAAAGATTTATTGCTGTCAAAATTTCAATGTAGTTTGAGCTCGCTGCTTTTTCGGGCCAAATGCCAGCTTAGTGATATGGTCTCGTGTTATGACACGCGATACGTTTCGTGTGTTTGTGTTTGTATGTGCAAGGGTATTTAAATGCCTGTGTGCATGCGTGTATGTGTATGTTTGAGTATATATACTCATATTTATAGCATAAAGGAGAGTTGGCGTCTGCGTCTTGGATATATATATATATATATATACGTTGTTTCACCTAGTGCGTAAACTACTAAAACTGAGAATTACGAAAGCGAAAAAAGGAAGGCGCACTCAAAGGTTGATGTTTTAGTCTTTTTTTTATTCAAAAACCACTCCTGGTCAGATGCCTGGCTCCAGGAATTTCATTTTGGTTTGCAATTAACAGAAAGTTTTTCAAAAGCTGCACAATGTAGAACTGTGTAAATGTTGTAGAAGTTCTAGTATTTTTTTTACTGTTTGTATTGTTGCAGAAATGTTTACAGTTTTACTGAAGTAAATCTGCTCTATTTGGAATCAACATTCAGTTGCTATGTGTGGTCATTTTTGGAATGGGAACTAAATAGAGGTCTGGTTGAATTTTCAAAAAATTGCCAAAAACTGTTTTATTTGGATGTATCGATCACCATTAGAGATATAAAAATGAAATATATAGTGTTGTACAGGAGAAAATTCAACTGGCATAGATGGTGCCAAACTGTGCCAAAATGGCCATTTTGGAGACGTCGCCTGAACAGTCTGTCCTAAGACCTCTCTAATTTTGTTCTACTTTACTTTATCAGAGTCAACCTTTGCAGAGATAATGTTCAGATGTTGTACTATGGTCTGACAAAGGTTTAGAGCTGACGATGAATCATTTTCAAAGGGATATTCATCCTGAAAATGCTTTTTTATTTAGCCAAATCTACATTTTTTTTATTTTTTTCTGTGTGCCATCTTCATTTACTCTTCACCAGTATCACATATACTCATATGAACACATTTAAACCAATCTCACAAATATCCCATTTACTATGACACCAAAACTATTCAAATAGACCTTTTGGTCGCAGAGATATAGCCATTTTATTATGGGGTTGCAATATTCGAGCAGAAACCTAAAAAATAGGCTGAGGGTCTGATGGGTTTTTAACAGGCGCAATTTGTATTTGCAGCAGTCCAATAAAAGTGAATTGCACTTTTAAAATGTGGGGGCGCCAAATCCCAAAAATAAATAAATCAATAAATACTAATTTTTGCACTTTTGCTTTAAATTATGGGCCTGACGTTATCACACCTTTCACTACAAAACTCTTCATTGCACAATCGATTTTATTTCTGAAGTAATTTAACAAGTACGCACCTTATTGACATTATAAGCTGTTTTGAAATCTTATACTTGGCTTAATTATCAGAATCAAAATAAAATATACCTCTGAAATAAGTAGAACATAGTGACAAGAGAAGAATATATATGCCTTGTACCAATTTGTTACTGTTGTTTCCAAACTAAGATTCCTGAAACACATAGAGTGATTGGGTGAATGGTCGCCCTTTTCCAATAAAAATTTCCTGTAGTTCAAATTTTCCACCAAAAATTTGTTCTAGCATGTGCTTCTTGTTTGTATATTGACAAGACTGAGCCAGGGGTCACTGGCACAATCAGCAGCATTCGTGGCCAGAGCAACCAGAGGATATTTAAAATGAATTTGACCGAGGTTTTTAGGAGTCAATGCACATCGAGAGAGAGAGAGAGAGAGAGAGAGAGAGAGCATTACTGAGTGACTGAGTGAGGTTCAAATCTCTCCACTGCCAAATGCTGTAGCCCATATAATGCCGATGCACAGGTTTCATGGCAATGAATACAAGTGGATGCACAAGTATAAGCTTGCATAAAGAAAAGAGGAAATTGAAATAATCAAGAACAAATACCAAAATGTCAGCCCCCCAATTCACAGTTCAGGGGAAAAATGTCTTCCTGGGTAACCTGAGACCCTTTCCCAGAGTTCAAACACAGATGATTCTGATCATAGGTCATGCCCCTTCAAAAATATCCCTCACCTAGGAAGCTGGCCTGGCCGTTGTTGCATCTTAATCATTACACAACTGCATTCAGGAATGGCGAGCCAGATGGTGAAAATGAACACAAGAGTGTCTTAAACCATAATTACGCATCACTTCGCTCTCATCAGTACCAGCTGGGCATTGGGCATAGACACCGCCATCCTCGCGCAGCAGCTAGCTGTGCCGCTAAACCCTATTGTTAAAGTATGTGTAGAAACAAAATTCAGCGGTCACAGACAATTAAAAATATTATTTACTCGCAACTTTCGCAATAGTTTCAATATCCAAGGTAGTGCGCTGATTTCCCATGGCTCATATAATTTTTATATGCTTTTTTTTAGACTCGTCAGATTTTGTTGGGATTTTCACATCAAACGTGGCAGGAAAACTGATGAACGTGGAATTGTCCTTGAGACCACCAGCTCTGACATGCCGAGTGGCCTAGCTACGGTAACCTTACCTATTAATGCATAATTGCTCTCAATCTTCTCTTTCTTACTCTGTCCAAATAATAATGTGTTTACTGAACAATCAAGACCATCATGTAGCCGATTATCCTAAAGAAATTTAAATAATGAAGAGCAGTCCCATATGCTATAATGTAATAATATACGCACGACAATAATCATAATAATTAATTCAGGTTTTACTCAAGGGGAAAAGAAGCGTTCTTAGAAAATGGGTGACCACATAGCAGTAGTAATTGTATAATTGGTTTTCTTGTTCTGTAATTAAATTAAAATCGACTGGTTGTTTTACTCCATAAAATAGGTTAAGTCTCATCTTTAATCACGGCTGACAGTGACAAGTGATCGTAACCGAGCAACCGAAGTCATGCAATTATTTTCAGCGCAGTTCATAACGCGCCACGATTGCGCACTGTAAAAACTCGCCAAAATGCCGAATAGAACTCAAACAAATGTGCTATCCACTGAAATTTAGAAGTCAGATTATGAAAAAAAAATGTTAACAATGCGTGGCTTATTTAAATAAAGCTTTGTTTCATAGTAGCTGTGGTCAATGGGTTGATGCTTGTTTGGTCTATATCACCGCCCCCCAAATTGTGCTCGGTGAATTGATAATTTGCTGCTACTAGGAGTGCAAGAAAAAAATAATAAAAGTTTAAATTAACCACAAGAAGAAAAGAAGTCAAGCACATAGTTTCTGACAAATTAAATTCGATGTAATACCCATGTAATACTCCACGTAATCCATCGCATCCAATCATCTCATTTTTTCATTGAAAATGTTTACACCAATTGTCCTTTTCAATAGCCCACACACGCAACATTTGACAAGGGGTTGTTCATTCATCGCATGAAAAGTTACCTTCTCTGGGCGCTGCTGGGTCCCAAGCCGACCACATCTGCACAGAGAAAAAGGGCGTCCAACAAACGACATAGGCAACGACTATGACAAAGGTCATTTTAACCGTCCTGATCTTCGCCTTGGAGATAAGTCTTACGCTGCTCACGCGGGAGAGAGCAGCACCTTTGGATGGCTTTGGTGTGAGGGTTATGCATTGGTCCCTCCTTGTTTTCAGTTTAAAGTTTTGCCATATTTTAAAACTTATAAGTCCATAGCAAATACTTAGAATGGCCACTGGTATGATGTAAATGGTCAGAGTAATCCACGTCACGTACGCTTTGGCACCCCAAGGCTGGACGAAGTCCCCCCAGCAGTCGTAAACCCCGTTTCCCATTTCCTTCAGGGAGAAGATGTAGGCTTGCGGGATACTGAATAACAAACTGAGAATCCAAGAAGCAATTACGTAGATACGATCTTTCTTTCGATGTAAGGAGCGCAAAGGTTGGCATATCGCTAAGCATCTGTCAACAGACATTAAAACAAGCATATATGTTGATGCAAACATTCCGACGACCTGCAGGTACTTCACCAGCCTGCACAAAAAGTCAGGTCCATAAAAGCGAAATGTAATGTCCCAAATTAGTTGCGGCAGAACTTGAAAGATAGCCACCACGAGATCTGCAATACTGAGGTGCTTCATGAAATAGTACATACGGGACTGGCTGTGCTTGGCTGTGTGAATGGCCAACAGGACACACAGGTTTCCAGCAAGAGCCAGCAATAAGATCAGGACAAGTACAGTCACTTCCACTTTGGCCACTTCTTCGTTCCGCTTCAAGGGATTCACCGTTTGGTTTGCTCCTTCAGTTACATTGCTCATGTTCCTCCAGGATGAATTCATTCCCCAAAAATCTTGCTCATTAAATAGATTCTCCATCACGCTGAAACGTTTTATAGCGCAGCTCTCACTTTTTGAAAATAAATAAAAGAATAAATAATAATTAGACGTTACTCATTCCACTCGTTGACATTGATGAGTATTTTCAGGCTATTTATACTTTCCTTTGATGTTGAAAAAATGGATCATTCAACCACTGACATCTTCAATTTCGTCGAACGACGAGCTAGTTTCATCAATACTTAAGTGCCTTTAACGGTCCACCAGCCTTAATCACGTGGAACGGCTGAAAGGAATAAAATTTACAAACAATAAGTACTTTGAGGTTCATAGATGATATTAATAAGGTGAAGCATGGCATATCTATAACGTCAAATTTTAATGTCAAATATCTTAAAATGTGATCTAGGAAAGTAGCAATGCAAACAGCGCATATTTTACAGCGCATGAACTACATGTGAAACAGAATTTCTTTGGGTAAACATGCGAAATAATGATAAACTAAACAATATCTTCGCAATAACAATAAAAAAATATATAATAATGATAAACATACCTGCCAACTACTTCAGAAAAAGCCAATGCCATTTTTTTTATTTGAAAAATCAAATGTTATAGGCAACTGTCCGTCTTCATGCAATTTATGAAATAGTGTCGTTTTTGTTGATAGTACGTCTGTTCCTCTTTGGTACCGTTAGGCTGAAGTCCAGGACGTTAAAGAAGCCACCAGCCTCATTCTCTTCCCCTGTATATTCGCACTATCTTGATATTTATACCGCTCGTATGCCTTCATGGAAGATTTGGAAGTCGCATGCAAGTTTCACATTTCTACCACTCGGTGGCCCTGTGCACTGCAGTATCACAATATAATGTCAGAAGTCTTCAATGAAAATATGAGTGTGAGGAAAATAAGATTAGTTTTGAAGCGAAACACACAACCGTAACAGTGATTATTTACGAAACCAATAATTTCACAGACCCCGTGCAACTATCAAATAATGTAAGTAGGCTAGTCTATGAACATCATGATAAATCAATCAATATTCCATGTATAATTTACAGTCATTTTGCACCAGAAACAGGGAAATGTTGTTGCCACATTACACTGAACGCAACTGATGAAATATCGAAGGAGATAAAAGGAAACTATTTTGCCATGACATTCTGCTGACATGGCTTTAAGAACACTCGCGTGGGCACCCCTCATTGAACTCAACTGATTACATGTCGAAAATATCAATGGGAAGCTGTATGGAGCAAAGAAAACATAGAATTAGCTGTGCGAAACTGGCAATTTATGTACAAGAAAATGTGAGGAACCGAATCCATGAAATCTATTGAATGATTCCTGACTGTAAATCACGACTAGCATGAAATTATGAAACCAAATTAGAGGCATCAGTATGATGGCTCAATCGGCGTTCTGTGGACCTTTACAATACAAGCTGAAATCAGTGGGTCCTGCACAATGTAATGCAAAACTCTTACTGAACATTAAATGCCAATGTTAACAATTATAGCTGTCATAGTCGTTGGGCAACGACGAGCCGAGGACACCATAATTACAAAAGCGAACACGCAGGTTTCCACCGACAAGCCTGATTTGTATGCCACGCGTAACAACCGCCCTGGCTATCCCTGCTCTATCGCTTTGAGTGGTGCAGAGTGGATATGCGTCAGTGTCTCAGCGGACGGCACACTTTGCCGAGCGCAGATAAAACGACTTGGTGGTTGCTGAGCATGTCCTAAAAATAGCATATTTTACCACCTTAGATAACTTAATGGATTGAGCGTTGTTTGTGGTTTGTGCGTATTAGGCTACGCTGCTAAAAGACAGTAAATGTGCTAAATAATGTTCCGCCCCCCCTTCCCCCTTTGCGCCAAGAATATATCACCAGCCTTATTTCCACCTGTCTAGTGCAGTGCTTTTAGTAGTTTGTCTTAACCTTGCCCTTTAGAGAACGAGGAACAAATATCGTTCAGTGGACTAAGATCGTCCGTCCTTCCAAGAAAAAGAAGCTAACTGCACTCTTATAAGGGGAATTTTTAAAAAGGTTTTACGACGTAAAATCAACTCATTAACAAGTGTCCGGGTAAAAAAAAACAGAATAATACTCGTGACAGCATACGCAGTTCACGAAGTTAGAAATAATTTAAGAAGACCCAATAAATACATTTTTTTTTACAAGCCGTCATACTTTTTGGGTGAGGATACCTTATTGGATGAAAAGGGAGAAGTTAAGGCACGATAAGGCGAGAGGGTCAGCAAAGGTAGTCTGGGAGAACTGGCTGTCTTTTAAAGGGCATTATTAGGCCCTATAATTTAAAAAATAATAATTAATAAATAAAAACCTGTCCTGGGAGGACAGTAGGTTTCTTTGCAAGAAGGTTCCACAAAAGCATACACCGCATAATGAGTAATAAGGCAAGCTTTTTAAAGAGTAAATACTTTCAAGCCTTTACGAGTCTTTATTCATGCCTTAGGGACATACATTCTAGAAAGCTTTTTCCAATAAAAAGTTTGTGCCATCCCTGACGAATCTAGAAAGCCTTTTCCCCAAAGAAATTTATACCATCCCTTCAATGTACTGTCTTTAAATTGCTAAATGCTATGGAGAGTACTGGAAATATGATGGTGTTTAACCTCTTAAAAGCTCTAAAGACAGACATATTTCATAACATTTTCTTGAGTTGAATCTTTGTATTCAAGGGGGGAAAAATTATTTTAAAAGTCTTGTAGTTTAATGCGCACAGTGCATGGTTCTCAGATGATATACAAGTAAGTATGCCGATATTTGTGTTGATACATGTAAAAAAAAAAAAACAATAACGATTTAATGTTGAAAGTTGCTACAAAAGCTCATGGGCTGAAAGCTATGGTGATTTTTTATCAACTTAAGATTACACCATCTGCACTTACCACCTTACAATTACAGTTCTCTCAGATGCTTTCAGACACTTCTAAGATCAGAATTGAATTTCTCAAAGCAACTCGTTCAATCGCCACATCATCTCATCACTTACGCATCATAAAAGCAATTTCTCATTCTTGTGAATAGTGGCCAAATGCTTTAGTACATTCATGGCACCATGACAGCATTGACTCCTGTTTTTTACATTGTGATGCTTTGTTTTCATTTTCCTTTTGAAGTCTCACCTCCAAAAAACTTTTGGCATAATTTCATCACGTGGCTCATGACATGCAAAATAGATGAACTACTTGTCATAATACAACCCCAATTACGAAATAGTTGGAATAAAGTGTACATTGTGAATAAAATCAAAACGCAATGACTTTCAAATTACACCAGCCAGTATTTTATTCACAATAGAACAGAGATAACATAGCAAATCTTGAAACGGAAAAATTTTACTATTTTAACCACGAAATGAGCTCATTCTAAATTTGATAGCTGCTACAGGTCTCAAAAAAGTTGGGACAGGGGCCTGTCTACCATGGTGTAGCATCCCCTCTTCTTCAGAGTGGAGGCTTCTGGGCATTGAAGAGACAAGTTTCTTGAGTTTTGTCATAGGAATTTGATCCCACTCTTGTTTAATACAGGCTTTCAGCTGCTGGAGAGTTTTAAGTCTCCTTTAACAGTCTTTTCTTTTAATTATGCGCCAAATGTTCCCAATCAGTGACAGATCAGGACTGCAGGCAGGCTATTTTTGCACATCTTTTACTCGGAAGCCATGCTGTTGTAATAGCTGCAGTATATGGTTTTGCATTGTCCTGATGAAATACACAAGGTCTTCCCTGGAAAAGATGTTGTCTGGAGGGGAGTATATGCTGCTCTTAAACCTGTATATATTTTCAGCATCAATGATTTTTTTAAGAAATGCAAGTGTCCAACACCATATGCACTAATGTTTCCCAGTCCTGGACCCTGATCGGAAGCTTGTTCGAATCAACAAAATGATTAGGATGACTGCTCTAAGAAAAGGTTGTCACTAAAGTACTAGTCGCATTAAACAAAGACAAGTTTCTGAACCAAACATTGACTATGATAACTTGCTTGAAAGTGAGTTCACAATCCAACAACTTGCAAATGAACTAGAGGCCTTAAATACTTGTTATGCCATCGCTATGAGCACAACCACATAACAAGATTCAGCCGAGGGGAGACTTGCACAGAATGCAAACCAATCGCAGCAGGCATACACTTAATGGACAAGCAAGCTGCTGAATTGCGAAGAGACACAAAAAATTCACACGAGGATTGTGGCACATTATATATTCAGAGCACAAAACTGTGTTACAATTTTTGAAAATGAAAGAACAAACATTTCAACAGTTCGAACAAGCAGGAAGAAGAGGAGCAGTAAAGATGAATGGTGGAAGCATACCAAAGCAAAACTGCAGGAGTGGTAGAGGTAACGTTCCTGAAGAAATAAGGGCCTCACTTGAGGACAACACGGTCAATCAAGGCCTTATAGCTGAAGCTGGTCGAAGTGTGCAGCCAAATATTGGGAGAACAATCATGTCCTTGATCATCGAAACATTTCTTACTGAGAGCAGGCACGAAATCTAACAACGAGCAATGTTCTGTAATACTGCACACTGACCGAGATGCATTATTAAGCATTTGGTGAACATACTTAATACAGACACGTACTGTAAATATACTGACATGCATACACACATATAGATTTTCAAAATCTTACTCAGTCGTACGTATTTTCCCTACGCAGGGCTGCAGCACTACCTCGCAGTGGTGGCAGGGAGCCAGATTTTGCTCCTCAACAGGCGGAGGCTATTTGCACCACGGTCAGGGAAAATAATTCAATTAGATTAAGGGAGATACAGCGTGCACCGATAGCAGACGACAATGTCTTTGCCAGCATCCAAAATGTCAGCATATCAACAAATGACAGGGTGCTGAAAAAAGCACCGGATCAGTATGAAGCAGCTGTACTGTGTGCCCTTTGAAAGCAATTGTAACAGAGTAAAGGAGCTATGATTGCAGTGTGTTCAGGTAAAACACCAAAATGTTTACTTTACAGAAAATGGTACAACATGCCACGGCTGTAGAAAGAACATGTAATGTGTATACATTTAATGTGACTGTATCTTGTCATAATGAAAATACAATTTCTGTCATCTGGAATATAGCACATAATGCAACTGGAGCTGAGTGAGTCGCCACACAACTTCATCTACTTGGATGAGGCTGACTTTAACGTGGCCAAAGAAAGAAGGCGTGGTCAAAATCTCACTGGCAAAAGAACCACTGTCAATGTGTCAGGCTGATAGGAAGGGAACATCGCTGAATATGGCTAAATTTGAAAATGGTGTGCTTACTTCCATCCCCATTATAGGCACATGCAACACCCATCATCTCCTCACCTTCCCAGTAACTCTCAAAATGGATCTCATTCCTGATGACAAGAGCAGTCTGATTGGAGATGGATCACCTAAATACGTAATTTTTTGGATAATGTGAGTTTTCATAGATCAAATATTACTAGGCGATTGTTAACGTTGTGACCCACCACAAGATGGTGATGGAACTCCTCCTACCCTATTCTCCATCCCTATACCTGTCATCTTTGACATTTCTGTCTACCAAAACGCAAAAGGTTGGGATGCGTTTCCCAAAATTGCAGACGCTTACTTATATAGTTGGAACCATTGACCGTGAATGGACGCACTATGTAAGTTGCTAACTTGGCTAGCCACTATATTTTTGGGAAACGCACCCCATGGGCAGCTCACCAATCTATCGCAAGGCGCACAGACCATTCACGCCTATGGGAAATTCAGTGTCTTCAATTAGCCTGGCGTACATGTCTTTGAACTGTGAAAGGAAACCGGAGTACCTAGAGGAAACTCACGCAAACATGGGGAGAACATGCAAACTCCACACAGAAAGGACACAGGCCGATGAGGTGGTAGTACTACCTACTGTGCCACCATGCCGCTCTAATTACACCAAAATACTTTTGCACATGGTCAAAATAGAATAATCTCATACCTGGAAACAAGCAAAGCAACACATGACGGGGTTCTTGTGGGAGTCTGGCTGCAGAATTCCACACGAAACTACACGCAATGCATCATAAAGGAGTCTGGCTATGTTTACCCGCTTGAAGTACACAACCAAAGCATTTGATCCTTAAATCAGAAAGCCATAAATGAACAATTTACAGCTTTGAGCCACAGTTCCAGGGCCCACAGGAAGTAGGAGCAAGTCAAAGTGTCAGGCCTAACCAGTAGCAGATCACCACACTGGTCTAGTTTACTACTTTGTTCTCAGATGTATTTTAAGACCTAATAAAATTGCTGTGGAAATTAGACCATTGCACCAATAACACCGAGACATTAAAAATGACACCAAACATGACTGCGCCCAGACCTTGAACTGTTATGAAACATCCCATGCCACATGCACCATTACGATGACAGAAATCTTAAAGAAATAGGAGAGGAAGAGGGAAGTGAAGAGGGTCAGGCAGACGGATGCTCAGAGGGACCGTGGAAATGGTTATCTCTGCAAACCCTGGTGCAGAGTTGATTATAGCAATAGAGTTTATTGATGGATTCAGTCCGCCTTACATTTCACAAATTCCCGTACCAAAGGAATGTCAAGAAGGAGAGGTAGGGGCAAGAAAATTGCTAGTGGGCTATAGTAAAAAGTGGAATAGGATTTCACCACAACCCGCGTGCGAACCCCGGTCGTACCAGCCGTCATTGGTCGGCAGCGCACAATTGGCTTTGAGCTGCAGGGAAATAAATTGGGAGGGACTGCCAGTTTGAGATTATTGAATTACAGCATTGTTCTTTGCTCAAGCATCTCCTGTTGGCCAGCTGGGCGGTCACCAGTAAAATTCTAAGGTTGCATGGGTATTCGGGTATCTTCCGTCCTTGTTCTGAACTCGCCACGTTTCGAGCTATGAGTATATTAAGAAGCAGCGGCTGATAGGTGCATGCTTCTGAGGAGAGACACAAACTGCATTAGCTCTCCTGAGATGGCAACATGGGGTTGCATAAGAGCAAGCTTGTGTCTGTGTACATAGTTCCCTAATTGGGCATTCCAAATTCGGGTTGGATTGGAGATGCCAAAATAAAAAAAAAAGGTGGAATAAGCTTTACAACCACATTAACAGGAACTGTCCCAGGCCACCTGGCACCTCATCAGCTCACAGCTGCAGAGTGATTATAGCAACAGAGTGTATTGATGAATTCAATCCGGCTTACACTGATGCAGTCAGTATGGATGGCAATACTGTCCATTGAAAAACTTATTCTGCCTTAGAGATTCCTCCCCCCCACTCAGCTAATTTCCACCTTTGAGTTAATGTGGTGCTTACAATACCAGCTAAGGAGTTTAGCTCAGCCTGGAGGTGGGTTAGCTCAGCCTGGAGGTGGAAGGTTTATAATTGCTAGTTAAATACTCAAATGACCTTGCTGCCATGGATGCTGCCTGTGAGGTCATCACTGCAGAGGCCGGCAGAGACTGGAGAAGATGTGCAAAAAGATTTTTTTCATGCTGCATCGGTGCATCCTCAGGGAAGATATGCTTTGTTAGGTGGACGAGAATCCGTGGGCTGCAGGCAGGAAGGTCAACGGGAGGTCTAGAAACACTGCCCTGCTTATATAGTTTTGCTTGCAGTAAAAGATGACCCCCAACGTTAAGATTTAAAATTCATTTATTTTTTGCCTGTGTTATGCAGTAAACAGATTTTTTTTCTTCTTTATTTTAATGGTATTGTTTGTCAATTCAGAAGAATTGCAGTGCAAACGTTAATAAATGTGGATCCTGTCCAATCTCTTGCAAGCTCCCCTGTAACTCTGCAGAGATGAAATTCCTACATAAGCAAACTGGCAAAAGCGCAGCTCTGTGCATTTTCAATCATTCCCACCAAAATGTTAGCCATA
Organism: Gymnothorax reevesii; assembly: GCA_029721435.1. Taxonomy (NCBI): domain Eukaryota; kingdom Metazoa; phylum Chordata; class Actinopteri; order Anguilliformes; family Muraenidae; genus Gymnothorax; species Gymnothorax reevesii. The sequence goes on along the minus strand of CM056585.1, from coordinate 70,737,786 downwards.
GTTCACATAAGAAACTCCACTATTAAATTGAGAATATGACCATCTTGTCCACGAACAATGAAACAAGAACTTGTCATTCTGATGGCGCTGCCATGTTTACTGACAGATATTTTTTTCTGAGAGGTAAACTATGGATTTTGAGAAAGTTACTAGCTTTTGATGGTGATCCACTACTTGATGCTGTTTGTTCAAATTATTTTGAGAAATTCATTTCCTGTTTTCAAATGTTATGGCTGACTCAAGAAATGTGCCTGAGCAACTGCAAAAAACTGTAATAACCATTGGAATGGTGCTGATGGAATTTCAAATGTTTGCATCCTATGGACAGGAAGCTTAAGCTGTCTCCTCTCCCATTTCCAGTCCTATTGAAAATAACGAGATGTGGGTATCAAAGACACCACTGGATATGTGTCATTCTATGCTCGTGTTGCATCATTACATGCATACAATAGCTTGTTTTAAGAGAAAATGCAGTGCAATATTTCAACCCTTGATGTGATTCATTCATGATACATAAAGTCTCCCAAGTATTTACTTCCAAACAAAGGTGAAAATATCCAAGCATGCCAAACCATGCACCTCCCACATATTTTAGTTCAGTTAACTGAACTGATCCACTTTACAGCTATATGTGCTCTTGGGTTTGACCTTTCAAGGTCACTCAAGGTAAGAGGTCATGATCTCACTTTACTCGCCAAACATTTGTTCCTATATGTGATTAATAGTTAAGTTGCTACAGCATTTTCAGAGATATTGCCTTTTGAAATCTAATCACGTTTGGATTGACGTTTCAAGATCACTCAAGGTCAAAGGAAATGGTATCATTTTATTCTCCATTTATTATAATTTCCAATATGTGTTTAATTGTAACTAAGAGACTATCTACATTATTTTTTGAGACACCGAGTAAATCAGGAGGTTCAGATCAATAGCCAGAATTCTTAATACAAAACCCAAAACCAGTGAAGTTGGCACGTTGTGTAAATCGTAAATTAAAACAGAATACAATGATTTGCAAATCCTTTTCAACCTATATTCAATTGAATGCACAGCAAAGACAAGTTACTTAATGTTCGAACAGGTAAACTTTGTAATTTTTTGCAAATATTAGCTCATTTGGAATTTGATGCCTGCAACATGTTTCAAAAAAGCTGGCACAAGTGGCGAAAAAGACTGAGAGAGTTGAGGAATGCTCATCAAACACTTATTTGGAACATCCCACAGGTGAATGAGCTAATTGGGAACAGGTTGGTGCCATGATTGGGTATAAAAGCAGCTTCCCTGAAATGCTCTGTCATTCACAAACAAGGATGGGGCAAGGGTCACCACTTAGTCAACCAATGCGTGAGCTGATTGTCGAACAATTTAAAAACAACATTCCTCAACGAGCTATTGCAAGAAATTTAGGGATTTCATCATCTACGGTCCGTAATATCGTGAAAAGGTTCAGAGAATCTGGAGAAATCACTGCACGTAAGCGACAAGGCCGAAAACCAACATTGAATGCCCGTGACCTTCGATCCCTCAGGCGGTACTGCATCAAGAACCGACATCAGTGTGTAAAGGACATCACCACATGGGCTCAGGAACACTTCAGAAAACCACTGTCAGTAACTACAGTTCGTCACTACATCTGCAAGTGCAAGTTAAAACTCTACAATGCAAAGCGAAAGCCATTTATCAACAGCACCCAGAAACGCCGCCAGCTTCGCTGGGCCCAAGCTCATCTAAGATGGACTGATGCAAAGTGGAAAAGTGTTCTGTGGTCTGACGAGTCCACATTTCAAATTGTTTTTGGAAACTGTGGATGTCGTGTCCTCCGGACCAAAGAGGAAAAGAAACATCTGGACTGTTATAGGCGCAAAGTTCAAAGGCCAGCATCTGTGATGGTATGGGGGTGTATTAGTGCCCAAGGCATGGGCAACTTACACATATGTGAAGGCACCATTAATGCTGAAAGGTAAATACAGGTTTTGGAGCAACATATGTTGCCATCCAAGCAACGTCTCTTTCATGGACGCCCCTGCTTATTTCAGCAAGACAATGCCAAGCCACATTCTGCATGTGTTACAACAGCATGGCTCCATAGTAAAAGAGTGCGGGTACTAGACTGGCCTGCCTGTAGTCCAGACCTGTCTCTCATTGAAAATGTGTGGTGCATTATGAAGCGTAAAATACAACAAAGGAGACCCCGGACTGTTGAACAACTTAAGCTGTACATCAAGCAAGAATGGGAAAGAGTTCTACCTGAAAAGCTTCAAAAATTTGTCTCCTCAGTTCCCAAACGTTTACTGAGTGTCGTTAAAAGGAAAGGCAATGTAACACAGTGGTAAAAAAGCCCCTGTGCCAACTTTTTTGCAATGTGTTGCTGCCTTTAAATTCTAAGTTAATGATTATTTGCAAAAAAAAAAAAAGTTTCTCAGTTTGAACATTAAACATCTTGTCTTTGCAGTGTATTCAATTGAATATAAGTTGAAAAGGATTTGCAAATCATTGTATTCTGTTTTTATCTACGATTTACATAATGTGCCAACTTCACTGGTTTTGGGTTTTGTATAATGTAATCAAAATCTCAGTTAACATGTCAAGTCAAGTTACTTTCTGACACTTGGCAAAGATATGAATACTTGTGTGAGGCAGATGCACGGACATTCGGAAAATACCAAGTCAACCTAACGGGAACAGAATGTGAAGTAGATTTGCAGCAACTTGAGGCTCCTTCTTTTAAGCTGTTGAAACTTGTTAAACTTTTAACATCCGGAGGATCTGGACCACCTCACAAGAGTCTGTAAAACTTTTTGCAGATGAATTCTGCAGTCGTGACCTCAATCTTCCTCACAGTCATTTCCTCCAACTCAATTTCTGTACACTTTTCATTGCACACCCACAATAATAAGTAATGAATACATTCCTCCCCCTGGAGCTGGAGCCAAAAGGTCAACCAAATGCCCTCTGCTGGTTCCATGGGTTTAGCTCTAACATCACTCTGCCTGATACGGTCACTCACTGGCCTACAGCACATTTGCTCATTTCACCAAAGTCGTGCTGGCTCCAAGGAAATTAAGCAATGCAATGTTCTTTGCCCTATATATAGCACAACTAGCCTTCTATTAAACAAGAGCCAGTCAGTTACGGATTGGCACTCCCAAGGTAGGCTCTGTTTTAGACTTCTTCTTTGCCAAGGTCACCCAAGGCCTGCACTTCGGGATTCAGGCTGTTTAAGCTAAAGTTGATAAATTCTGTCCAGCACTTCAGCTGTTCGCCAATGGAGAGGCCTCACTGAGTAACATTCTCTGTTATCTGAGTCTAGCACCATCATGAGATTCTGTTGTACAGGTTCCCAAAATGCATGGGTGTTTTGCCAAACATTCAGACATATCTCTGATCTTCAGCTTCATATTACAATAACATTGCTTGTAAACCTCTCAGAACATCTACTTAACAATAATAAACCCACAAAACCAAACTAAATGCAAGAGGAAAATATAAGACTTACAAAGACTTTTGACAATCTTGAACATTTATCTCCAGAATTTTGTTAAAAAATAAAAAGTCTACCAGATAGCAGGGAGTAGAGACCTGACGTTAAAAAAAAAAAACAAATGAGTGGAGGTCACTGCATACCTGAGGATGCACTGAATGTATCAGCGAGTTAGTATACTGTATATTTCCTTCAATTCCAATTTAAGAGAGTTTTAGTACACTGCAGATATTTTCTGGTGCAGTAATATGTACTTTTTTCTATGAAATGGATAAAAAAAAACAATGTGAATAATTAAAATCCCATAAAACTAAAAAAAAAAATCCTCTGTAAAATTTTTATATATCAAAATTTAATTTGCTCTGAAGCATCCACCAGAGGAAAAACATAACCTATTGGTGATAATATAGTAAGAAAAATAGCTGATCAGACTTAAAGATATATCATTTACTGTATGGGGATGGCTGAAATAAAAGTTTCTGGGACAGTGATTTATGGTAACTCCGTGATTGGTTAAGCTCCTTACTAATGAAATGTTGGATTACTCAAGTATAAGTACAAGTATCCTTGCTTGATAGCTTACAGCTTCCTGTATGCCTTGTTTTGAGAAACCACCTTTAGAAATGAATTCACCAAATTTGCCGACATGACGTTTGTGCATGAACTATATGGGGACTATGTGGATGGAGATACAAAAGCAAAACTTATCTATCTACAGATAAGCAGTTAAAAGAACAATGTACATTCCTAAAAGTACGTTTGGTTAAAGTAGTCTATTAGGTTGCATTAGAATTTACAAAAAAAAAAATCCATTATTAAATCTACTGTATGTTTGAGGAGCAGTTCTTTATTTAAATCGATACCGAGCATATAGCAGTGGAGCAGGTGTGTTATAGGTCAGATGAGCTTAACAGAGGAATGGAGGCTCTCAGGCTCTCATCCTCTCAAACACTTGACAAATCATGACATTTTAAGTGAGTGTTAATTATACCACAGGCAGCCATAAAGTGGATGAATCCAACAATGGCGATTCGCCAAACACAGGACAGAAGCAGTCTGGGGCAAATGAGCTCTTCATATATTCCCAGAGCAGCTGCCTGACCTTGGGATTGGTACAAGTTCAGAAGTAATGAGCACTTTTAATAATCACTGGTCTGTGCATTTTACCAAGAAGCAATTCACACCAGCAATCACTTTCTGTCTTGAAATTGTGAAATTTCAGAAGACCCATAAATTCATTTGTTCAATGTATATGTGAATTAATGGTTTTGACATAAACCTCTGCCATGATAAGGAAGGATTGATATGCGCAAAACGCAGAGCAAATGGAAAAGTGCATTGCTATCACTTATGAACTACACACACACACACACGCACACACACACACACGCACACACACACTCACACACACACAGACACACACACATACACAGAGTATGGCTATTAACAGGAAAATAAAGCAGACAACCAATTTCTTTCTCGCCTCATTACAATACAAACATACACCCACCAACCACTTGATAACAAACACCAAACTCATACTGGATGGGGCCTAATTACAGTAATACTGAGAAGAGGCTACAAACAGCTTTAATTCTTCATGGTTTTTGTGTTCTGTGGGTTTTGGTTAGTCTACTTTAGGTTTTAATTATTTTTGTGATGTCCGTTTTTAGTCAGTTGTCTTAGTGTTTCACATTTCGCATCTATCCCGTGCTATTCTTGTCCACGTCTTAACCATGTACGGTCTTTGCTTTCTCCCCGGTCGTATCATTAGTTCGTTGCAGTTTTTGTATTTATAGATTGTGACACTATTTCAGGTGATTTAATGGATTCTGGGTTTCAACCTTCCTTCCGTTCTCGTTTGCTAATTTCCCCTTGCTTTTCTATATTACTAACCCGTACTAACAGTTTGTTGTTTTCTAGAACTTACTAACCAAAACTAACATTGTATATTAGACTAATGTACTGACGAGCACCCACGATTGTACAGCTGCACTTACTAATTGACTAACGACCTCTTTGTATTCGCCCTGTTCTAGTCTCCGCCTCTTGCTTTCGTTTAACTGGCTTCGCTGTGTTTCCTGCAGATTTTCTGCATTTATCTCATGTGTCCTGTTGTCTTCCCGAGCCTCCTGGTGTTCTCGAGTTGCCTCCACTCTGTTCCCGAGTTGCCTCCAGTCTGTTCCCGAGTTTGCCTCCAGTCTGTTCCCAAGTTTGCCTCCAGTCTAATCCCGAGTTTGCCCCGAGCCTCTTGGTGTTCCCGAGTTGCCCCAGTCTGTCTCTGTGTTCCGAGTTTGGTTTTGATTCCTCTCGAGCTTTGATGATTTGTTTCTCCCCCATTCAGTGCTGGAGCACAGTGGTTGTTATGGCCTGTGTGCCACGGTTTTTTGTCCCCCCCCCTTCCGAGATTTTTAGTTTATTATTAATTAATTTTTCCTTGGTTTCCCTGCATATGGCGTCTCATCCCCTTGTTTCCGAGTGTCCCGAGTCCTAGTTTCGTGTTTCCTAGTGTGTTTTCCTGCCATCCGTAACAATGGGACTGATTCTTCAAGATATCAGAAACTGTTACGAACTGGGCAGCAGGCGAGCCAATCTCAGGGCTGAAGATGAGCCACTAAGGTGCATATTGTTGTGATTCTGCCTGTCTGCCATGTCTCTGCTCTGCTTCGCCATGTCCATGATCTGTTTGCCAAGTTTATATTTGGTTTTTTGCATGTCTGACTATTCTTTGTAATGTGTATTGAGATTTAGTCATTTAGAGTTCATGCATTGTCTTAGTTTCGTTTTTCCATGTTTTACTTTTTACCAAAGTTTTACTCTGGTCCATGTTTTTGTTTAAACCATGCATTACACTTTGTCTCCCCCTGTCTGGTCTCTTGTCTTGTCATTGCTCACAGCCCCGGTATCGCGTGCTACTCTTCGGGTGATTTAATGGTTTCTGGATTTCAACCTTCCTTCCAATCTCGTTTACTTCCCATCGCCTTGCTTTTCTATTATACTAACCCATACTAACAATTTGTTTTTTGCTAGAGTTACTAATCAAACTAATATTTTATATAATACAAACTTACTAACGAACACTAGGGATTGCATAGTTGCACTTACTAATTGATTAACAAGCTCTCAGCACTCGCCCCGTTCTAGTCTCCGCCTCTTGTCTCTCCCTAATATTCTCTGCTGCGTTTCTGTGGACTCTCCACACCTGCTCGCGCTGTCCTTTCTCTCATTATCTATGCACGTTAGAACTCCTTGACGGGAGCCGTATGTCTGTCTATAGGATTGTCTCGTGATCCCTGTCCGCGTTTTGGCTTTTGCCTATTTTATGTGATTAGGTTCTCCCTCTTGTTCCCTCCTTTGTAATTAGTCTCATTTCCAGCACCTGTGTTCTGTGTAAATAGTACTCTCAGTGATTTGTTTCTGACTGGACCGTCTGACTTTTCGATTTTTGGCTTTGTGATTTTGGATTTATTGTTGAATCTGTGTTTTTTGACCCTTTTCTGCCCGACTATGAGTTCTATGATTGCTGCCCTGCTTACGGTTTGGATTACGCCCACTGGATTTTGGCTTTGGATTTTGCCTTCTGGTCTGCGGGGGTTTCCTAAGCCATCAGGAATTGCTTTTTGCACCTTTCCTTTACCTTATGATGTTTTCTACAAGGGTGAAAGTGGAAAGGAATTAATGGATAGGATGTAATTTTTTGACAATTTGGACGCAATCTCTGTTCCACCTTATCCCAAAAGTGCACTACTGCAGTGGTCCTCAACGTCAGGTTATTTTTTGGTTATTTTTCCTAACAGAGTTGTGGTACCGCCGCTGCTCTGAGCCACACTTAAGCTGATCAGATTGTACCCTACTTGAATTGTAAGCCAATCAGGTTGTAGGTTACTGGAATTTTCCCCTAACTTGGTTATGAAAAATAATCCGGCGTGCTAGGGGCTCACTGTTTATACTGGTTTTTGTTCCAACCACAACTACAATCACAGGATTTTAACAAGCTTAATTTGGCGTAATTAAGTGCATTTCATGTTGGGAGAAGTTATTTACTACCTCTTAAGCCACAAGCCGATAAAAATATTCGTGCTTGCCATGGGGAATAAAAAGAACTAAACAATTTATTCAATCAAATGAAAGAACTCACGGCCTGCTAATTGAGGAAAACTAATTGGAACATGGGGTGCTTTGCATTACACTAACATCTTCTTTCTTCCCATCATTGCGTCTCTTCCTCGCACTTTAGCTGCTCCCAGCAAGGGAGTAACAGGAAAACGCAAGGAGGAGACGCAAGGATGGAGAGGCTTAAAATGTCAAATGAGAAATCCTTGGGGTGTTTATGCGTCACAAAACATGATGAAAGACCTACAGTACTGTCCAAAAACCTTCGGCACCGTAGATCTTTTTTTTTTATTATTTAAATGTGGTGTTGGATGTTAATTTTTGTTTTCCATATTAATTGTGCAGTGAATAAAAAGCACATTTGAAGCATCAAATGTTAATTAAAAAAAAAACCTCTCATAAGAATTTTGTTCGGAGATACATGGGGATCAGTAAATGGCTGGGCTCAACTGACGCCCCGCCCAATATGACATTTACTGACCCCATGTATTTCTGTGCACGGTGGCACAGTGGTTAGCATTGCTGCCTCACAGAAGGTTGTGGGTTCGAATCTGGCCTGGGGCCTTTCTGTGTGGAGTTTGCATGTTCTCCCCGTGTTCGTGTGGGTTTTCGCTGGGTACTCTGGTTTCCTCCCACAGTCCAAAGACATGCATATCAGGCTAATTGGAGACACCAAATTGCCCATAGGAATGAGTGTGAGGGTAAATGGTCTGTGAATGGTGTGTGTACCCTGCGATGGATTGGCAAGCTGTTCAGGGTGGGTCCCTGCCTTTGCCCATAGTCAGCTGGGATAGGCTCCAGCTCACCCCGTGTCCCTAGTGAGGAATAAGCGGGTATAGAAAATTGATGGATGGATATATTTCTGTACTGGCCCCCTAAAAACTTTGTAACTAAGCAAGTAAATTAAGCAACTGATTAAGCAAGTAAATAATAGTCAAACCTGTTTGGTGCAATGTAATTGAGTAAAAGTGAAGTTTTTTTTTTTTATTTGGTATCTCTAATCCCACCTGAATCTGGAATGCCCACTTGGTGAACTATGTAACATGGAGGTAATATAATGGAACTGGAGAGATTGAGGAAGTCCCACACCCAGTTACTTTCAATGGGAGATGCTAGGCTAGATACTTCAGCCCAGGAAGTATGGAATTGACCGACACCATCAATAAAAATGGTGTTCCATGTGTGCTTATTTTCGGCACCATTTCATAAGATTGCCAATCTGATTACACAGCATAAATGGTCAAGAAAATGTGTTGTCTGTGCAGACTGGCGGATGTGTTCGAGTAGTATTGACGAGTAATGCTGTTGATCTAGGACGTGCACGCACTATACACTCATTGGCTGAACCACTGCAGTCAGAGCAAAAGCTGGACAACTGAACTCGTGCACGAGCTGTCATCAAGCTCTAAGTAGCAGTTCTAATTTTACAGGCCCTCTTGAAAACATCAAACAGTTGTGTCAGACAAAGAGCAAAATAATGAAGCATTACCAAATACATTTTCATTTTTTTTCGCTTTATTTGGCAAGAAAAAAATGCGCACTTTTCAATTGGTGTCTATGGAGGTTGCGCGTCTTTGGCCACAAAGTTGCATCCCTGGGAAATGTGGAAGCAGTAAGCTAACATGCTAACCGGCTGAAACAAAGGTACTTCCTCGTTCTCTCTGGTTCTATGCTATGTACAAGGTTTGCTCGTATGCGATCTATGGCTGCCGATTCTGGAGAGTGTAGACAGTTTGCGGCTCTCCTCCGAAGAATGCGCCTGTCAGCCACCACTTCTTATACACTCATTGATTGAATCTTTGCAAGGTCAGAACGAGGGCGGAGGATACCGGACATGACCAGGCTTAGAATCTTCCTGACGAGCGCCCTTCCCTTCCCAATTTGCAACCCGGTAGCGCAATAGCCAATTGTGCGCTACTCTGAAAAAGCTGCCGACCACTGCCGGCTGGTACGAAGTGGGGATCGAAGAAAGTGAAGTATTTTGGAAGAACTTCAAAAACTTGTGTTTAGCAACCTAATTTGGAGGTTATTGATTTTTCTCAGTGTCTGATTTGATCTGTTAAAAATATTACCAGAAATGACTTTCAATACAGAGAAAAACACAAGGGGCTCTGATTTCTTGGCACAGCGCAGGGTGGCACAGTGTGGCATAGCGTGGCGCAGCCCACGATGTGGTAATTTTGTCCGGTTCAGCCCGCGCAGTGGTAATTTTGTGCGGTGCAACACTGTGCGCAGCCACTTTGGCAATTTGGCAGACGGATGAGCACCGAGATGGGTGTGGCAGCGTAGCAGGCGTAGCAGTCTCCACTATTGACAATCTGATAAACTCTATGCGAAGAAGATGTGTTGCACTGCATGAGGCAAATGGTGATCACACCAGATACTGACTGGTTCTGAGGACGACGAGCATGCAGTCGAGCTTCCCTGAGACGGTTTCTGACAGTTTGTGCAGAAATTCTTTGGTTATGCAAACCAATTGTTTCAGCAGCTGTCTGAGAAGCTGGTCTCAGGCGATCTTGGAGGTGAACCTGCTGGATGTGGAGGTCCTGGGCTGGTGTGGTTACACGTGGTCTGCGGTTGTGAGGCCGGTTGGATGTACTGCCATTTTCTCTGAAACGCCTTTGGACACGGCTTATGGTGGAGAGATGAACATTCAATGCCCAAGCAACAGATCTGGTTGACATTCCTGCTGTCAGCATGCCAATTGCACGCTCCCTCAATGCTTGCGCCATCTGTGGCATTTTGCTGTGAGACAAAACTGCACATTTCAGAGTGGCCTTTTATTGTGGACAGTCTAAGGTACACCTGTGCACTAATCATGGTGTCTGATGAGCATCTTGATGTGGCACACCTGTGAGGTGGGATGGATTGTCTCAGCATTTTTTTTTTTTTTTTAATTCTTATTTATTATTTTCATATTTTTTTCTGTATTGTTAACATGTCCTTGTGTGGGAAAATTTTACAGCAAAGTTGTTTTGCATTGATTGATTGATTGATTGATTGACTTTATTGTCCATCAAAGTGGAAATTTGTCTTTGGCTTCTCACAAATATGTACAAATGACAACACACCATTAAAAAAAACAGATATACAACATAGAATAAAAAGTGACAGCGCAGAATACAGCAGTGGCAGTGGCCTGACCAGCCGCAGTAGGCTGATGACATGTAACATACTACATAACCCCTAACATCAAGAGCAATAACAAGATACACATGTGCTTGCATGAAAGTTATCTGAAGCCTGCGTAGTTTTTATTGTGCCATTAAGTTTTTTAGGTGAGGGAAAATTTAAAATAGTAATCTCACTGTCAAAGCATGGGGATATGGCACCACCTTATGGAATGTTTACAATGAAAACACAAGCCAAATGAAATTCTAATCAAAATTTCAGAATAATTCCCATCAATAGAGTATATATTGGTGGGATGTGTAAGTTTAAATTATTCTGCTCTAAATCTTAACTTATAATGGCTACCAACGATTGTTTCCTTGATAAAAACGAGTTACCCTGGCTGACTTCTAGAAAATAAATAAATAAAACAAGGAGACAGTCTTTTGAACGGCTCTTCGAAAGGAACGGCTCCTCGAGATCCGACTCCCTTCAAAGAGCCATAAATCCCCTCTCTAGTGGAGGTGATTGTTTAGGTTGTTTATGGCCCCGATTTGTTATGACATATAAGACAGCAAGGGATGACAGACAAAATTTTAAAACTAAAACAGATTTAATTCAACAAAGACTAACACTATTGCACAATTTATACTACTGACCAAGATTGATAATATACAAGAAAAAAAATATTTACAGTCCCTTGAGATGGGGTTGCTTGGTGATGTTCCGGGTGAGTAAAATGCTCCAACACAGGCAAAAATTCACAAAAAGCTTCACAGATCTTGAAAAGAGTGACAGGTCTGGTCAAATGTATCCTTCTCCTTGCAATTTCTCCTACTACTTTAATCTCAATTTTCCTCCTTATATACTCTTTTGCAGACCCCTCTCACCTCTTAGACATTTTCTTAATTCTCTGGGACTTTCCGTCTCTGACATGCCCAGGACATGCCCAAACCTAGCTCCAGTCTGGGCTTTACAAAAAGGTGGTCAATACTGCCATCTAGTGGCTTCTTTTCACATTACAAGGTATACAGGGCTGGCAGTTGCCAGTCCTCATTGTCTCTGCATTCTCTTGTTTAACCCTGTGTTACTGCACCTGACTTTTAACTTCATGTTTGGTTTTTTTATTAAAGTTTTTAGTCTTTTTCCCAGCCTGGCATTTGGGTCCTGCTTCTTGCCTTTAGGCCCACGGTCCTCGCTCCCACCGGTTTGACCATGACAATAGGAGTGGAAACAACTGCTCTGAGCAAGAAATCCACTTAATTAAAACACATCAAGGGCTTTGTAAAATCATGCAAAAACCAGTATACGCAGTGGGCTCCCAGGACCAATGCTGGGAATAACTGATCTATTGGATTCGGACCTAATGACTGGGGAGGCCACTGCAGTGCACAGAGCTCAAAATCATGTTCATAAAATCAGTTTGAGATTAATTTTGCTTGTTGATTTTACACAATATTGGCAGAAGCAATTAGAGGATGTGCAAATTGTAGTTATACAGGGATGCTCACGGTCAATGGCATTTGGATGATATTTGATCAGTATTTAGGGCCCAAATAGTGCAGAGAAAACATTCTGACGATTATGGAGCCTGACATGGTCTTCTGCTATTGTAGCTCATATAACTACCAAGCATGTTGTGCATTCAGAGATGCCACTCTTCTCTCAACAGTTATAGTGTGGTTATCCAAGTTACTGTAACCTCTTCTGTCTGCTTAAACCAATTTTGCAATTCTCCTTTGACGTCATTCATCAAGTTGGCGTTTCCTTCCTCAAAACTGCCACTCACTGAATGTTTTCAGTTTTTGCACCATTCTTCTGAACTCTAAACCAGAGGCAGTTACCCATGAGAGCAGTTTTCAGAAATACTGAAAGCAGCAAGCCTGGCATCAAAAACTGTGCTATGGTTAAAACCTCTGAATTCTTTTTCCATATTTTGATGGTTGATGCAGATACTAACAAGCTCCTGACCTGAATCTGCATGATCTTATTATTTATACTGTTGTCACATGATTGGCTGATGGGATAATTGCATGAATAAGCAAGTGTACAGGTGTTTGAAATATCTAGCTCAGTGAATCTATTTTTGTATATTGCTTTTCTGTGCAGTCGCTCTCATTGTGGCACATACGGTAATGGCAAGCTTTCCGTTAGCAAATGGCGCATCCAAGACCATGACTTGAATCAGACTTGAATCAATATCCAACTAGTCAATACTGGGTCATATTGTCTTGCCAATCAACTGGACAGCAAAGCAAAACGGCACCGCACTGTACATGGGTTTGGGAGACAGTCTTGTTACACATGGGGATTAAGCTCCAGTCCTAATTCAGGTATTGTTATCACAGATTTGACAAAGATAGTATTTGCCTGAAGTGCTTCATAAATAATCAGATATAAAGTGCAGTCTGTTAATATTCAGAAAATGACAAGGTATGAAATGGGCCACTCATTCAAAATTGACACAATATGGATGCATTCACAAGCAAATTAGAACTGCCATTCTCAACTGAATATCATAATAATTGTTTGGGCTGGGGCTGAATGAGCCTCACAATCACAAAGACCACATGAAATTTCCTAACAGATAGTTGCAGGCTGGAGTAAAACCAACAATCCTCTTCCTTGAGGTCACTGCACTATCCACTGCACCACCAAGTTGTCCATATGAAAACAACAAATTACAAAATTAAACATTTACTGCTGCTGTGGAAATAGACACCCTGAGGTACAAGAGACAAATAGCTATTGAAAAAAATTCCCCGCTGCATTGAACCTTTTAACACAAGTCAAATAACTATCAATTTTGTCATCAGTGCTGCAAAATGGCATCGGGCTGAATCATAGCAGCCGTACAATTAAAATGAACATCAACCTTCTTAGAAAAACAGTTTGAAAGGCAAAAATGTTTTGAAAATTACGGGTTAAATGCCAAATGAATGAAAACAAGCAAGAGATGGTATTATTACTACTCGTGCATACAGGTCTAGAAGGTCTGGTGCTAGTTTTCTTTAGGTTAAATTATCTTTGGTCTTTTCCTAATGTCTCAATGAATTATACAAAGTATCTTTGGTTGCAAGGAGAAGATATTGTCCACAATTTTAAAATCATAATCCATATATGGAACTGGCTGCATTATAAAATTTTGTTTATATCCTGAAGGGCATGATGCCTTTGGATTCCTTTGACTACTTCAATTTACAGTAGCATATAATGAGCAGTTATAGTTTTCCTGCCTGTTGCCAGATGCTCAAGTGACCCAAAAGTTGGGCAAGGACAGGACAGCATAATTCATTTTCAAAACAGAATGATAAATATAACATAAAAACCAATGAATTTACACATTCACAGGCAAATCATATACAATATAATTTAGCAGTGATTTTAACCCATTAATATTTTAAAAAATGTTTTCATTTTTAATTTTCTACGGGATTCAAATATCCTCTGAGCTTGCCTACGCCTGAATCTGAGGAAATACATGAAAGTACTCAAACCATGTGGCCGAAAATGTTGTTTTTGTAGGCGTAGTAGATTAACACCACATTACATCCAAAGGAAAATATCCAGATCTTGTACATTTTATACATTTTAGATACAGTGCCATGAAAAGTATTCGCCCCCTCCCTGAGTTCTTCTTTTTTTGCATATTTGTCACGCTTAAATGTTTCAGATCATCAAACATATTTTAATATTAGACAAAGACAACCCAAGTAAATACAAAATGCAGTTTTTTTATGATGAGTTCATTTTCTGAGGGTAAAAATCTATCCAAACCTACCTGGCCCTATGTGAAAAAGAAATTACCCCCTAAATCCTAATAACTGGTTGTGCCACCCTCTGCCACAACAACTGCAATCAAATGTTTGCAATAACTGGCAATGAGTCTTTCACACCATTGTTGAAGAATTTTAGCCCACCCTTCTTTGCAGAATTATTTTAATTCAGCCACATTGGAGGGGGTTTGAGCATGGACGGCCTGTTTAAGGTCAAGCCACTGCATCTAAATACGATTTAAGCCCAGACTTTGACAAGGCTGCTGCAAAATCTTCATTTTGTTTTTTTTTAAGCCAATCAGAGGTGGATTTGCTGGTGAGTTTCAGATCATTGTCCTGCTGCATAACCCAAGTGCGCTTGAGCTCGAGATCACAATAAGGGTTGGACATTCTCCTTTAGGATTTTCCGGTAGAGAGCAGAACTTATAGTTCCATCAATTACAACAAGTCGTCCAGGTCCTGAAGCAGAAAAGCAGCCCCAAACCATCAAAATGCCACCACCATGTTTGACTTTTGATAGGATGTTCTTTTTTTTTTTTTGAAATGCTGTGATAGTTTCACACCTGATGTAATGGGACGCGCACCTTCCAAAAAGTTGAACTTACGTCTATTATTTTCCTAAAAGTCTTGGGGATCATCAAGATGTATTTTGGCAAAGGTGAGATGAGCCCCCGTGTTCTTTTTGGTCAGCAGTGGTTTTTGCCTTGGAACTCTCCCATGGAAAGATAAATGCTATTTTTGTCCAGTCTCTGTCTTATTGTTGAATCATGAACACTGACTTTAACTGAGGCAAGTGAGGCCTGCAGTTCTCCGGATGTTGCTTTGGGTTTTTTTGTGACCTCCTGGATGAGTAGTTGATGGGCTCTTGGAGTCATTTTGGTAGGCCAGCCACTCCTGGGAAGGTTCACCACTGTTCCAAGTATTCTCCATTTGTGGATAATGGCTCTTACCATGATTCGCCGGAGTCCCAATGCCTTAGAAATGGCCTTGCAACCCTTTCCAGACTGATAGATGTCAATTTCTCATCTGTTCTTGAATTTCTTTAGTTCACGGCATGACATGTTGCTTTTTGAGATCTTTTAGCCAAATTCACTTTGTCAGACAGGTTCTATTGAAGTGATTTCTGGATTCAACAAGTCTGGCAGTAATCCGGCCTGGGTGTGGCTAGTGAAACTGGATGGTTAATCTTTTAATAAATGCATTTTGTATTTACACGAGTTATCTTTTTCTTATATTAAAATTTGTTTGATGATCTGAATGATTTAAGAGTGAAAAATATGCAAAAAAGTAAGAAATCGGGAAGAGGCAAATACCTTTTCACGGCACTGCATTTCCCAGAAATTCAACGGGACATAATTGGGATTGTTGGAAAACTCAGGATCTCTACTAGAATTAAAATAAGCCTTAGGACTCATGTTTGAAAACAGCAGCTGTATTTGACAGACCCATATATGGGTTCATAGGTCTTCAGGCACAAGGGACTCATCTCTTTGTTTTTTTTTAACAAAACAAAATGTCAAAAAATAAATTATACCAATATATTTAATATAAATTTTGAGTGTTTCTTCAGTGTGGAATGTGTTAAAGCATCTTATCGAATCCGATGAAAAGCGTAAGCGTATAGCAGTAGATTGACAATGGGTAAAGATATAATCTTGAAACTGGAGATCTGGTAGGATTTTTTAGTGAACGTGAAAACTATCGTTTAATAGGCATGTACCATACAATATACTTCTAAATTCTGCAGGATGGGAGACGGGGAATTTTTACCTTGTAAGAAGGAAATATTTACGCATATTGGTGTAAATTTTGTGAAGTGTAGAGCAGATTCAGTGAGGGTAGCTGCATTAATTTTTGGATGCCGTCCAGTCAAAAATCAACGCATGCTTGTTCATTTTTGAAAGCAAAATGAACGCATGCTCGTTCAGTTTTGAACACTCTGCCATTCGTTTTTTAGCTGAAGACGAACGGAGACTTGTTCATTTCTGAATGCCTGTTCAAATTTGAATGCGATCAGAATATTGACAAGCTCCCTTAGCGTGCTATCTCTTAGCCAAATTGTATAACTACAGTGTACTCTCATTGTTTGGAACCTCGCTTCCTTTTCATTTGCATCTTTTATGTGCTTGCCTCCCACTTGCGCAGTCAGCAGCAATAAACTCTACAACTAAATCCACCTGTGCACATGAGTCCAGTCCACATTTTCCTGGCCTCTGTGCCAACCGTTACACAGACGTATATATTTCACACTTAGAAATTGGACCAAAATCAGAAATAACATATCTCAATTCACACTGTAAAGTGAGACAATTATCTTGTAATTAGACACTCTTTTACCAAATGAAAGTATGATAAGAAAATGATTCGAAAATTAATACAATGCCATTTCATAGTATCCAAAATACTCTACAAACAGATGTTAGTTTACCTGAATAAGGCACCATACCAACAATTGTAATCACAATGGCATTCAATGCTAACAACATGTGCCTATGATGCCATAATTTGGCTTATTTAATACATCCTCAAATCAGAAAAGCTTGGGACAATATGCAAAAAATAAAATTAAAAGCTGTGACTTGTATATTAGTTTGACCTGTATTACTTTGAACGTGATACAACAGCACATATTGGATGTTTCACCGTATAAATTTTGAAGAATCACTAAAATCGACACATTTCATTATTGATTCTTGTCACATATTTCAAAAATTAGGGACAGTGAAGCATTTATTGCTTTGTAATATTGCAATTCCTTTTCACAACATTTAATAAACATGTAGTGGCTGAAGATACCCTGTGATCAAATGTTTCAGGTGTAATTTTGTTACATTTCTCCCCAAAAAAGTCTGAAAGTGTGTTATAGTATGGGGTTTTTGTTGTCACATTTCGACACACTTTGTGTATTGGGTTGGAACTGCTGCCTGGCTGACCAAGGGCACACGGCATCAGTATCTTCCTGAAGACCTAAAATATTGATTTGTCTGACCACAACACAAGTTTTTACTTTGAGATGACCCCTCCTCAAGGACTCTGAGCCCAGAGAAATCAGCTCCACTTCTGGACACTGTTAATGTAAGACTTTCTAAAACTTGTTGCTCACACCAAATTCAAAATGAGCTTGGATTTTTCAAAAAGTTGTAACATTTCTCAGTTTCAACATGTCATATTATTACTATTTTCAACTAAATGTAGGGATTAAATGATTTGCAAATCAAAGCATTCTGTTTTTATTCACATTTTATACCGCATCCCAACTTTTTTGTAAATGGTATCGTAAAAGTTACCATAAAAGGCTGAAGTCAATAGATTCCTACTTTGCTTGTCATTAAAAGTTTTTGGTTGACATTAAAATTACTGATTTTCACGTGGTTAGACTCAATAATGGTTAAGAGGACATTGATTAAAATTCTCGGTACTCATCTTGGAGAACTGAGCCCTCTTATCAAAACATTCACGTTCAATATCTAAAAGATTCAGTAGATTTGTAGAAATTAAAAACAATAATCTACTGTCGGACACGGAGTTATATTGAAACCATCCGACTGTCGGACACGGAGATATATAAAAACCCCGTCCGACTTTCCGACACGTAGACGAGGCGTTTGTCATTTATTGTACAGTATTTTTTTCAGATTGAAATCACACGACATGAAACCGCCGCTCTGTGGGAGCAGCCGACGACAAGTCCAGATCTAGATAATCAGATGAGCAAAGTAAAACCCCTGCATGTGCACTGGAGGCTATTATAAAATCAGCATGTCTGAATGTTCATAAATATTTATCTCTCCCCCTTCCCCCTTTATGAATATAACTCTTATTATAAGGGTGTTATCAGTTCAATTAATGAATAAGCTTGATTGCAAGATAAACGACTTAGTAGTCTTGTGATGCCATGGGGATTAGCTGGTTCAGGGCTATGAGATCACGGAGCAAGACCTGAATTCATGCAGAATACCGGTGACAAGACTTTTGGATGATGTGCACGATTAATACTTCATTTGTTCAGTCGACTAAGTTTAATATGATTTTGGTTAGATAACTGGAATATGTTTTTGTTCAGAGAACAGGAGTCGCATATAATCCCATTCCTGAAGTGTCACCTAAATTGGCAAATGATATTTAGCTGGCAGATACCCAGTATATGAAAAAAAAAATGACAATGAGAACAATTTCACTTCATATGAAAAAAAAACTAACAATGACAATGAAAACTATTTCACTTTAAGGAACTGAGATTTTTAAATAAGCTTGTACATGCGTTTATATAATCCGTCATCCATATTCAGTCGTCGTTCACAAAAGAATATCCGCGCCCATAATCTAAAAGCTCACTTCACACATAGATGCACGCATCAGGCCCTTTGCAGGCATCGGAGAATGAACACGTCGGGAAATGAACGCCTCAGAAAATGAACAAAAGGGTGTTTATCATCAAACGCAGTGACCAGGTTTGCAGTCTCGAATGCATCCAAAAATGAACAGGCATCCGTTCAAAAATGGATGCGTTCACTGTTCAGAATATTGACAAGCTCCCTAAGTATTACAAACAGTAAGCAAAGAAAAAAGGAAACAAGGTTTCTTTTAAATCACAACTATGTGCTAAAAGCAAAACAGCACATATGTTTAAAGTTTAAGATTTTTATATTAGTTTCATGGGAAAACTAACAGGAAAATACAGCAGCACAGGCATGCTTTACGAGACTTAGCAAAGAACAGTAGTGCGGCTGTGGCTTAAGAGGTACTGCGGAAGCTCTGAGAGAAAACAAGGCACAGGTGAGGACAGTGACTGATGAGTGAAGCAATTGTTCCAGGATTTACTCAGCTGGCTTGCTGGCCCTGGGAAGGCGAGACCTTCCAGTTTGAGTAATTAGAAATAAAATGCGACCTTCATGAGTTGCATAGAACCAGAGATCATGAGCTTTTGACAGGAATCCTTGTTAATTCTGGAAAAAAAAAATCTAAAAAGTATTTGATAGATTCCTTGGTACCCTAGTATCAACAAGAGTATTTCAGTTTGGCATTTAACTGCTTATTTACTGCAAAAGTGTCACAACATTTCCTGCTGGTGTATGAGATTTTGGCCACAAAATGTATCTATAATATATTTGAGGTCGATGTCTGTCTGTCTGTGTGTATGTACACATTTTTCTCCTACATTTCTCAACCGATTATCTCCAAATTTGGTGTGAATATCCACTTGGACACCAGGAAGGACATGACATCACCCGATTTGTGAAAACGGTCATGCACGCAAAAAAAAATGGCAATTTCACTTCGGGTAGCGGGTAGCAGCTAGTAGTATATGTTTTCCAACTGCTCCCTTCTCACCAATCCTCATCATGGTAATCACTCGGGCAAGATATTATTTGCCTGCACAGTAAAAAATAAAATGTTGACCAGTCTTAAAAAAAGTAAGGCAACCAGCTGAAAGGAATTTTTGACTTAGCCCAACTTCAAGTCCCATTCATTGCACAAACTCATTTTTGAAAGAAATGGAAACTTATAGTTGAAAAGAATCAAAAATGCTTTGCAGCTGGTGGCCATTCTTTTTAACTTTAGTCGATCGATCTATATGTTGTGAATCTGCATCTCTGCCATGCTTTGTCTGTTCCATGTTTAAGTTTTGTGCCTGGCTTGCCATGTATGCCTTTTGTGTTTAAGTGACCACTGCCTGCCCCTGACCATCCCCATGATTATGTATTGTGTTTTGTCGTTTGATTTCATGTTTTATTATGTTTCATGTTTTGTATTATTTATGTCTTTGCCATGTTTTATAGTCTTGCCATGTTTCACAGTCTTGCCATGTTTCATAGCCTTGCCATTCTTTCATAGTCTTGTTGTGATTTCTAGTCCTGCACTTCGTTTACCCTGTCTTGTCTTGTGTAGGTCTTTGCCCACGGTCCCTTGTCTGACGTGCCACTCATTCGGGTGATTTCCTGGTTTCTGGGATTTCAATCTTTCTTCATTTCTCATTTTCTTCCTTCCTCTCTCTTTATGCTATCTACTAACCCTACTAACAGTTTATTGTTTTCGATAATTACTAACCCCGATTAACATTGTACATTTATACTAACTGACTAACTTGCACTCGGGATTGTATAGCTGCACATACTAATAGACTAACGATCTCTCAGCATTCGCCCAATCTGTATCTCCGCCCTCCTTGTCTATCACTAATTATCTCCACTGCGGTTTCCTCTTATATCTCTTGCTTTCCCTTTTCTTTAGACTGTACACTTTAGTACTCCTTAACCGGAGCCGTTTATTCGTTCATAGGAATGTCTCGTTATCCCTGTCTGCGTTTCGGCATTCGCCAAATTCATGTAATTAGTTTTCCTCATGTGTCACTCCCATGTCATTGACTACACCTGTTTACCCTAGTCATGTGTTTAACCCGGATATGTATATAAGGTGTCTACACTTTTAGTTCCTTGTCAGATCGTCTTTACTCCTTTGTCTTGTGCTACGTTCCTCGCCTTGCTCACTGTGATATTTTCTTTCTGACTGGATTGCCCGACACTTGTTTTTTTGGTTTGCCCTTTTGGATCTGATTGCCTTCGTGAGTTTTGACCTATTTTTTGCCCGACCACGTCTATTGTCTTTGCTGCCCTGGTATTTGGATTCGGACTGTTTACGGCTTATGAGTTTGTCTCTCCACCAAACCCACGCCTGTGTACCGAACCATTTTTGCCTGACCTTGAGTTGTGTTATTGGTGCCCTGGTTACAGTTTTGGACTTTGCCCTTTGGATTCTGTTTGTGGATTGTGGACATTGTACTGTTGCCAGCTCTGTTGGGGGGTTTCCCCCTTCAGAAATAAAGCCTCCATTTTGCATTCATCTGGTTCTCGCTCTTGGCTCATTTCGTAAAACCTCACACTATATATATTATATATATATATTTTTTCTTTTTTTTTTTTCTTTTACAGTGTAGAAGCCATTGATTGCTTTTAATGGCGGGGATTTTCTCAAAAGTACACAGCACTGATAGCTTCTGTGGTTGTCTCAGAAACTGCTGTCATTATTCACAGAGCATGCAATTATAAACACATAAGTAAAAAGAGCACATTGTCCTTTAGCACTGCTGTGCACACAAAATGTAAAAAGTATGCATCTGACGTAGGAAACAAAGATTATCATTAACAATTTGTTTCAGCTCTACAGAACAAAGATTACACAAAGATCAATATTCGTGTTCCAGAAACATCACTCTGCTCGTATGGTTTCTGCAAACATCCTGCTCCCACAGCACATTTAGCCACTAAGGTCTTTGGCTTGAACAATTTATAATTTTTGAACACTCTTGCTTGTCTAATCAAGGGGTACATTTTAGAAATACTGTTACTAAAAATGTGTGGGCGGGGCATGGCCGTGAGAAGTTAAAGTGAGTGAAAAGAAAGCCTGGAACAAAGAAATGTAAATAATATTATTATGTGCTTGCCACAGGCAAGCCACATATTGTTCTCTTACGTGCGTTTATTATTATTAAGTGCTTGCCACAGGCAAGCCACATATTGTTCTTCCTCATCGCGTTTATTTATTCATTATTATTTTTCCATTTCCACAAAATTCGGTCGTCCCGTATCAACTGCCCGCCCATTTGTGATAGAGACACGGTTCAAAAGCCAAAACGTGCGGCCCGACCGTGCCCCCCGGCCTTGTATACACGGTTGCATAACCCCTTTTCCTTCTTCCGCAATCCCCGTTTTTCATCCCTTCTTTTTTTACATGCAAGTCAAGGGGTGGAATGTTCGTATCACTTCTCTCTCACTGTAGAATTTAGAGGGGAGAGAGGCGAAATCATTACTACATTTTGAAATACATTTTGAAATCGCTCCCCCGGCCACAATTTCAAACGTGCACACACAAATTATACATCACAACGTATGAAAATTCGTGCAGGCCTGAAAAATGTCAGTGTGGAAGAAAACAGACAAAGTGTTGAGGCTCTAGGCACCCTCAAGTGACAGGAGCGCAGCCCCACTGCCCCATAGACAGCCATTATAACAGAAGCAGAAAAGTTTGGGAAGAGAGCTGACGAAACTGCTTTTTTTAAATCGCCATCCTGACCAGATACTTTACTCCACAAGAAAAAAAAATACATCCCCAGAGTCTCTTCTCGCTCACCGTATCTTTGTTTTTACCATAGGACCTACAGTCTGCGAGAAAATGGCAGTAGTTTGGACAGTGTCACTGAGCCACTCCCCCATAGGCAGCCATTGTAACAGGAGCAGACTGTGCAGACACCTTATTTAAATCGCCCCCCTGACCACAAACTTGATCCTACAAAAATAAAAAATCATGGGGACGATCATCAGACCCTCCTCTCACTTAGGGTACTTTTGTTTTTACAATAGGACCTACGGTCTGCCTGAAAAGGGCAGTAGTTCGGACAGTGTGATTGAAAAATTCTTTGAATTCCTCTCTGTCTCTCTGCGCATGTGAGAATGTAGCCAGAGGTGCTGCGGTCTCCATAGAGACAGGCACACCCAGAGAGGAGCTGCAGTTTCAGACTCACGCGCGCGCACAAAAACAGACACGCTCACACATCACTGCCTGTGTTTCTCACTGGTAAAAATACAGCGTCAGCGATTAAACAAGCCGGTTTAGACAAATTTCACCTTCAATGATACCTGTGTTTGTGTGTGCGAGAGAGGGAGAGAGAGAGAGAGGGACTAACTACCTAAACTCTGCCAGACAGCCACTCAGTGTGTGTATGTGTTTGTGTGTGTGTGTGTGTGTGTGAGTGAGTGAGAGGAAGACTGACTCATGCGTGCACACAATCACACACACACAGCTGTCTGTGTTTCACACTGGTAAAAATACAGCGTCAGCGATTAAACAAGCTGGTTTAACAAACAGTCTGAGATGATACCTGTGTTTGTGTGTGCGAGAGAGAGAGAGAGAGAGAGAGAGAGAGAGAGAGAGAGACTAATTACCTACACTCTGCCAGACTGCCACTCTCCCAGACCGCCGCTTTGCACTCTGAAATTTGTCCTTCAAACAATGTCAGATCATACCTGTGTGCGTGTTTGCGTGAGCGAGATAAAGAGAGAGTTGGTGAGAAGAGACAGACAGACTACCGACCTACAATCTGCCAGACTGCCCCTGTGGTGTGTATGTGTGTCTGTGTGTGTATGTGTGTGACAGAGAGAGAGACAGACTGAGACAGTAACTACCAACACTTTGTCAGACTGCCACTCTAGTGTTTGTGTGTGTGTGTGTATGTGTGTGTGTGTCTGTGTGGGAGAGAAAGACATTGCTTTTAACTTTAGCGCCAACACTTTGGCAAGCACATTCTCGAGGTTCGTCCTGACGAAACGCAGTTCTAGTTTTGATTATGCTTCCATATCCCATTGAATAATATCCAATAGGAGTAAGATAAACTTGCTTCTGCTTGACTGACTGTTGCTGGACGAAAAGAGATCAACATGGAGGAATCAAGACGGAAAAAATAACTGCTGATGAATTTATATTTATACACTTTCAAACAATATGTAATTGTCCAACATGGCTGAATATTTGAGCAAATAAAAATGGCTTTATGCCTTGCAGCCTGCCCACAGATTAACCCTTTATCTGCCTGCTCCCTTTTGGTCAAGCACATTTTGAGTCGCTGTATTAAATCAAAAGATGTGTTGAACTTGGGCCTGATGAAGCCATCTCCAGTAATCATTTGCAGTCTGTAATGCTGAAAAAAAATATGATCTGTTCAGTTTAATACATCTTTCAATTTGAAATAGTGGCTCAAAATGTGCTCTGCCAAAAGGTTGAGCAGGCAGTTAAAGGGTTAGAAACTCGGTTTCAAATTAATCAGACAGGTAGTCAATATGTAAATTAAAATCGACAGCTGAAATTATTCTATCACAAGTAAGAGCAATGGATGATAGAAGGTCCTAGAATTCAGATAAAAGGTTTGCTGTTGATTGAGGCAGAGCATGTTTAGAAACCTTGAGATCTTCACTAGAATTTAAAATTAGCCATGAAGTTCTACAGGTTAAAATAAAGCAGCAGCATTTGACACATCGGCTATTAGGTTAACTAGGCAATGACATTAATGATCCATCAAGTGCTAAGTAACACCGAAAACCAGCAGACTCCTCGTGCCCAGGGCTGACTAGAGTGTGTAAATTTATAGGCCTCCATACCTCCATGTCAATATTTCTCTTAAATGAATCAAATGTAGAACTTGTTTTCCCCCCAATCTCAATATAAGAGGGTCCCCTAAACAAATGCAATATCAGGCACATAACCACATATGAGATATATTGTCCTCCCTTCTGAAGCATACGTTGCACAAAATTCAGGAACTAAACAGGCACATCATTTCTGCTGTCCAATGGCAGAGCCTCGTAACTGTCATTTTGGTCAAAATTGAGTTAACATTATTTTTGTAGTTACTATGTTTTGTGCTTCATGTTCACCTACAGTTCATTGCAAAATGCCCACCCATTCCAGGCATGCCCAAACCTAGTAAGTACCATCTGTGTTGATCCATACCATGGCAAAAACCTAGTAACTTCAGGAGGCTAAAATTTATTTTAGTATATTTCACATTTTAGGTGTGAAACCTCAATGGTAATCAGATTATTTTTAGAAAAAATTCTCATGAAAACTCTGGGCATATTTTCTGAATTCATATTAAAAGACCAAATTTTCCAGGACTTATTATGAGCACATTCCTTCTCATAGATCGGAGTGAAACCACAAGTTTGTCTCTGGAATGGCGTGAAAATCTTGAAATCGGCTTCTCTTCTCTGCATGTTGTTGAAGTGTCTGGGCTTCGTGTCCACCGCTACGTTTTCATTTGTGATTGCTTTGCATTTTCAATAATCACATAAACTCATGTGTATATAAAATAAATTGTTTTTTTTTTTTGTAGATGTGTAACACACATGGAAAACACAAGCTGCACAACTCCGTTTAGGACATTTTTTCCTGAAACATCATTTAAAAAATTGTTCCTCAAAGTTTGTATAGATTGTAAATACCATGGAAGTTAGAGTTCGATAGTAGAATGTACTTGATAATGACACTGGTTCTGGCTTTTCATATTGGAAAAAGCAAACGGGAAGATTCTTACTTCAATAGTCAATTAATAGTGATCCTTATGGTCTCTATGAAATGCATACTTCTTTTTATGGAGAACATTATCAGTTGCTGGTAAAATATTAGGATGTTCCTGTGGGATGCACGCCCCTTACCCCAATGTGCCTGTAGAGTGTTTGCTGTTCATCTTGCACCATTTTGTTATAAAGGACTCATGGTCAGGAAAGTTATCTTAATAACGATGTTTAATGAGCTGGAAAAGAAAAAAATTTTCTATATCTTTATATGTACCATGTTTTGCTTTAGTAATTTATGTGATATTTTATGGAGTTTGTAACAGCAAAACCTAGTAACCCATTTTCTCGCCAAAATAAACGGGCGCTTTAAGGGTTAAAATTGTCCTTGAGTTAGTGATCCCTGGAGAATAATAATGAACTATAAAACTAACCTTCCCCAAATAACCAGGCTTTAATGTCAAGTTGCTTCATTTTCTGCTTTTTTCTCAAAATCAAATAAAAGTGAGTTACTAGGTTCTGCCATTGGACGTCAGATTTTGGTGCATTCGCTATATCGTCTTTCCCTGTAAATAAAACCCATCCTGTGTTCATTTCAGAGTCCTGCTCACTAGAAAGCAGGTATTCCAAACAGATGGATTGTTGGCAACAAGGTTCTGACTTGCAGAGCCTTAAGTATTGTTGTTCTCTGTGTGCTAACTGCTGCAGAGAAATAAATAAAACACACTATTTAGAAGTAAAGAATAGACCTTCGGAACAAAAACACATCCATGCTTAATGTAGTCCAGATTGATTTTGTCTGTCCTTTGTCTCTAAAAACATTCAGCTGTTCTGTGCTGAATGCAAAATACTGTTAAGATCGGGTGGTGTAATTGCCTCTGATGCAAAGCAGATGGCCTTTAAAAAAATCTCAGCGGATCTCAATTTGAACCTTTCCCTGGGTATGCAGTCCTATGTGTGCTGAAACCTCACACAGAGAGCAAGCAGAAAGATATCAGGTGCACACACCGCGGACATGAGATATGATGTGTCTCATGAGGATGAGTAGGTTCAATTTCTATCTGTTAATGGTATAGGAGTGAAATATGAGTTTGAGAGCACACCCACAGTTTACTATGATGGAGAGTAGACTCGATGGCATACAATAGGTGCACAGAATATTCTCATTTTAGGATTTATCCATTTTACATATTTTCTTTGCTTTATATCTTGGGATTCTGCCGTGCTTTTCTGTTGCTTTTCATTTACCACCTTTGAGAGGATTTCATACTGCAATATACATCACCATGGGCAATGAGCTATACAGCAATGACTGTACCTCCAATATGTGCCAATTTCCACAAGGAGTTTTGTTTCTCAAAAACACAGAAAATGCAATTAAGAGCTTTGGGAGGAAGGAGAGATAGTCCAGTGGAAGGCCGCTGAAGTCCAAAAATGCACTTTATAAGCACAATACTATGCAAAAATCCAATGCACCCAAGTTTTTTATTTATATATAATAATAAACACAGCCTTTGTCTTCCACTTTTAAATAGCCCATAAAGAAAAAGCAAATCTGTTAAGGAGAAATATGTTTTGGAAAAAATCTTTGTATTTTTTTAAAGTGAAAGACAACTTTTGCAAAAAAACCAAGTTCAATAAAAGAATTACCCATGTTGAGTCCAGATATTATGACAGAGGGGGGCCTAACTTGGGGGTGTGGATGTGTGTGGACAGAGTAACATCCCCTGGCCAGGAACTAGTGAGCCAGTGAACCTCATAGAATTACAAGGCACCAACACCTAGTGGTCAGGAAACAAACAATGTCATTATTGGACTGTTTATGAAATAGACAAAATAATGGCATTTTGCAAACGACAATGTTATAATGTCAGTCTTCACTTGCATTACATTAACTAGAGGATAACATTATGACAATTTTAACATTATGAAGTGAACAAAATTATGAGCCTGAAATACAATGTTAACATTGGTGGAAGACACCTCGGGAGTTATTGCAGTATGAGTGTGTTTTTGGCACGCAATTTTTAGGTACTTCGCAGGACAATAACATCAACTGACCTGACAGATTTCAAATAGTTTATTGAAGCATTATCATCAGCTATAATGCATTCCATCAATGTGCATAGCGATGAGCTTGCTGTCGAAGCAATGTCCTTCCATCTGCAAACATTACTGAGCCATGAAGTTCTCATTTTACATTGCTGAGGAGGAACTGTGGCCTTCTTTGCAGAAGTGTTTTAATTCAGCCACACTGAACAGTTGTCAAGCACAAAGTGCCTTTTTAAGGTCTTGCTACACTGTCTCAAACGGATTCAAGTCAGGACCTCTCCAAAAACTTCATTTTGTCAATTTTAAGCAATTCAGATGTAGACTTGCTTGTGTGGTTTGGATTATTGTCCCGTTACATGAATCAACAGAGTTTAGGCTTAAGATCACAAACTGATGGCTGGTCATTCTCCGCAAGGATTTTCTGGTAGAGAGCAGAATTCATGGTTACCTCACTTATAGCAATTTGCCCAGGTCCTGAAGCAGCAATGTGGCCCCAGACCATTACATTCCCATCAACCGTATTTTTTGCTATCGTGGTCTTGTTTAGGAATTCTGTATTAGCTTTACACCAGACCTTACGGGACCCATGTCCTCCAAAAAGTTCCACTTTTGACTCATTAATTGGCACAATATTACCCCAAGTGTCTTTGGGGGTTTTCAGGATATTTTCTGGCAAATGTGAGATGAGCCTTTGTGTTGTTTTCGGTCAGCAGTGGTTTTTGCCTTGCAGCTCTCTCATGGATACCACTTTTGCCAAAATCTCATTCCTATTTTGGAATCATGGACACTGACCTCAAATGTGGCAGGTGAGGCCTGCAGTTCTTCAGATGTTAGTCTGGGTTCATTTGTGAATCCCTGGATGAGTCGTT
Organism: Gymnothorax reevesii; assembly: GCA_029721435.1. Classification (NCBI taxonomy): domain Eukaryota; kingdom Metazoa; phylum Chordata; class Actinopteri; order Anguilliformes; family Muraenidae; genus Gymnothorax; species Gymnothorax reevesii. The sequence goes on along the minus strand of CM056585.1, from coordinate 70,709,321 downwards.
GATGTGCTTTTTGAGGAATTTTGTTTGGCAAGCCACTCCCGAGCAGGTTCACCACTGTTCAAAGTTTTTTCCATTTGTGGATAACGGCTCTCACCAGAGTTTGCTGGAGTAGCAGAGCCTCCGAATGTCTTTTTAACCCAACAACTTTGTTTCTCATCTGTTCTTAAATTTCTTTAGATTGCAGCATCGTGCACTGCTTTTTTCCAATTTCACATCACAAGACAAGTTATATTTAAGAGATGTTTCAATTCAGCGGGATTGGCAGTAATCATGTTTGGGTTTGTTTAGTGAAAATGAACCCATTTATTAATTTAATAATTTAAATTTTGAGCGTAAGTGCTAATTAAATAATGTTATTTTCTTTAGTATGACTTTTGTATGCAAAATGAAATTTGTGTCTTATCTTGCCTCCATTCACATCCCTTGCCAAAGCCAGCCCCTGTTCAGATACACTGTACAGGTGAGGCCAGTCTCCATGCCAGCAAGAGGCCTGAGGAACATTATAGGGCTGAGTAAGCTGTCAGGTGGCTTAATATCACGGAGCGTTGAGCGGTTTTGACAATGAGAGGGTTGTGGGTTTGAATTCAGCTTTGGGCTTGTCTGTGTGAAGTTTACATGTTCTTTGTTCGTGTGCCTCTTCACCACCAGCCCAAAAACAGCAGGTTAATTAGTGACTCAAACTTGCCCATTGGTATGAGTGAATGGTTTGTGCACCCTGCAATGGATTGGCGAACTGTCCGAGGTGTGTTCCTGCCTTTTTCTCACAGCTGGACTGGGATAGACTCCAGCTCCCCCGCTGCAGAGGAGTAGTTCAGACAATGGTCTAGGTCAAGGACGGATATATCTGAAGTAACTAAATTAAAACCACAATGAAAGGTAATTCAGGAAACTTACAAAGACTACACTAAATAAAACAAAAATGGAAAATTAGTTATATTGTTTGCAGATGGAAGGTCAAACATCATATCGCATCTCTGAGGAAGACTAATGCATAATGCAGCAGTTATCATTAGCAATATTTTTGGATAACACAGTTTGTGCCTCCGTGCTTTGGCTAATCCAAATCCGCTTTAGGTCTTGAGAGATCTGTAGCAGAGCAGTAAATCATTTGCACATTTGCACTGCCAGCCAGGCAGTTTTGTGTGGAGACTCAGCTAATGGGGATGGGATGAGAAAGCTTTCTAATGATTGACATCAGGTAGTCTCTGCAGCCCTAACGATGAGCAGGGATTTGTACAAGGCTCTTCTCTCTCCTGAGCTTTGTTGTATTTTGTTCTCATTATTAATACTGCTGCACAGATATAAAGTAGAAAGTAAAGAAGAGGGCACATTTCTACAGTCATAGGAGCGCTATTATGTTTTATTCAAACTATCCTTTTCTGAAATCCATTATTCTGGTCTAATGTAATTTCAGTCAGCGTCAATTTAAATATCCAAACCATTTCCCGCTCATTAGTTTTTTGGCACCCTGAAATATGCTCTGGGATTACTGAAAGGTCACGCTTGCCTGGCACTTTCTTCTTCTGCTGTTGTAGTTGAATTGAGAGTTTCAGTTCATCGCACAGACCACCTTACCAGCAGCTTCTAACACAAAGGACTAATGATCAGAGACCATCGTCATGGACACAATCACATACTCTCTTTCATCACATGCAATAAAGAGTCAGAGTCCTCAAATGAGAGACATATAGTGTCAGTTGTATACTTGCCCATAATAGATGCAATAGCTTATCTGAATTTCAAATTAGTAATTTAATTTTCTTCGAGCCTTTAGAAAGGTGCCAAGACTCACTTCCTGTTAATAAGAAACAGAAGCTTCTAAGGTGTACAAACATGATTTGAACCAATAAATATCATTAAAGGAAAAATTATTACCAATGAGGGCTAAAGAGAAAGTGAGGGGAACAAGGAAATGCAGATCAGTGTGATCAGGGAAATTGAAAAAAAGGAACAAAGCCTTTAATCACCGACAAAGAGATGAAAATCTTCAATTCATCAAAGCAATCACTTTTGCAATCGTTGCTGAGCACACAAATATTTTTTTTTCTTTTTAAGGGCAGTTGTATGGTTCTGAGTTTGTACCGGTAAGTCAGAGGAAGTTCTCACACATGTTCTACTCTTGTGGTCTCCTTCTACTCATTTCTGTCCAATAAGTTCCAAATTTTCTCAATTTTAATGCAATTTTTTTTTAATTTAAGAATATTTTGATGGTCTTATATTTCTAAATATTGATTTCTCATAAATTCCGAAAGTGTATTCACTGTACTGCAAAGTAAATAATGATTTCTTTTACTTCAGATTATTTATGCCTTCCCTTCTGCTATTTGAGATTATTACAGAGGTTTAAGCACATAAATTCCACCAAAGAAAGAGCATTAAAACATGACTGACTTGCACTGTATATTAATGTGCCATTTTCAGCACTCCTTTATTATGCATTTTATAGGCTTTAACCCTAGAACACTATTGCTAAAATTAGTAACACCATCACTAACGCCGGGTGATTTTTCCCGATATAGTAAAATACCCAATAAAAAGTACTTGTCATCAAAATATGACAATACATGACAAATTAGAGTAGTGTTCTTATATTTTCAACTGTGCCATGTCTAACAAAATGAAAAAAAGTACCCTGAGGTAAACAAAACACCCATGCCTTCAAAGATGTCAAAGACAATGCTGAAGCTATACCCAGGGACCCATAACACTCAGACAAACGCAACATAAAGAAAATCACGTAAACATGTTTGCTCGGGTGAAAATCACCCGGCGATAGTGTTCTAGGGTTAATTCAGATATGCATTCATCAAAAAGAGAAGAATGGGTCTTTGTTGCAAAAAGGAATCATATTGTGGAAATTACACTGCAGAATGACCGGCTATTCTCTGCAGCACAGCCAGTTCTGCTGCAGGAACATACGCAGATCCGGTGGGACCAGGCGGAGAAAAGGTAAATGAAGATTAATTGGGCCTGTCGGGTCTCGCTGTCAATTCTACACATAGTAGGCAACTGCTACTGTAGTGATGTGACCTTTTTTAAAGAGTAGAAGTTTAACTTCAATACTCCATAGCCAAAGGTTTCAGGATACCATCTCTCATCAAATTTCCCAGTCACGGGCACGTGTAGTGTTACCAGCCTTCATTCCTCTCAGAACACCTTCCACAAGATTCCAGAACATTCTACTGCATTTCTGAAGTGATTTTATTCGGTGTGAATTACTTTTGTATGAGAAAAGCAAATCTGAGGTCAGGCGATGATATTGGACTATTAAGCCTGACTTGAGGCCGGCTTTCCAATTGATCCCAACATCGTTTGATTGGGATGAGGCCTGAGCTTTATGCAGTCACTCAAGTTCTCCATTTATCACAATTCCTTTATGGACCTCTCTCTGTGCATGGCATATGCTGGAAAAAAGGCCTTCTCCAAACTGTGGGAAGCACAAAATCATCTGGAATGTCAAAATTTGGCAGTGTCAAATATTTTCCTTCAGTGAAACTAAAAGGCCAAACCTCTACAACAATAACAGCCCCAGACTAAAGAGTACCCAGTCGATAACTCCTTCAAATGAATTATTGTAATGAGGTATCAAGAAGTCTGTTATGAAAGCAAGTATAAAAACTCAGTGCAAAAGCCAAACTCCTAATGTGGTCCCCTTCGTCTAATGTTGTATGTCATTATGCGTGAGAACACATTAACGTAACAAACTCATCGGCCTATTTTGCTGATATGAAGAGAGCTGCACACACACAATGGTTTCATTTTATTTTTTATCAGTCTCTCCATCAATTGGATTAACTGTATAGAGTCCCTCACTTGCGCTCTCTCACTATTTTGTAATTAAAGAGGTTTTAACACAATGCCGATTTGGAGTATTACTATTTCACATGCATTGGACTTTTTCAGTGTCTGAACATAAGCTTCTGACATAATCTGTTCTGAAAAGGGTAAATTGTCAGACATTAAAACTGCCTAATTAACTTGCTAATTAACATCCTGTGGTTCTTTTGGAAATGTAACTGTGGTTAGAATTTGAAGTAAAAGCTGGTTTTCCCAGGGGGGGTCAGCAACCCAGGTGGGGATTCACATCAGAATTGGACACTAAGAGTGCAGGATGACTATAATTGTTTTCAGAGTTTTTGTGGAGAAAAGACTTCAAAAAGCCGAGACAAAATTTGTATTACTTTCAGCTTTTTGCCAGATGGATTATGTTGGGCAATCATTTTTGATGTAACACATTTTGCACGATGGGACACCGGGGAAATGAAAGACCGGGATTGAGAATCAGCAAAGAAGAAAGTAATCATGAAATAAAAGCAAAAATCTCAGCGTGAAGAGATAACTCTCTCATTTCCATTTTGCGACAGCTCTGTTCACGCATGGGCACGGCAAAGTTTACGAGAAAAATTGCTTTCTTGCCGAGAACTGCAGAGACTGCCATTACCATTACCATGCATTTCCTAAACATTGTCCTGAAGGAAACCTCACGCAATGCAAAATCGATAGTTTTCATGATAATTAATTAAGATGTCCCATTACTAGCCAAAGGCCACGCAATTCATCCAATGTAATTTTTCCCAAGAAAGGAAAAAAATTTATTCTAGCGATGGACACAGCAATTCTTTGCAGCACTCTCAAAGATAAATTTGCATTATTGAAATTAATGAGTATGTGCAGTAAAGGCGCTCACGTGCTCACGAGACACACGAAAATGTAGGAGAAGGAATCATCGGGGATGATCAAAGAAAAGGGAAATTAAGCAAAGCATCGACAATGAGTGATGCACCATTGCATAGGGATTTGGATACTTTGGTCCTGCCAATGAACTCCCGAGCAGTCCCATTGTACCGAGACAGCTAAAACATCTCAGGAAAGTGAACAGCGCTAGCGGTGTAAATGAGATTATGTAGCCAATGAAAATGATGGCATAAATTAGAAGGAGTTGGTGAGTGCATGGGTATATGTGAATTAGTATGCGTTTGCGTCTACGTAAGAGATTAGAGCGAGAGCAAGAATTGAGGACTGTACCGCAATCCATGGATCACCAAAAAAAATAAATAAATAAATAAATAATACAAGTAATTTAAGTGAAAATAAAAGCCTATTTCTTCTCATATTAAATTGAAATCTTCCACAGAATACTGATAATGGAGCAGAGGCACGAAACCTATTTTCCTTAATGACCGTAAATGATACACTAGGGGTTGGATTTAAATTTGCCCCATGCAGCTGATAACTACGGCAGGCCATTGGCAAACCAAAAGAGTACACATAAGTTCCAAAAGCCAAAAAACCTCACACACCTTCTAAATGGTTCATTTTACTGCATCAAACACTGCACAGGCACATTAACCACTTACACTTTTTGACAGACCTTGCATAAGTTACTCCACCATCTGGAGCACTAAACAATCTTGCATATTACGGTAACAAGAATTAATGAAAAGTATGATTCTCTGTGTGATAACATGGTTTCATGTGATTATGGTGATCTTCTAGTGTGTCGTCAATATAAACCAGTAAGTGGGTGACAAGTTACATGCTGGGGCACAGTAAAATGTGCAATACTTAAAACTGAATTTGGATTATAATGGATTATGACCTGTCATTTCTGTTAGAGAAGCATACATTCCTGCTATATGATAAAGCCTACAGCACAGAAAATAATCAACAGCATCATTCAGTTTTTTTCTTTTCTTTTTTTTCACACGATACCCAAACACAGCGTTATTTAAATCAACTGAAATTCTGTGCTGATTTATCACACCAAACAAGAATTCATACAAGAATCAAAGTCATCTGATCAGTTCTCTTATCCTCAGATCTGATCAAAATCTTGAAGACCTTCTCTATTACAAACTCCATTAGAATTTAGGTTAGGTGTAGTAAACAAATAAAAATTGCCCTCACTGCAAGGAAGGAAATCGTAATGCATCTGTGTTCATATTCTTGCGGACTCAGACTGAGAGTTATTCTTTGTTCTGAAGTGAAGCACAGCTCATGTAATACATTCATGACCATGAGGCAAGAAATGATTACGCTTCAAATTCATGAAGAAAACTAAATGTTGCTCCCCTGGCGATGATGAGCAAGCACAATTAAAAACCAATCGCAACAGCGAGCGCTCAAATTAAACTCTAAAAGTCACAATTAGCTATTGTGGCATACAGCTAACTGAATATCCTCATAATCCGGGTACGTAGACAACAGTGAGGAGTGATGAACGTAATTTTTTGCACCTTGACTTAAATATGAATTAAAAAACCTACACAGACATCTAGATAACCTACATCTGGATGGAACAAAAGGAGCCCAGAAGTAAATTGTCTGTTAATGGTTAAGATTCTAGTGTTTCCCTACCCTGTGACCATTACAGATCATTCCCATTAATAAACAAAAAGACCCACATTAAAAGAAAAACAAGTCTCAAAATTGACAGTTAAGCGATGACATTTGTCAACCCTCACAGGAGATCATTGTCAGGTTGCAGCAAGCTGGATCTAGCATGATAAAAATGTTCTTTTTACACAAGCTGTTGACAATAATGAAAAGCAAAATGCCATCAGTCACTCAACCCAATCAGATAAGATTGCTTATGTTGCATCCAAAAGGGAAACATTATAAAAGATGTATACTTTTCTCCGCCTGCCAGACATGATCTAAGGATTGAACATCTGAATTTAGAAAAGATGTATCCGATCATTAAAGTTTGCGATATAAGAGAGACTTATGTCAAGGCTTTTGCAAAAGTTGTGATATGTATTCTATTATTTAACACCCACAGATAAAAAGGCATGGAAAAGGTGGAATTGCCATTTGGGAAGCAACGAATGAGAACACAACATTTTACCTGCTGCTAGCAATGTGAAATTAATTTGTATCTTTCTGCTTGTGAAAACTGCTCATTAGAATTCACATACAACATCACTGTGCTTTCAGGATACATTTATCAAATTTATTCCCCCAGGAACAAAAATTTATCTTTACTTCTCAAAATATTAGGATCTTAGAGTGTGAGAGGCAATGTTTTGTGAAATTGAATGTCTCATCTGCAGTGTCTGATTACTTAGTCCTTCCCTTATTCCAGCAGTCTGCTTGACTTTTTTGGTTTGTCTCCCTAACTTGATTTATTGTCTCATCATTTCCCCTGCTTTCTTATGCAAGATACGTAGCCTCACCTCTTTTGCTACATGTTCAGCCAATACAGTTTGCTTGTGGGGTCTCAGTCGGCTGTGGATTGTCTTGCCCTTTGCTTCTAGTTACCTTCTCAAAATCTATATTGAGCTAAGCTACTCTTCCTCAGTGTATTCGGTAATTAAGAGAAGAAAAATGCAAAAACCTCAGAGCTATATGTTTAGAACACTGTCCTGACCAAGGCTTGGATCCCATGCTCACAACGCTTCATCATCAATCTGCATGTGGTTCCTCAATATGGATTCATAACGACTCAATATTCTCAGCACTTACCATATATACCTGTGGTGATTTGAATAAGAACAATGACAATATTTATATCTTTAGTACAACGTTTTTGTGCGTGTTTATTTTTTCTTCCATACACACTCGCTCTACTCTGTTCCTCTCCCGCTTAAATCCTTTGTCGCCCTCTAACGCCCCCTACCATACTTTCAATGTACTATACCAGGATATCACATGTCTCCTCTGCTAAAGATGGCATTTACTTAACCAACAACATTATTTAAAACTTACAGTCGCGAATGTGCTTCTGCTGAGCCCTCTATTTTAAAGTATGAAGTCACTTTAACCATAAGAAACACACTTTACTTTACTCTTCTTACATAACATAGTCCTGTGCCCAAACGGGTGCCTTCCTGACCCTAAACTCTCACAGAGGAGGCTGAACGTGGGTGGAGTCAGGGTGTATGTCTATGTTGGGCCCCTCTGGAGGGAGGACCTACCCAGGATCCTTGTTACCCTGTATAGGTAAGGCTGGCGCCAGATAAGAGATATTCCAAGTGCGCCCATCAGACAGTCTATATGTGTACTGACCCCTTAGTTTAAGCACCTGAAGGGGGTGAGAGTACTTGGACTGTCCCTTGCATATGATACCTGGTCTCCTGACTCAGACCCAAGATCCCTGCGGAAAGTTAACTGCCTTTGCACCTCTCCTCCTGTCTGTATACTCCATCTTCTCTGCTTCTCTCTCATGGTTTGTGCTGTGTGCTGTTCTTGCACAGGTGTGACATGCAGGCTGTGACTTGTAGAGGCCTGTCACATGGAGTTTTGTGTGCATCGGACATCCATGCAACTGCTCTGCCTAGGAGCGTTGAGTGGTGCCGTGCCTGGTTGCCCGGTAGACATGGAGAAAGTCTCTGGTGAACTCCTTCTACTCCTTTCCTTCTAGACTCGCAGTCATTAAGCTATCCTTCAAACAGCGATTAAACCTCTCGATTTCCCCATTGGCCTGAGGGCAGTAGAGTGAGGAAAGTTTGTGTGAAATCCCCCCGTCCTTGAGAAAGGATTCAATCTCCTGTGAGATTAGCTGACTACCATTGTCTGAGATCAACTCTTTAGCACAGTGATTCCCAAAGGGTGGGCCGTGGTGGTACTGCAGGTGGGCCGTGAGAGGTCATTAAAAATATGATTCATTTTTACAAATATGATTTTTTTTTATTTTTATTGTAAAATATTTATCGCACGATTTTAAAAAATATTTAGAAGTAATAACCTATTGAGTGTTATTGACCTCACAATATTTTAGGAACCTTATATAGTTTATGATCGGAACGTAGCTTTCTGGTTATGACCGAGGTCATAATCGGAGGAGCACGTACTGTGTTCAATAATTAATTCTGTCATGTGTGTACACCACAGATTTAAAAGTTTGGGCTTCCTTTATCCCCCTGCTTTCATTTCAATCCTGAATCTTTAAAATAATAAAATTAATATAATAATAATAAATAAAAAAAACAACAACAATTATTGTCGTTGTTTTTTTATTTTATTTTCTTAACAACAACAACAACAATTATTGTTGCTGTTAAGTGTTCTGAGAATGCCTATTTTTGTCTATGTACTGTTTATAGGACAAAGGTGGGCCGCGGACATTTTTTAGATGTTCAAGTGGGCCCTGATTTGGAAAAGTTTGGGAACCCCTGCTTTAGCATTACCCTCCCTGCTGTACACAGCAGACAGGAATTGAATCACAGCTGCGAAGATAACTTGGGACGTGAATGCAACCTCAGGCCACTTACTAAAATAATTGATGAGGGTAATGGCAAAATGACAACCTGGAGCTGTGGACTCAAAAAGGCCCACAATATCTATTGCTATCTTTTCCCAAGCTGTATTAGGGAATGGAACAGGTTGCATGACATGGTATGTCTAACAGCTGTCGTGTCATGCTGTTGACATGTGAGACAAGACTTGATGGTGGCTTCAACATCTGCGTCCATCCCTGGCTACCTGTAGAGTTACGTGAGACGTTGTTTCATTCTGACGATGCCCTGATGTGTCTCATGGGCCTGCTGCATCAGTTGTGGTTGCAGCTGGTGTGGTACCAGCAGACGGTGCTCTCCCCACATGACACCACAGATAGTTCAGATTTCAGTGTGTCGTAGGGTGTCAGAGTTGGATTCAAACCGGAGTGAGGCCATCTTGTGGCACTGAACTCGCACAACTGTGATTGAACGAGGCATGCTTGACAGGCTTCCTTGAATTCCTCTGCAAACACTGCTGAGGAGCTGCCTATGAGGGCAAGTACCTCCAACTCTTCCTCTTGCCCTGGGTCTTCGACTATCAATGGGAGCCTGGACAAACAGTCAGCTGTGACGTTTCCTGTACCAGGTTTGTACTGTATGTCATAGTTAAATGACAGTAACCTAGTGGACCACCGAGCTATACACATACCTGCTCTGTCTGTCCAGCCCCTTAGAAGAGAGTAGTGTGGTAAGGGGACTATAGTCAGTCCGTAATGTGAAGCGTCGGCCCCACAGGTAGGTTCTTTATTTCTCTGTGGCCCAGGCACACCTCAATGGTTCTTTCTCGACCGTGGAGCATTTAGGTTCTGCTGAGAGTGTGCATGACGCGAATACCACCATCCCATCCTCGTCGCTAATATTTGGTGATTTGATATTGATATTTCTATTTTTAGCACGTTTTTGAGCGTGTTTATTTTTCCTTCCATGTACCCTCGCATTATTCTGCTCCTCTCCCACTTCAATCCCTCTTTGCTCTCTAACGCCCCCTACCATAGTTCCAATGTACTATACCAGGACATCACAGCACCCCATTAGCTAGCTCTCAGAATTTATGGCCAATTTACGTCTATTGCACTGTTATTAATGCTAGCAAAGGTCACAGGATACACAGGATGAGCAACCTGTTCGATTCTCCTAACTATGAAAGATACGATACTGTGGGCTCCAAAATTACTGGCAGCCCTAACTGGCAATGGACAAACAATACTTTTAAAAATTCCAGAAAACATATTTATCGAGAAACTCAAAATAACAACGTGACAAATACTGTAGGATATTATTGTTCCAATGGAACAAATCAAAATCATCAAAATTGACCGATTTCATTAAAAATCAATAATTAACATTTCACAGGTATTAAATTGCAGTTATTCAAGTTTCATCTAAGTGTTAAGGAACTATATTGAGCCATTACATCACTTTCTGTCTCACCAGGGTATTAACACATGCAATGTCCCTTTATCATCCAACACCATAAAGAAAAAAAAACAACTGTCAGTTCAAAAGAGGCATATGATCATATGCAATGTGCCAAAGGCTCTGAATAAATGAAAATAACTACTCTTTTTTTATAAATTTGATATCTCGAGCTCAAGAATTTGAGATCCTATTTATCCCATCAGTGTCAGTCTCGTATTATTACCTCTGGCAACGAATGTTTTCGCCTGACTGTCTGTCTGTCAGTCTGTTTGTGAAAAACATAACTCAAAATGTAACGCACAGATTTCTCTGAAATATTGTGGGTGCATTGCTATTACATCAAGGATGGACCCTATTGATTTTCACCACGATCAGTGAAACAATACGGCCACCACGGCAACAGTCTTGAAATCATATGACACGCGATAACTCACCTTTGCTCCCACTCATGAAGATTTGCATTGTGCATTTGCACTCTACGAGTGCCTCTAGTTTGTATTATGTATTATATATTATTATTGCATTATTTGAACATACTGTATGTGTGTGTCTGTGTGTGCATTTATATACATATATATATATATACAAATGTGTGTGTGTGTGTGTGTGCGTGTATCAGCGGCGGCTCATGAACTGGCAACAGGGGAGGCTTAAACAATCCCTTAAAATTAATGATTGGTCAGGACCTGTTTTCACAAATTAATTTAAATTACCATTACAGAAACTTCGAAAACTCTCGACATTATCAGGTGTGGTTATAACGCACATCTGTCAACTCTCACACATTCGGTGTGAGTTTAAGTGGAATTGTAATGTGGGAAAATGCCACGAGATGGCAGTATTGACCTTTTTTTGTTAAGCCCAGTCTGGAGCTAGGTTTGGGCATGTCCTGGGCATGTCTGAGAGGGGAAGTCCCAGAGAATTGAAAAAAGTCTAAAAGGTGGGAGGGGTCTGCAAAAGAGTATATAAGGAGAAAAATTGAGGGAGAAAAGTAGTAGGAGAAATTACAAGGAGAAGGATACATTTGACCAGACCTGTTACTCTTTTCAAGACCTGTGCAGCTTTTTGTGGATTTTTGCCTGTGTTGGAGCATTTCCCAGTCCCAGGACATCATCAAGCAACCCCATCTCAAGGGACTGTAAATATATTTTTTTCTTGTATATGTCAATCTTGGTCAGTAGTATAAATTGTAGGTTAGTTGCCAGTCTTTATTTAATTAAATCTGTTTAAGTTTTAAAATTTTGTCTGTCATCCCTTGCTGTCTTATATATCATAACAAATTGGGGCCATAACAGCATCCTTTGCTGTAGCAATTATTCAATCAACGTATATGTAAGAGATTCTCGCGAGGAATTGAGGTTGTTGTGCATGGAGGGGTTGGAAGCAGGGGAATTGCATTAAGACGTTTCAGATGATTTTATTTCATGTGAATGATCGTGAAACACGTGCATTGCTTCCAACCCCGGAGTAAAGAAAAGCGTGAGAATTCCGGAGTCGTAATCGGGATGCTTTATAAATGAAAACTGGCCACACCTGATAATATTGAGAGTTTTTGGAGTTTCAGTAATGGTAATTTAAATTAATGATTGAAAACATGTCATGACCAATCATTAATTTTAAAGGATTGTTGAGCCTCCCCTGTTGCCAGTTCATGAGCCACTTTTTTTTCACATCTAGAAAATAACTTTGCTGGTACTAAGCCCCTGACAGCAGAAAAAAAAGAAAAAGTCAAAGACACAGATCTGTTTGCAGGAGACAACAAAATATTTTTAGACTTGAAATGAAGAAGACTATGCAAGGTGAAGGGAAATTTATATATATTCTCTTAATACATACATAACATGGAGCAGATTTATGAACTAGTGGGGAAGAGGGGTTGGAAGACATTGAAAGATGGACCATCTGATGTGATGTGACAGAGCACATCGTCCTCCTGGCGAGAGATGTGTTTGAAAAACATTGATCAGTTACTTCTGACAAGTCCTGACCTTGTGTAGATGCACTCCCAGCAAGCTGTCGAAATTCACATGAAATCCAGTGTTCTTAAAGTGTCAAGTGTCTTAACCACACAAAAAGATAAAAGTGATCAGATATTTGGGAGTAATTCAAGACTTAACCATGAACAGTTCTTTTGTACTGTATCTGAACGAATTGCAACAAAGGCAAACTGAAGCTAGACTCAATATTCACATGACAAATACAAGAAACCTTATGCATCAGTATTAGGAGCCAGCAAACAGATCAGCACAGGACTAAAAATAGTCTATCCTGGGTCATAAAACGTGATCAATCATTGGTTGAATGATCCACAACTGGACAATTCTATATCACAGCACTTGCTTCAGGTCATGATTTTCCTGAGAATGTAGCCTAGAAAACAGAGCAAACATGCCCCTCCCCAGGGTACAGCTGTTTTCTCTTTAAAAACTGCGCTGTGATCTTAATCTGAAGTCAAGCGTTACGGCGGTTTGAAATCTCCAGGGGCCACTGTTTCAGAAGAATCTCTTTTTGCAGTTAATATGGTTTTCCCATCAATATCAGTCAAAATCAATAAAGTTAGCGCTGCAATAGACATGCCAATCATGCACTTTGGTTCTGGAATACAGCGGAATAGGAGAGCAAACAATCATTGCTGGGGAGGATCTGTGCACGGAGGCCGTAAACACAAGATCAGGAGATACTATTCGACGCGTCATTGTTGGCAGAACACATTGTTAAGAACCACGCTCAAACACTCAGAACTGTCAAGATAAGGCTGCTGCTGTTACTTCTGAATGTGCCAGGGATGAAAATTTGGCTGTGTCTCCCCACCCCCCGAGTCTCCCTACCCCTCCACTACCAAAGCTCTAACAAGAGAAAGGTTTTTCTACATATCATATACTCCAGCATCAGCTTTAAACAAAGCAGCCAGTGCATTCTAATCAATAGTGTGTGCTACTAGTGGTCAGCAGAGAAAAGGAAACAGCTCAAAAACTTAGTGACAGCTAGTTTTTCCATATATACTTTCAAAAGTCATTGGAAATTCGCAAACACACAGCTACAAGTGAGATGACAAAAATACAGTAAATTACATGGTTTAAAAGAAGTGCGAATGTTTTTTGTCGATTGGTTTTAGGAGGCAGAGAGACGATTTGTGAGCCGGCCCACCGTGTCTGACCACTTCTAACCTGCCTGGGTGGAGGGACGAGATCATCTAAAGTAGAGGAGTTGAACCTGTCACAGAAGCTGGATGACAGCTCCTTAGCTTTCATTATTTCGTGTGAAAAGACTCATTCATCCCTGTGCTGCACACTCTCGAAACAAATTCCTCCTCTTTTGCCTTGGGGACACATCACAGGAAAAATAGTCCCAAATAGTGTGATGTAGGTTTTGTGAATGGATAACACACTGCAAGCCATCAGGCCTTCAAATATGTGTTTTACGAGCTACAGGCTTAGAAATCAAGCATATATAACTGTACTTATTTAGATTCATCATCAGAAATGATTTGTTTGTATGCTCTGTGATTTCAACCAAGGTATCAGACCAATACTAAATATGGATGCACATACTGTGCAAACACACACAAGATGAAATGTTTTTGGAATGGAACAGATAAAATCTGAAATTCAATTTAATAAAGTGGCATTTCTTTAGCACCTTATGAAGACTAATTTAAAGCCTCCACTGGATAGTTAAGAGCAACAGGGGCCAGGAAAATGTCCCGCAGGAAACTAAAATTTTGACTTGACACGAGGGCAGGCAATTCAGTGTCGGGAGATACTATGCATACCAAATTCAAATCATTACAAATTAGCCAAAGCAAAAGCCTTCATCACTGCAGTAAATGAGGATTACTCTGTCCGTCCATCTGTCTCAATATTTTTTTTCTCCACAGGGGATTGGCAAATCAATCTGAAACCGCACATGGGCATTGAGAATTGCTGTGGGCAGGGATTGACAGTGCCGATTTTCCTACTTCCCCAAAATTTATGCTGCTCAAGAGCAAGTGAAAGAGGTACGCAAGCAAGTCTCCATGGAACTGTGGCATGCACATCCCCCAAAGTCTGAATGTCGTTCCGGTGCATTCAGCCCCAGGTAGAGAATAGTTAGTCTGGATTAACACATTTCAGAATATGTTCCCGGCTATTATCCCCACTGTCTCAGTGGCAGGATTTAGGAATTTCCAGAATGCTGCAGTGGAGAAGGATTATTATTCACTTACCTTACTGAGAAGCGAATGGAGCTCCTGCTAATCAGTTTTTCATAGCAGAGGTCCAAACCAAGAAAAATATGATACCTCACTGGAACCAGACTTACCCACATCAAACTAATTCACCAAAAAAGTGGAAGACGAACGACAAAAACAGTTTGCTTATATGAACATTTTTACACATTTATACTGGCTCCCAAATGTTACTTTATGTGTTATGTTTGGAACATGCCCTTGCCATGTGTTCTTCCCTGTCATTTATTCTGGCAAAATATTTCATTGAGTGTGTTCAAACCTTTTCACAGAAAGGTGCAGTGTTAGGCCACACCCGAGCCTGGCCCCCGGGGGCCATTTGGGGGTAGTCACCTAGAAGAGAAAGGCGCGGCCTGGGGGGGTCGCTGGGCTGTGGGGCGGGGCAGGGAAACTTGGGCGAGGGGGGGGGGAGGCTTTTGGGCAAATAACTCTACGCTGCAGCAAGCTATCAACACTTGGTTTGGAGGTGGCAAAGGTGGGGGGAAGCCCTTTCAGGGGAGCCCCAGCTGAACCCGGGGTGCAGTGGCGGTCGGCGCGAACCCGGGATGCAGTGGCGCGAACGCCCTCCGGCCCCTGGCCTCCCCGGGATGGGAAGGCCCAAGTCGCCACCTGCCTGTTGCCTTTGGGAGGCTGGGATGGACGGGACGAGGCCCCTAGAGGAGGGCTTCGGCCCCGCAGAGATCCGGGGGGGCCCATGGAAGGCGGCTGCGCCCCGAAAATTATTACCCGTATCTCTGCCCTGCAGCCAGCTATTGGGATGGGATTTTTGGCAGGGCGTAGCTGGGATAGAGCCTTTTCACCAGGCCCCCGGCTCGACCCGGGGCGCAGCCAGGGCAGGGCCCAAACCCATCCCGTCTGATTACTTTTGGCCTCCACCTTCCCCTTCCACCCAGTGTGGCTCCGGGGGGCCGGGCCAGCTCCCCAGTCATTTCCAGGGGTCCTCCCTGGCGCCCCGCGCTAAGCCCACCCCCGCCCAAGCTCTTAGGGCCCCGCGCTGGGGCGGGGTCGAGGCCCTATCTTTCTGGGGCCATTGCATGTCATCTTTGCGCTTTCATGCCTTTTTACTGTTTTCCTTTCATGTCCCCCTCTTTTCTGTGTCTCCGATCAGCTCCTGCGCCACTTTGGTATCATAATTGTCATTGTGAAGCACTGTATGTTCCGTTCTCAGCGAGAGGGATAATTTACAGTGAGTTGGTCATTATTGTGGAAAACCCCTTCAGGGCGATTCGATTAAAATATTACATACACATAAACACACACACATAAACACACACACACACACACACACACACACACATAAACACACACACATAAACACACACACACACACACACACACACACATATATGGGGAAAAAATATTTATAAAGTAAAAGTTTTATTTTATTTTACCATATTTACGCATTAACTTAAATACATTTACGATTTCCATACAGTACAGATGAGTATTTGTACTTCTTGCAGTCGTCCAGCAGATGGTGCTGTTCTTGTCATTGCCATAGACCAAACCCATTGGACGTCCGTCCCCGCCTCTTTGTCCGACCCCGCCCTATTCCGCGGCCCGCAGTCAGGGGACACTTGCATGTTTTTAAAAGCACCATTAATGCTGAAAAGTATATAAAGGTTTTAGAGCAATATAAGCTACCTTCCAGGGAAGACCTTTTGTATTTCAACAGGACAATGCAAAACTATATACTGCAGGGATTACAACTGCATGGCTTCGTAGTAGAAGAGTCCGTGTGCTAGATCTTTCACCGATCGAAAACATTTGATGCATAATTAAATGAAAAGTCTGTTAAAGGAGACCTAAAACTTTCCAGCAGCTGAAAGCTTGTATTAAACAAGAGTGGGATCAAATTCTTATGGCTAAACTAAAGAAACTTGTCTTCTCAGTGCCCAGACGCCTCTACTCTATGTTGAAAAGAAGAATGGATTCTACTCCATGGTAAACAGGCCCCTGTCCCAACTTTTTTGAGACCTGTAGCAGCCATCAAATTTGAAATAAGCTCATTTTGTGGATGAAATTGTAAAATTTCTCAGTTTCAACATTTGCTATACTATCTCTGTTCTATTGGGAATAAAATACTGGCTGGTGTGATTTGAAAGTCATTGTGTTTTGATTTTATTCACAATTTACACTTTGTCCCAACTATTTCGGAATGGGGTTGTAAAATCTGTAGGTATTATTGGCTGATAGCGTGTTGCCTTGATGTTCTGCCATCTTTAGCATTTAACATTTTTTCCAATATGAAACAATTCTAGCATTGTTCTCATATTTCGAACGGCTCTGGTTTGCATTAAACAGCCATCCACATAAAGAATTATAACTGCACGGATAACAAGAAATACTTAGTCACAAATGATAGTCCTACTCATGTGACTGATCGAGTCCAAACCAAGATAACAATAGCAACATCCAAATGGGTTTTTTTAAAGTTTGGCGAAAAATACAAATTCTGACTTTGCGTCAACTTATGATTGCCTGCAACAATAGTTAAAGTGGGCCAATTGTATTCCCTTAGAGTAAATATTACTCTTGCCTTGTTTCCTTCAATGGTATGAGAGTAACTTGTGCCCAGAAACTGCTTGTCCTGAACTGCTGTTTCCAAAGGACGGTGACATCACAACTCTGGCTCTGCATGCAGACGTCTCACTCATCAATCACCTCATTCCCAGGTGGGTATTTACTCTTTAAATTGGTTCCATTTCGTAGCTATAGCTGCCTCCACTTTTTTTTTTTTTTTTTTTTTTTAATCTGATTGACAGGACATTATATTCTGTAATCATGATCAGGCTGGGCAAGTGACCTGTATTATTTTGAAAGCTTTGATATCCAGGATCTGAAATATATTCTGATGAATACTTCTGTTTGCAACAAGGAAAAAGAGTTTCTCAGGAAAACTAGGGAAGGCAAAGGGTAAAGGTCTCAGATTATGGCATTCTTAACTACTCAAGACCATTCCCTTGTCTCAATAAACTAAAGTTATTAAGTTTGTTGAAAAAAACGAAAAAATAATTCAGTGTTTTTGCCGGTCTTCAGTTTGCTAAAGTCTCCCCTCAGTAGCTAGGCATCATTTTGAGTGGGCGGTGTCAGCGAAAATGAGGCTCTGCTTTAATTAGCTGTCTCAATGTGTCCATACCAGGATGAATGATGCAAAAGGGGTACAGAGTCAAAACAAGTAATTCAGATATTCATGAGTGAGAGTTCTTAGAAGACGCAAAAAAAAAAAAAGCCAAGATAATCTTTTTTTTTCTTAGACAGCACAGAGGAAGGACCACATTATTTGTCCAATGTCATAAGCTCCTTACATACCAGAAAGTTCTTCAACAGCAATCTTGAAAAACCATGTATGGATTTTGCCCTGTGTATGAGAACACTGTCGCGTGAACTCAGGAAACGTATTTCTCCACGTGAAGCTCAACATCATCTGGAAAGAGTTTGTATGTAACAGCATTAAGACTTTCCTTAAGTGCAGCTGAGGCACCCAACCAAAGCAAAAGAACGAAGTCCCTGAACAAGGAAGGCTATGTGATGTACATAGATCAACCTTTTAATCAATTACATTTTATGCGTGAAAGATATTAAACTTTCAATAAAAAAAAGCAAGTTCACTGGAGTTTGAATTTCAGTTTGTGACTACTCCAATAAAAAAATATATTACTAACAACATAAATAATTAAGAATGTGCTGGTATGGGTTCCACTCATCAGTGCCTCACAATTCATTCCTTAAAGAATAAATCATTTCTCCTGTCCTGGATATGCAATCTGAAGACAGCAGATTGCTATAGCGCTGGCGGCTGCATCATCAAAAATGAAATGAACAGACATTTTTAATTCACTTCTCCTTTAAGGTGTGCAAGGTTCACCCACCTCTAATTGCACTCTTGCATTATTTAATTGTGATAACTATTTGTTTCCTGCTGCAGGGTTTAAAGATAATTATTTGCTAAATCAGGAGAAATAATTTGCTGTCACTTTGCTGAACATGTACCAATGAGAATATTTATTATCCTTGAATAACTCAATGCACTGTCGGTATATGGATCTATGAGGGAAAACTACAACGTAGTAATTTGTGAAAAAAGAAAACACATTTTGACGTGGGAAAGTGACTTAAATGAATTATATTCAAGATGAAGATTTCATTTTGCAGATGGAAGGCTGGACAGTATCAGATATTATGCTAAACAAAATCTGAAATATTTCAGAATGTGAAATTTTGGGTATAAGTAAAAAAAAAAAAAGATCTGTGCTACATCATATTTATACAAAATGACCGAGCATAGTTAAATGCTACATCATGTGATATTTCACACCAAAAGTGAACTTGAAACAAAAAAACAGGAAAGTCCTTTAACGGAATATTGGGACACAATATGAGCCCAATGGGGCCAGTACAAACCTTGGCACAGACCCTGCCAATATCTGGAATTCTTCAGAATGAGGAAAATGACCCCACTGTCACATGAGAAAGTAAAGGCACACTTAATTGGCAAAGGCAAAAGCGGTTTCTGGGGTGCAGTTTCAAAATATTGTAGGTGCCTAGTGACTAAAAAGGCTCTGCCAAGTGCGCAATGTCAACATTATGCTCCATTAACCTTAACGGCCCATTTGGAAGCTGTTAAAGCACCTTGCAAATTATCCATAAGAGTACAAACCTTAAAAATGTTTGATTTAATTGCGAATGTGATACTTAATTCTGACTCCCAGCATACAAACAAGGTCAGTAATACTTATAAGCTGAACCACTGTTTAAATCTGTGATACAACCAGGAGCAGCAATATGACCAAAATGGGTGGAATAACTAGCATTTAACAAATTGTTACAATTCATTTGTTTCCGGGTATTTTCTTCCATAAACCTTCATGTGACACATTAACTAAATTTGTGATTGAGAGTTTGTATGGGATCTGCAATGCTTTTAACGGAGAAAATTTTGAGTAGAATTTCTATGTCAAAACCTGACTTTGCACCCATGCCGTATGTGAGATATTTAGAATTCTTTGCTCTCACCCACTTCTTTGAGAGAGAGAGAGACAGAGAGAGAGAGAGAACTGGCTAGCTTATGCAGTCAATATGTTACCTTTCAAGCCATTTTATGGATTACAATAAATAAAATAACTATATTTTATTTTACCCAAGACTTGAATGATATACTGTTTCATGTATGCGTTTTGAATATTATTCTTATTTCCATGTGTCCATGACGTACCACACACACAGTGGACCTATTCTTTGTATCTTCTAACTTATGAGGTACGAAAGCAATAGCTATGAATCACCCCAGTCTGTTTCCGGTCTCAAGATTTACTGTGATAATGAATTCCATCTCAGACATCATCTGGCATTTCTTTTCTTTCCACCAAGATCTTTAGAAAAGGAACTGTACTGTCTTCAGCAGAGCTGGGGCTTGACGCCATCGGATTAATGTCCTGCTTAGTATTTCCTCCATGCGGTGGAAAGATTTTGTCAGTTTTCATCGCATGCATAAAGCTTAATAAAGCAAAAAGAGTCACCTCCATAAAATGCAAAGAGAAAACTTGCGGACTCAAGGTGACTGTTCAGTTCAAACGGATGTGTCTATGGAGTCCATATCATGCTATTCCTGCATTCTCCTGTTTGACTCAACAAAATACTTCTTAACATTGCTGCAGAAAGCATTTCAAAATGTCTAACTTTTTTTTTACCGTCAGTATGCAGACAAAATTAAGTGCTGAGACACATGATGTTCCGATAAAACCATTTAATATGCAGAACAGAAATTTTGTATTTCATTACCAATACACGCCCATATCAGCTTGTTTAAAACTAGAGCGTTTGGTTCTTCGAATCAATTCTTCTCTATCGATGCTTGGTCAGGTAGTGTTACTATATGACGTGTTGGGTTGAGAGTGGGCTCTTACCGCAGAAGTCACTATGAACTTAAGTCAAGCGGGAATCAAGCATGAACAATACGTCCTGATGAAAACTATACAGCGCCTTCCATAATTATTGGCACCCCTGGTTAAGATGTGTTAAAAGCCTTAAAATAAATTCAATTTTTATTGCAGAAGCATACTCTCACGCTGAAAACTGTAGACAAAATGTAACCTTCAAGTGAATTTTAAGGGGGGAAAAAATCCCTGACTAAGAAATAATTATTTTTCATAAAATCACCTGTTACATAATTATTGGCACCCCTAACAATTCCTAGGAAATAAATGTAATTGAAGTACTTCTGTCATTTCTACGGTAGTTTACAGAGTTGATCAGAGGAGCATTTAATTAGTAATTCATCACTTCCTCTTTCCATGGGGTATAAATATGACATGACACAGAGGCCATTTCTCTTATCCACTCTTCAACATGGGAAAGAGAAAGGAACACACCATTCATGTAAGGCAGATGTGTGTTGACCTTCACAAGTCAGGCAATGGCTACAAGAAAATAGCCACTCACCTGCACCTGTCCATATCTACCGTCAGAGGAATCATTAAGAAGTTTAAAACAACTGGAACAGTGGTAAACAAGCCTGGAAGAGAACACAAGGTTATTTTACCACCATGCACAAAGAGGAGGATGGTAAGAGAAATAAAAAGTTCTCCAAAGCTCACTGTTAAATAATTGCAACAAATGGTAGCATCTTGGGGTCACAAAGTCTCCAAAACAACCATCAGGCGCTATCTACATGCTAACAAGCTGTTTGGGAGGCATGTACGGAAAAAACCTTCTCTCACTCACAATCATAAATGCAAACGTCTGGAGTTCGCCAAACGGTACTGGGACTTCAACTGGAACCGTGTGCTTTGGTCAGATGAGATTAAGGTAGAGCTTTTTGGCAACAAACACTAAGTGGGTCTGGCAAAACACAAAAGACGAGTATGCAGAAAAGCACCTCATGCCCACTGTGAAGTATGGGGGAGGATCGGTGATGCTGTGGGCCTGTTTCTCTTCCAGAGGCCCTGGGAACCTTGTTAGGGTGCATTGCATCATGAATGCTTTGAAATACCAGGACATTTTACAAAGTAAATCAAAATCTGGTGGCCTCTGCCCAAAAGCTGAAGATGGGTCATCACTGGGTCTTTCAGCAAGATAATGAACTAAACATGTGGCCAAATCTACACAGAAATGGTTAACCAGACACAGAATCAAGCTCCTCCCATGGCCATCTCAGTCCCCAGACCTCAACCCCATTGAAAACCTGTGAAGTGAGCTGAAGAGGAGAGTGCAGAGGAGAGGACCCAGGTCGTTGGAGGATTTAGAGAGATTGTGCAAAGAGGAATGGTCGAAGATCCCTCTTTCTGTATCCTCCCATCTTGTGAAACATAATAGGAGAAGATTAGGTGCTGTCTTGTTGGCAAAAGGGGGTTGTACAAAGTATTAACATCAGGCGTGCTAATAATTGTGGCACCCATGATTCAATGTAAAAGAATTACTTCTTAATGTGGGATTTTTTTCCCACTGAATAAATGCACTTGAGTTAAAGGTTGGATTTTCTTCTTTTTTTCATTGTGGTCCTATATTATTTAGAAAAAAAAAACTGAACTTATGAGAAGCTAAAGAACGGATCTTAACCAGGGGTGCCAATAATTATGGAGGGCAGTGTAAGTGAACTCATTTCTTGATATCTCATAGTAATTTTCCTCTTGGTGGTGTTCATGAAGTGAAATTAATTACTCGCAATTCTACAGCCATAAAGCTAAAATATACAGAATAATCACGTAAACTCACAGTATTTGTAAAAACAAATATAACACAGAATAAAAATGAATGATTTGTTCACCGATTCTTACAGCACATGCAAGAAGTATATCATGGCATTTGTAATACATGCTTTCATTAAACTTTTCTAATGATATTTTGTAACCCCATTTACTTTAACACATTACACTTTCATCAGAGGAAGCTGAAATTTGCTTGCATAATTAATTTGACACTATTAAGTCTACCAATCTCACATTGGGAAGCTGCAGTGACAGACAAATGCAGGTTGAAGTACCAAACATTTAAGCTGAAAGCCTAGGGTACTAGGTGAGGTTTTCATTAGTTGTCCTGGCAATGGGCCTGCCAATTTACCAAAAACACTAAGCACCTTATAGCCAAGTGTTACATATAATGAGAACAGAATGCAAGAATGCCACCTGGCTGATACAATTTTCAAAGCACTTAAATTGCTTTGAGAGTGATTGCATTTGCATGTAGAAATATCTGCTCAGTCAAATCATATCTCTTAAGATGCACACCGTAAGGTTTGTTAATACTGCAATTTCATATTCAACACAATCTACATTTGCATATTGAAAATTAATTGTCAGCAGCACTAGCAGACTAAACATTGAATGAATCCTCAAGCTAATATAATGACATTACATAATCTAGTCTTCTACTGGGATTTAGCAATAACTTGTGTTTTATTCATCAGATTCCAATAATTCAAATCCTTGTTCTTTATTCTCAGTATCTGCATACATGTAACATTAACTATCAAGTGGAATCTTTATATCTCGTAAGTGTTTGACCTCAAATTCTATTGGGTCTCTTTAGGAGAAATAACAGTTTTACCAAAGAAAAGGATACAATGTTCACTTTGTAAATAGATGGATTGTTTTACAGCTAAAGCATTCAAAATAAATAACTTTTGTTTCATTCACCAGCTGCTCGAATGAAATAAATTCTGATTTCTCACCTACGATGTAAGATAACGCATTATTGTTACAAGTACTAAATCACCATATACCGGCCCCCTGTAACTAAGCAGCAAAGTACTCCTCTATATTATCATTATTCAAATATACGTCCATTTTAGAAAGTCTAGACAAACAATATATCCAAAAATATAAGATTATTTCACAGCAAGCATAGATGTTGAGATATTGTTTTAAAAAGAACAAGTCCAGAGGAAGGTGCCTTCGAGAGACAAAGTCCAGAGGCTGTAAACAAAAACTCATAAATCCCTGAGTGAAACCCATGACCCTTTCATTAACTGGTGCCCCAGGAATACAAAGGTCACTCCAGGAATTTGTGCATTTTCCCCACAGAGCCAGAACAATGAGTGAATATATGGATAAGTCAAACAATATGGATATTTTTCCATATAATCCGAATCACTGACACAGTCCTCCCCCAAAATATCAGATCTTGATGCAAAACATGAGAGAATCTCTTTAGAAGCATGTAATGCAGTGATCCTGCTTTTTATTGAAATGAGGATGGAAACATTGCTGACATTTTTGAGAGATGCATTCTGTTTATAACACGTGCATTGCATAGCATTATGCCATTCCAGCTCTCCATTGTGTACGAAACAATTGGTAAGACATTTTTCTGCCCATAGACATCAAAGGTCATCTAAAAGCTTCAATTCTCATATTTTCGCGACTTTTATAGGCGCTGTAATGCCCTGCACCATCAAACTGACAATGTGGGGAAGGATTCACACAAACTACGGGCGACAAGTCTCCCCAGGCAGGGATATTCTTGAAAAATAGAATATGACAGTAGAAAATAAGCTGGCAGTAATCTGATGCTTTTCAGATGGCTCGCATGACGCATGCCCCATGCAGGTTAGGTTGATTTCCTTTCATTTCCTCAGAAATACAAGAGCCAAGGGACATTTGTGCCATCCTAAAGCAGTGATAGATCTATAAATATTATTATTATCATCATCATCATCCCATAGTCTCAATGTACAACAGCTAGTCACTTCATTTGGACTTTCCCAAAAGAAAAACTGCCCCTAGTGGTCAATCAGTGCTGAACAGCTGAGGTTACCCTGGAGGTCTGCAAGCCCACACCTGCCAAGCTTCAGCCGTTATACAAATACAAAATTCATGGCTGTACGCCTGCTGGCATAGCAATAAGGCATTAGGGGCAATAGCAGTGATGCCAGAATTGGCTAATAAATAATAAACAGCATCAACATGACATTTCAGTTGGTTGTGTGTGTATGTGTATTTGCATGTGGGAAAAAAGTCATCTTTGAGAAAAACGGTGAGGTTAAGATGTGGTGGGAATTCTGGAGACAGCTGTTTGCGGAAAAAAAAAGAAAACCTCACAGGATACAACCACAATTCCGAAAGAGTTAGGACAAAGTGTAAATTGGGAATAAAATCAAAATGCAATGACTCAGATCACATGAGCCAATATGTTATTTACAATTGAACATAGATAGTATTTCAAATGTTGAAACTGAGACATTTTACATTTTTATCCACAAAATGAGCTTATTTCAAAATTTCTGGCTACAACAGGTCTCAAAAAGTTGAGACACATGCAAAAAAGGGCAGTAAAAGCAATTAATATATAAAAAAATCAGCTGAAAGAACTTTTAGCAAGTAATTAGGTTAACTGGCATCAGGTGTGTAACATGATTGGCTATAAAAGGGATGTCTTAGAGAGGCTGAGTCTCTCAGAAGTAAAGATGGTGTTATGGCCCCAATTTGTTATTACATTTATAACACAACAGCAACAGCAAGGGATGACAGACACAGTTTTAAAAACCTCAACACATTTAATTAACAAACACCATAACAACTAACTAACCTAAAGACCAAGATTGAATGATGTACAAAACATAAATATTTACAATCCCTTTTCGTGGGGGTGGCTTGGTGATGTCCTGGATGATGAAAATGCTCAAACACAGGCAAAGAAATCCACAAAAGAAACGTCACAGGTCTTGAACAGAATGGCAGGTCTGGTCATCTTCTTGCAATTTCTCCGACTACTCTACTGTCTCAATTCTTTTCCTTATATACTCTTTTGCAGACCCCACCCACATTTAGACCTCTTTTTTTTACTTTTCTGAGACTTGCCCCAGACATGTCCAGGACATTTCTAAACATGACTCCAGTCTGAGCTTAACAAAAAAAAGGTAAATACTGCCATATAGTGGCCTATATTTACATTACACCTCCATTCCAAAAGGGAAAAATTTTGACTCAAAGGCAAAATTTTTCTTTTCAATACAAAATGGTTAAGTGAACACTTGTCTATATATACATATCATACAATATTCAAACACATGATATATATATACACATTCAAACACGGGATAAGCAATCAGCAATTACATTATCTGTACCCTTCACATGCTTAATTTCCAAGTCAAACTCCTGTAAAATCAAACTCCAATTCAACAATCTCCGATTCTTGTTTTTCATCTTACTCAAAAACATTAACGGATTGTGGTCAGTGTACACAATCATTGGCTTTTGTCCTGTACAAACATAAACCTCAAAGTGTTGTAAAGAAAGGACCAGAGCCAACAGTTCCTTCTCTATTGTGGAATAGTTCCTTTGGTGGCGATTGAACTTCCTGGAGAAGTATGCCACGGGATGCTCAATGTCTTCAGAGTCACTACTCTGTAGGAGCACAGATCCACAAGCTTGGTCGCTAGCATCGACCGCGATGGAGAACGGTTTGTTGAAGTCAGGAGATTTGAGCACGGGGAAGTGACACAGCAGAGACTTCAGGCGATCGAAGGCTCTCTGGCATGCATCATCCCAGGTGAACTTTACGCCTTTCTTCAGTTGGTTAGTTAGACTGAGAGCAATCTCAGCAAAGTTCTTGCAGAACTTGCGGTAGTACCCGATCATTCCAAGGAAGCGGCGCAAAGCTTTTTCGTTGTCAGGAACTGGAAAGTCCATGATGGCTTGGACTTTAGCATTTATGGGTGCCACCTTACCCTGGCCTATGACGTAGCCAAGATAGGTGACAGTAGCACAACCAAAGTCACTCTTGCTCAGGTTAACAGTCAGGTTAGCCTGGGTCAGGCGCTGGAACAACGTCTCTACATCTTTTAGATGTTCTTCCCAGGAGTCACTCCATGTGATCAGGTCATCGATGTACGCACCCGTGTGTGGCAATCCGGCGATTGTAGACTGTATCATCCTTTGGAACGTGGCTGGGGCATTTTTCATGCCAAAGGGTAGGACTTCATACTGGTACAATCCAGATGGTGTGGCAAAAGCAGAGATGCTCTTGGCCCTCTCAGTTAAAGGCACACACCAATAACCCTTCAATAAATCAATCTTGGTCAGAAACTTTGCTTGCCCTACACTATCAATACAATCATCAATCCTAGGTATTGGAAACACATCAGTTCTAGTTACAGCATTGACTTTGCGATAATCTGTACAGAATCTAGTACTTCCATCAGGTTTTGGAACTAGCACACAGGGTGAACTCCAATCGGAGTTGGAGGGTCTGATAATATCATGTTTTAACATGTACTCAACCTCTTTCTCAGCAATCTTTCTCTTTTCAGGATTCATCCGGTATGGATGCTGTTTTATTGGTTTGGCATCACCAACATCTACATCATGAGAGGCTATAGTAACTCTCTTTGGAACATCAGGAAACAAATCCTCATATTTCTTGATCAACCTTTCAAACTGATCTCTCTGTGAGGGTTCTAAGTGCTGGAGTTTTACATCAAGATTTTGCAACACTTCAGTGTTTGACAATTTACATGAAAGAACTTCAGCTTTAATTCTTGGTTCATCATCTTGAAACTCCCCCTCATCTTCACACGTTTTGACCATTGGAGAATCTGAAGTGACAGCTGCAACCCTAGCATTTCTGTCATGATAAGGCTTTAGCATGTTAATATGACACAATTGTTTTGGTTTTCTCTTATCTGGAGTCTTCACAATGTAATTGAGATCATTGAGTTTTGTCAGAATTTCAGAAGGACCATGAAATCTAGCCTGCAATGGATTGGACTGCCAGGGAAACAACACAAGGACCTTTTCTCCTGGTTTAAACACACGGCTTCTAGCCTTATGATCATACCAAGTTTTCATTTTTCCCTGACTTGATTTCAAGTTCTCTTTGGCTAGGTCACAAGCTGCACGCAATCTTTCCTTGAACTTGCTAACATAGTCTAACAGACTGATTTGCGGCTCTTCCTCTCGCCATTGTTCACTCAATAATAGCAAAGGTCCTCTCACTTCATGGCCAAACACTAGCTCAAATGGACTGAATCCAGTAGACTCCTGCACTGCTTCTCTAGCTGCAAACAACAGCAAATGAACCCCTTCATCCCAGTCTTTCTCATGGTCATAACAATAAGTCCTCATCATCGTCTTGAGAGTGGAATGAAACCGCTCTAAGGCACCCTGACTTTCTGGATGATAGGCACTAGAAAGAATCTGCTTTGCACCTAGTTCATACACAACCTGCTGAAACAATCCTGAAGTGAAATTGCTACCCTGGTCTGACTGAATTTCCCTGGGAAGGCCAAACAACGTGAAGAACTTTATCAAAGCCTTCGAGATTGCAGTTGCCTTGATGTTACGTAGAGGTATGGCTTCGGGGAATCTGGCAGATGCACACATGATTGTCAACAAGTACTGATTTCCAGATCTAGTCTTGGGTAATGGACCAACGCAATCAACAATGACCCGAGAGAATGGCTCCCCAAATGCTGGGATAGGCTGCAATGGAGCTACAGGTGGGTCTAACTGGTGTTTTCAAACTACCTGACAAGTGTGACAGGTTTTGCAAAAGTTGGAAACGTCTTTCCGAAGCCCAGGCCAAAAGAAGTGTTTCATGATCTTATCAACAGTCTTGTTAACACCAAGATGACCTCCTAAAGGTAAACTATGAGCCATTGTTAAGATCTCATTCCTGTAGACCTTCGGAACAACAATTTGCCTGACCACTGCCCAATCTGCATTGGCAGGGATATCAGGAGGGCGCCACTTCCGCATCAACACACCATCCTTGAGATAATACCCAACTGGAACTGCGTCTATTTCTTTATCAGGAAGGGCTCTCCTCTTTAGTACACAAATTTCAGGATCATTAGTTTGCTCCTCAATCAACCGCTTTCTGGACAGAGACAAGTCTCCAGACACATCAGAATCACCAGACCCATCCGGCTGGCTGAATAGAGAACTGATAAAAGTATCTGATAAGTCCTCAAACGGAGAAACCATAGTAGGCCAATCAGAGTCATGAGGCGAACCACCTGAGTCCTGACTATTCAATGTACTGGACGGCACCACATCATCTTCTTCTTTAGCCTTCTTGGCCATAGCACGAGTCACTGCGCAAGAAGGATACAGAGATGGGTCCTCATCCCCATCTTCAGTGCTCGGCTGTGAAGTAAGATGTACAGGGGGAACTACTTTGCCCCCAGCCAGGTCATTGACTAGCAACAGAGAAACACCCTTTATAGGTAGACTTGACATAAGTCCCACCTTTACCTGTCCTGTAACTAAATCTGACTTCAAGAATATAGAGCGCAGGGGTACAGATACAGTCCTCCCTTCAATACCTTGTACAAGTATGATATCCCCTGAAGCGGTCTCATCACGTAACTCCAAGGAGTCCATCAACAAAAGTGACTGAGAAGCTCCGGTATCCCTTAGGATATATATGGGGACAGGAGTAGTATGCTCATTCAGAGCCACAAATCCCTCTGACACAAATGGAAGAAATTCCTCCCTCACGAAGTCAGCTGTATCAGGCTTTTTAGCCCCACAAGAAGCAGGCAATTTAGCAGATTGGTTATCTACTACAGGGGTTTCTAACCTTGTTTTCACAAAGGCATTTGGTTTGGTATCCTTTTCTTTTTCTTTCTTAGCTTTAAGGAACCAACAGTTAGTTGTAGCATGACCAGATTTCTTGCAATAACTGCAAACTAGACCACTTTTGTCACTGTCAGCTTTCACACTTTGATCAGACCTGTTACTGGATTTCTGAGCACCATCACCAGATTTGTCTTTGTCTTTGGGTGAAGAATCTTGGGTATCACCGTAACCCTTTTTCTGAAATTGGGACCATCTATTATTACTGCTAGACTGAAATTTGGACTTATGTGTGAGAACATATTCATCTGCAAATTTGGCAGCTGATTGCAAATTCAGTGCTTGCTTCTCATTAAGGTAGGTCTTAACATCATCTTTAACACAGTTCTTGAATTCTTCAACTAACACCATCTCTTTTAGTGAGTTGAAATCATCCTTGACCTCCATAGAAGTACACCAGTGCTCAAAGCAAACCTGCTTTTCATTCGCAAATTCCACATAAGTCTGATTTTCAGATTTCTTCAGACCTCTGAATTTCTGTCGGTAAGCCTCTGGAACCAACTCATAAGCTCTCAAAATAACCTTTTTGACAACCTCATAATCAGAGGAATCATCTGCAGACAAAGCCGAATAGGCTTGTTGAGCTTTACCCTTGAGGACAGTTTGCAACATCAGAGGCCAGTGTTCCTTTGACCACTGGCAACTCTTTGCTACCTTTTCAAAACACTGGAAATAGTTGTCAACATCCTTTTCCGAAAATGGAGGCACCAGTTTTACCTCCTGACTTGGCACAAAATTTATTTTTAGTTTCAATTTTAATTTTTAGTTGCTCCATTTGGAGTCTTTCTTCTCTATCGAATTTCTCTCATTCAAAATCTCTCTGTCTTGCAAATTTTTCTAACGCAAATTCTCTTTGTTTTTCTTTTTCCTCCCTTTCTATTTTCTCTTCTCTTGCTAATTTTTCTAACTCAGACTGCCTTTGTTTTTCTTTTTCTTCCCTTTCTTTCTCTCTTTCTTCCCTCTCAAATTCTCTTTGCTTTTCTTTTTCCTCCCTTTCTTTTTCTCTTTCCTCCCTTTCAATCTCTAGCATTTTTAATTTAAGTTCCATTTCTATATTTGGATTTTCCACTGGAAACTGTTCCAGATCTCCGGGTGCAAAAACATTTTCATCAATGTAATATTCAACTCTCTCTCGAGCCAGTCTCGCTTTTCGCATGGCTGGTTTCACCTCTGTCAGCTCTAAATGTCTGCAAATTTCTAGCAGTTCTGTCTTTTTAAAAGACTTCAAAACCCCTACGGTTGGTGATGCCAAGAAATCATCCATTGCTGTTGTCAATATACATGTATTCAATTTAAAAAAATCTATTTTACAATTTGAAATGTTAGATTTTCAATAAATTACTCACAAAATGGTCTATCCCGGACCTTGAGCCCCCAATTTGCTATGGCCCCAATTTGTTATTACATTTATAACACAACAGCAACAGGAAGGGATGACAGACACAGTTTTAAAAACCTCAACACATTTAATTAACAAACACCATAACAACTAACTAACCTAAAGACCAAGATTGAATTATGTACAAAACATAAATATTTACAATCCCTTTTCGTGGGGGTGGCTTGGTGATGTCCTGGATGATGAAAATGCTCAAACACAGGCAAAGAAATCCACAAAAGAAACGTCACAGGTCTTGAACAGAATGGCAGGTTTGGTCATCTTCTTGCAATTTCTCCTACTACTCTACTGTCTCAATTCTTTTCCTTATATACTCTTTTGCAGACCCCACCCACATTTAGACCTCTTTTTTTTACTTTTCTGAGACTTGCCCCAGACATGTCCAGGACATGTCTCAACATGACTCCAGTCTGAGCTTAACAAAAAAAAGGTAAATACTGCCATCTAGTGGCCTATATTCACATTACAATGGCCAGAGGCTCTCCAACCTGCGAAGGCTTGCGTAAATAAATTTGTGGAATATTTTAAAAACAATGTTACTCAACGTCAATTTGCAAAAGCTTTGAAGGCTTCATCATCAACAATGCATAACGTCATCAAAAGACTGAGAGTTACTGGAAAGATCTCTATGCGTAACGGACAAGGCCGAAGACCTTTACTGGATGCCTGTGATCTTTGGGCCCTCAGATGCCACTGCATCACTCACCGTCATGATTCTGTCATTGACATTACCAAATAGGCCCAGGAATACTTCAAGAAACCACTGTCTGTAAACAGTCCGCCTTGCCATCCACAGATGCCATCTAAAATTCTCTCATGCAAAAAAGAAGCCATTGTCGAGAATGATCCAGAAGCGTCGCCCTGTTCTTTGGGTCAAGGCTCATTTAAAATGGATTGCAGTAAAGTGGCAAAGCGTCCTGTGGTCAGACGAGTCCAAATTTGACATTCTTGTAGATCATGGGCGTCGTGTCCTCCGGGCTGAAGAGGAGAAAGACCACCCCTCCCGTTATCAGCGTTCAGTTCAAAAGCCAGCATCTCTGATGGTATGTGGATACATTAGTGCATATGATGTGGGACACATGCATGTTTTAAAAAGCACCATGAATGCTGAAAAGCTCCCCTCCAGATGACATCTATTCCAGGGAAGGCCTTATGTATTTCAGCAGGACAATGCAAAACCACATACTGCAGCTATTACAGCAGCATGGCTAAGTAGTAGAAGAGTCCGTCGGCTGAACTGGCCTGCCTGCAGTCCTGATCTTTCACCGATTGAGAACATTTGGCGCGTAATTAAACAAACATCCATCAAAGGAGACACAAAACTCTCCAGCAGCTGGAATCCTGTATTAAACAAGAATGGAATAAAATTCCAATGGCTAAACTCAAGAAACTTATCTCCTCACAGCCCAGACTCTGTGTTAAAAGAAGACGAGATGCTACACCATGGCAAACAGGCCCCAGTCCCAACTTTTTTGAGACCTATAGCAGCCATCAGATTTAAAATTAGCTCATTTTGTGGATAAAATTGTAAAATTTCTCAGTTTCAACATTTGCTATGCTATCTCTGTTTTATTGTGAATAAAATACTGGCTGGTGTGATTTGAAAGTAATTGTGTTTTGATTTATTCACAATTTACACTTTATCCCAGCTATTTCAGAGTTGGGGTTGTACATAATGAAGTATGAAAGAGTCACAACATTGTTTCAGCATTTTGCAAGCTTAATACACTCCAAGGAGTGAAAATTGGCCTAGTAAGAAAAAAAAAAAAAAACCAGCAAGAAAGTTTTTCATGTTATTACCAACAGATCAATGTTCAGCAAATTAACAAAAATTGAACAAATTGATGAAATAAATTGGCATGGGAGAGCTTTTTCCCTTAGGTTGCCTCAAACATCAGCACCTTGTGGGGAAACCTGCGGATGGCTTTTTACAGAAGAATGATTCAATATTGTTCCACTAATTTTTGATCACTTCAAATGGCAAATTTGTGGTTGAAAAATGTTTTGGAAATAATATGAATCTAACACGTGACTAAATATTCTCCATTCACATGTTGGGTTTGAATCAGGCAAAACATGAAACCATGTTATTGGTTATTGGGTGTCGTACAGGGCAGGTGTATCGTACTGAAAAATAACTGTTTCATCTAAAAAAAATATATAATAATATTTGAGATCTCCACTAGAATTTAGGCCTGAAGTTCCACAAGTTTGAATACAGCAGGTGAACTTTGACGGGCCCATTTAAGGATCTGTAGGTTTTATAAGGTTAATTGGTTATTATATTGACCATGAAACCATGTTTTCAATGCTAAAACTGTGGTAAAGATGCATTTTATTTTACTCACCACATGCTGGACGATGCCAGTTGGGAAAATCATTGTACGACTCGAACATTTATAACTCTGCTGAAGCACTCAAACTTTCAATGCCTCGCCAAAAACTGTTCTCTGTCCACAGTGTCGGACAACAGTGCTTTAAAACACATCTTTTCAACCCAAAAGCAGCTAAAGAAAGCCTTCTTGGAATTGTCCTTCTTGAAAGATTGTTTTCGGAGGCTCTGAATTTCTTTGACCTTTCCAAGCTCTATTACACACTGCATTTATAGATTTATTATCAAGTAATTCTTGAGTTGCATCAGGTGTTGAAGAAAACTAAATAGAGAAATGAAATCTTATTTTTTTGTAAACGTTTCTGCATCCAGACAATTTTTATTTTGCATTTAAAATGAATTATTTACACACTATCATGCCTTTTTATTTGTGTACAAGGAGATAATGCAAGTGATTTCCCAGTTCCCAGATTTGCTTTATAGTGAGTTCAGTGAAAAATGATGGTACAGAGGTAATGAGGAAGGTATATTAGGTGTTATAACACAATTTGCAAAGGAATAAAAGACATTCATTGAAAAAGCGCCACATCCTCTTTTTTAAATTTACTATTCTTTTTTTTTTACCCCAGAGCATAAATTTTACTCCAATGCAAATTAATAATGCATGGTTCACAATAGAGCACTGTGACATGGCTGACCTGAAAGGGAGTGACCTGATTTCTCAATAGAGTCAGTGTTTTTTTTTTTTTTTTCAAACTGTTCTAAGTTCCAGAGGAATTTTGACTGTGTGAAATATCATGACGAGAAACTGCAACAGTAATTTGAAAATCCCTTGTAAAACTGTATTCAGTTTAAAAAAAGTGCAAAGGCGACATAACTAAAGGTAAAATGGATCAACTTTGTCTTTTGAAAATAAGGCAATTCTGAAAAGCAATGTTTGCAATATGTTCCAAAGAATTTGGGACAGGTGAATTTTCACTACTGTGTAACATCATCTCTCCTTTTAAAGGGCATCTAAAGTCAATTCTCCGACGAGATGTTGAACGTCCAGTGTTTACAAACAAATCACTTGCTTTTGTTGACATCTTGTATTGTCACATGACAATTTTCATTCATATAACCAATGTTTTTTGCACATGCATAGATAATACTTCTATTTTTTGGTACGTTTGGGCAGGTGCGGCTTGCCGATTGGCCGATAAACAAAAATAATGGGAATCGACTTTAAATGCCCTTTAATGAGACTCAGTAGTCATTTTGAAAATGTAGACAGTAATTCTGAGTTTTGAAAACAGAATTTGTTCCAATTTTTGCCTAATATAGGATTCAGTTGCTCAAAAGTCTGAGGGATCCATTGTGGTATTTTGTGCTTCATAATCTGCCACATGCTTTCAATAGGAGACACATGCTGTTGGACTGGGCTGCAGGCAGGCCAGTATAGTGCCTACACACTGTGACCATAAAGCCACACAGTTGTTATATGTCAAGCTTGGTGTTATTCTACTGGAACAAGCAGCGGCGTCCCTGCAAAAGACAACGTCTGGAAGGAGGCATGTATTTTTAGAAAATATGTATGCAGCCTTCTGTATCAATTGAGCCTTCAAAGATGTGCATGTTGTTCATGCCAAGAATAATAATACAGCCTTTCACAACGGCAGACACTGGCTTTTGAACATGTGGCAGACATCAGTCAGGATGGTCCCCCTTCTCTTTGAACCCGAGAATGCAATGTCTATTATTTCCAGAGACAACTTGTAAGATCTCATCAGATCACAGCACTCCTTCCTACTTCATGCCAGCCGGTTTCTGGTTAATTTGATGCCAGGGAAGGTGGTCGTGCTTCTGGATGGGTGTTGAGATTTGGGTTCCTCTGAGCGTCTTTACTTGCATTTGATGACAACTGAACAAACTTTTTTTCACAGACAAAGGTCGTCTTATGTATTTACAAGCGTTTGTGGATTTGTCCATTACAGACGCATGTTGGTTCTCAATGCATTGCCATCTGAGGGCTCAAAGGTCAAGCACATCTAATGTCAGGGTGCATACGCACCAAGATTGTCCCAGTCACTCAGAGATTCTTCTTTCTGCTCCAGTAGATTATGGACTTTCAATGGTGAAATCCATAAATTCTGTGCAATTGCACAGAGAAACATCATTCTTACCATGA
The DNA here is from genome assembly GCA_029721435.1 of Gymnothorax reevesii. NCBI lineage: Eukaryota > Metazoa > Chordata > Actinopteri > Anguilliformes > Muraenidae > Gymnothorax > Gymnothorax reevesii. The sequence continues at coordinate 70,673,982 of CM056585.1, read as the reverse complement.
AGATTTGTTAACGCAGGTTTTGGCAACGTGCCATACCTCCAACCATCTTGCTGGTGAACAGCCATGACTTTTCATACTGCTCACTTTATTCCCAATAATAAGGGAATCACTTGTGACCTATTCCTATATACCGGTGGAATGCATCAACTTAATGTTTTTTCTGACAACTTTCCGATCCCCTGTCCCAAATGTTTTAGAACTTATTTCATGAAGCTCATTTGGAAACTGAAAACATTTACATGAAATGGGACAGTTGAAAAGGTGAGACTTTAAATATTTTTTTCTTAGTACCATTTTCAACTTAATGTAGGTGACAGAGAATTTGCAAATCACTTAATTCTGATTTTATATCTTTTTTACATGCTATCCCTTATTCATGTGGAACTGAGGTTGTAATACATTTTCCTCGAGAACCTGTGAGAAGTCTGGGTGTTTTAATACACACTGCCGGCAATCGCTAAATTTTCTTTAGAACCATTCATCGACACTCAATGCACACCTTTGGCAGTAGGCAGTCACGCCTCACTCTCTAAACCAATCACAACATTACCACTAAAGTTTTGAGGGTTTGTTTTAGATGGAAATCACAATGAAATGCGGAACAGCGTAATTCATAATCCATATTAAAACAAGAGCCATCATGAGATTGTATATCTTCCCGGCCCCACGTCATCAACTTTGTATTAACAAAAAGCACCACATCAGGTCTTGGTCAATGTGCACACCAACTATTGTGGAAAAATATGGAACGGTTTTCAAGTTATGCTCCAGAAACAAATTGTTCACTGATCGACGGACGGACAGACGACTAGACCCATGACTATATCCCCCGCATTATGTGCCGGGGGGGTAATGATTAGTTTATCAGGGGATAAGGAATATTAATAGAATCTCAAATGCATAGGGTTCTTAAGATTTTTCTAAGCATCATTCACAGTGGGAGGACATGGCTGTGCAGTGTGAAATGCGTGTGCCTACAGATTGTATAGAGAACAGCAGGTATAATCATGTCTGCCATTGTTAATGAACAGGTTTGCCAGCACACTATGCGCTCCTCCTTGAAATTAAATTACTGTTCCCCTGCTGAAGGGGGATTAAACAAGATATACCGTTGTATATCTCATTACACAAATAATGCACATTTACGTGAGCATTGAATGTGCCACTCGAGCATAGGCTGAAGGAAAATTGAATCACCATTGCTCCATTGTGAGAAACCAATTAATTACGGCTGCATCCAGCTCAATCGAGATCAAAGCCGTCGCGAATGTCTTGGAAGGCCTGCGAAGGCTTGCCGTATGGGTGGATCATGCAAGAGACGTGACCCCATTGAAGAACCTGCTCTGTGATGTGGTTACAGAATTTCAAAGTGTGAAATGACGCAATGTTTTCACTTCCGTTGCAAGAGAGATATGAGCAAAATGTTAAATTGACTCTTCCTGTCTGACATCACGTGCCCACAGTTGGGGAGGGTGCTTTTCCCACACGATGGAGTATGAATCATCATTGGATGTCGCACGAACAGCAAAATGTGAAGGATCACAGTTAATAGGCAAAGGGAAAGAAATAAGGAGGCTACAGCTTTAGAATTATGGCCAAGGGAACCAGTGTCCTGTGCTGGATGTTGCTGGAAATAGTTAACATTTCCAGGGGCTCTGAAATCATCTGGCCTGCCCTCATGCAAGCTTCTGGGAAGACAGCTATGCAGAGAAAGGTACCATCCACAGAATACTCAAGAAAGCCAAAAAAAGAAGCAAACCCCAGTCCGTGATTTAATCAAATAAGCCAAAGGACCCCCTGCTGAAGACAATTGTTTTTAATACAGCAGAAATAAGTCACAAAGAGGCATGGAGGATTTGATTTTATGGATGAAGAATGAATATTGTAACTCATAAAATAGGAGAATGATTCCCATGCCTCTAAACGAAGGCAGGAATGGGAGGGCGAAAGACAGAGCCAGCTCATAGATCAATGCAAAATAAGTGCTTGCAGTTCCTACAAATTATTTTGAGAGTTTATTATACAAACGCCTGAAAAGAAACCAAGCTGAGTACAGCTAATCTCAAAGGTGTTTATCATTTCATGAAGAAAAATTATTCAATTATCTTATCAGTATGGGTGCATGGACATAATCAAACCCTCTCAGGCCCTTCAGAAGTTTTGCATCTCTTGATACTTAAGCCGTTCTTGGTAGAAGTCCGCCACATGAAAACTAATTGGTTGCTCGCTCAACTTTGAAGGTTTTCGGTCTCATTTGCTCCTCCGTTTCAAGGATGAGCTTCTTGCACCTATTAAAACCACCATGGTCTCCTTCTGCAATATAATACTCATATAAAGGCATTTGACGAAACTCTGTAACCTGGCTGAGACCACATGAAGATTCAACATAGAGGGGATGGATGAGCAAAGACTAACCACTCACAGTAAACACCTTCATTTCATACATGGCACTTATGGTAAATACTGACACATGTTCTCCAACTCATCACTCTCTTCTTACATCTTTATGGCTAATGTGTACTACTGGGACTGGACCACCTCAAATCAGTATTTCAAGTGTAAGTAAGGGAATGCATTGACAAGGCAGGAGAAGAATGCCTCAGCACCTTTGCATATTCCGTCTTAATCTGCATAATGCAAGATAAATTTGTGCATTGGGCATTTGTAGATTAGAAGTATAACCTGCAGCAATAAATGCAATAAAGTTTTGCAAGAGTTGACCAGAGTCAGGGGGGGGGGGGGGGGGAGTCTTGTACAAGTATTATTGAGTAGATTGGGATAAAGGCCATTGCGATCATCAGCAGGTTCTCTGAGACACAGTATGAGACATTTGGAGAGCAAAATATTGCCTTCCATTTGATTCCCATAGCAAAACTCCTCATACATGTAATATAGTGACATGATGAAATCTGACAACCTGATAGTTATGTTGGAAGTGACAAATTCCACATCGCTTTATTCCATACAAGTGAAGTAACTGAGCGAAGTGCTATTGAATGAAGATTTTTCAAGAAGCGGAGAAATCAGAGACACCGCTATTTTCCAGGAGTATGGCCAGAGAATAATTTCCCCGCTTTTCTCCAAGTGACTTAAATGGATCTGTCTGTCCCTCTGGAAAATGTTCATTGTGCAGAGATGTAAGTTTTTAATATAGTAAAAATGAGAGAGAGTTGCAAATTCCCAATAAATTGGAACAGGATTTACATATGTTTTTGACCTAGAACAAATACAGCCCAAAGAATAACGTTTAATGACAACCTGATATGACTGCAAACCATGATTGACTACCAAATGACATTCACTTCCACAATGGAGCTGAAACAAGAAATGACTACAGGGAAATTACAGGATGGATTGAAATATAAAAAGGAGAGAACTTGAAACAAGTGAAAGAGTGCTCTGACACTAGAACCCATCACTCTAGACTAAAATTGACAGAGGTGGCTCTAAAGAAAAAGAGCAGTGTAAATGAATGACAAAAAAATGCCTCGCCAGCAAAAGGAGCGAAGATATTGATTCCTCTATAATCATAAAAATTTAAAACAACATCAAGTCTCCTGAGACATGAAGTTAATGATAACCAATCAAGACAAAGCACTCAAAGCTACTACCTGGGCCTGGTTAGAGAAGTGATCTGTGAGACCTCCCTCTCCCTGCCCTGGCATCAACGTATACAGGGCGGGATGAAGGCTTTTAATGCTGCCTCTGATGTCTGGCTTTCCGGTTCTTCCAACTAATTTTGTTTAATCCCTTCGTACCGCTTCTGCTGAATTCTGTCTGCCACTGGTGGTGCCACGAGTGCAGCGGCACCGTCTCCACACACGGCTATGAAATATGGCTGAATACCAAAGCTATTACTGAAGAGCCAATGCAATTGGCACCTTCGCAGCATTCATTGGGCATGAATAAGAGACCCGCCTGACAAGGCTGGCATTCCACGGGTTCACCAGCTAATGAAACAGCCCCAGTACTCTCAAGCCAGGCATGGAATACGACAGGGGCCCTAAATTTAACTCCAGGTATCCAAAAAAAATAAATAAATAAATAAAATATGAGTCACCCATAATGCCCTTAAACCAGAAAAGACAAAAGAAAAAAAAAAAAACAAAAAAACTGACAATTCCATTTCAGCACGCCAGCTCAAATTATTCTAACAAGCAAGCAATTATATTGGGGAAAGGAGACTTCAGTTTTTGTTCCAGCAGAGTGAAAAGAGCCAAGATTATGCAGTAGCATGATATCAATATCGACATTATAGCTCAGTCCATTCCTCTGCACTGAAGAAATACATTTTATTCATTGCAAAGCTTGCATGGGAACAGCTTTATTTAACATGCCAGCATCATTCCGTTAAATGTATACTGTGTAAATGAAGATACTGGTTCAGCTAAATTGAGTGTTACAATGCTAGCTGTAACCAACTTATTAATTTAGAATCTCGTGTACAACTCAGATTTTCCATGGACTATCTACTGGCTCAATATAAACTATAAACTTTACATTGACATTGATGCCGTTTTCAAAGGACAGAGTATCTTTGAAGAAGCAGAAAATTTTGTATCCTTTTCAAATTAAATATTTAGCAAATTTAAACAGTCACCAAAGCCTCACGTTGTGACAGTGATGTTTTAGTATTAATCATTTGTTCTCAACCAGGGATTAACAAAGTACTTTTTACATTTTGGATTGTTTGCAATTTTATTTTAATATTCTCCTTCCCCTTCCTAAACATTACATTTCCAGGATCGTGAACTCCTTCACCACAAGTACTTTTACATTGAAGCGTGGTATTCAAAATTGCCAGCTGTCCATGAACCAAATAAGATTCCTATTCAAATGGCTCTTAAAGCTCTCAACATAGTGCAACTTAAAATCATAGAATATTTGTATTTTTTACGCAAATCAACTTTTGACTCCAAAAGATCAGTATTAATTGATGATTTTCAGGGGGGAATTAGCATGTGTTCATCAATACAAGACATCAAGGGTCACCAAAAATCTCTCGAAATGCCAAAAATGCTTTTCTCTATTATGAAGATTTGAAATTAGACATTTTTCATCAGAGCCCCATCAGCTGCATACATAATCAGTAAAGACAGCTTATTTTACTTTCAGAACGTTTATCCAGCAAGAAAATAGCGTGAGCACACATGCAAAAAACAAGTTTGTGTAGACACTGCACACCCAGGGAGGAGCAAATATTTTTTCCAAAAACAAAAAAGACATTCCACCATCAGGGCAAAGCAGACAATATGCTACTCACGATTGAGCACAAGTCATTGGACTGAACGTAAGAGCACAGATTTTTTTCAATACTAAATTGCCTCTCCGTTGGACTATTGAGGCTTTAGCCTGCAGCGACAATGGAAACTGATTAGTGTTTTTTTGTAGCGAAAGATAATTTTTTATTGAAAGCTGGATGGATGCTATTGGCAAATATGTTAGGCTGTCAGACTTGACAGAGGAGCTCAATTCTTACAATTGCTGGGCAAAAGTGGTGGGACATCAAACATCCATATTTTTAATATTTTGGTGGCACCTGTGGATGTTTAATACCCATTTCACATCTACTCCATATTTATAAGATACTGCTACTGAATGCATCAGTTAAGCAATTCCATAGATGCTAGTGTCTACGATCTGCACAGATACATCATCAGAATAAGATTAATGCCTGTTGTATCATAATACGGCTCTTCGGCCCAAGATTCCCCCTGCACTACTAACGTTACACAATTGGAATATTGCATGGGGTTAAAAAGCACTTCTGTAAACAAAACACTCAAATTTCCAATAAGCTAATTTATCCAAATCGAAAAAAAAAAGAGCCGAAGTTGGTGGATAACTGAGGATAAATAACTTGCTAGCTAGCAGTCATGAAATTACCATGACCGGTAACTGTGTATTGAATTATCATACAAACAAATGACAGTAAGTTAACACTAACACAACACAGCAATTTGGCTTGATTTAAACGCCCCGGACAGTCGGGCTATCCTTTACTTTTAACCATTAGTTATGGCGCAATAAGCTTTCTGTAATACATAAAGCATAAAAGTAAAAGCTACAGTCAACATTATCGAATATAATGGTTAACCATTTTTCCAAATGCATGACAATTATATTTCTTTGTATCTTTGGTAGGTAATTTTACAAACCGTTTCAATAGTATAGATAACTACTGTGGGATAGAAAACCCATCTTACCACCTCACTAATGTATGCAGGGCCATTCAGCAGGCTAATAAGATCTTACATTAGCATTCAAGCCGTCCAAGAAACACTTATGCGGGTCACAAGTAAATCATGTCTGAAATGACATTCCCTGAGAAATTTAATCTCCAATAATATTGCCAGAAAGGCAGTGAATATTGTTCTGGAAGGATAGGTTTATGGCTACTGGAACAATAGCCAAATCTCTCGATGCAGGATATTGTTATAGAAGCTGTAAAGCACGAGTTGCGGCCCCCAATTAAGTGGCACTTTTGCAATCTGATCGTTTCCACCTTATAGGACATGCATATTTTCATCAGGAATTAAGGGAAGAAGAGAGTAACTTTGATCAAGAAGTTTTATTTAGTTAAATTTTATTTCACAGCTAATGTACAGATGGGTTAAAAAAAAAAAAAACAAACAAAAAAAAAAAACATATCAATGCTTATTTGGATCGGAGCGCAGGAATACTGGCTCAGATGTTGGACCATAGATATAAGCCATTTATAAAACCACAGGGACAAGCTGTCAATCTTTACTCTATTTACTGGAGTTCATTGAGTAGGCACACAGAAACAGTTTAGTCAGTCCAAGGGGCCACACTCACACGCTTCAAAGGCCTACCGAGTTTTTTAGTTGTTTAGACCAAAGATTCTTAACCAACCTTTAAGGGCAACCTTGAGTCGCCTTATGAGTAGCATTTGTCTTGGTGCCCTATGTGGTTATACGCGAGTGGTCAGGGAGCGATTAACATTCACACAGCGGCAGTTAATGGCTTCCCTAACTACTATATATCCCACCTTAAGAGGCTCGTCACCCGTAAAACCTATACTTTGTAGTTAGAATTACAGCTACCGGAACAATACCCACTACCTTCCATTAAAGATAATTGAATTGATAAATAACGTTATTTACCGGTTAGCTAAAATTGAAAAAAAAAAAAAAAAAAAAAAAAAAATTTCCCTCTCCAGAGCAACTGAAATTGCTTTTGTTCCCATTTTTGATGACTGTTTGTTCATCCCAAAATTTTCATTTATAATGGTCCTCAATCGTTGAACCATTTCAATTCCCTGATACTACGTTCCAAGAGATCTACTATCCTGACGGTTTCAACATAAACCTAATTTGGCATATCAGATCTAAAAGCATAACTCAGCTAAATCTCAAGTTGCCTAAGGTGTGCGTGGTGGACGAATTTATAACAGGATTGCAGATCAGGCCTACCAAAAACGGCCAAGATTTTGCAAAAGTTTGTCAGATTTCTACCTTTTCCAAATAACCAGCGACACAAAATCAAAAACATGTCACATTCCCACTGAACTTTGCTCCACTGGACTTTAAAGTTGATACACTTTGACCAGAACCAAACTCAAAAAAAATAAAAATTGCACGGCCAAACAAACCCAGAGACAAACCAAATGAGTTGGTGAGTTGCTGGTTCTTTGAAAAAGGTAGACATCTGATAAACGTCTGTGACAGCTTGGCTGTTTTCTTTAGGAGGCCTGAGATATGCAGGGACAGGGATGAGAACCAATGATGATTAAAATGATACAAGCAGTCAGGTCGTTTCAGTATCGGTACTAAAAATCAGTAACTGGTCGAGTAAGCATCATATTCAAGCTAAACCTTCACAGAGGGCAGGAAAGTTTGCTCTGCAACATCCTCTCACTCTCAGTCATCAGTACATTACTGTGGATCAAACTGCTCTTGTATTTCAAACTGGCAGTGGCAGTAATATTTTTATCATAATAAACGATCCAAGTGGAAACCAACAAAATCAAATGTAACCTCATACCCTCTGCGTGATGTCAGTGTGTGCGCGCGCGCCCTTATGGGTTGCACAGGTCCTCTGTTAAGAATGTTTTCATAACAAAGGCAGGGAAAACCACATTCAAGTTCCTTTATTTAGTGCGCCGAAATGAGCAGAATTAAATCTTTAGAGAACTGGAGATTTTTTTCACATTTTTATCCTCGATTGAGGATGATAGGGGGCGGGTGAGGGGATGAGTCTCGACTGGCAGTGTTTACTGAGCATCGGTGTGAGTGAAGCATATTGAGCTGAAGACGGATTCAGATGCTGAAGATTCACTGTCCACCATCTCAACCGGCGGGGTGAGTTTTTAGGGAGGATGGATCCAAAAATCCCAGGTTTGACTATTCTGCAAAGTACCTGACCTTGAATCAGTCTCTAAAGAACAAAGTTTCTGTGCATACGGAATATAAAAATACCAAGTCACTCTTCCAAACCCCATCCCACAGGAAGGGGGGGGGACTAACTGCGACTTTGTTTATTGGAGCAAGTTCGGTCAGGGATGAGAAGCTGTCTAGTTCTGTCAGAGGAAAACTGAACTCTTCAATTGAAGGGACACAGATGATGAAAAACAAGACAGGCGATTCCTTTTATAGTCGGAGCCTTTTTGCCTGCTGTAGGTTGTTTTCTGAAAGCAGTAGAAGCCATTAAGCAGCAACCATGACTCCATTCAGCTGGTTCGACAGCAATGGAAGCTGACAGGGTGCAGTGTGTCATGGCCCGGACTTGAGTTGCAACCAATTCCCTGTAGATGCCAGAACCTTAAAGGACACTTTGTCCCAGAGTTCACTGCTGAAGTATGTTACCTTCTTGGCCCTTCCAGCCCCTATATTACCTTCATTATGCTTTCAAACAAAAGGCACCTCATTTTGAAAGGTGTTTATGCAGCAGTGCCATGTCAAAATCACAACCGACAGCAGTGATATCATACAAATGTCAGCTCAAAATTAAATAAACAGACTTTCAATGAAGCCTAACCTGTGGGTGCAAACAAGGTCAGAAACAGATTCAGTGTTCTTATTCACATTCTAGATGAAGAGCACACCACACTTCGCTGACAAAACTAATCGTGAGTCATGCTCTTCCTAACCAGATAAAAAACGGTGGTGGAAGTCGAAAACAAAAAACAAGAAAAACCGATGACTGAAAAGTCACAAAACTGTGTGCACAGTGTTCTCTAAATGACTGTCATCTCTGGGACTGAACTTAACAGCGCAGCACAACAGCTTCGAGAAGGATCTCTTGTGGCATAACAGCATCCGAGGAAGAATCATCATCTGAGAATGACACGCCATGTGATTTTGTGTCCATCCTCCCCCCCCTAGACATGCATGCATTTACTTCTTGAGTTTTTCCAATATATCACAGCCCCCTGGTCCCCAGTCTGAACTAAGAAAAATTGAACCCTGATTTATGCTCCATTTTACATGCACAGCAACGGCAGGTCATTCGCGGTTTTTCTAATTGAAACTGCATGAATGAATGGAGTGCATCATGTACCTCCAACCGGTCATCATCAGTCTATGCAGAGCAGCCTCCACGGCGCCAAGCTGTGTTTACAACAATTGCACGATGCACAGCACGGCTACGGAGCTCTATTTTGAACACCGCTCAGGGCGTAATTGCATTATTCTGCCGTTTGCCACATGAACACAGTAGGGAGCATAAATCAGCTTTAAGGTTTGCATGGCTTTACCACACTTTTGGGGGACTTGCAGTCCCCATAAGAACGAAAAAACCTCACTGTATGGACTTTTTTGGTCCCCACAAGGAGAAGGCTTCATTTTGGATCATTCAGGTTTAGGTCAAGGGACACTGTTGGGGTCATTAGTGGGACAAGCTATAGTTTTAATGTTGAGTTCAAGAATTAGGCTCTTGGTCAGTGCTATCAAACCCTGTTCCAAGAGATCAATCATTTTACAGGCTTTCACTCATACCCTCATAAAGAAGCCTAATTCATCAGCTAAAAAGGTTTAGATGGTAATTGGCAGAAACAAGCATATCACATTAGCTTTGGAGAGGTAAGCAGTCGAGTTGTTTACCACTTCTCTACATTAAGGTTAGATGTCAAATGAAGGTAAAATTTGGGGTTGGTGTATTTCAGGGTAAAAAAGGATTAGGGAGACAGCAAAGTTGATTTTAGGGTTTAGGGAAAATTTGGTCGTGAAATAAACCTTTGGACCTCAAGTGAAGGTAAGGCGAGGGTGAGTGTGTGTGATCAGAGGAACGACAAAAATCTCCATGTATAAGAACACAATAATACAATGTTCAATAATAGTTTAGTTGCTAAAAAAATGTTTTGTGTCAGTTTGCAGACCAAATTTTATGAAGCCTTATGTTTTAAAAGCCCTTCAGCTCTTTTCCTGTACATATAACTAACCATGTAAACATTTAGCAGCAACCAAAAAATGTCTACCACCAAAATAATCTAATAAACATGCTCACTGAAGTTAATGAGCTTTATTTCTTCCAGAGAGACTCCTCAGAGTATATGGCACTATGCTTCTAGAGAACAATGCACACATCCCCTTCCCTCTCCCCAAGGTACAGCCCTCTATCGTGGCCACATTTCTGCAGGAATGATCCCAAAGATAACTGAAACTTTGATAGTAACAACAGTCCTAAGTGATTGCACAAACAGTAATAAATTGATTGTGAGATCGGGCTAACTAGTGGTATACCTCTAACTTCTTGGAGACATGAGAGTACTGATGCCCAGACCTGACCCTTGACACATTTAATTTCAGCAATATTCGTGCCAGACCACTGGGTAACATAATGACGACTACCCATCCAAACCATATGTTTCCAGGAAGCTAATAAACATGCGGACATAACAGGCTTGCATGACCAGCTTATCACGCATAGTACATGACACCAGCATGACCAAAGGTCTTGTTTATATCAAACTTCCGAAGCCCAATCTGCATGCACTGGGTCCGGTTTACATTGCTGTCAGGTCCAATAACTCTCTAATTGGGTGCACATTGGCATCTACAAGGCCTTCGCAGTCAGAGGCCGTGCATGCGAAGCCAACCCGTTTCAAATGTATTATGCACAGTTGTGCGCACACTACCTTTTTCTTTCATCTCAGTTGCTGATCTGATATATATCCCCCCCAGCCAAGGTAAATTTGAGAAGCCCTGATTATGCAACAGATGTACAACTCCATTCCTACTGTCCAATCTTGAAAGGTAGGCATTTACTTTTCTCTTTCAGACTGTATATTATCCTATTGTCCTGATATTGCCAGGCACCTGTTAAACAACAGATAAAACTGCCTGTATGATCAGGCATCAACTCAATAGGTGAAACAGGTCAGCCATCAAAAACTTTCAAGTAAAGCGCAAAGCCAAAAGAAAACAAGCAAAATATTGCAATTTAAGGACATGTTAAAAAATGATTTAATAGGCATGAACAAAAATACAAACAAATAGCCTGAAAAGTAAGTAAAAACAAACTGAGAATTTACTACATTTACAAGATTCCCCTTTAAACAAAATTTAATTAAGTAAAAACTTCAAATTCTCATCTCTGTCGCGCTCGCTTGCCGCTTCCGAATTCTGCCAAATCTTCATCTCTGGAAGCAACATCTTTCCGTTTCCCATAGTACAGGTTGTCCATATTCCTGAAAAAAAAAGTTTGCAGAAAATGAGACTCCCACTTAAACAAGAGAAATAAGGAAGCTCACGATGCAATAAAAGAATGACAGTAAAAAAAAAAAAAATTCTGTTCTGCATTTTAACTTCAGAAAAAAGCAAAAAAGTTCAACGTAATAATCAACAAAACTGTCTTCAAGGCAGTATCAAAGGGTGCTCACGACTGTTGTGCATGAAGCCAGTGTTTTTACCTCACAACTGGCAGGAATGCCATACAAGCAAATGAAGTTTTGATTTAACGCAGCAATGTTGCTTTCAAATAAATAATTATTGAGGCTGTTATGATGTAGGTCCTGAGGGAACCTTGATGACTGTAGTTTTATACAAGCCATCAACTCTCTCCACAGCCATATGGCACAGTGTTTAACCCTTTTCTGCAGATGAAGACGCTTGCGTCTATAGACCTGCAAATTTAAGCACGCTGTTACTATACTCGGTCACTAGATGGCACCCCCGGATCAGTTATTGAATGTTCACAAGCAAGCAGACCTCAAACGCGGTATTGAATATGGGGAAGTTGACTCCACTCCCGTTTTTCCAAGAGCTGCATGAATTAAACTCCTCAACTCAGCCGCATGTGCAAACTGGTCAGTATCCTTGCCCATAGTATCGATCCAGCAGTTTAAAAAAATGATCTCTTGACAGAATAAATCGTTATCCTCTGTCGCAACCAGTTTAGCCACAGTGAGCTAACAGTATTCCAATTAGTGGTTCAGAAAAATCCGTTTTCTGAGGCAAAAAATTCAACATGATATTGATTCTATCACATTCTACTGTTAATTACAGTCATCACATGCAAAAGATGCGTAGTTCCCTCCCATGGATTTACGTGTAGATTCCTTCATTGACAAATTCAGGGCTTCCTTATATCCACCCGAGAACTGGTGTTGATAGCCCATCACTCATACACTCAGGCTCTTCTACGTAACTGCAGAGTTACACCTCGTGAAGCTTCCCCGGTAACAATGTATCGATTGGTTCGTTTGTTATCCAATTCCCAAGTGTTTAAACATTCTACAGTAAGTGAAACATTAATTGGACAAATGCAGAGCATACGAGCCTATGCGGATGAAGCAAGCTTGGTTGTATCCTGTCTACATTGCGCATATTACGTGGCTGAAATAGACGCGATTTATAGAAAAAATGCTCGCAAAACTGGCCTTGAAGTGTTCAGTTACATTTACAGGATTTAAATGAAATAAGGATATGGTCAATAGGAATTATTTCTAATGAAACAGGACCTGAGGGTTCCATCTGCTGGATACATCGGTCTCTGGAGGAGGGAATCATGAAAAAGGTTAGGCTACTACTTTTGCTTTTTGTTTTGGAATGTATACCGCACTTAAAGTCGAATGTTGAGGTTTTTTTCCTGTTTAAAACGTGAATTGCCCATGCATTTGGGTGGACCCCCTGGAACGTTCATTGCACGGTTCAGTTGAATCTGGGGAGGCATATATAGTGTAATCGTCCCTGAAAGTGGAATGTCTGTTCTGTTAAAATAAGGCATATTTCAGAATTCAGTTGCACTTGTTCCTTATAAGTGTTGAAATGAGTTTGTGAGCTCGGAAGAGGGAACTGGTAGCTTCCATTACACGGTGAATGCTCTGACCGTTTAATCAGCAGTTTATGATACAATGCGTGTTTGTGCTGGCTTGGGGGACTTGAGAAAAATCCAAAACTCTAAACTTTATTATGGAGAAAAGGCATGTTTTGCATTTGGAGAGGTTACTGGTGACCACTGATGTTCACTGTTGCTAAATTCAGCCTAAACTCAACCAGAAAATAATTTGTTCATATTAAATTTCATGCCTTAAAACTTTGTGTTAAATACATGATTTTTTAATGATTTGACAGTACATCATTTTGAGACTTTGGGGAGACACTTGGGATAGCTGTATAATTTGGCTAATAGCATGTAGGTAATCTAGAATGTAATGTTGAAGATGAATTCTTCTTGTGGTCAAGGAGTTTATGATTCCAGAAATTTATAGATTTAAGCCCCAGCAGTTTTTCAATCCTCAATTTTTTTTGCAATTTCAATGGTGAATTCTCATGAAGATTTTTTTGTTTGCAGCTCATTCCTACTACGAAAATCATGAAAATAAACTGAAATACAATGCAATTCCAAATGCTGCAAGTGTCTTTTCTGAGTTGAGCCACATAATTTATCATTATGAAGGGTAAATCTTGAATTATAAAGCATTAAATTGGGTAACCCATGAATAGCCAAATTTGGCTTCTGCACAAAAGGGATTGACAGGGAGACTTGCCGTTCTCTCATACCCACCATGCTACCACATGCACCGCTGTACATTCTGTCCACTTTGCTGAAAGTCACTGCGACCACCTTTCCTAGCCAAAATATCATCTCTCTTTATTGTTCCATGTAGCGGAGAGGAAGATGAAATTTCTGTTTCGGCTACATTCTCAGGTTTTTGGAAACAGCAAGTGCAGAAGAGACAGCAATAATCCTGGAATGTTTTGAGCCTCAGGGAATCGTTTTATTTATTTATTATTATTTATTTATTTATAGTTTTCAGAGCGTTGTTGTAGCAGGATCACGTAAATAATTCCAGGATAACTTTGTTTTTTCCCCTCCCCCCATTGGTTGTTGCCCTAATTCTTACCAAGATATGACAGTGCTATTATCGGACTGGCTATTGTGTAGCCCCTTTCCTTTCATAGATCGCCTGGCAGAATTCCAAGGAAGACGTGTTTGATTTGTAATGTGAAACACTAGATGGCAGATTTGACCTTTCTTTTTTTGGTTAAGCCCGGTCTGGAGCTAGGTTTGGGCATGTCCTAGGCATGCCTGAGGGGGGAGTCCTAGAGAATTGAAAAAAGTCTGGAAGGTGGGAGGGGGCTGCATAGGAGTATATAAAGCGAAAAATTGAGAGAGTAAAGTAGAAGGAGAAATTGCAAAGATAAGGATACATTTGACCAGACCTGTCACTCTTTTCAAGACCTGTGAAGCTTTTATGGATTTTTGCCTGTGTTGGAGCATCTTCCTGTCCCAGAACTTCGCACAAAGCAACCCCATCTCAAAGGGACTGTAAATATCTTTATGTCAATCTTAGTCAGTAGATTAGATTGTAAATTAGTTCAGTGCTTTGGTTTTATTAAATATGTTAAAGTTTATACAATTTTGTCTGTCCTCCATTGCTGTACAATTTGCCATAACAAATTGGGGCCATAACAGATTCCTGTCGGTTTCTATAATTATAGCGCTGCTGCTGAGCAAATAGGCCTACTGTTGGAAATTGTTTTCGTTTTAACGATTTTTTTTGGGTGAGAAATACTGTAAGTGGCATAAGTGTGTGACATCCGACTGAAATGAGTGACAATCACGCTCATTGCGTGAGACTTGAGCCTGCACTAGCATAACCCCTGAGTTCACATCAGAACCAAAGCCTTTGCAAGTTAACCTTTAGCTACAGTGGTCCCAGGTATTATTTTAAAAGATTTATATTCTAGGTGAGTATATATATCCTTAAATTGCGCCATCTAGACTGTCAAATAGGCATTAAAAAACCATAAATTGCCAGAGCTTCGCCACCCTGGGGCCCCCCACCACAGCTCTTCCCCTGGACCATGTTGGGGGCCTCTGCGGCCCCCAGACCCCGGCCGGTTTGGGTGATGTCCCACCCCACTATGCTCTCAAAAATTTCTGGTGAGAACCAGAATGTGCAAAAATGGCACATTTTTGCCATTTGACCTTGACATGGAGGCCCAAGGTCAAATGTGAGTGACTCACCATTTTCGGCATACCTGATTCTCTGTAGGTGCCTCACACATACCTAAGCTCTAAATGCTATATTAAGAGAGTTATAGCACATTTTTGCCATTTGTCCTTGAGGGCCAAGGTCAAATGCGACTAACTCACAACGTTTGGCATACCTGATTCCCTATAGGTGGCTCATACATACCTAAGCTCTTAATGCTACATTAAGAGAGTAATTGCACATTTTTGCCCTTTGACCTTGAGGCCCAAGGTTAAATGTGATGGACTCACAATGATCAGCATACCTGATTCCCTATAGGTAGCTCATACATACCTAAGCTCTTAAGAGAGTTATGGCACAAAACACCTCAAAAAATTATGAGGTCAAGACACGTTGCCTTGGTGGCGCTATGAAGGAGCGATTCTATCAAAACGCCATTTACATCGTTGAAGCAGTTCATGTTACGGATTCCATTGCTCCGATAAAAAAAAATAAAAAAATTCATCGACCAGTTGGAGAAAATTGTGCCTAAATTCCAAAAAAGGCCACTTTCGACATAAAAATGGAGGCCAAGTCTAAATGAACAATTCAATCAAAAAAAAATATTTGCCCGGGCATTACTTGATGACCCATTTGATCACATCCCCAAATTAAAGAAAAAAAAAAAAACTATTCAAAACGTTTTTGAGATGCGGATTTAAACAGCCGACACCTACAACGCCGCCGGACGCCAAGTGACGACAATAGGTTACTGGCCCCAAAAAAAAAAAAAACTCTTGCCCATTGCATTCTGGGCCTTTACAGCAAAGCTGTGTACAAGCACATGCACAAAGTTGCTAACAAGCATCACAAGAATAGCTCTGGAAAACAGAAAATGTAATTACCACTGAAGAGAGCCAGATTTGAGGTAACAATCAACACAAATCCCCATCACATCATGTGTAATATCTCAGACAGACCAGGCAAGGCTTCTCAAGACTTCAGTGAAGAAAAAGTAGGACTTCCTCATAAATACAACATTCTGCAGCCTGAAATTGATTTTGCCTCCCCTATGTGCAATGAGGCTGGCACTTGGGGTAAATGTGCAACTTCTCCGCTTCATTTCCTCCAGAACAAAATGTCCTCTTTAATCCATTATGACATAGTAAAGACCGATCTGGCATGATGGAGTCAATTTGAGGAGATAAGGTATAGCCTGCACGTAATGAAGCAAACTAGGATTATTGTACTGCCTTTAAGGGGGAGGGGGGGGGGCAGTAGTTACAGAATATAGAAAAGATGTGCAGTAGCTACCTAAAGCAATCCATCCTACATAACAACAAGGTTAAACAGAACAGACAAGCTATCCTATGTACTAGAACTGTCATGCATTTTTGAATTAGTTCATGGCAATTATATGTCAAGTCTCTCATAGCCTCATAAAAGTTGTGGAAAAGTTTACCACTCATGCAAAGTTTTGAGAAATAAGAGATAATTCCACCAGATACACCCAGGATTTAGTACCTTTGGGGTCCATCTGCTCTCTCAGTGATTTCTTCCAAAAGATTATATGTAGTTAGTGTGTAGAGCTGTTGTGATAATTAATCGCGATTACTTTAAGCGCAATAAAAGTAACTGCCACTATGAGGCAGACAGACGTGATTGCTTATTACCTTTTCTATGACACATACCTTATGCGGTCATTTGAAATGCTTCCGGGAAGAAAACTGTGATTTGAAGTCCACTTATTACCAGCGAGGTTGGACAGCCTCCATCGCCTTGGCATAATTAGCTCACCTTAAATCATTTCCCGCATACTTTGCCTAACTTGCAATTAAGCCATTTATTCAGCCAACTGACTAATCAAAATCAAAATGTGGTGTATAATGATTAAGAAGTGATGATGAGAAGCAGACGGACCTAACCAGGTTGCCATGTTAGATTGAAAAAATTGCAATAATCTGAATGAATAGCAGACCTCTGAATTGCACCTTTCATCGAGGAATTTTGTATGCATTATTAAAGAAATTTCTAAAAAAAAAATGAAGTTATTCAAAGATGGCCCTGGTTTTAAGAGCTTAAAAATAGAGGCTACGTGAAGTGGAAAACATTTTGTGAAGCATACCGAACCTGAATGTGAGAGAGAATACGTTTGCATTGCAGGCAATAGTCGAATGTACCGAAGATTTGGCAATTAACGTTCAGGTGAATCTTTGCCGCAAATGTGAGGCATTTATAATGTAACACATAGCACTTGATTTTATTTACTTTTGAGCATCTAAATAACCAACAGTGAAGGTGGAAAACATTTTGTTTAAGCGTATAGAACGTGACATGTAAATTGTTAACGAATTTGAAAATCATTCAATGTAACGCGGCAGCCTGGCTAGGTCTGTCTGGTTCTTGTTCTCTCATCTTAATCATTATAGGCCACATTTTGGTTTTGATTTGTCAGTTGGCTGAATAAATGGCTTGATTGCAAGTCAGGCATGGTACACGGGAATTTATTTAAGGTTAGCTAATTATGCCAAGGCGATGGAGGCTGTCCAACCTCGCTGGTAATTAGCGGACTTCAAATCACAGTTTTTTTTTCCCCCCGGAAGCATTTCAAACAAGGCAATCAGAGATGGCAGACCTGGCCCCAGCCACGGGCTGACAGAAACACACACACACACACACACACACACACACACACACACACACACGATCATTGCTTAACCTGGCCCCCTAGGGGAGGGGCCAGGTAACAATTGCATTAGGTATCATAGAAAAGGTAATAAGCAATCACGTCTGTCTCATAGTGGCAGTTACTTTTATTGCGCTTAAATTAATCGCGATTAATTATCGCAACAGCCCTATTGGCATGTTGTAAATAAACTAGCTGTATGTTTTCATTTCATGGTGGACCTCTAGTTTGTAAGGGGAACCTGTATGCAGGATTTGGTAAAGATCCACTGGATAGTTTTCTTGTAAAAGCCATAAAGCCATTCAACATGGCTACCAGGCCGCTATTTTGAAAATGCTAATACGGCCAAAAAATATATGGTGCACAACAAGAGTAGTAGGGAGAACCAGTACACAAAATTTGTTGAAGATCCTTTCGGTAGTTTTCTTAGAATAGGGATAACAAGCATTGTTAACAGACTGATGTCAGATCACAGACGAAAAACAATTTTCTAAGCCCACCACTGACACAATGCCTTAAAAAAATAAATAAATAAAACTTTTTCAAATTGAGGGCTAAATATAGTCATTTTCCCATTTCAAAAAAAAAACACAAGCAATGAATTCCAATAAGAATAGATGGGAAATACTTTGGCCACAGGTCCGTATAAGTTATGGCACAGAAAATATCACAATAATTTGATAAATCAGATAATATCGTGTAGGTCTTAGAGATTTATTAAACTCCCTAACCACATTGCAAATCTTGTAAAGGGCATATACTTTAACAAAAATGCTGAATGAATTAATCATGCAACTGTGCGCCAAAAATTATAAAGTAGAGAGAATACCGAATTTTTCTGAGCAAAAGTGACAGTGACAAAAAGCCCTGCAGACTGCAAACACAGCCGGAGGCGGCAACTACCAGAGCAATACTTTCATTCACACAGAACAGAAGCAGCAAACATTTTGATTGCAATCATCCTTCATCAGTGGGAACCATTGTAGTCCAATCATGTGCCATGGAGGGCTGAGTCTCTGCAAGTTTTCATTCCAACCAATCGTAGCACCCACTGATTTCACAGATTAGTGCACCTTCGGGTAGAGAGGAGGGAACTAATTGGTGTAATCAGCATGTGTAATGATTGGTTAGAATGAAAATCTTGCCATGGCGTGTGATTGGGCACCACGGGGGTTAACTGAGCAAAACGCTTCCAACTCTTCATAAATGGAGTGGGCTCAAATTGAAGGGCGTTTTATCACCAGATAGACAATTTGACCGAAAAGACTGCGACCAAAGCATTTGCTGCTTCCATTCCTGTTAATGAAAGCCCAGTAGTTGCTGTATCTAACAACTGCTGAGGGAGAAATGTTCTATGGCCATGGTGTGTTCTACCCAAAACTGATAGAAATGGTCTGACTGCACCAATTGTTTCTCAAGCATGGATTTATAAGAGCAGTTAGGCACAGCTTTTGGCTAAAATTGCAGTATACAGTGCTGTGAAAAAGTATTTGCCCCCTTCCTGATTTCTTATTTTTTTTTGCGTATTTGTCACACTTGTTTCAGATCAGAAAATAAATTTTAACATTAGACAAAGACAACACGAAAAATGCAGTTTTTAAATTATGGCTAAATTCATTAAGGGGAAAAACTATCCAAACCTACCTGGCCTGGTGTGAAAAAGTAATTGCCCCCTACACCTAATACAAAACCCAAAACCAGTGAAGTTGGCACGTTGTGCAAATCGTAAATAAAAACAGAATACAATTATTTGCAAATCATTTTCAACCTATATTCAATTGAATACACTGCAAAGACAAGTTACTTAATGTTCGAACAGGTAAACTTTGTAATTTTTTGCAAATATTAGCTCATTTGGAATTTGATGCCTGCAACATGTTTTTTTAAAAAAGCTGGCAATTGTGGCAAAAAAGACAGATGAGGAATGCTAATCAAACACTTATTTGGAACATCCCACAGGTGAACGGGCTAATTGGGAACAGGTGGGTGCCATGATTGGTTTTAAAAGCAGCTTCCCTGAAATGCTCAGCCATTCACAAACAAGGATGGGGCGAGGGTCACCACTTGGTGAACAAATGCGTGAGCTGATTGTCGAACAGTTTAAAAACAACATTCCTCAACGAGCTATTGCAAGAAATTTAGGGATTTCATCATCTACGGTCCGTGATATCGTCAAAAGGTTCAGAGAATCTGGAGAAATCACTGCACGTAAGCGACAAGGCCGAAAACAAACATCGAATGCCCGTGACCTTCGATCCCTCAGGCGGTACTGCATCAAAAACAGACATCAGTGTGTAAAGGACATCACAACATGGGCTCAAGAACACTTCAGAAAACCACTGTCAGTATCTAAAGTTCCTCGCTACATCTGCAAGTGCAAGTTAAAACTCTACAATGCAAAGCGAAAGCCATTTATCAACAGCACCCAGAAACGCCGCCGGCTTTGCAGGGCCCAAGCTCATCTAAGATGGACTGATGCAAAGTGGAAAAGTGTCCTGTGGTCTGACGAGTCCACATTTCAAATTGTTTTTGGAAACTGTGGAGGTCGTGTTTTCCGGACCAAAGAGGAAAAGAAACATCCGGACTGTTATAGGCGCTAAGTTCAAAAGCCAGCATCTGTGATGGTATGGGGGTGTATTAGTGCCCAAGGCATGGGCAACTTACACATGTGAAGGCACCATTAATGCTGAAAGGTACATACAGGTTTCGGAGCAACATATGTTGCCATCCAAGCAGTGTCTTTTTCATGGACGCCCCTGCTTATTTCAGCAAGACAATGCCAAGCCACATTCTGCACGTGTTACAACAGCATGGCTCTGTAGTAAAAGAGTGCGGGTACTAGACTGGCCTGCCTGTAGTCCAGACCGGTCTCCCATTGAAAATGTGTGGCGCATTATGAAGCGTAAAATATGACAACGGAGACCCCGGACTGTTGAACAACTTAAGCTGTACATCAAGCAAGAATGGGAAAGAGTTCCACCTGAAAAGCTTCAAAAATTGGTCTCCTCAGTTCCCAAACGTTTACTGAATGTTGTTAAAAGGAAAGGCGATGTAACACAGTGGTAAAAAGGCCCCTGTGCCAACGTTTTTGCAATGGGTTGCTGCCTTTAAATTCTAAGTCAATGATTATTTGCAAAAAAAAATAAAGTTTCTTAGTTTGAACATTAAACATCTCGTCTTTGCAGTGTATTCAGTTGAATACAAGTTGAAAAGGATTTGCAAATCATTGTATTCTGTTTTTATCTACGATTTACATAACGTGCCAACTTCACTGGTTTTGGGTTTTGTATAACTGCTATCAAGTGTTTGCGATAACTGGCAATGAGTCTTTCACATCGCTGTGGAGGAATCGTGGCCCACTCTTCTTTGCAGAATGTTTTAATTCAGCCATGTTGGAGGGCAATTGAGCATGAACGGTCTGTTTAAGGTCATGCCACAGCATGTCAATTGGATTTAAGTCCAGACTTTGGCTAGGCCAGTCCAAAACCTTCGGTCTGTTTTTTTAAGCCATTCAGAGGTGGACTTGCTAATGTGTTTCGGATCATTGTCCTGCTGCATAACCCAAGTGCGCTTGAGGTCACCAAGTGATGGTTGGACTTTCTCCTTCAGGATTTTCCGGTAGAGATCAGAATTTATAGTTCAATCAATTACAAGTCGTCCAGGTCCTGAAGCAGCAAAGCAGCCCCAAACTATCGCACTACCACCTCCGTGTTTGACCTTTGGTATGATGTTCTACTTATGAAATGAGATGTTAGTTTTATGCCTGATGAAATAGGATGCATACCTTCCAAAAAGTTCAACTTTTGTCTCATCCGTCCACAGAATATTTTCCCAAAAGTCTCGGGGATCATCAAGATGTATTTTGGTAAATGTGAGACAAGCCTTCGTGTTCTTTTTGGTCAGCAGTGGTTTTCACCTTGGAACTCTCCCATGGATGCCATTTTTTGTCCAGTATGTGTTATTGTTGAATCATGAACACTGACTTTAACTGAGGCAAGTGAGGCCTGCAGTTCTTCAGATGTTTTGGAGTTTTGTGACCTCCTGGATGAGTCGTCAATGCACTCTTGGAGAAATTTTTGGAGGCCGGCCACTCCTGGGAAGGTTCGCCATTGTTCCAAGTTTTCTCCATTTGTGGATAATTGCTTTCACCGTGATGCGCCAGAGTCCCAAAGCTTTAAAAATGGCTTTGCCACCCTTTCAATTGTCAATTTCTTTGTTTCTCATCTGTTCTTCAATTACTTTAGTTTGCGGCATGACATGTTGCTTTTTGAGATCTTTTAGCCTACTTAAATAGAACCTGTAGGCTGTAGTAAGTGATTTCTTGATTCAACAGGTCTGGCATTAATCAGGCCTGGGTGTGGCTAGTGAAATTGGACTCAAAAATTGTGGTTAATCACAGTTAATTCATGATTTAACAAGGGGGGCGATGACTTTTTCACAGGTAGGCTTGGACAGCTTTTTCTCCTAAATAAATGAAATCATCATTTCAAAACTGCATTTTGTATTTACTCAGGTTATCGTTGTCTTATAATAAAATTTCTTTGATGATTTATTTATTAAGCTTTGACAGAAGTCAGGAAATGATCGCACAGGTGGCAAGGCACCTATTGTGAGGCAATCATCCCACAACATGTACAGACAATTGAACAATGAGAAGGAAGGAAAAAAAAAAAAAAAAAAAAAAAAATCATATATACATAATAAAATAAGACAGTTTATCAGCAAGTGTAAGTAACATCAGAGGGACAGACGACAACGTGAACAATGACATTTGCCAACCCATGTACATGAATCATCAGAAGAAAAATAGTTGTTGAACTTTTCTGTATAAAAATGAAATAGCTTCGATTTAAAAGCAGCTGTAGTATCAGAAATTTGATAGAGGTGACTGGCATTCCACAAATAAAATAATCTGTTAAAATATGAATGGCGAAAAGTTTCAGTCCTAAATTTTGGAATTTTCATTAAAAATGTATCCTCATTTTGAAATGAAACAAAATGGTTGCAGTTAATGTCATATTCCCCCTTCAAGCATTTGCACAAGAATACACAATCAAATATGTCACGTCTGTAGCCCAGCGGTAAAAGATCAAGCTTCATTAGTCGGGCTTTATAATTGCTATCAACACAATCATTATAACCAAGAATGTACTTAGTGGCTCTCCTTTGCACACCTTCAATATGAAGGAGAGATTTTTTTGATGATACGGCCCAAGATTGGGTGGAGTATTCTAAAAGTGGTCTTATAAGCGAAATATACATTTTTCGTTTTGTTTGAACTGAACACGTATGACCACAAGTTCTTTGAATTAATCCAAGCATGCGATTTGCTTTACTGACCAAGACATTAGCATGTGCATCCCATGATAAATTTGATGACACCACAATCCCAAGATCACGCATGCAGTCGACTTTTTCAATTAGATTACCATTCATTGTGTAATGGTGAAGAATGGGAATTCGCTTCCTTGTAACGCTCAATAGTTTACATTTACCAGCGTTAAATCTCATGTCCCATTTACGACTCCAATCCAAGATGTTTTCTAGGTCGCACTGCAGGTGTGAACAGTCTTGCGTGTTTCTGATCTCTCTTATGATCTGAAACATTTAAGTGCGAAAAATGTGCAAAAAAGTGAGGAATCAGGAAGGGGGCAAATACTTTTTCACGGCACTGTAGAAGAAACACCACTTCAGCAAAAAATTGTTTTCTGCCTAAATTGCCTTTTTTTTAACAAGTTAGTATCACTGTTAGCATGTTGTTGTTCTTAATGGTAGTTTGTGTGTAAACCTTAACCTCCGCTATTATTCATGTAAGCATGTCAGAATCTAATTTAATGATTTATGACACTATGCACAGCGTAACTGAGCTTTGGCAAATTTGAAAATATATTCAGCTGTTCCTTTTCATACAAAATATGCTATACAGAAAGAGAGGAGCTGTATGTAAACCAATGACTGATCGATGCTTGGCTGTGTAAGTGAAGATGTATAGACTTATGGGTAGGGGGAATGGTGCAGGGGGTTATTCACTGACAGGGAGGTCAAAGGCCTGCATTGTATACAAGTAGCCAGGTGTTTTTTGATTCATTACCTGAGGTATTGTCAACCAAATGTCCCCTCCGTGACAGACACTAAAATGATCCCCAAATGGAAATGGAGGGAAAAATTTAGCTGTTTCTTCCTGAATTGTACTACCATTATCCCCAAAAATTAAAAAATAAATAAATAAATTGCTTGGGGAACGGTTTAGTGTCTCGTCAAGGAGGGAACATTTTGATAATATACCTCGGAATCGCCCACCTATTTAATCAGTCAAAAGCTGGTGACAGAGATGCTTTCTTTGATCGAAAAAAAATTCTAAACAGATAAAAACTTTGGGTGGCGGTGAACTGAATAAGAGTGGCAAATGATCATGTGACCTAGAGATCTACTGGAAAGCTCATAAATTGTGTCCACCTACAAATAAACTGCCTTGCCCTTCACTCTGATTTCTATTTTGTTTAACATTCTTTCCTACCGTCAAGGCGTCTGTGGTGTGTACCTACAGCCCAAAGTGTTGTGACATACGAGTGAATGGATGGTACACATTCACCATTCCATTCAACTTCAGACCATTACAGCATAGTCCATTTAAGTGCAGTCAATTCCCTTCAAAATTAATGACTTCAGGGCATATTTTTTCAGTATTTTCAAAATAAAAAGTATTTATGAAAAATAAATACTTCCTGAAAATCTTCCTGAAAAAATTCCTTGAGGATGTGTTTATCCCAGTAATCAAATAGAGAAATGCCGAGGACCAGGAGTGATCAGCTATATGAAAAAGGCAATCAGGATTCCCATTCCAGCTTCCTGCTGGCTTGGCACAGTGCATTCACAACACTTGTTGTCTACAGCCTTCAAAGTGTTTGGTCCACCAGATCTCCTCTTCTGCTCCAAAAAGCAGGAAATTGCAGAACATTACATGCTTCAGATAATAAAATAAAAAATATCCCACAGTAAACTAGTGGAAACCTCAGCTGCTTTCTCAGTATTTACTGCTCTCTATTGTCAATGCCTGAAGCAAAACAGAATTTCCACCATTTAATGATCATAGCATTTCCTGTGCTGCTGGACACAGGGGAACAGAGTTATCTGATCATAGAGCAACAACAGAGAGCTGGGAAGTTCAGATATAAAGCAAGAGCACACCTATTTTATGTTTTTCAACAAAGAAACAGCCAGTAGTACCAAGTAAACAAAAACCAATAGAATAATGCCACCGCCGTTTGAATTGAGCAGATACCACGTCTGATGGACAAATTCTTGCCAAGCATAATATTACCGCCCAATACTCATTAAATGTCAAAGACATTGACACATGAAACGACCATCCATCTTACAAAACATTGCTGCATATTTCAACCAGCAGCCACCAGTTGAATCTTAAACAAAGTGACATTGTAATGAATTAGGAAAATGTTACCAAGTAAAGTGCGTGGCTTTATAGCTGTAGCGTCAGTTAATAAACATGATATGAAATCATCCTGAATGGCTAAATCGGGCAGCAACCTTTCTTGCGAGCAAGGCAACGTTCCGCCAGGACATCCCATGACTGAAAAGAGGGAAAACACCTCCATATCTGAACATTTTTAGCAGGTGTTTACAGATACATAGTTGAATAATCAACTTCACCGAAATAAAAATGAGTTGCAGCTTAATCAGCTGCACTGATGGAAAAAACAAAATTCCTGGACTGGAACCTAGAACATGCAATGGTTTTATTACTTCTAAAGATGAACAATAGAAAAATAAAAAAGTGGTAACAGTTTTTTTAATGATCTTGAGCTTTGACACGCTTTTTGGGGGGGATTTTTCCTCATGTAATAAAATGCTTGATGTTTGAGTCCCAACAAGACTTTGCCCTAATGTAATCATGCAGATATTTCTTGTGATTTCTCTATGGAGTATTATTACTCATTTTGTGAAGTGTTTTTTTTTTCTTCTTCAAAAATCAAATTTTCCTAGAGGAATCGGTCATCACTATCAAGGTGCTAGTTTCACTTTAAACGAGGACCTGAAAACCCTTTTAAATACAGCTGTCAACTCTTGCTTACCAACTGCTCTCTACTTCAGCAATAATGTTACTAAATGCAATTAAACTGCATCCACCACCTCATGTATTTTGCATTAAACGCTTATTTGTTGCATTAAAACCAGCGTTATTCAAAACTGCATACCTGTCAACTTGCATGCATATGGCTTGAGTCTCACGCTTTTCATGTATAATTGCTGAGTCCCACTTTTTATATCAACCTTCGCTGTACCGAGAGTTAGAGGCGATATTTCATTGGAACGCGGGTAAGTCATTATTCAATCCAGTGACATAGCCAGTGGGTGTGCCAAAACACGTCCCTTTATGACAGCAATTAGTCCTGGCAAGTTCTCAATCATTTTCCTTTATTGACGTGTTTTCCAATTATCTTAATTGGCAACTGAAGACACTGTTTCTTTCCATTTGCGATCTAACAGAAATCATGGGCTAAATTCAGTAAAGTGGCGGAACCAGAACTGATAATTGGGGTGCAAAAACATCCGTTTAAAACAGTTGTTAGTCCTGACTCCTGACATGTTCTCAGTCATTTTCATGATTAACAGAAGGTTCACTCCGAGATCGCCCCACACTTAACAGATGCTGCTAGTTCTCCCCGATTAGGTAAGACGACAATCATTCATCTGGACGCGCATTTGCTGTATTTAAATCAATGTTATTCCAAATTGTATACCTGCGCAAATAGCTTGAGCCGCATGCTTTTTATAGCATATTTAACTGTCAAGTTTTTTTTTTTTTTTTAAATCAACACACGCAATACCGAGAGTGAACGGTGATATTTCATTGGAATATGGACGAGTTCAATGAACTGGCCAATTTATAAGTTAATTATTTTTTTTTTAACCTAATTTAGCCCATGATTTCATTGCTGTTAAATCGCATATGGAGAAAATCCGTGTCTTCAGTTGCCAATTATGATAAATGGAAAACGTGTCAATAAAGGAAAATGATTGAGAACTAGCCAGGACTAATTGCGGTCACAAAAGGAATGTGTTTTGGCACACCCACTGGCTACGCCACTGATTCAATCATGCGTATTTTAGAGATTCTCACGCGGAATTGAAATCTCTATGCGTGGACATTTTTCAGTTTTTAAACGAAGAATTTAAACGATCATGAATCACCTGATGTGCAGAAAAGGTGGCGTGGAAGTTTCAGAGCAGTTTGTCTTTCGAAAAGCACAGGCTTGTTACTAAGTAAATTATGTTTCTGCACTGAATTCAGCCCATTATTTCATCGCTGTTAGATTGCATATTAACTAGAGCAGTGTCTTCAATTGCAGATGGATTATTGCGGTAATTTGAAAATGCATCAAAGGAAAATGATTGAGAACTAGCCAGGACGCGGCCAGGATGCCAGGGCACGGGTCGAAAATGACAATTTGCTATTCTGACAATAATACAAAAGAAGCGGGGAGCATATTTGGGGTCATGTATGTATTGTTTCTAGCAGTTTTATTGGACGCTGGATGTGCTCATTTTAACTGATCTTTGAAAAAATGGTGCCGATCGGGAAAAGCTGAGTGGTGGTCGGTGCATTCCGAGTGCTGGTCTGGGCTCGCATTACATATCGCCACCAACTCTCAGATTAAACCTACACCTTTCAGTGGTTTAATTCCTGAAAAAATGTGTATTATGCTTCCTAGCTTGTAGAAGGCGGATTGTCAGGTAAGGATACGGCAGATATTTTCCGTGTAGCACTCCTAGCGTCCTGGGCAGAACCCTGAATGTCCCTTTGGTCCTCCCACAACCTCCAGGACATTCAAACAAACAGGATCCAACTGAAGCCCTTGAACTTTCATCCTGACATGTTGTACCCTGGGTTAGGGAGGAAAGTGAAATTGAGACAGCCTGACAGAAGTTAAGAAGATCTACTGAGATGATGCATCTGACCCAAGGGCCCTGGAAGGATTTTCTGACAGACATTGCCCAGCAGAAACCCCAAACAGCCATCCTAATACCCCTACTGAGGGATCCCATGGGATGATTGAACAGATAATGTCCTAATGAAGCCACAGACAGCACCCGGACACCCTACTCTGAAGTCTGGTCGGATGCTAAAGCAGGGACCATCTGACGGAAGCTACAAGCAGCTATCCCAAAACGCCCTACCTACCCTGGAGTCAGGCAGGACGGTCTCACTGAAATTGTTCTGCACTTGCTGGACACGTCCAACCCCATGGTGCAGAATGTAGAACAGAGGAGTTACAGCTGCCCCTGACCTGCTGGGGATTCCTGACAGCCAGGAAGCCTCCTTTCCCTCAGTCCACAAACACCTACTGAGTCAGGGGCCACCCGGTTACACCATGTCATCGTAAATCAAAAGAGCCGTTTGCAGCAGTGAGGACCACAGAAGATGTAAAGGATTGATTTCAAGACAGATGTCTTCTTTCAGGAGGAAAAAAAAAAAAAAAAAAAAAAAAAAAACCCCACAGCAACACAGCCAGGAACAGAACTGAAGTGTCCTGACCAGAGGTGATGACATGAAAAACTAGTATCTGAGAAGCAGTTTGCTTTCCTTTTCTGTTGCTCCTGCTTATGTTTGAAGTATAGAGGAGAACCAAGCGGAGGGATTTCATCCCATCAACCGAAAAAAGGAAAAAAAAAAAAAAAAAAAAACCCGCTGAAGAACAGGGAGAAGTACATCAGTGCCAAATCAACGCTTTCACAGACATACATCAATAAACTTCACTTTCCTACACAAGACCATACCAACTATTCTTGAACAAAAAGTAGAGACAAGTGATTACCTATACAGATGTGCAGACTTACCCGAAGGTTTGGGAGAAAATATAAATGGATTTCAATGATCAATGATTTGAATCATCAAATATAAACATTCTGTTTCAAAACGGTACCCTTTAACACCCCATCGCTGACGGGCAGGGATTCCAAGAGCAACTGCATGCCAATACCTACCTTGTAAACAAAAAAGACAGCATTGACATGACTACACAGAGGTCCTGTTAACCTGCGAGCTTGGGTAAAATATTCTTCAAAAGTTCAACAAGTGGTTAACTTATGCATGTGAATTCCTGGACCAAAAAAAACCCCAAAAAAATCAGTATGCAGATTTATTCCAACTACGTCTGGACACAAATCACCAACACAAACTAAATATTATTTTAATAACTAGCTAATAATTAGCTAATTTTAATAACTAGCTCCTTCATTTTGTCAAATGAAAGACAAATGTTTGCAATGTTGCGGTACATCTCCATAGAAGGAGCTAAATTTTCCCATTGTGGTTTTTTGCAGCGCAAAGCTTTCTACGCTACTGAGAAGTCCTGATTACCGTAAGATATTGTGGAATTAGTCTAGGCTAACAATTGCGAGAAAATGTCCTGACAGGATACGCTTTATTAATTGTTAGCGTACGCTTATCTCTATTGTTAACGGCATCATAACCTCTGAGGTCCATCAAGTGAAGCCCATACATAACCAGAATCCAAATCTCCAATCTATCACCTTTAAGTGGTTACCATTCAATTTGGCTCCGAGGTGGCAGATCCCAGTCTTTATGTAGGGTGTGGAATCTGAGGGCCAGACAGTCAGAACTCTGCTGAATGAATAAACGAACGAATGAATGAATAAATAAATAAACAAAAAAATAAATAATAGCCTTGTTTTGCTGTTAAAATTGCAAAACAATGGAATGGTAAAATGAATTTTCTCAATTTCATTTTTGCTCTAATTGTCTATCAGACTGAGGTATTTGACGGACTTGTCACCCACTTTTATTTGTGCACCCTCTTGATGTCACCGACCTGGCCTGATGCCTTGAACGGCTTTGAACGGACAGCTGATTTAACGACTGATGTAGTGTAGAAACGGTGTTACACTTCAAGCCTATCACAGCTCCTCAGGTACCTGGTGCGGGATGCACAATTTTTTTCCTTAAAACTATAAACTGTGGCAATGTCCACATCCTTCACTAGCCCTCTTGATGGTTCACCCTTGATAAAACAGGGCTTTAAATATATTTAGCACAGGGAAAACTCTGCCTTGAAAAATACCGTTGGAGTTAATGGTCTAGCTACTGGAAGCCCTGGTAAAGTGCCATTTCTTGGGGAAATATCAAGACAGCAGAACATCCCTTTCAGTACCCATTTTTGTATCACATATCCTTCAAAGCTCTTTCTGAAATAATGTGTTATACCAGCGATGAGATCAAAGTCAAGGCCAGGGGACAGGGTTCCATCTTTGATGGAGGCGAACACATCTACTAAGAGATCAAGGGCAGAACCTCCACGATGCACCTGTTGAGTGTTCTCTGAGAATTTTCCCTTCGGAGAATAGGTTTCAAAGGAGACATTACCTACTCTCCGGCCTTATGGTGTCCACACCTGCGTAGCAATTTCATTGTCACATGACTAGCAGCTAGCCTTTACCTGGGATTGTGAAGATTACCAATATCTGGAAATGCATACTCAAAATATGTAGGCACACAAGAGTGTGCGCCAAGATCAGGCTTAAAGCTGGGTTTCCCCAAACAAGCCTTTCAGAAAATAGAGGGAAATACTTACTCAAGGCTGGCGTCAGGTTCTGAGCCGAACACTTCAGAGACTGAGCTGAAATGAAGACAAAGATTGCACTCAAACATTATCACTTCTATTATGATTGCACTGATTAAGCTCAGTCCTCTTCAGTTTCCCTTACTAAAGGAACTTTAACTTCTGTATGGTTATATTTGTGAAAAGATTAAACCATTATGACTGACACCTTTACTCTGATACTCGCAAAATTCAATAAAATGCACAGAAATTTGAGAAGCGGTTAAACAGTAGCCAGCTGGATCTTAAAAATGCTTTCCTCCACAAAGAATTTTCAATACATTATTAGTCCAGATGTCTTTACCACATGACTAACTGAACACAGCATTATCAACCAATGCCTAGGAATTTATCAGCAATCCTGATAATAGGTCCAGCATGGTTAATACAACCCAACAGAGCTGTTTATTGGCTGGCCTTTAAAAGACCACAGGGCCTGCTGGGCTTTGAACTGCCTACAGCAATTCTGGGCATAAGGCCAAGCTTTGCAATCCATAAATAGTACTGCCCCTAATGCCTGGCCAAAAATCAAAAATAACACCCGCACACCCATGCTTTTTTAACCTTAAAAAAAATGCTGTATTAGAACCTCCAGTCAGAAAACACCATGTCATTTGGAATGAGCAAAAATTGTGCCCATTAAATTTAATGTCACATCAAGTGAAAGAAATAAAAAGGTATTACCTTCCAGATAAAATCCAAGCAATACCCCAAAACGACAAATGTAATTGATTACAGTGAACAAAACCAATGCCCGTCAATTTTGAGTTAATGCAGACGTTCAGAAGTTCAAAAGGCGTGTTAGGATGACAAACAGAGATTGATTTAGGGAGATGTTCCTCTGAAAACATATTTGATCTGCCCAAAGCCAATAATTTATCCATCAACAGTTACCTGAGAGCAATTTGAGAAAACAGGAGAATATGGGACAAACACAAAGGTATGAAGTTCTCACATTTTGGGTTTGGGGCCCATGCTGGGATGAACACAAGTGCATCCACTTTGAGACTATGAACAATTATAAAATCTAGATGGCAAAGTCAATTCAACTTCCTCATCAGCCGCATCCCTCAGAGTTCAGAGTGTCACAGAGTGCATTTCAACCAAATACCAAGCTAATTTTTCATGTGGATGGATTACATTCAAATTCCACGAAAAGACGCAAATAAACACGAGAAAACGCGAAATCGCGCAATGGTGCATGACCACTAGTAATTATTTAAACTTGCGTCCACCCTACCCTGCCAGTCACTTGTGGGACCGTTCAAATTTTCTTTGGCTCTTATATTAATTTTATGTTGCTTCTCAGTAATTTTTTGGGGAAAATGTATTGGAAAATGCTATTGTAAACATAAATATTTTC
The DNA here is from genome assembly GCA_029721435.1 of Gymnothorax reevesii. Taxonomy (NCBI): domain Eukaryota; kingdom Metazoa; phylum Chordata; class Actinopteri; order Anguilliformes; family Muraenidae; genus Gymnothorax; species Gymnothorax reevesii. The sequence continues at coordinate 70,641,910 of CM056585.1, read as the reverse complement.
CATACATACATTGAGATATAAATATGGGTAACAAATGAAAAGACTGAAAACGTCCATTTTTTTTTAGAACAATTGATAGGTGTCGAAAATCTTATTTTTTTGACTCTTACATGGCCTGAATGAATGTTTGAAGGTTCATTCCATGACTACTGGTGCCAAAAAATTTTTTTTAACTGGTTTGAGGCAACAATATTCAGAAAAATTACCAGGATTGGCTACCCACAGAGGAAAGACCATAAACCCATTGAGAATCGTTGGGATGACCTTAAGACTAAAGGCAGTGGTCTGGCGCTATCGCTACAAGATCTTGGTGAAAATGTAAGGCATGAAACTGGATGTGTCTGCAGTGCATGGCGGCTGAGTTCTGAGCTGCTGCTGCTGACCTGCGTTTGTCTGTTCACACGAGCCGCCTGTCCGCAGCAGCCCTGCTGCAGGATCCTCCTGCCAGTCCCATTTTTCTACACCACTTTCCCTTTAAAACCAACAATCATGTAACATACTGAACCAAAATACAACCCCAATTCCAAAACAGTTGGGACAAGGTGTAAATTGTGATTAAAATCAAAATGCAATGACATTCACATCACACCAGCTAGTATTTTCTTCACAATAGAAAGGAGATATCACAGCAAATGTTGAAACTGAGAAATTTTACAACTATATCCACAAATTGAGCTCATTTCAAATTTGATGACTGCTACAGTCTCAAAAAGTTGGGACAGGGGCCTCAGGGGATCAGGAGTGCAAGCAAGCCAGTTCAGCAAACGGACTCTTCTCCTTCAAAGCCATGCTGTTGTAATAGCTGCAGTAAGCGGTTTTGCATTGTCCTGCTGAAATACACAAGGCCTTCCCTGGAATAGATGTTGTCTGGAGGGGAGTATATGTTGCTCTTAAACCTTTATATACCTTTCAGCATTCATGGTGCTTTTTAAAACATGCAAGTGTCCCACACCATATGCAGTAATGCAACCCCATACCATCAAAAATTCTGCTTTTGAACTAAACGCTGATAACGGGAGGGGTGGTCTTTCTCCTCTTTAGCCCGGACGACACAACGCCCATGATTTCCAACAAGAATGTCAAATTTGGACTCGTCTGACCACAGGACACTTTGCTACAGTCCATTCTAAATGAGCCTTGGCCCACAGAACATGGCGGCACTTCTGGATCATGCTCAACAATGGCTTCCTTTTTGCATGATAGAGTTTTAGGTGGCATCTGTGGATGGCACGGCGGACTGTGTTTACAGACAGAGGTTTCTTGAAGTATTTCTGGGCCCTTTTAGTAATGTCAATGACAGAATCATGCCGGTGAGGGCTAACGTGGCGTCTGAGGGCCCACAGATCACGAGAATCCATTGAAGGTCTTCGGCCTTGTCCCTTATGCACAGAGATTTTTCCAGTTTCTCGGAATCTTTTGATGATGTTATGCACTGTCGATGATGAGACCTTTGTAATTTGATGATGAGGAACATTATTTTTAAAGTATTAACAGGTTGGAGAGCCTCTGGCCATCTTTACTTGAGAGACTCAGCCTCCCTAAGACATCCCTTTTATCGCCAATCATGTTACACACCTGATGCCAGTTAACTTGATTACTTGCTAAATGTTCTTTCAGCAGATTCTCTTATATATTAATTGCTTTTTCAGCTCATTTTTTTGCCTGTGTCCCAACTTTTTTGAGACTTGTAGCATCCTGAAAATTAGAAATAAGCTCATTTTGTGGATACAAACGTAAAATGTCTCAGTTTCTACATTTCGGGGTTTCCCACACATAAACCATTCCGTGGCAGGGTGCCTAACCTTCAATGTGGAGCGCCACAAGTTGATTCCCGTGAATTTCTAAGTAAATGCGGAATTGCCGTGTGTTGATAGTACTTGATTGCAAGTTTGCAAAAGAAAAGAAAAACCGAGAAACTTTAAAAGATACTGGGAGATGCGTAATTTGCGCACCCCCCCTTCAGCAGAATTAGAGTAATACCACCCCCCCCACACTGAACAAAATGTAAGTCATCTCTGTTTAAAAAAAATTAAAAATAATTGGTCTGCCACCACACACCACTTGCTGCTGGTCTCTTGTAAGCAAGGGGCTCCTCAGAGCCTGTCCTCAGGGGGGTGCATGCGCAGGACAATCGCAATCCCGAAAAAGAAGAACAGAGCCGAAACTTAGACTCGTGGCCTATCGGCCCGAGTAATAACATATAGGCTCATGTGATCTGAAAGTCACTGCATTTAGATTTTCTTCACAATTTACACTTTGTCCCAACTAGTTTGGAATTAGCGTTTTAGACTAAATCAGAATTTCTTCCATAAATCCAACTTGGCTTTCGAGGATGAGGGCCGGGTAAGCAATCTTATATTAGCCAGACCTTAGTTCAAATGTCATCCATGTTGATTAATTTCTTTCTTTCCCAGTGCCAGTCAAGCAGAAATTTAGCGAGTTAATTTCACTCCTGCTGGATATTATTCAAAGGGTTATGTAGCGTTATCATGACTTTATTTTCATTTCTTTCCATTTCTTTTTCTTACTCATCTTAATTTCTCTCAGCTGTGCCCTGCTTGCACGTAATTTTTTACTGGTGACCATCAATTAAAGTATTTTTTGTTTTCTCGTCTTATGCACGTGTTCAAAAGTGACCCAGGGATTTGCAGAGAAGTATTACTTTTACACCAAGCTATGATTAATACAAATTTGTTCAGTTCTTGAAAGAAATATTTATCTACATTTTTGGAGATTGTTGTGATCAGATTTCCATACTTTCAGCTGTGCTTTATTCGCACGCGAGCAGACGAATCCATTGCAGAGAAGAGTTGTTTCCTGCTACTTGACAAATCCAGCATCATAGCAGTTCGCTAAGGTGCAATAGTACCTGACTTTTAAAGGGAATGGAAGATTACACTGATCAGTTTAATTTTTGTTATGCCCAAAACAGATCAAAGATTAGTTAAGAAATGAAGTAAAACACCTTTGAACCATGCACCATAATTTGAGCTCTGGTTACCAGCTGTTAAACCAGCGAAAATGGATTTGGATTTTCCCCAAATGCATTTGTGCTATGCTCTTTAAACTGTGCATTAGATTGTTAAAATTGGACCCATTACGTTATCATTTACAGTATTTTTTTTACTGCATTTCCACGCAGGGGAACCAATACTTCTTTTAACAGGACATTTCTAAAAGACACAAATGCACAAGCACACACTCATACATGCACGTTCACACAGAGCACACCCAGAACCAATCTGTCAACACGTGCACGCACACACACAAACACACACAGGTTTACACACTGACAAGATTAGAGGAGCAAGTCAATTTCAGCAATGGGGACAAATACGTCTCAGACTGCAAGAGCTTGGCACCTGAAAAGGAAACCAGTCACTGTAGGGGATTCTCATTCTTTCATCTTCAAATGAGCCTCACTTCAAAGACAGAAAGATTTCATAAATAAGCGCATCCAGATAATCAAACTTTCAATTAAAAGACTCTAGAATCTTAATTTGCCTCAAAGAAATGCTATTATTTGATAAAGTCATGTTAGGCAGACAACCAATATACTTTGGCTTGGAGGTCAGGGTCGGAAATAAAAAATTTTTTTTAGTGGGTGCAGGGAAATTTTCACCACCAATGGCTAAAATCCAGGAGCATTTGAAAAGGTATGGAAGAAGAAACTGCCAAAATAAAAAAATAAGATGTGTTTGTGAAACACTGATACCCCCGTACATAACATGTACATGCTAACCATTAAAGGCCTATCATGAGTCAATCAGAGGTTAAAGGTCAAGGTCACAAGGTCAACATTCATTACCTCATCAGAAAGGCCTTATCCTAAGGAATACATATGCCAGGTATGAAATGCCTTTTACTAGCTAATGAAAAGTTATGGCCCATGTTAAAGTTTTTGTCACCAAACATCATGCTCCAAGGTCAAGGTCACAAGGTCAAAAGTCATGACCCTATCTGAAATGCCTTCTCACAAGCAATGCATATGCCGAGTATCAAAGTCCTATCATGAGCCGATCAAGTTATAGCCATGGCAAGGTGCAGACAGACAGACAGACTGACGGACAGAAGGACAGGTGAAAAACTATATGCCCCCAAAAACTTTGTTTACGGGGGCATCAAAAACAAAGTAATACATTTGGAGGAGGCCTTGTGCAGTCACAGAGACTACTGTGACTTCTGAGTGACATCAGATTGTTTTAATAAATAAAATCCACATTCAACAGTATTTTCTTAGATTCAGCTAAAGCATTTTGGGCCTGCTAATATAAGCAAGCTCTCAGTCTAGAGGTCCCCCAGGGTCCTCGTGAGAAGGTCAGGCCCCAGGCCAAGAATGCAGGCAGGGTGATTACAGAACAGTGCCTCTAATAAAATCCACAGGGGGCACAAAGCAAGCTAGTTAGCTGTGGTGGAAGCCAGCTTCAAGAATGCCGTAGCTGAGAATACTCATGGAGGGCGATAAGGTGACGTAGATGCTTGAGACCCCATGACGACCATTGGCCTGCTGTAAAGATGGGTGCAAAAATCTACTTGCACAGAAAAAAGGAAAAAAAAAAAAGTGTACGTCCCAAAAATGAAGGTTGGAACAACTGAATCACCAATCAATGCACACAAATTTAACTGTAACAGAAAAATATCTAGTTTTTACCAACTGAAACAGTAAAACAACCTCATATGAACCCGACAAATGTGTGGGCTATTTTTACTAGGCCTAAGCAAACCAATTTTTATCTATAGTTCAGACAGGGCAGGGTCTCAGGTTGGAGCCAGAGGACAATTGACATCAAATACTGTGCCTGTTGTGGTAGAAGACGACACTCTTCTCCCCCTTACCCATCATTCTGTCTGTACCTGGCTATTCAACCAATCCACTCTCATTGTGATCTTTTCAATGGCCCTCCAACCCCCCTCTGTTGATCATTCACTGGTTTGCTCTTTCATTTGTCCTTTTGTATTCAATCAGTTCAATCTTCACTGTAAAGAACAGCCCACCTTGTCCCAGCATAAATCTCTGGGCCTCCATCTTTAGGGCCTCTTTGCCATGCTGGTAGCAGACAGAGCCATAGATTTCAGCAGTTGGTTCTCCTTGGTATGATTCACCATTTGTTCACAGTTTTAACGGTACAATAAACTTGATAAAAGCTATTTGTCGTAATCTCTTCGTTCTACAACACTGTGCTGTTCAACATCTAATTACAGTGACACAGACTTCAGCCAGATTCTATTCACCCTTTGAGCTGATATATAGAATATGGAAATAAAGCTGGTAGGAGTGGAAGGGATTTCCGGCTGTCAGTGTTGTTTACATTCACCGAGCGAGTCATCTAACCGCAGACACACAGAATTTGACGCTGCATTGGCTGCTGGATTTTACGTCAATGTTGCAGTCATATATTTGGTTTCATTTCACTGTTTTAACATTACTGACTAGTTGGCGACCAGAGTCTGACTATTCAAAGCTCACATTAGCCATAATGCTAGCCAGCTCGCAATGAAGGAAATTATAATCCGGAATTGTATAAAGTTAACATCGACCGTTAAACCAACTGCCCACAATCAAGATTTTCATCCAACATAACGTCAGCTATGAGAAGCTATGCGTTTTGGCTCAGTGACAGACGTTATGAATCTGACTGTAGCTAGCGAGCTGACTAAGAAGTTTTTTTAACTACACTCTTGTTGTTTGTTATCATGACCAGAAGTGTGTTCCACTTCTTGGGTAACATGGCGGCACTCGGTAAACGGCCAATAAAAAGGTGGAAATGTAAAATTCTTCAATACTCCAAACACCAGAAAAAAAATCCTGCAGAATAGAGAAAATCTTGTGGAAGTGTTGGAAAATATCCATTTCCCATATGAATTGCATGTGACCCTGGTCTATCGCTTGCTTTATAATAGAGGTTTATGCTCACTGTGCTAATATGCTGTCCATAAAAAGCTTCTGTTTAAGTAAATTAGACCCAAGAGAATGTACCGCAGCTATACATTAGACAACCTGCAAGGCTGTGCTAGGCCACACAGAACTAGCTACACCCCTGCTTCCAGGTTCACTGTAGAATGGATCATTTATGGTCTGACCTAAACAGGATGCACATTCTCAAAGAGAGGCCTTACCTGTGCTTGTAAGCTTTCTGGCGGTAAATTTCTGAGCGACAGAGGAGCTGTTACAGCTAAACTAACTGATAATAAAATAACATAACTGCATTATGAAGTTTCCATACCGAGCAAGCATTTACAGGGATGCTCTGAATGGTATTCAAACAGAGCAGAAAGAATCTTAGTTTTTCTTTCCATAGTTCATTAATCTCTGTCATTTTAATGTGTGCTCATGATATGCCTCAAAGATTCATCAGTTATTTCATCAGTTATGCAGCTCAAAAGCAGTAAAGGTTGCCACACGCACAGCACAGATCTGAGAAACATTGGGATAATTTTGAAATGTGGGCGGGGGAATGATGACCAAATTACCCCTGGCTTAAATGTAGTAGATCAGTTTGTTTTCCATTTCATGATTGTACAAAGGTTTGCAAAATGGAGGGAAAATTTTTTTAATGTGAAGAAGTACAGTACAGCCGCCGTTAAAACCAAAGAAAAAGTCGTTAATCTGCCAGTACGGGGGCGTTAAACTCTCAGTAGGACCGGGAAATCTCGTCGTCAGCCGTGCAGTAGGACCGGCGTATTGACGCGCATGAAGACGAAAGAAGACCTCCCGCCGCCTACCGCGCACGGGGTAGCTGGGCGATTATAACTGAGCCACGAGGGCTGTTGGGACGGTCGTTTTGACAGTAGTCCGTACATGTAGGTAATGGCACAGCTTGTTGGCGATTTATTTCCATATATGATTGCAAAAGTAACGTAAGCCTACATAAAATATTAATTTGCTTTGGCGGGGGTGATGTTGCCGGTAATCATTTCTGCAAACCTTTTTATATTTGACGATACAGTTTGCTCAACCTGTGCTACCATTTAAACTTTTAGTACGGTATAATACGCAATTGGATTATTAAATATCATGCTATTTTTGGTGAGGATTTTATATGTTAGGTATCATTTCTGCAATATTTTATGTTCGGAGATAATACATGCTTTTATGTACTATTCGGCCTATTTTACACTCAAGTGCCGAAATAGATTATTTTTCCTGTTGCAAACCTGAAATTTAGAATAGCCTATTCATTCCACGTGGACCGGTTCCGCAAATGGAATTTGTTTGAAGTGTCTGGTATTGATACAGAATTCGCTGGCGCAAAGTTATCTGTTCACGAATTTGCGGAAATTACTCACGCTTTTTGTGGATCAGTTAGTTTTCTTCAGTCATTAGGAATAAAGCCTTGCACAGTCATTTTTCAGTGGCACGTCCTTTGATTGGTTCCGCAAATAATTTCCAGTTTCGCAGACAGCGCTCTTTGTCAGGCCGAACTTATGATATTCTTTGTTTATTGGCATTATTGCGTGCCCCTGGCCACAACGAAATAGACACATATATTTTCCACCAATTTTAGCCAGCATTACTCTATAGGGGATATCACAATAATTGGTCAAATTTATGGCTAACTGTTCCGTGTGTCGACATTGTGTCAGCTGGAATCCACGTGCGCTGGCCTCAGTTCACGATGATTTGTGCATCCATTGATATTCAACTGCTATCAGCAACTACGGATGATTCTTTCTACTCTTTCCAATTCAAGTAGGCCTAGTAAATGCCAAGTATACGTTAAAATTATCAGGATGAGACTACAAGTTCAGAATAACACAGGACATGAGTCATGATCAGCCCGTTGAGCCACAGAAAAACAGTACAGTTATGGTGGGAGGGAAAATGTTTTATTTCACACTGACTACAATAAAATTTCATAAAATTATTTAAGAAAAAATAAACAAGAATAAACAAGTTTGAAAACCTACAAAGTGGCGTTTGCGGAACTAGTCAAATGACAAGCAGTCACTCCCAATGGGTGTTGATGAAGAAGTATTACTAGTACGACATTGGGATTTATAAGGTCAATTATACGATAATTTCCGATCATAATGACACTAATAACGTAATGAATTCCAGGAATACACGTGTTTAACGGCCACACACTGCACAGTGCACCTTCTCACAAGCGTTGATTTGGTAGCCTACTGCTGCAACGGTAAGCAACAGTTATCGGACATTAATTTCTCCATGAAGCCGAATATCTCAAAACGATAGTGAAGAGTTAAATCCACAATAATTTACCGTTTTAGCGGTGTCAAACTCAAGGCTGACAGCGAAGTCGTTTTCCCGCAAAAAAAAAAGTTTGATTTCTGCAAATTGCGGAATCGGTCAAATTGCGGAATCGGTCAACCCACTGTATATCGAAGATTACTCGCAACCCGTCTCAGTAAAATTCATTTAGGGAAAGAACTTGAATGTTTTTAGATTTATAAACGGTTTCGTTTTAAAACGCTAATTGGCAATTTTTAACCAATTTTTCAAAACGTTTTGCATCGTCGGTATTTGTTTTAATGACTTCTCATAGCCATTCAGATAACCATTCAGATGTTCAAACAATGTTCGCAAAGCTTGCAACTATAAAATAATTGCGTACAATATGAATTTAGTTCGACCACAACGACTCTTGACTGCACTAAAAAAAGCAAAATAAACTATTTGCGGAACCATACACAGGATGTTTAGTAAGCTTATTCGATATCTATCAATAAGGAAACAGAATTTAAAAAAAGATCTGCTCAATATCTTTTCTCTAAAGGACATTGTCACTTAACACTGAATGGCTCTTTCGTAAACTGAATTCACGGAATTAAAGGAGAGTACACTTAGCACTGATTCAATACAGCTCAGTTCGTGTCATCTGTTTCTCACTCATCGTCACCCTAATATTTCCTTTAAGCTCATTGTAGCGTATTAAATAATTAATGACTTGGTCAGCGCGTGGCAGCAATTTTCTACAAAATGCCCTACCATAAACTGACATCACAACTATGGGACCTGTCAAAATACGACGCATTTCCCCAAAGTTTAGGACAAAGATTGGCTCCTTTGCGAGAGACAACCTCACACCTCTGCAGGTCCGAAAACGCATAATTTCAGAGAATAACGTGAGCATAAGCTCACAGGCTATTAAGTTGTATATTGCCAATTTGTTTATTTATATTGCGGCTGGCTTTTCAAAACCAATAAATCAATTGCGGCAAACTTCGCTGAAGATCTACCCACAAACTCTCAGAATCACAGTTTCTGCAATAAAAAGACATATTTAAAATACCAAAAAAAATTTCTTTCAAGAACACAATTTCTTATATTTCGCTGTCGAATTTTTCATAATAGGCTATTTTTTTTTTCCCCATGTTCATGCTAGGCTTTTTAAACAGAGGATCAGCCACGCGCTTTCCAGAGGTCGCGTAAGCTCTCACTTGCACTTTCGCTGCAAGGGAAAATAAAAAGATGTTAAAATACATAACGGCAAATACACGTAATTCTAACGGTCAATATGCCCTCTGTTCTATAACTTACAAGCGGTACTACATTCAGTTCCGCGGAGCCACATGTGGTTATTACTGGCGGTAAATTGTCCTGTGATACGGTTCATTGGTTAGATCGTGGTTAGAAATGGGTCAGAAGGGCGAAATGTTCGAGATGACGGTGAGTGAACTAACGCCGGCTCTTTGGTTTTAATGGCGGCTGTACTGTACTAACACCACACTCGATAACAAAGACTACAACATAAGTCATTATATAATTGTCCAAACACCGTGAGCAACACGGTTAATATGCAGCATCCTAAAATATTATATAGACTCATATTGACCCCAAGTTTGGCCGGGTGGTAATACTTAAGAAAATGTCATTGGGTGACCAAACATCAACTGCCGCCCTACTCCATGCACTACAGATGATCAGAGGATTGACGAGATATCCATCAATACTAAAGGCAAAAACTTGATTAGTTAAGTTCAGGGGCAGGCACCCCAAATTGCGGTCGTCAAGGGCCAACAACCGCTGGTTTTCCACCCTTCCTTTACCTAGGAGTCATGTGTGATGACAGTTTGGCCAATCAGTGGAAATAATTTTTGAATTAATCGCAGAGAAAGAGAGAAAACCAGGCTGGATGTAGATTTGAGGGCAAGATTTGGGCAGCCCTGAGATTTGACCTTGTGGTGGCGCTACAGGAAAAAGGTCAAACAGTAACACACACACACACACACACACACACACACACACACACACAAAAAAAAAGGGTTCCTCCGCTGTGGACCAGGAACGAACGCGAGATGCTCTATGCGATTCCCATAAAAACGGATTGATTTATCACACTCATGAAGGATCCGTAGCGGCAGTTTAGCCAAGATGAATAATATCCCAGATAACTCCGTTTTGGGGATATAATTGCGCAAAAAGAATGCGCCTAAACAAACCTACAAAGGAAAAGCTGACGTAAATTTCAATAAATAGATCTACAAGTGACAAATGAAGCCAAAGTAATTGTGTTGAAATTTTTGACCAAGCTTTTCCCATCAAAACGTCCAAGCGTCATAAATTATGGTGAACTCAGTCAGAAGACTCATCACCTGTACGCAGGAGAAAACATGATTTATTTGGAATTAAATATAAAAAAAAAAGTCAGGCCTTGTCATCTGCAATAAATGACTGAGCAGAGAGGCCGGCATGAATGATGAGGCTCATTTGATCAACTTTCTTTGGAAAAGTCATAACCTCTGGCCACCTTCAGTACTGTTCATTCAAAATGAATACATTTTTGCAGTCGGGGATGATCAGTTATCACTCAGATGCCACTCACATGGGCAAAACTGCTGGCAACAACAAGCTGGCGAAACACAAAGCTGTCTGCGGGAAATAATTGGTTAATAATTACACTGAGCAAAAGGCAGTGACTGTTCACTCAACTTCAAATCCACAAAGAACATTCACAAATATTCAAATAGCAGGCCTTCATTTTGAAACAAGACTGAAAAGAACAATCTCCAGATAAAACAACATTCTTTCCTCAGAAAAAATAAACAGCTCAATCACAGATGACATTCCATGCAGTTTTAGTCAATGACGAAAAACATTCTAGAAAACTGTGACAAAACACAGTAGATAATTCATGCTGTTGCGGTCTTACAAAGACCCAGCTGAAATAAAAAGATGTTGCTGACAAGTCAATTCACGTTCACCATCTCTGACAGCAAGACAATGCTATGTAATAGCACAGCTCCCCATTTTAGGGACTGCCTAATAAACTCTTAGCAGCTGGGTTAAGGAGATATTAATGATAATTCTTGTATAATACATTATGCTGTTCGGTTCAAAAGGACTTTAATAATTTGGGCACTGTATGCCACTACGATGAATCTGAAATTAAACAATCAGAATGTGCTTGAAGTCTAGACATTTAGCTTAACCCTCCTATTATGTTCAAATTAACAAACCATTTTCAGTTTGAGGTCAGTTTGATCCCCGCAATGAAAAACTACCCAAGGTGCTTGTGACTCAAAGTGTTTCCCAATCTGCTCTCAACTCATTTATGCCTTTCTACTGACCATTTTAATAGCCAAGTTAATAAAACACGACTACCCCATCCTCCCCTTATACATCAAGCATCGATTTTACATCACTGTAGCAAAATGAATGAGACCTAATGTGACATGAATGAGAAATTAATTTGAACATGCTCCCAGTCTTTGGCACTACTACAAAAATAAGATCAAAATGATAGTTTTATGCAATAACCGACACTGGGATCAAAATGACCCAAACAAAACCGATCCTTATAACATGTACAGAACATACAGTAGAATATTTGAGAGTCAAATTCATGTTTTATATGTAAAGTTAGGTTTAAATATATATATCTATATATACATCTCTGGGGGGGGGGGGGGAAGAAAAATTGAAAATTTTTCATTGAACACTGAACACTGAGTGGAGTGAAACTGACCCGGGACGTAATAGGTGGTCAGGAATTCCTAAATCTTCTGTCCTTTGAGCTCACATTCATCTCTTAATTTCAATACCAAAGATGCTGTGGCAGACTGCCAATATCACAATTCTTTTGTCTGTGTATTTACTGACCAAATTGCATGTGCACTTTGGGGGTTATGACTACTTCATTGATTACAAATAAATTCAATGATTCTTCCATTCTGTAAGTACCTTCTTGCAACAACAAATGCTCAGTAAATTTGCTGGGAGTTCTTCACGGAAATTTCTTGCATTGAAGGCAAAGAAAATACTTTTTTCAGCCCTCACCCAAAAAAAATTACCCGTTCTTGTTCCATAAATATTTTTTGCAAATTTTCACCATTTTAATGTACCGAGTAATCGAACTTCTAACCTCTGAAATACAACTATTTAGCAAAAGTTCATGAATGCAGCCATTCCGTATATATTAGTCAATCAAAAAATACTTTGTGAGGCAATGTTCCAGGAATTATGACGCACTTGGACACCAGGAAATAATATGCTCTATATAATGCGTATACAAATTAGTCCTGATAATCACTCGTGCTGCACCTTAATTTTATGCCGAATGATCAAGGTCAATACTACCAATCATCATTAGAACCTGAGTGATAAAATCAGACATCATGCCACCGTGAGCTGCTGTTGATTGCTCCAACAAAATGGGAGACTGATTCTACCTTCCACAGATTTCCCGTGGCGAAGCCTGACTTATGACAGTGGTTGCACAAGATCAGATTCAACAAAGAGTCACTAATTATGTTCTGCACACTTTGTATCCACTAGTTTCAAGGAGCATGTTTACGCAAAGTATGGAATTGTATCGCCCATTAAAGATTTTGAAAGGCAATGCCGTGCCAATTTCGACATTTGCAGGCCCCCAAACCCAAACGCCAGTCAATTTTAGCAAGGCTGGGGAAACATCATTTACAGGTTGAACAGGTAGCTTTCCAAATCTTATGTCAGCTTATAATTCATCATTTTAGCTATACCGATTCACTAATAATTCAGCAGACAAACTCTTGCTAACAGTATCCATTTTTATTTAATTTATAGCCTCTGAGCACTGAAGAGTTCCGGTGTCCGAGTGACGTGGCAAGCTACCCAGATTCCAACATGCATGGTGCACCTCCAATAACGTACAGATCTGATTCTCACGGTGGTTTAGTCGGTTAAAAAAAAAACTTTTAAAAATTACCCAAAAATATATTTGAATCGTATAGTCAGTGTACTTTTATTGGGCCAGAGCTGAAAAAAGTGTTTTCTTTGCCTTTAACAACCAACCTAGTTGTGGATTGTGCCAGAGAGGTAAATCTTGCGTAAATGTTCAGTAAAAACTGTTACAACAAACAAACAAAAGCCATTCCAGTTCACCATTGGTATTGAATGTTCATTGCCGTGTCTGAGCTAATGTATTTTTTTCCATGAGGCAAACATTCAGCCTCCGAACCTAGTCCACAGTGTTCACTGGGGTCACTAAGGGCCACACTGGGTACGTGATAAATTTTAAAATTTAAAAGCCCTCTGATTTAAAACAGAGATAACAAGAGAAAACAAAATGTGCCCATGATGGCAAATACTGAGCCACTGCAAAAATCAAACAATACCTTCTTGGTCTAGGAGGGGGAAACTCAAGGAACCAAATTTAGATGAGGCCCATTTTTACCAGCATTATCTTTATAAATGTAGAAATGGTGCTCTGAAATTACAGTGAAGCAAAGCTAATATACAGGATACAACCAAAATTGAACTGAATTTTGTTGGTTTGTTTTTAGATAATTAAAGAAAAGCATCTCATTCAGAAAGCATCTCATCTTACCACTAGGAGTACTCCTAGGTCGCGCTAAAACATTTCATGTAGGAGTAAAATCTTAAAAGTTACTGACAAAGCCGCTGAGAACAACTTTTAGTTAAAAAAAACTGGTAACTCCGAGACTAGGAGTAGCTCAGGGATAGGTGGGAGTAAATCTCCGTTGCTATGCATGACGTCAATTCTCATGCACGAGTCTTGGTACAATGAGCACAGTGATTGGTTGTTTGGTGACAGGGCGACCCATTGAAAAAAAGAAAAATATCCCACATGCAACCCATGGAGGAAAAATTGAGGAAATAGACCAAGCAGCTGGTTTGTCCCATAAAATAACATGTTGAACACTCTTGAAAATGCACTATGCGCAGTCCCCACATTTCGCGCTCTGGGCAAATAAACATGCATAGGAAAGAGATAGTTGTAAAAATGCCAATAGCATAAAACGAGTCAATAATAAAACGCATCATTTGCCCCAATAATTAGCAATTTATTACCCAATAAGAATATGTAGCGATCATTTAAATGTCAGGCTGTTCGAGTTTGTTTGCCCTAAACTGTCATGGATGAAAGTTCAAAAAGGATTTGAAAGCCCAACTGGAGCCACGACCAGTTACTGCTGCTGGCCCAGTTGGTGCTGGAGCGAAAGCATGCAATCAAAGGGAAATTTGGCTCGGCGGTGAACAGCAAATCCTAGAGGGCTGCGTGGGATAATATCAGCCAACAGATCAATGCTGCATTACCCTCGGTGTCTCGGACGGCAGACGAATGTGAGAAGCGATGGTATGGGCTGCAATCGCAGGGGAGGTCCGAGAACATCTTATTTCGGGGCTAATTGGGTTGTTTCTCATGGTTGGAGACGTAATTCCCTCCCTCACCAAGTAAACAACAAATAAAATCCATTCACGGTCGATATATTTTCAACAACTGCGCATCATTCAGAATTTCCAAGTCATTCCGCCTTTCAACAGCAGCAGCCATTTTCCGATTCTTTGTGAATAGTTATTAGCAAGCTAGGAGTCTTCTTGACTACTTTTAAGCTCTCCCCGACTTAGGAGCTACTTATAGGCCTAAAATGCTTTGTGAATAACACTTAGTAAAAATAATTAGGAGTCCTAAATTTACGACTGAAACGCCCATATTTTTTCTTCTAAATCTGGCAGTTAGGACCTACTTTTAGCGCCAAAATGCTTTGTGAAAACAGGCCTTTTTTTTTCCTTTTCCTTTTTTTAATGCTGGTAACTGGAAGAGTTTCCTGTTGACTACAACCATCTGCTCCTGGTTGCCCAAATGCAGCCTGGAGGCAGACATGTATCACTCCGCCCGTCTGGCACAACTGTATTTTAACCCAGGAATGTGAAATGCACAAACTGACCATAAATTTCAGGTGTTGTTTGGGTCATTGGTGTTAATCAAAGAGACAAACTGCATCAAAACATTAAAATACACCTCATTGAACCTCGCGGGATAATTTGACCTCTGTATTTACAGGCCTGGAAATTCCCAATTTTCTTACAGCGGCATTTCTAAAAAGAAATGCTGTGGAGATGAAGGGCTCTCCACAGCAGTTTTGTGTTCTAACTGCAGCAATTCCCAACTCCTCCCAACTCAATTCGCTTTCTACACAAACATGCTACACATCATTGGAAAATCCTCATTATGCACTGTACATTTAAAAGATAAAAAGCATACTTTCACTTCGTTACTTTGACATAGACCACTTCGTTACACGTTTTGCATTAAAATATGAATGTACTGTAATTCCTCATTTAAGGATTATCTGCATATGGCGCGTTCGAGTAGAGCAGTGGCGTTCGTCGGCCATCTTAGCCGCTTTGTGCAGATGTTGATGACAGCGGACACGGATCTGCAAATGTATGCACGCAGTTACAATATTGTATCACTAGATGGCACACTCGGATCAGTTATTGAACTGTACTTTAAACCAGATTCCAAAGAATGGGGATGAAGAAGAAAGACAAACAAGATTTTTTCGCCTGCAAATTCTGTCGAATTCGGCAGCAAATGCCGCGAGTGCCGTCGTATATTTCCAGGCCTGTATTTAGCCCATCCTACAGTTAGGAGCAGTGGGCAGCCACAAAGCAGCGCCTGGGGACCAACTCCAGTTCTAAAGGCAGTTCTTTGGTCAGGGGTACGTACCAGTAGGAGTGTTCCTATGGTTTTCCAGATCACAACTTCATTACCCCAAAACGGGGTATACACGGGGAAGTCGAGAATCACACCAAGCTCTGACCATGAAATCAAAACGTCAAATAATGTTGAAAGTCATTTCAAAATCTTGTGTGAAAACCATGTGCTTGTGCCACAGCGTCTCTAAGCTCAGAACAAGAGAAAATAATAGTGAAAAGATTCTGTGGTCCTTAACTTTTTTGGATGAGTATATAAATCTCTCTGTCTGGACTACCCCTTAATCCAAAAAATTCGATTACCACGGGCTGTTACCTGCCCAACTTCTTTTTGATTTTGTCAATATACGTCTCCCGATTATATTCACTCCATCTTAACGATCCTTGTGAAGCTGCCTCAGCAAGAAATGCTCTACATATAATACCCAACAGAACAGCTCTCTGATGAGTCCACAGAGCCATGAGGGTAGTTCCTTTCCATCACTGGACCATAAAAAAAAAAACTTTATTACCTAACAAGCCATATAAAACAGCATAGCCTATATTTTTTACGTCTACGCGCAAAGTTCAGAGCGAAACGCTTAGCTCATAAAGGCTGCAGGAAAACGGAATCCTGAGCTGCTTGAGGCTCGAGGAGGAACACATGTATTTCAATAGCTTAAGTGCACACTATGCCCAGAAGTTCTTAACTGTAAATTAAATCCAGATGGTCGGGTTCGCAAACTGCCATTATCATATTCGTTTCTATAAAAGCGCTTTTATAAACTCTGGACCTATTAAATCCTTCTCAGGTTTCTTTTGAACAGCATTAACAGACTTTTAAAGCATTCCCGGTAACCATGCAAGATGTAAAAGGTAAGAAATAATTATATCTGTTACGAAAAAAGGACGTTTTGGTAGCAGTGGCTTGGTTCAAGATCTCTCACACGCAAGTGAGGGGAATAAAACAGAAGCCAGAAGCAAGCAGAATGTTGCCAAGTTTGGGCAGAGGCGAGCTGTAAAGAGGCACATGGGCATTCAGTGATAGAGGGCTCCATGTAGAAGGAATGCCACACACACACTGAGGCGTAATGGGGGGCAGCACAGTCCCACCTCTCTGCTGCTAGATCTCACAGCCAGCTCTAGAGCTCCTGCCGCCTGCATCATTCACATCAAAACCTGCACGGAAAGAAATTCTGTCTCCTAAGCTGAAGTTAAAATGAAGCGGATTACAACATGAATGGGAAAAGGCTGCAGTATGAAAATAATGCGAAGTCAATGCAATCAAAGTACACACTACACTGACAAGCTACAGCATTTAAATTATAAAACCATTTCAGAATTCACTCCTGCCCAAGAATTTACATCCCAGAAGCGAGTGTGACCTTAGAAAACCTCCTGAGAGTTCGCTGAGTGAATGAAGTAAAAAGATTATTTTCAGGTCAGAAATGTGAAAAATAAATAAGAAAGTAAATAAATAAATAAATAATCAGAAAAACAATAATTGATTTAAAAAAAAAAATCCAGAAAGAACTGCACAATTTTTTACACACAAAATAAAATCAACTACCAAGTCCATTACATTTCAAGACATTATTTTACAGTAAATTTGTAACGTCCTGCTTTACTCACAGGCCCATCTTATCATTAGGACATTTTCCACAAGAGTTTGCAGAAAACGGAGCCAAGCACAAACTGGTGCATCCTGCCAGTCAGCAGTCAAGCTGACTGAAATCTCACACAGTGGGTGGGTGAATGACTGCAATAAATCTGTGGTCCATATCCAAAGGAATTATAAACATTTTTTTGCCAAAAATTTAAAACAGTGCACAAGTAGCTAAATGTATCGCAATATATCCCATCCCATCACAGTAACGCATGGAAAACCTGCAGAATTTAATGGCTGAAAATATCCTGCTTCCAATTACACTGCACATACAGCCCAGAAGCACAGTTCAGTTTCAGTAGCTTTACGCACCTGCTGATGGACACGTCACTGAGGGCACTGGGTGACCCGACAGTAGCCACAGTCGACAGACCCTTCTCCTCTGGTGTTGTGACTGGAACAGGGTCGTCCTCATTTAAGGATTCTTTCACAAAATAAGCATGGAAGATTTAGCTCAGTGTGTTACTGCATCTGTTTTCCACCTCCCTCCCGCCCAAGAGAACAAGTAAAGAATAATGAAAATTTTGCTATGGCATCAGTCCCAATGCAGTGTAATATATTATCTAAGAATACACAGACCTGAAAAAATGCATGGGCAATCGTGCGGTTCGACATGAGCAGTGCAGTTTATGTTTGCAGGACTGTAGGCTGCAGAGAGTGCAACTCATCAGCTGCAACAGCAGCAGCATTATAAATAAACAAGAGCCATCAGGAGATGGCAAATCCCCCCCCGGCCCCCACAAAATTTTATTCCTAAATAGCAAAAGGCTTCTGCAGCATATGGTTGGACTTCCATGCATCCCAAGTAAACTTGTAAAGTGTCATGATGATACGTGATGGCTCAGAGAGAAGAAGGGATGCTGAAATGTCATTGGCAGATGGCAGCCATCTTGTCTGAACAATTGCCTTGCACTTACAGATATCCATAGGACCCTTAGCAAACAAGAAGCATGCTTAAGTTGACTGGGCACTTGGTTTCAGAGTTATAACCATGTGTTTGCCATTGCGCTTCCTATGGACGGATTTATGCCAAATTTTGTGGGCTTGAGTCTAATGGCCTGTAGATGAGGAATCTCAAGTTTGCTGATGATTGTGGACACAGTATTCAGGAGTTAAAACTCTTTATAGCAATAGAGGCCATACCCACAAATTTCATTGGCTTCCTGCTGCCACATCTTTAAATGTAGCAAGCTGTGAGCATAATATTAAAAGGTCTTTGTCTAAAGCTGCAGTCACCCAAATTTTATGCAGCATTGGTTACACCATATAGAAGACAAAGTTTAAAATATTCACAAAAAGTCTTGAAAAATCTTCCAACTGGCAAATGGCAGTGGCTTATAAGTATTGATGTCTGTGGACCCACAGAATCCAGAGAAAAATAATTTAATTTCTGAGACCAAAGGTCCCAATGTTACAGGCCAAAATGTAAAGCCTGTTGTCACAGCGCCACTGTGTGATCAATCGATGCAAAATTAACAAGTGGCCCATGGGCCTTAACGGTCACCTGAGTATAGTATATCCAATGTTAAACCTTGGCCATTAGGCGTGGCCCTAATTTTGACCCCAGGGATCAGATTAATGGAAACCAGTATTATAAGCAAAAGAGTATTCTAAATTGTATGTATATAACTTGTGGCCATTTTATTTAAGCAAAGAAGATTTCTCAAGCCATTTTGACCCTTGGGCCCTGCCCCTTAGCCCCTGGGAAAGGGAAAGTGTCAAAAATATCACAATATCATCTCATTGTTGTAATGTAAATCAAGTGTGAATGATTTCCAGTAGAAATTAAACAGAATATACCCAAAAGTATCATTTTCCTATATAAACTATAGTAAACTTGACCCCCTCCCCAGGGGCAAACATGGAGCCTGGGGGTCATGAAATTCACAATTGTTATAAAGCACCTCAAGACACTTCCATCTATAAAGATAACTGGTTTCCAGAGTATCTAGGTATAAAAAAGTAAATGCAAGACAATAGTTGTTGTGCTTATGACAATATGACAAAGGGCAATAACTCCATCAAATTTGATTGAATCGGTCTGGTTTTCGAACTTCTTTGAGATCTTATAGATATAAGCCAGCATGCAAAGTTTCATGAAAATTGACCAATATTTACTAAAATTGTGTTCACAAGGTTGCTTATGATAATACAACAAAGGGCAATAACTCCATCAAATATGATCGAATCACTCTGGTTTTCGAACTCGTGCAAGATCTTATGGATATAAGCCTGCATACAAAGTCTCATCAAAATTGGTTCGTAAATACTCAAGTTATTTTGTTCACAAGGAAAAGTTTACGTACGACGCTCGACGACGGACAAAAGGGGATCGCAATAGGTCACGCCTTTCGGCAGGTGACCTAAAAATGGCAAAAGGCACTGCACAAGCACATGGTTGATGTCCGTGCTAAGATTTACAGGAAAATATCAAATGGTTTTCAAGACTGGGCAAGCAATAGCTATATCCCTCTAGTGTTATGTAGCAGGAGGATAATGAGCAGAGAAAACAGCTGAGGACAGGAGTGCCTCCACAGCTGTACTGTTCAAGCCCAGTAGCACTCTCATCCGGATAAAGAATCAAAAAATAGACTCATTAAATGAGGCAAAGGGTACCAGCTGCAGGAGCAATAAACGCAGCACTGCAGCACCGTGTGAATGATGTATTATATTGCATTATAGAGAATTATGCATCATGAAGTATTACCCATTTCATGTTTTATGATTTGAGGCAGGCATAATTTAACTTCCATTTATTGCTATATTGATGTAACAATTAGACTCAGTGATCTGGAAATATTATAAGCAAGGTCACACAGTGTTACTCACTCACTGATAGATGCACTCGCGCTTTCTTCCAAATCTTTCTGAACAAATGCATCGGCTAAATTAATGTTACAAAATTAAATGCAATATACCCGAGGACTGTCCTTTCTGCTCAGTTTCTCCTCCATCATCTTCCTGCTCAATCTGGGCTCTTTTAGATGCCTTCCATCGACCTTTAACCTGGGCGATTAAGCGGGAAAACTCATCGCTGTGCTGTATCCCTGTGAAAGAAAATCAGGCATAACATGCATACACCATGTATACACACAGGAAATGCCCATAAATTCACAGTCTCACTTCATAAACTAGACAAATGTTGTAGAAGGAAGACAGCAGGGTATATCCCCGAAACAACATAATTCCCTCCATGGGTAAAATTCATTGTTTGGCTTTGTGATGGCGCAATAAAGGGCATAGGGTCCAGAATATCCACACAGGAAGGATAGTATTTTATAGCATTTTTTAAAATTAAGTTTGGTCAAAGGGTGGTGGTGGAGGAATGGTCACAGTGTCACCAATACAATAGCATGGCTGTTTTATGCACCAAGACAATCACAGTAAAGTTGATAAGATTCCCATTAGAGCAGTGTGACTTCCTGCATTTGAACATTTAGATTCATCTGATGGCAGCGTAATAGTAAAAGTCATAGATCCGTGAAAATCTAAAAAATTCCTCCCATACACTCCACACATGTTGGCAGCAATTTAGACATGATTCTCACATAAACTGTTCAAGTTATTGCATTATTCAAAAAAAAAAAAAAAGGCCGTTGGTGCTGCAGGAAAGGTCATAGGGTCACCAACATCACACTTATACACCAAAAACAATCAGACAGAATGAACGCAATTCCTATCAAAACCGTTACTATATCAGGAAATATTTAATTAAAAGTGTTTGCAACCATCAATTTGGATGTTGTAACAGAGACAGACAACTACCTCATATGCCAGCAAAATTCACATGATCTGTCCAAACAAGGACATTTACAGTTTCTTGCTGCCCAGGCATAAACCCTGGGATTCCACAGCCATTTCCAAAGCCATTCCAGAAATGAATAAGTGAACGCGAGAATTTCTCACTGACAAGGATGAGAAGTGAGCAAGACTCTTAAACATGTTTGTTCTCCATAATATTTAAACAGGAAACAAACAAAGGAGAGGTGGGTTTTGGTGGAGATAAAAAAGCAGAGCACTGAAATGCACTCTAGGACCATCAGATTCAGCAGATTCCCAATGAAATAATTAAAAAAAAAAAAAAAAAAAAACAAACGTAACTGTGCAATTCCACATTCCAGTCCTCTTCTCCGCCAATTTACACCAGTTACTTTTAGTGAGGAGCTGAAGCAGCAGCAGGTGCCCCAAAAAATTCACACTGCATTATTCATCCTGCAAAACTTGCGCAACTATCCTGTGGGAAGATAAAAATGACAAACAGTTCACATATTTACTTGGGCAGGACAATTCACGCCAAAAAGAAATCCTCACACAGACCTGAAAAACGCTATCTAATGTTACTCTTTCTAAGGTGTTTACCTAAAATTATGACCTAGAAGGATGGCAGGGGGTAGCTTTCGAGATGATAATGCACATCTACAGAGAAGTAATGTTCAAGCGATTTCATGAGACTGAAACTGACATTATTCATAAACCATGGCATGCTCAGTTACCAGATGTCAACCAGTTTCCGCATTGCAAAAATATTGGAATGACACCCAAGACAGGCAATATTTTCCACTTTCACCGACTGAGCGTGAGGTTATTTACTTTTTTCTGGAAATGGAGTCTTATTCCTCACGCAGAATTCAGACAATAATCGGTCCAATGCCGTGACGCATACAAGCTATATTGACATCACTTGGTGACTGAAACTTAAATGAGGTTTCTCATGTTTCAATTTTATGGCCTGTGAGGTTTGCCATGGCATCTATCCAGTCGCTCCGCACAAACTTCCACTCGGGAGGCTTAAAAAAATAACACAATGAAGGGTTAGAATCAAGTGATTTTGACAGGTCATCCACAAGAGTCTAATGGAGGTTATTGTGAGGGTAAGCAACCCTGGTCCAGGGGTGTCAGTGCAGTTATGATTTTTGTTCCAACCAAGCTTGACCTCCTGATGGATGATTGAAAGTCTGAGCAAGAATTGCTGAATAATGAGTGGTGAAACTCCGCTCTTCAGCATATCATGGCCAATCGCATTCATGAAAAGCAAATGAGTTAAAGTCAGTCCAATTATACAGATATCAGTTAGGATGAAACAGAACCAGAAACAGGAAATGTACTTATATATGTACTGCTGATACAGTCATTGCTCAGTAAAGGCTCATAATTGGCTGAACCCCCAATAATTCCTCATCTTTCTTTGCCAACCCCTGATCAAAATCTACAGTCAGACACATTATCAGCATTTAAGTCTAGATTAAACAACAAAAAAAACAAGTATTTGCCACTAACGTCTTTGCTCCCCGCCACAAGATGTGAAATCGTGTCAAAATGAGCAGTCTCTCTGTGTGACCTTGAGAGACGCGAAGGTCACCAAAATCAAATGGCGCCGGGGTATCACCCTATTACATGTTGATCTGAAATTTGAAGGAAATCCGTCAATTCGCTCTTGAGATATCTCGCTGACAAGGATTCGGGACGTACGGATGGTCGTGAATACTATGTCTCGCCGCTTCGCGCGTTCCGTCAACTGCAAATTCAGTTACAATCAGTATACTAGGCGTAAGAAGCTGATAAGACTACTGCAAAGCAGTATTCTTCCACTACGGCCACCTGCCAACAATTGCAACCCTGCCACTTCTCTTGGGCAGGCTCTTTTCAGGACAAAATGGTCATTTCCCCCGTGGCTGATTCTGACCCTCACCATTGCTGCACAGCTTCGACCACCACCGTGAACTGATCGACCTTTCCGGTCATTACAACCTGAACTCCGAGCTGGTCACAGAGGAAAGGGCACTCGCATCTGAGTCCGCTGACCCCCCATGTTTCTTCCCATCCATCTAACCAAGGAGTTTTAACCGCTGTTGCTCTTGGCTTACTTATTGGAGGTTCTGGCCAGAGTCCACTGTCTCGCATATTGCTAATAAAGTGTAGTAAGCAAATAAATATGATTTGATTTTAATGAATGGCAAAAGAAAAAGGAAGATGCCTGAGCCAATATAAACATTTTGCGAGGATAAAAATTGGTTCCTAATGGCACAAATAATTAGCCCGTCTCCAGAGTGCAGCGGAATTCTGGGAGGCAATGTTCACCAGAGAAAGGGCATGACATGCCTCTCCTGGACTCCCATCGGCTTCAACCCGCGCCACATGGAAAGCCCTGGAAATTAAAACGTCACAGTGAATTAAAGTTCCATATGTGGGGCTAATCTGCATTTTAATCTCACAACTTTCAAACAGTACGATGACTTCTCTTGCTCCTCTATTTATTTACTTACTGGCTATAATTCAATTATTTTTTTTCACATCAAGCAAACTCTGTGCCCGTTTTCGGTTAGCCTGTTCATCCCCATGACGGCACACAGGACGATAAAGCACACTTGAAGAGGTACTTCTTTGATTATATTTGTGTGTGTGTGTGTGTGTGTGTGTGAGAGAGAGAAGACTGGTTCAATAAAAAGAGGAGGCTGCTTAAGAAAAGGATCTCGAACATTTTCTTGCATTACTTTATCAGATGCATTTTGTTTAGACACAGGATTTTATAATTGTGCCAATTTACTGAATAAAGATGAAATCGAACTTTTCATAGAATTCGAGATACCATCTTTTCCTGAATGAAATATTATGCTGAAAAGAAAAAGTGGACATGTGCATGCCACAGTTGGCATTTGGTCTCCACTTTTAGCTACTGTTGACATTCAAAGAATGATCTGAACTGACTCTGAAAGGTGCCAGCAGACGAGACCAATATCTCCCATGATTTTTCAGGACATGCAGGTCTCTCAGAATATCTCTGTACTACAATATAAGGCAAACTACCAGCCCCACATCTCGTTAAACCATGATGGGCCCTCATAAACCCCAATGCACCCACACACTCAGGCCCCTCCCTTACTTGGAAAGGACTCATTTTTACTTGACTTCAAATTGTGGCCAGAGACTGCCAATGAGCATTATGTATTTTGGCCACACTGCATTCGCAAATTGCATATCTATTGGCAAGGTCATTTGTAACCAATTTAAATCCATATAGTTACAGAGCCCCTCAGAAGGAAACAGTTCCCCATTCACTGTAATTAGTGCAAAATGAATTCAATCAAGTGGTCTTTCAGGGTCTGATGATGTCATTCGAGGGTGTTCATGTCAGCCGATCTGAATTGCTAGCCACTCGTCGATTCAGCCAAAATGTCACTCTGAAAAACATTATTATTTGCTTCATGAGGCTGAAGGAAGCCAACACTTGATAAAGAATACAAGTCAGGAGGATTCTGTGCGTTTAACGGCCCTATTAACTTTTATAATGGGAAATGAAGTACCACAGAATGGGAGGAAGCAATGGGAATTTTCACAGCGGAGTATATTACAGACAAACAACATTAACCCTTATAGTGCTAAATAGATTTTTATTTTCACCCCGTGGGAGCTCTTTTAAACACGATAGGTTTTCAATAGCATCTGATTTTGATATCTAACATCATTGGGTAACTATAGTAGGGCCCTATGATTTCCGCGGAATTGGCCAATAAAAAGGGAATCTATTGATAAACGTGGAATTTCTCGGAAACAGGCCTAATTTGACGGAAATGCTGTTCGTAAAGCCACTTTTCCAACGAACGCTAAACAAAATATTTGCGTGTCCAGATTACATTCAAAGTCAATGTAAAGACGCGAATGCACGTGAGATGTGAGAAGCCTTCCTCAAATTCACCTGCCCCGATTGCTCGAGCAACACATCTCTTCAGTGCTACATAAGATCTGTGGGAAGAAGTTTTTCGTTATTGTAGATGAGACCACTGATACCAGGTATTGCAGGGTCCTAAACATTGTCATGTGTCATCGTATGTTAGCTTAACAACTTGTGTTACCGTTAAATTGTGGAAGACTAAATGTGCCAAAATTAAATAAATAAATTCACCATTAAATAATTAATTACATGTGTCATTAATTAATTAAAATAAATAAATTCACAAATAATTAATTAAATGTATTATTAATAAAAAAAATACATTCACCAGTAAAAAATTAATTAAATGTCATTAATTAACTAAAATAAATAAATTCACCATTAAATAATTAAATACATGTGTCATTAATTAAAATTGCAATTAAATACATGCATGTGTTATTAAATGTGTCATTAATTAATTAAAATACCAATTCATTTTATGTAAAAAATATATATCATTATTTCACAATTTAATTATTTAATGGTCCTGTGTTGCAGTGCTTCATGAATTAATTTAATCTGTCAACCTCGCCCATCAAAGTTGGTGACACCCAACACCTGATTGGTTACCCTGCACATCAAGTCAAGGCAAATAGGCCTCTCTCACAATTTGGCGCTCATAACCGGATGGGCGCCTTGCTTGGCTTAGCTACATGGCTAAGTAACAAGCTAGCTTTGCTCACAATTAATTTAAAGGAACATTATAACCTTAGCTAAAGCAAAGTTCTACGGATTTTGTTTTGGTTGCATTTACAGCAAGTTGTTTGTTTGCTGTGTCATGTGATACAGTGAAACTTTCGTTGCTGGCTGTCCGTTAGGCTACCTTCCTACTTTCGTAAATGGCACTAATTTCCGTAGTCGGGTGGATTTCAGGTCCAGCGGGACCTACGACCAGAAATCTTATTGACAAGCGAAATTATGGCAATTTACGAAATTAGGAAGGTACATGCTAAACCTGCATTCGCCATCATGTGGTAGCTACGCCTGTCTGACTTGATACATGCAAGAGAGCGTGCTGGCTTGGCGAACTAACCATAGCTTAAGACGAGCGTAGCAAGCTGTAAGTTTGAAGTACACAAATTTTGTGTTGGCTAGGTCACATAGCGAACATTTTCCCCGTATCATCTTCAATCGTGAAACCTTGCTTCACTTATTGCCAATAAAACTTACATTTTCTGTGAAATGTGTCTGTCTCTGTTTGCCATCGTATAAGTGCTTAGTCTAAACATTGTTGCTGGAGAAAGTGAATATGCCATGCACTTTTTTTTTTCTTTTTGCGGGATTGGGGTCGAATCAGAGTAGAATCAAAGACTTCTCATGTGTCATATTGTCGCTAGACACATTGGAGTGGAACTGTTCTTGTTTTAAATTTGTTCGAAACATGCCAGGAACGGCTAGCAAAATGACGACTCTGTTTGAGATATGACTGCTGTCCCGCATAAATTCTTAATTTACAAAGATTTTATTGTCCAAGCTTTATGACAATTCTCTGATGCCATAATTTGTTAATAATGCACCGGTTCCTACTTCTCACGAGTCATTTCATGAATTAAATTTTTATTCAAACTGTAGTTATAGCCTCGTAAAATGATTGCCTATCTCTTTAGGGTTCAAGAAAAAAAGGAGGAAAACGCATTTTTTAGGCTGCAAGAAAGAACAGGCAGCCGATATCGGAATTTGGCAAAAAAATAAATAAAAAATAACCAAGGCAATTATGCTGAGTGGCTTATGAAATAATGCTCAGAACACATGCAATGCTAGGTCATATGCACAGTGAAGATAAATGTCGAGCTTTCAGTCCAACTTTTTGATTAAAACCCCTGGATGGGGACTAGCTCTAGATTATAACAATTGAGACCGTAAAAATCTGTAAATAGGTAGCCCACATTTCAAGTGAGTGTAGTCTTTGGTCAATGGATATCATCCCTATTGGTCATAGGTCCAAAATAGCATTAAGTCAAACACGTAAATGTAATGTTATATGCATGAGAGAATCCCAAAATATGGAAAGCTGGACATCAAGAGGACGTTATAAAAATATACCTTTTTCATTGTTTTTTTAGATGTAATTCTACTCTCTCACTCTCTACTATTTGAACTATTGATTTACCAATTTAAAAAAAACACACAGGTTTGCAGATCCTCTGAAATTCTTTCTCCTTATCCGTCACCGCCTCTTAATTCTTAAATCATTTTAGAGCCGTCACTATTGAGGCATAAAGCTTGGATGTTGAGTGTATACGTTTTTCTAGTTGAGACAAGAAAAGCTGTCAAGCTGTCTAATTATGGTTTATGGTCATTTCTGATTAAATAAACGGAGCAAGGTAAATTTGCTTGATCGCAGAGATTCAGAAACCGTAATCATGCGCGAATGGCACGCAACGTTACTGGTTTGCCTCGCTTACATAGTCCAACATTGCCCCGTCTAAACTTAAAGCGAAGCATTTCATTCCCTTTGTTTGACTTATATGCCTGGACTTGTTGTGCAGGGGAACCAATCAGGTGTTAGGATCCGCCCACCAACTTTGATGGGCGAGGTTGACAGATAAAATTCATGAAGCACTGCAACACAGTGCATTTACATAAAATGAATTGGCATTTTAATTAATGACACATTTAATAACACATGCATGTATTTAATTGCAATTTTAATTAATTAATGACATTTAATTATTTAATTATGAATGTATTGTTTTAATTAATGACTCAATTAATTATTTAATGGTGGATTTATTTTAATTAATTAATGACACATTTAATTATAATTTAATGGTGAATTTATTTACTTAATTTTGGCACATTTAGTCCTCCATATTAAGTAGCCTACAATATTTCTTGTCCACTTTATTTGCATGGACACAATTCACTATGACGTAACTTCGTTCCCCAGTGGTGAAATAATGTGTGAGTTTGTTCATCATTACTGTAGAACATTTTGTCCTAGGATGGAATACACAATATTGGGATTACCAAACAAAGGTTTCTTAAAAATAAAAAATAAATAAATTAAATATAGCTGATGCATCAGAATCAGACAACTGTTGATTCGTGGGGGAAACTGAGTGTCATCGCTGCTGCACTCATACAGTCATATATACACACAACGTATATACAAAAAGATTATGAATGATTAAAAAGGGGCGGTCAGAATGTCAGTACAGCCGTTGTCTGCCTTTTTCACTGTAGCTTAGACTTCCTTTAAAGAGACAATTTTACTTTGTAGTATTATTTTAGGTTTTAAAAAAAAAAAAAAAAAAAAAAAAAAAACTTATCACAGTGCAATGTTACATTGCGTCATTACGCAGAACTTGTTTATTCATTAACATAAATAGCACATTCTTTGATTGGTGTAATCGATAAACTGAATTCCAATAAATTAAAACAGAAAAAACGGAATTTGGAGAAAAGATAAAACAAATTTGAAAAAAGAAAAAAATAAAATAAATAACTAGAAATGGTTTTTACACGTAAAAACAGATGTCTCCCCCTTCCCCCATTTCACATTTTAGAGTTATGGTCCGCAAACGAGTCCCACCCTTCAATATGCCTAAATCCAAATTGTTGCCATGGAAACAGAAAAAATATTAAAGCTGCAAGTAGCGTTGGACGGGTCCTCGCCCTCCCGCGCATGTGGAAACGGGGGCGAGACGCGTTCAAGCGCCGTCGAGCATTGTCATTCGTTGGACAGCACGAGACTGAGGAAAATGTTATGTCGAGTTGAGTGCAAACCTCCTTTACTGAAAGAGATTTTTCTTTAGTATAATGGAGCTATGACCCATGCGACATGGTCAAACTTTCAGAAGCAGATTTTATCACTGCTGTGTATTGAGCAATCTTCCCCCATTCATGAACTTAGTGAAGGGAGATGAGCCATGTGATCCTACTGCCACCCGGTGGTCAGAATGTGTAGCAGCACAAAGAAAAACACTGAAAATCAATAATAATCGAGAAATTAATAAATGCTTCTTCCAGGTAAATCCTAGAAAGCTGAAATTTCAGGAGCATGTTCACTGAAGAAAAACAACAGCTTTATACACTGCAACTTATGTTGAATTCAGAAGTGCGTCACTGTATATTTTTCAAAATATGAATATTCATAACATGTTTATATCTCAAGAAATATCAATTGTAATGGTACCACACTTGAAGCCATGTAGAAAGTACTACAAAATTTGGCTCGTTTTCGAGCATGCTTAAGGGGTCAAATGAAGGTTGGAAATTGCCTAGGCATCGAAAAAAGGCAGTGAAAGTGGCTGGGGACCCCATCTTTGACGCCTCATAAAATCCGAACCGTACAACTTTTGAAAAAGTTGTACAGTAGTTTTCATAGGCAGAGTGTGCTTTGTCATGTATTAGCATTTGGCGACGATATGATGAATGCCCTTAAAGGAGTTCGCGTTTGTTCGAGGGCAAATTTTGGCGAAATTTAGGGGAAAAAGGAAATTTTGATATGCAAATTGTGGACTTCCTGCTCGATTTAGGTAATGGGTGTTGATTGTTCATTTTTAGGCCTTGATGAGATGAACAATATAGTGTTGGTTCCATCTCTCTATGACTTTCCTACCAGTCGTGGTGGCCGTTTAAGTGCAAATTAAATGTTTCTTGGTGGCGCTAGAGAGCCATTTAAATTCAAAAGCAGTTCAAACCCTCAAAAGGCGCATCTACATGTTATGGAGAGACAGTATACGAAATTTGGTGAGAATTGGTCACACAGTTTCAGAGTTATGCTCCGGAAACAAATGGGAACGCCGACACCAACGGGAATTCAGGCAAAAACAATATGTCCCATCCCCCTCTCGGAAGGGGGAGACATAAAAACAAAACAACCCCTAGTAGGGCCCTGGGAAATGATTTAACATCATTTAAAAAAAGCCACAATTCACTCCTTATTCACTCCTTGAGCCAAAGTATGCTACATACTGTGGGTAGGAGAGTGAACAGTGAAAGGAAAATATATCAGAATTAAACTTACAGCATCTCAAGAAGCAACATATTCATTATGAGCTTTTTTTGTTCAGAATACAGCTAAATGTGAGAAGATCCCCTCAAAACATTCCTCACCTTACAATATCAAGGCAATCGATCAGAAATGGCATAATGTGAATAATGGAAATTCACAAATAAAATTATACTTCACTGGGCACAGAGGAAGCAAGAATAAAGAAAATTTAATCATGAGGGAATAAGAGGGGAAAGAACATTTTAAAAGGACAAAACCCAATTCTGAATCTGATGTGACAATTAGCAGCATACCATTTCATATTGATCGCCAGCCTTCTCTTCTGAACTCAAGAACATCCCGTCCAGGGAGAAAATGGTTAGTTTGTAGTCAGTAACTCATTTAACCTTATAATAAGGCATGAACAGTGTGTTCTGGAAAAAATGCACTAAATTCTTCCATAAGGCACAAGAGACAGTCAGCCAGAGAGACAAAGCCACTGCAGGCCACATACTCTTGAGGATG
Source organism: Gymnothorax reevesii (assembly GCA_029721435.1). Lineage (NCBI taxonomy): Eukaryota > Metazoa > Chordata > Actinopteri > Anguilliformes > Muraenidae > Gymnothorax > Gymnothorax reevesii. The sequence goes on along the minus strand of CM056585.1, from coordinate 70,611,183 downwards.
AGGATTAAAAGCATAAATCATCTAGAGACATGACATACAAGAGAAGGTTGCTGATCGGTACTGATGCCTCTGAGTGTTTTCGGTCAGAATCACAAAGGTCCTGGGCTCAGTCCATTACATAGAAGGTATAACTGGATGTTTCATGGCTTATATGCATTGCCATATAATATTTCACAAGATGATTCGCCCAACTACCAAGTTATACATCATTGTGGCATGTACACCCCTGGATGGGGACTAGCTCTAGATTATAACAATTGAGACCGTAAAAATCTGTAAATAGGTAGCCCACATTTCAAGTGAGTGTAGTCTTTGGTCAATGGATATCATCCCTATTGGTCATAGGTCCAAAATAGCATTAAGTCAAACACGTAAATGTAATGTTATATGCATGAGAGAATCCCAAAATATGGAAAGCTGGACATCAAGAGGACGTTATAAAAATATACCTTTTTCATTGTTTTTTTAGATGTAATTCTACTCTCTCACACTCTACTATTTGAACTATTGATTTACCAATTTAAAAAAAACACACAGGTTTGCAGATCCTCTGCAATTCTTTCTCCTTATCCGTCACCGCCTCTTAATTCTTAAATCATTTTAGAGACTGCAAGCAACCCATGGAATGGCTCTCCTAATCCATGCCCTCCAACAGCCAGTTCAATTTAAGCCAGCAGAAAGTCATTTTGGCTCGGAAAGCACTCGAGAAATGTTTCACCGGAGGTGATGTACTAGCGTCGGCTGGAGACCTCTCTCTCCATTCACATTTTTCTCCTCCTGCTCTTTCCCCCTCCACTGAGGTCACCGTCTCATGCAAACTGGCAGAAAGTGACTCAGCACTAGTGATTAATAAGAAATGATCATATCAGAGCCACCTTTTTCTGGCGCTTAGCTGTCTGCTGTACATAAATAATTCAGCTTCTCCTCTAAAGTTAGACCTCCCCCGTGCCATTTACAGAAGGCTTTGTCTTATCACTTCATGCGACTTTCAGCAACACAAAAGACTGAGCCTGAATAGCCTTTTCGTTTTTTGTAAATCAATTTGGTGTATAAGCTGAAATTACAGTGAAATGCATGACCTGTCTTACAGAAAAGAAGCTTACCAGCCCTGCTGTAAAGGCAATGGGCGCTAGACAATGGTCATGACAGCCAAAAGATCAAACAATGCTTCACATTGTTCACAATGCTCTGAGGCATTTCAGCATTGACAAGGCATAAATTTCAGGCAAGATATTAAAAAAAACAAAAAAAACAAAAAAAAAACAGGTGGTGTAGCAAAGTACACTATTAAGACGTGCAGATTGCTCAGTAGGCAATACATCATGACCTCATGACGCAACTCTTTCCATCATGTGAAATAATAAACTGATCCGCAATCACTGTGAAACTGTCTGACTGCGAGTTACATTTCTGTACTGAGAGTTATTGTCAGTGTGAGTAATAAGGAGACGCTGAATGATTTTTCAGATTGTTTTTTTTTTTTTTTTACACCCTTTTCTCACTTTTCTTTGTCTCTACACTGATGTTATCCATACCTGCAAATTCAAGATGGATGGAAACGGTGACAAACTAAACCCTTGTAGGGGAGTCTGGGGGAGTCTGGGGAACCCCCCCCCCCCCCCCAGAAAGGACAGAAATTACTTTAAGTAAAAAAAGGAAAACATTGATTAATACCACTAAAGCTGTGGTTTGTAAGAAATTGCAGTGCTAAAACTGCTTGGACTTATCCTTCCTTTATCCCTTTCTCAATCACCTTTCCCACCATATTAATCTTTTGTCCATTTGTGCCAGTGTTGGCTCGGCTTGTGTTCCCATCCTCAAATGATGAGCAGTGCGAAGGGAGCATTTGTTCTGCACCAGAATGGGGGGAGGAAAAAAAAAAAACACTTTGGAGGGAAGTAGGCGTTTTAAAAACCTGACAGATTAATTTATGAAGTTAGCACCTGGCTCGATTTGAGAGGCTATGGCTACACCAGCCGGAATTAATAGAATATAGCAGTTTTATTGCTTGCAAGTGGATTTGCATTCAGAGGGCGAGTAGCTGGATAAAATTGTTACATCTAATGCAAGACACATACTTTGTGGACGAAAATAAATTGTAGCCACTGTTAGGGCTTTAAAATTTCAATAGGGCTGAAAACAAAAGCAGACAGTGCAGAGTTGAAGTGTTTTGTTTGCTGACTATAGTTGTCCAAATTAAAAAATAAATAAATAAAATATCTACATACAATACCACTGTAACAGTTTGTTTGCAATACAAATTTGGTTGCTGAAACATTTTTTGGTCAGGTGCAAACGGTTTTAAACATAAGGCTGAATGACCTCAATTTGACTGGCATGTCAGTTTGCTATTGTTGACCGGCAATCGTCCCAAGGTGTGAACACTGGTTGAGCAGAGGGGGGGTTAAATGAGCATAAATTCCAGCCAAACAAAAGGGGGACTAAATGTGTTAAAGGCCGAGTTCATTAATATTTTTGAGATGTAAATGAATGTACTTGCATTCTTTTGTAAAGACATTCAGGGGGTAAGAAAACCAAAACCTTCCTATTTTCTTGAGCTCCACCACTGGCCACAAAAATCAAACACGCAGTAGTTTCCTTCCGAGCCACCGTGATGAATGGCACAGCCCTAAACCATTTCAAGAGCCCATCATCTGTAAAATCAAGCTCTCTCCTCTCACTGTCTCATGTCCCCAGACATTGTGCCCCAGGAGATTCCGGAGAGGACCAAGTGACAGACTCCAAGACGTATCAGTTTTAGCCTCAAAGGTAGTAAATGACCATGCCACATAGCAAATGTTGTACATGATCCTCCAAGTGCCCCGATGGTGCACAAGATACTCTCATATCCGTAACAAACTGACAGCATTAATAGAGTGATGAGGTCACTCCCCAACATTTAAGGAGAAACCCTCAGTGTTCAGAGGCTGATTTGGAGGTGCAGCCTCTAATGCTAAGCTGCTATGTTCACAGTCGTCTCCATGAGCTGCTGGCAATGAATCACTGCTTTCTCCTTCTGCTGTGACATCAGAGCCTTACAGGCTCCATTTAGTGACCTTCATCAGTCAAACCTCTGCAAAAAAAACCTTAGAATTCGGATCAAGGCGCAGGCTGTGCCAGATGTGATTAAATGACGTCAATGGTTTTTATGCAATATTAAGTGTATGAGATGCTACTTGTTATATATTACCAAAATGATCTTTTAGCTACCAACAGCTCCATAATCACAATGGTCCTGGGTTTTTCTGCATTGGCATTTTGGTTGATTCCATTATGTACTAAATACATCTGACCATGACGCTACGGAATTTCTGTACAACCACATTCCTGTAATATAAAGAAAATATACTTACTATAATTTGAGTGAACTTCTTCAATTTCTTCCTCAGTTTGGCCTTTTGAAAATAAAGGCATCTAAGAGGAAAACACATCACATTTCATCAGAGGAACAGCTCTCAGTAACAATGCTGGATTTAGAAAAATCATTTAGTTACAGATGTTAAGACTAGTTGCACATACAACCCCAATTCAAAATAGTTGGAACAGAGTGTAAATTGCAAATAAAATCAAAACGCAATGACTTTGAAATCACACCAGCAAGTATTTTATTCACAAGAGAACAGAGATAACATGGCAAATGTTGAAACTGAGAAATTTTACTATTTTATCCACAAAAAGAGCTCATTTCAAATTTGATGGCTGCTACAAGTCTCTCAAAAAGTTGGGACGGGGGCCCGTTTACTATGATGCAACATCCCCTCTTCTTTTTAACACAGAGTGGAGGCGTCTGAGCATTGAGACGAGTTTCTTGAGTTTAGCCACTGGAATTTGATCCCACTAATTTAATACAGGCTTCCAGCTGCTGGAGAGTTTTTAATCTCCTTTGACGGACTTTTCATTTAATTATGCACCAAGTACTCTCAATCGGTGAAAGATCAGTACTGCAGGCAGGCCAGTTAAGCACACGGACTCTTCTACTACGAAGCCATGCTGTTGTAATAGCTGCAGTAAGCGGTTTTGCATTGTCCTGCTGAAATACACAAGGCCTTCCCTGGAATAGATGTCATCTGGAGGGGAGCATATGTTGCTCTAAAACCTTTATACACCTTTCAGCATTCATGGTGCTTTTTAAAACATGCAGGTGTTCCACACCATATGCACTAATGCATCCCCATACCATGAGAAATGCTGGCTTTTGAATTGAACGCTGATAACAGGAGGGGTGGACTTTCACCTCTTTAGCCTGGAGGACACAACGACCATGATTTCCAACAAGAATGTCAAATTTGGATTCATCTGATCACAGGACACTTTGCCAGGACTGTGTTTACAGACAGTGGTTTCTTGAAGTATTCCCGGGTCCATTCAGTAATGTCAATGACAGAATCATGCCGGCGAGTGATGCAGTGGCATCTGAGGGCCCGAAGATCACAGGCATCCAGTAAAGGTCTTCGGCCTTGTCCCTTACGCATAGAGATTTTTCCAGTTTCTCTGAATCTTTTGATGTTATGCACAGTCGATCATGGAGACCTTCTAAGCCTTTGCAATTTGACGTTGAGAAACATTGTTTTTAAAGTATTCCACAATTTTTTTAAGCAAGCCTTCCCAGGTTAGAGTGTCTCTGGCCATCTTTACTTCTGAGAGACACAGCCTCTCTAAGACATCTTTTTGATAGCCAATCATGTTACACACCTGATGCCAGTTAACTTAATTACTTGCTAAATGTTCTTTCAGCTGATTCTCTTATATATCAATTGCTTTTTTCAGCCCTTTTTTTTTTGCCTGTGTCCCAACTTTTTGAGACCTGTTCCAGCCAGAAAATCTGAAATAAGCTCATTTTGCAGATAAAAATGTAAAATGTTTCAGTTTCAATGAAATGTTTCCGTTGTTCTACTGAACATGTTCGAACTGCAATGTCTTCGGGTTAAGATTGATGCTATCCTGCAGGAAATTTCGCACAGCCTGCTCAGTTTCTTCCCACTTTTCTCCCGCTACTCCTTGAACGCCATGAATAACGATGTTGTTAGAGACTTAAATCTTAGAGTCCAGTGAAACCAATTATGGTAAAATTCAGTTTTTTGAGGGATAAGATGAGGGTCTTGGAAGCATTCAGAGTTGCACTCAAGGGCAAGGAACAACACGTGGTTGACGACTTTTCTCGACAAGTTCGAGACGTTAGAAGAGGTCTTATACCTCACATTATCGAGGCCAGGGAGAGCGGCAGGAATGCATACCAGTCGTATGACAAGTTGGTCATGGAGGACAAAGTGTTCACTTTCAAGGACGACTTGCTTGTAGAGATTGGAAGAAACCGGAGATGCAACAAACGAAACTTCTCCGGCTCATTGTTTGCCCCCAGATCGGGGACAAGTGGTAATGTTACCAGCTAGGGGCGTGGCAGTGACCCACATGCTTCTGAAAACACACAGGACAGTAACGGACATCTAAGGGGGTATGTAAATGTGTGCAGTTGGAATGTTCATGGTATCCATTCATTGTGTAAGGATGTTGAATTCCAACGATATCCAAGTTATTTTGATATTGTGGGGCTAGAAGAAACAACGCATAATGATAATTTGCTTGAAAGTGATCTCATTCAGGATTATTCATGTTTCGGAACTTTGGTTGTTAAACCTTCGAGTTTTAGTGCGTTGGTAATAGGATTTGTTTACATTCTGCCTGAAAATTCAACTCTACAGTATATGAACTCGATAATAATGCCATAGATTTATTAGATCAGTATATATCAACTCTCAAACAGGAATTTGGTAATGACACAGATTTCATGTTATTGGGGGATTTTAATGCCCAAACAGGAGCGAATGATGACTATCATCGATGACCAGTTAGATGTTGATATTCGACAGCTTGGTGACCTGACACGCCCAAATGTTGTAGTATTAGAAATGGTGGCTTATTAAAAAGGACAGAACGGCGACTTTATGCTGGAAAAGAATTAAAGTGCGTTTCGTATTATTAGAATTTGGGACTCATATTTTCTTCAAGACTGGTTTGGTCCAGAACTTGTGAAACTCTATTCAGGTGAGGAAGGTGATCTTTCCGGTTTATAGATTAATGAAATCATTTTCTTAGTTACCATTTCATACCATCACTAAAATATTCTATTTTAAAGTTTCTCCAATGCCATTATGCGGTGTAGAGATTTGGGGTCATACTTTCAGAGGGTCAATAGGAAAGGTCCAATCTGATTTCTACAAGAGGTGTTTTGGAGTCTCCAGATGAACATCAAGTTCTTGGAGATGCTGGCAGAAGTTACTTGTGTGTTAAGTAGTAGTAGTACAGTCGTTGTATTAATTACTGGTGTAGACTCATTCATATGGAAAGGTCAAGATATCCAAGGGTTTGTTATGAAATGTTGAAACAATTTGATGAACAGAATGAAGTATGTTGGGATTCACGTATTCGAATATTATTTTTTGAAACTGGTTTTTCGTATGCTTGGCTCACACAAGATTGAGATAGTATAGATGTTTTTAACCCCCTGTTCACACATAGACGCCGCTTCTACTACGATCAAAGCGTGGCCGAAAACGTGGCCTATCGCCGGAGAAACGTAGTGGAGTCCTCATAAGCGCAGTATGATCGCGGTAGGGTCTTCATGATCGGGCAGCTCTACGCTCTTGCCACGCTTATTTTGAACATGCTCAAAACAAGCATAGCGGGATCGTGGCCAACAAGAATTGGGGTAAAGTCGTAAAAAGAGCGTAGTAGAAGCGCCGTAATCGTACGAGCAGCGCGGAAGCATCGTGGAGAGATCTTCATGATCGTAGTAAAAGCGCAGTACAGTCGGGAACATATTGAGTACGCTCCTACAACACTCGCACTACGTTCTTACTACGTTCCCACTACGATCTCTCTACGTTCCTGACGATCCTAAGAAGACCTACCATGACCTTATGCCGATCATACCACGACCCATCAGGCAGCAGTTTGTACATGTATTTTGTTACATTATTTAAGTTTTTTTTTTTGAGGATTTATACTTACGTTTTTTTAACTGGGACTTTTACTCTCCTACATTTAAAAGATAAGTAGGCCTATGTTACTTTCACTTCGTTAATTTGACACTGGCAACTTAGTTACTCATTTCAAATCAGAATGTTAATTTAATTCATCATTTAAGGATTATCTGGATTTGGCATGTTCGAGAAGGACAACGGTGTCTCTTTGTGCAGATGTGTCCGCCAGTGGACGTGGAGCTGCAAATTTATGCACGAGGTTACAATATTCTATCACTAGATGGAACATCAGGATCAGTTATTGAATATTATAACTGCCACTAAACTCAAATAAGTGATTTCATTCCCCCCAGTATGTATACTTGTTAATTTCAGTGGGACCCCTCAGTATAATGAAGGCTAAATTAAATAATTCTTTTGTGTATTTGTACTGTTTTGTCTGTTACAAACAAGAGATTTTGCGGCACTACCTCTGACACCGGATCGGATCAGGGTTCGTTTTCAGCCAAAATACGTGTGTATATAGGCCTATATATACAAATCATCGCCAAAATCGTACTAGAAGCGTACTACAAGTGTGATATGAGCGGCACCACCGTAGCGATATCGTCCTACAGTCTTCTAGGTCAGCGTAGTATCGTAGTATGATCTTCAATGTCGTAGCGGCAGCGTAGTATAAACGCAGTAAACGCGGCCGCTGGTCGGCAACGGTCTGCGTAACATCGTCTTGGAAGTGTCTCAGCAGAGCGTTGGACGTGGGAGCATCGTCGTTCGGTTGTAATGAAGACCATAATTTGCCAATTTGCTCGATTTAGACGCCGATCCGCCCCGATCCAATACTTTTTCTGATCGTGGCTAGATTGGGATGATCGTCCTAAAGTCAAAGCTCTGTGTTAACGGGGATTAACGAATTGTTTTCACAAAGATGTAAGGACATACAATTCAAAAATTGGCACTAGAATCTCAGGGTCTTCATTTCTTAAACATTAGTGGTTTTAAATCTATTCTGGGTGTTGAAAAGTATATTCTTGAACTGTTTCCAGAAAAAGACTTGTTGAGACCATTTTGTAAGTTCTGTTGTGCATCACATAAATTGAGAGTTCAGTTATCTAGATTTAAATGTTACTAAATTCCCAATGCTTTATGTACAAAATGTTGTCTAGGTTGTATAGAAGACGAGTTCCACTTTTTATTTATTTGTCCCTATTATAAGGCAAGCAGACAACAGTTTTGACCTGCATATAATTGTAATAATCCATCTGCTTTAAAAATGTATCAGCTGTTATCATCCAAAAATACAATACTTATTAAATCTTTGTCCTTGAATTTAAACTCGTCAATTTGATAATATGTATATTGTGATGTGCACTATGTGCAGTTTTTCTGAACTAGCAATATGGGTCACGTGGCCCTACATGCAAATAAACTTGTCAATTGTCAATAAACTTGTCAATTTGTTCTATTGTAAATAACATTGGCTCATGTGATCTGAAAGTCATTGCATTTTGATTTTATTCACAATTTGTCCCAACTATTTCGGAATTTGGGTTTGTAGTATCTGACCAGTCTAGTCAATTATCAACGTTAGTAAAGATAATGAAAGTAGCTCAAAAAATTGACAGGTCATTTAATGGTCATAGCAAGTTAGAGTCACGGTTGGGGTCATTTACAGTCACGGTCTTCCTCCCATAGGGAATAAAACCCTTCCATTGAACATCATTAAAGTACCCAGTACATGTATGATTAACTTAGGCCAAACATCAAAACCTTTAAATCTGATCACAGTATGCATGATGTCCTGGTCAACATAAGCTTCAATCCCCCTCAGCATGCCACCAGTACATACATCCGACCAAGTCATCAAGAACAGTCAAGGAACTCATTCGAACACATCAAAATATAAATAACCAAAGAGTACATACACATTTGAATTTTGACTGGGCCTGAACGCGAGCCTTTTCATTCTTCTCAATCTCTTTTGCAATGTCTTGTGCTGATGGAAGAAAGGGGAAAGAAAAAATAAAAAAATCAATGTCCACAAAATAGCCCATATTGAAGAGGAGTTTATGCATTTGATGTTAATTTGCACAAAATGCTATTCCAGACTTTAAAGGCAGCCCTTGACAGAAATCTTTTCTAATAATGCTTGGAAATTTAATTTACCACCCTAAAGCAATTAGAAGACCTCCCAGCCATGCAATTCACGAGTACCATTTGTATTAAAAATAATAATAATAATAATAAAAAACTCAGAAATCAGAGTTATAATTCATCATCGTATGGTTTTTGAGCAAAAGCTAACTGTGCCTCCAACTGTCAGGTCACCAAACAACATTTCTGGTCCCTTAAAAGGTCCACCAAGTGCACAGCCAATTAGCCTTTGCAAGCCATTTCAAAACCAGTCCTTCAGCTCCTTCCTGACAGCACAAGGGGGAGTGACCCCCCTCTACATAATGAAGGTAGTGATTAACTGGTTGGCTGAAGCTGATCAGCCCTTCTCGCATCGGTACAGTCACTCTCCCATGAGAAGCCAAATGGGAGCAGATTTTGAAATAGGTTGCAGTGGCTATCTGGTTGTGCACCTGGTGACATAATAGGGAACCTTTAAGGCCTCTTATTCAACAGAATTTATATCTTCTTTTTTTTTTTTCATTTATATGATGAGTGGTTAGCTTGTGGCAAAGGCTATTTTCATTCAGATGAAGTTTACCGGTTATTTTCGGAGGCGTCTCACATTCATGGCATAGTGTTTCAAGGACTGACAGCTGTCAGAGTATGACATCGTCAGATTAAATCGCCACTGGTAATATTCATAACGGCAATTTAAGTTGCCTTGAGAAGCTAAAAGTGCTCCATTAAAAAATAAGACTAATCATTTGGTGCAAGGAATCCAAGAAACCATGCAAAGGAAATTGCAGGGAGTCTGAAAATTGTGATGCATCATGTTAATACTTAAAAAAAAAAATGTAAAAATGGGAGATTACGCCAAGTAATTACATTAGATAATCGCTAGATGAAATATTGCAGGGACCCCGATATTATCCTATTTTTACAGCAGTGTTCTAGTCCCATTGGCTAGACCCCCTAATCCAGGAAGTGAGGAGGATTTACAATGTGGAAAGCCATTACTTCTTCCTTCCCAGAAGAAAAAACAATAAACAGTTCATTCAGCATCATGATGTCTCGTCAAGCAAAAGATTTGAGATCAAGTGAACTGCTGTCCTTACTCCTGAAGCGCAAGATCTATTCCAATATTATCAAAAGGATTTCATAATCAAGACTGGGATCTTTGCAGGACACAGCAGACTATTTCATTTAAACTCAAAAAAGATTATATTGGGATTATAATGCCTAAGTAAATAAAGTCTGTATAAATGGAGTTCTTTGCAATTTCAGAGAAACTTTTCAGATCAAGTTTTCAGCAGCTGCATTAAATGCGCATGTATGTGCTCGCGGCGCTGAAATTGGGAATCGCCTAGCTGAGTGAGGGATGAAGCAAATCATTTCAGAGTTTGAAGCCATGCTTGGCAACCGCTGGAAAGACTGCTCCCCACGCGTTGTCAAAACAAAGTTCACCAAGCAGGATATGGCAGCGATTTATTTGGAGAGGGGAACTCGCCTACCTATGGTACAAATTTTTTTTTTTTTAATCCCCCGCCGAGCGATTAGCGAGAAGTGGAGGATATATAGCATAGGGCTCCGTCCATATGAACACATAAAATTGAGGCGGCGGGGGATATTGCCATGTTAGTGGCAAACACTCGTTTTTTTTTTACAATTGCAAATAATGCCAGCCAAAATGGGTGATCAAGTTATATGTCGGAGCACGTCCATGTAATGCTTTAAAAACTGTCAAAGCTACTTTGTACTTGATTCTAAACTTCACAAGAAGCCAATGTAGATCTGCCAATATGGGTGTGATGTGATCTCTTTTCCTGGCTCCAGTAAGTAGCCTGGCTGCTGTGTTTTGGACTAGCTGTAAACGCGCAAGAGATGATTCACAAATGCCTGTGTAAAGTGCATTACAATAGTCCAGTCTTGAGGTAATGAAAGCATGTGCGAGTTTCTCAAGATCTGGTACAGTTAAAAAAAGATTTTAACATGGCTATGGACCTAAGCTGAAAAAAGCTGCCCTTTAAAACAGCATTTAACTGCTTATCAAATTTTAGCCCTGAGTCAAATAGTACACCAAAATTTCTGACTAGGAGTTTGCTAAAAGCACTTAGGGGGCCAAGATCTTTCTTCAGGGCCTCAGTTTTGTTAGGAGGTCCAAATAGTATTACCTTAGTTTTGTTGGTATTTAACTGCAAAAAACTGTGAGCCATCCATGTTTTGACCTCTGTGATGCAGTCACTGAGCAATTGCATAGAGCTCTGGCTTTCAATGGACAGAGTAAGGTACAGTTGCAGATCATCTGCATAAAAATGAAATGAAATGTTGTGCTTGCGCAGGATTTGACCTAGGGGAAGCATATAGAGAGAGAAGAGGGCCCAAAATGGACCCTTGTGGGACTCCAGATGTTAAGGTAGCTGGTGTGGATGAAAAGGTCCCAATGTTAACTGTGTAAGATCTGTGCTTAATATAGGAGATAAACCACTGCAGAGCCATGCCACTAATACCCACACAATGTTCTAGACGCTCAATGAGAATGTCATGGTCCACTGTATCAAAAGCAGCACTCAGATCTAATAAAACCAGTATAGAACAATTTCCAGAATCTGCATTCATTATCAGGTCATTTGTAACTTTAACAAGAGCAGACTCTGTGCTGTGGAATGCCCTGAAACCTGACTGAAAAGTTTCAAAGATGTTATTGCTCTGCAGAAAAGATGTCAGTTGGACGGAGATAACTTTTTCTCGAACCTTACTTAGAAATGGTAGTTTAGATATAGGCCTATAGCTACTTAAGTTGTCTATGGCCTGTTTGAAGCAGTTAGGAACTGTACCATGCGCAAGGCTAGAATTTATAATAGCCAGAACATCATAACCAATAGTATCAAAGTTTGCTTTAAAAAACCAGGAGGGCATTACATCATTTGCAGAGGTAGAGGATTTCATGTGTCTGATAATGTCTGATAGATTAGAATATGAAATCAATTCAAAACATTCAAAAGTCACAGTAGCTGGTGTGTAAGTGGGTCTTATTCCAGTGATTAATATGTTGGACCTGATGCTTTCCACCTTACCAACAAAGAACTTTAAAAAGTCCTCGCAGATTTTGTGTGATGCATTTGGACCCCTACATGGTGTCGGATTTAAAACTGAATTAATTTTCTTAAACTGCAGGTTTGTGCTGATTTATGGTGATCAACCCAGAAAAATACTTAGCTTTTTCAGATGCAGCCAGCTCTTGAAAAATAGACAAACTTGACTTAAACATCTCAAGTGACACCTGAAGCCCATCATTTTTCCATCTGCGCTCTGCCCTTCTACAAGCTTGTCTTGCAGAACGAACAGTCTCATTCAGCCAAGGTTGAGATTTAAATCTGGGGTTGTAAATTCTAAGAGGAGCAACCACATCTAATGCTAAGCCACATTTACTCATAAAAACAGACACAAGCTCCTCAGTGCTCGCATGAGGGCAGGGATGTGAGTAACATAGATTTGAATATTCCTCAGAGAATTGAGATGGAGATGAAGGTGAGAACTTCCTAGAATTGTGTTGTGCAGTTTTGATAGCTGTCTGATTTGTGGGCAATAAAGCCTTAAACAAAACTGTTTTATGATCAGAAAAAACAGTATCCATTACAGTGACCGCATCAACACTAAAACCATGAGTCAAAACCAAATCTAGAGTATGACCATGTTCATGAGTAGGACCTTTTACATTTTGAGTGAAATCAAAAGAGTCCAGCGTATTATTGAATTCATTAACCAAGGGCTTATTTGCACAGCATGTGTGAATATTAAAGTCTTCAAAAACCAAAATCTGATCATACTGCACCCTTACTGAGGACAGAAGGTCAGAAAAGTCTTTGAGAAAGTCTTTTTTTATTTTCGGAGGTCTGCATATGAGAATACACAGCAAAGTATTTGTAGTGTCAACGCTGAATGTTAGAGATTCAAAGCTCTTATATGTATTAGTTGTGAGAACGGAGCATTTAAACTGATTTTTGTAAAGCACAGCGATCTCGCCGCCTCGTCCAGCGGTTCGCTGTGAGTTTAGGAAACTGCAGTTTACAGGGCACAAGTCAGAGAATGGACTCACATCATCCACACGCAGCCACATCTCTACTAGGAATAAGAAGTCCAGTTCGCTTGAAGTAAAAAAGTCGTTTAAAATAAATGTCTTATTGGAGACTGACCTCACGTTGGCCAAAGCCATCTTCCTTGTTGAAACAGAACTTCCAGGCGTCTGAGATTGATGTTGCAGAAGCCTCAGGTTGTGGTGCTCAACACCTCTGTTCCTGGATGAAAACAGCTTGCGCTGGTGGTTGAGTCGCACAGGAAAACAAGGAGATGTCACCGTTGAGACCGGACAGAGAAAAACAAGGTGAGAGTTGTTTCGATTCCGGTGGAGCCGGCGTAGTTTCACCCGTAAGCCAGCACGCCTCCCTCGCTTTCTGTGGCTCTTTCTCCGTGGTAGAGAGCAGCAGGGCATAGGCCAAAAGCAGTCCTGGATTTCAGAGTGACGCTGATGATAGAGCTGATCCCATCCGGTAGTATGCGAGTGTTTATCCACATTTGAGCGTATTGTAAGCAGTGCGTCGCAATCATACTTAATATACAACGCCGTTGTTGAGTGGAGTCCCCGAACGAAAATTAAAACACAGACATACAAACAGAGAACAGGTACCAGCAGAAGAGGTAAAAAGCGACGGAAAGCCGAGAGACATACTGGCGCCATACTGGTAAACGTCATACTTACATGGATTTTTTTGGACCTGCCAAGGGGCTACAGATGCAAATTGGCTTGAAGCTATAATCTGGTACGGTGCATCAAATGGTGACATTTATCTTTAAACTGTACACGGTCCCTAATAAATAAAATTAAAGAGTGCCTCTAATTCGTTAATTTATTACCAAACTAATCGGAACTAAAGTTGGCCGGAAAGTGAAAATAGAATTCAAATGACTCCACGGGATTTAGAAAGCTTAACACAAGGATGTCTTCCATGGACACTTCCATGTTCAATCAATGGAGCTATACTTAGCAGGTAATTGACACGCATGAATACTTGAGTGTGTGATGTAGAAGTGTGTGAGGGCATAATCCTGTAACCGGTATAAGGATGTCATGAGGGTGACTGAAATGTGATGGGCCTAAAGCAGCTGGTATTCCTCCCATAGGCCCCAGTGCCATATAAGCTAGATGCGCATTGTCTGCAACAGGTTATTCTTACAAGTGCAGCCAGAACCATGGCATTCACTGCAATTGCTGCATGGCCTACGGGCAACTCTCTCTTGAATGAAATAATAATTTAAAAAACCATATTGCAGGTAATGCCACAGTTAAAAAATGTATTCAGAACAGAGAGGAGAGTGAATCATGGCAAAGCAAACCATATAAATAGTTAGGTAAGACCATCCACACATTTGTCTCCAATGAAAAAAAAACAAAAATAAAAAAAAAAACAATTTAATGTTTAGCATGCAGCTGGGGCACAGTATCAACCTTCTGCAGTGTCTTTTCTTTCCTTTATGATTTTTTTTTCTCTAGAAAATTAAAGCTTTTCCACAAATTCTCAAAAACTGAACCACTGTTGTTCGAAGATTCCCAAGACCCAGACTCAGTTGTCAAATGTTCTTCCTCCACACAAACCCCTGGGCCATCACGAAAAGAGAAGACACTTAAGTGATGGTACACATTCCAAAATTCTGACACCCCGAGCGTCAAACCAACAGACCAAACTATGAGTGCCTGTCATCTCCCTTTCCACACACAGACAAAATGGTTATGTAACAGCAAAGTCCATGCCCTTGGAAAATTCCACGAGCAATTTCAAAATTGTGGAAAAGCTGTATAATATCGTTTCTGACAGCATTATTCAATTACACACTCTGTCCTGCATTAGATCAGTAACTACACTCCCACAAGATCCGCAGCTTCCATTTTCCACGAAGGGGGAATAACCCTCTTAAACGATCCTCTACCTCTTCACAAACTGTAACAGGCTGCCCAGAGTAATGCCAAACTACCTACCAACCTTTCCAGCGAACTGGGTTATATAATTGAAGACGAGAGCCCAAGAAGAGCAAAAAACAACAGCATTAGAATTAAAATGCTGGCCCGGAGCCGATTGGCTTAGATGGGGCCAAGAGGACTGGTGACCTTCGGAGCATTTCAGTGCCTCACCACGATCAGTGTGGTCGTCAGCACCTTTGCGTGACGATATTCCGGAGGGGTTTGGCCCTGGCTTTGGCTAATTTATGTGAAGTTGCACTGGATGAAACCATAAAATAGGAAAGTTCTGTAATGTAATTAAAATGAACAAATTTGAGTATTACTGGTGATGCTGATGGTAAACTTCTGCTGAGGGATTGTAATCTGGTGTATTTCTCGGTGAAAAGTCAATATTGACCCATTCTTCCATTGCTGAATTTATGCTTCTCTGCAAAAAGATCCAGGAGTTATATTGTGAGCTCAGTCATTGTTATCTCTGGCTGTTCCCAAGGGTCACAAGAACAGAGCTGCGGAAGTAATCTTATTTATACACTGCTCCATGGGACATCAGTGAAACACGGAGGGCCAGAGCACTTGCATCACAGCTACTGGCATCAGTCTCAAAGCCGGAGCAGACGAAAATATTGTTGATAAAATATTGTCGTCTCCCAGTCACTTTGTCTTGTGTGCCAGGAGAAATGCAAGAAATTTCCTTGCTGAACCTAATCCCTGGGCTCCCCTGAAAAACAATCTAAACCTCAGGAGAGTGCCTCAATAACGAAGGGCTGAAAAATAACCTCAGCAGGCCTAAAACATCAGTGGGGAATGTTGATGATAAAAGGCAGAGTCGGTTCCTGGTTCTGTTTCAACGAATCAGCTTGGTGCAATTCACCAATTACTGCCACTGCCGTACAGTTGAAAGAGAGTTCATTCAGACCATATTAAAAACATTTCAAATGGAATCACAACAGTAGTCCTCAAATGCCATTTATTAGCTTCCCAATGAACGGAGGTAAATTGTCACGTCTCATAACCAATCTAGCCAACAGAATAAATACAAGCTTAAGTTTGGATCAAATACAGAGACCAGTATTAGAGTTCAGGCTCAGGGCCTCACAGCCTTGGCACGTAAGCAGCCACCGGAGTATAATTTACATTTCTATTCCAATTGTTCCTTAAATGGGGAGAAAAAAAAAAAAAAAAAAAAAAAAAAAAAACTGTTAAGTTAGCTCATTTTTTTACCGAAAAAAGTTTTTTTTTTTTTTTTTTTAAATAAAGCTGAATAATGAAGCATTCAGCAGTTCAAACATCATCTCCAGTCTCTGAATCACCCTTTTCTGCACCGATATAATGCAAAACAAAAAGGTGATTTTGTGCCTTGAGGTACTTAAAAGTAAGAATTTATGCTGCAGGAAAAGTTTGGATTAATTTTATGATTAATTCATGCCGTTTTTCAAATTCCAAAGAACTGTAATGAACATGTCCCCATGGACTTCAGTTGTTGTGGAGAAGACAGCAATGGGGTTGTCCCGACATCCTCCCAGCGATTTGAATGGACTAACAAACTTCACTCATGTTTCAACTGGCATGGGGGTGAGTACATAATGGAAATTTAGATTTTTGGGTGAACTGTTCCTTAAAAGCTATTCTACAAATCAAGGTTAACATGATACAACACATATTGCAATAAATATTCAAAATTCAAAAGTTCCTTTTATACATTAGAATATAATATTGAAATTTAATTATTTGGACCAATTTCTAGCTCAAGCTAATGTGCACTCACAGGAGGAGATATAGACCTTGAGTTCCTGGGCTTGAGTGCCACTCAGCAGTAATGTCATTACATTGTCCACAATCATAATTGTCCAAGAATCAGGGGAAAAACAAATTGCTTCAGGGGGACGCAAGCCTTATGGTCCGGGCTTTTGATTCAGTCTCCATTTCAGTGATCATTTCCAGGACGATTATCATGAGAAAGGAGGCAATTTCCTCAACCTCATACACAATTTATACTGCCTTCCCTAGACTGCTTCAAAGCGTATTTAAAAAAAATGCTTAAAACATTTTCTGACTCCACAGTCAATCTGTTGGGAGTTTAAGGAGCAAACTCTTCCCAAACATACTAAAGGCACGCAAGAACTCGTAAAATTAAATAACACGTTTGACATGTTTTAGTTATTCCACCTGTGTGGAGCCGTTTGAAAAAAATCCTTTCACAAACTCAGATGTAAATTACATTGCCATTCTCAACACACACTAGTACCTAGATCTCTGTAAATAACTGAATAATCAAGTCCGCATTAAAAGGAGACCGCTACAGCCACATGAAGTGCAATGCTACAAAGCTAAACTAAGACATGAGGGCGCAAGGGTACAGTAATGAAATGATGAAATCGAAAAGTGATTGAAGTGGTTGAAAAATCTTCAAATCAACTCTGCTCTTTTGCTGAGCATGAAGTAAAGGCAGGTTCTTCAATCAAAATCCAGCAGAGAGCTTTACAGGTGGATTCCTCTGTGGTATTCATCGAGGCCCAGGAAATAGCCTCTGAAATTGAATTACACTGGACCAATCGCACTTCAAGCGGGCAGCCCGAGCTGAGGGAAATGGCTGCATATTTAAACACTGAACAGTGCACTGCTGTGTGCTGTAATTTAGAAACAATCTATTAATTGAACCTCCATGTCTTTCTGAATAGACAAATGCCAAGCCAAACCATAATGGGAAATGCCAATATGCACACTCACAGAGAAGTATAACTAACAAAATAGGCGTGCAATGCACGGAATACCCCTCAGCCCGATGTCAAAGTTTTTGGAAACGCCCGCCCGCCTGCCGCCTGACCGCTTGCCCGTCCAACCGCACAAAGGATAGCAATACCCCGTCAGCCTTGAGGGCTGAGGGGTAAAAAAACAGGACTGCATTGCATCAATTAGTTTACAAAAACAGCAACAAATTAACCATCAATTTACCCCTTGCTTTGAACCATGAACCCATACTCAGACCTCCCAACATGTACGAATTTGCCGCATTTTTTACGAATTTCGGGCCCATTTACGAAAATACGCAATCAGTTCCAATTTTTACGAATTGGAAGATCGATTTTTTTCAACAAAAAAAAGGAAAGGTGCTTGAGAATAGCAGACGACAAGCGGACCCAACCCCGTCTCCAGGGCACCCATCTGTGGTGTACTTGAGAGTACAGTGATTGTATCCTACAGTACAGTCGCCGTTAAAACCAAAGAGACGCCGTTATATTCACGCCCGGTTATCTCGAACATTTCAACCTTCTTACCCATTTCTAACCACGATCTAACCAATGAGCCGTATCACAGGACAATTTAACCACATGTGGAACTGAGTGTGGTACCGCGTGTAAATTATAGAATCGAGGGCATTTTGACTGTTAGAATTACGTGTTTGCCGTTATGCATTTTAAAATCTTTTTATTTTCTCTTGCAGTGAAAGAGGAAGTGAGAGCTTATGCGACCTCTGGAAAGCGCGTGGCTGATCCTCTGTTTAAAAAGCCTAGCATGAACAAGAAAAGAAAATAGCCTATTATGATAAATTCAACAGCGAAATATAAGAAATTGTATTGTTGAAGGAAATTTTTTTTGGTATTTTAAATAGGCCTATGTCTTTTTATTGCAGAAACTGTGATTGAGAGTTTGTGGGTAGATCTTCAGCGAAGTTTGCCGCAATTGATTTATTGGTTTTGAAAAGCCAGCCGCAATATAAAAAAACAAATTGGCAATATACAACTTAATAGCCTGTGAGCTTATGCTCACGTTATTCTCCGAAATTATGTGTTTTTGGACCTGCAGAGGTGTGAGGTTGTCTCTCACCAAGGTGTCAATCTTCGTCCTAAACAGTGGGGAAAATGCGTCATATCGTGATAGGTTCCATAGTTGTGAATGTGATGTCAGTTTGTGGTTGGGCATTTTATAGAAAATTTCTGACACGCGTTGAGCTGGTCATTAATTCTTTAATAGGCTACAATGAGCTTAAAGGGAATATTAGGGTGACAATGAGTGATAAACAGAGATGACACGAACTGAGCTGTATTGAATCAGTGCCAGGTGTACCCGCTTTTAATTCCATGAATTCAGTTTACGAAAGGGCCATTCAGTTTTAAGTGACATTGTCCTTTAGAGAAAAGATATTGAGCAGATCTTTTTTTAAATTGCGTTTCCTTATTGATAGATATGGAATAAGCTTACTAAAACATCCTGTGTAAGGTTCAGCAAATAGTTTATTTTGATTTTTTTAGTGCAATCAAGAGTCGTTATGGTCGAACTAAATTCATATTGTATGCAATTATTTTCTAGTTGCAAGCTTTGCGAACATTAGCCTATGTTTGAACATCAGAATGGTTATCTGAATGGTTGTGAGAAGTCATTGAAACAAATACAGACGATGCTAAACGTTTAGAAAAATTGGTTAAAAATTACCAATTAGCATTTTAAAACGAAACTATAAATTGAAAAACATTCAAGTTCTTTCCTTAAATGAATTTTACTGAGACAGGGTGCGAGTAATCTTCGATGTACAGCGGGTTAACCGGTTCCGCAATTTGACCGATTCCGCAATTTGCAAAAACTTTTTTTTTTGCGGGAAAACGACTTCGCTGTTAGCCTTGAGTTTGACACCGCTAGAACGGTAAATTATTGTGAATTTAACTCTTAACTATCGTTTCGAGATATTCGGCTTCATAGAGAAATAAATGCCCGATAACTGTTGCTTGCCGTTGCAGCAGTAGGCTACCAAATCAACGCTTGTGATAAGGCGCACTGTGCAGTGTGTGGACGTTAAACACGTGTATTCCTGGGATTCATCACGTTATTAGTGTGTTAATGATCGGAAATTATCGTATATTTGACCATATAAATCCCAATTTCGTACTCTAGATACTTTCCATCAACACCCATTAGAGTGACTGCTTGTCATTAGACTAGTTTCGCAAACGCCATTTTGTAGGTTTTCAAACTTGTAATTTATGAGACAAGTTTATCCTTGTTTATTTTTTCTGAAATAGTTTTATGAAAGTTTATTGTAGTCAGTGTGAAATAAAACAAATAAAACATTTTCCCCCCACCATAGTCTTTTCAAAACCTACATTCCAATGAATGAAAGGTCCAGTAGGCCTACCTGCACATGTTTCATGACTGACTGCAGATAACTGAAAGGTTCAGGATGTTCTTTACTTTCTTTCAAAGTTCTTTCAAAGGCATGTTCCTGCGTAGACTGGGGGATCCAGGACTTTCACTTTAAGTTTCCAAGTTTACTGAAGGATTCAGACGTTACCATCTACTTTCTTTCAAAGACATGTTCCTATGTAGACTGGGAGATCCAGGACTTTTAAGTTTCCAAGTTTACTGTAGAAATGAATCTGTGATTGGAGGACAGTCACTAAGTAATTCTGTTGGATGACATTCCACATTGAACAAGGTCGACTGTCAGCTTCTTTGGATGTCACTTTGTTGGGTGAGTATTCTTCTATACTTTTATTAACAGAGTTTTAACATAATTGTCCACTTTGGCACTACACGCGGTCTGGTTATTATGTCGGAGTAGTTATTCGGGTATAGTATTAGGATACTACGGCAAAAAATACTAATTGCAAAATCCAAATGTTGGGAGGCTGCATACTGGAACTGATGTCCATTTTTATGTTCCCCTCCTTTACCTGCATCCATAAACATGAGCGCATGCATGTGTAGACACACGCACACACATACACACAGACAAAGAGAAACAAAGAATTTAAGAACTTTTAACGACTTACAACAGTCTATGGCTTTTTACATACTGTGGCCTCCTTGGCAAGTAAAATTGCTGATCCCATGGAATGTTTCCGATAATATTAAAAAAAAAGCATAAATAAACAAAAGCACACAGGAAATCCCCTGTGATTTTCCAGAACAACAGCAGATGCGTGCGTTTCATTTTCTCCAAGACTGGGAACTTGAACTAAGCCCCGAGGATCGATTCGGCATCCGCACGCCAGAAAGCTCCTCAAGAGAGCATCCTTGCGGTTCAGCCTAAATTAATTTCAGCGCTCAAGCTCTCATCAGCCTGGGACAGTACTGCATTTAGCACCGAACGCAGATGGTAGAAGTTCTAAAAATTGAAGTGGACAGTGTCTGAGGAAGGTCTGAACTGCTCAGTAACCACGAGCAACATACCGGCAAGTTTTTCTGGGAAAATAGACTCTTAGGAGAGCTATGACTTCAGAGGCAAAAAAACATTTGACCTCCATATCCTTTAGTGAATACATTTTCTGTAAAATGCGGACTTCAGCCCGCCGTAAGCCACGACAAGCTGCATATTTATCAGCATCCCACATCCCTGCCTCCCACATAACACTGGTCTGGCATCAGCCCATTATATGGTAAACAGTTCTGAGAGAGACAGCGCGCTCATGGCTGCATACCTGATTTGGGATTCAGGGAGTCACACTGCGCATTGTACAAGAGCAGAAAGTCCTGGTGCCTGCGGACGAGTTGGTCCCGCGTGCCCTGAGTGGAGAGATGGCAGTCCTTCAGCCTTCGCTTCAGCTCATGCAGAGACAGCAGGGAGTACACCACCTTGGCCAAAGGCTTCCTCTTCCCAAGAGAACTATGAAGAAAAATATTTATTTGAGGGGGGAACAAATTGACCTTTAACCTGAGACCTGATCATGGACATTCCAATGATCAGCACCTGTCCTTTTTTACAATTAATCTACAATTTTTCTAAGCTTCAATGATGCCAATATCTGAAATTTCTCTGAATTGAACTAATCATAATTTTTCAAGAAACAAACGTTTCTACAAAGTTTTGGAGAAGATTGAACACCGCAAACGGTCACATTTCACCAAGCTTACAAATGCCTTTACAGTAATTATATGGCTTATTGGATTTAAATTTCTGCTTTAAGCTCTCAAAGTTACATGTGCCCATCTTCAAAGTAAACGGAATCTGAAAATTATTTAACTGCTGCACTAGTAGAAGAATCGCAATGAACATATTGGTTTGTAGAAGACGGCCAGATGCCAGGAAGGTCTGCAGAGGACAGACAAAATCAAACTGCAGTGCATAAGGCATTACTGGAGGGAGTGTCTATGGGAGAGCTCAAGCATGGAAATACTATGGAAAATGTGTCAGAATTTTTCAAGGGGGGCCCAATTCAGATTCACCTCAGCATCCTGCGCATGAAACCGCCAGCAGGACGAGCCCGTAACCAAATGCATTCACCCGTATTAAGGGTGGAGAGGTATATGCTTTCAAAGTTTGGCCCTCTTGTGCAATGATGGGACTGATCCACACCAACTCTTACTCCTGCTGTCACAGCGACAGCACAGATGGGCCCTTTGCGCAGGATCTTGCTGCACACAATTTATGAGACTTGACACATCGCAGGTTGGTTTCGCACATTTGGGTTCATCAGTTTCCTCCCTAAATGTAGTCACATCGCAAGGCAGATTCTTGACTGGCAGTGCTTTTCTCTCGATCAAAGTGAGCGTGCAGAATTTTGTTGCTGAGCGGTGCAAGAAATATGAGAAGTGAAGTTTCAACTTTTAGATTAAAAAAGAAGTTATACTTTGCTGGTGATTCAGGCTGGCAGAAGCCGTTGGCTAATGTTATGCTAATTAGCAACAATGTTAGAGTCACGAGATGCTTCGATAAAGGTAGAGACCTCCCCACAACAGAAAATGAGTAAATAAATATCAAAAACTCTGAACGCATAACTCATTTAGATTTGACAGAATAAATATAAATCACTCAGTTTTGCCCAATACTATACCCTATACTAGGGTTGTTATACATCGATTGCTACCCCACTTCTAGTCAAATTATATATCCTTCATAAAAAGTCCAAATTATATTGTTCTGTATGTAATGCAGTTTAGGAAAATTTCCATTCATTCAAGCGTAACTTAATTAGCAATCATGTAACCAATGTCTCTTCACGACCCTGCAACCTCATTATCCTGTCTATTACTTAACACTGAAGGCTGCACATGATGAAACCCTAATTGAAGGCCCAAAACAGAAATATATTTCACTACTGTATAAAGGCAGATTTTGCAACTGGAGACTGTATGACTTGTTTGTTAAGATAGAAAGACCAAAAATTTCCTACGCATAGCCATTCTTCCCGTTTTGCACGGCTCGCCACAGGCTGCGCTGTGGAGAAAAACGGCGCGGGACGGCAATTCCTTATGGGAAGCCAGCGGAATGCGGCCCGCCGCTTCTCACAGACACGCTCGTGCTGGCTGCCTGTCATGCTCCATAGCGTTTTACGTCCCCGAACGACAGGATGCATAAAAACTTCAAATGGTCGACTTTTGCGCAGCTCCAGCGGGGCGGGCCACGGGTCGGCAGGTCAGCGCAGGCCAAGCGTACCTCCTCAAGCACTCCCGCTTCTCCTCTCTGCGCAGGCAGCCGTCCAGGTGCTTGTTGATGAACTGCTGGGAAATTCCAACCGAGCACACGGGACACTCCACTGAAACAACAAACAGTGTGACAGGGTTCAGTCGTCATAGCAACCACAGAAATTATGAAACTAGTTCATGGCAAAAAATACCCTTCAAAAAAAAAAAAAAAAAGCAAGGTGTAAATTCCTGGCCACAGTAAAGGAAGTAATTCAGATAATTTAGTAAGAAGCTTGTACAAAAGCCTCCATGAGCTCCTGTGCCACCTCTGGACACTGCTACAGCTCAACAGTGGCCGTGACATGTAAGGGCGTCACCTGATATGCAAAAGCTCAGAGGCCAAGGTTAGAAAAAACACAAATTATACTAACAAATTAAATCTAAACATCAATGAAATCTGAAGATTCACTGGAAGATGCTGCCATATTCGTTTTGGTCTTTGTACATTATGTTTTCACTCCTAGACCTACATCTACAAAGGTAATTGTCATCCCATTACTCTCACAAATATCTGCTTAAGAGAACAAAATTTACAAACGGAACAAAAATAAGAAAAGAAAATAAATGTTTTGCTTCCTTTTTTCCCTTAAAAATATATTTTGCATATTTAAAAATTTTTTTAAATATTATAAATCAAATTTGGGCATAGAATTTTTTTTAAATATAACATTAGAGGAAAATTACACTCCTTAATTGCCCTCAATTTTTCCAGAACATATAGAATTTCATTCAAAGAAATCTAATTCACTTTCTATGCAGGGTTCCGAGAGACAAGGATGACCTTTCACGATTAATGGTCCTTCCTCCATATCAGAGGGGGAACTCTGGTCCGGCTGCAAGGCTGAAGACGCTGCGGCAGGCTTCGGCCTCAGTTCCGCGTTCCCATCGATCACGTGCCATTCATCGGTCGCCGCGTGTCCCCGGACTTCAGGGGCTGGCCGTACACTGGGCTCTACTTGGGTGCAGGAGGGCTCTTTCTTCAGGAAGTGACTGATCAGTGTGCCATCTCTCTTAACAGCCACCTTCTTCAGGGTGGAGGGAGACGGGGCCTTCGGGGAGACCGGCGGCGAATCGCCGACATGAATCTGCAGCAACTGTCGCCTTAAACAGAAACATGTGCAGCACAGTTTGATCAGACGGGGAAGCAGATTCAGCAGCACAGCAGGCTGATCTGGCCTTCTGTGTAACAGACTGATAATGCTAAAGTAACTCATTCACACACGAGACTCGTTTATCTCAGCAAATTAATGCCATAATTTAACATTTCACTAAAGCAGTTGCAGTGAGCTCCAGCTATGTGTCCTTTTGATGAGCCAGTGGAGTATTGGTGGAGAGCACTTATAATGTCACTCAGAGGTCATGAAAGATAATGACACCCTTAACGCGATCCACATCCTGACACAGCTTCAAAAATATTTTCAGCGCACCATTCATTTTGAATAGCATTTTGGCAGCATCAGTCACAAACCTTATAAAAGCAATAAAAAAAATGAATTTGGAGAACCTACAAGAAAACTGAGTGCATATTCAGGTGCTTTATATTCCAAAAATGAAAAGTACTCAATATTTTTATAGACCCTTGGGAAGCAGGTTTTAATCTTGGGAGTATTTTTATTGGAAGAAGCTGGACCTGTGCGCCTGCACAGCAAGAAAACTATTATGTCTGTCTGCAGTAGTCTTTGCTGTGATCAGTGATGCTGGCAGGCAAGATGCTAAATGTTTTGCTTTCAGAGAGAAGCATCTCTTTCTGAGCCACATTCTCTTAAAAGTAAAGCTCGAGACTCTGCTCTGCATTCCTACGGGCAGGCAGTTACAGCTACAAAGATGAGGAAATATGGATATGCTTCAGATAACATTCACCCAATTCTGGAAAAATGGAAAGAAAAATGCAGTAGACTGCCCAATATACTGGACACTGCAGTCACAGGCTTGTTTTTTCAGAAAAGACTAAAACTAGTTCAGGTAGGTCAGGAGAGGTCGATAAGCAGACAAGGACAAGCCAAGGATCGGAAAAAACAAAGCCAGCCCTACAGATGAAAGAGGCTGTCAGAGTAGAGAATACGCATTCACAAAAGCAGAATGAACACTGTCAACCAACAGTGTTACTACCATGAAGCTTCATTTTGTACTTGGGGAAATAAAAGCAACTGAAAAGTCCAAAATAAACTGCATGATATATAGAGTCAAGGGCTTCTCTGGTATTGCAAATGAAGAGGGAACAGAACAGAGACAGATAAGGTGACCGTGTGGTCTACACCTGACACTTAAAGGTGCCATGCGCAAATTTATTTCATGCATGAATCACTTTCTATTGCCAAGGTGCATATGGACTGTAACGCATTTAAAAATTAGATCTCGCCCGACAATCAGTCGCTTGCCACAGCCTGAAAGCTGATGTATACGTGGAGGCACTAGGTCAGATTTTCCGCAAAAATCCAATGGAAATAATGTTATTCTCCAAAAAGCCGAGCTTCTCTCCCTGACAGCTAGCACCATAGCACGACACCTGGTAAGTCAACTTCCGTCGTGTACTCACTTCCGTTTTGTTGTGGCCATTTGCATTCGTGTTTTCCGTTAATGCGTTTGTGTTGTTGCTTTTGCAGTTTCGCTATCACTTATATGCTCGCTTTTTTTGAATCTTCAAAGCATTTTGAGCTTGTTAATGCACAACCCGTCTCGGCCACCAACGTAATTAGCTGAATTCAAAAGCAGGCGCATCTATTCGCCCCATGATAGCAATTACTTTTATTGAACTTTGAATTATTGTGATAAATTTAATCGCTGACCCTATTACACTTAAAATTGTGAATTAAAAAAAGAATCAATTGAAGTAAAATTACAGGGTAATTTAATTTACATCACGATGGCATCAATGATATATATTCATTATGCCATGTTATGGTCTTTTTCTTGGCCGATGCGAAGCAAAGTTTCCCATAGAATTTTTGTCAAAATTTATTCAGACAATTCAGAATCTGCAATGACACCATTTCTAACAAATAGATCAAACGATAGGTTAGTAAATGTCAAACTGTGGGACAAGAGCAGGGAAAATGACTCTCCCACAGAAGAGAGTGAGGCAGGAAAATCATAAGAGCTGGCAGGCTTGAGATGCAGATTTGACCGTATGTGGTGCATTTTCAGTGTTTACTTGGCAAAATCACCAGTACTGCACAGAAAAAATGGATGTCTGCACACTCTTTCTAGCTGGAATGACCGTATGCTTGAATGTTTGTAAGGATGTTTCACAGGTGTTCCCGTTTGTTTAATTTGTTCACCACTCGCTGCAGTCAGAGGGCAAGACCACGTTTGTTGTGATTATTATGTGCAATGTAAAACCTTCGCAGGGACTGCATATAGAGGATTTCCGATGGAATACCAGCACACACACCAGCTATATGATGCCGACTGCAGTTTACTTAAAGAAGCAGTATGTAAGAAATGTAAGTTGATTAATCATGAAATGGCCCTGATATATAACAAGACATTAAGGAATGATGTTAATTTCAAATACTTAAATCACTGACAACAGTAGTCCAGCCAGAATATTCTCATTACAGCCCACAACTAATGTTGATGTTGTCATTTTGTGAATTTGGCCCGTCCACCAACTATCTGCCAATCACAAAGTCAGCATTTCGGCATCCAGGTTGCCAGGTACCACTGAGCTGCAGCTACCAGCGTTTCGGAGGACAAATGTTTGACGTTACTAAACCTAAAAAGCCTCGTTATGATTCCAAAATACGTCGTGACAAAGTCAGAAACAAAACAAGGATCTGTATAGGACATGCCTTTGAAAGATGGAGGCGGCTGAAAGCGGAGAAGAATTTGAAGACAGACGCCGAAGTTGCTAATTTTCTCCTGGACAGGAAAGATTCAGCCAAGATAATGTAAGCACGGACATTTCAAATATTCTCTACAGTTGAATAATGTTATGCATGTTCGTTCATGGTTGGTTAGTGCGTATGCAGGTGGGTCGTCAAATTGACTAGGTAACAAATTGTTTGAGAAATAAAGGTAACCCTGACTCATCATTGCTAACATTAGCAATGCATTATTAGAGTCCGTTTCTCTGGTATTATGCTGAGACGCTGTGGATACCGTTCCAACATTAGCATAGCCATTATGGCAATATGAAATGTAACTGAGACAGTATATTGGTCAAATGAGTCCTCATTCATTCTTTACGCATATTATAATATGGACTTTAGTGGCCTATCCACACAGAAGAGTGACGAGCAAGTTGACCAATATGACCATTGCTAAAGTTAGTCAGTCATTAGTCTCGATCTTTTCTGAAGTGAACTGAACACAATCCTGTGAGAGCAAATCATTGATGATATTGAAAAGTAGCCATGGTAGCTCCGTGAAGTAGACGTTCTTGCTGTATCCAGCAACCTAGCTGACAACCTCTCGTCTGGGGGAGAGGAGGAGGGGATACTGCGCTCTGCGCCATTTTGAATGTGACTGCAGTACCAGTTTTGGCCACAAACTTACATATAGCTCCTTTAACAGCCACCAGCATCAGTAATGACAAGTTATTTCTGACAGCTGCACACAGCATCTTCAACGATGGTAGAGCCTTTTCAATATACAGGAGAGGACTACAAGGTGATCAAAGTAGTATGTAGAATGAGTCATACGCCTACCTAATAATAATAATAATAATAATAATAATAATAATAATAATAATGAGTACACTAGTCACACATGGGGCAGAGCCAATAACTGAAACAGCCTGCAAGTCCATCAGAGGAGAGATTTCAGACCTGACAACAAACCATACCAACATCAGCCTTGTGTGAGGACAAGTGAACATAATGGCAAAATCCACAGACACCCCGACATGATGAAAAGCACAAATTTTCTCTACAAAATCGATAAGGTCAGCGATGCAATCAGTGATGCAAAACACCTGACAAACAATTTAAACAAGTTTGCGCTGGACTTAAATCCAGGTGGACAACAGACTTTGCGCATTTAATGACTTGGACAGAACAAGAGTTCACGGCTCATTGAGAGAACAGGATTATTATGCTTACCGCATCAGAGCCATTTTACAGCTGTCCCTGCAAAGCATGGGAATGCCGTTTTCTAGAATGATTTAAAAACCATGTGGCAGCTCAATCTATTTTCCAAGATGCATTATTCTGTGGTCTTGCAGAGAACAACAGAGGGCCTACCCAAATCAATTTAATACTTAACAGCGCTAATTACACAGTGCAGGGCACAAGACGTAGGTGCTCGATCTCAGTGTGGTGGGGACTGCAAAGTCTCTCAGTTTTTGATTACTCGGCACTTACCTGCCTAATTAAAGGAAAGACTCGTTTCAGAGCATCTTATCTATTCTGCAAACTTTAAATTGGCCATCAATAAAGGTACCACAAAACTTGCAAACGCTGCAGCCCTCCAGGGCTGGTGGAGCAAATTTATGACAGCACTGGCTGACAGAATGCTTCAAGGGACCTTCTAAAGTTACTTATTTTCCCGTGATTGTTTGTGTACTGCATTTAAACGGTCTCTTCCTGAACAGATGGCTGCATTTTACAGTCCACTACATATGCTGATACATGCTTTGTGCATTGTAAACATACATGGGCTGAGTGAGGAATTAAACATATTTACATAAGAACCCAGCAAACCTGCCAAAGATAGCTTAAGTTTGCAGACTTGAAGTTGTGGTTGCAACATAAAGTCTCTCATTATAAGGCAATGCAACACGATTACTTGCTTGCTGCTACCTACTGGTGCATAACTTCATTAAGAGAAGCAGTACAAACAGGTGAGTACATTTTACATGGCATCTTAAAGGAACAGTCCACCGTACTTTCATAATGAAGTATGTTTTTCTATGAAATGAGACTAGATGATGCGTACCTCTCAGAGCTTTGAGCGACCACCCAGTCAGCCAGACACGCTGCCACTCCTCTTAGCATTTGTAGCTAGACTCATTGCGGTCAACGGTATTTTTCGGGGCTGTAGTTAGATGCGAGCAAAGTCTTCTAAGTTTTTCCTGTTTACATAGGTTTATATGACCAGTGACATGAGTTCTGGTTCGGGTACGCAAATCCAAACGTGGCTTTTTCTATGCTGTGGGGAGTGCGTACTATAATGACAGGCGTAGTAACACCTTCTGCGCGCTTCGACAGCGCATTGATACCTCCTCCACTAGGTCTTTGTATGGCTGCAAGTGGAGGTTGTTTGAGGGGTGGTGTCACAGGAACGGCCACGTTTCTTTTCAGTGTCCGGTGAGTGCTATATTGTCATTCTTGCAGGACCTGATTGACAGAAGGAAAGCCTTCTCCCCGATTAAGGTGTACTTGGCAGCCTGTCACGTGGAGTTTGGGAAGCGAACGGCGAGCCAGCACCCACTGGTTTGCCGTTTTATGAAGGGAGCGGGCAGGCTTCTCCCCGTGTCCAGACCACCGGTGCCACCGGGGGATCTGGCTGTGGTTCTGGAGGGGTTTAAGGGCCCTCCTTTTGAGCCACTGGAGGGGGCGGCCTTGAAGCACGTCTCTCTCAAGGCTGTGTTGTTGCTGGATCTGGCTTCAGCTAAGCGAGTAAGTGACATCCATGCGCTTTCGGTGCATCCGTCATGCGCTCACCTCTTCCCGGGGGATGTAAGGTTGATTTTGAGGCCCAACCCGGCTTTTGTGCCTAAGGTGGTGGGCTCATGTTCTCCTATTGACCTTCTGGCCTTTGCTGCCTCAACAGAGGAGCAGCAGTTGCATGCGTTATGTCCAGTCCGTGCGGTGCGCATGTACATGGACAGGACTAGGGGTTTCAGGAGGAGCGATTAGCTGTTTGTCTCCTGGGCTAATCCTCATAAAGGGAAACCAATCACTAAGCAGCGCCTATCCCATTGGGTGGTGGAGGCGATTGCTTTGGCCTATACGTGTCGGGGTTTACAGCCGCCTGTGGGCGCACTCGACTCGGGGCTTGGCCGCATCCTGGGCCTTATTCAGAGGAGTTTCTGTTCAGGACATCAGTGCAGCGGCGAGTTAGTCCTCGCCTCTCACGTTTGTCCGCTTCTATAGGCTGGACGTTTCCGCTCCGTGCGTGGCACACGCGGTTCTGCTGTCCTGACTGGAACAGGTTGCTTCTCTGTGGGTTGGTGGACGCTGGATAAGCTTGTCTGGCAATACGGGGGCTACTACATCCCATAGTGAGACATAGAGCGAAATATTATGAAAGAGAACTTTAGGTTATTTATATAACCCCGGTTCTCTGAGTAATATGAGTGAGATGTCTCATCAGACAACCCTTCTTGCTGGGGCGAGTGAGAAGAGGTGCTTATCTTGAATGACGTGGTGCCGTCCCCATTAACTATTTAAGGTGGGTGGACCACCTGAGGCGGACGAACACGTTCACCAGCCAATCAGGATTGGCGTAATGAGATTAATGCTTCTGAGGCTGAAGCGAGGCGTGCATCCCATAGGGAGACATCTCACTCATATTACTCAGAGAACTGGGGTTATGTAAATAACCTAAAGTTTTAAGTCTTAAAAAACTTAAATTCATCTTACCAAGTAGGATTTTTTTCTTTTCATTTTGCAGTGCGGCAATCCAGCAATTTCTGTTAAAGACGTGACTTAATGTTAGGCAAGATGATGGTGCAAGAGGAGAACTCAGGGGTCACAAAAACCAAACTGTTTCTTTCTCCAGAGAACATAAACTGCTGAGCACCTTTTAAGGGGAGCCGTCCACTGCTTTTCAAGAAATATCTACCACGGATGAATGGACAGATAGATAATGTCTTTGCAAAAACCTCACTGACTGACATTGAAGTACCGTCAAAAAAATGACAAGTAAAGAAAAAAGAACTTCCAGCTGTGCAGTTCCCCGTACATTCCCATGTCGGGACATAACCCGGTCCTCAGTTGCAAATAATCCCTGAATTTTCTTTGTCTAAACGCCAACACGCCAAATTAAATTAGCCAAAATTACTACTTGGTTTAAACACTTGGCACCAAGTGTTATTGTAGAATGGCAAACAACCAAAATAAAATTCTTACACAGAACAACCAACAGAAAGTCAAAACATGCAAAAGCCTGAAAAGGGAAGCAGGAAATGCTCTGGTTAGTAAAGTGAGCTTGTGCAACCGACTTTGAAATCAGGCGAGACAACCATCGTACCCTATTGCAAGTATTTCACCTTGAAAATGTGGCTCAGAATACCCTGAAAAACGAAATGGACTCACTAAAAACTACACTCAGGAAACATACTGCTGCATAAGGCATGTGCACAGATAGTGAGTTCACAGCATTGACAGGGAAACCATTGAATTTGAAATGGATAAGGACAGCTGTTGTTAGCATATAAAATGCAAAGAACCGTTCCTTTACAAAATCAGGAATTAGCATTGTTTCCCTCATCATGGGTCAAACTGCTACGGTGGGAAAAAGGGGGCATATTTAATTAGAAAGAGAGAAAGCTGTAAATGGGGGTGGGCTCATCGATCTTCCAGACAGCGGCTGTTGAAGGGACTGGCCAAAAGGAAAAGGAGGTCGATAGAGGCACGAAAACAAGGCTTCTAATTACATCCCAGCCGTCCTTGCTTCCAGATCTGGCTGACGGACGAGGTCGGGGAGGTGACAGCTGCCACGCACCAGTGTCAGCACACTGACGCAATCAGGACCAGGCGGCCCATAACAATGAGTGCTGGGAGCACAGGGGGATTTTACACATCTTCAGCCACGTCACTGTACATCACTGGCTCAGCCTTTATTGAACCAGGAGAAATATGAGTGGTATTCTTGATGTAGGGACACACAGGGACATTTGGATGTCGAT
This sequence comes from Gymnothorax reevesii, assembly GCA_029721435.1. Classification (NCBI taxonomy): domain Eukaryota; kingdom Metazoa; phylum Chordata; class Actinopteri; order Anguilliformes; family Muraenidae; genus Gymnothorax; species Gymnothorax reevesii. The sequence goes on along the minus strand of CM056585.1, from coordinate 70,578,887 downwards.
TACCTGTTCTCCAGAACATGGCATGAGCATTACAACATCAATGTACCTGCACAACAGGTTTGGCTATGGTCTTTGGTATTGGGATACCCAATCAGGACACATTTGAGCCAAATGCCTCTTTGGTCAAGAGCCTTCACCAGAATGTGGAAGGTTGTTGCTTCAAGTCCCCAGCAGCCATGATAAGGGGTGCATCTCAGAGCGTAGGCTGCAACCTTCGAAGGCTGCATTTTTAGGGGTCGTCTTATATTTCCATCTGCCACACTTACATTTAGGGTTAATGAAATCGATAAGAGGTAAGGTTAGGTTTGGGGCTAGGTTTTGGGTAAGGGGTTAGAGTTAAAGGTGTGGTTGGTAAGTTTTAGAAAAGTAACTTTTTGTCATTTTTGCTAAAACTGTCAGTGTGTACAGACAGTATTACATAAACCTAGTACTCTGTAATTAAAAAAAGGCTCCTGTACATTCGCCTAATGCTCCTACTGCAATTTAAAAGAATCATTCGGGCCGACCAAAAAGAACCAATTAGAGCCAGGATGGTGTCTGACAGCCATCAAATAGTGCACATGCAAGCGCTGCAGACAGCGCTCAGTTCACGCCAGTGCTCAGTCAAGTTCAAATCTCCAAGAGCGGGTTCAGGAGCTTAGAGCCACCAGGGAGGAAAAAAAATACAGATACTTATGTACCCGGCAACAGCACACACGGCTAAGACAAGTAAAAAAGGAAGCCAGAAGAAAAAAAAAAAAAGCACAAAAGAAAGAATTTAACAGAACCCGGGATAAAACCAGAGTGAACATCGGAGTGGATTTTTAGAAGTGGAAGGAACTCCGTGATCTGGAAGGATTAAAAATTGACGCAGAGTTTGCTACTTTTCTCCTTGACAGGTAAACCCCTGCTTTATTTGTTGGTTCATTTTTGCTCTGCAAATAAGCGAGTTGGCATCGCTGACATGCTGACCAAACTAACCCCAGCCCTAACCAGCCACAATTCATTTCCCTCTGCAAATAAGCGAGTGAGCGTCGGTTACAAGCACAGTCGCTGTTCAAATAGCCAGAGTCTTATAATTGTTACAGTACTCCGCAGTGCATGTGATGTTACGGTGATGTTGCAGTCGAGCTAACGTTAGCTTGTTTCAGATGCTAGGGCTAACGTTACTGGCGTTGTTTTATTAGAAAGCAGCAGAAAATCTCTTTATGAAGTGACCTGGCAGTCTTATCAGTTGTGTTGTTGTCCTTATAAATATGTGTAATGTTTCTGTGCTCTCACAGCTAAATGCTGACATACATTATTTACTGGGCAGTTAGCTGGATTCACAACAGTTTCTGTACTCAAAAAAAAAATGGGTAACTTACTGAAATAAGCGTGTGCTGGGTTTTTAATGAATACATACTGCTGTCAATTACGTTTCATGTCGACATGATTTATTTCTGCTCATTTGTTGGCAGGCGTGTCGTTGGACCTGAAAAATCCGGGGTTAATATCTCTCCAATTATTGAAAATTAATCCTGACTAATTCTAGATGGGTTTCCTCAATTAACACGTTTTCCAATTCAAGAATAATCAAGGGGCAATCAAAGAGACCGCTTCTCTCCCGCATGCAATCCAAAAGCGACAAAATAATAGACTGCATTCAGGACAAAAATTATTGAATTTATAATTAGGTCTATGCACCTGCACTCGGCGACAGCATTTCAGACTAGTAAGTGGTTTCGTCCATTTACTTTTTCCAATCGGACAGCTGTCTATTTTTTTTTTTTAACTACGAATTGAGCGACCGTGCTGCAAAAACAGGTGTATGTACTTGCCGCCGAAATTACCTTCATTCGCTAAAGAGTTCTGAAATGCCATCACCGAGTGACAGTGCTTAGACCTAATTATAATCAAATTATTTTTCGGTGCTGAAGTCACATGGTGATCGCATGGGGGAAAGAAGCCGTGTCTTCAACTGCCACTTGATTATTCTTGAATTGGAAAACGTGTGAATGAAGGAAAACCATCTAGAATTTGCCAGGACTAATTCTTATGCCTCGCCGCGCGATTAGCGCGAAGCGGGGGATATAGCATTGGGCTCCGTCCGTATGGACACATAAAATTGAGGCGGCTAGGGATATTGCCTTGTTAGTGGCAAACACTTGTTTTCAATAAAATGAGGGATATTAGCCTGGAATTTTCAGGTCTAACGACTCGCCTGTTTGTTGGCCAGCAGTGTTGACTGTTCGCAACAGTAACGTCTAGCCTCGGCAACTTCTCCGCTTTCATAAGGTGAACGTGCAAAATCTCTCCGCAGTTGCATGCATAACAGCTCGCGTGCCTTCGCGTGCACGGCAACTTTCTGGGGGAGGGTCTGAGGAGTGCAGTGGAGAGGGAGAGGGAGGGATCTGAAAGTTGCTTTTTTCAAATTTTTGTGCGAAGTCCTCTCTCTCCACAAAGTTACCAACTGCAGCTTTAACGTTAAGGAAACCGGTGACGACTCACTTAAACCAAAGTCGTTTATGTCAGTTTAGCGGGTGGAATTAAGTCACGGACCCTAAAAATGCAGCCTTCGAAAGCTGCAGCCTACGCTTTGAGATGCACCCAAGATCAATGCTGCTGTTGAACCCTTAAGCCTACGCCAGATACAAGAGCTAATACAGTCTGGTAAATAAGTACACAGCTCCAGCATGAGAGTGAGTGGTGTCAGAGAACACTATGGGGGAAAAAAAAAACAATGCCAAGACGTGCAGCTCTGTGTGATGCATTTCTCAGCTCAGCTGACCCCGGACTTCCGTCCGATGCCTCCCCTGCAGGAAATTACAATCGCAGCACAAAAAGTCCTTCTCACCATACCCATTCATAATCAAGAGGAACAATAAATTGCACACGATGAAGGACAATGCAACAGTAAAGTCTGATGCTGCAGAGGGGTAAGGCTCCAGTCCGTTAATGCAATGAAGACAGGTCCCATTCATCTCAACTAGAGCTCTGCCAGAAGCCGTTTCACAGCGAAGCGCCTCATATTATGCAATAAATGCACATTACAATCTAAGCACTCCATTTTTCTGCTTCAGTGCTGTGCAGGAATTTGGCCTCCAACAAGTTAACTTCTCCCAAAGCAAAAGAATAAAAAAATATTCAGGAATAATGTAAAGGACATGCATGAAATTTTGACTTGTAGAAAACGTCTCCTTCGTAGGTCAGTAACATGAACTAATGCCAAGTCACTGAAAATATATTAACAGCAACCTCCAAAATATAGCTATATCAGATTTTTAATCATGCACTAAGCAATAGGATTTGAAAACAAATAATCAAATTACAATCTGTTTTTATGAAAATTATTTTACTAAAAGAGCTACTGTAGTGTAGAGTCCCCTCCTTCTCAGCTGTGCAAATATGAGTAATGACTCACTGTTGCCCAGGTGCTTCCCTTTCCATGCACTGTTAGAACATGAAATGATGCTGAACATCTTGTCTTAGTTTTGGCTTCAGATTTAACTGCGCAGATTGCATTCACAGTGAGAGGGCAAACACCATCAAAAAGGCTGCAGATGTAACCATGGCTGAACTGGAATTAATCTGCAAACTGAGAAAATTCAAAAAAAAAAAAATTCATGAAACAGTGTAGCAGGGTGGCTGTTCATCAATTTCGACGGGGTGGAAAGTCACAAAAAAGAAATGCAAGTGGACACCATGCAGATTGACCAAAAAGAGAACTGTAGTTGAAAATGATGAATTTGAAGAAAACTTGGAGAATAAGTGGGCAAGAGAGTGAAATTGAAAAAGTTTCCGAAATCTGAAGGCTTGAAGAGCGAACGCTCAGGTCAGAGGCTATACTGTATGATCCAAACCTCTCATCAGCAGGAAAAATGACAAGGCAAGATGAGAATTCACCAAAAACACAGGAAATAGGTCAGAGAAAAAACACATTTTGAATTGAGAACAACAGAAAGCCAAAAACAAGGTGGAGCCAAAACAATGCACTAGCATGCCAACCCATCTGTGATATATATGGCAAAGGGAAAGTCAGGATATAGACCTGTATGGCTGCTTCTGAGACAGACCTTACTGAGCACAATGGACTGCTACGCACAGTTCGGTGTCATTATTACACATTTTGGCAAATTAAAAAAGTAGCCCATGTACATTAGCAACCTGCGCCACTGCCAACGGCATTATCATGTCCCCAAATCCAACTTTCAATGCATTAGTAATTAGCAATACAACATGATTTACAATAATATTGTTTACTACGGATATGGTGCCACTATTGCCTGACAGACTGCACACTTCACGTGGTTGGCAAGAAGAATGAGAGGGAATTACAGCCGGGGGTGGGAGGGGGCATCGCTGCAGGGAGTAGGGGTGCTGAGGCACGCCCTGCTGGTTGGTCGCCTTTCTCAATAATGATGATTGGAATATACAATAAATATTATGCTGGTCATTCAATAGTGAACATTGTAATCACACTCAAAAAAAAAGATGCAAGGAAGTCGGGCTATGTTGAAATCCATTCTAATATTTCATATTTTAAAAAAACTGAAACATCGCTGTGCATGTCTAGGAACTTCCTAGCACAGGCAAGACTTTAGATTATTGACTACCATGCATAATCCGTTTAATTGACGTGATTTTGTGATGTAGGTCTGCTAATATGATGCATTATGAAATACTGAGCTGCAGATGTCAATTATAAACGAAACCCAGAAGGGGTGTGAACATTGCATCTTAGTGTGCGGTGATTGTTTGAAGTGCAACAGCTGGGATTTCCATTGATGTTCCACTAGCCGTGGTATCAGCATATAGTTGTGTGTTTAATAGCAAAATGAGTGTGGGGCAGCATAATTGAGAGCGTCAAACATTTCATTTTAAAGCGTGCCTTTATAAATGCCACGAAAAACTGCAACACACAGTTAACTATGAGCATACATTAAAAGTTCTCTTGACAGTTCCATTCGTTCAAGTTAGCGATTGAGTTAGGCTACACTCGTAGAGAACAGTATTGTGCACTATGGAGTCTCTACATGGTATGAAAAATCACAAGTTTTTGGTTCTTACATTTGAACTTATATATTCGTCTTTTGTATAGCGAAGGAGCGGTGCAAATCACATTTGTCCAAAACTAACGGAGCCTATATCAGTTTTTTATTAGTGTATAGCCTAATTATATGATTGTGAGTGACTGTGAACTTTAGCCGAATAGAAAACTGTTGATGTTTTCAGTTCTCAAAGAATTAAGTGAATGTTGAAGGAGTTTAGATTATGATGAAACTGGCAATAACGCTGCTTTGATGTTTTCTCAGGTTGCTTTGCTGGTTTGGTCATTTTCATGTTGTGTTGGGCTCAGCTTGGCATTCCTGCATTACAGGTTTGGGTTGGGTTTAACATTTCAGGCCCGATTCAGTCACTGCTTCTTCTTTAGTATATGTCAGAGGCTACAGCTCGGAGGTGCATTAGCACTAAAAAGTGGACTGAAGTCACTACACTCATATTGGCTGCCTCAGTCTCATTCTGTACCACTCTTGAGCAGCTGCTGTGAGCAGTACCCAGTGGTAAAATTTCACAAACCAGTATGGTCTGATGTTTGGTTTAACCCTAAGAGCGCCAGATGCAGCTATTGTTGCGCAATGACGTAATACATCAAAATCAAAGCGGTTGAAAAGCAATCATGTGGCGACTTGTTTAAAAGAGCTCCCGCAAGTCGCCACATGATAGGTTTTCAACAGCACATGATAATTAAATTTATATTTAAAAAAAATCTTTGTGCTCTAAGGGTTAATATGAAGCCGGCTTGAAAATCTCAATATCAGCACTGCAGCAGTAGGATGAATTTGGAAGTCAATAGGACCATTTTATTTGGCTGTGGACTAATAAAAATAAATTCCCTCAGCCACATCAGCTAGCTGCTTCGTCCTGCTCCATGACAACTACCCCAAACAAAGCCTCTGAAATGAAAGTATTCATCAAGGGGGAAAAATGTGCTCATATTTAAACTAACCAGGTCAGCCTCCTGTTACAGATTTAGTACAGGTCACTTTTCAAAACCATGACTCCCAATTCTGACCGATTCCCATTTTCAGAAGTCAAATGAAATTTATTCTAGCATTTTTCAACATGACTCAGGACCTTACTGAATCAAGGTCTCTGATTTTTTTTGTATTTGAAAACGGTAATCTAAAAATTTCACACATTCAAAAAAAAAAAAAAAAACATTTTATCACGATTATGAGGACCACAGTACAGTAAAAGCCGATTTTTTACGAGAGCACTTCATTATGGGATTATTTTTTATTTATTAATGCATGACATATGTATTTAAGATCCAAGTTAAATTATTCTAATTGATGACGTTTCATGTTGAAAAAAAATGAACAATCAATAACCACTAAAGTAAATTAATTTAACTACACAGACACACAAGGAAAAATAGGTGTGATGCCAGAAAAGCAGTGTTTTCCTGACTCCAAGATTTGTGAAGGGTTTATTTTCACTGAATAAAAATGTTTGAGCAAAAGAGCTCCCACAGAGTGAGCGCAGAAAACAATCATTGTGATAGCTGTTACATTTAGACAAAAGCACCATAATCAACATGAAACCGAATGCAACAGCTCTTCCTCCCGCTCATTACACTTCCATTGCCCATGAAATCAGTGGGTCTACAGATGTAGCTCAAGGATGGTTTTCATGTGAGTAATTAAAAAAATGCAAAACACAAAATTCTAATTTTACCCCATGGGCTATTTGTTCAGCACAGCAGCAGAGTATAGGCCAGACAATGCAAATTAATCTGTGGTAAACATCTTGCACAGGCTAAATTCCGTTAGCAAGACAGCATGTGCACGGACGAATGAACACACACAAATTTACATTAAAAACATTTGCCCACATCGCATATCCTGCTATTTTTTGTTTTGTGAAAGGATTTTTCAGTCAAAGGTGAAAGAGTACAAATATGATAGTTTTTAGAGGGACTTGCCTTGCCTGCCACATTAACTTCAATAGAAGTGGCATGAAAATCTGGCAATCTGGATGCAAAATTGCTGTCAAAATGATATAATGACCCTTCCTTCTTTTAGTAGTGTCTTTGTTTTATTTTTGGTTAACCTTCCTTCTTAAACAGAGAATTGGGGTATAATTAATACACGGACATATTGTAGTCCATGACCATGGAAACCAGGTTGTTGGTCCAGCATACAGTGGGGGAAATAAGTATTTGACCCCTTGCTGATTTTGCAGGTTTGCCCACTAACAAAGAGTGCAACGGTCTATAATTTTAATGATAGGTTTATTTTAACAGTGAGTGACAGAATATCACCAAAAAATTGTAATAAGACATTGTATGCATTTTAGGAATTTATTCGCATATTTTTGGTCAAAAATAAGTATTTGACCCCCTGGACAAACAGAACGTTCACATTTTGTAGAAAAGCCATTATTGGCCAGCACAGATGTCAAACAATTTTTATAGTTGTTGACAAGGTTTGTGCACATTTTGGCAGGGATGTTGGCCCACTCCTCTCTGCAGACAGCCTCCAAATCATTCAGGTCCCGAGGCTGTCGCCTTGCAACCCGAATTTTAAGCTCCCTCCAAAGATTTTCAATTGGATTCAGGTCTGGAGACTGGCTAAGCCACTCCAGACCCTTGATGTACTTCTTCTTCAGCCACTCTTTTGTTGCTTTGGCGGTGTGCTTAGGGTAGTTGTCGTGCTGAAACACCCATCCTCGACCCATACTCAGCTCTCTCACTGAGGGAAAGAGCTGTTGGTCAAAAATTCCACGGTATATGGCCCCGTCCATCCTCCCCTCAATGCAATGGAGTTGTGCCGTCCCCTTGGCTGAAAAGCACCACTGTGCTTGACGGTGGGGATGGTGTTCTTTGGGTTGTACTCTGTGTTCTTTGCCCTCCAAACACGGCGAGTTGAGTTGAGCCCAAAAAGTTCTATTTTGGTCTCATCAGACCACATCACCTTCTTCCAGGCCTCATCTGAGTCATCCAAGTGGTCAATGGTGAACTTCAGGCGGGCCTGTACATGTGCCTTCTTGAGAAGGGGGACCTTGCGTGCGCTGCAGGATTTCAATCCATGACCGCGTAGTGTGTTACCAACTGTTTCTTTTGTAACTGTGGTCCCAGCTGCCTTCAGTTCATTAACCAGTTCCCCCCTTGTGATTCCTCACCATTCGCATGATCAGGGACATCTCACGAGGCGAGACCTTGCATGGAAGCCCAGACCAAGGGAGGTTGGCGGCAGTGTGGTACTTCTTCCATTTCCTGCACCGACAGTTGATTTTTTTTCTCACAAAGTTGCTTACCGATTCTCTTGTAGCCCATCCCAGCCTTGTGTTGGTCAACAATCTTGTCCCTGATGTCCTTAGACAGCTCTTTGGTCTTGCCCATGGTGGAGATGTTGGAATCTGGTTGTTTGGGAGTGGACAGGTGTCTTTTATACAGGTAATGAGGCGAGGCAGGTGTATTTGATGTAAATAATTAGTTGGGATTGGGGTTGTGTTTTAAACAAAGACTAACTGGCTTGTGGGACCCAGAATACTTGCTGTTTGGTATGGGGTCAAATACTAATTTTTCCTCATCAGATGGTTATCAATTTTTATACATTCATATGATGTGATTTTCTGCAATTTTCTTTGTGATTCGGTCTCTCACTTTTAGAATGTAAATACGATTAAAATGATAGATCGCTGCATTCTTTGTAAGTGGGCAAACCTGCAAAATCAGAGAGGGGTCAAATACTTATTTCCCCCACTGTATGTCACAAGCTTGCAAAGGCCCACCATCTCATGGCTCTTTGCATTCCAGCTGCATGCTGAAGAACACGGTTGTGAGCCAGCTAGTCATCTGTTGTATTTCGCCACAATCGGCGTATTTAAGTCATCGTTACATCTCCGTGTTGGTGAATCAGTTCAATCATCTGTCCATCATGCGTATCAAGGTCAATATCATTTGTATTGATGTTCGAGTGAACGCTGAAATAAACCAGTGATCTTGAGGCAAATAAAGGCAGTGGCTATTCTTACGGCAGCCGTAAAGATACTCCGTTAGGCTATTCTTGCGTCCCTTCGTATGCACTTGCGCACAGCACCGAATTCTAGACTTGAAGATTTTCTACCGTAAGAGTAGCCCTGAATGCGCCGCCCACTTACGGCAGTGACGTTATGTTATTCAGAGGCGCTATTCTCACGGTAGTCTATAGTCAGTAGTCATGCCTCAGCTGAACAGGGCCCTGCGAGATACCTTTTTAAAGGAACATTGGGAAGAATTGAGTTTGAATTCATGATTTTAATTAGATTTTGCTCAGCCTGTTTTGCTTTTAACTAAGCATAACAACTCTCAGGGCCAGCCCAGGGGTAAGGGACCATACTTTTCGCACTGTAAAACCTCACAGCAAAACCAACGACGGAAACTGCAGAAGGGAAAGGCTCAGCGCGAACTTGTGGCGGGTGCCTGAACTTTTTGAATTGGTGTAAATCATAATAAAAATAAATAAATTTTCTATGTTCGTAGACCAGGGCACAAAAGCACAACGGTTACAATTTATTTGAATCCATAAGAAAGTAGATGTGCTCCCATTCAACATCTGACTCCAATTACAATTAGATTTTAGAATTTAGTGCAATAATGCGTGGATCTTGAGGCGAGTGCACCTCGGACTCTTGAATGAATACCTCAGTGACTTGATATGCCCCCAGGTACTGACATATTGCCGAATCTTAGGTTCGTTGGCAATACCACGGGATGGAAGTCAATTAAAGGGATGGAATTCAAAAATCCATGGGTTTCTGTAAGGTTAAAATCCTCGTACCGGCAAAACATAGACCCTTCATTTAAGTAGATCATGATTGTCTCTTCATATTAGTAAAACCAGTTCCGATACCTAAAATTTGACCGACGTTAATATGGGCCGGAGGGCTGACCGCGACTTCCTCCATGTCTTTCATTTCTGCACTAAGCCCAGAATTCAGTGCTCTGCGCATATGCACACGGAAGAACGCAAGAATAGTCAAACGGAGTATCTTTACGGCTGCCGTAAGAATATCAAATGCCAAAAATAAAATGATGCAGATATCTTTGCGGTGGGAGGGTTGAAACAGTGCGTCTCTGGTCTGCTGACACACAGGTTTCTTTTGCTACTGTGATTTTGAACACGAGGTGTTGTTCACTTTGGGCCGATTACACGAAAACATTTTAGCGTGCGTATAACTAACATGCTTTAAAATTTTAAACGCATATTAAAATGCCGTTGTACGCGGACAGCTAAAGTAACGTTTAAACACCATTTCACATGATGGGATCATCTGTCAAATCATGACAACCTGCCATTGCATAATGGGAATTTCCAATTGTCGTTATCGGTTAATAACCCCGTATGTGAGGGTAGTTGCGTTGAGGACAAGCATTTTGCACAGAGATGTCGGCGGCAAAGAAGACGTGGCGAGAATTTAACTTCCCTTGTAAGAATGTCAAACTTTCTTTGCGTGTCCTATGGACTTGAGCAAGATGCTGACGTCAGACGCATTCTTCACTAAAACTAGTTCATCCTCAGCATTCGTGATTTCACACACTCATTGGTGCTTTCATTATCGGCGAGGAGTAAAAATGCAGTTCGGACTTCACTCACCGTAGCCTTTTTAGAAAATGTAAACATAAATGTAAACGAAAAACGTGGCCTTGCAAAACCCCTCTATTAAGTGAATAGGAAACTGAAAAAAGCAACTAATTTATTCATTCATTTCATTTATGCATTTCTTTTCCAGAAAAGGCACAAGTCTTGCTCAAAATCTACCAGGCAACCAGATGAAGGCAGGTCGGCGTCACTTATTTAGGTGCAAATCAATCTGTGGTAGTAGTTTTCGCGAGTTAAACATAACTTAAACGCTCGTGAAGGTTTCTTGTTATTTGACCGCAGGCGTTCAAAATATTTAGACGCATGCGGACAGTTGCTTCTCGTGAAATGGTGATTAAAATTAAACTCATGCTAAACGCGCGACTAAGAAAGTTATCCTTGTGTGAACCTTAAAGGGCTTTTGTGAAATCGGCCCGATGTATCGTTTTTCATGGGAAAAATGAGGTACGTCCCTGGGACACATAGATAGTGAGTTTACTGCGTCCTTTCAGATTTTAATGCGTCAGGGACGCAGGATGCATACCTAGCAACATCACTGTAAACTGACAAAAACTGAGAGGATTCAGCCATTTTCCTGACAAAGCTTGTCCTGACAATAACAATTTTAAAAAAAGGCATGCAATGCACAGAATACCCCTCAGCCAGATGTCGAAGTTTTTGGAGACGCCCGTCCGCCTGCCCGCCAAACCGCACGAAGGATAGCAATACCCCGTCAGCCTTGAGGGCTGAGGGGTAAAAATAATAATTTAAAAAATAAAATCTTAACAAGAATGAAATACTCAGATCCACTGCCACAGTTTTGGCAGTCTGGCCTGGAAACGCAACAGAGGGACGGACAGACAGAAGTATGAAAAAGCACGTCAACTCCATCAGGTGCATCATTATATTTGATTTTGAAGACAAATGCGAAACGGTTTAGAAGTCCTGGGCAGGAGAAGAAACACTACGGACAGAGATGCAATGCTGACAGACGACGCACGTTCCTATATCCCCTTTCACTTCGGTAGTGATGGGTCAAACAACACCGGCATATCAGTGTGTGTATCGAGCACAAAGAGCGATACCCCGTGTCAGTGCACATATCGCCATCAGAGAAATCACTTGACCAACACAATTTCCGTATAGCTTGGCGGTTGAGCTTTCAAACTGTGTTTAAAAGCAAGTGACACTTCCCACTCGTTTGCTTCGTGCTGGCGGGGGAGGAGACTTCGTTTGTTGCTGTTCTGTGAAATTTTTTTTTGGCTCGGCATCACTCAGTGACATGAAACTAGCATAGAGAAAAAGGAAATTCTCTCCGGTCGGAGATCATTTTGAGCTCATAACACCAGATCAGATCGCCCTGGCCCTAACATGCAACAAATACGGCTGTTTCTGAATAAAAATGCGTAAATCCCGTCTTCTCCCCTCACATGCTATGTAAACAGGACCATTCATCGCTCATTTGGTGTCCATGTCTCAGAATGAATCAATCTCATTTAGTCTCACTACCTACTCAATATCCAGGTTACCTGCAATGATTTTTGAATTTCAGCAGATGTCGCCACTGAGCGATACATCAATACAGTGTCAACACAGTTATGGAAATGTGCCACACATTCTGAGGCATCATATACCCATCACTCCTTTGTGCCGAGGGATAATAATCATTAAGAGCCAGTTTTTATAAGAAAAGAGTCAGGCAGATTTCTATTAGAGGGTGATTCATGACCCCTTCGGATTTGTCCGAAATTTTTTTTATTGATAGATACATGTAAGAAACGAACAAAACATTTTCTATCCTTAATCGGGTCTGCCTTTTTTTTTTAAAGGGTCCTGGAATATCCGGGTCAAAATCAGCCAAAATGACTAAAAATAGGTTATGGAATGCTTGTATTTCTGCGCGCCTTAGGTGAGCCAAATTTATTTCCATTTGTGCAAGTCTACCAGGTATGGACTCAAAAATGAGAAAATTTTGGCGGCTGACTTCAGGCGCAGCCATCCTGCAAGTTTCATGAAAATTGGAGAAAGTTTCCTGTTTACCATAAAGTTTACCACGGCTTTTTCGTGAAATGGCCCAAGAAAAACGTTGTAAAAATGGTCAACACCAAAACCAGCCATGAAACTCTTTACCACTGACACTAGAGATGCTGAGTGTCAACATGAGTCATATTTCATCACTTTTGATTATGGGCGCATAGAGAAATCAGTGTGCGCATAAGTGGTAATTTTACCTTTCGCTGGCGAGAAGCGCCCCCTATACTTGTGTGCCTCAAGTCAGCCGCCGTAATTTTCATCCATATCAAAGTAAGAGGTCCTAACCTATAATGACATGCATAAAATACCTTGGCTGACTTGGGGCACAAGCCACACAACCCCTGGGAAAGTGTGCATAATGACAAAACGTAGATTTGCAGCGCCACCTATGGGCTGCGTCCTAAGTCAGTCGCCAAAATTTTCACATTTTTGGAGCGTCCATACCCGATAGACTTGCACAAATGATAATCAATTTGGCTCACTCGGGGCGCACAGAAATACAAACATTCAAAAACAGTCCCAATTAAGGATAGAAAATGTGATTTTTGTTCATTGCTAACACACATCTATCAATAAAGAAAAAATTTTGACAAATCCGCAGGGGTCATGAATCACCGCCTGCCTGATTCTTATTAAAACTGGCTCTTAATTTGCTGAAATACATAAATAAGGTACTCTTACATGTTCTTGTTTCTCGATTACCTTATTCCTTCATGAGTCAATAACAAATGTAATGCCCCTAACTTTATTCGAGGGAATAATATATAAATTATCACTCCAAACAAGCTTACCATAATAAGTAATTACATCCCACTTGTCATTTAAGTAAAAAAAAAAAAAAAAAAAAAAATCACATCTATTGCCATTGTTAGAAAATAACTCAGACAGGAGGCCCGAGAAATGGCTAAATATAGAACATACAGGTACTACTCGGAAAATTAGAATATCGTGTAAAAGTCGGTTTATTTTGGCAATTCAACATTAAAGGTAAAACTAATATACTTTATAGACTCATTACATGCAAAGTGAGATATCTCAAGCATTTGTTCGTTGTAATTTTGATGATTATGATTTACAGCTCATTAAAACTTCAAATACAAAAACTCAGAAAATTAGAATAATGTGAATGTAACCAATATTGTGTGTGAAACAACACACAGGCGGATGCTGGACATGGGCTTTAAATGTCGAATTCCTGTTGTCAACTTCATCTTCTAGCAGGACTTGGCACCTGCCCACACTGCCAAAAGTACCAAATCCTGGTTCAACAACCACGGGATTACTGTGCTTGATTGGCCCGCAATCTCACCTGACCTGAAACCCATAGAAAATCTATGGGGCATTGTCAAGAGAAAGGTGAACGAAAAGAGACCAAACAATAAAGAAGAGTTCAAGGCCGTGATTGAAGCATGCTGGTCTTCGATAACAGCTGAGAAATGCCACAGGCTGGTAGCATCCATGCCACGCCGGATTAAAGCAGTCATTCATGCAAAAGGGGCCCCAACCAAGTACTAAGTACAGAAGCAAGATTTTTCCTTTCAGAGGCCTGACATCTTCGTATTTTGTATTATTATTATTATTTTATTTTATTTATTTATTTTAATCGATTTCATGTAATATTCTAATTTTCTGAGTTTTTGAATTTGAGGTTAAGTTGTAAGTCCTAATCAGCAAAATCAAAACAAATAAAAGCTTGAAATATATTGATTTGCATGTTTTGTCTATATAATATGTAGGTTTCACCTTTTAAGTTGAATTACAGAAATACATGAACTTTATGAGAATATTCTAATTTTCTGGGTAGCACCTGCATATAAACAGGGCACTACAAATTAGCCATTTAACAGTAGTTTATTGTAGATCACTTCAGTGAAGCCAGTCAGAGGCATGGAACCATGACATATTGCACCTTATACAGTACCTTGCTGACTGGAAGCTCTTAACAAGATCATCCAGGATTCTGTTGTTCCTCAAATCGGTTTCTGTAGTAGCCTTCCATGTGAACAAACAAATATGGCGTCAATAAAAACATGACGGTCTCATCGCTCACAATGTCATTGGCCATTCTATCGCCCGCCCGCCCGCCCATAATAGAAAAACCGGAAATCACTACTGCAGATGTGAAGTATAAATAACATTTGTAAAGCTTTTCCAGAAACAGTGTGCTGCAACATCACTGAGAGCAGAAGTTCCATTGTTGGGATGATATGCCCTCAATTTTCTTACGAGTGAAAGAGACAAATTACTAGCAGAAAAGTCAGGTATAAAGTTTGCACACTCAAACATCAAATTTACATGTACAGCGCATTCATATCAGTTAAAAAGGGTGAGATACAAGCAAGATAAGCCCGTTGAGATAATGGACTGAATTTCCCGCCACTCAAACTCAATTCAATTAAATAAAACATACTTACCAGATTACACACGGGACATTGCGATTTGTAGGACAGGAATTTCCGAATACAGAGGGAGCAAACTGCAGAAAATTAAGTTGTTAGACAATGTTGGGCCACAAAGGTGTCGCGTTATGCTTAAAGCAGCTTCCACACCGGACGCGAAACGAATTCTTCGCACGACACATTACATTCAAAGTCAATGCAAAGACGCTTAGGTGTCTTTGCATTGGTAAGTTACCCAAGGTAATTTGATAAACAGAGAGCAAACGTTTGACTCGCTTTAACCCCGTTAAGATGAATTTTGCTGGAAGCTAGCGTAATGGTGCTTGTAGCCTAGCGAGCCAACATACCTGAAAGCAAACTATCCAACTTAAATGTCAGATGAAGAATATACGCATTATGCTCATTGTTAACATCGCGATTCGCCAACAAAATACTTCTGCAATCGCATCTAACGTTAGCTAGTAGAACAGCTGTCCGAAATTACCTTATTGACAACCAGGCGTCATCCCAGATATTAGCTCTCAAATGAACTGATTCGATAACAAAGTTAGTTGAAATTAGACAGACCACTGTTAATATGATAGCCTCCAAAATGAATTAACGTGTTAATGATACTTACATGTGTGAGAGCAATGTTGAGTCATCACTGAAATGTTCAGGTAGTCAAAGCAGATTGGACATCGGAGTAAATTATCGACATTCTGAAAGAAAATTCACAACAAAATATGACATTAGCGAAAGCCATCCTACAACATCGGACACAAGCTGATAATGTCATAACTAGCTAACTTTTAGCTACCTAGTTAACCTGCACCTGTTTTTAGCTCGCCAAACTTGTTACCTTCAGTTTGCAGGCACCTCGATCTAAAGCCGTGGGACTGCTGAGTTAGCTGCATTAGGAAAAAGCTAATTATATACTTACTTTAAGGCAAGCGAAAGCTTGAGGAAAATCTGGTTCATGCGAAAATGACATTTCCAATGCGTTTTGCACTAAGTCTGAAAGCAAGACATTGAACTTTCCCGCTCGCACACATGTTTAACGTCATTTCCTGTACGACGTTGCGGGGCAAAAAAAAAGCTGCACTCAGGACGTATCCATATATGGTAGAGTATTGATTTCCAAAGCAGAAGGCCTGGCTCGCTTTGTTTTCCCTTCCCTGTACTTTTATGAAAATGACTCAACTGTCAAACAAATAAAAATAAAAACAATTTTTGACTTCACATGGGAAAATAGAACTCACAGGTTGAAAAAGAACTTTTCCAATTTTCCAATTTTCATCAACAATCCCCTCTGGCATGGAAACTCTCATTTGTCTACAAATAAATCTCTGATTTATTTGGAACAATTTCAACATACTCATTCGTAATAAATCTATTTTCTTCCCAAAGTGGTTTGACAGAGGTATCCATCATGTTCTTTGCTTGTTTGATGACAGCGGTAATATGCTTTCATATGAACAATTTATGATTGCTCATAATTTTCCTGTCCCCTTTAAAGAATATAAATCCCTAACTGGTGCCATTCCTAATGGTCTAAAGCAACTGTTTAGAAATCATTGGTGCTTCTGTACAAAGGATATGTCTTTACCTCTATTGACCTTAAATGGTGTAAACATACTGGATAGAAAATGCACCAATAAGCATGTTCGCTGTTTTCTTCAGAACAGCAAATCTGCTATCCCCAGTGGGAAATTTTATTGGAAGGCCTTGGTATTTGATGTAAATTGGAAAAGATCATGGCTATTATCTCATAAGTATTGCATTTCTAATAGAGCTAAAGAAGTTCATTTTAAAATTTTACATAAAATATATCCCACAAACAGTTATATTGCCAGATTTTTTTGATGTCAACACCTCTTGCTCATTTTGTAATCTTGAAATTGAAACAGTCCCCCATCTGTTTTTCGACTGCCCTGTTTCCCAGATCTTCTGGAGGAACTTTGCTTCTCATTTTCTTCAATGTCTTGACATAACTCATTTGTTCAATTTGAAAGACATTATCTTTTATTTTGATTTTTCAAAGGATAAATCCTTAGAATTTGTAATAAATTTTATTATCCTCTATGCAAAGTTTTTTATTCATAAGCAAAAATTCACTCACTCAGCCCCGGTCTTTACGCATTTCACACAGGAATTTAATATGCTTCTTAGGTCTTTGAGATTAGTATAGAATAAAAAAAATGAAAACTTTCTGTACAAATACTATACCCTCTTCTTCGAATCCTCTTAATGTCTTTTTCTCTATCCTTTGTATTCATTTTCATTGACTATTGTTATGTTGTTAATTTGTACTATGTAAAAATCTGGATATATGTTGGTGTTTTTATTGTAAAACAAAAAGTATGTAATAGAAAAAAAAAATCACACTGGACGCGAGACGAATTTTACGCATGACAGCTTACATTCAAAGTCAATACAAAGACGCAAATACGCATTGATTTTGAATGTAATCTGTCGTGCGAAAAATTCGTTTCACGTCCAGTGTGAAACCAGTTTAAGACAGAAAGAGAAGTGGGATTAAAACGGCTGCGGCTGGGACTGCCAAGCGGTTGCCGTAGGTCTGCAAAGTACAGTGGCCTATACGGCCACATTTTGGTTTCGTGACAGAAAAAATGTTCCCCAATCTTACCATTTCATTGAGACATGCAGTGAAATTCAAATAAATACAGCAGATCCAAAAATGCATGTTTTATTTAGTTTGAGTCTGAAAATACACAGAAGAAAAATATTAACACCCCACGTCAAACATTGATGCCACATGGAGTTAACAACTCTAAGTGAGCATATGCTGACTTTTACTTGTACAATAGGGATATTTCTCTTGATTTGTTCGCCATTTTTTAATCAATCTCTCTGTCAGTGAGCATTTGCTCAGTGATGTAGTGATTTCACTCTGCACATGGGTGTGGCATTTCCAGACGGTGATCAGACAGAATGAGCAGTACCCAGACACTCCTTAAAGTCATCATGCCTCAGATGTCTCAGGTCATGCGGGAATGTGCCATTGGCATGCTGGATGCAGGGATGTCCACCAGAGTGGTCGCTGTGCAGCTGAATGTTAACTATCGGACGCTAGGCCGTTTGGGAGTTCTTTTCCAAG
Source organism: Gymnothorax reevesii (assembly GCA_029721435.1). Taxonomy (NCBI): domain Eukaryota; kingdom Metazoa; phylum Chordata; class Actinopteri; order Anguilliformes; family Muraenidae; genus Gymnothorax; species Gymnothorax reevesii. Next base: position 70,560,768 of record CM056585.1, on the reverse strand, counting down.
AGACGGGCAGTACTGCAAATCCACCTCATCCACGTCGGCCGCCCCAGCAGAAGATCGCGACATCCGGCTTGTCCACCTGCGGGATCGGCTCAGATCAGCGACACGCACAGCAGATGAGACCGTTGGTCTGCACAACAGACGCACCACACCACAGTCAGTCCGTAACCGCCTGCGAGAAGCCAACTTGCACGCTCGGCGTCCTCACCGTGGTCTGGATCTCACCGCTGTCCAGCGTCGGAACCGACTCGCATGGGCAAACGCACATGTTTGATGGCCTTTGGCACGCTGGAGACGAGTGCTAATTATAGACGAATCCCGGTTCCAGTTTTTTGTTAATAAAAACTCAAAAATTTGACATGGGGTGTTTATATTTTTGTTCAGTGTATTTTACACCTATGAATTGGAGCTCTTATTTGTTGTTCAGCTAACTAATGTTAGATAGTTATAATTTTGAGTTCAGCGTTGTCAATATACATTGCGCAATTATTTTGTGGCCATGAATGAGAAATGATATGTTAGCACTCACAATTTATTAGGTTAATGCTAATAGTGTACACCCTAATATTGTTTCCATCACAGTCACCGGGTAGAAACACTTATTCAGAGGGACAAGTGGTGGAGATTCTCATTATTTGTTAGGGATCTCTGGAGAAAACACTGGGAAACATGGAACTGGGCTCGGAAACACTAGAAACAAGGAAACAAAGGGGGATGAGACGCCATATGCAGGGATCCAAAAAATGTATTAAATAAACCAGAAAACTCGAAAAGGGGAAAAAAAAAAAAAAAAAAAAAACGAGGCACCCAGGCCAACAGAACCACCGTGCAACTGCACTGAAGGAAGGAGAAACTCAGGAATAAAAACTGACTTTAATAGGTGTAATAAAGCTGCTGCAAAAGAGTCACCACAATAAGAAAATACGACCGTTGAAATGACAGGGAACCAAGACAAAAGTTACTGGCGTATGAAATGGAAGCATTCAAAATAAAAATCCCGCAGAGTTGTATGTTACAGTCATTGTGGCTACGGCCAATGCAAGCAGTAAGTCAATGATTGTTTTAAGTCGGGAAACCAAGGGTTTTGCATCAGTAGGACTGTCAGAGAGTCTGTGCCAGTCTGCCGGAGAGATCTTTGGTTTTCAATTGGTGTTTGGCTCAGTAACCTCAGCAGAAACTGTAGTTATCAGTTAAAAAGCTGCAAAAATAGCAGGCAAACAGCAAAGGCGGTCGGTTGTCTTGTCTACCTCAGCAGTGCATTGAAAAGCTCAGGCTGTAGTGAATGATACCAGTAATCTCTGCTATGCACAGAAACAATAATCAAAATTAACAATTTATAAAATAGTTGGAAAACAATGGTTTCCAGTAATTAATGGTTTCTTGTCTAGTCTATTAGCGGAGTGTACAAGTTTATTTTTGTAGTCATAGAAAACTTGAATTTAAGAGGAACTACAGCATTGAAACAAATTAGGTGAAAGAAGACAGATGAATTGTCTTTGATTATTTATGGAGTGTTGCATGGTTGTTATTACTTAAATATTAACATAGGCTCCATGGTACAGTATCACTAAGTTCAACTACCAAATCAATAATGTGCTATAATGCATGTTAGCTAGACAGTTAGATGTGTTGAACATTGCAAATGATGTCTATAAAAACATTTATCAGTGTTTCTGTTTGTTTCTTCTCTCTCATTTAACAGGTTTGGATCTAATCATAGGGTTGCCAGGGAAAGCAGCATAGTAATTCACTTGGATATCTGTCCTTAATAGGACCTGCTCATTGAAAACTACTGATAAAGCGAAATGCCTGCTTGTTTGTTTTGATACTGTGGGGGCTGAACAGGAACCAGTTGCTTTTTAACACTTGAAATGTTTCTTTTTTAAATTTATTTATTCTCATTAATGATACCTTCAACTGACAAAAAAAAAAAAAAATCGCAATTCAGGAAGGATTCTAATGTGCCAGGTCAGTGCAGGAACTTTCATTTTCTTTTTTCCCCAAGGTACCACAAGTGACATCTGCTTCATGGTTAGTTACTGCATATGAAAAATGGAGAGTTAGAGAAGGCCTTATAGGTCAATGGGTTGAATGAGACGCAAGAGGGTTATATTATGAGTGAGAAATGATGTATTAGACACTTAAATAAAAAGCTTTACACCACAGGAAAAGGCTGGCACCAGTCAACAAAGGCAAATGACCGAACACTATTTCTGCTGATACATAAGGATGGCTTTCAGTTAAGTCATTTAGCAGAATGGAACAAAGCCATTTTTGTATTGAAACAATTTGTGCATATGGACTGCAAAATGTCCACGTAATGGCAGATTGACCGACTGATTTGCAATGTCAATGCCTGTCATTTTCATCCACATTTAACGCACCACAAACATCATAAATATGTCACATTAGAAGGTATTTGCCAGGAGGCCATCTGTTACCAGACATTCAGAATATATTGTCATGAGAAGAAGTGCTATTTAAAATCACAGTTTGAATGGATTCATTAATATTTTTTTATTACAATCTCTAAAACAGGTGGTTGAACTCTAAGCCAGGATGGCAGTACATATCTTTCAGCAATGATGAGATTGTCAACAAGCATAAATGCAAATTAGGTTTTTACATACATTTTTACTGCAGAATGTAAACACTGTGGCATGTGCTTGCGTAGTGTCTAAGATTTTAACCTCATAAAACCAACAGACCCACATATGGGTCTGTCCAATTCAGCTGCTGTATTCAAATATATGGAGCCTCCCCTATTTGTACATTCTAGTGGAGATCCCAAGTGTTAAAACAATCCAAAATATGTCCTGCTGAATTACTGGAAACTCTGTGTAATATGATGTATAAGGTTTAGATATTTTCCATTTGATGTAATACTGTGGTTATAAAATCATGGTATCCAGGATTTAAATAATTATTTCTATGTAAAGTGTGATCCAGCTTCAGTGAAGCCTTTCAACAAGTAGATATGGAATATGCATGTGCCATTGTACAACAATATGAAAAAAAAGCTTTTTCTGACTTTGATCCATTAAAAGGGAAAACATAAGTGAGAAGGTAGGGTTGTCTATGATCATCTATGGGAAAGATGCTGAGATGATAATAGTGATATAGTGACTTTTGTTGTATAAATGCATATTAAACATTTCCAACCAGGGCAAATTGTGACAGAAATTTGTTTGGTTATCAGTTCATGTTCGAATTGAAATATGATAGGCTGCATTTCATGCTTATAACAATTCAATTTAGGAAACAAACATGAGAAGTTTGCAGAAAATATTCTAAAGGCCCTTCGTTGCACATTAAGCCACAAGTAAATCTCATACCCCTTGATTCACCAGCAGCACAGACCTCCAACAAGCTGCTTCTGTAAAGCAAGCTGATGTGCTCCAGGTCTGGGGAAATATCAGTATTCAGCATTCAAGTTCAATTTTTAAGTGCTAACTGCCTTTAAATGACGCAGTGATTTTACAAAGCAGGTGTATTCTGTCATACGTGTTTGTACAAATATTTTGAATGGCCTTTTTAATGTTTGATGATATTGTGAGTGAGCTGTCTCTCACTGTTGTAGTATGAAAGATTTCACTGAATGTGAAATGTGGTGTGAATGTCAAACACGGTCAATATTTATTCTGATAATAGAATATTTATTAAAACATACAAGCATACATTGAGTTTGGCGGTATGGCTCTGTTTGAGAGATCCCTGACCGTCCAGCATGGAACCAAAGGCAGGGAGCTGCTATTAACCCCCCATCCATAGAACAGAGCCAACAACTACAATGACCTCAAACAGAAGAGACATTGTTATTGAATGACAGTTTAGACAATGAAAGAACAGGATTTCAGAATGCTAAAAATGACAGGAGGAGCTGAGGAGGAGGAGGGATGTTAAGCGTACATGCTGCGGAGCCTCTTCTCAGAATGCAAGCTTAAGTAAACTAGCATATGAATCAAGCAATCATGTGACGGCAAATCAGGTGGCATCCGAGAGTACTCAGTTGATTCAAGCTCGAGAAGCGGCTCCTATAGTTAGCGAGCTTGATTCTGTGCCAATCAGAATTTATGACAAGCTCCATTTCTGATAGGACACTTTGTCAAAGAGAATATTTATTAAAACATTCCCAGATTGTGCTGGGAATGCAAAACTTTCCCAAACTGGGGGGAATTGGTGGTATCTACGCGTGTTCCACGATCGTTCAAGTTGTTTAAATCAAATAGGACAATTTGAAACGTTTTTATGCAATTCCATTGCTTTCAACCCCTGAGTAAAGAAAAGCGTGAAAAGTCTGGAGTCATAATTATTTCCATGTCACTAGTGGTGAAATCCACCGAAACGCATGTGAAACTGATAAACCTCCATGCACAAGTACTTCAATTCTGCTTGAGAGTCTCTTACAAACGCGCTGGTTGAATGGTTGGTGACATACGGCACGGGAATGTGAATATGACACTTAAACAGCCGAATGCGTGAAAGTTGATAGACTTTTGTCCTAATTGTGCTGCGCCGGGTCAATAAACATTAGTGGTGTAACGATACGGCGATACAGTATCGTATCACGATGCAAAGTCGGCGAAACGATGCATCGATTTGAATGTATAGCAATATTCAAACGATACGCAAAATGTCTAGATAAATTTAGTTCAAAACGTAACCATTTTGTCAAATTCTATCTTATAAATGAGTGTAATTAATTATCCTCACGAAATACATTCGACAGTCAAAATATAAAACGTAACTTACTACAGTGCAGCAGGCCTACTGTTAGTCTGTCATTCTCAGCCATCCATCAAACGAGTGCAGAACAAACACAAAAATATGATGATCACATTTTAAAATTAGTTTAAGATGCTGTGTGACAATACGTTTCAACATATTTCGTTGTGTAATTGAATTGAAAATTTCCATGAACTATCAGAAACTATCGACAATGCCACAAGGGTTTAATAAAATGAAATGTTTATATCTGTGTCTGCCATGGATTGTTAGACCATGGTAATAAGTTTTATTTTGTAACTTGTCTTGAATGTTTTCAGAATTTGACAACTTTACTGTATCCCTTTGTTGTGCTGGGAGAGGATTCCTGGATAAAACTTAATCATAAAAATGACTTGAAATTAAAATTCTGAACCTGGAAACTCTTTGTGATTTGTTGTATTATATCTTGAATCTGTTCTAGGTGCTTACAGAAAAAAGCATCCTGAGAGGTCCATCCTCCTCTGACCGTTCCAGGGTCCAAGTTCATGGTGCCATAATGCAAAAGGAAAGTTGACAAGCAGCCCAGGATTTGTAGTTTGCTGATGCTATGATCTTGTCCATGATGGTGGAGCAGTGCTTGTGCAGAGGCCTGGTGGCGTTGATGACAAAGATCAGCAGCAGCATGCTCAGGGCAGGTTCCACCGTGTTCATGCTGAGAACGAAATGCAGGCAATTAGAGGGGCAATGCTAAGAAAGTACCATGAAATAATACTGCCAACTCCATAAAGTTGATATAAAAGAGAATATAAATAAATATGCATACATGTATGTTTGCCCGCAACTAGAATTCCCCAAAGAACAATGATGCTGCAAAACCCCAAACACCAGAGGCTAATGACTGAGCCTTGAAGCAGTGACCTTTGGGTCGATCCAGCAACTGGCTGTTCTAGGCTGTAGATCATACTGGGCAGGCAAGCAAATCAGTTTGAATGAAATGAGTAGCAGACCACAAGTACAAGTTTTTTTTTTTAAACCAACTTGGGTGCTAGTGTATGATTATACAGGAACACTAGTGGCACTCCGACAGTGCAAACCTTTACCAAAGCAGCACAGTCCAAATCTTGCTGAGTGGAGCAAGTTCAGTCATTGAGTGTCATAGCATTTCAAGGTGGCTGCCGTATTGTGCTACTAATAGTGGTCAAAATCAGCAGCGTCCATCCCTGATGTAATTGTGACCCACCCACAGAATTTTCAGAAATATCTGTTTATTACGTTGCGTTAAGCTGTTCAAACAAATCAGACGAATGCATATGACCTCCAGCCAACTTGCTTTTGCGGGCGTAGATACCACCAATGATAGCCGTTTCCCCCCAGTTTGGGAAAGTAACAAATATTTGTCAATTACTGACGAGGAGAAGCAATACCAGACTGATTTCAGAAACTATTGCCGACTGGGATGGCGGCTCCCACTCTGATTCCGCAGCATTTAGTTTTTTTTTTTTAATTCACTGAGATTCACTTAGATTCACTGAGCACGCCAGAGTTAGCGTTTCCCATCAGTTTGCTGGTGCGCGGTGAATGCCATGCAATTACCATAGTTAACTTGACACTTAAAATAACAGCACCTGCTAGGAGCAGATCAATAAACCAACAGAGAAGTAATTGCAGCATAACTATTGGATCCAAGCAGCATATCAGCAATCGATTTTAACCTGAATGAGGATTCAAATTTGGTCCAGTCATTTGAACTGCATTAGAGCAATCGTAAGAATAACGCTTTCGTTTTGGCCATGGATACACAAATTACTGAATTGACTACGATTCCTGTGCCAAACATAACGTTGATGAAACATTTATGAAGAGCCAATTGCTTTAGATGAACGTGATTGACACATTTATTTTTTTTGGACAATGAGAATAACTGGCAAACTAGCATTTTGGCCCGTAAGTTGCTATAAACAGGCTTGATACTAGGCAAAAGTTAAGTCGCAATCCAAAGAACCAGTTCGAGCGAAACTGATCACTCTTACACAGTCAATCCATATAATGTCACAACTGAGAACCTGGGAAAAAGAGTTAACAATTCGAGCTAAACCCAAGGGTTTTAAACTTAAATCACTGGACCAAGTGGCATCTGACCTAGAGGTTGCTGCAAAAATTAAATTGCCATTTCAAATATCCCTGGCCAAGTGAATTGGGTGCGGCTGGAAAGCCAAAGTGATTTGTAGACTCTGTAAGGCGTAAACCATGCATGCGATTCAAAAGCCGAGCTCGTTCATTGCTGCGGTAAGATAACGTTCCACATGCATTTACCAAGACTTCCCAATCATATCCTGACTGTACAAAGGAACAGCAGCATCCCGTGTAAAAAAGGAAGTTAGCGGCTCGCGTAACTTCGCGAAATGAGACATAACAGCATCTTCCTGCGCTGTGAGTACAAACACTGCAAAGACTGAAATTATTAGCATTCCGGCACGCTTGTCTGAAAGACATGCAGATTTAAGCACCCTGCTCCCGATTAAGACAAGACTGCAATGCATTACTGCGTTTATCTAAGCATTCAAAGGTTTTTTGACACCCAGAAAAGATCAGCTTCTGACCAAGGATGTTTTAGGTCCATGACTCACATCCGCTGCAGTGATAAATTCGGAGGAGCGGGAACGCGCTTACATATGAGGACCCGTTGGTGTTCGCATAGCCTGAATATAAATAAAAGATTTTGTCCTTGCCGAGAAACGAGGCATTAATGATTTAAAAGAGAAAAATATATCGTTTCGGTATCGATAATTTGTGGCTGTCAAAAAAAATTGTTCACGGATTTATCAGCGTGTCTTTTTCAATTATTCCCTATGGAGAAATTTCTTTTTGGCCCCCATGGCATCACGTGACCAGCAATATCACATTCGCCGCTAGGACCATGGAGGATCATGTGGTCGACCCGATTTGTGCGTCCAGATCTCCTTATAGGTCCATGCTTCTGACAAAGAGTACTGGTTCTATTTCGTATGTGCTCCGCCCTCTAACGGGCTTCGGTATTAGTTTACTACGGTGGCCGACAGGTACAAACGCGCTGCATATACAGAAACGAGATGCATATACATAAACGACGCGCTGCATATACAAAAACGAGATGCAAATACAGAAACGACATGCATAAACAGAAACGACATGCATACACAGAAACGCGATGCATATAAGAAAACAGATGCAAAAGAAAAACGCTGTAAATACAGAAACACGCTCCGAATAAGAAAACAAATGCAAGAGGAAAACGCTTTAAGTACAGGAACGCGCTGCATTTAACCCATCACCTTGGCCAAACTACCAACTTCCTATCCTGTTTATTATGTATTTATTTTTTCACTAATCAATCACAATTGATTATTATCGCAAATTATTCAAGTTTGCTTGCGTATTTTTCTGAACAAAGTACACATTCATTTTTGTTGAACAAGCCTCGTTATATCTTTCCATGTGACGATTATTTGACAGAAATGTCAATGTTACTAACGTGACGTCTGCTGTATTTGCGCATTTTATCATTAGCTGTGACTGTACGACTGTCGTTTTCCGAGCTGATGATAGCTTGACCGATGTTCAGAAACGTTGCTACCTCCAGGGGGTCAGGCTCATTCTGTCTTCTGTACAGCCCCAAGCATTTTAAAATCCCTCTTGTACGCATACTAATCTCAGTACCTGCTCAATAATAGCATAATCTCGCCATGTTTCAAGACAAGCAAGAGGTAGAACTTAATCAAACCATGTAAATGAGCCAAAAGTTTCTTGTCATAATGTGATGTTTTCGCGTTGAAATAACGTGAAGATATCTTGTTAAAGCGTGAAAATATGTTGTCATAACACGGAAAGGATCTTGTAATAACAAGAAACTTTTCACTACAGACCCGTTTTTTTCCAGGAATGGCAGCAATACGCTACCGTAAGTCAGGGACTCTAGCACATGACTTTGCCCATTCATAAGTTTCAATGTCTCCTTCTGACCAATCAGAGAACAGGTAAAAGGTGCGATAGACATAACGTTTAGAGAAAAAAAATCGCGGCCCGCCTGCGTCATGAATATTCATGAGAAAATGCGAAATCTGGCCTCGCTTGGTTACGGAAAAAAAAAAAAGATGCGCGACCTGGAGCACTTCCGTTGTGTGACTTTCTTATTTGCATGTTTTCTTAAATGCAGCGCGTTCCTGTACTTCAAGCGTTTTCCTCTTGCATCTGTTTTCTTATCCGCTGTATTTACAGCGTTTTTCTATTGCATCTGTTTTTTTATATGCATGTCGTTTCTGTATTTGCATGTCGTTTCTGTATTTGCATCTCGTTTTTGTATATGCAGCGCGTCGTTTATGTATGTGCATCTCGGCGCGCTTGTACCTGTCGGCCACCGTAGTTTGCTCCTCCGAGGCCTCGCCTCGGTGCCTGAGAAAGAAAATTGAACTCACCTGCTCCGTAGGATTGGGTAGCATACTCACCCCCATAAAACCCCTCTGCTGCTAATGCTCGTCTCCCTTTTTCACTCAGCCTGATGAAAGTTTGGACTCTCGCGAATTCAGTCACTATCGTTGTGTCGCGAAAGATATGGATAAGGTTTTTCGCTAATATGCCTCCCCAATGGCGCCCTCAGACCAGCACGTTGGCTGTGCATCTGTCTAGCTGGCGGCGCCAGGCGGAGGCTGCTCAGAGCCGCCTATGTAAGCGTTCCCCACGGGAGGAGCATGAGCAGCGGGTACAGTTTGTGCGCCCTCCAGGCTGGCTCGAGGCCATCCTGAGAGCTGGTGGCGGACCGTTTGAAGCCTTGGCAGCGGCCCTCTTCCAGGACGACAAGCTCCCTTCCGTGCTCGAGTGACGACTTCACCATCGGTCGGCTGGTCCAGCCGAAGTGAAGACCGTAGCCCCGGGTACTATGTCCGAAGATGTCGCCATGAACCCGATGGCAGCCAAATCCCCGGCGATCTCCTATGGGCCCTACTCCACCGAGTCCAAACGATGGTCGACCGCCTGGAGTCTGTCCGCGAGCAGCTGTCGTCTCGCCGTCGCTCAGCAGCCGCCGTCGCACGTCTTTAGAGGACCGGCTATCTGCGGACTCCAGCCCCCGTCTACTGCCACTGCAGCCTCGCAGCTTCTGGTCGCCCTACTTCTCGGAAATTTGCAAATAAAAGGCGTTATTTGTATATGGCTTCAGGATCGTTATGTCTCATGCTACACACGCTGACACACTGGTTGTTTCAGATGTTTGCATTCATGGTCATTGGAATACCCTACCAGGGGGAGCAGAGTAGCTCTCCGTTTTCACCGGCTGGCTAGCTAATCGACGAGATTTGTGTTCTACCTGCGGGGTAGTGCATTGTCAAACAATGTAGCTAATCTGAATTCTGGCGATGACACCCTCCCGCCATACTGTGGCAGGGGGGTTCACTACAAATCCTTCAATTTGGGGCACTCGTTTCATCCTGGAGCAGCTCAAGCGAGGGGACGTTCACGAACTGAATTAGATTGCTATCAACTTCCTAACATTGCTAGCTGGACTGGCTCCAGCTGCGTGGTTAGTACAAGTCAGCAATACATCGGTGCTTCACCAGCTATAAACTGTTAATGAAACAGTGGCTAGCTAAGCGCCGGCGAAGTTGGAGTTGTTCTACCTGTGGAGGTAGTACACGGTCAAGCAATGTGGCTAATCGGAAATCTGACGATGATACCCTCCTATCTTACAGTAGCAGGGGCGTTCACTCAAATCTTTCGATTTGGTTTACTGTGCATCCTGGGGACAAGGGGCGGAATGTTTGCACAAGTGTAATTCTGGTACCGGGGCTTATGAACCTGTGGAGAGGACCTCCACTCGTTCTGCTCCAGGCCGATGGTTCTAACCATGGCGGTAGCACACGATCAGACTAATAGCCAGCATGTTGCTAACACTCTAGCTGGGCTGGCTCCAGCAGCGTGGTTAGGACACGTAAGCACACTTCTGCTTCTGGGTTGCATGGAAGGGGAGTTGCCCGCCATTTTGGCTCGCCTGAGGTCTCACAAAATTTTCACAATGCATCCCGGTGGCAAGGGACGGGTTGTGTACGCAAACATAAATCTGCTACTGGGGCTTTCGAACCCGTGGAAAAAAGTGTCGCTTGTTCAGCCCCACAGCTCGAGATGTGTTTAATGGCCAATGTTTCTGTGGGTAAACGTCAGGGCACGTGGTGCCACGGACATTTTCCAAATGTGTGGAGACAGCTCTAGCGCCACTTCGGCGGAGAGGGGTGTGGATTCTAACCTATCTGGACGATTGGCTGATCCTGGCCCCTTCCGAACAGACGGCAACCGTCCATACGAAGTTGGTGATGCGGCACATTGCGCAGCTAGGCTATCAACTACGACAAAAGCACCCTGCAGCCCAGCCAGACTGCACGTTATTTAGGAATGCAGTTTGACTCTCGGACTATGACCGCACGCTTGTCGGTTGAGAGAGCAGAAGCGATCCTGTCTTGTGCCCAACGGTTACGGGAAGCAGTCTCAGTGCGGGCAATAGCAGTCATGTCGCTACTGGGGATGATGGCTGCTGCCCATCTAGTGGTCTGCTTAGGGCTGCTGCACATGAGAGATCTGCAAAGCTGGTTCATACGCCTTCGACTGGACCCGAGGTGAGACCAGCGACGCATGCTCCGCGTACCATTGCAAGCACGGCGAACCTTAGCGTTTTGGGCCTCAAGCAGCTGACTCAGCGAGGGAGTTCGGTTGGGGTGCGTGGCTCACTATGCCCATGTATTTGTGGATGCCTCCCTCACAGTGGGGCGGAACCTGTGGCCCTGCTTCTGACGCTGGTACTTAGCAGGAGCCCCGGCGGCACATCAACCTACTAGAACTAATGGGAGTTCAGAGGGTGCAGCACCATTTTTCCCCACAGTTGGATGGGAGGCACGTCCTGGTGAGATCAGACAACACGACGGCTGTAGCCTATCTTAACAGGCAAGGAGGGCGTCAGATCAGTGGCCCTACACAAGATGGCGGCTTCCATCCTAATATAGGCAGATCACCATTTGTGCTTCCTGAGGGCCCAACATGTTCCTGGCATCCTCAACACTCGGGCAGATGGGCTGTTCATTGGGGCGCTGCCCGAGGAGGATTGGAGCCTCCCACTGGCGACAGCTGAACAAATCTGGAGGCTGTTCGGGCCACCGAAGGTGGATCTGTTTGCGAACAGGGAGAGCGCTCTGTGCCTGCTGTGGTTTTTCCTGAGGCCTACTAACAATCCTCCCCTTGGGGTGGATGCGTTGGCCCATCCAACGTGGCCAGCCGGCCTGCTATATGCGTTCCCGCTCCGGCGGCGGTTAATGCCACTACTTCACAGAGTGAGGGAGCAGCACCTGTCCATAATTGTGGTGGCACAACTGTGCCCGAGCGCCTAATGGTTTCCAGACCTCATCCAGCTGGCATTGGGGAACCCATGGGAAATTCTGGACCTTCCCCTAACCGGGACTTGGGTGCTGAACACCATCTGCACCCGCTCCCTCCTGGCCTGGAAGTTGAAAGGGTAAGGTTAATTGAATTGGGCCTGCCAGAAATGGTAGGTTCCACAATTCAGTATGCGCGTGCCCCAGCCACATCCAAGGCTTATGCGACCTGTTGGCGGATTTTTGTGGGCTGATGTTAGGCGAGAGGCCTGAACCCATGCTCGTGCCCCCTTCAAGGGGGGCTGGAGTTCCTTCAGGGGCTCTTTGAAAGGGGCCGCGCAGCATCCACTTTGGGGGTGTTCGCGGCGACCCTTGCGGCAAGTCATGATGGGTTTGACCACTTCTCAGCCAGAAGTCACCCCCTAGTAAAGCGTTTTTTGAGGGGAGTCCACAGACTAAAACCCCCGTCACGGCGTGTGGTTCCGCAGTGGGATCTGCAGACAGTGTTGGGCGGCGTGGGAGGACCACTATTTAAATCCCTGGACCAGGCGGACCTGCATATCTTATCAATCAAGACGGTCCTCCTTTTGGCCTTGGCATCAGCCAGGAGGGTGAGCGAGATGGGAGCCCTCTCCGTGCACCCGTCATGTCTGACCCTAGGTGAGGACAGTAGGTCAGTGGAACTGCGCCCTATTCCATCCTTCCGACTAAAGGTCATCACCACAGCCTTCAAATCGTCTGTGATCCGGTTACGGGCTTTCTGCCCTCCGCCTCATGCCACCAGCGAGCAGGAACGGATGCACCAACTGTTCCCAGTGCGCGCGCTCAGCCTGTACGTGAAACGCACGGCAAGCCTTCGGGAAACGGACCAGCTGTTTGTGGGCTATAGCAGGCGAGCTCAAGGGGCCCCTCTGTCGTCGCAGTGCCTCGCCCAATGGATCTGTGATGCTATCTGCAGAACCTATTCGGCAGTGGGCCTCATTGCCCCGACGGGCTGACCGCACATTCTACCCGGGGCATCGCATCCTCTACAGTGCTATTTAAGGGCATATCCGTGGAAGAAATTTGCAAGGCGGCCTCATGGTCTTCCGCATCTACCTTCGCGCAATCATATCTGAGGGACATGATCGCCAGCTCGGTCGCGCATTCAGTCCTGGGGACCCTGTCAGCAGGGTCCCCCTCCAACACTAACTAGTATGTTACCACACCCTTGGGCGATGCGCTCTGGGGGCGCCTCGCCTGTGGGTGTGGGGGGCTTGTCGACGGGATATGACAGCCACAAGCCCCCCCTCCTCATTCTTTCGTTCTTTCATTCTAGAAGGGACCCTATCGGAAGGGGCCCCTTTTGACACCGACTTGGGTCTGGTGTTGTTTAGTGTGTCACGATTCAAAGGGAGACAAGCATTAGCAGCAGTGATGCTTTATAGGGGTTGAGTATGCTACCAACTCCTACGGAGCAGGTGAGTAAAATTTTCTTTCTCAGGTGCCGAGGTGGGGCCTTGGAGGGGTAAACCAATAGCGAAGCCCGTTAGAGGGCTACGCATGTACTCACAGAACTGGAGTTACATCCAGGGTAACTATTTGTTTGCTCAACAAGAACTGGAATCGTGCGTTCGTGGCTGCATCCAGATGACCATGCGCTGCTTAAATTTACGGTTGATAAATGACACGCCAATGCAAAACGTTCCTACGGCAAAAACAAACGCAATGTTTCCAAAGCCAGCCACATAAATTTATGATACAATTTTGTTTTTTATGCTGGTTATCCTGCATAACCTAACACTTCCAAGGTGACAACGTGCGAGCGTGACATCAAACCACTGCAAATCACCGAAATGCAAAATAAGCATTTTATAAAAGTAGCAATGATAACGAAAACCACGAACCTTGTCACAGGTTGCTCCATTTCCGGTGACAGCAATGTTAAGCATACATGCTGCGGAGCCTCTTCTCAGAATGGAAACTTAATTGAGCTAGCATATGAATCAAGCAATCATGTGACGGCAAATCAGGTGGCAACCAAGAGCACTCAGGTGATTCAAGCTCGAGAAGCGGCTCCTGTAGTGAGCCAGCTTGACTCCATGCCTATCAGAATTTACGACAAGCTCCATATCTATGGTATTACTCATGCAGCATATAAATATTGCTCCAAATACATGCAATACAAATGTGACCTGAATTTACATGCTTACAAAAATAGTGTTAAGCAAGATTTAAAAAAAAGTTATTCAGGAGAGAGTAAAACTGTGGAAATTCATCATTACAATGAAGTCAGTTCTGACTTTTTTTGGACGAGGCATCCCTGTCTTCAGAAGTGTAATGAGCTAATTTAGGAGAAGTGCAATCAACTGTTGACATGCACTCGTAACGATCTTCTTAAAATACTTTGAAAATCGAAATCTGTTTCAATTTCTTTTGGCCAGGTGTCATTCTTTTGTAATGACCTATCAATGGATCAATAATGCTCTCTCACGGGCCCTGCTTGAGGATACTTAGCTAGGAAATGGCTGAAGTCATGGTTTCTGTGACACCCATGACAAAAGCACATCCATACCAATAACCAAAACAAATGAGACTTGATGGCCATTTTGCCAGTTTATAAAATGTCTCTTTCTGGACCCTAAACCCTTTCTGGACAAGCCACCTCTGGGCCAAAAACTGCAGAATGATTTTATTTCCGGGATATTCCCTGCTGTCGTCCACTAACAACATTTTTCTAGTTTGTCTGCTGTTGAGATTGTATGTTCATAGTTACATGATTCTGTAGCCATGATACGAGACCAGTCAGACACCAGGCGCAAGATGGAGGGAAAAGGATGTTTATTAAAATAAAGAAAACCAGGCACGAGGGCCAACAAAAAACTTGGCCCAAAGGGTTGCAAAAACAAACTAAAGAGAGCTTCACAGAGCTAAAAACAACAAAAACAAAAGCCACTGGAAACTCCAGGCAGATAACTGTAAACAGAAAAGAATAAATACTACTATGTACAAGAGAAATCAAAACTGACCATGCAAAGCGCTGACAAAACTTGGACATGAAACTTGAAGAGAACATGAACTTGAGACTCTGTCTGCCAGCCAACTTCCACCGCCTCCAGATAAAGGAACAGAAATCAGGACACATGAGGGGCAACACCTGGAGAAGGAGAACAAGAGGCATGGGAAGATCATGAGACGTGGACAGAGATTGGTTGACATGACTTGCTCATTAAGAGAATGAGTGTGCTCAGCTCAAGTACCAATGAAGTATGCAGATTGGAGAGCAGCATGAATGTTTAGAACAGAAAAGCACAGCAAGATCTTGAAATAGCAAAGCAGGAATCATGACAATAAACTCCCTTTCTAAATTAGTAGGATTAGTAATGTGCCTGTCTAAGAATTACACCACCCAGTGAATGTTAGTAAATGTTAGTAACTTAAAAACAGTTAATTTTCAATTAAGCTTAGACAGCCCCGAATCCAGCACAGCACAGAAGGAAGGGGGAAATACCAAAGCCAACCAGAGCTCTGAAATGTGCAACAATGAGGGCACGGGGCAGAACGCAGACAAGCGGTGGAGTGGCTTGGCAGACCTGGCAAAAGACAAAATCTGGAAAAGTAAAAACACGGACAATAAATGTGAACTATGAAATGCAAAATCCTGATACAAGAAACTGTTAAAACTGTGACATGAACTATGAGTGGACTATGGACAATGGAACATGAAACTGTTAAAACCATAAAATCTGTCCTGGCCAAAGGCCCAGGACCCCGGAACACAACAAGCCAATGCTATCATTATGTTGTATTTGGTTTTTACTTAATAATGCCAGTATAGCATTGAGAAATGAGTAACAGTTTTTTCATTAAAAGACACATGCACATCATATCGGCACCGTACTCCGTTTTGTTTTTTTTTTTTGACTTGCTGCACAGCCTACACTGCAGCTAAGCGCACCCCCACCATTTTCAGAAGCTTCCTCTGTGGTTTTGTTCTGGAACCAGGCCTACTTTCTCAGCCATTAATGCTTGGTGACGTATCTGGACATGTTGGTCTGTGAGACGTGTTAGATGGATTGGTTTTTAACTGGTAGTGGGCCACAACAGTCAAAACAACTACCCAAAGCATAAATCAAAACAGAAAAAACTCCCACACAGATGGTTATGCTGAAAATATTGTCATTTATTGAAATGAGTCCCCAACACATAATTTCACGGACACAAAACTTATTAAATTATTTCCAAGGGACTCGTTGTAGCGTCAATCAGGCATCATTTGGACAGGAATCGTGAGAATATGCCTAACTGGTTTAATTTGCTGTATAGAACGTTAAAACTTTTTCTCCCAAAAAGGCAGTTAAGTTATAAACTCCATCTCCTCAATTTTGCGCTCATTGCAACAGAACACAAACTATTCCACTATAGATAGTAATGGCAGCTTCTCTTCATCTGAGGTCCATCAGGAGAGCTTATCATCACATTCAATCAGAGGAAGACGCTTCATAAGCAGCTTTTATGGGTTGGTGGCCACAGCGCCAGATCAAGTGCCACTGTGGACTTTTTGATTGAATTTGGATCTTCCATGATGTCCCAACATTTTTGGCTTTAGGACTGTATTTCAGATGTAGTCCCATCAATTCTGCTGTACTGAGGTATACTTCAGTTGCATAGCCTACTTGGGTTTTATGGCATCAAACCAAGGAAAGAGTTTTACCATTGTAATGAGCATAAACAAATGTTTGTATCTTGGTGCTTTTTTATATCCTTTGTCCTTTACCGTCCTTCAAATCACACCGGTCTTGGTTGTGCGCATAAAAAAAAGTCTATCGCTACTGGTTCTAATTATCAAAAAGACAATAGGAGCGGCCCTGATAAGTCCTTCAAAAAAAAAAGCTTCTGCTGAGCAGAGGATTCATTTAGGAATTGAAAATTAGCACTTAAGAATGAAAAGACAAGAAGATCTTGAGGGTTGTATAATTACAGTCAGCACTAAAGCTGGCTCCACAAACTGTCAAGGACAAGAACAGATTCGATGAAGAATTATGGGTTCATGTTCAAACAGAAATGAATAAGGGCTCCATTTCCAAATTGTTAGATTATGTTAGAGGTTTTTCTATCATCCCACTGTAAATCTAGACCTTAGTATTACCTCAAACACAAAAGGAAAGGGTGGTATTAAAAGGGTCTGTCAAAGTGCTAAATGCACCTTCAGTTAACGGGCCCATAGTACTAGCATTCAGGTGATTCCTGATTCATTGGAGTTCACCAGATATGTTGGATTAACTTAACCTTGACCTTAATTAAAGGTGAAATACCTACTTACCATTACAGATCTGTATATTTCATCGAACTATGTCATTAAAACAAAACTAAAGTCTGCGCAATACCGTTTTCTTGTGCTGTTGGAAGGTTAGGATTACATAGTATTTCCTGACTCAGATGTTCTGCATGGGTCAATCTTTACAGAACCAGTTTTATAAAATAATAAAAAAAGAAAATGTGAGTGGAAAGGAGCCCCGATTAGCTAGTGCACCATGTCTTCTGAAAATCACTACAGATACGTAATGTCACCCATTCATCTTTCCACATGCACTGTGTTTTATAGAAAAAATTGATAGAATTGATTCCCACAAAACTGCATTGATCTCGGCTGGCTGATTATGCCTTGCCAGTAATAACAGAGTATGTATTCAAAACAGCACTCCGGGTGTATTTTCCTCGAGCTTCATTATCCATCATGCTTAGTTTCAGTCATTATTTATCAAATTATATTCCCAGACCCGAATGTATTGAATAATTGAAAAGAAAACATATTTGTTTTTATAATGGCTAGAGGAAACAAACTATTCAATGATAAAATATGTGCCATAACTCAGAAACGGGCTCCTTGTCTTATTTGAATAGACTCTCGTGCAATCTCTACTGTGCAGCTCATTGGTCAACTGATAAGTTCAAAATCAAATTTTTGAATCGGGTCTCAATGAGGTCCTGACATTTTCTGCAAGTACTGGCGACATCAGACAACACATATGGAAGGTAGGCTGTACACTGGCCCTGTGCTGACAGTAAGACAATGGATTACAGAGCTGGAGATTTTGCTTTAGATCGTATGGCTTTCACATCACTTGCAGGGCCAAAAGGTTCCACAATCCACTTGAACATATTTTATTTAAAGTTGGTAACTTCCCTTGGCCAAACTGTTCACTTCAGCTTTGAAGAACCAGAATAAATGGCTCTGTGATATCACCTCACAGTAGGCAAGTGAAGCATTTTTTCATGTTTATAATACACATACCATGTAACAGAGGTGGGCAGCGAGGGCCGTATCTGTCCCTGGTTTTCACACCAACGTCTGGTTTTCACACCAACGTCTGGCCTTTAATTAGTTGATTGTCTCAATTAGCCAAACCATTTATGAAATCTGACGTTTCATGTGCATTTCTTTAAATTATCATGAAACTACAAAGACTAGTCTAGTCTCCCTTCATAAAACATTTTCCTTTGATCGAATCATTGCGCAAATCTATATTTGTGCATGCAATCAATTAACTCAATAAGTCAGGGTAATTGATAGGAATAAAAACCTGCATACACACCGGCCATCCAGGACCGTGTTGCCCACCCCTGCCATATAACAATAATCACGTAACAATGATGTTTATCAATTTAAAAAAATCAAATTTAGTATAAATAAAAACTGTGTTAGAATGATTGTATTGGAGTATAAAATGAACAAAATATATTGATTTCTTCTCATAGGTACAACCCCAATTCCAAAATAGTTGGGACAAAGTGCAAATTGTGAATAAAATCGAAATGCAATGACTTTAAATCACACCAGCCAGTATTTATTCACAAAAGAACAGGGATAAGATAGCAAATGTTGAAACTGAGAAATTTTACAATTTGCATCCAGTAAAGGTCTTCGGCCTTGTCCCTTACGCACAGAGATTTTTCCAGTTTCTCTAAATCTTTTGATGATGTTATGCCCTGTCGATGATGAGAACTTCAAAGCCCTGGCAATTTCACATTAAGGATCATTGTTTTTAAAGTATTCCACAATTTTTTTACGCAAGCCCTCCCAGGTTGGAGAGCCTCTGGCCATCTTGACTTCTGAGAGACTCAGCCTCTCTTAGACATTCCTTTTGTAGCCAATCATGTTACACACCTGATGCCAGTTAACGTAATTAGTTGTTAAATGTTCTTTCAGCTGATTCTCTTACATTTTAATGGCTTTGTCAGCCTTTTTTTGCCTTTGTCCCAACTTTTTTGAGACCTATTGCAGCCATAAAATTTGAAATAAGCTCATTTTGTGGATAAAAATATAAACTGCCTCAGTTTCAACATTTAAAATGATATCTCTGTTCTATCGTAAATAACGTATAGGCTCATGTGATCAGAAAATCATCGCATTTTGATCGAATTCACAATTTACACTTTGTCCCAACTATTTTGGAATTGGGGTTGTATATTCAAGCACATTTATGATCAAGGATCGAGGCAGAACCTCTCAATGCACAGCCCATTAGTTTACAGAGAAAATCTGCAGACTGCTGCCAGCTACTTTCAGGAGACTGAATACCCTTTCCTTTAGTCATGACTCTCTGAGTACTCCCATACTCAGCTAATTGCAGCATTGATTTCACAGACCAATTTTACCATTGACTGATTTAGATTCAGCGAACACGACAATAACTCTCATCAATCAACATTTGAAACTGGTCCAGCTACACTTTTACATTTACAAAATATAAAATATATGCACAGATACGAGTTGCTTTGAACTCAGGCATAAAAAAAGTTGACTGACAGATACCTTTTTGAAGCCTGTGGGGTAATTTGTCCTCAACGTTTCACCCATCGTCATTACTCAGAAGCAATTGCAGCCACAGTGCAACACTTTGGCACCAGTTCCAAAGTCAAAGCCTTGGTCAGGGGCACTGGTAGGAGTTTTCCTATGGTGCATGTTTTTGAGACACCAGAGTGCCGATGCGCACACAGGGAGGATATGCAAACTTTACACTAAAAGGTCCTAGCTGGCCAACACTCAGGCTTGGAACCTAGTTATTATGCAACAGTGCAAAACCACTGTGCCCCCATGCTCAGGCCCATGATTGAAAATGTGAAGCAGTGTCCTGCTATCCAGTAATACCAGTGCATGAAGACTGCCTCCATTACACGAAACACTGCCTCCATTACACTTTCCGCTTTGAGTTCAGAGATCATCATTCTTCAACTAGTTTATTGCATTCTTATGCCTCCGCACTGACGACTGCATATGCCAGAGGCATTATGTTTTTGGTCTGTCCATCCAGGCGTACGTCCGTCTGTTCGTCCATCCCAATCTTGCAGACGTGATATCTCCAGAACGCGAAGATGGCATTTTTTCAAATTTTACGCGAATATCCACTAGGACCCAAGGATGAACTAATTAAATTTTTGTGGTCAGAGGTCAAAGATCAAGGTTAATGCGACCTCACGTCTGTGAATTGACAAAGCCCCGCCCCCTTCCCTGATTGACAGATGTTTCGTCCTTCATAGCCATTGAACCATATGTCATACAGGGGTCCTGAATTAATCTCCAGGGCTTTGCCCCCTTTCCCAATCAGCTTAGCTTTTCTCCTTTGCAACTATTGACCCATGTATCGTAGAGAGTTGGGAGATGGGTTGTTGGTCTCGGAAAAAGGGCACATGTTAATTGACAAAACCCCGCCAACCTTTGCTGATTGACTGTCAACCAACATCATTCTAGTTGGTTTTCTTGCATTTTTGTGCCAAGATATATCCCAATTCAAAGAGCACCGCAAACAAGTTCAATTTGAGTTCAAAATGTGCACCTACAAAAACATTTTTTGAGTGGAATTCATATTAATATGCAAACTGTCTGCAAAAACATCAACTATACTTTCAAACACTGCTGTAATTCAGGGTAGTGGTGCAAGCTGAAATGGAAGACGGAGACAAGCAGAGGATAGATGGTCTCACCTTTTGTTTTTCCCAGCCTGATTCATGCACATGTATGGACCTGGTATGTACGTGCCATACAGTGCTTCCTACTTATAAAAGAAAATGATATATATAATACTCCAAGTAAAAACATTTAAATGAATAATAATAATAATAATATTCTCTATGCAGTCAATGCTACTTTGTCATTCAGGAATATTTATGAAGTACAGCAAGACACACATGTTTTATTCTGCATAAAAATGTGTTACCCTTTTCGAGCTTGAAAAAAAAAAGGTTTTGTTCCTCCTTCAAGCCATCACGTACAGTGAAGTATTTTTCTGTGGATAACCAGTGTTCACTTATCTCATAGCAGATTTACTGTCTTACAAGTCTTTTCATACAGCCTTATTACCTCCCTCCTGCTTTTAAACACATCCAGATGTAATGATTCCCCACTAGTTCCACTTCTGACAAACGGAGGCATTCCTTTCAGTTGAAGAGCCTTTCCATTCTAAATCACTGAATTGTCATGCACACAGTGCATTTTCCCCATTCTGACATTCATTACCCTTGAATTAATTTGTTTTATTGTGTTTGGCTTCCCCTCTCCTGGTGCCCAAAGTGCTTGCCCAGTTTCTGATTAATGAGGACAGGCAAGGATTATGTGCTGCATGCTTTCCCACCTCATATAGGACCGCAATCAATTCCCCCTGGTGTCGCCTGTGATCCAGGATTATAGATGCCTGGTCTGTTCATACAGGCTGCCTGCTTACTCCGACGGGCAGCGTCCTCACCTCAGATTCAATTTGTGAAAATTACCATCTGGTTCTCTGTCTCTGTACTGCCGACACACTATTTGACTTAAAAATAAAAAAAGCAGTGCATGCATCTTTGGGTGACATGGAACACAAAAAATGAAGGCAAGCAAATCTTAATCTTATCATGAGGGAAAAATTGGGGAACCTTGGAGCACCAAAAAACATTTGCACAATATTCCTTCTCTGTGTGGCCCTAATGATTTTTGGAAGAACTTCCCTGTACCTCTCTCAAAGGAGTTCCCTTTTAAACAATGCCAGTAACAGCACAGAGTAGGTTTCTGTTTTTTTTTTTGTCTTCAATCATAGGCTTTTCAAGGTTACTCCTTTTGCAAGCTGCCACTCACACCTAATATGAAACATTCATGCCATTTTTACATTTCCATGTAGCTGCATTATTTACACATTATTTTGAATCTCGGCCATAAAAGCACTCACGATTGAGTTGCAATACATGCAGTCAGGTCTATGAATATTCAGCCATGGACAAAGCTGTGTGCCTCAGCATATTGTACAGAAGTTGAAATTAATGAATAATATGTGTTCAAAGTGCATGCTTCAAGCATTAATTTAAGGATATTTACATGCAAATTAGGTGAGCCGAATAGGAATCACAAATCTTTTTTGCAAGGTAATTGGATGATTGGCTTCAAAGCTATTCTAAGACAGGTGTGTATCATTCCCTCATTATAGCATTTCCACGCCGAATAAAAGAGCTGGAGGTGATTTCAAGAATGGTATTTCATTTATGTTCACTTTGTTTTTAAGGCAAAAAAGTGAAATAGGGGAGCACCCCAGTGACACATTGGTTTAAATGTGCGCACCCTCAAGGCTGCGTGTCTTTTCCACGGCTGCCTGGGCTTGATTCCAGCTCAGGCCAGTTGCTGTATGCCTTCTCCACTCTTATTCCGTCCTTTCTGCCTCTCTACTGAATACCTATCTAAAAAGAAGGGAAAAATCCGCCCCAAAAAAATCTTGAACTCTTTGAGTGTCATAGGCAACTATAGTTGCCCAGTGGTGTAAGATATCAAAACCAGATGCTGTTGAAAACCTATCATGTGGCAACTTGATGGCGGATGGCGGACCAGGTAGGTTTATCATTGAAATGTCTTCGTTTTGATATTTATAGGAGGTGTCATGAAACGTCATTGTGGTTACAAATAAATATCGATTTACCATGTTGATTACCGATCTCTATAAATTTTTAGAACGAAGGGATCATTTTATTTTGGCATGTGTACTTGCCGACAGTGGCGTAGCCAGCGGGGGTGCTAAGACACATCCCTTTTTGACTGCAATTAGTAGTTTTCATTTTCATTTATTGACACCTTTTCCAATTATCGTAATTGGCAACCGAAGACACGGTTTCTCTCCGTATGCGATCTAACAGCGATTAAATCATGGGCTAAATTCAGTCCAGTTGCGGAACACAAACTGAGAATTGGGTTGCACAAACCTTCCGTTTAAAACAATTATTAGTCCTGACTTGTTCTCAGTCATTTTCATAACTAACAGAAGGTTCACTCCGAAAGCACTCCACAGTTAACAGGTGCGGCTTGTTCTCCCTGATCAGGAACAGGTCAGGACTAATTGTTCTAAACGGAAGGTTTGTGCAACCCAATTCTCAGTTTGTGTTCCGCAACTGGACTGAATTTAGCCCATGATTTAATCGCTGTTAGATCGCATACGGAGAGAAACCACCTCTTCAGTTGCCAATTACGACAATTGGAAAAGGTGTCAATAAATTAAAATGATTGAGAACTACTAATTGCAGTCAAAAAGGGACGTGTCTCAGCACCCCCGCTGGCTACGCCACTGTCGGCAAGTACACATGCCAAAATAAAATTATCCCTTTGTTCTAAAAATTTATAGAGATCGGTAATCAACATGGTATATCGAAATGCATCTATGACCACAATGATGTTTCATGACACCTCCTAGAAATATCGAAACAAAGACATTTCAATGATAAACCTACCTGGTCGGCCATCTTTGATTTCCTTCACTGGAGGCAGCCATTGAGTCATTGTTGCCAGGGCCTCATTTTGAGCACAAGCGCAACGAGGCACGGGCACCAGGCTGGCCAAAAAGAAAAACGGAGGAGGAGGAGGAGAAGGAGAAGACTTTGCTGCCCCCTCTTGCATGAGCAGTGTACTGCTTTTTAACAAGGCACAGGACAGCAAGGGACGCACGTTCAGGCTTCTCTGTGAACGGAATGGAACGGACCTGTGCTCGCGTCCGCTCGCGTACCTTGCGTGGAGTATGAACCGGCCCTAATGCTTGTGCTGTGCATTATGATTTCTGCTGTAGGCACCACTCCATAAATTTAAATGGCTGTTGCATAACAGCAATATACACCTAATGGGAGTGATGCAACTGATTTCCATTAGCCACTCGTTAGGTTAATGTAGCAGTGGTAATTGTTATATACCGCACTGGGTATGAAGCATTTCAGACCACCAGCTGTCAAATGTTCACAGTAAATTACCTCTGTACCAAACAGTGCTGGATATGAGGTCATTAATAAAAATGCAATGATTGACTTAAAAGTGCTCATTGCCCTTTTATTTGTTTAAAAGCATACTTGCAACACACTGAATACATTACCTATTCACCAGTCGTAATATATCACAGTAGCTACCAGAAAAAATAGGCCACCTTGCTTGCACTTACAGTCAATTAGTTATTCTGTTTATTATATCAATGGGAAATTAGTCTCTCGTGTGCACACATGCACACAAGGGCCTTTTAGCCATTGCCAATATCAGATCCCTAAATATTAAATATAACCTAGAGCGCATAAATGACCCGGGATAAAAGTATAGAGCAGTCAGCATGCAAATAAAACTATTGTACAAACTCAACATGACTTAGATCTAGTTTTGTATGATGCCATATTCAGCTATTTAAACAGGGAAAAAATTAAAGTAATTGTGTGAAAACAGTCTGATTTTTTCCTCACACGCAAGCTAGAGATGGAGGATAAAGAGGATTGTGTGAAACTGTATAACCTGCTTGGCTTCTTGAATTACACAAAACAAATGGCAGTGAGGACCTTTTATAAATTTTAATATTTTACTTTATTGAATGTTGACTTGTTATCAGTGTGGTTGAATGCGACTCAAGAATCCAGACCAGATATTTCATGTCCAGCTGAGGAAAAAAAATAATTGCTGGATCTAATACAACATAAGTACACCACCTATAATGTGTATAAACACTTTTAAAAGATTTGTATTTCTAAAAATTTGTAT
Organism: Gymnothorax reevesii; assembly: GCA_029721435.1. Lineage (NCBI taxonomy): Eukaryota > Metazoa > Chordata > Actinopteri > Anguilliformes > Muraenidae > Gymnothorax > Gymnothorax reevesii. The sequence goes on along the minus strand of CM056585.1, from coordinate 70,535,679 downwards.
TTTTGAAATCAACCTAAAATTGTCACTGTGTCCATCACAACCCATAAGAGTAGACTGCACTAATTACCTACAGCTTTTGTTTTCGCAGACCGCCCAAGTTCTGTTTGAATGAGATCTGTTCAAATTAAGGGGTATTCAAATTAATGTTGCAGGCGAAAAATTCATGCAAATTTCATTTGAAATATGTCTTCTGTCTTCTCCAAACACCAACTTGTGTTTACAAAGACTTACCTTGATTCTTTACTCAGTGTCTTTTCCCGTGGAATCCAGTTAATACTGAGTAGAACTGAGGGACTAGATATTGTGTCCAGTAGGGTGGACCATAATGTTTACTCTGTATTATAGAGTCTGGATGGGCCCATTGTCAGGTGTGGAATCAGGACAGAGCCAGAACCAACTGTGGCCGATCTCTGATGACCACTGTCTGGGAACATAGCTCTGGTATGACTGGACCATCACCTGCGGCCAAGATTTCACTTAAGAACAACATTATAAAACTTTTACTTGCCTTGTACTTGTAGGACACCGAATTACTTGATACACAGTGTTGCACTGCATTCCATAAAATTCCAGGGGAAAAAAAGAGACTTGGTAATTTATCTTTTTTTGGATCTTGAGAACATACAGTATTCATACACAAAGCGAATGTAAGCCCTACATTAACCCAGCAACGGAAATTAGTTGAGGGCAATGGTATCTGCGTGCATTATCCCCATGGCACTGTTGGAAAGAGGATCTTTTTATAAAAATAAATGAGTAATTTTTTAATTAATCTTTAATTTTTTTTTATTTTAATTTATCTAACTCCATTTTAGTATAATTGTTTTTGTGAGAAATACAATTGGAATGGAAGCATTACCCTTTATAATTTAGACTTGATCGCGGGAAGAATCCAGTACTACTATCCAGAAACTACTCTCAGAGCATAGTATGCTGGTACCACCGCATGTCACATCGGCCAAAATGTGCATGTTTCGCAAGCTGACTGGATGTCTGCGGTCACTGAGAGGTTGCATAGGATGCTGTTTCTTTGGGTGTACACTGCAGGCCAGAAGTTTAGATGCAAGGCCAATACAGGTCAAAAATTTGGAAGCAGCTTCAAGTTTCTGTTCACAATGCCTTTCTTAAAATCCAGTATGAAATCTATGGATTTTGGGATGTATTTACTGCCTGATTAGACTTTTCTTTCATTGATAAAACAATTTTCCTCTATTTACCTTTAGGTACTGTATACATTTATGTAACCAGACCATTGCCAAGTAAATTTTAAAAGAAAGGAGGGGCTTAGTTTTTGGATTGAGAAGATTTGCAAGGTTCACAACCTCAGTGAAAAAGTGAAAAACAAATCACAGTTTGCATTATTCACTTTATGTCATGGTTTACAGCCCACTGGAAGCCAAGGGCAATACAGCGGGCACTTGGACCATGGGTCTAGCAATATGGGCCTGATAATTTGAATAAAAATGTATTCTGAATAAGTGACTCTTTATATATTAATCATGTTGATATTGTTGCAAACTATACCAATGAAACTATGATTTTTTTTTTTGCACTAATTTGATCTTGCTTCCAAACCTTTGGCCCGTTGTGTATCTAATAGCAGCTCAGGGACTCAAGAAGGCCAACACTGGCTATTCCTTCCCTCAATATGGAAACCAGCTGAGTGGAGGAGAATGATTTAACAACAGAGGTTAATGGGTGCAATACTCCGTGATGCAATAAGCATAAATATGCATTTTCCCTAGACCATCTAAAGTGGGTACTCCCATATTACACTGAACAAAAATATAAATGCCCCATGTCAAATATTGGCACATGGAGTTAACGACTCTAAGTGAGCATATGTTGACTTTTACTTGTACAAGAAGGATATTTCTCTTGATTTGTGCACCATTTTTATTATTACCCCTCAGCCCTTAAGGCTGACGGGGTATTGCTATCCTTCGTGCAGTTGGGCGGTCGGGCGGCGGGCAGGCGGGCGTCTCCAAAAACTTCGCCATTGGGCTGAGGGGTATTCCGTGCATTGCACGCCTATTTGTAATCCTTCTCTCTGTCAGTGAGCATTTGCTCAGTGATGCAGTGATTTCACTCAGTACATGGGTTTAGCATTTCCTGACGGTGATCAGACAGAATGAGCAGTACTTAGACACTCCTTATACTGGGGACAATAAAAGGCCACCCCAAAATGTCAAATTTTGTCAAAAGTCATCATGCCTCAGATGCCTCAGGTCATGCGGGAACGTGCCATTGGCATGCTGGATGCAGGGATGTCCACTAGAGCGGTCGCTGTGCAGCTGAATGTTAACTATTGGACGATAGGCCATTTGAGAGTTCTTTTCCAACAGACGGGCAGTACTGCAAATCGACCTCATCCTCGTCGACCACGTGTGACCACACCAGCACAAGAGCGCTACATCCGGCTCGTCCGCCTGCGGGATCGGCTCAGATCAGCGACACGCACAGCGAATGAGACCGTTGGTCAGCCCAACAGATGCATCACACCACAGACAGTCCGTAACCGCCTGCGAGAAGCCAACTTGCACGCTTGGCGTCGTCAACGTAGTCTGGATCTCACCGTTGTCCCGCATCGGAACCGACTCGCACGGGCAAACGCATGCATTCGATGGCCCTTGGCACGCTGGAGAAGAGTGCTATTTACAGATTAATCCCGGTTCCAGTCTTTTGTTAATAAAAACTCAAATTTGACTTGGGTTTATATTTTTGTTCAGTGTATATACTAACTGAAAGAGTCGGACAATCCTACACTGTATATAAGCAGAGAGAGTCAGGCGATTTCTAAAGGAACCACTCGCAGCAGGTTTTAACACTTTAATAGCCATTAAAGCCAATTACAATCCATATAATACATACATCAAAAGACATAAAATGTATTTGTAAAATTTAAAACCCCAATTCTGAAATAGTTAGGACAAAGTGAAAATTGTGAATAAAATAAAAACGCAATCAATTTGAAATCACACCAGCCAGTATTTTATTCACAATAGAACAGAGATAACATAGCAAATGTTGAAACTGAGAAATTTTACAATTTTATCCACAAAATGAGCTCATTTCAAATTTGTTGGCTGTTACAGGTTTCAAAAAAGTTGGGACAGGGGCCTGTTTACCATGGTGTAGCATCCCCTCTTTTTAACACAGAGTGGAGGTGTCTGGGCATTGAGGAGACACATTTCTTGAGTTTAGCCATTGGAATTTGACTCCACTCTTGTTTAATACAGGCTTCCAGCTGCTGGAAAGCTTTGGGTCTCCTTTGACGGTCTTTTCATTTAATTATGCGCCAAATGTTCTCAATCGGTGAAAGATCAGGACTGCTGGCAGGCCAGTTCAGCACAAGGACTCTTCCACTACGAAGCCATGCTGTTGTAACAGCTGCAGTATATGGTTTTGCATTGTCCTGCTGAAATACACAAGGCCTTCCCTGGAATAGATGTCGTCTGGAGGGGAGCATATGTTGCTCTAAAACCTTTATATACCTTTCAGCATTCATGGTCCTTTTTACAAATATGCAAGTGTCCCACACCATATGTACTAATGCATCCTCATACCATCAGAGATGCTGGCTTTTGAACGAAATGCTGATAACGGAAGGGGTGGTCTTTCTCCTCTTTAGCCCGGAGGACATGACATCCATCATTTCCAACCAGAATGTCAAATTTGGACTTGTCTGACCACAGGACACTTTGCCACAGTCCATTTTAAATGAGCCTAGGCCTACAGAACACGGTGGCGCTTCTGGATCATGCTCAGAATTGGCTTTCTTTTTGCATAAGAGTTTTAGGTGGCATCTGTGGAAGGCACAGCGGACTGTGTTTACAGACAGTAGTTTCTTGAAGTATTCCCGGGCCCATTTAGTAATATTAACGACAAACTCATGCCGGTGAGTGATGCAGTGGGGTCCGAGGATCATGGGCATCCTGTGACGTAGCATTCAGGAACCACATGCAAGAGATGGAAATCCAAAAAAACGTATGCCTTTAATGAAGTCCGGGGCAAAGCCAAAAAAAAAAAAAAAAACAATTGCCAAGCCACAATACGACATCAAAAAAAAAAAAAACAGAGTCGACTGGACAGGCAGGGGTCAGAACCAGAAAAACAAATGAGCAAAGGTACATAAACGGTAGGCAAAAAGTCATAGTCGATGAACAAAGCCAAGGGTTATACACAGGGCATCCAAACACAGAAATCGTGGTCATACAAAAATAGGTCGGAATCCAAAAAGACAAAACAATACAAGAAGGGCTATGGCAAGAATGAAAGTCGGACAAAACAGTCAAAGGAAGACAATACTCAATGGCATACAAGGCGCTCTGCACAAAGAAATATTGATCAACATTGAGACAGACTCAGAACATCAGTGAGGACTCTTAAATAGAGGGGAGGGAAGTCACATGCTACGTAGGGAACAGGTGAGCTGGATCAGACTAATTACAATGGGAGGAACATATGAGGGAAACCCGAACCACGAAAAGTGGCGAAAGCCAAGACACAGACGGGACTCACACAGACGGCCTATGACATTTAAACAGCTCAGTCAAGGAGTTCTAAGTGCACAGATAACGAGTGCAGGAAAGTAATTAAGCACGTGCAGGAGATCTCGCAGAAAGGCAGGGGGAGACAGGTAAAGATTTAACTAGAGTGCTCGTTAGTAAGTTAGTAATCATATATACATATATATATATATATATAAAAAATTCAAAAGGTTATAGAAAAGTTAAAAAGGTTGCTGCATTGGTTAAAAAATTGTCACTACAAATTTGTTTCAAGAGCGGTAGCTCTCTCGTTGGGTGACTTCAATGGAAATTACTTCAGTGGAAATGACGTTAGCTAATTGCCTGTCTGCTTATCCAGGTGCATTCTTCAAAAGGAATTTGCTGGCGTAGCGGCACGTGTTGGCCAGTTCATTGCGTTTGTTTAAAGAGCACAAGTTTGGTTTGCAAATTATAAAATATTTCTCCGTGATACAAAGGTTGCATCGTTTTGTTCGGTTCGTGTATGGCGTGGCATGTGCGAGAATTTTCCACGTGATCCTAAACTGTTCTACTTTGTCCTTCAGTTTCCATATGTGCTTGCTTAATTCAGTCGCATTTTGGTGGGTTCTGTTCTAGGCAGGCTAGGAAAGAAAGATGTGGGTTGTTTTCAAAAGCGGAATGGGTTTACAACCACCTTAACAGAACCTGTTTCAGGCCACCAAGCACCTTAATGACTCGCTGTTGCAGAATGATTACAGAAATCGAATTTATTAATTCAGTTCGCCTTGCATTGGTGCAGTGTGTGTGGATTGTTATGGTCCTAATTTGTTATTACATTTACAACACAACAGCAACAGCAAGGGATGACAGACACAGTTTTAAAAACTTAAACACATTTAATTAACAAAAACACAACTAACAATAACTAATCTACTGACCAAGAGTGATTTACAACAAAAAAACAGAAATGTTTACAGTCCCTTTTTGGTTGGGTCCCTTGGTGATGTCCTGGGTGAGGAAAAATGCTCTAACACAGGCAAAAATCCACTAAAAGCTTCACAGGTCTCAAACAGAATGACAGGTTGGGTCACATGTATCCTTCTCCTCGCAATTTCTCCTACTACTTTTCTGTCTCAATTCTTTTCCTTATATACTCTTTTGCAGACCCCACCCACATTTAGACCTCTTTTTTTTATTTTCGGGGACTTGCCCCAGACATGTCTGAAACATGTCCAAACATAGCTCCAGTCTGGGCTAAACAAAAAAAAAGGTAAATACTGTTATCTAGTGGCCTTTATTCGCATTACAGGATGAATGACAAAACTGTCTATTGATGAATCCAGTCCACCTTACACAGAAGGAGAAGAAGGAGAATACTTTTGCCAAAATAAATTTGCCTACATGAAGATTGTCCTTTCCCAGCTCTGGTGACTTGAGAGAAAATGCAAAAAAAAAAAAAATGCAATCTTTCATTCATTTTTTTTCATGGTGGATGCTTCAGAACATAGTCCATTTTGACATGACATCAGTTTTGAGACTGACTCTGCATTCCCAGGAACTTTAAAATCTTCTAAGACTTTATTTAATTATTTCTTCTGCAGGACTTGCTTAGACCATAACGTCAACTGATACCATATTACAATGATTAGTTTAAACTACCTAATTAAAAACCTGATATCCTTTGAAAATTGAAAATATTTATAAATTTGAAGTCTGTCCTTAACAATCTGACTTAGAAAAACACTTAAAACACATGGGGGTCTATTCTCCCATGAGCGCGCAAGTCCTTTTTTACGCAATTCGAGTTAAGCGCTTTTGAGTTACGCGTATTCTCCCCTACGCGCTTCGATCACGCCCACAGCGCTTAACTTCAGAATGTAGGCGGCCTTATGAAAGAGGTGTGACTGATCCAAAAGAGAGGCAGACTCGGTAGAAAGCTCATTGATTATAGCTATCAGGAAAACATGAAAAAAGGATTTTCTGATTAACCATGAAAATGAATTTGTGGTCCATGGAAAACGCAAACCAGACTTTAAATTTGAATATCGGCCTATATCTTTAAATTTGAATATCGAAAACTCGTATGTCCTATTCTCACATGCAAAATTAAACATTTTTATTTTAAACTATATTTATCCATTTATATTATTTTATTATTATTATTTTATTTTATATTTATTTTTTATTTTCTTGAGAAGTTTGTCATTTTGAAGATACAAGGTTTTATATGCCGCTGTTAAAAGCAGGCCTATGTACAAAACCCAAAACCAGTGAAGTTGGCACGTTATGTAAATCGTAGATAAAAACAGAATACAATGATTTGCAAATCCTTTTCAACTTATATTCAATTGAATACACTGCAAAGACAAGATGTTTAATGTTCAAACTGAGAAACTTTTTTTTCTGCAAATAATCATAAACTTAGAATTTCAAGGCAGTAACACATTGCAAAAAAGTTGGCACAGGGGTATTTTTACATCGCACTTCCTTTTAACAACACTCAGTAAACGTTTGGGAACTGAGGAGACCAATTTTTGAAGCTTTTCAGGTGGAACTCTTTTCCCATGCTTGCTTGATGTACATCTTAAGTTATTCAACAGTCCGGGGTCTCCGTTGTCGTATTTTACTCTTCATAATGCGCCACACATTTTCAATGGGAGACAGATCTGGACTACAGGCAGGCCAGTCTAGTACCCGCACTCTTTTACTACGGAGCCATGCTGTTGTAACACGTGCAGAATGTGGCTTGGCATTGTCTTGCTGAAATAAGCAGGGGCGTCCATGAAAAAGACGTTGCTTGGATGGCAACATATGTTGCTCCAAAACCTGTATGTACCTTTCAGCATTAATGGTGCCTTCACATATGTGTAAGTTGCCCATGCCTTGGGCACTAATACACCCCCATACCATCACAGATGCTGGCATTAGAACTTTGCGCCTATAACAGTCGGATGGTTCTTTTTTTCTTTGGTCCGGAGGACACGACGTCCACAGTTTCCAAAAACAATTTGAAATGTGGACTCAGACCACAGAACACTTTTCCACTTTGCATCAGTCAATCTTAGATGAGCTTGGGCCCAGCAAAGCCGGCGGCGTTTCTGGGTGCTGTTGATAAATGGCTTTCACTTTGCATTGTAGAGTTTTAACTTGCACTTGCAGACGTAGCGACGAACTTTAGTTACTGACAGTAGTTTTCTGAAGTGTTCCTGAGCCCATGTGGTGATGTCCTTTACGCACTGATGTCGATTTTTGATACAGTACCGCGTGAGGGATCGAAGGTCACGGGCATTCAATGTTGGTTTTCGGCCTTGGCGCTTACGTGCAGTGATTTCTCCTGATTCTCTGAACCTTTTGACGATATTACGGACCGTAGATGATGAAATCCCTAAATTTCTTGCAATAGCTCATTGAGGAATGTTGTTTTTAAACTGTTCGACAATCAGCTCACACATTTGTTCACTAAGTGGTGACCCTCGCTCCATCCTTGTTTGTGAATGACTGAGCATTTCAGGGAAGCTGCTTTTATACCCAATCATGGCACCCACCTGTTCCCAATTAGCCCGTTCACCAGTGGGATGTTCCAAATAAGTGTTTGATGTGCATTCCTCAACTCTCTCAGTCTTTTTTGCCACTTGTGCCAGCTTTTTTGAAACATGTTGCAGGCATCAAATTCCAAATGAGCTAATATTTGCAAAAAATTACAAAGTTTCCCTGTTTGAACATAAAGTAACTTGTCTTTGCAGTGTATTCAATTGAATATAGGTTGAAAAGGATTTGCAAATCATTGTATTCTGTTTTTATTTACGATTTACACAACGTGCCAACTTCACTGGTTTTGGGTTTTGTATGTCTGTACCAATTGCAAGAAGTAAATCTCTTTTTTTTATCCCCCACCGCACGATTAGCGAGAAGCGGGGGATATAGCATTGGGCCCCATCCGTCCGTACGTCCGTACGGGAACACAAAAATTCAGGCGGCGGGGCATATTGCCATGTTAGTGGCAAACACTTGTTATTTATTACTCGAGCCACCATGGCATTAAAGCTATGCAAACAACCAAATTGCCGCGATAATGAAATAATAAATAAAGAATTTAGCGCTTCTCAACCAGCGCAATCAGATCATTGAAAATGTGCCCCTCCGACACCAGCCTGTTTGTTCCGTGGAAGACAGGGAAGAAGACAAAGGGAACATTCTAGTCACACAAAAAAGACAATCAAAGACAGTTCATATGATCTCATTTAGAAATTGCGCACTTGAAATCTCAAACTACTCTGGTGTCAGGTTTGCAACTAAAGGACATGGAAACGCTTTAACTAGGATTCTTACCCCACACGTGATCATCTCCCGCCCCGAAACCGCCTCAGCAATGACGGAATTCCATATCCATAGCCTATCATGTCCCATTTGATTTGAGCGACACATTCGCTTGAACTTGTGCCTAATACTTTATTATAATCAATTATCCCATTTACTGATAATGATTCTTCCCATGTCGGCTATTCTTTATTGGCTAAAATTGACTAACGAATGGGTAGTGCTTTGGTATTGGCCAGGGTAGGGCTCAGTCTAGAGTAGCCTAGTTAATAATATCTTTATTCACACATTAAAATACACAGTATTATCAATGGTAAAAAAATTGCAAAGAAACGAGTTAGTTAATACGGATATCTTAAATGAGAAAATCAATCTCCTCACTCGTGAGAATATCACAACTTTTTAGATTATCATGAACTTATAGGGCAGTCGCATTTGTTAATAGAACATGAAGACAATGATGGCGACGTCGAGCCAAAGCCGAAAACCAAATTTCACAGATGTTGGTGTTGTATGGCAAGCAAGCGCTGAAGGCTGATCCGCGGAATTAAGCTGCGAATCGTTCTGGATGTGGCTTCGGTAGGGAGATGTAAGCGCAGTATCCCCGATTTAAAGCATAAATGGAGAGATCTGCGGGTCGCTGTAAAAGCCAGGCTCTCTGCACACCGGAGAAGTGTGCACGCAACAGGTGGTGGGCAACCATCGTCCCTGTGCATTTCACTGTATAGGAGGAGGGGATGGCATCCACTCTTTCTGCAGTGTAAGTGCATGGAGAAGAACTTGGAGCGTCAACGAACTGCGTCAGACACCTTGACACATCACCAGCCACTCTCTGGAACGACCCAGATGCCAGGAGCGACAGCACAGGTCTGACGTTGATGACCAAGGGTATGTTTTTTGGATAATTGCTGCGGCTGATAGCTGTTCGGTAAAGTCGGTAAAGTTGGATGCACTCGATGTTTGTTAGTCCCAGGATGTCCAAACGAAGCCGATATATGCGTGTTCGTCTTCAAGCTCGGCGCGCTCCACTTACTCTTTCCCAATCACGCAAGAGTGCAAGCAAATGCAGGACTGGTTTTAGATTTTGAGGGCATGGTGGAATGATGGTCTTCTGTATACTTGTATTAATTAATTGTTTTGCGTTTGTAATTGAACTGATTGGAGAAGAGGCTGATGCGTAATATCATGAGATGATTTCGTTTGATAAATTATTATGGCTTTGAGAAATGTAGTTTAGAAATAAGGAAGAACAATCGAATATTAAATGTCTCAACCTTTACCATGTTTCATTTAATTTTATTTATGTTAAAATTCGGCCGATAACAGACATCAAACGCGATATTCTATTTCACCTTATGTTGGCGCTTGACCTTAATACAGCCCTCTAAAGCGCTTAACAGAAAAGGCGCGTAAGCCAGGGGGAGAATACGGGTAAGTGTTATTTGAATGAGAAACGCCCTGATTTTGGCCTTGCTCCGCACCAAGCGCGTAACAGCCTTCAGAGCGCGTAATGCACAGACTTAAATCGAGGGGAGAATACGCATGGGCTGAAAATCGCGTAGCTACACGCTTTTTTTGACTCACGCGCATGGGAGAATAGACCCCATGGTGACCGAGCTTTTGAGGCCGTAGCACCAAAACTATGGAACGCCCTGCCCATGTCGATCCACTGTTGTGACTCGGTTGAGTCTTTTAAAAAACAGTTAAAAACATACATGTTCAGACAGGCTTTTGAATAATTATCATGTACATTGTCATTGTTTTATAATAGCACTTTGTGACCTCTGTCTGTGAAAAGTGCACTATAAATAAAGTTTACTTACTTACTTAGTAAATGTGGAACTGACATTCCCGCTCTTTCTGTTGAGGCATCATGAAATTTACATTTCCGCATCTTATCACTGCCGACGTTTGGTATCGCTCATGTTCGTGTCAACTCACCAACTTACATTTTGTCTTAACTTTGACATTACATTTTTGACATAAATTACCAAGCACCACCATTTTTTCTCTGCCGTGCAGTATGTTATTATTAAATATTCTACTGGCCTGACAGATGAGATATTGAATTAATACTTACTGAAGCAGCTAAAAAGATTGCTTGAGTCACAAATACAGCAATCGCCTGGGGTTTTGTTATTTTTATTAGACCTGTACCGTCCCACCAGCCTTGAATATTTCACACAGTCCATTAGGACACCGTGAGTTGATTTGCCTTATCTGAATATGTGTCCACATAGTGGAACTTTGAAAGCAATAGAGCACAGTGAGATCTAATTCTTGTAAAGCATGAATGATATGACCAATAATCATTCCATATTTTACGAACCAGAATAGAATATATTGACAGCACCTATGTGCTTTGATAGTTTCCCTCCAATCGATAGCGAAGAGAAAATTTACATTCAATGAGTTCTTATTCTAGCAGCTGATTCTCGCCCATAGAACCTAAACAAAATGTCAAGAGACCCACAGGGCGAGAAAGATGCATTTCAGTCATGCATGCAATCATAAGGTTAACAATGCCGGAAAAGGATGCCAGCCAGAGTCAGATTGTAAAGGTCGAGCTGTAGCACTGTTCTGATAAAAAACACCAAGTAGGAACTGATAAACAATGAAGTTCTGATTTAAATACTGGCAGTTTTGGTAGATTTATTAAAAGCAAATTGATGGTATTTAAAGGAAAGAGTGGGTTAAAACTGGATATTCTATTTCCTACCGCCTTGTTTTAGCAAAGGCGACCTCAGCCTGAGCAAACAGACTTTCATGCGTCACAATCGTGCTCGACAATCACAGCCCGCAGCGTCAAGTCCCAGATCAATAACAGCACGTCCAATCTGGAGCGAGCTGTCAGAATGCAGAAGCACAAACCCATTCATCAACTTGCAAAGCAGACAAAGAACCGGTCAGAGATCATGCAGAGATTTTATTTGTGTTCCACAAATGGAGTGTGAGGGCCCCACTGTTTAAAAGAATCACAGGTGAGGAATAAAGTTTGGAGTGGATTCCCGCAGTCTCTTTTCCTCTTGGCGGTATTGGCTGGCCACTCCTTCTCTACACACTCACATTTGGCTGGATTCACACCGAGAAAAATCAGTGAGACTTTTAGTAGCTAGAAAAGTCTAAAATACTGGTATCAGAGGGACACTAATTTTGCTCAAATTCATATTACTCTTAATAATCATACTTGAGACTGCAAAATGGTTAGCTTGATTGCTGTGAAACTGGATTGCAAATGCACAAAGCTGTGCCAATTTAAGTTCATTTTTTTCAAGCACTGACTCGGGACTCAAAACTTGCTAAGTTAGCTGATGACTTGAGATCTGTACTGTTGTCATATCATACCATTGCACATTTCTAGAAAATACTGTTTCAGTCAGGTAATCACCATGACCAACATCATTTTAGCCTTTACCATTATTTTACCTCAGGGATCGTTCAAAGGCAAGATGGTATATATTGGTCTCTAATATACTCAGCAACAAAAGTTTCTGTGACACCTATATTGTTAATTATTTTTCATAACGCAATTATGAAATTGTCATACATGGTGATATCAGACTGAAACAGTACACGTAAACACAACATTGAAATGGAAATCATGAAAATGCGAGAAAATGACTTTGCACGTGAAAATGTGCGTAAATCATGCTTGTGGATGGCAATAAAAGAGGAGAATTTTTGGAATGTTCACATTGTGCCTGATGAACAATGGAAGCATCACTTATCGAAAACACAGCCATTTCGGATCAGGAACTCTACCCTCTAAATGCCAAGACTGTCTGAAAATGATCGGTGGAGGGCCATTGGGATGATTGAATCCGGAACCTCGCAGAGGGAAGTTGCTCATCGCCTGAATGTCCACCGAAACACCATTTGGAACTTATGGCAGCGTCATCAGCAGACAAGACATGTCAGAGACCGTCCTCGCAGCGGCCGTCCACGAGTAACCACTCCCAGACAGGACAACTGGATTCGAACAACCCATCTCCGAAATCGATTCCAACCTGCAACCATAACTGCAAGAACGATACCTGGTTTGAGGCGACTGTCTACACAGACAATCCGTCGCCGTCTCCGTCATTTTCGCATTGTCCCACGTCGGCCAGCAAGACGTCCAATACTCACAGTACAACACCAACGACTGCGTCTACAGTGGGCACAACAACATCGACGGTGGATCCAACGTCAGTGGGATCTTGTACTCTTCACTGATGAATCAAGATTCATGCTTAACCGATGTGATGGTCGTTTACCTGTATACCGTCGACGTGGAGAACGTTATGCCAACAACTGTGTTCAGGAATTTGATCGTTTTAGAGGTGGTAGTGTCATGATTTGGGGAGGGATCACGGCTAGAAACAGAACAGATTTGCTTGTTATTGATGGAAATCTGACAGGTCAAAGATATCGCGATGAAGTGCTACGGCCATTGGTGGTACCGTTTTTGATGCAACATGGTCCCGGAATAACGCTGCAACATGATAACGCCAGACCACACGTTGAAAGGATTGTACAGCGGTATCTGATGCAACAACATGTCAATGTCCTGCCATGGCCAGCCAGATCCCCAGACATGTCCCCAATCGAGCATCTTTGGGACCAGATGGATCAACGTTTGCGGCGGTTGGATAACCCGCCAGCTACACTCCAGGAATTGCGACAACGTCTACGTCAGATTTGGAATGACATCCCACAGCAATTTCTGGCACATCTGATTCAGTCCATGCGCCGGAGATGCGTTGCTTGCATCATGGCACGAGGAAGTCACACCCGGTATTGAAGTGTGAAGGTCACAATTGGTTAGACGTCAGACAAGTGCTTCATGACGCATGAAAATGACATTTTTCGTTTTGAGTGACGTTGGCACTGAAAAGTCAGCGTTTCTCCTGTTAAATAAACATATTGATTGCATTGAGATCTTTGCGTGTCATTTATAACATACACATAAATGGTGTCACAGAAACTTTTGTTGCTGAGTATAGCTTTTAGATCAGATTTTTATCAATTTAAGTCAATACCACAGTCAATGTAATCCATTTTTATTCCATCCCATGCATTTTGTGTTTTTCTTGGTTTCCATGATCTCTGGGCAGTGTGGTGTTGGACAGAATATGCATTTATCTTTTAAATTACAATAACTCTTCCTGCACCAACATACCAAACGGCAATTACGTTCAATCATTATGAAGTGTTTTCTTGTATTCAAATTAATATGTTAGGCACGCAGTTTTGGGGCCTCAGGGACTTAGTGCTGCCAGATGATTTTTTAACCATCTATTAACTGTAATTTGCTCTTTGTTCCCATAATTCCTGCCAGCTCAAAATACACGGGATAGGATTTATTAAACAATCACACTCCGACAGAAGGGTAGAGCTCCAATGAGCACAGTGGAATTGGCTAATTTTGGATGTCACCGATACTGCCCAGATTTAGGGGAGTGACAAAGAAAATGAGATTCTCCATCAATGTTTTGGTTCAATTTTTCACTCTTGTTCTGAATATTGACCTTTTATCCCAGTCTGTGTTTGGCCATGATTGAATATTCAAAAGGATGATGTATGTGTTTTCCCCCCATGATGCACCTCTCCAACACTGGCTCAGGCAAAAATGAGTGCAGATGGAAAAATGTGGCCTTTTCCTAACTTTGTACTTTCTCAGTTGAAGAGACACTTCTGAATCCCTGAGATGAATGGAGCCGTTCTAATTTGCAAATAGTTCCCAAATGACTCCCTCTTATCATACTCTTGGCTGTCTCTCAAACAGTCATTATATCGAGAGGTTATTCCAGTCCTGTGTGCGCAAAGTCCCGCCAGATGGCTTTTTTTTTCCTGCAAAAGTACCATCAGTAGTCCAGTACCTTTTGTCACTTTGCCATTGAAGTTGACTTCACTTTCAGAGTACAAAGGGGAACCACTCGATCCTCAACAGTGAGCTGTTTTTTTTTTTTTTTTTTTTTTTCCCCAAGCTGACTTTAGTATTATCTCTGCCTCCAAGCAGTGACTGTCAATTCTGGCTTTTTTAAAAAAAATCTCAATTTCATTTTTTTTTCAAATGGACTCAGATAGCAGAACTGCATCCCAAACTCTAAATGTCTTTGCCAGTCACAGAGCTCAAAAATTTAACCTTTGCATATTTCTGTAGCTAATCTGTTTGCGCAAATTTTCTGCCCCACAGTGAAGCAAACATAGCTCTGTAATCATTGAGATCATCTAGTACACAAGAGGTTACAAGCTGAATGCCCTGTGCCACAAGAGCAGCATTTGTTAGCCTCAACTGAACCAGGGAATTTCATCTGAGGAAAAGTTTCTCTTCGTAAAGGATGGGTCATTCCAGATGCAACAGTTGCAAGTGTAGAAAGAGATCGAAAGAAACAGGGTTAAAGCCCCCAGTGCAGTTATGGGGTTAATAAGGGGCTTGATTAGGGTCCCAACTGTCGAGTTCATCCAAACTTAACATAATGAAATACTGACCCTTGCTAAGGCTTGAACCAGCCACTGTGAAGCTGCTCATCAAGCAACCAAACATCAGGCTACAATGTCACCCAAAACATCCCCACATTGCTGAATGATATTGGCCAGGTAAAAGACAACCAGTACAGCAAAAATAAATGTAAAATATTAGACATGCCGAATAAGAACATCTGCGACAATAGCTCTCATTCTGTTCTCGCATGCTGTCTTCTTCCAATGCACACAAAAACCCTGATTCTACCGTCAGTTTTTATAACCCTTGACAGTTGACACTCAGGTATTGTATGAGCAAAACTTGAAAATAAAAATGCTTTGTGTTTGTCATGATTACACCATTTTAAAACCACAATTTACAGTACAATAAGTTGGTTTCCTGAAAAAATATGTCAGACAATCAAATACGAATGCAATTAGGTTTCTAAAAGAGAGGTCTGTTTGTATTTGGGAAGGAAAATAGCTGCTGTGTCAACACGGTTCAATCAATACGTAACAATCTTTAAAAAACTGTTATTTCCATACCAAGCGACACATGTAGGAATTTCAGCCCTCTAAAATTGTGGCACGATCCAAAAATGTACGAACCTCACAGCACATTCCATTATCCAGGTGACTAAATCATGAGAAACCATTATGAAAAGCATAAAACACCAGATCGTGGCCTTAGGTTTAAGCATTTGGATGCTTCTTTAAGTTTTCTTCAACCCTGTATCCAAACCATACAACAGCGCATTTCCTGCTGAGAAATTATACCAAATATACACCACGCAAATGAGCAGAACCGTTATAATTCTGCCAAACTCTCATTGATAGAATATTTGTGATAAAACACAAATCCCTGCAAAGCTTCATCTCCCTCACCTTTGGGCAAAGAGCCATTTTGGTCTAGCCCCTGCTGCATATGCTCCGTTTTCCCTCAGTTTCAGGCCTCATTCATTTAGAGATGGTTCAATAGCCCTCAGGTCCAGAGAGAGAGAGGCTCTTGTTTCAGGAGTTATTCAGACCATTGTAGTGCATGCTCCCATGAAATGACATGTGAGGATATGTCTGGCAGTATAAATAAACCAGTCTTCTGGAGACTCTTCAAACTACCAGCTGACCTTGGGGTGACAAGTGCCCATAGGGAACGGAAGGTCCACAAAACCTAGGGTTTAAAGATGCCTGTACATCAATGTCGAACACTTCAATCATTCAAAAACAATGTAAAGCAAGCCTTTTGAGCTTCTCTGTAATCAGATTTAAGTGCGGTAGGCAGTGGGGATGGTCATGTGACTTAGCCAGTGCATTCACCTTCATTTTTATTTTTGGAGAGGGAACAATGGCATGATGTACAATCCCTAAACGTAACATCGCCGCAAAACGTAAAACTCCCCCTAAATGTGATAATTTATAATGCTAAGCGTAATAATTGACCTTGACCCTAAACGTGAAATTTCTAACACTAAACGTAAATACTCAGCCTCCCCCTAAATCAGTGGTTCTCAAATTCGGTCCTGGCGCCCCCCTGTGAATGCTGGTTTTTGTTCCAGCCACAAGTGCAATTCTAGGATTTTAACAAACTGTTACTTTGTCTAAAATTAGCAGGATTCAATGTTTAGAGTAGTTATTTACCATCTTAAGTCACATTTGGATGGACATATCCATTCTGCTATGAAGAATAAAAACCCTTGGACATATTGTGCTTAATTTTCAATATTGCTAGGATTTCCAGGTGAAAATATTTTTAGACAGATCAAATTAGACTGAGAAAATCAATAAGCTCCAAATTAGGTTTCTCCATACAGGTGTTTTGAGTTTTTCCCAAATAACCTGCCTGAACCAAATAAAATCAACAGAAAACACAACAGGTGTGACTCCATTGTTTGTCAAGTAAATTGTCAGGTTTTGCCACCATGTGTCAAGTGTTTCACCAATGAGGAACCTTTTGATTAAATGTTTGGTTAATTTGTTTCCCTCTACCAATATTTACAATATATCTCAATGTGGATATAATGCGCCTGATTAAAACAAATCATCAGCTTGGTAAAATCCTAAGATTGCAATTGTGGTTGGAACAAAAACCAGCGTACACAGTGGGGCGCCAGGACCGAATTTGAGAACCACTGCCCTAAATGTAATAAAAACTGCCTCTAAACGGAATATCGTCAGCCGTCTGATAAAACCTTGTATCTTCAGAATGATAAACTTTACAGATAAAGATCAATGGTGATTCCTCAAGGATTTTTAGACGTTAGCATGTGGTGCCTCACAGAGACTACCTGCAAAATCCCTCTTTGCATAATTTTTAACCACTCTCGCCATACCTGTTGCCGGCCAAACTTGAGGTGAATCATATTTTATTTGTGCTATAACTCCTATAGAGGAAACTAGGGATAATAGTGACATTTTTTGTTTGAGCATCTATAACTCAGGGATTCTTTATGCCAGATCTCTAAAACTTTGCAGCATAGTATCCATGTTTGTTGACTAGCACTCACTTAGACATCTATAACAGAATCACAGAACATGTGAATTGGCATCAAATACAAAGAGTGCACTTGTTACAACCCACCTAGCTGCAGGGATGGGTTGTAACACCGGGTGGGGACAGATGTAACACTGAGAAGTAATCTGCTGAAATAAAATATTCTAAATTCAATTTCTGCAAGGACTTTATTGAAGAATAAAGATTTAACATTATCTACAAGCTGAACCATTTCAAGTAAACGAAAAGCAAAGTTCCTCAAAAACTTTTAATTCAGAGAAAAACAACTGCTGCATGTATGTTTGCATGAGTGCCTATTTGCATGCAAGTGTGTGTTTGTATGTGCGTGTGTGTGTTGGTATAAGTGTGTGTGTGTGTGTGTGTGTGTGCATGCCCGGGACTATTTTTTCACTGTTTCAGTTGTGGCAAATGTAGGTGGCTGCCCCTGGGACGCAGGCTTTGTGGGCTCAGAACAGACTGTGTTACAACTATCCATACCCCAGGCAGCCATTACATAGCTAGCTTTTTAAGGATGTGAGTTTAAAGTTAGCATGAATGCAAAGTACCTGATTAAACTGCTGTTTTAGGTATAATAAATCAAATAATTGTATCTACAACACAATGATCACAAGAAAAAAAATTATCTTCATGAAAAATTTTACTTTCTTACATGAAAATCATTTTTTTGGTCATAAAATCCAGAAAGTTGCACACAGAGATATACCATTTCTCCTGTGATCTCAAAAAGGAGGTAGGGAGTGTCCAATATTGATGACATCACTGCATCTATTTCTGATTGGTCAAAAAGACAGTGTTACATTTTTCCCAGTGTTACAACACTCCACAGTCTCCCCTACCCTGTATGAAATAAAATTGCTGCTAACCGTAATTTTCAGAAATCTGTTATTGAAGTTGAACGACTTTGGAGGACACTATTTGCCAAGTGTTGCCTAACCGAGAGTACTTGCTAAGAACCCTTGAGCCATGAATTTGTCTCATTTAAGAGACACGTTACCTTAACGAGACTACCAGCCATATCCACCTACCAAGGTTGACC
Source organism: Gymnothorax reevesii (assembly GCA_029721435.1). Taxonomy (NCBI): domain Eukaryota; kingdom Metazoa; phylum Chordata; class Actinopteri; order Anguilliformes; family Muraenidae; genus Gymnothorax; species Gymnothorax reevesii. Next base: position 70,516,880 of record CM056585.1, on the reverse strand, counting down.
TTACATTCGTACCAATTGTAACCCCAATACTTTGGTTTTGTGTCCGCGCGCTGTCCGCATCCGGAGACATTTCTGTGAGCTTTCTGCAGGCGACAACTTGAAACTTAGAGGGGCTCATCCTCCCCCCCTCCATTTATCATCTGATATAAAAATATTTTTATGTCAAAATTCCTGGAGAACGTCTTATGGTCTGGTGTTGTGAAAACGTGTGTTCCTATAAATAACTTACAAACGAATCCCCATGAATAATTGTTTGAATTATTTTCATGAGTATAATACGTAGGCTACAGGCCCCTTCCCCCCATTCTGATGCGCTTCCTCCGCCCCCGATAACGTTTAAACTGCACCATTATCTAACGCTAAGCACAAGACCCCCCCCCCCCCCCATATGTAACACACCTTGCCGCGAAACGTAAGAATTCCCCTTATACTGTATGTAATAAATCTTAACGCTAAATGTGAACTCCCCTATATGTTACAAACCTTAATGCTAAACGTAAGAACTCGCCCTTAATGTAATAAAGCTTAACGCTAAATATAAGAACCAGTGTTTTTTGTTGAGTGACGAAGTTAAATGGTGATCATTGTACAGTTTTGTAGCTTTCCTCAGATTGCTGAACTGCTCTACAATGATTTCTTTCTTCTATTTTTTAATTTCACTGCCCTTCATTTGCATCATCATATGGCATATATAGTAATAAAAGCCTTCCTGATCGAGCAAACTTCCTGATGGAAAAAACCTCAATTGTAGGCTCGCTCCCTTCGAGCCACAAATGGCAATTTAATATCTATAATTCATTGAAAAAAACGCTTAGATCTTTATTTAAGAATTAATAAGAGATGCGGTCACCGAGGCTACAAATGGGTGTCGCTTATCTTTGTTTTCGTAGAATTGCGAAGGAGCTTTTTGATTCCGAAAAGTGACACTACGTCTCCATAGCTTAAAATAAACTTAGCCATGTCTACTCTCTTCTTATCTCGCCAAATTGATAAGAAACAAAAACTCACATGTCCACTGTTCTTACATGCAAAATTAAACTTTTTAAAATTTTATTTATATTTATATGTTTATATTATTTTATTTTACCTAATTTTATATTTATTTTTTATTTTCCTGTTAAGTTTATCATCTCTTATTAATTCTTAAATCAAGATCTAAGCCTTTGTTTTCCCACTGAATTTTAGATATTAAATTGCCATTTGTGGATCGAAGGGAGCAAGCCTACAATCAAGGATTTTTCCATCAGGAAGTTTCCTCGATCAGGAAAGTTTTCACTAAATATGTCTGTAGTATCTGGACAAATGGCTGATAAGCTCGATCCAGAGCCAACAGTACAACTTTTATGACCTTCCCCCTAGGATGTTCCTGCAGCCTGCCTGTGGGGGGTAGTATCTCTAGTTTTACTGTCAGTGGGGGTTGTAGTTGCAAAGCCCTGTCTGCCACTAGGCTCCTGTGAGAGTCATACCACTGTCCCCAATGAAGTTAAAGTCCAGTTATATTAATCTGTTTAAAATAATCTAAATCTCTGGGAACTTCATAATATGTTTATATGTTCAATATCCTGTGAAGAAATCACTTATATACTTATAACCCAATTAAACGACAAAAAATAACTCATCTTAAGGCCTTTTCATGACAACTGCATCATATTAGTACATATTCCTATCATGTTTGGTCTTGTTATTCTTGGGGGAATCCAGAGAGTTGAATGGAGTATCTTTCATTTCCATTGAAATTATGGTTCATTCCCTTTGGGAAGTTCCTGAATATTGGTCAGAATCCGTTACATCCTCCAAATGGTGGAAACCCAAAAGTCAGATTCGACCCCCCTTCCAGGGTTTTATGGCCATGCGCCTGGATCAAAGGTGTGGTTTTGGCTTAAAACATAGAGATTCTAGCCATTTGGGGAGAATCATATTTTGATCTCCCCGCGTGTGGAAGGGCGTGAGTAGTCTTTTAATTATGGAGAATCGCTTCCCAGCTCTCTCCGCGTGCCTGGGTCTGTGCGTAAGTAGCCTACCTAGGTAAATGGGAGGGGATGGCATCTGAGTTCTCCATACGCACGTGGTTCGATTTGCCCGCGTGCATGTGAATCATTTTTTTCCAGGTATGACTTTATTCTCTCTTTCTAAATTGTGTGTAACTTGTAATTGGCTTAACGTTGATTTGTTTGATCTAAGTTTGTGCCTACCTAGTGATTAAATTATTGTTATTCCGTTCAGCTTGTGTGGTCTCTGTGACTCTTAACACTTGTACATCCTTTCTAGCCATGTTACGACCAGTACTTATGGGGCGATTCCATTCCAGACTAGCTAGCTGATGTTGTAGGTAGTGATGGGTTTTAAGTTGGATTGCAGATTACGGTCTACCCCTACAGGATTTATGTAGTACAGGTCCTGGGGATTCGGTCTTAAGGGTACCCCTGGACTTAACGTTATAAGCCGGTGCTTGGTTGATCTCCTTATGGGGCCCTTTGGTGCACATAAAGCTGGGTTCGTGATATATTTATGCTCAGTGCTGCTTTGTTTATGCCTCGATGCTACTACCATGGTAATTTCCTCCATCCTCTAGAACTATCACCGAACTAAGATCCGGCAGCTGCGTTTATCTCCCAGGGACGTCGGCTGAATAACAATGGTTTCACAGACAAGTCTGATGGCGTAGCTGCCTGAAGATTCATGCATGGTGTCCCCAAACTAATTTGGAGTCAGATATTTAAAGAGGATATAACTAAATTTGGTATTCAAAATGTATTATGGAGTCAGATTAATTGTAATCGTTGTGCTTTTGGGCCCTGTTCTTTTGAGAAGAATATGCATTCTATTGTTGACTCACACCAGCCAGGAAGTTGCTCAAATTAACGCCAGCCAAAAAGAAAACATGAAACCTTCAGCCCTCTGCAATGTCCATATTTTGATATTGTTTTGTGGGGTTATACAAGTGTGGCCGGCCAAAGGAGGGCCCAGGCAGGGGATTGAACCCTAGACTCCCATTTAAGAGTCAAACATGCTGACCACATCGCCAAAGAGCCAGGCTCATTGGCAAGGTAGCCAGGCCGCATACTTATTAGGAAACATTTCTAGTGACAGGACCCTACAACTGTCATATATGCCACACGATGATGCAAATGAAGGGCTGTGAAATTAAAAAAATTGAAGAAGAAATCAGTGTAGAACAGTTCAGCAATCTGAGGAAAGCTACAAAACTGTACAATGACCACCATTTCACTTTGTCAGGAAACAGAAACACTGGTTCTTATGCTTGGCGTTAAGATTTGTTACATTTACAGGGAGTTCTTACATTTTACGTTAAAGTTTGTAACATATAGGGGAAGTTCTTACGTTTAGCGATAAGCTTTGTCACATATAGGGGGAGTTCTTACGTTTAGCGTTAAGCTTTGCTACATATGTGGGAGTTCTTACATTTAGCGTTAAGCTTTGTTACATATAGGGGGAGTTCTTACGTTTAGCGTTAGGCTTTGTTACATTTAGGGGGAGTTTTTACATTTAGCGTTAAGCTTTGTCACATAGGGGGGAGTTCTTACATTTAGCATTAAGCTTTGTTACATATAGGGGGAGTTCTTACATTTAGCGTTAAGGTTTGTTACATTTAGGGGGAGTTCTTACGTTTAGCGTTAAGCTTTGTTTCATATAGGCGGGAGTTCTTACGTTCAGTGTTAAGGTTTGTTACATATAGGGGGAGTTCTTACATTTAGCATTAAGCTTTGTCACGTAGGGGGAGTTTTTACATTTAGCGTGTAAATGACTTTCAGTGGCTCAGTGAACTTGGATGAACCTTTGTAGATGTGCTCAGGTCTCCTGACATGCACTGTATCATTTACCTGGAAGTTTGGCACTTTCGCTCCCCTTTTGTTGTCAGTGTACGTCTTGCTTTCCAGTTGTTTTTGTTTCACAGTCTCTTTGACTTGTTTGTGTGGTGTGATGGTGTGTGACGCAGGGAGTGTGTTCAATTTGGTGCGCATTTTCCTGTGGCGCAGCAAGTCGAATGGAGTAGCTCCTGTGGTAGCGTGTGGTGTGGCCCTGTAGATTTGTAAGAACTCTGTCACTGCTTGTTTCCATGGCTTGTGTGTTTTGTCTGCAGTCTGTAAACATTCCTTCAGTACACGGTTGAATCTTTCAATTGCTCCATTTGCTCTTGGGTAGTAGACACTGGGGCGCAGATGTTTGATGGCTCTCTCCTTGAGGAAGTTGGCAAACTCATGGGAAGGGAACTGGCATCCATTGTAGGAGACCAGGCAGGTAGGGTTCCCTTCACGACTGAAAACTGTTGCTAGGAAGCGTGTAATCACCTCCGTTGTGACTGAGGAGGCGAATGCTACTTCTGGCCACTTACTGTAGTAGTCAGTGAGGGTGATGGTGCAACGACAGTCCCATGTGGCACGTTCGAAAGGGCCTGTAATGTCAATGGCCACCTTTTCCCATGGTCCAGCAGGTAATTCCACAGGTGTGAGTAGTGCAGGAGCAGTTTTCACTGTTTTGTCATTGCACTGGCAGGGCAGACAGGATGCAATTTTGGACTCCACAAACTTGTCCATCTGTGGCCACCAGTACAGGTCACGCAGTCTCTGTTTAGTACGCACCACTCCCTGATGCCCCTCATGTGCCAAGTCGGCCACCTTGGAGTGCAGCGATGTGGGCATGATCAGACGGTGAGTACCTCCCATGACAAGTGAATCCTCCATGACCAGTTCGTCTCTCACGGTGAAGTATGCCAGGAGTCACGTTCTTTCTGCATTTTGGCCAGCCTTTCTGGATCTGCTGTCGTAGTTGAGTCAGCCCTGGGCAGGTTGTGCATGCAGCAGTGAACTAAGGCAGAGTCATAGCAGGTAAGCAGTCCTTAAAGACAGTAGCCACGATGTCTGGTTCCAGGTCGGCGTCTTCAGTGGCAGGCAGCGGTAGTCTGGACGAACAGTCAGCAGTCACATACTGTTTCCCCGGGCGGTAAGCAACGTCATAAGAAAAACAAAGCAGACCACCGTGCCACACGCAGTCCAGCACGGCCTGTCCCCTTGGAGATCAGCAAGGTTGTAAGGGCTTGGTGATCAGTGCGGAGTGTGAAGTGATGCCCCCACAGGTATGTTCTCCACTTTTCCACAGCCCAGAGACATGCCAGTGCCTCACGTTCAACTGTGGAATATTTCCTTTCAGCAGGTGAGAGTGTGAGGGATGCAAACGCTACTACTCTCTCTGTGTTGTCTGCATGTAACTGGCTAAGTACACCCCCCAGTCCGTAATCAGATGCGTCAGTGATGAAGAATGTGGGAAGTGCAGGGTCATAGAGTGCTAGTGCAGGGCTAGTGATGTCGCGGCTTTCTGGATGCAGCATCATCTGGTGGTAAGCAGAGGCCAGGTCGATGGTGGAGAACACTGTGGCTCCTCTCAGTTCAGAGAACAGCTCATCCATGTGGGGCAACGGGTAGCAGTCAGTGACGATGGCTTTGTTTGGATCTCTGAGGTCCACACACATCCGCAGCTTTCCTCCACCCTTTTTCTTAGTCACGATGAGCGGAGAGACCCAGGGTGATGCGTTGATGCGTTTGATAACGCCTTTTCCTTGAAGATCCCTTAACTCATCAGACACAGCCTGTCTGACAGAGAATGGAAGCCGTTGGAGTTTCTGTTGTACTGGCCCAGCAGCAGGCCTCAGTTGAATTTTGTGGATGAACCCCTTCGCACACCCGTTCTCCTGTACTTGCATCTCGGTCGCAGCAGGTGTGTGTGCAGCAGCAGGAGGGCCCCCAGGGCAGGATGAGAGGACTTTGGTGCCCTCGATGTGCAGGTGAAGTGCTGCAACCAGATCCAGTCCCAGCAGAGCAGTGCCTGATTTCACCACGATGAACTTACCAGTGGTAGAATGTCCATTGTGTGTAATGGTGACTTGCATGCAGCCTGTAACAGGAATTGTGTCCTTGGAGTATGTGAACAGGCTCACGGTAGGTTCCAGCAGCTTGCAGGTGGGGAAGTAGGAGTGGTATATCCTTTCGGGTATGATGGAGATAGACGAGCCCGTATCCACAATGAGCTCGACATCATGAGAGTGTCCATCAGCGTCAACACGCACAGTACACAGTATTTTGTCTCGCACAGCGGTGTCGGTCATGTGAAGCACAGTCATTTCATTCATCGCAACTTCACGTACATCACGTTGAGCAGACCGACACACTTTTGAGAAATGTCCCACTTTACCGCATGAGTTGCAGGTGGATTTGACAGCAGGGCATGAACGGTAGTTTGCAAGATGGCTAGTAGATCCACACCGGTAGCAAGAACGATCCACCGCCTTCGGTTGAGCAGCAGCAGCAGGCACGGAGTTGGCGGCAAAACTCCCTTTGTTCTTTCGGCGGTTGTTTCTTGGCTGTCTGTGTATGGCTCTCACTGATGCAGTAGCGTTAGCAGTGGTGACATCGCCGTTAGCTAGCACTCCAGAATTACGTAGCCCACTCTCAATTTGTAATGCTAATGTGAGAGTTTTGTCAAATGCCAGGTCAGATTCGAGCAAAAGTCTGTCCCTAATGCGAGTGTTGGCAACTCGCTCAATAAACTGGTTGCGAAGCATTTGATCCTCCAGGTTACCAAACTAGCACTGGGAAGCCAGCTCCCGAAGAGCGGCTACATACTGGTTTATGGACTCATCAGGTCGTTGCGCTCTCTGGCGGAATTTGTGCCGTTCCACGATCACATTAACTTTGGGCACAAAGTGTGTAGTCAAAGCATCCACAGCAGACTTGTAGTCGGTACCTGTGTTTGGCAATGAGTAGAAGATCCTTTGTCCCTCAGTTCCAAGCGCAGGGAGTAGAACTGCGCGTTTTCTCGCCTAAGGCCAGGCATCCCGTTGCGTTGATGACAAGCATATAGTTATCGAACATTTTCAGCCATGTAGTAAAAGTAATCGCAGGTTCGCCAGGGCAAGGCAGGAACGGAGCAGGCAAGGGCACGGTAACGGACATCCTCGTCGCCAAAAATGTTATGTATCAGTGGGTAAAACCAGTCAAAAGTAATTCCAGTTGGGAGCAGATACCAAGGACACCGCTGTACCTTACATGGCATTTATTCACTCTCCTTCTATCACACTGACACGCACATATTCATATAGATGCGTGGTAGCTCCCTCTGCAGGTAAGTATAAGGTAACAACAAGACACAACAAGCGTCAAGCTTTGTCACTTATAGGGGGAGTTCTTACATTTAGTCTTAAGCTTTGTCACATATAGGGGGAGTTCTTACATTTAGCGTTAAGCTTTGTTACATATAGGGGGAGTTCTTACATTTAGTGTTAAGCTTTGTCACACATAGCGGGTGTTCTTACGTTTAGCATTAAGCTTTGTTACATATAGGGGGAGTTCCTACATTTAGCATTAAGCTTAGTTACATATAGGGGAAGTTCTTACCTTTAGCGTTAAGCTTTGTTGCATATAGGGGGAGTTCTTACCTTTAGCGTTAAGGTTTGTCACAAATAGGGGGAGTTCTTACATTTAGTGTTAAGATTTATAAAAAATGGGGGAATTCTTATGCTTTGCGGCAAGGTGTGTTACATATTTGGGGGGGGGTCTTGTGCTTAACGTTAGATAATGGTACGGTTGAAACGTTATCATGGGCGGTGGAACCACAAAAGAATGGGGGAAGGGGCCTGTAACGTCAAAAATCATTGAGGAATCACTGTTGATCTATGATAGACCTGACGTTTATTTTGGTAGGCGGATTTGGCTGCTCATGAGGCAGCACCTGTTGAATGAGTCAAATTCGCCGCATTCTCGAAATATTGTTTAATGCACTGTCGAACACTTGAAGCTCACTTCATGAACAACAAAAGATTGAATATTGTCGACCTACTGATAAAACCTCGTATCTCCAAATTGATAAGAAGCAAAAACTCGTATGTCCACTATTCTTACATGCAAAATTAAATATTTTTTTATTTTATTAATATGTTAAATCATATTTGTAATATTATTATTTTTTACATTTTTCTCTAAATTTATTATTCTGAAAAAAGGATGTTGTATCAGCAGGCCGAGGATATTACGTTTAGCGGAAATTTTTATTACATTTAGGGAGAGGCTGAGTATTTAGCGTTCAAAATTTTACGTTGAGGGGGAATGTCGATTATTACGTTTAGCGTTAGAATTAGGGAGAGTTTTATGTATAGCTTTAATTTTCAATTACGTTTCGGCGGAGCTTTACGTTTTGCGGCGATGTTACGTTTAGGGGCTGTACACATGACCACATCCTTTGGCCATTGAGAAAAGATTAGGACGCTGAGGGTTTGAGGGGCCACTTGCCACATTGATTCTGCCACTACAAGCTGACATCCAATTAGTAATTGCAGAAACCCTTGGACTGTGGACAAAGGCTTGACCAGACTGGTATTATTCTTGGGTGGCCTGTCACTTTGGGCCTTCAGTGGACACCCTATCAGGCACATAATCTAATTGCACTCTCACTTTCATTTCCTTAAAACACAGTCAAGCTGATCAAACATGGCCGCCTATAACCTCAAGAGCGCCGAAGAGCAAGCAGTAGCATACATTCAAAATGCCACTTCAGTTAGGGGATGTAACATAAAGTGTTCCCTACTTCATTTTTTATGGAGAACAGCCATGTAATCACTGCAACCAAATATTTGATCCGGGATGCACATTTCTGCATTCTGTTTCACAGAGGGCATTGCAATATAATTAACCAAAAATTGAAATAAAACAAGCAAGACACTTGCAGGGAACACTTTTAGCTGAAAAACAGCTAAAAACATGAAGACCAAGTACTAAACTGTGCAGAATTTGATGTTACACATTCTTGGCCCTCCTCCTTTTATTTTGAGGCCTTAATGATGCAGTTGTGCCACCTTGTGACTGCAATTGATGTTGCATAAAAGGCTTTTTCGCAAAAATAAAAAATAAGCGGTTTATCGACTAACAGGAGTGAGCGGGTGCATCAGGTAATGTAATATTACCTGACAGCTCTCGGAATCATGCTTGAGTGGTGTGGTTGTGTGTGTGTTATTCATCTGTTCGAGAGATGATCGAGCTTCAGTGGATTTGCTCCCATCCTGCAGTCAGTCAAAAATACGAAGGACATTCCCTCCACTCCCTCGCCCCCCAAGTTCAGCACACTGAAAATCTGTTTTGAATGATTAACACAGGTCTACGTACATCTGTGCGATCACACACACGCAAGCTACACAGTCATCGGCAGGTTTCCTGTGATTTCATGTCATTTTCCCATCTCACACCTGGTGACTCATATTTTCCTGTTGCCTCGGAAAGACAGCACAACAAAGGGGTGATTCAGAGCTACAGAGGAAACATTCCGTGACTGGTTTGTTGAAATAATACCATTTTTTTCTTTAACAGGGAGAATTACATTTGCCATTTCTGCAAGACTCAGATTGGAGGTTTTCACAATTATGTTTTGATACATTGTAGCGCAACAAGTGCAGAAAACCCCTTTGAGGATTACTTCTCAATTTATTCTAGGTGACTAACCAAGAGATGACTGACAAGAGGCTTAACAAAAAAACGCAATTTTATTGTACCTCAGATTGTATGCAATGCACCTGTATGCGCAAGTGTTTATAGCGACTGCAGACCTCAAATGTGAAAGTGTTCTTCATTCAGGGACAATGTTAAACAGGATTTCACTTAGTATGCAGGGCTGCCTGCCTGCATGATGAACACCCCCGATTTTAGAGTGTCAGGCTCTTGTTCAATTTAGAACTTTTTTTTTTTTTTTTTTAAATCAGGCTTAGGGAATACAGATGATAGCACTAAAGATAATTAATGCATTCCCAATCAGACTATTGGACAACTGAGGCTCTTCACACCTAACCAATTAAACTGAACAATACTCGGAGACAAAAACATGGAGCAGATGCATAGTGCCTTAATAACAATAGCAATGGTTGAGACCGGCCCTTAGGCTGAACTAGGGAGCTCATGTCCAGATTAGACATTTAATCCAAATGCTCTTATTAGGATTTATTTTGCGTCTCACACCTGTAAGTAGCCAGATCACCAGCTGGCAATTGGCTCTTCCAGAACAAACAAGACGACGGTGTCAATACTATCCTCCGCCAAGATCAAGGGCCATTTCTCTGTTAAAAAAGGCTTCAACATCTAGTTTTGAACTCAGAGTAGATCATGAGTAGCTTATTAAGCAAACAAAATTTCACACATTTAGGCAAGATGATTTCAGATAAATCTTGTCCCCATTGTGGCCCGGACAGACCCAAATCAAATATCCCTAATATAGTCTAATTAACCATGTCAAACTTTTGGGAATTCAGAAATAAAATGTTATTCCCTCAGAATGTAACATACGCTTTTGTCTAAGCATCTCCTGGATGTCCGAGCTCCACACCTATCCCTAAGGGTCAACCCAGCCACCCTGCAGAGAAAGCTCATTTCAGCTGATTCTCCTCCAAGAATTGCTACCTTATTGTGGTGGAGGAGTTTGTGCGCCTCTGGGATCTTGGGTGCTATGTTGGCCGGAGTATTAACTCCTGGTAGGGAGGCAAATTGGTCTCAGGTGAGGGGGCCAGCAAACTGTGATTCAATAGCCACCTGTGACATGGACGTTTGAAGTCACAAGACCCTTGCCCAAAATAGGGAGACCGGGGGAGCTCGTAGGAGAGTGCCTGCTGGCCGGGTTTTGCCCGGGACCTGTCTGGGCTCAGTCCGAAAAAACTATGGGGATCCACCTCTCTTTGGACCCACCACCCGTGAGGAGAGGAGTCAGGGTCGGGTGCATTGTGATGGCAGACGAGGGCAGAGACCCTGGTGTTCTGGGCGCCTGTTATGAAAACTGGCTCCTGGAACATATACTTCAATGTTCACTGAATTATTTTTCAGACCTCACCAGAGCAAGGCAAGACATTTCTTGTCATTTGTCTCACCAGTCTTTATCTTTAGAAGCAAGTGGAGCCCAAACTAAGTCCATAAGCATGACTGTCCCCTAACATTCCATCGTGGTGATTCATTTTCTTTAGCCCACACATACGGCCGTATCGCAATAGGAATCTGAAGTCACCAGCTGCAGTCAAAATAAGCAAATATTACAATCAATAATGCCAATCCAGTATGACAGCCATAAAGTAATACAACACTCATATCAATTATATAAACACGTATAAATCAGAAACGCAAACCAAGCCCACTCTGCTATAGTCTGCAATAGTAATAAAGATATTATGTGGGTAATTTAGTTGCCACATTACATGGAATGTCACATCTGCAGTAGCAATAATGACCACCAGATGGTATGACAACACCGTGAGGCGACGTCCTCACAGACTGAGTCCCAAAATGAAACCCGAATAAAGACTTGACACCAGATAAACTCCCTTTTTTATAACCTTACCACAAACCTTGCCATCATTACTCAGAATTCAATCTCTTATAACTTGCCTGGACATCTGGGAAATACTCTTCTCCCTATTTCAATTTTAGTTTTATGATGAAATAATTCACAAAATAATTCAGAAGTGGTTAAATTGTCGATACTAAGCTATTATGACAAGGATTCACAAGATGACCGTTGCACGCTGATGCAAATTCCATTATTTTAGACCAATGGTGGCACTTTTTTGGTAAAGAACAGGCCTTTGCCCTGGGGCCAACAAGTCTCTGCAAAATGGGTGTGTCAACATAAGGCTCCACTTGGAATTCAGTTAAAAAAAAAATTGACACTTTTGGTCAATGCTGTTGAAAGGTTGCAAACAAAAGTTATTAGCCAAGTGCAAAGGAAAATATTCCTCACAGACTGATCTTGAAGTGGAGGACATTCAGGAGAGACACTGTGTAAATGTTCTCACTCGTGAAGGGATGAAGGACAAGGGAATTTTTATGCAAGCGGGAAGTGCAATCATCGTCTATAAATTACTACATATGGCGGCACCCATTACAGCAGACTTTGTGAATTCGAAATTTTAAGTGTATAATCAAAGCCATTTCATAATAGTGAGCATTAAACTTTACATGGGATTGTGTCTGGCCTTGCGGAGTCAGATCTCACAGATATAAATAATGCACATTATTCAAAATATATTCACTTCTCTGCACGGCTAGTAGTATTATGAAAATATAATAAAAAGAACTAGAGAAAATAATAGGCTGGAGATTAATTTTTATTATTTTTCTTTGAAAGAGAAGTGACAACAAACAAACCCAAATATAAACAAAATTACGAATCAAGGCAAGAGTAATTGGTATTAATATGTTTTAATACACTTGAGGCAACCTTGAAAACCAAAACATTTTTGTGAAAATCCGTGCAAAAAAATTGCATAATTTAATTATTTGAAATGGATCATTACTTTGTAACTACTGAATAGTTTTAACATATGAATATTAGTGAATAAAATGGAGTTGGACTTTTCTTACATTCATACTGGACCCTTTCTCAATGACTAACACTCCTGCATTGCTGCGGCCATTTTAAGAGATGTTGAGAAGTGCAAAGTGACAAGCTCAATCTTGCTAGTCAAAACTACCTTGGAAATACTGGCCAATGTAGTTGAATGACAAATGCACGAAGAGAGAGGCGTTCACCTATAGAATGAGAACAGTTTACCACCTCACATCACCGCCTGCAATTAGGGAGTGAGAAAGACCAGAAAGTCAGATGAAAGGTCACAAAATAGAAAATTACACAGAAGAGAATTTATGAACCAAGAAAACATTGGAAATAAAAATGTGAAATTATTCAAATGATGCCACAAGGAATAGGTCTGCTACCTGTTCCCAGTAATTGCTTATGTAAAACAAGCCGAACACTGCCTAATGCCTTCACTTCTGAAAGACAGCAATAAACTCAGTGCTGTGCAGTTGAATCATTGAACTGTAAAAAAACAGAACAAAGCATAACAGTTATTGGAGCTCAGACAGAACAGTTCAGTTTGAGTGGTTCATACAAGCACAGGATAAATTGAGATATAAGTGCACATACATTGGGTTCACTTTTCATTTTTTTTCTTTTTTGTAATGTTTTTTTTTGCCCATTAAATGTAGAATTTGGACCGAAGAGAAGTTAGCACTATCAATAATATACACAATCTACACATTCACCACATTTTCCTTATTATTAGTTTGTACATCAATTTCAAATTCAAACTACAATCTGCAAGTCCAAAGCAACTTTTTTTTTTTTTTAAAAGTAATTCTTCACTGTATTTCTTACAGTACAAATAAGGATCATCACTTCAAGTAAACAAACTGCTGCTCATGACATTAGTGGAACAGTTGCTGAACTGAATATGCCATCCAGCACAAAACGGGATGAAAGATACTCACGGTCACTTCAAACAGAAGGCCGCTTCAGCGTGAGATTACAAAGTCAGTCAAGTGGACGAAATATGCGAGGAAGAGATGAATATGGAGTCCACTCTTTCCAGTACGATGCCAGCTACCTACGACAAGTCTTTTTTTTCTGAGGTAATTAGGGAGAAACTCAAACATAACTTACAAGAGATAAGTAAAAGGCCGTTTAACTAATCTCGTTTTTTTTTTTCCACCCCGTGTTTCATCTATCCCATGGTCTCATGCTGGAGACCTCTGGGGATTTAGTGAGTGCAACAGAACACATACTGATGACCTTCTTCTAGGCTGGTCACTGTGGTTATAAATTCAAGTAAAGCTAAATATCTAGGCTAAACGTAAGGGCCTGGAGTCCCGAGTACCAGTGACTGTACAGGGATCAGGACTGAGGGAATGCGGGGTGATACAGTGCAGACGGAGCTGGAGGGCTGCATTACGGAGGGGAAGCTAGCTGGGGAAGAGCTTCTCGGTGGGGGTGAGGGCTGGGCTGCCCACGCCGGAGGAACTGGAGCTGCTGGAGCGATGCTGTGTGGGCGCGGGTCGAGCCGGCCTGGGAGGAGGGGGCCTGAGCTGGGCGGCGGCCAGCCGGGCCGACAGGACGGGCTTGAAAGTGCTCATGGTCTCAGGGGTGGAGCCGGCGCCTCGGCGCGCGGCGGCGTCCGGGTCGCGGATGGTGATTGTGTGCAGCGGGCTGGCCGGCTCGGAGCCCGGCGGGTGCTTCAGCGGTTCCAGCGTGTCCAAAACGACGTCCGGCGCCTGCTTGGCTGCGTTCTGTCTCTCGAGCTCCCGCAGCTCGTGCAGCGCTGTGCTCATGGTCTTCTCAATGTCCTGAGAGAGAGAGCACGAGTTTCAAAACATCGCCTCTGATTGGATGATCAGTCACAAGGGGGAGGCATAGGCAAAAGCATTTAGAATATTCTATCCCGCCTCTTCACAGGAATACATAGCTTGTAAAGGCAGATGATATTTATATGAACTACACAATGGTCAAACAGGATAAACTCAATATGGGAAAATAACAACAGTCGTTATGGCTAAGAGAATAGAAGTCATACCACTAGCTCGACAGAAAACTGTCATCAACCACAAACAATTCAGAAACACGTTGGCCTCTCTTCTGAGGTCATTCAAAAATGCAGCTTCATTGCCAAATACGACTGACATGCAAGCTTTCTTCAACACAAATTTTTTGGGGTCCATCAATCAATAGAAATTTTAAGCATCGACTTTCTAGCGCAACTCATTCCAGCAGTTCAAAGGTAGGTCCTGCAACAGACGCCCACAATACTCCAGCAATCCACTGCAGGTAGATTCCTTGCCTTTGGTGACACCCAAGCTTCCCATTAGTCGGCATTTAGTTGACATCCAAGCACTGTTGCAATGTACCCAGATCTTTACTGCATCAGGTTATTTGATACAAACTTTCTAAATCTGCCAGCTCATTTCTTTAAGTCCTCACACGCAAGGCCAAGCTAATTAATCTTAAATCTAGGGACGATGGACATCAGCAGATATAATCTCAGAGATATGGTTTTTTAATGAGTCTCCCACAGAACATCTCACAGCTAAATACCCAATTAATCAGTGACGAAGAAAGGGCACCCTAAGTAATTAGCGATTAAAAATAGGCCTCGCAGCTCCCCCAGTTTTCCTACGGTCTTAACTTTCTCACAAATTATGTCTGGATAAGAAACACCGCAGAAAACACAATATTCTAATTAGCACTGAGATTCTCAATTCTGTCCAATCCCAAGCTGGCTCATTGCTAGGGTAAATTTGTTTTCCCATTAACTGAGGATGTTGCTTGATCTGGCCATTATGTAACAACAAGGCACAATTAATTCTCAGGTTGACAGCTGCCTCATTATTACAACACGAGAAGCATGAAAACAAATTTCCAGGAGACAATGGTCTTCAAAATATTAGCAAATTATGCTTAACACCACATTGTAACATGCTGTGTGACACCCTCACAGAGTAAAAAAAAAAAAAAATAAATCAAACTGCATTTCAAAAGATGGAAGACGCAACAGAAAATGTCAGCTTTTCATTGTTAGAATTTTAGTATTCCCGCAATCTTGAATCACTTCTTGATTTCAATCTTGAGGGAAGAAGATTTTGATACCTCCAATCTTGCATATCAAGCACATTTTCCCCCAGTATTTTACGACAAGCCAATGAATGAGGACTTCAACAGCCAAAAATATTTAACATATTGTCATGTTCACTATGATCATAACAGGCAACTCATAGGTTATTCTGGAATGGCATAATTTTAAAACAAGCAAACACAAGGCGGGTCACAGACATATCAGCATAGCAACAATATCAACTCATGTGATGTGCAATAAGAATGCTTATTTATCCGTGAATTGATTGGAAATTGTGAAATTCATATACCGTCTTCCAATTTCAATGTAATTAATGTTACTTTGTCGGATGCCATAGTGTACAACAGTGACTAATTTCATCAGCTGGCATTCTAAACAGAGACTGTGAGGATGACATTCGATTATTTTACATTTTTGATGTCATTATTCATGGTAACAAATTATTTCATACCCTTTTAATGAACATGGAACGTTCAATTAGCTTTTCATTAAGTTCTGAAACTGAAAAGATAGGTACTTTAAAGGCCTGCTCATTTTAAATGTCAAAAAATAAATAAAATAAAATACTATCCTCGTGCATTTCATGCAAAGTGGGTTGGCATCATGTGTCAAAACAGTTGCTTGGTAGTAAAACTTTGTATCATTTATAATTTATACCAAAGCCAAAATCTCTCAATTTTTAACATTTTTAACTTTTAATTCTGAAAAAGTTGGGACGAAGTGCAAATTGTGAATAAAATCAAAATGCAATGACTTTCAGATCACATGAGCCAATATGATATTTACAATAAAACATAGAGAACACTTCAAATGTTGACACTGAGACATTTTCCATTTTCATCCACAAAATGAGCTTATTTCAAATTTTATGGCTGCAACAGGTCTCAAAAAAGTTGGGACACAGGAAAAAAAAAAAGGGCTGAAAAAGCAATTAAGAGAATCAGCTGAAAGAACATTTAGTTATAATTCAGTTAACTGGCATCAGGTGTGTAACATGATTGGCTATAAAACAGATGTCTTAGACTCAGCCTCTCT
The DNA here is from genome assembly GCA_029721435.1 of Gymnothorax reevesii. NCBI lineage: Eukaryota > Metazoa > Chordata > Actinopteri > Anguilliformes > Muraenidae > Gymnothorax > Gymnothorax reevesii. The sequence continues at coordinate 70,500,403 of CM056585.1, read as the reverse complement.
TTCAGAAGTTAAGATGACCAGAGGCTCTCCACCCTGAGAAGGCTTGTGTATATTTAATAAAAAAATATATAAAAAATCCTATAAAAACAATGTTCCTCAACATCAAATTGCAAAGGCTTTGAGGGTCTCATCATTGACAGAGCACAACATCATCAAAAGAACCGGAAAAATCTGTGCATAAGGGACAAGGCTGAAGACTTTTACTGGATGCCCGTGATCTTCAGGCCCTCAGACGCCACTGCATCACTCACTGGCATGATTCTGTCATTGAAATTACAAAATGAGCCCAGGAATACTTCAAGAAACCACTGTCAGTAAACACAGTCTGCCGTGCCATCCACAGAGGCCAAGCGCCGCGTGTTCTGTGGGCCAAGGCTCAATTGAAATGGACTGTACCGAATTGGCAAAAGTGTCCTGCGGTCAGACAAGTCCAAATTTGACATTCTTGTCCTCGTCGTGTCCTCCGGGCCAAAGATGAGAAATACCACCCCTCCTGTTATCAACTTTCAGTTCAAAAGCCAGCATCTATGATGGTATGGGGATGAATTAGTGCAAAAGGTCTGGGGCACTTGCATGTTTTAACCAGAAACGCCCGCGTTTGAACACCTTCGGCCTGACGGTGCACACACGGACAGACAGACAGACGGACAGACAGACGACGAAGTCGGGCCGAGGGTAAAAAGCACCAAGAATGTCGAAAGGTATTTAAAGGTTTTAGAGCAACATCCCTCCAGACAACATCCATTCCAGAAAAGGCCTTGTGTGTTTCAGCAGGACAATGGAAAACCACATACTGCAGCTATTACAACAGCATGGCTTCGTAGTAGAAGAGTCCGTGTGCTGAACAAGCCTGCCTGCAGTCCTGATCTTTCACCGATTGAGAACATTTGGCGGATAATTAAAGGAAAAGTTTGTCAAAGGAGACCCAAAATTCTGCAGCAGCTGGAAGCCTGTATTAAGCAAGAGTGGGATCAAATTTCAATGGCAAAACCCAAGACACTCGTCTCCTCAATGCCCAGATGCTTCCACTCTGTGTTAAAAAGAAGAGGGGACGCTACACCATGGTAAACAGGCCCCTGCCCCAACTTTTTAAAGACCTGTAGCAGCCATCAAATATGAAATGAGCTCATTTTGTGGATAAAATTGTAAAATTTCTCCGTTTCAACATTTGCCATGTTATCTCTGTTCTATTGTGAATAAAATACTGGCTGGTGTGATTAGAAAGTCATTGCATTTTGATTTTATTCACAATTTACACTTTGTCCGAACAATTTCAAATTGGGGTTGTAGTTCTACCTCTCACTCGCAAATGCAGCAGACATCTTGTCAATGACTGCGTTTACATGCACACCAATATTCCTGTATTAATCCGAATATAAGAATATTCCAATTGCGTACCTGTCATGTAAACGCGTGCAATAACCCATTTAAGGTCATTTTCCGATTCGAAATATTCCGATTAAGACCCCTGGCATATGCCTGTTTTAATCGGAATATTGGCTCATGTATACACCTTAATCGGAAAATGCCCCCGAACAGCCCCCGATATTCAACTACGTGTGCGCCTGTTCAATTCGCAAGGAATTTGCATTTTTGGAGCGAAGAGGAGACGACTGTGTGCATTCAGATAATGAAAGACATGAATATATTGGAATATATCGATGGTCGAAAGCACCCCAACAACGATATCTTTAAGGTGTGCGAAAAGTGGAGAGGCTGGTTTTGTGTTAACTGCCAAGTGCCAACCAAGTTCAGCATCGCAGGAAAACTGAAGGCGGCATATTCCAAAGCAAAAAAAAATAAAGGCAGTGGCACTTTTTACTCCAGTAAAAACGCCTTCTGAATGCACACAGTCGTCTCCTCTTAACCCAATAGTGCTTGGACCGACCGCTACCACCTGAAACTTCTGTTCCCGAGACCGCTTCAAACCGTACGTGTCACATGATTTCCAGGAACCAGTGGCGACTCGTGAAATGGCTACAGGGGAGGATGGAACCCCTCCCTTAAAAAGAATGATTGGTCGCGATTGGTTTTTAATCATTTGTTTGAATTAACCAGTCTCCGAAAACTCTTAACATTATCAGGTGTGGCCAGTTTTCATTAACAACGCATACCGCTTGCGACTTCGGACTTCCCATGCTTTTCTTTACTCAGCGTTTAGAAGCAAGGCGTGTATTTCGCAATCGTTTAAATGAAACAAGATCATTTTAAACGTCTAATGCAATTCCATTGCCTCCAACCCCTCCATGCACAAGGACTTCAATTCTGCGCGAGAATCAATCAATCGATTGAGTAATTGCCGACTACAGCAGGGGAACGTAAATATGCCACTTAAGCTGCTTTCATACCGGACGCGAAACGAATTTTTTGCACGACAGATTACATTCAAAGTGAATGTGTATTCGCATCTTCGCATTGGCTTTGAATGTAATCTGTCGTGCGAAAAATTCGTTTCGCATCCGGGGTGAAAGCGCCTTAAAACTCACAACGAACGCGTGAGAGTTGACAGGTATGCGTTATAAATGAAAACTGGACACACCTGATAATGTTGAGAGTTTTCGGAGATTCTGTAATGGTAATTTAAATGACTGATTGAAAACAGGTCGTGACCAATCACTCTTTTAAGGGATTGTTTGATCCTCACCTGTTGGCTGTTCACGAGCCGCGACTGCAGGGAACAGAGGTAATCCATAATATATTTGAGGTCGATGTCTGTCTGTCTGTGTGTATGTACACGTTTTTCTCCCACATTTCTCAACCGATTATTACCAAATTTGGTGTGAATATCCACTTGGACACCAGGAAGGACTTGACGTCGCTTGGTTTTTGAAAAACCGTCATGCACGCAAAAAAAAATGGCAATTTCACTCCGGGTAGCGGGTAGCAGCTAGTCTATATATAATGAGACTAAGTGGTACTGGGTTAAAATCAACAAATAAAATCCCCCCCCACCCCCACCCCCACCCCCAATCTCAGTGACACTCAAATCCTGAGTTCTAAGGCCTTTAATAGCAGTCATGCACACATAGGCAAGGATTGGCTTGTTTTAGCCTCTGTTTAAAGGGCTTTAGTTAGGCAAGAATGACAGCCAGTGTGGTAAACATGATGAAGCCAACAGCACTACTTTGATATGAGCATGAAAATGAGAAGCTACCTCAGCGAGAGCATCAGCGTCCAGGGACTTGTGATCGCCCAAACTGCTGTGGCGGGTGGTGCAAGGTGCAGGCCTTAGCAGCTGGCCCTCGGGGTAGGCCTTCCTCTCAGGGTAGTTCACATTGCCCGCACTACCAAATGTCCCCAAGCGCCGCTTGTCGGGACTTTCCATACGCCCTCTGGCGAGTGCCATCTTGCGGGGGCTGCCAGGGCAGGCTGCAGACCGCGGGGGCGTGTCTAATACCCTCGAAGGGCTGTGGGTGTCGCCTTCGCCGCTTCGGCCACGGGGGATAACTGCTCCGTCAGACTGTAGCCTCACCCTGCAACGGCAAGGCAAAGGAACTCAGCGTTCACAAATGACAAATGATCTGTCACACTGCATCAGCAGCAACCACATCGAGAAGAGCGCATTTTTAGCTTCAGCCCAAGTCATGCCTTTTTTTTTTTTTTTTGATTCATGACGGAGGAGAACATTAGTTAATAAGAGAGGAGGAGGAAAATTAACATTCAAAAGCAGCTCGATCAAAGCAGCGGAGAAGGAAAACATCCGCCGTGTTCAAAATTCACCTTCCTTCTGAGATTTTTTTCCAGATTTCTGAAAAAAAATTCCGAAAGGTGTTTTTGACTAATTTCGAGCTCAAACAAAATGATGCCAGGCACAGCATATCTCACTCAAGGGACATTTGTGAATGCTTTGGGTGTAGAACAAACAGGGACCTCCCTGACTTCTGACCCCTATCGCCAACATGCATACTGACATCGCACCATAATGTAGCATATGGTTTGAAGCAGAATTGAAATATTCAGGTTTTGAATCCAGCTGGAAATTTATAGGAGGAAATTTAAGGAAGTTATTGAGAGAAAAAAAAGTCAGTTTTTTGGTGTCCTTGACCTTGAGCCAGTTATGTAATCCCGTGCTCCTTGGGGCACTGCACGCCAATCCTGAAAATTTTGTGTAATTTGAGTAAACCGTTTTCCACCATTTCCCTGGAAAGAACTGGACATACCTGACCTTCACAAACACAGCGCTATAAGTATTATATAGTAAGTATTTGGACAGTCTTCATACGTAGTAAGTAAAGCCTTTTATGATACAGAGCAATCCCTCTCAATATTAAACACGGATGTTGACTTCAACCGTAAACTCGTAGATACTTGCCAAATACTACTGCACCAGATTAATTATCAAAAAAACCTATTATGTCCAAGAAACGATGATGGAATTGGACTGTAATGGAATCTAACCTTCCCAGGACTCCTCCGAAGGTGTAGTCGAGCATGGGTTCACAAGGGGACGGCATTTCATTTTTAGACGAGGACTTGTCGTCCACGAGGGGCCCACTGCTCGCCTCACTGTCGGCCTTCATACTGAGGTTATCGGAGAAAGCATCATCCCTGGAGGGAGGAAGGCAATAGGCGAAACGGGTAACAACCAAAAATTTTATAAAAATATGAACACTAGTCTAGCTAGCACAAGTGTTTCATGTTATTCCGCCATGCTTCATGTTTGCATACAAGACATGAGGCCACAGCTCATTACAACCTGATTGGATACTTGAAATACTACATTATTAAGTTGTGCTTCATTAATGGCTAGACAACAATATATCTGTAATTACTGGATTCCGATATTTCGTACTGTCAGGACCAATTAGGAAGACACAATGCAATTTCTGTTTCAGAGGACCCAACGGCAGGCTAATCAATCGGTGGCAAATTAGGGAAAGACAAGCATCCATTTCAAGTACCAAGTGATTATTCTGCCTATACCATGATGGATGACAGAGACAAGGGTCATTATACATGAGTATGCGAATAACACGGTGGACCTCAGTTGAGGTTTAACCTTGGCTTTTAGGTGATAGACATAGTCAATCCCTAAATCATAATAATTGCAATCGTTATATAATAGCATTGTTCCATTCATATTCATGTTCCATTGTTCAAATCATAATAAAATGCATATAAGAGAATGAAAGCCACAACAGGTGTACTTGAGGAAAATACTTCATACATCAGAAATTTTCATACATTATCCCAGAAAATAGGTTTTTCTTTTTTGGTCAGTGTTGGTGGTAATTTACAGAATTTTAAATGCAATCACTGCTGGAAATTGTGTAAATAATTGAAGTGGCTTGAATAAAAAAAAAAATTCCGAAAATAATATCAAATTTGGGCACAGACAGAACTGACATGAACTAGATAATCAATTCAGCACATAAGAGAAGAATATACTCACTCGATAGTGACCAAAATTTTGGAGTAAATGACACTTTTTGTATTTTGTAAAACAAGCAAATAAACTAATTATTTTCATGTGCCGTTGAGGCAAACCATTAATGCACTTCCAGAATAAAGTTGAGAGAACCTTTGGAACTATATGACAGCCAATAAATTCATCTGTTCAATAGCTCTAACGGCAAAAGAAGCCCAATATCTTTTTTTGGAAAACAAAATTATTTAAATTTCATATTTCCTTCTCTGACTGCTTAAAAATTGTTGCCGTTTTAAGACTATTGACTGGTAGAGTATTTGTGCAAAGTAAAGAAAGTGTACAAGTAGAAGGGTGAGCTCACAGGTCTTGAACCACGATGTACTGGTGAGGTATGAGCCCGTCCACACCATTGTGGCGTCCCTCCCACCAGTCCTCTGAGGCGCGGTGATACAGCAGCAGTGAGGCGCCCTTCTTGAAGGACAGCTCCCGCGAGGTGCGGCCCGTGTAGTCGAACTTGGCGATGGCCTCGATCTGCTCCAGCTCTGTGCACATTCACGGTCATCATTCACATTGAACTCAGAACAATATCTTATCCTGAGCACATTACATAACACCGGCAGGGAAGGACCACTGCTTTTGCACATTTTAGTTCCCAACATTACCATCTGTAATTACCTTTACACCCCAAAACTGGTATGCTTGAAGAAAAGGCCACAGTAAAAAGTTTCATTTGCGGATATAAGCCTAGACTGGCGCGTAAGCAGCCATGACCGGCTCCCTGATTAGCCCTCTGAGAAATGCTGATTAGAAACAGCACTCTTTGAGAGGCCTTCATCCTAACACTCACCCTTCCATGCCTCAGGGTTTCCAATTAATCCCCCGAGAGATTCACAGAGGCTTTTAAGTACACGAGCGAATGGTCTCTTGGCAGGAAATTTTGACCCTAAAGCCCAATCCGTTTTACTGAGAGCTTCAGCGAGGGGTGAAATTGCTTATGTCAGGAAAAAAAATAAAAATACTTTGCCGAAACAAGAAAATCCATCAGAGGTGAGTTTGCTACACTTAGTGACTTAAATGCCCAAACATGTTTGGGTAGTTTCGCTAAACAGGAATGGGTTAAATCGCAGCATTCAAATGGGAATAAAAATGTCAACTTGATGCAAACCTTCCCCACCCAAAAACATGGCTTAATTTTTGTTCCATCACAACAAAGGAATGCCAGTATGTGCCTGCTCCAGGGCATGCTTGAGCCAGTTTGGTCACATTCAAATATGAACCACAACACACTGCTGCTGGCCGACCCATTTCTGTACAGCACATTACAGAGTGAACACGATCAGGAATTCCAAGTCCAAAATGAAAGGAAATGGGGGTAAAAGATGCCAGACATGCTCATTTTATTTTTAAATCCTGAGCAAGTGAGTGGTAAATCATTAAATCTGATTCTGTGGAATATCCAAAAGGGCTCATACTTGGACTGCATGTCCTGAAAATGAGTAGCAATTTAAAAAATAAGGAATAGTCTGTTATTTATAACATTCCCTGATTTTTTTGGCTGGTGAAATGTTTTATTGCAGGGGTAAATCAGGGATTCCGGCAAATACTTCATGCCTGTAACAATTTCATAAAGAATCGTCCCAGGCCAACATTTCATCAGCTTTTAACTAAATGAGTCTGTCAGTGCATGAGGGAAAGACTAGAAGCAGAAAATGACAGAATAAAATGACTATGCCGCATTTTCCCCTCGACAATTTCATATCTTGTGAATGACAAAAGAGCCAAAGCAGCAGAAATATTAAAAAAATCATAATTTCAGATATGTCGTGAATGTCTAGTATCCATACTTCTGAGTAAGTGCTGTACATTTAGAGCTTTTGTGATGCAGCATATTGCTGGTCTGGGAATATCGCTGGCCATGACAGGTATTGCTTACTGCCCGATTCTGTTATGGCCTTAAATTCATATGTATCAAAAATTCTCCTCTTCCTGCTGCTGAACCAGAATCCAGACTCACCGTCATCACTGGTGTGCGGCCCTGTACCGCTGTCTGCCTCATCAACGGTGCCAGGCTCACTGTGAGGACTGTCACTGAAAGGACGGAAGTAAGAGGTGAAAGGGGAGGGAGGGAGGGAGGTCAGGAGAGAGAGAGAGAGAGAGAGAGAGAGAGAGAGAGGGAGAGGGAGAGAGAGAGAGAGAGAGAGTCATTCAAAATGCTTCCAGCGTGCACCAGATTTCTTTGAATTGAGTGGGAGATGGCGAGAGAGAGAACAACAAAATGAGAGGGCATGACTGAGGTCAGCAGACAGAAAACACATTTATTTTTGACATCAGTTCACAGCCAAGAAAAAGGCTTTTGCCGTGAGAACGTGGACATTCCCTTCAAGTGATGCACAGGTAAACTGACAGATGATTCAAATTAATGGAATGGATTGAGCACAAGCGGCAGGAAGCGCTGCAGTGCTTTCGATAGAGGAATGTTTTTTTTTTTTTTTTTAATTTATTGTTTTGGCTCCTCAAACTGCAATGTTTGATCTGCTGTCAAGCGATTCACAAGTGGAGGAGTACAGAACGTCTTATAAAAAATGCAGTGATCACAGCTCTTATGTAGACAGCACCATTTTACAGTGCCAGCCAAGCAGTGAATTCTGTGATTATAAAATTTTAAATCTAAAATGTGGGTTTAGTGCTAATCAAAAGGGGGTGGAAAAAAGGAATTGTTTGTCCCATACATTGCAGACCACACTGTTTATTCACCCCAACACTCCCCAATCAGCGAGAAATGCATGATTACCACAGATCGTAATCCACTTCACATTCTGTGAACTACACAACTGAAATATTAATGATAAAAAAACAACAGTCATAGCAGGTTTGAGTCAGTTAGTTTTTATGAACGAAGCCAGTTTAAGGGTACAAGTTCATTTTGTAAATAGAGTTTCACTGGGCCCTCAGCAGGGTGCTCTGAAGGAAATAAAGACCACTGACCTAGTACAGAAATGAAGAATTGAGTCCCTACAACCAATCATTACGTGGCAGAGAAAAGAACAGTCCCACTCACCAGTACTCCTCCCCTCCAGTCATACACTTTTCATAGACTGGCCCATCCAGGTCGCGGGGCCCGGGGAAGATGACCTCATGGTGGACAATGATGGTCTTGATGAGCTCGTTGACATGAGCCTGACAGGCCACCGGGTCTTGGCCATCCGGGATGGGCATCAGGGTTGGGCCAAAGCAGATTGCCAAATTATAGGGGTCCATCATGTTCTCATCGCTGTACTGGGACAAACTGGGAAAAAAAAAAAAGAAGTTGAATGGCATACTCTGTTCGCTTTTATAATTCCATGTCAAATCACCTCACATCCACCATCTCACATATGACAGACACTATCAGATGGTGTACGGTGATGAAAGACGCACTCTTCAAGCATTATTTTTGAAAAAATATTTGTTGGCTTCATAAATAATAGTTAATTTCAAAGGGTCAAGTTGGCCATTTTGACTGCAGATTTTTTCATACTTTCAATAGCTTTAAAATTATGACTCAGATTTGGACCAGCTTTCACAGCTTGGGGATCAGAAGCTTAAGCGCAGATTTAGACGCCGACATCCATAAATTCCAAAATTTAATTGCTAAATAATTCTGTAATTGAATTTCCAAATGTCTCGCTTCAGCGGCATAATTTCTACAGTCTCTGTGACACACAAACGGAGTTATAAACCCTTAAATAGGCTCATGCATAACAGGAAAAATTGGCGTTATTTATACTCTGCGCTAAAGGCTTAATGAGGGGTGTTTATTAGTTGTTTATTTGAATTCCTTGAGCCGTACCAGTAATCATGCCAAAGCTCATCCAAAGCAGAGTCATTTTAAAGATACTGAGAGTTGGGGGGGGGAGAAAAATCTGCAGTCAAAATGGCTGGGTGACTGGTTATAAATTAAATATTATTCACAAAATCAAAAAATATTGTTCTTGAGATGTTTTTCATCAGTGTACACCATCTTATATATTTTCAACAATTTCTGAGATGGTGGGATTCCTCAGGTGACTTGACACAGAATACCCCAATTCTTTCTAAAAATCCCCCGTGAACTTGGAGAGGTCAGGGGCTTGTCAAGTACCTGGTGAAACCATCCTCCAAGTTCTGCACAGCACAGATGATGATAAACTGTAAAGCAGTAAGTCTTACACTTCGACAGCACAGCTGTAAATCTATTATAGGCTCAGCTGTTTCTAAGACAATTATTCAAGTTAGGGGGAAAGAAAATGCACAATTATATTTGATCACTCGATAGATTAAGGAGCCATTGCAGGATGTTAAGGTCAGTACATGGTCAAAACTAATGAAAAAAACTGTGGAATTAATTTCATCATAAAAACGGGACAGAGGTACCGTAAAAAAAGTGAATAAAAAAATGACAGGTAAACAACTAACAAGAATAATGAGCCGAAACCTCTGTTGACGCATGCGTACAGACTACACCGGCAGGAGACAAGTTAATAATTTATGCCAAACAAACTGAAATTAATTCTGTTTTTTCTCAATCATCAAAGTGCATGCATTCAGGAGTTCCATCCAACATGACTTTGCTCAAAAAGAACGGGAGCAGCAGATGAAACTCTGCCCTCGTTAAAGATTAATAACACCTCATTTTCAACAGACACAAAGTCCCCCTATTTGCAAATTGAGCAATGCATCTAAAGCTGCTGGAAGATCAAACACGTAAAACAAAATGTCCGACTCACTGATTAAGGAATGCGAAGAGGTATCTCATGACGATGATGATGGTCCGAGGTAGAGTCACTATCACCTGCTGGATGTGATGCGCACTCTCAACACCGGATTCAAGTTCTGAAAAAAGGTTAAACGTGCCTCAGCCTTGCATGTTTCACCCTTGAACAATGCTTCAAATATAGATTATACTGGGACACGTATGGTAATCACCTACAGTCTAAAAAAAGAACGAAAATGGCTCAGTCTTTGAATCCCTAGCATGGATGAACACTGACCTGCTTTAAAAGTCACTTTAAATGGTTGCCCAACTGTAGTACTTCAAACAAACAGTTGACTACCAGTATATGCAATATTTGACAAAACAAAAGTCTACATTCAAGAGTGATTTAGGTCAGGGAGAAAATGTCAAAAATAGCATTTGAAAATTGTATTTCCAAAGTTATACCTCGTAATGTGCCAAGTCACGCATGTACAAACATGCACACATGCAGTATGTACATTCAGATATAGTCAGATAGTTGGCTATCAGGTACAATTAAATCCATGCAACCAGTAGACCCATTATTGCTCTTTTAAATCAGGTTAAAAAAACTTAACTGTTATCAGATGCCCATTGCTCATAGGCCTAGTGCTCAGCCAATTGTAATTATTTACCATCACCTCATGGTAGATTACTGCCATAAAAACAGCATTACCATTTCCACATTTTTCACGCCCCATTTGACCCAAACCGCTAGTTCAATTTTAATGAAGTTTGGAACATAAATAGTTTACAGCATGATTCTTGTCCTGAACCTAAAAAATATGGCCCTTTTGGTACTCTTTTAATTTCAGGGGGTGCTGGATACATAATGAGGTAGAGAATTTTCAAGTCAAGAGCAAAATTTCAAAAAACCTTTGCAAGTTCTTAAAGTATCCAACTTTAAGAGGTTTAGCCCATAGAATAAGACTTTGATTTGTCTGTTAGTTACTGAGGTTTGGTGTTTTGAAATTGTCATGATATGCCCCTTTGGAGTGGCCATCTTGGACACCTAATTTGCATAATTTATGCAACTCACCTCCATCCCTGCTAATTTGAATGCTTGCTTCTAATATAAATAAAGCAATTTCATGTGATGAAAGATTTCCATACTTAATAGCAGTATTCCACCTTAATGCGGCCAGATGGTCATTGAGAAGTTATCATGAATGTATGATAACAGAAGAAATTCCACTGCAGGCCAATTCACTGAATGCTTTCCTGCGCTCCCACTATCTCACATCAAGATTTTACCACAGTTCCTGAGGAAAGTGCAAGGCAAAGTTCCACTAAAGGGAATTGAGAAGATATTTACAGGAGCCCTAAAGAGCAGGGGCCTGAGTCAATGAGCTTTGACCCCCGCATAGCTCAAGCAGGCTGAGGTTAAGAGAAAGCTCACTCATGGTTGCCAGGAGGTCCAGAAAGCGCTCTTTTGGGAACAGTGGATTCTCCAGGCCCCTGAAGTAAAGCTTCAGCACCCCAGCAACAGAGTTGATATCATGGTCACTCTGATCATCAGTCAGGGGGTCTTCACCTAGCAAGTGAACACAGCACAAACAAATAAATCAAGTCTTTGGTCCATGACCAATCAATCATCAAGAGATTGTACACAACCAAGTTTCCTATAAATATTATAATTCCTTCAGCATATTAATCTCTGGAATACAGTAACTACCATATATTTGAACAACCTCAATTCCGAAATAGTTGGGACAAAGTGCCGATGGGTGAATAAAGTCAAAACGCACCAGCCAGTATTTTATTCACAATTGCAAATGTTGAAACTGAGAAATTTTACAATTTTATCCACAAAATGAGCTCATTTCAAATTTGATGACTGCGACAGGTCTCAAAAAAAAAAGTTGGGACAGGGGCCTGTATACCATGGTGAAGCATCCCCTCTTCTTTTTAACACAGAGTGGAGGCATCTGGGCATTGAGGAGACAAGTTTCTTGGGTTTAGCCATTGGAATTTGATCCCACTCTTGCTTAACCCCTTTGTGCAGAAGCCAAATTTGGCTATTTATGGGTTACCCACTTTAATGCTGTATAATTCAAGATTTAAGCTTCACAAAGAGGAAAAATGTGGCTCAATTCAGGAAAGACACTTACAGCATTTAGAATTACATTGTATTTCAGTTTATTTTCATGATTTTGGTAGAGAAAATGAGCAGCAAACATAAAAAATCTTCATGAGAATTCACCATTGAAATTGCAAAAAAAATAATTCTGACGATTGAAAAACTGCTGGGGCTTAAAACTATACATTTATGGTATCATAAACTCCTTGAGCACAAGTAGAATTCATCTTCAAAATTACATTCTAGATTACCTACATGCTATTAGCCAAATTATACAGCTACCCAAGTGTCTCCCCAAAGTCTCAAAATGATTTGCTGTCAAATCATTAAAAAAATCATGTATTTAACACAATTAAAGCTTTAAGGCATGAAATTTAATATGAACGAATGATTTTCTGGTTGAGTTTAGTATGAATTTATCAATATCAGTTCAGTTGAATACCAATGGTCACCAGTAACCTCTCCAAATATGAACGTGCCTTTTCTCCATAATAAAGTTTAGAGTTTTGGCCATTTTTCTTCAAAGCCAGCACAAACACGCATTAAATAAACTGCTAATTAAACGGTCAGAACATTCACCCTGTAATGAAAGCAACCAGTCCCCTCTTCAAAGCTCACGAACCCATTTCAACACTTATAAGGAGCAAGTACACCTCACTAACACAGTAATATCTGAATTCTGAAATATACCTTATTTTAACTGAACAGACACTCCACTTTCAGGGAATATCAAATCCATTGCGTCTCCCGATTCAAAAGAAACGTGCAATGAACGTACCGGGGGTCCACACCAAAATGCACGGGCAGTTCGCGTTTTAAACAGGAAAAAAACCTCGACATTCGACTTAGTTGAGTACATATACATTCCGAAACAGAAAAAAAAAACAAACAAAAATAGCAGCCTGACCTTTTTCGTGAATCCCTCCTCCAGAGACATTGACTGTATAAAATAGAGAGCGATGTATCCAGTAACAAGAACCCTCCGGTCCTGTTTCATTCGAAATAATTCAAATAGAGCATATCATTCTCATTTAAATCCTGTAATGTAACTGAACACTTCAAGGCCAGTTTTGCGAACCGATTTTCTATAAATCCCGTCTATTTTAGCCGCGTAATGTGCATAACGTAGACAGGATACAACAGCGCATGCTGATACGCACAGGTTTGTATGCTCTGTGTTTGTCCAATCAATGTGTTTCACTTACTCTAAAATGTTTAAACACTCGGGAATTGGATAAGAAACGAGCCATTCAATACATTGTTATCAGGGAAACTTCAGGAGGCCATGAAGTGTAACTCTACAATTACGCAGAAGAGCTTGAGTGTATGGTTGAGTGATTGGCTATCAACGCCAGTACTCGGGTGGATATAAGGAAGCGCTGGATTTGGCAATGAAGGAATCTACGCGTAAATCCACGGTAGGGAACTACAATTTTTTTTGTATGGGACAACTGTAATAGGCAATAGAATGTGAGAGAATTAATACCATTTCGATTTTTTTGCCTCAGAAAACTGATTTTTATGAACTACTAATTGGAATACTGTTAGCTCACTGTGGCTAAACTGGTTGCTACAAAGGATAACGATTTTTTCTGTGTCAAGATATCGTTTTTTCAAACTGCTGAATCGACACTATGGGCTAGGATACTGACCAGTTTGCACATCAGGCTTAGCTGAGGAGTTTAATTCATGCAGCTCTCGAAAAACAGGGAGTGGAGTGAACTTCACCGTATTCAGAACCGCGTTCGAGGTCTGCTTGCTTGTGAACATTCAATAACTGATCCGGGGGTGCTATCTAGTGATCGAGTACAGTAACAGCGTACTTCCAATTTGCAGGTCTATAGACGCGGGCATCTACATCTGCAGAAAGGGGTTAATACAGGCTTCCAGCTGCTGCAGAATTTTGGGTCTCCTTTGACAAACTTTTCCTTTAATTATCCGCCAAATGTTCTCAATCGGTGAAAGATCAGGACTGCAGGCAGGCTTGTTCAGCACACGGACTCTTCTACTACGAAGCCATGCTGTTGTAATAGCTGCAGTATGTGGTTTTGCATTGTCCTGCTGAAATGCACAAGGCCTTCCCTGGAATAGATGCCATCTGGAGGGGAGCATATGTTGGTCTAAAGCCTTGATCTACCTTTCAGCATTCATGGTGCTTTTTAAAACAAGCAAGTGTCCCACACCATATGCACTAATGCATTCCCATATCAGAGATGCTGGCTTTTGAACTGAACGCTGAAAACAGGAGGGTTGGTCTTTCTCCTCTTTAGCCCGCAGGACACAACGCCCATGATTTGCAACAAGAATGTCAAATTTGGACTCGTCTGACCACAGGACACTTTGCTACAGTCCATTTTAAATTAGGCTTGGCCCACAGAAACAAGAGCAACGCAGATCGTGGCATATGCCCCCGCCTGTATGTTGATCAAGGGCATATTGAGATGGCTGCTGTGGCGGCCATATTAGAAATCGCATGCCGCTGGTTTTTGAAAGGAACCTTCCTCTAGCCACTCCAAATACGCCATTAAGAAATGGCATCAATCCGACGAGGGATTCTATAGTTATCCCACGGAAACGAAAAGTTAACGGACGATGGACGATGGACGACGGATGGACATTGTGTCGACATAATGTCCCTTTTCCTCTTTGGAGGGCGGGGGCATAAAAAAATGGCACTTCTGGATCATGCTCAAAAATGACTTCCTTTTTGTGGCATCTGTGGATGGCACAGCGAACTGTGTTTACAGACAGTAGTTTCATGAAGTATTCCTGGGCCCATTTAGTGATGTGAATGACAGAATCATGCCAGTGAGTGATGCAGTGGCGTTTGAGGGCCCGAATATCACGGGCATCCAGTAAAGGTCTTCGGCTTTGTCCGTTATGCACAGAGATTTTTCCAATTTCTTTGAATCTTTTGATGATGTTATGCACTGTCGGTGATGAGACTTTCAAAGCCTTTGCAATTCGACGTTGAGGAACAATTGTTTTTAAAGTATTCCACTATTTTTTTACGCAAGCCTTCACAGGTTGGAGAGCCTCTGGTCATCTTCACTTCTGAGAGATGCAGCCTCTCTAAGACATCCCTTTCCTAGCCAATCATGTTACACACCTGATGCAAGTTAACTTAATTACTTGCTAAATATTCTTTCAGCTGATTCTCTTATATATTGATTGCTTTTTCAGCCCTTTATTTGCCTGTGTCCCAACTTTTTTGAGACCTGTTGCAGCCAGAAAATTTGAATTAAGCTCATTTTGTGGATAAAAATTTAAAATGTCTCAGTTTCGACATTTGGAATGATATCTATGTTCTATTGTAAATAACACATTGGCTCATGTGATCTGAATGTCATTGCACTTGGATTTTATTCACAATTTACACTTTGTCCAAACTACTTGGGAATTGGGGTTGTAAATGAGTATCAATAAGATCAATGTAAGACAAATAAGTTACACCCATAACCTTCTAGCTTTTATAAAAACATCAATAGAAGGAAATAAAATCTTTCACTGGACATAATATGGCCAATATTAATAGACAATTTAATGCCTGAAAAGTTCAATGTGGTGTAGAATGTACACAAACATAAACTGAATTAATGCTTACTTATGTTTAAATCTGCCTTCAATGCATTGTTTTATATTTCCTCACCCAACAAAGCTGTAACTTAATACACTATTGACAGTCCAACGTGAGGCATGTTGCTTGTATAGGCAAGCATGAGGCTCAATTCAAAAACAATTAGGACAGAAAATGGCTGGGCGCACTGGGACTGACCTCTTTCAAATGAATTTTTAATATCATTGACTTCGACCTGAGATCCAGGAACCCGGAATATTCCCTGCTGCTGCAGCCCTGGAGGAGGAGAAATATGAGCCAACATCAAACCCTTTATTACCTTCACACTGATTCGCTCGCTGCGTGACGGCGTCCTGAACGCACGCGACAGGTCAGGGAATGTTGCCCGTAAAAAAAAAGGCCCCACGGTGTTGAAGCCAACCTGTTGAACACATGTTCCTCATTACCAAATGCCCTGATCACATTCTAAGATTTCATAAAATCTGATCTCAGTCACAGCAGGCAGTGATCTGAGCAAGCACACTCAATACTTTACAACCATAGAAAAAGCTAGTAATTTCAATGTTTTCCCATCATCAATCCTCATAATGGAGTAAAATCCAAGCGCAGGTGAAAAATATGCTTCATCTGAGTACACATTTGAAAGAGGCCAGACGAGTCTGGTCATATGGGGCTGTCCCACAAATAGTACTAAGTTCTCATCCTCTCTTGCAAGCATTAAACTTCAAGCTATAGCAGGCTGTAGAAGATTAAAGATTGAAATGAGATGACTGGTTGACTGGCTTGCATTATTTTGTTCAACATGAAGCAGGGAGGACATCCCTAATTTCACCACAGGACAAACACAAACAAGAGCAGTACAAATACCTTGCTGTACTAAATACTCAGATAGTTCATGAATGAATGAGCCAGCATCTTCACTGCCGTGCGGCTTGCAGTACACAAAGCTTAGTCGCTTATTTATAAAACAATTGTGACTTATGTCTACGAAGCCCCAAGTCCAGATGGAGCCAGACGGAACCACGGTACACGGTTTCATAAAAATCAGTCTATAGAGCTATACAACAATTCCAGCACCACAGAAAGTGGCCACTGACGTTCCGCTGGCCAATCTCTCTTCAGAGCCGTGGCCCTGTATAATGGTGTAGTCAGCATCTTCCATTATAACATGCCGTGGAAAGAACAAGGTCTGGAAAAAATATCTATTGACTAAGGTCAAGTCTTTTTTTTTTTTTTTTTTTTAAATAGAGTGGTTCACCACGTGCGTCCTCCACAGGTCGAGCCTTAACCCAGCACAGGAACTGAAATTGAAGATGTGACAGAATTTCCATTGCACAGGCAGATCAAATTTCTAAAAGCATTCAGCACCTACGCATACATTCCAGCTAAAATGCTCATATATTATGGAATAATCAATATTTCTGCACTTGAAAGCAATTTGATTGACAACTAGGATGCATACCAGAATAATGTATGTATATGACAACATCCCTTATTTTTGTTCAAAACTGACTCTGAGAAGCCCATTTAATTGCTTTTAGGGCATGGTCTTGTAACTAATGAAAATCAGCCTTTGAGCCCTCAGTACAACTGCTTACACTGCAAACAGTGATCTTCAGTAAGTCTTTTTTTACCTTCAATAGTTCTTATAAGCCTCCTGAGTAATAACTGAGACTCGTTACACTTTTTTTGTTCAGACAGGCCATAAACAGGACTGCAGTTATCACAATCAAGTTGCCCGACTGTGCTGTATATTGGACACCATCAGGTACTACAATAAGGTACTGTCAGGCACAGTCGTAATATTACCTCAAGTGATTTATTTCTGTACCATAGGCAGACAAAATAGCCTTTTTTTGCCGCAAAGGGCCAGATCTGTTTCCTTCAGAGAGTAACACGATCTCCTCTTCTCAAAAGTGTAACAAAAAAAGCATACATCAAAATAAATCCGAGAGTTTGATTGCACCAAAATTTCATACCTTAACAGCTGCGGCGAGCCTGTCCAATAATCTATCACACCGTCATCCTTCCTCAGCCCGGCTGTCCTTGAGCATGTGGTTCCCCAGCTTTGTACTGTGCCCTTAGGGGGTCTTAAACTACACCGTGGAATAAACCAGCTTCAAGCAGGCTGCATCACATTAAGCCCACAAAATGATTCTGCCCTAATGCTGATTTTATGGCAGATCCATATGTGCAGACCTCAAAGGTGAAGGAGAACATTCAGATTTATGCTGAAATACTGGTTTATTCACTGACTGAAGTTTCTTCTTCCTGTTTTTTTTTCTTCCATTACAAATATCATACTTGTTTCGTGCAAACATTGAGGCCCACTTACCGTACAGATTGATGTATCGAATGCAGCTCTCTACCACCAGCGGTATGGCTTGTCCAGAATCCTGAGTAAAATAGGAACTTATCAGTACCAGCCATATCAAATTACTGAAAAACATAGTTTCCTGATTAAGTCATTGTTTTGATAATTTCAAGTTTAACCCTGAAGAATCCAAGACATATTTTTTTCCTCAAGAAAAATATTAAATTAGCATAAAATTTGACATCTGCTAATGTAGGGTAGGGGCTAATTAGGGGAGGTCAAATTTGAACCCGTGGGTTCTCCAGGGTAAACTATTACTAGCTATTCCTTCAAATAACTGATAAAGCAAGCGACTATGGGCCAAATGGGTGCCCATTCTGGCTCTAAATCAGCCAGGAGAAAAAGTAATATGAGCTAAAGTCACCTGTTATTTGGGAAGGAACAAATCTGGCCAAGATTGTATGTATGCTTCATGCAGGTTAGTCAGAAGAGGGAAAAACAGGCACATAGAGGTCATTAGAATACAAGCACCAAGCCAGGTATTCTCAGGCCCTGCCCTCCCATCCCTTAGATAGTACCTGGATCCGGGTGCGTGCATTCCGTCTTGCCCTGGGATAGAAAGCAGTGAAGCAGGTAAGCAGAGAGGCAGGGAAGCAAGAACCATAACCGTTAGAGAAAAGCAGGAAATGGATACACTGCGAGGCCACGCCCAAACAGTAGACAGGCCAATAGTTGACCAATGGCCGGAAGAAAGGCCACGCGCACCACAGAGACTCCTCAAAATGGCCAGGCGCCAACAATTAGGGCAGCCAGGGGCACCTCTGAGGCCTGAGATGAGTACGGTGGTACAGAGATGCAGACTCATAATGCAGTGGAACGAAGAATCCCACACGCGAAACCAACTGCAGCCATCTTACGAGTCTTACATGTCAGAAAATGCAGCAGCTGTGCCCAAGCTCAAGTCTGAGTCTCGTGCCCTAATCTAGTGTGAAAAGTAGATATTCTGACCACTTATGTTCTTTACGGGCCACACACTGTGTGTTCAAAACACAGACAAGTCTAACAGACTGAGAAAAGTCACGGGTTTGATTGCAATGCAAAGTGAGCGTCAAAGCCCAGACAGCATTAGAGTGGTTTTCCAAGCACTGTTTGGGGAAAAAGGGAAAAAAAAACTAAAAGTAAAACACTGCTGAACAGCACGCAACCACCAGCTGCCTTGAGCGATATTCTGACTTCACGGCGTTTGCCCTGACTGCACCATCCGAGCCACAGCGAAACAGAAAGCGAGAAACCGAGGTGAGATGAATCAGAGGTCACAGCAAGCGCAGCGTGAGAGGTTGTGATGAGCGAGGCCCCGGAGCAGTTGGGAGTTCCTCGCGCACTCACACTGGAGGGGAGAGTACCTTGATGAAGGCCTCCATGTTACCGTTAAACAGCTTATGGTTATACACAGAGCGCGGCCTCGGTTTCCGCATTTTCTGGGGCTTAGGAGGCAGAGTAGGGGGCCTGAGGGAATGGTAAGAAACAGCAGTCACAGTCAACTGGAGCCATGCGGCACAGTCTCCGAATCAACAGAACACCTATCGCAACTACATCTGTGCCCTATCCAGAGCACTCGCTCATGAAGTGTTGATGGGATTTGCATAGGCAGGGAAAAATGAGTTTCCAATGTGTTGTCATTTCCAATTAGCCTGACCCCAATTAACTCCGAATGACCGCTGGAGGTCCGTGCGTAAATATTTAGCTGGGCCTCCACATAATGACCCTTCACAGCGCTGTGGAAACATCAATGACTTTCGGACCTCATCCGTTTGAACACGTTTATGAATGTCAACCTAACAAAGATTGTGTAAGAATAAGGTTTAATTAACCAGGGTGACCATTCAACCACTTCAGAGACAAGGCCATAATATACTGTACCTCTACATTTTTTACCCATATTTTACCCGCCACCCACTTTAAAGAGAAGTTCTTCTAAAATAGACATGGCTTCTTCAGAAAATAAATATAGCAGTATGTTTCTCTTATTTCTGAAAAACCATTTCCACAAACAAGCCAACCAAAATTTCAATATTCTGGACAAAGAATGTAGAATGAAGTTGATCTTTTTTTTTTTTTTTTACATCTTTATTAAAAGCTCTCATAATTTTCAATTCTTACCCTTTCAGTAACAACTGGACACACAAGTCCCCCAATATTTCCAAAAATACTGTTGGGAAATAAGAGTCTCAAGAAACCCTTGCATTTGGGAAAGTATTTGTATTTTAATTACAAAAATGACATATACAGACTCGTTGTCATCAAGTGGCAAGCCTATTTAGTTTAGACAACGAAAAGAGTCGTGGGCAAGTAGGGGAAGCGTCTGGGAGGACAGATCCAGCTTACTGCGCGGGATTACAGTGTTGATTAGGCTGCCAGTCACACCCTGCTCCGCATGAGGACCAGAGCTAGACAACAGACAGAGCTCGTGAAGCAAACCTGACCAGTATGTACAGTCCTGTACTAAAATGCTGCTTGATGACAACGGGTCTGTGTACCCAATGGGTAACTCTGATTCATATTACTGTATTCAGTATTGAAAGGGTTAATAAAATAAGACAGACTCCTCCTTATTATGCTGATATTTTATATTGCACATGCTATGTTTGACCCACAACAGACTTCAGAGTACACAGGGAATTAGTCTACCAAAAATCCTTAATGCAATTTCCTTAATGCTATATAAATCCTAGAATGATCTCATTCTCTCATTGTGACAGTAGTATGCAGTAATGACTATACACTTAAAATTAAGTACTACTCAACTATTTCATCAAATATTGGATCATATAGATAAAAATGAGTAAACCGATGACAATATATAGTAAAAACAAAAATGATAATGTCTTTTTGTGAGTAAAAGTCAATATCTAGTGCTAAACCATTCCACTTGATTTCAAGTTCATTCCAAAGAGATTCTTTCAATGTTTGAGCAGATTTGCTCAATCTGATTAAGGTCTGGATTCTGGTCTGTCATACCTTTTGTGACCAGATGTTAATTTCCGACTGAGATAATTCTTGCACAACTTAGAAGTGCATTTAGGGTCATTACCTTGTTGAAAATAAAATCCCCGACCAATCAATATCTTTCCAGATGGAAATGTGTGCCTCACAAAAGATGCTCTGATGCTTCCTTATTTCCATGATTCTGTCTATTTTTATGATATCGTCGCTCCTTACGAGCAGACTGAACCCCAAACTATATTATTACCACCTACCACCACCCAAGATAAACATTTATCTTTGAAACATTCTCCAACACTACGGCGCACATGAGTTCTGCGTTTGGGAGAGAAAATTTCACATTTTGATTCATCGGTCCAAAGGACTTGTTTCCAATCTAGTGGAGTCCAATCCTTGAATTTCTCTGCAAACTCCAGTCTTTTTTTTTTTTATGTTGCCAGCTCTTTGCAGTAACCTGACTGATCAGACCATTTTCAAACAGGCGTCTGGAAATGGAAGATCTTGATACTTTTATCTCTTTACTTCTGGTGCCACTTATATCATCACGGAGCTGTCGTGCTGCCAATCAGGGATTTTTTTTGTTCTTGTCATACAGAGATAATGAACATCAGAGGCACTTAACTTCTGTTTTTTGCCTCTATTGCCTCTAATTTTTGAATTTTTGAATTTTTGAATTCCAGACCTCAGACCACATTTTAAAGCTGTCTTGACTGATTGATCACTGGCCACAATGTTTTATAACGGACTTCCAATGCATTTGTGTTACACGATTTTGTCACTAGGACATGAACAATTTCATGTATCAAGAAAGCATGCGTATAAATGCCTTCCCCAAAACCAAGGGGTCACATTCCATTTGGTGCACCATTAAAAATCTGAGGGTGGCCCCAGACTTTTGGCCTGTAATGTACGAATACTGGAACAACTGACCATCTGAGGTAATTTTGCAGAATAATGTTGCCTCACACCAGTTTAAATTTTTTTTTTTTTTTCAGACCAGGAATCATGGAATCACCTTCAAATATGCAATCAGCCTATGCAAGAGTCAAAAAATAAAACTTGCAACACTTCAATTGTTGTAAAAAAAAATAGATGTTTCAGTGTTTTTATTACTCATATTTTTACTTCATTATACTCATGGGAATTTTTTTTTGTTCTCATTGCCTATAAAAGTATTATTTGATACTTTTTCACCAAAAAAATATAGAGAGGAAATATATTAGAACCCCTTTTAACTGAAAGTGGTGGTGTACACTCATCACTGCACACTACTGTACTTCTACAGTTTTCCACTTGTTTATCATGACATGACAAAAACACATAAAACTAAATCACATAATACAGAAGCCCAAGTCAGAAAAAATGTGTTTGCAGTGCCATGTGAAGGTGCGAAGAGTTTAACTTCTCATTTTAAAACCAATCAGAACTCGTTATGCTTTGCGCATCTCCGTTAAACTGATAACATCAGCCACATGCAGTAAATGACCGATGCTGGTGGGACATCGTGTTACACGAGTTTCTGAAGAAACTGTTTCCAGTAACTTTAAGAAAAAAATTAGATTTTTTTATGCTTTCATTTTCAGAACAGCAGGTGAGAAATAGCCCACCTTTGAAGCAGCTGTGAATGCCTACATATATTTTGATAACAGTATTCACAAGTAAAATTCAGGCCAGTATCTATTTTGACAAATATAAAGCCATTGCAGACAGGAATTGGAAGTTATTTTAGCAGCATCACTATGCAAGTCTATTCTCTCAGATGATGCACAGCAGTGTGCAGGTCGAGGTCACAGACAGAGGCCTGTCAATCATTGACTGACACTGTAGATATATAAAGTTATCTGTAAGCATCATTCCCTGTCTCCCCCCCCAAATCTATATCCAAGTCCAGTGCAATATACACAGGAACAGTACTCAATCCTGGCTATTCCCCACATCAGTCAGCATTGTTTTGATTTTTATTCTCCAAATGTCTGACAAGCCAGAATATGCATTTCTAAAACATCTCAAATTTGCATTTGCAAGCTGACAGCTTAAGAGGCCCAGATAAAGTAGCATTTGCATACTATAGATGACGTCAACCATTTTTGAAATGGCATGATCTTTAGCTTCCAGAAAACATTCATTTTCATTCAGTCTTACCTTGTCATTCCGCATGCCGCCCTCTCTCCTGAAAAGTGAGAGAGAGAGAAAAAAAATCAGGCACTAAGAAAGCAGCAAAGAATTCATTTCTCCCAAAATGTGCTGGCCGTTGGCCGAGAGGACATCCTGTAGGATAGGGAAACAAATCCGGAGATTTCTTGAAAGGGAGAGAATGGGCCAAATAGTGCCACTCATTCGTGCACAATGACATTCAGGGGTCGCCGTAGAAACCTCAGAAGGGACCTGGTAGGCAGTGCAGCTCAGAGCGGAAACAGGAGGCCCCTGAGGGAGATGCCAAGCAGGGGGAATTAATACCACTGGCACTGAGCAGTGCCTGCAGCATCTCACTGAGCCCTTTGTCTCAGGACTGAATGGGGATGATAAACGACCTCAGAGGACCAACCAGGAGGAGGGTTTAAGTCGCCTCAGAAAGCACAGCCCTGGGAAATCCACCATGTCTCCTCAGCTACAGACTAACATTGCAAAGCAGCCAGCTGCTTCCATCTCAATACTATGATGATATTACAACCTGGTTTACTTCAATAGCAACATACAAACTGTGCTTCAGCAAACAAATCACTGTAACAGACAATACTGAAATATAACAAGTAGAAATGAAAACTTATTTACTTTCTCTACACTGGTTCTGAATGGAGGACAGCCCGTGCAGGCTCTAGTGCGTCTACGCACGTGCACATGATTTATACTGCACATTTTACTCTAACTTGGTTTTAATGAGCATCTGCCTCTGCAAATAAAATAATAATACACTGTGTTCAGGAATTACTGGCACCCTTGTAAGAATACTATAAAAAATAAAAATTTCATAGAAAAAAAATTCTGAATTCAATATATTCCAAAACAATTGTCGTGTTGATTGAACCAACCAAAATCTCGCAATCATTAATAAAGAAAAAAAATTAAGCAAAATTTGAGTTTCATAATTATTGGCACCCCTCAATTAAGATTTGGCGAAGCCAAAAACTCTGCCAGAGATGTTGCTCAATTTGACAAGGCACACAAGACATGCATTTGGAGGAGTTTAGACCACGCATCTAGGCAGATCCCTTCCTGACCAGTCGCATTCTTGGGTTTGCGCTCATCAATAGCTCTGTTCAGTTCTGCCAACCGGTTTTCAATCTGGTCTGATGACAGAAAGGGCCTTTGCAGAACACTGATTATGTCGTCCTGGAACCAAACTTTCTAAATTGATTTCAAGGTGTGCTTTAGGTCAGTATCATGCCGCATATTCCACCTGTGGGCAATTCCTCAACTTTTGGCAGAGGCGAACAGTTTGTCAGCCAAAATTGCCCAATTATTGGAGTTTATTAAGCCATTGATCTTAGGCTGTGGCCCTGTACCTCTGAAATATGAATGGCCAATTTCACAGTGTGTATGAAGTGCCCATCTTCATACGCATCTGCGTTTTGATGCAAAAAATACTGTGCTTTACAGCAGTGGTTCTCAAACTCAGTCCTGGGGGACCCCTGTGTATGCAGGTCTTCATTCCAGACACAACAGGAATTCCAGGATTTTAACAAGCTGGTAGTTTTTTTTAATTAGATGAGGTAATTAGAGAGGTAATTTACCATGTTAAATCAACAGAATGCCAAACAGAGCTTTGCAATGCCCCAAAGAAGACCAATTTTACATCGTTATTGGCAAAAAATTTAAGAGGTAACCAATAAGATTAATTTGCCAACTTAGTGACATAACAAGTAACTATTGCCGTATACGCCATAATTGTCCATTTTTTCCTGATACTTCACCACAAAACTGGGGGGCCTCATTATCACTGGCATCGTTATTACATTCTTGATTATCTTCTTGATGGTTATGGATAATGATCAGATGTACATACCAATTAAGAGCCTGCTGCTTGACCTCAGACTTTAATTGCACTGGTTATGCATTACCTTTCTTCATGCATATTGAAATCAACGGATTGAAATTTAATCCAGTGAGTACTACAAGCCCATAGAAGACAAATTTTTCATCGCATACATAGACTATCATGGCAGGATATGATTTAAGAGTTCAAGTAATCACACAGTATAAGCTCCCAGTTTGGATAATTTACATCTTGTTAGAATACTGAGATTGTCATTGTGGTTGGAACAAAAGCCAGAATAAACAGGGGCCTCCAGGACCAAGTTTGAGAACCACTGCTTTATAGGACCAAAGTATTTTGGTCACTTTTGACAACAATTTTGCCGAGTCACGAATTTACATGTCTTCTGACAAATTGTAAGTGCTTGCTTTTGTGCCTTCGGTTGGGGAAAGGTTGCCTTCTTGCAATTCTTCTGAAGAGCTAGTGGTAACCAAAATGGCATCTGACGGTGCTTTTATAAACCAGGTAACCCTAAGATGTCATAAAGGTTGGCAATGCTTCCACTGATTTTTGGGGATTTTTAAATGATCTTCTCTCACAATCCTCCTTCCTATCCTGTCGTTAAAGATGCATTAGTGTCCTCAATCAGACACATTTTCAACTGCTCTATACTTTTGACATTTTATCTTCTGTTGATCTTTACCACGTATACAGAGGTCTGTAATCATCTGGGTCATTCCATGTCAAATCAACCAATGGCAGAAAAGTTGATGTCTCAGAATTTCTTCAAATTTTAACCAGTCGCGAAGTGACCATATTTGAGAACATCTGCAAATTTTCAAAGGGTTCTGATGTAAATTGTGACCCTCAGCCCCATAAATATGAGAGCGGGGTCCATGCCCAAAATCGCACCCCTTATTCTGAACAGGTTTTCAAATGCCTGTAACTGGAAAGATATACAGCTCAGACGACTGAAATTTGGTAATCCCAGATATTTTTGTAAAGAATACCTGGCCAAAATTTGGCAGAGTTTGATGAAATAATTATGGTTATTTTGGCTGCTCCAAAATGGAAAAAAAGGCATTTTTATTTTTTCCGAGAACGATTTGTTGGTCTCTTTTGGCCTGTTATATTTTACCTACATAGTTCAAATTGCTGCCATATATTGTCAGACACCCTGACTACCACTCTGTAGTTCATGGAGCAAGTAACTATCATACTTTGTCTATTATTGACCCTTCAAATTTCGAATTTTGCCATTTTTGCTCAATTTCGGAGGCAAAAATGAAGATGTGGGACAGGTCCTAGGATCACCAAATTTGGCCTGTACACAGATCTTAAGTGTCGAAACAACATATTAAAATTCTAGGATGGTTTTCTGTCCCATTCAGATTTTATTGCAAGTTGAAAATAGAGGTTTTTTTTTCAATAATCGGATTTGCAATATCTATCATTTTATGCACTTTTCATACATTTCAAGCCCCTGTCAACCACAGTTGACTGCAAAGAATGTCCTGAATGGGATTTGCTACCCTGGCAGGGCTTCTACCATTATCATTCTGATATTAGGCCATTATGTCTCCATTGCAACACCATACAGTTTTGCACTTCTTGAAATAGCTGCTGACATCAGCACTAATCCACTGTGCAGTGTGCATAGTTCAGAGATCAGGTACATATGGTGTGGTGCTGCTGAGCAGAAAGTGTACATGTACAAATGGCATCTTTATACCCATGTACTTTGGGATCATCCCTTGGTGAAGCTGAGAAAAGCCATCAGCTGCTATATGTGAGAAATTCTGGACTGATATTATGGACAAGTTTGCCTCCAGCAGAGCAGAGTTTGATCCTGAAAAGAGTGCCCTTGATCTCTGAACTATGCACACTGCACAGTGGATTAAACTTCACAACTGGTTAAAATTTGAAGAAATTCTGAGACATCAACTTTTTCACTTTTGTGAAAATTGGTTGATTTGACAAGGAATGACCCATCTGTTTCTTTGCAACTGCCAATTCTTTTGTTTTCTTAATAGTGAAGGACAGTTTTGTACGCATGTTACCCTCATTTTTATACCGTGGTGAAACAGGAAGTAATTACACAATATAGATCAACAAACTTGGATAAAGTTAAATAAGCGGAACTTCATTCCAGAAATCGGTCGGACAAACCGGTGCGGACAGATGGACGGACGGACTTCTTTGGTATATATCATTTACCCCGGCCCCGTATGCGTCAGGGGTCTAATAATCTTCGGGGGTGAAAATGGTGAAAAGCACAAGGAAAACTCTTTCCCACCTCCGGTCTAACTAGCCTTGGGTGCACCAAACTAGCTGCTGGACGGGCATTATGTACATTTGTTTCAACTAGACACAGATAGGTTACGGGGGCAAAAAAAGGCTATTAACAAGGCCTTCAAGGTAGTTCAGGAGCAGTGCTGTCTGTTAGAGGGATTAACTCCCTTTGGTGTAAACTTTGGGATGAGTAACAAAACTCAAGAATATTGAGAAGCTATAAAACCCTCAAAAGGAAAGGGGAAAACTCAAAAAGCATAATATGACCCCTATAGTCAGGCCCTATGAATTCAGTCCCCCCCCCCCAAATTAAGTCTCATTTGTCCCCAGATTTGGTTTTTTCCATTTTAATTTTTTTGGAATTCCGTTTTCACCTTTTACACCAATTTTACCAACAGAGATAGTGCGCTATTTATGTAAATGAGTAAAATGTCCAGTAATTAAATAGAAATAACCTTGAATTTGTTGATGCAACACAACATTGCTCAATTTTCCTCAGTACTTAAAGTAAGATCAAATACTGCATAATGACGCAATATAGCATTGCACTGTGAAGAAAGAAAAATTAAGTTTGACCTGAAATAATATTACAAAATAAAAGTGTCACATGAAACGAAGTGTAAACTACAGTCAAAAAGGCAGACAACGGCTGTACTGACATGTAATCGTCTGAATGCCCTTTGTAATCATTTATGATTTTATTGTACTTTTGTACATATTAATGTATGAGAGCAGCAGTAATGACACCCAGTTTCCCCAGGGGATCATGCTCTGCGAACATCTCAACCATTTTATTTTTAATAGAAATTTCTGGCTAGGTGTAAACCCCATTTCTATCAGACAGAGAGTTCGGCATGATATAACACAAAAGACACGGCTGGGATTCTACCATCAATGAGATGAGACGGAGGTTAATTGACCAGATGGGGGGGAAATGCCTCCTTGGCAGGGAATGTCTTCATCAGCGTGTGGGGACCCAGCTGGTCCCAGTCACAGTATTTTGCCATTAGATTGGGGCCTGTGGTCCCAGCAGCTGCCGGAGGGTCTTTGTAATTGTGAATCTCTCAGATTGATTGAGCCTTAACTGCACAGAGCAAGGTGTCAATCCTAAACTAAGCCAGTTTCTGCGGTTGGAAATGGGAACTGGTGTGAGTTTTCACTTCTGTTCTCACAGACAAAGAGATGAGCATCTGTGCTGATAAAAATTGCCCCTCCTCAAAGACAAAATGCATCTTCCTCCCTTTGTCCCAACTCCGAGCACGAGAACCGAGAAGACAATATTGTTGGAAAAGGCCGCTGCTATACCGCGGTGGACAAATAGAACAGTACTCTAATACCACAATGCTATTATATTCTTCGTACATTCTGGGCTCCTTACCTTCTCCCAGTGTCTGTTTTAGGAGGTCGTGTTTTGCCTGCAGTTTGATTATGAGGTTACTTCCATTCAGGTATTCTTTGAATTTCTGAGAAGAAATTAAAACACAAGGAAACCAATGTAAACTAAATTGTAAATAGTAAGCCACATTAGTGCATATGCATCGATTTTGCCTTTCTCTACGTACAAACTCAATCTTGAAAAGAATTACCAAATGTGCTGTGGTGACAACCATGTTGAATTACATGCTTATTGTGGACTGTAAGTGACTTTAGCAGCGCGTACCAAAGTTTGGATGAGCTTTACTCATTCATTTACTCTATCCTTGGTGAAATTTAGGTGGTTAAACCTTAAACCTCAGAATTAACCTCACCCAGATAGCAAAAGACATTGAATTAATGTTGGTTAATTTTGGTCAGACTGGTAATTTTTGGTTGAGGCTGAAAAATCCATGTTGATGCAATGTTTAATTACTTTTACCATTTCAACGTTTTAAAAACTGTTGTTGAATCAATGTTGTATAGATGATTTTTCAATGTTGAAATGCCCTACAATGAATAGACATTGTTTCAATGGTGGTGATATGGGGGGGGGGGGTTGTTTCACAAGTACAAAAGTGTAATTTCTTTTGAATCTTTAATCAAGTAAATGAATAATGGTCTGTTTTATTGTTTTTTTTTTTGTTAATAGATTATGCAGTAAAGCAGCGGTTCTCAACCTTTGTTTCTTAAAAAAAATTGAAATAGCCAATCTACAAGCTCATAACACATTTTCGAATATTCACCGATTAAATAATTATAATCATGTATGGGGTCCCCCAAAAGATGTCCCTGTAAAGTGGGGTCTTTGTATAAAAAGGTTGAAAACCACTGCAGTATAGCATACTTCATGGACCATTTCAGCATTTTAACCTTAGTCTGTATGTTTTTAACATGCCTCATTTAAAAAAAAAAATCATTTTACTTTATTTGGTGTTTTAAAGTTCTGCAAGGGTTGCTCCAAACTTGTCTATTAGTGACATCACTGCCATTCAGGCAAATGGCAATGATATCACTGACTACTAGACCATGTTGGAATGCTCCTTGTTGAACTATTCCAAAAATAGAGTAATAAAGTGACTATTTTTTAATGAAGCATATTAAAAACATACAGAGGAGGGTTGAAAGGGCCCTGTCATAATAACATTGTTTCAATGTGTAATGCAATGCATATATACATATATATATATATAGTTGAATCAATGTTAATGCAATTCTACATTCTTTTAATGTTGATCATATGACAGTTGAATCAAGGTTGATTCATTGTCAGAACTGACTGGAAATTCAACGTTATTTCCATATCGATCATAGCGAGCACTTTCAATGTTTTTTTCAATATATGACATCAATGTTGATTACAACCTTCAGCCTGACAATATCACAATGTTGATTCAATAACTTTTTTGCAATCTGGGCAAATAACACAAGGTAAGATGTAAATAGTCTGAAGTTAAGAGAAGAGGAGAAAATATGTGCACCACAGGAGAGGGAACTTCTCTAGTATTATGCGGGCGATAACTCCAGAACCATACATGAGTTTGCCTACCTATAATACAGCCTCAATTCCACAAGAATCAAGACAGCATCTAACACATGAATGAAAAGAGAAATGTGATTTCTAAACTCTCTTTAACCAAAAATGTGATAGAAACCACAGAAAGAAAAATACTTTTCTTCTCATTTTCATGTCATTGACCATAGTGATTTCTGCATCCATTCGCTAAGTCTGAATGATGTCCCAAAACAGCCGGGAAGGGGAATGGAAAGATTAGAGAAGCAGTGCATCCATTAGAAAAAAACTCCCCTTTGGAACATCCTATCAGTAAACATGTGAATAGATGACAGGTGATTGGGTATGAAATGAGCAGACACAAAAGGCACGGTCATTTACCAGCAAGATTACTTTAGGCCGAAAGCTGCGTGAAGAAATAGTCAAACGGTTGAAGAGTGTTTCTCAACTTGCATTTGCTCAGAATTTAGGGATTACACCATCAACAATGTGTAATACAGTAGAAAGATTCAGAGAGCCAAGAGAAACCAGAGCAATCTCTGCACAAAAAAACAGGCCAAATACAATTATTAAATGAGCATGACCTCTGAGTCCTCAGAAGGCCCTGCATTAAGAACTTCCGAGTTTCTGTGATGGACATAACCACATAGACTCATAAACACTTCAGAAGACGTGTGTCAGTGAATAGTTTGGTGTGGCGTCATCAAATGCAAGTTGAGACTCCATCACTGAAAACATGCAGCAGATTATAAGTGCAAAATAGGCCGAAGGAAACCCCAGACTGTTGACCAACAGAAGTACCAGGGAATACCTGAAACAATTTTAACTTTCAGGACCGCAAAAAATACAAGTGTTTTACACGATCACGGCAATATCCCCCCCCGCCGCAATTTTATGTGTCCGTACGCACGGAGCCCAATGCTATATCCCCCGCTTCGCGCTAATCGCGCGGCAGGGGATAAAAATTGAGAGTGCTCAGCTGCAAAATGACTGCTTAGTACGAAAGAAGGGTGAGGTGATGTCACACAGAGGTGAACATGCACCTGTCCAAGATCAGTGGAACGTGTTGCAGACCTAAAATTTTGAAATAGCCATTTTGGACAAATAAAAAACAATGAAATTCATGAGTAAAAACAATGCTGAGCTGGTAAAACAAAAGAAAGGGTCTTTTAAGACAGGGTCTTAGACAAAGGCCTTAGGATATGATGGCAGGTTGTTCTGCGCACATTTAACAATTATGGGCAGTGCATTTCATCTTTGAACCAAAAACCTTCCACTCACAGTGAAGTAAAATGTCTCCGTCTCATGTTGATTGGACCTTCTCTTGGCGATGTTGGTTTTGCTCATGTAGGATTCACTGACGGCGGACTTGACAGACTCGGTGGATCGGCTGTGCTGGAATGCATCAGTCACATCAAAATCCTCTACCGTCAGCATGTCCTGTAAAGTCTGCATGGTGGCTTCCAGAGTTTTCCGCACCTGCGCAATACCCAGACACCATTCAGGCCAGAGCGACAATTTTACATTAGGAATGGGAATGCGCGAGTGACCCAATATACAAGCCTTGCAGCGTCAATTGCTGAGAGCTGCTAAACCCTTGAGCACATAAACTGCATAGCTCACTTTTTACAGTGCAATGTACTCTGTAAAAGAATGATTGAACAAAAAAAAAAAAAGGACGACTAACAGGTCAAACTTCAGCCTTCTACTTTAGTTCCTTCTGAACGATCTCTTCAGTGCTTTGTTTACCAGGTCAGAAAGAAACTGAATCAAAGAGAAAGAAGTCAGCAGGAGAGCTGCTGAGATCACTTCTACAAATAATGGGCAGCATAAAATGTGTTATGAGACCTCCAAATATCCTGGCCTGGCTCCATGTCAGCCATCTCAGCCTGAGGCTGATGCAATCCATTCAGGGGCTGAACACGAGTTGACCCCCAGGGTCAGACATTTTGTCAGGCTAAATGGATGTGTATGGAGGCAGCCCAGCAGTAACGCAGGCTATGTGCCTGTAGCTTCAGTAGACGCCTCTCCTACGGAGAAGAGACCATTACAGTCTGCCCCAGCCAGACCAGAGCGTCACCTATCACATAAGCATTCACAAGAATGAGCCCATTAACGTCTCTAAATGTGTACACTGCTGCTTAACGGCTGAAACTGTTCACACGTTGAATCACTTTTAGCTAAAGACAGCGCACTGTCAGCAATACTGACAAGCAGCGCTGTAGGCTATATCCTATTCAGAATTTAACTGCCTGGTCAGAGGCTTACGATCATGAATTAGGTCCTTTAAATAAAGCAATATATTTAACAAGGAAGATCCTCCCCGAAGAACTTTCTGACCCCACCTTGGTGATCTCACCTCCTCATTCTCGATCCTCAGGGTGGCCAGGCGTGACTGTAGCTGGTGATAGCGCATGAGGAGCTCCATCTGCACTGGCTGCTGGGCGCTCACCTGGCACACCTGAGGTCGGGGGGGTCACAGGACAACCTGCATGAGCTCATGCACCAAAGCACTGACAGCCTAGAAATCACCTGCCAATCTGACAGGTGTTCAAGGAATACTGCATGCGAAAGTGAAGATGCATTCACCGAAATAATTGTTTACCTTTTCAAACAACTTCTCAAAAAGTTAGTAAAAACATAGCTATATAAATAGTTGTCTGTTTCCATTCCATTATAAATTGGATTCATCACTTCAAAAATCAGCATTCACAAAAGCAAATGAATTGCATTTGCTATAAACCTGGTTTGAAAGGTTGGGGTATCAGGACAATGGAGAACTTTCATACTTTCTCTAGCCAATTACTGTTCTCATTGTTTAAAAGGTAATAACCAATTTTTTTACCAGACTGAAAAAGTTGTGCATGGAATTAATGTGGGCAGCAACGGGCAGTTGTATACCATGCCATTTCTAAGAAATTCAACAATGTTTGTGCTTTACCTCCACATAAATTGCAAATACACGTATTCTCACCTCATCACCCATGTGGGGCTGATAATCAAAGCGAAGGGGAGGGCAGAAGATCTGGCTATTCATGTCCATGATCTTGTGCTTGTCACTGCGTGAGTCAAAGTTATCCACAGCACTTTCAATGAGGTCCAAGCCCTCGTGGCGGGACGTCTCCAGATTGTACTCCGCTGACAAGTATGTCCTAAATGCGCGGGCTAGGCTGGCATGGTAACCAAGGTCACAACACTAGGAAATAAAGAACATTCCTTCAGATTGCAATGGAATTTTGGCTAAACAAATCTCAGTCCTATTGAACGGTAAATCATAAAGGGTCCCAGAACTTTTCATTTTTAGGGTCCATTGAGTATTGGCCATGCATGATTTAATAAATATTCAAATATTTTAACAAAAATTACAGCATTTTTGTAAATTCTTTACACACAACACATACTAAAATCTTACCCAAAAATCGGTTTTAATGCACTGCTGCGATACTGTTAAAAAAAAATACTGTCATCCAAGCAAAGCAGACTTGCCAAGTATGGTCTGTAAAATGATGGGAGTACAAACTGGGTATGTCCCAGTGGGATGGTTTTTGAGGTAGCGTTTACCATAATCGCTGGTTTGTTCAGCATGACACTTGACGATTATAAATGGGCCCTACCAGTGAGTATCGCTGCCACTCTCATATTCATCTGACTAACACTAACGATCTCCAGTTCAATCCCTCTAAAGACCACCTTCAAAGCGATTTTAATGTACCGCAATGTAATATACAAGCAGCTTGAAGCACAGTTTTCCATTTCTAACAATACGTGAGGGGTATCAAAATCCACAATCCTTCACTCAGTGAGAGGAAAAAGAAAAAAAACCCTTTAAACTTCTACTCAAGAAGACAAATTTAAAAAAAAAAAAAAAAAACCCAGACAGCCAAACATCATCTCACTCGGACAGTAAATTTCCTGCAAGAACATTTCAGAGATCAATCGAGGGCTAAACCTTATTCATGAAACTGTCCAGTGATCAGTCTGCTTCCACCTTTTGTACAGTATATTTATATTGAAGGTGTAAATCACAAGATTTACAGCAACACTCTGAGAAGGTCATTAGCTCTGGCCTCTAGATGCTACAGCAAATACCTCTGAGACAAATTGGCTTGATAAATTCAACAAATCTACCAGCTGGTATAAAATAAGGCTCAGGGACCAGAATTCAGACGAGACATTTTTATTTCCTCAGAAGTTCCACAGGCAAACTTAAGTCTAAAAGCATTCATTTTCAAATCTTAAATTATAAACCATGTTCTTTAGCCACTATCAATAAAAACATTTTCGAGACCGTTCTCTTGACATCCAATGATATATGGATCATTTAATATGTCATATATTGGTCGTATTTTGGCCAATTTATCAGATTAATGCTTGTTGTTACATGTTTAAGTCTTTACAGTACATATGACTTCAATTCCTTTGACTGGGACTAAATTTACTAAAAACCCCTCAACTGACTCGCACAGCAATTCACAGCTTGGCAGAAACTGTTGTTAACTCCAGACAATATAACCTGATCATAGAGATCCTGAACAGTCACTTAAAAAAGACTAACATGTTTACCATCTTAAATACAACTGAATTTCCACATCGCTCCCCAGAATTAATATAAATGAGCCATAAATTGGGGGGGGGGGCCGGGGGGAGACTCATTCATACTCTGTAGATCTCAAACTGGACAGATCTGAAATACAGTCAAAAATAAAAAAAACCTGATGATGGTTCAAAAGCAAGAAAACAATGACAGGATGATGCACACTTACATCTATCATATCGGAGACATCATGAATGTAATACTTTGCCACAACGGCATTTGTGGCTGCCAGGTTCAACAAATAGTCGTTCCGGGCTTTTGTGCATTTCAGCTTGTTTTCCGAGTACTTGGCTTGCCTCTGGGAGGGGGGAAACAGAGGTGGATATGGGCCATGAGTGCGGATATTTGCTGGAAATGAAAATCTGATACAGGGAAGTAGTTAAGAACAGGTAGACAAAACAGGAAATTGAGAGCAGGGTCTAGAGTTTGTTCCCCAAAGTACCAGAACAGTACAGCAAAACATAGTTGTGCGAACATTTGTGATTAATAGGTACCATTTTGCAATTGAAGACATTATTTAATTTTGTCATTATTTAACTTTTTGACATTACTTTTATAATACAGTCCCACTGAAGTAAGGACTCTCCTCGCGAAAGCAGAACGTGAGTGAAAATCAAATGTCAGTGCTGAGAATAAATTATCGTGAAACACAATGGGAGGGTGGAGATGTTGAGCAGTTGACTGTGTATTTCTAGCCTGCTTCCTTTAGTGTTTAATGAAATCCTCATGATTAATGTATCCAGGTCCTCAGAGTGCATTTGTTAATAAACACAGTGATAGGACAAATCAAGGCTAGTGTGTTTTTTCCAACACAAACGCCAGTACTTTTCCGCCACTCATTTTGGTAATGCCCGAAGATGTCAAAAAGAGAAATACATAATTTAATTGTCAAAGCTGAAAATGTTTACTTGAAACCAGGCCAGAAACACAAAAATATAGAAAACAAGACGACAGGGTCGTCACTATCCACTGCCACGATCAAGAGCCATAACTCAGTAAAAAATTATGCTTCGACATCCTTTTTCGAGCCATAAGTAGATAATGAGTAGCGTATTAAGCATACAAAATTTCACGTATCTAGATATAATAGTTTCATAAAAATCTCGTCCCCATCGTGGCTCTGACGGACCCTAATCCAATATCCCTCTTCGTGGCAGGGGATAATATTATATATATATCTCTCTACACGCACACACACACACACACAATCCATTTATTTTCATCACCTCTCTTTCAAATTCAAAAGGAAATGGTGACTTTAGAAACTGTGCTTAAGATATTCTAAAGAAAATATAATTAACTCAGCAAAGCAATTTGGAGAACTCCTAAACCATTACAAAACACCAGCTGCAATGATCACCCAATCTGCAAAGCTTAAAATGTCTTAAATATAATTCAAAAGTTATCAACATGACACACTCAAGGAAAATCAAATGAATTCACTGAAAAAAGTCACTTTAGATAAACTGCACATTCACAAGCTTGACAACAATATTCTATTTCAACAACATTAAGGCAGAGATAAAATAATCCTTGATTTAAAAGTATGATGTATCAGAGACGCTCTAAAAATCGCATAAAAAAGCACAACACAAAGCTATGCTTCATTTACACTTCATCCATTTGTAGAATTTAGACATTTTTGCCTCTTGTGACACAAGAAATGGGTCAACTACTTTTACAGCATGAAAATCAATCCCATGGTTATAGACATGCCATAAATAGTGAGTAGTTATGCAGGTTTAATGTTGTTCCACCAAATAGTCCAATTCAGGGAGGGTAAAATGCTGTGTGCCACTCTCTTGACCCTCAAATACTGCCAAATATATAATGCCTCCATAATACTTTTGCAAGAGAAATTAAATAATTACGATAAATAAGCACAGTGAAAATAATTGACACCAGAGGAACCACAAGAAGCTGAAAAGCATTAGAAACCAGCACAAGATTTGTATCTTGAGGACCAAGGTAAAACCCTAGGACAGACAGTCTTCTTGACCACATAAGCTAGACCATCCCAAATTGCTTCAATTTAGATTCATAAATGCACACAGTTGGCTGCGTATAGTCACCACAAACAAGGGTGCGTATGATGGCATAATGTAACTGAAATTTACACAGTCCAGTTTCTTTTTAGCAAGGTTACAGACCGCCATCAAGTACTGCCTAGCACAAGCACAGAGTGCTATTGAAAGACGGAAAAAAAAAAAACAGACAATTGAATGTTTGACGGCGAGAAAATTCAGCCACTTCAACCTTGGAGTTAAATGAATGCCAAAGCACTTTTCAGTAGCGAAAAATTGGATATTAAACATTTTCTGGCATCACTGTGACATTAACATCAACACTTGCACAGTCAAATTAGCTTATCATAACCGGAGACAGGTTCTGCATTCGATTATGCTCTTTGATTCATCACTCTCGCTTGTACTTTTCATCCTCTTACAAAGTAGAAGGCACAAATTTTCAGGCTATTCCTCAAAAGAAAGTGAATGATGAAAGTGCCTGATCTCTGAGAGTCCCAGGCCTCACCTTCTCCTTCATCTTCTCGATCTTGCGGACAGAGCTGCGGCGCTGCGGCCTGTCCTCGTGGCGGAGTAAGTGGATGTTGATATCCCCCGACTTACTGAACTGCTTCTCTTCCTGTTTTTCCGCCTCCTTCAGCTTGCCCTCAGCGTTGATGCTCTCCGTGTGGTACATGTGATATGTCTTCATCACCTGAGAGAAGACAGACACAGGCTGATTACGTCACGGCACATAGAGCTCCTGAAAACCCAGCCATACGACAGCTGTCTGGTGTGAAGTATCAAACTTCAAGGGCAGGTCAGCCTTTGGATACATTTTTCAAAAGTCAAAATTAGTTTTGTTATCCCGTTTTTGTACACACTAGTGCATTGCAGAACACAGTACAGGCAACTCCTTTGATAAAGGTAACTGATAACTCCTTTTAATGTTTCTGAGCAACTTTGAAAATCAACACGATCCTCATGTTTGATCAGAGCAGATGATGGAACAGCCATTCTCCACTTGAGATAAAAGGAGGTTCAGTTCCAGGTAGTGATGTAGTCAAGACCGCCTTAGCCGAGACCAAGACATTACTAAGACCAAAGGGTGGCAAGATCAAGACAAGACCGAGACCGAGACAAGACCAAGAGAAGACCATTTCGAGACCAAGACCAGAGCAGGATGAGACCGAGACCGAGACCAAGACCAAGACCAAACAAGTGTTTCACTTCACTGTAAATATGGGCAGTGTTTGGGTAAAAGTAATCATGTGTAGCAACTGCATAACAGCTATTATTGCCTTTCCAGAGGATTGAGATTCTATAGGCATTTCAACTTTTTCCTGTTAGGGATTGGTATGGTTACACAGTCCAAAATCCATTGTCACTGTCCTGGAGACATTAAACATTTAGGATTTCCATCCAAAATGAAAAGCAGCAGCAGGCGATTAATTCTTATTTTGCCTGCACAAACGAAGCGGAAACAAATGTCATGGGATTCATTCAGATTTTCGTCATATGGGGTGCCAACTTCACGAAGCTGGAAATCAGTTGGCCTATGAGGAAAGTTCCCTTGCACAAATGTTGGGATCCTCTGAAACCAGTGAATAACCTGCCTTACTCAGCTAATTTTACTCGGTAAGACTGATGTTGGCAGTAATGATGACAAACTGAGCAAATGGGGGTCAACCACCAACAGTCGACCATCTGCCGTTTATTCAGCTATTTTCATCTAGCTGATGGCTTCAGATAAAGCCATTGAAGACACGAAAGTTCAGAACACTAAACATGACACCAGGACATTTATAAGACCCTCAGTAGTTACCCTGCTACATAGCTACCCTTAAAATTTCAAAGCCATTAAATTTTTAAAACGGCACAAGCTCCCCAATACTATGACTAAGTAGCAATATGCTTCATCCAGTGAATTCGCTGGGAAATTTACTTAATAAAATGCTAGTGATAACTGACCTTACCTATGACCGTTAACTCAGCTAGAGCTAGCGAGATGAACTGCACTTAACCAGGGTTAGTCAACAGATGCTTGCAAACAACTTAAATCTCGAGTCCTGAACAGATTATACCGTGCATGCATGTACAATATTTTTACAATAATATACAAAGTATGTACGAGTTGTGTTACGTCTTGAGACGTTTGGGAGATTTTTTTCTCACAGAGTTTAAGAGCAGAGCCAGTCTATGTCTGCTTACCTGTCGGCATGTTTCCTCTTCAAGCGCCTGGTGAAAGGTGACGTTGTACCGGCCAGGGTTGAGTTTAATAACTTTTTTCATTTACAATTGAATGTAATTGTACAGTAATTATAATTACAGGTATTTTCTGGACAGAATGTTCAGTTACAATTAAAATTACTTTTCGATAAAAAATTAAATGAAAATTTAATTACAATTACAAAAGTAATTGACCACCATTACTGTAATTGTAATTGAAAAAAGTAATTGAACCCAACCCTAGTACCGGTAGTCTCTGTCAGGGCGATTTGACAAGCTACACACAGCAGAAAGCATTTTTTCTTTGTTATTTTGGAGACAGATTCTTTGCAATCTGTATAGGAGAACCTTATAATAGATAAATTAGCTGACATTTTTACTGGTTCACTGGACTAATTCCTTGCGCATATGTTGTGAGACGAGACAGAGACGGGATGGGAGACCACGCGGGAAGGGAAAAATATACATTGTAAAATGTTTTTAAAATAGATGCCTCTAATTGGCTGCATTTAAAGAAGACAGCTTAGTAATAATGAGGCTGTACCAGGACCAGCTGCTTGCCTGGATTTTGAAATCCCCTCAAGAGCGTTATGAGACCAAGACAAGACCAAGACCAGAGAGCATCAAGACCAAGACAAGACCAAGACCATGTAAAAGTGGTTTCAAGACCAGTCTTGAGTACTACAACACTGGTTCCAGGAGTTCAGAACAAAGGTCTAAGCTCTGGCTTAGTTGGCCACAATTGCCTTTCATGTAAATGTTGTGAATTATCCCCCTTTCTGCAATGGAACATTTAGCTACTGGAAAGCAGTTCTGTACTCCACACTGTAGGTACACTCAGCTCATTATAAAGCATACTAACTAAGTGGTCACGAGAAGCATACTCACTCTCAAACCAGACATGAAGAAGCTGAATGCACAAATACCTCCACAAGAGGCAGCTCGGTGCCATTTACCATCTTTGTGGTTTTTAAAATTAACAGTATGAGTAAGTAAATTACCTTAGGGTATAATTTATTGTACTCATGCAGCAAAAAAAATGAAAGAAAAAACAAAAAATTGTCACTGACATGACTGTGTCCCCCGCGGTATGAAAGATATTGACAAAAAATTCTCATCCAAAGTATCAAATTTTAAGCATTACCGTTCATACAGCCATGTGGTAGAAAAAGAAGAGATATCAATTTTGCATTAATAAGGTTTACAAAGGAACAATCTATGCAATTGCGCTGTGAGCTTGAAAACAACCTCAAGGTCATGAAAATCGACTTGTGTCGCAAGAGGCCCCCGCCCCCAAGTACATGTTGGTGGTAAATACGGGCAAAAGCGGTCCCCTGGTCCTTCAGACATCGTGCCAGCACCAACAGGGCGTACGTACGTAAAGACTGATGGACAGAGCTGAATATCATGAGCCCCACACCACGCTTCACTGCGGCGGGGGAAAAACCAAGACTTCTACACTTAACATTCAGGGCAACACTCTATTCAATCCAAACAATGTTTTCAATAGGACTGAGTATAGTCCATTCCAGCCCCAATTAACACAGATGCATGATACAACCACCACCATTTTTAGGCACAAACCCAATTGCCAGTGCTGGAAGGGAAACTCCACGTTACTCATCCAAAACAAGTGCCCCTGCCAGCTGCCGCTTTTCACACCACAGATTATACAGAATTTTTTCAATTAAGCAGGGAAATAAATTTCACATGCGGCCTGACTATGCATTCTACAGACACTTAATCGACCAGCATGGGTCGCCAGATAGCCAGGAGCGTGAACGATGCATTGATCTGTCCAAAACTATGTAGCATACCACCCAGTCAGCATCGGAACTGCCTGAATTCTAATTTGCCAAAACTAAATCAGCAGTATGACGCCTTAACGGAATAATTCCTCAAAAAATATAATTCAAACAAAATAAATTCCAGTTGTTGCTGGTACGTCCTACAATGACTTCCCAAAGAAAAAGAATATGATTTATGACTGAGGCCTGACATACAGCACAATTGAAGGATACCAACTGAAACATATTGAACAGCTGAATTAACTGATTAAATGAACTGCAAAGATAATGTCAAGGATGTTAGCAGGGTAAAAACCAAAACTACAGCTTTCTCCCCATAGGCAAAATTCATAGTTTGGCCTCTTGGTGGTGCTATAATCAAGGATATAGGATCCAAAAAAGATACACTGGAGCTACTCTAGGCTCCAAAAAATTTTTACAGCAAACTGCCTGAATCCCATTAGAACAGTTTACCTTACTGCATTTTTTTTAAAGAAGTAGTTTGGCCTTGCTGTGGTGTGAGAGGAGCTGTTAGTGCCATTAGAACAATAGGACTGTTCTGTTACGTAATACAGCCCTCAAAGGACTTCCTCCTTTATGCAACAACAATGCTGACAGCAGATCTGACAGGATTCCATTGAAACTGTTAAGTTATTGCCTATTTAAAAGTAAAAACTAAAACGGTTTGGCCTGGTAGTGGCGCGACAAGGAAGGGCATAGGGTCACCAACATTACCTCCATAATCGCAGAAGGTTTCACACAACTCCCATCAAAGCTTTTTGAGTTATCGCAGATTTTAAAATTAAAAGTTTGGCCTGGTGATGGCGCTACAGCGAAGGTCATAGGGTGACCAATGTCAATAAGAGCACTTCATTATGAACCAAAAACAATTAGAAAAAGTGAGCCATGA
Organism: Gymnothorax reevesii; assembly: GCA_029721435.1. NCBI lineage: Eukaryota > Metazoa > Chordata > Actinopteri > Anguilliformes > Muraenidae > Gymnothorax > Gymnothorax reevesii. The sequence continues at coordinate 70,458,594 of CM056585.1, read as the reverse complement.
TTCCCACTGTTTGCAAGTAATTGCATTTGGAAATGTAAAGTTCCATCTGATGGTGGTGCTTCAGGAAAGTCATAGGCTCCTAGCAAACAACAGAGTCGGTCCTCTATGCATCTGGAATGAATGCAAGAAGTTTCGTGCCTCTTCCATACACACCGTACAAGTTTTGGCATTAACCAGCAGCATATGTGGCAAGTCTTATCAATAAAATTCTATGAATAAAGGATAAGAGACCACAGCACCATTTCAGCAAGCTCATAGATCTTTTCACTGTTCCACTCAGTAAATCACATTTCATCCGTTCCCCTCGAATGCCAGTAGTACATAAAGTCATTGTCTGTCAGAAAGACATATGCCTGGACAAGCCAAAAATAGATCCCAGCTCCTAGTCATCCATTTCACAAATGGCTTGTTCCTCTTCATGGCACAAAATGCACCTAATTGGGCTACTACGCCTTTCGAGGACTGGAGAAGAGCCGGTACATTTCACATCTAGTCTTGTAACAAAAGAATTGCTCATGAATTCAAGTTTTTTGTTTTCTTTGTTGATTAACTTCACAACAATTTAATGGCGTTACCAGTCCCGAAAAATGCAGGTGCCACCAAACTTACATTATTACTAACAAATCAGACTGAGGTCCTTGCACTGATTGATTAACTTGCCAATAGTCATTCAAAAGGGCTTTCTCACCAAAAAAAAAAAACCCCCACACAAAAAATATTTTGGATAAATCTCTTAGAAATTTTTGACAATCTTTGTATCACTACTATGAGTTTCCCCAGTTAATGGAAGCAAGGTAGATCGATACCAATTTTGAAACTAGAATGCGTTTTTACTTATAAAAACGTATGTCTCCCATCTCCTTCCTTCCCCCCGGACCCCCTTCCCAGCCTAACCCACCGGCCGGACGGACAGACAGACAGACACATACCAAAAGGCGCTACTGCAGGACCTGAGTAGTAAGTATGCGGAGTTTCGTGACAATCATGCAAATGGTTGTGGAGTTATACAGCTGACAAAAATTGATTACATCTGGACGGACAGACAGAGGGATGGACAGACAGGCACATACCAAAAAGCAGCACTTCAGGAGCTGAGTAGCAAAGGTGTAATGTTTCGTTAAGATCATGCAAATGGTTTCAGAGCTCCGGAAATTAAGTGGGAACGCCAACACGAATGGAAACAGAGCCTAAAACAGTATGTCTCCCCTCTCCCTTTGGGGGGGATCCATTATAAGGAGCAGCTGATCAAGCATGCCACTCTAGGCCGATTAGTATGCTGCCTGTATTTTCTAAAGTTCTGGAAAAAGTTGTAGCTCATCAACTGATGAAGTATGTAGAATCAAATAATTATCTACACTAATTACAGTTTGGCTTCCATCCGTATTATTCTACAGAGACGGCTAATTGCTTCTTTATGGAACAGTTTAAATCATCATCATTGGATAAAGGCAAGATAATGGGGAAAGTTTTTCTGGATCTTAAAAAGGCATTTGACACGATAAATCATGATTTTCTAATTCCTAAACTTTCCAAATTTAATTTCTCTGATTAAACTTTACCCTGGTTTAAATCCTGACATTACAGCCGTGAGGAGTGTGTTAATATTAATAATGAGAAATTATTTTTTTCTGAAGACTAAAATAGGAGTCCCACAGGGTTATGTTCTTGTATCACTTCATTTCAGTTCACATATCAGAGACTAACCACGATCATGTCTTAGCGCAGGCTTTCAGATATGCAGATGATAGTCATACATGTATTCAGAAAACAAATCTGTCAGTTTCGACGCAGCTATCATACCATAAGCAGTCCATTGCAGCCCGGTAGGAGTACTCAAGCCTTACACTCAACAGTAAAAAAAGCTATGTTAAATTGCTTCTCTTCCTAATCTTCCATAGAAGCTACTGAGTTAAAGCATAAGATTAATGGGCAATGTATTGAACAGATATAAAATATCTCAACTTTAAACTAGATTCACACTTGAAATTTGAAAAGCACATTAAAATGGCGAACAAGTTTGCTAAAGAAAACATTTAGAGTGGTGAGAGACCGCCGATCACGTTCATGCTGCAAATAGTTTCATGTACTCCATTATTTTTTTTTCACAAACTTATTGTGTAACCTCCTGGTCTCAAGCATTAAATTAAAACACCAAGCCTCTTACGATGATAGACAATCTAGTAATTAAAATTTCGGACAGGAAGCTGATGAAATCACATCATTGCCATGTTCATAAGAAAGGACGTATGTTATTAATGCAAATAAGCTTTGATTAATTTTATGAAATGACCTAATCTTAAACTCATGCATAAATGCCAATATAATCAGGCTCCTACGGTGCTCAGTGACCTTGTGTTCCCACTTTAAGAGAACAGAATTCAGTAACAGGTGCAACATCTAACAGGAATTGTAAGGTGCCCTGACATAAATCCTACAGGACAAACAATTTTTTCTGTTTGGGGGACCAACAGGTGGAATAGGCGGAATGCCTCACCTGCAGTACTCTAACTGGATCCTGACTGAGGTCATATTAAACTTAAACAACTGAAACAGTTTATGGTGCTTTACTGTAATAAAGTTTAAATCCAGTTTCGGCCGGTCTGTATTTTCATGTTTAGTTTTGTGTTTTTTAATGTACATATTTACCTCTAAGTTTGCGTTTTGTACCATCTTTTGCATATTGTTGTAGAGATTAATATATCATGTATCTAGGCATGGGCATAACAAACTCGCCAAGGCTATAAATGCTGCGGTGTGTGGCATCGGTTTACATGCTACATGCTTGTCCCTATATAAGTAAATGTTTAATAAATAAATAAAATACCCAATGGCTGTAATGTGCAACATGAGCGGGGTTAGAACCTGAGCAGACGCCCTTGTGATAGAATTAAGCACTTTAAAAAATATACATAATTTAAGGCAAGAAACAGTTTCTCGAGCCACAGAAAGTTTCTCTTAATGTCTGCTTTTTATTTCAGCTTTTGTACATGCTGAAATTGGCGAAAGGCAAAGCAGTCCCTTAGGGTACCATCCTGCAGAATAAAACTGAACTTATATAAAACTCTACCTGAAGCGAGATGAAAACCAAAGCAAATCAGGAATTGTTCCAGACCACAGTACAAGTTCAAACAGTATAATGTGCAGATGGCATGCCTTTCCAAATCTGATGTGAGCTTACCACTAATACAGTCAGTTCACTTTGGTCTCTGTGGAAAAAAAAAATACTGAACAAGATTCCTTTGGAAGAAAAAAAGAGAAATGATAACATGCCAATTGCTAGTCCCAAGATCCCAGGAGCAGTAACCTTTGTTGAACTTCAGTAGCAACCTTGAAATGAAAACCACTGCCAGCCCTGCAGGCTACTCTGAGAAGGCATGCTGGGATAGCATCACACAATAAGGCTGAGGCTTTCATAAATAATACATCCCAATATCAGAGAGAATTAATGGCTGGCTGAATGACCGCAGCACACAAGCCCGAAGTCTCCCATCTTTAATGGAAGTAATACTTTCCATCTTCAGGTGGTTTACGAAAGAAAACAAAGACACCTCTTAAAGACGAATCTGAAATTCCTATTTTCAAATATCTGCAGATGAAAGCAAATCGGCCAGAATTATAATACAACAAGAGATAAAGAAATAAATAAGATAAATAATTTGGTGTTAATCAGGGAATATTTGCATTATTCTAGAAATGAGGCAGCAGAAATTTCCATTGCATGCATTGAGCGCATTGTAAATATTGAGTTACTGATTTGATGTTTATAAAAGTGTCATAGTAATGGCTTTGCTGAATGATAAACTGATAAAAGTAAAATTGGTAACATTGTAGTGATGAATCCCTTATTTGGCTTTCTGGAACACCCTTTAAAAGGACAGCTCAGAATATAATTAAATAACTCTGTACAAATTCATCATTTCAAAATGGATGACAGCAGCAAAAATATTATTATAATGTATAGAATATGAGTGGCATTTTTCTTAAGGCGCTAAATTAAGAATAAAGTTTTTCTCTTGCAGTGGGCAGGAATCAAAAAAGGGATGAAACAACAGGAATGGAGAGGAATGGAAGATTCCAGTCAGAAATAAAAATGGCTGGAACATCATCTCTTAAACCGAGGACATTCAGTGTCCTGAAAACAGCCCGACAAAATATTCAGAGCATAATCCTCCAAGCGAGGGGGTGATGGAGAGAGAAAGAAAATGTGAGGAACAGAAAGTTAATGAGAGAAAGAGCGAGCCAAAACAAAATGAAGAAAGTGGATGGATCGATTAAGGCCTGGATCAATCAGATTTTGGACTTTGGTGCAAGTCAGCAAACATAAAATCAATTGCAGACCAAGATAAGGCTCAAACATAGATTTGCACCAAAGGGCAGGAGACCAAGCACAGGAGTTGACATCAGCGTCACAACGAACGCACAAAGTCTGAAATGCCACAAGACAGTTTCTTGCGCAACAATAGCCCACATAAAATTCAACCGACGAGAAATATTCAGCATTGTACCCAGTCATTGAGAAACAGCTCTGCAGATGAGGCACAGAAGCTCATCTTTCTGCAAATGGAACAGCCCGGCAGAGTGATTGCTTTTTCATGCAGCCCGAGGCGGCGTGAATTAAATCGCAGAAGAGAACGCCAAGGCGACAGGGTGAGGGAGAGAGGGATGCGTCGAATCGCTTCCGCCAGCAGTCGAAAGAGGAAAGTGTTTACTCACAGTGTAGAGTTCATTGGTAATCTTCACGAGCTCCTCATGCATCTGTATCCCAATGTCCTTGCTCTGGAAGCACAGGGTAAACACACAGAATTCTAGAAAACAGTACTTTGAAATTGCAGTTGACATTGCAGTTTTAGGCCATGGTTGCGAAATTAATGTGCAATGCTAATCAACAGTGGTTTACGACACCAAGACTGAAAGTGAGATCATGCAGTGCAAGCCTGCACTCACAGAAATGAAAATACAGTGAAAAAATAAAAACGATGAATAAATTAATTGTGAGGAGCCGATGACCGACGAGGTCAATACTCCAGTGCTGACCGCACAGAAGAGTAAGAATAACTTCACGCCATCTGTACACAAATGTCTCACAGTTGACTGAAAGCACAATCACTATCATATTCCTATAATGTACTACGGGTTTTTAGTAGCACAAAAATGTAACCAATTTTCAGTGTTAATTTATCTCCCAGGTGTCCAAAAGGGGTAAAATGTACTGGATACGTTTATAGGACACGGTAAATTTAATTCAGGCATTTTGAAAGTGTTGTTTTACTGGCTGGACTTCTGCAACATTGTCGTCTTCTTGAAATACAATTGTTGAGAGAAGGAATGAGTCTCGGGTAAAAGTTTCATGTTAACGATGTTCTTCCCTCTATCACAGAACCATCACTTCTGCATGTAGCAGTGCAGCTTAGACAAGAACTGTGAGATTCTTAAAATGACAGCCAACCAATGCCCATTGTAATAATGCTAGTAACAGTCACTCTCTACATTACCATCAGTCCTGACATTAACAGCAGAGAGGAGGGGCGCAGGTGTAATACTGTAATTGTTTCAGACAGTTCTGGCACTTTCTCGGCACTCATGCTCACCATTCAAAATCAAGGCCAATGTCACCGGCTACCGGGATACATTTTATCAGCAACAATTCACACAATTTCAAACCCAGAGTTGTTCAGCAGCATTTCAGGGGTGAACATAACTCACTCAACAAAGAATTACAGACTGAAACAGGGGACTGTCTACGGGAAGGTTTAATCTATAATGTGTCCCAATCACAAGCACCAGCGTCTGACAGTCCCTTGAAAAACTAGCTGAATACCTAGTCTAAGACATGTCAAAGCCATGTGTTGTGTCCCATTTGCATCTGATTTATGGTGTACAGCGCAAAGACTTGGGGGAGTTAGAACAGTTTTACGGCAGTTTCAGGCTGATGAGCAGAGAGGCCATTTATAGCAAAACCCATCCAGGTGAACGAACCACATAGCCGAGCTTGGCACTTAATCATCTCAGTATCACAAAGCCCAGCCAGTTATGAAAAACCACCAAGCCGTGTTTGGTAAACTGCCACCGTCACCTCTGCAGAATGCTGACAGTGTTGCCACCCCGCAGGAAGGACACAAGCCCAGGGTGAAGCATGCTGTTGTCACCAAGTTGTGATACGCAGATTCTTCACTGCTACTGCAGTACGAGCCCAGGACAGCAAACCCTCAGCTCTATCCCTTCCTACTTTAACACCTAACCGGGCAGAAGCATTGTCGTCGCCAGTTAAATTCAGAAAAGTCTGAGTTTATATTAGTGCATCATTTCTCATCTGCATTACAGAGGTAAAGTTAAGATACAGTAATGAGTACAGTAAACGATTGTACTGCGTCAGTTATTTAGCACAGTGTACTGTTAAGTTGATAACTTGCTTCTGAGCGATTAGCCGCAACATGGTATGCTAATCTGTAGGGATGCACCCGAATCCATATTCGGCAAGTCACGAATAATAGATTTTTGCCGAATAAATTATTCCTTCAAACATTTTGTTAAAAGTTTGGGCTTTATATAATATGTTGACTAAGGGAAACATCTTCTACAAGTGGTCGCTTCTGAAGTTCTCTAATCCAAACTAGATTGGCTGCCACTGCTGTTAATCATCCTCACCAGTCAGTCAGAATCGATGGCGTCAGCAGCCGTGAGTAGGTTTCTTAAACCTGTGTTGCTTGTCCACTAAGCGTGAGTCTGTTTATTAAGTCATGAACAGGCTACGGTATCGTCTTTATGGGAGCCTGAGAGGCTAACAAACACTCCACCTCCATTTGGGATTCATTTTCCAGTTTTTGAGGCTTTTATTGGAACACCATTTCAACCAACAATCACATGCTTGAAATGTAAGGTAAAAGAATATGAATAGATAATTTCCTTACATGGACTCATTGCAATAATCATTCAAATCGATTAAAAAAAAAAAAACACAACATAATTCTTCGATGATGGTAAACTTTCTTCTGCATCAATTAATTCCACTTTGAAGTGAATCTTCATCAGTAAAGTCACAAAAAATTCTTTCTACTTCTGTCCCCCTCTGCTGCTGCTTCTACATTTTAGATTCTAATCCATGATCAATCAATACAAGAGGTTAAACTGTTGGCATCTCAGCGCTGCAGTGAGAATATGTTAAATTCTGGACGCTGACTTTATGGTCCTGCTCTCTACAAACACAACCGTTATCAGAGCATAAGCACGTGAGGCCCATGCTCATCATTTTCTATGCCTCCAGTGAATATGCTTATTCATAAGCTTTAACACAGATGCCACAGCTAGGAGCTAATCCCACTGCCAATTCATACTCATCACAACATGTGAAGGGAGAGGGTTTTCATGTTACAAATATTAAGGTCACCAATTAATGGCCTAAAAATTGACACTACACAGCTGTGAGCTTCTTCTGCTGCTGCTGCTGCTGCTGCAAAAAAAAAAAAAAAATACCTAGAAAATGTTTTTTATGTTTCAAACTGATAGCTGGCTGGAAATACTACTCCGTAATTATACATCACCATGTATACCAATACACCTAAAGCACTCTTTGTAGCTTTGACAACAATTCCTTCTAAAAGACAAACTGACGAGTTGTTCAATTTTTTCAAATGCAATTCACGTTAAAAGCCAACTGTGAAGCCAATTTTTCATAATTAACCCTATAATGCCCCCTGTATCATATATGATACACCAAATTTGAAGGACCATGTCCTCTTGGTAAGATGCAAAAAATAGTGGTGCACGCACAACAAATGAATACAGGTGCTAGATAAAACTGTACCAAAAGAATAGAGAGAAAGAAGATACCCGCACACTGTAACTGTTGCTCCCGCAGTGATTTATTCCGCAACGCTTCGACCAGAATGGTCTTTCGTCAGGTGTTACCTTCTTTCTGCGGGTATCTTCTTTCTCTCTATTCACCTGGTTAGATGCAACACAGCCACGACTGCTCACTGTATCATATCTGATACACAGTGCTGCCACCTGGAAGGAAGAAGTGAGATTACAGGAGTCTCTCCCCTAGTCTCTCACTTCAACGTAGTAGCTCCCATGTGAATGGGAATTCATGAATTTCCTTGGACTATGGCAGTGAAGTTCGGCATTCCAGGTAAATATTACACTAAAAGTTATTCTTATACGTGTTAAGGGACAGCTATAGATAGTAGAGCGCATATAAATAATTTGAAATTTCGAGTATGGAGTTCTGGAGGGGTGCTGATTTTTGGCTGTATCAGATATGATATTCCTGGAATTAGAGGTTGTTCTGTTCAGCAGTGTATATTTTGCGGTCACAAAACCCAATGATTAACAGTGGATCTGAATACTACCCTTCAATACTTTAAAAATATTACTGGGTCATATTTTTCCTATAATGATGTTTGTGTCTGGGCATTATAGGGTTAATATGTTTCATTTTCATTAATATTTCATACAATTAATGTGCTTTTCCTGGAGGCACAAGCATTTTCCCCTACAATAAAGTCCATTTTATCCAACAACACAAACGTAGTCCTACTCCGTTCAAAAGTGAACTTCACAGTGCGCATCCTTAGTTCAATATGAAAAACACCAAGCATAATCCATTGCATCCGAATTTGGCTGTTGGGGCAGGGGATATTTGGGGTCATGCAGCACATATGCACGTTACCTTAAAAGTGCTGCTTTCACCCTTCTGAGCCATGTGTTGTGTCCCATTTGCATCTGATTTATGGTGTACAGCGCAAAGACTTGGGGGAGTTAGAACAGTTTTACGGCAGTTTCAGGCTGATGAGCAGAGAGGCCATTTATAGCAAAACCCATCCAGGTGAACGAACCACATAGCCGAGCTCGGCACTTAATCATCTCAGTATCACAAAGCCCAGCCAGTTATGAAAAACCACCAAGCCGTGTTTGGTAAACTGCCACCGTCACCTCTGCAGAATGCTGACAGTGTTGCCACCCCGCAGGAAGGACACAAGCCCAGGGTGAAGCATGCTGTTGTCACCAAGTTGTGATACGCAGATTCTTCACTGCTACTGCAGTACGAGCCCAGGACAGCAAACCCTCAGCTCTATCCCTTCCTACTTTAACACCTAACCGGGCAGAAGCATTGTCGTCGCCAGTTAAATTCAGAAAAGTCTGAGTTTATATTAGTGCATCATTTCTCATCTGCATTACAGAGGTAAAGTTAAGATACAGTAATGAGTACAGTAAACGATTGTACTGCGTCAGTTATTTAGCACAGTGTACTGTTAAGTTGATAACTTGCTTCTGAGCGATTAGCCGCAACATGGTATGCTAATCTGTAGGGATGCACCCGAATCCATATTTGGCAAGTCACGAATAATAGATTTTTGCCGAATAAATTATTCCTTCAAACATTTTGTTAAAAGTTTGGGCTTTATATAATATGTTGACTAAGGGAAACGTCTTCTACAAGTGGTCGCTTCTGAAGTTCTCTAATTCAAACTAGATTGGCTGCCACTGCTGTTAATCATCCTCACCAGTCAGTCAGAATCGATGGCGTCAGCAGCCGTGAGTAGGTTTCTTAAACCTGTGTTGCTTGTCCACTTAGCGTGAGTCTGTTTATTAAGTCATGACCAGGCTACGGTATCGTCTTTATGGGAGCCTGAGAGGCTAACGTATCGTCTTTAGACTGTTAGTGTAGTTTGCTTGCTTTGTTCTAGTGTTCGGTTGTTGCCGCAAGAAAGTTTTAAAACACCGACTGTATTTCTTTTGATTCGCAGAGTGGATGGACGTTAGAGTGGGTTTCTTAAACCTGCGTTACTGGTCTGTGTTTGTGTGTGGGCAGTATGGAGAAAAATACCTGTGACTGAGAGCTGGGTCGCTAGCTATCATTGCAGACAGTTTTGCTAAGTTCTGATTCCTATTCCCACTGAAATAGTTAAACTGAGTTGTGGCGTCCTGTTGTTTAATTAACCAAGTTAGTTTGTGTATGTGCGCGCGCATAATGGATGTGGATAAGAGTTGGGTGGTGAGCTAGCTCTATTGTTTAGCTTGCATTAAGTGCTGTTCCCCAGTAGCTCAGTTATTTTTATCTCAGAAATTTTCCTTTTTGATTCGTCTCTTTTGTAATATTTTGGAAAATGGATTCCGACAAACATGTGCACGATCCCCCTGTTTGCAGTGCTATTCCCACCCCATAAAAAACAGTGTCTGGGAGCACTTTACAGTCAGTGCAGTAGAACCAACCAGGGTGATCTGCAAACTGTGCAAAGCTAAAGTTAGCAGAGGCAAAGATATTAATCACCTGTCAACATTTGCCATGCATGATCACTTGAGTATTGTTGTATTTATAATCTATTACTATCATTATTATTTATTCACTTATTTACAGGATTTCAATTTTGTGGTAAGGGTATTTGTAATTGTGTTTCAGTTTTTTCTTTGTATTTATTTCTTGTTTGTTAAGCCTGTAAACTGGGTGACATGTTATCGTATAAATCAAAGACAATGGTAAAAATAATAATAATGCTATTTGATTTCTTTAGTAAGCGTATGTAAATCGCTGGTGGTGGGGGGCACCATATAAAATCTCGCTTAGGGCGCCACATTGGGTAGGGCCAGCTCTCACTGAGATGGTCCCTTTTTGCATCTGTAACAGCAAACACTCTACTGGGAAGGCCTTCCACTGGATTTTAGGGAGTTACAGCAGGGATTTGCATCAATGCCAGTCGGAAAAGCACTAATTATTTTGGGTGGTGATGCTCAGTGATTAGGATGGCCTCTTGAGCAGGGGAACATTGTCATGCTGAAACAGGGACTTCCCCAAAAAAAAGGGGGGTTCAAAATGTTGTAAGCAAATAAATGATTTTTATGGTCAGGCCATCACGTCAATATGTCCTTTCAGGGGAAGCAAGAGGGCTTGCACCAAATCACAGAAAACCGCTACGGAGAGAGGTGTGGCCGCATACTTTAGGCTGAGTAATGCAGAATTGTGAAGTTGACTACAACCTGGAACATTTCAGAATCTGACTGTAGGCTCTCACTTCTCAGCCCCCCCCCCCCCCCCCCCCCCACCCCCCCAAAAAAAAAAAAAATCAGGGGGAGTGTCATAGTTTTGTGGTGGGTTCCCCATGTCTGACCTTCTTGAAGAGCCTGATGACATCCTCTCCAATCTGGGACAGGCGCACGATGACGTTGTTCGTGTAGATGTCGTTGAGCGTGGCGTGGTCCCGGCTTTCTCGCCGAGTCTGATTCAGCACCAGGTACCAGCAGTTCACTGGGGACAGCAGGTGCTGCTCCTTCCTGTGAGCGGGCGATGGCAGGGAGGGGAAAAAAAACACATAAGAGGAAGAAAAAAAAAAAAAAAGTCTCGATTTTAACCTTGAGTAGCCAAACCTGCCTGAACCAATAAAGAAAAATATTTTAATCAGTGCAAATTCTCCTCGCTCTACAGTCAAAAGAAGCACATTCATTTCCACACACCCAACCTACAGCAAGTAGATGCAACTTGAGTGGTCTAAATCACCAACATTTCCTGAGCCAAATCTTTCAAATGGCTGCAGGTCTGGGGACCTCGCCTTCATAGAAACGGCACTGAACTACGCTCAGTTTCTCACAGTTACTTTTTACATTTTTTTTCCCCCCAACACTTTCTGTCCCAATCCATCTGCCATCACACAAATATACAATTTCTGGATAGAACTAGCTCTGTGAAGCTTTATTCCCACCCTACTGTATGCATGCTCCGTATATTTTTACTCACGTACTGTTAAGTCAATACGGTGAATAAATTAAATTGAATTGAAATTCAAAACATGGCCACATCATGGTATCAAAGCTCATAATTGAACGGACAAAATGCAAAAATATCAACCATGAACAATTTCCCTCATTCAACTCAATATTGCGGATTTACTGAAAGCACACACTGCTGTACCAGTCAAAAGCCCTTTAGGTCACCCACGCGATTGATGAACCTACATACCCCAGATAGCAAAATTCTTCTGGTCCATATCCGGCCCACACCTGACACGTTCGGCCTATATATCTGGCCCACATACCGCATGAATGATGGCACTTGGGCGCTCCGCTCCCGTTTGCCAGAACTTGGCCACAACCAAGCCATCACAATGCCAGATGTCAGCCAAGAACATATGATGCAGTAAATGTGGGCCAGTTTGGGTTCACTTACAGATTGACAATTGTCGCTCTGCTAAATATTTGCCAATTGTGGGCCATATTTGTTTTGTGATATGCGGGCCAAATTCAGCATTTACCACATGGGCCACTTCAGGCTCACATTTGGCCAAAAGTGCCAAATCATTGCTTGATGTGGCCCACATTCGTATGCTATCTGGGATGACTCCCCATTTGTATCAGCAAGTTCAGGTGACTGTTTCGACTTGTAAAGAGAGAAAATAAACTAAGCTGGATACAGCATGGACCTATAAAACATCCTTTGGATATAATGGCCAGACAAACGTACAGCACATCAGCCAGTTTCTGAATTGTCTGAACTGTTCCTTTCACGGTCGTTCGGCGCCTAGCCTTTACAAATGATTTCAGCCTTAACTAATGTAAATTAGATCGCTTTTGAAAGCACATTCCACATCCCGACACCCTCCCCCAACCCCAAAATTACCTTTGAAAAGATCAAGACCAATTCAGAAGGGTTTGCTATGTCATGTAATATAATCATGTAATTATATTGTTTGTATGATATGCTCAAGCATGCTTCCTTCACTGTCAATACAAAATATAAATCACATGTAGTAGGCTATAACGATGAAAGACGAAATAATACTACAGTGCCCCGCCGCGCGGAACGCGCGAAGCGGCGGGACATAGTATTCACGACCGTCCGTACATCCCGAATCCTCGTCAGCGAGATATCTCAAGAACGAATTGACGGATTTCCTTCAAATTTCATGTCAACGTGTATTACGGTGATACCCCGGCGCCAGCCGATTTTGGTGACCTTCGCATCACTCTCAAGGTCACACCGAGAGATTGCTCATTTTGACACGATTTCACATCTTGTTGCGGGGGACACGTTTGTGGCAAATACTTGTTTTATAGTGATTTCTTGGGCAAAGTCGTGCAGAGAGAGAGTTGAAAGGGGGAGCCTGCAGCAGACCTGCCGCTGCAGATATGCAGGCAGTATGACCGAGCTCCATGCGACGAACGGTTGCAGTGCTCTGCTTGCGGAATACGCATCGCAACTGCAGGCAGTGTGGCCCGAGTTTAAGTCAGAAAGGACAGAGGAAAGCACATGGTCAGATAGGACATTTAACAGCACATGGTTGTAAGTAAAAGCATGATCATAATAATACAACAACGGTGTAACAAAACCTACAAAAAATCGATTGGTATTAGAGACCCTCACAACTGGACATCAGAGAGAAAAAGTGACTAGGGGTAAAGTTATTTGACTAATTGACATTGCTTTTTGGCTAATCATTTCACTAATAGGTTTCAGAAGCCAGCTCTAGCCCTGCACGTTGCCATAGTAATGACACCTACATAGGCAGCTAAATGCTTCTTCAGAGGGAAACCGCATGCTCACATAAATACATACAAAAAAAAGGCAATTGCAGTTTATACCACAAGGGACAGAGGCAGATATTATCAGCAACAGGAAGACAGGATTTCAAACACACCAACACAGATGACTATGATAATCAGTCTGACAAACACTCCATCACATATAAACAAATGATCACAGCCTGTTGGCTCCAGCAATAGGAGCCTGCCATGGCAGCCAAAAAACAGCTGACCTTTGAAGAATTGGCTTTTAAATGAGGAAGAGGAAGTGAGAGAGGCAGAAAAGCGAACACGGTCAATGGGCTGATTATGAGGGTAGATGTGGTCTTTAGTGTGGTGTGCTCACATTCAGCAGATATTGCAATTTGCACTTCCTGTTTTAAAAAAAAAAACATCAGTGACTGAGTGTCTAATGAGGACCTGATGAGAACTACTGGCTCAATCTGGTTAGACGGAGAAGGGCCTCCATCCTAACAGATTCACATAGATGGAGCGGGTTGCCACAATGGTTTCAAGCAAACTCATCTAGAGCCATGGGGAGCGAGGTAATTCACACTGCAATGACTTCAGCCTGAAAATAGAAGACAAATGGGTTTTTAGCCAGCCCACTGAACAGTTCTCTGCCTGTCATCTCCCAGAACCGTAAGCAGAAACGGTCTCTGCATGCCGGCCCAAATACTTTATATCAGTTCATTTTATGATCCAACTAATTCATGCTCAATCTCTTTTCTGATTTAGAGGAAGTTCTGATGAGCCCACTGGCTAGTCCCCCCCCCCCCTCCACCCCCCACCCCCCCCCAACCAAGAATGAAGACTACTTCCCTGGCATCAAGACATTCAAGGTATACTGTAAATCACACACAGAAAATGGTCACAGATTTTCAGTAAAAAAAAAAAAAAAAAAGGAAAAAGGATTCTCAGATTTCACCAGCATCCAAATAATTAAAACACAAAGAATTTATCAGTAACACAACATTTCTATTCACAGTACAAGACTGTATTCAGACCAACCATTTCCTTTGCACTTGACTATATTTAATTTTCAACTCAACAATGGCTGCGAAATAATAATAAGAATAAAAATAATAATAATAATAATAAAACACTTAGAAGCAGTAAAAGACTAGCTAGGATGTAACAGGTAATTATGTGACTGCAGAAAATTGCCACCAAGGCATACAGTTTGGTTCTTGGCAAATTAAAGGAGATACCAAAATATCCAACATATTTCATTAGATCCCAGGTCTCATGAAAGGCTCACTTTATGTTACACTTTATATACAATTCAACGAAAATAAACCCATAAACCAATACCATTCAAACGTGTTGAAATGGTAAAGAATGTCAGAAGTATTGCCACAGTGAGTAAAACTAAAGAAGGGTCTTACTGCAGGTAAGTGTTGTTACGCATTCTCCTGTTGTAACGCAGAGTTTGGGAAGGAAGTGTAACTGTGAAGGAACCTTGGTGTAACGTTACAGTAACTGCACATCGATTCCTTGCAAATTCATGAAGTCTTTTTTCCAGTATGGGTCGAAAAGGTAAAAAAAAATAAAAAACCAAAGTCTGACATTTTTTCCTATGTGTTACCAATTCTTCTGTAGAAATCGTATTTTCCATTCCTTCTGAACAGAACGGAGTAAATTCACAGACATTGACAGCAACATTGGGATGCAAAAGAGCCAGTAATTCAACAAAAGAACAGTGATTTTCACTTTGTCACAGAGAGAGCTACTACCTGAGGTCTGCTTTCAATTCGATCAGTTGATGGTAATGAAAAAATTAATTTTGTAGCCATTTACTTGTCTAATTATCTTGAAATTTTGGCTGCCCAGCAGTTTTTTTTGTGAGGTGTTCTAAAACAACTCCAAGAAAACCTTCTAAATCCTTTAAGATAGAAAATGCGTGACCCAGAAGTACAGCATTATGTAATGAATTATTTAACAGTTCCAACAATTAATTCCCCATTCATTCAGCTGGTTGGATAAAAAAGTCAAGTAGAAGCATGGCATTTACTGACTGCGTAGTCACACAGCTTACACCTTCCGTCAATTACCAGTCCAGGTTCATTTTCCTCCTGAGCCATTTAGTTACCCCAGCATTTTATCTCTCGAGTCATTTCCATGGCAGAAATGGTAGAAAGTACCATTTTACACTGGCATAGTTGGCGATTAGCAAAGAGAATTTAGATGTAGTAACTTGCAGAAAGATGCAAGAGCAAACTCCATGGATCACCATGTTCAGCTTTTCTGAGTAGGATTCTGATCAGATTGATTTGACTTCAAAAAAAAAAACAAACTTTTGCTTCCATTTCTCCCATGAACATTCCTGGCTCTGAGGAGAGAAGCTTCATTTCCATCTGTTCGCACAGAATGGTTAAATCTTCTAGAGAGAATTTTCAGTTTTCCAGAGAGACCCCATATGCACCTCTTCCCAACTTAAAAAGGTATCACTCTTCCAATCTGTGTTTAGTCACACTACGTTTGACTACGTTTTTCTACGTCGTAGCGGGGGTATAATTACTCTGTCCCCAAACAGAAATGTACAAACAGGCAATAGGTGTCACGATGCAGCATTTGATGCTCGTTTAATTTACTTGATCAGAGGCTCATTTTGAATTTTCAAAAAGGACTGAGATACTCTCTAAAGTGGAAAAATGAGTCACATCCCTGATTCAGTGCTATGAATCAAAGTAAATGTAATACAGTGCAGACTTACAGTTGTACTTTGATAATGAGCCTGCCAATCTGTGCCTCTCATGCCTCACACACATCACCCACACACCTGACCTGCTCCACAAGTAACTGACATACTTTCAGTGTAAAATTTGAAAGATTCTCTGCCCCCCCCCACCACCACCACCACCACCACCACCGCCTGCTCCACAAGTAACTGACATACTTTCAGTGTAAAATTTGAAAGATTCTCTGCCCCCCCCACCACCACCACCACCACCACCACCACCGCCTGCTCCACAAGTAACTGACATACTTTCAGTGTAAAATTTGATTTTCTGCCCCCCCCACCAAAATACCAATCACCGCTTGCCAGATTGTAGTAGGACCACATTTCAGATCTCTTAAGAAATGCGAGCCTTGACAAAAGCCCATCAGCTGCCACAAAATAACACAACATCAGCCATTTTGGATAATAGCTTCATTCAGCTAAAATAAAAGGAATTTCCCCTGACAAAAAAAAAAAAAAGTAGCCGCTGAAACTGAAGTCCCCATTTGTGGTCGAACTGACCATGCTGCTGTGATGACAGAAAAATCTCCAAGTACATCTGAAACATCTATTACGCCTTGACTAAAAGGCCATTTCTCAATGAGGAAAAAGTAATGCCGTTTTGTAAACATGATTCATCTCCATGTGCCGGCTAGCATAAACGCACATAAAACTAATTTATTAACATAACGCCCAGATTAGTAGATCAGGAAGGGAGAAAATAATTGCTAAGAGAACAAAGAACACGTCTTATTATTTTAATATTTACCACTTTGAATTCATCAGTGTCAAACCAAGGTTGCCTCATTCTCTTCATAGTACACTCTCGTGTTTTAATATTAGTAATTCTCAAGTAAATAAATTCACTGCTGATTACAAGGTCCCCTATTATGTTACCAGGTGCACTGCTAATTAGTTATTACAAGCCATTTCAAAATATTTTCCCTCTTGACATCACATGGGGAAGTAACCAACCAGAGGCAAGAAGAACTGATCAACTTCAGCCAAGTAGTCAATCAGATTTCATTATTCTGGGTGGTCACTCCCCCTTGTGATGTCAGGTAGGGTAGACTTTGAACTGGCTCATAATGGCTAATTAGCTGTGCACCTGGTGTTATAATAGGGGACTTTTAATAAAGAATTAGTGCATTGCGCTGGATTTATTAGTATGCTGTGGGCAGAGGCTGTCCACCCCAGGCTAGTAAATAAGAACTTCTCCATGGAAAGCTCCATGGCTCAGTCACAGTTTGTTCCAACATTGAAGTATTTCAGTTCAGTGATGCATCGGAAAAAACACAGCTCCCCGAGTCCAGAAACCACTGAAGAGGAAAAAAGAGAAAAGGGGATATGTGAACGGAATGTTCCTCTCCTACAAGCATTAGTAGCGGTCAGACTGTCTGCCATCAAGAGATAAAGAGCAGCCAGTAATCCATTCCCACTCTCATTCGATCATAGCCTAATTTCATTCATTCACATAAATCACCTCTCGCATTTGAGATAAAGTAGTTTTTTTTCTCTTCCGACTTACATGCACTAAACTTGCAATATAGCATGTTTTATGACTGTGCATTTATTTCAGCATATTCTCCAGGGTCTGGAAACAGATCAATATTGTTTTAATGAGACTAAGAGGTGGGAAAAAAATTACACTCACAAAGCTACTTTATCATTTTAGTGGTCCAAACTCCATCATCACTGGCACTGCCCTTTATCAAAGGGTGCATTATGCATCTAATATTAGGCAGCAGTTAGCTCTATCCATGCGCCGTAATTGGCCGACACACGTTGTGGGTGCGGATATTAAAGTGAAAAACAACTTCCAAGCAAAACAAACGTTTAAAAAAATAATAATAAATTACCCAAAAGGAGTCCATATATTATGATGTGAATTTCTTGAATTTTTTGTGAAGGTGAAGTTTTACAATGCTTCGAAAGAAAATATGACTGAAAAATAAAAAACTGAAGCTTTCCATCCCTCGAAAAGGTTTAGCCAATGAGAGAGGCGGAGGAACGCCTTGGTGTTCAAGTGACAGTGACATTGACTGACCATTGCTTGACCAAAATCTTTATAGGCTGAACTCATTTTGGACGAAATTTTCTTCTAGTTTTGAGCCGTTTTGTCACCTTCAATTGCTTAATACAGTGGTTCTCAACTGGTCTGGCTTCAGGACCCACCATCACCCCTTAATGATAAGCCGTGACCCAAATAAAAAAAAAAGTCAACTTTTCAAATTGATTTAATTAACATAACATTCAGTCACACTTCAGTAACTGTACTCTTAAAGTTTATTTAGTCACTTATTCTGGCAAAAAAAATTAAATTAAAAATAATATAAAAAGTGCAAATATGACAACAGTGCACTATGGAATAAATTCAGTTTCTTCAGTTTTTATCCACAAACTCAAAATTCAATGCAATTCAAAAAGATTCAAGTATACAAAATTAACTTTTCTTCTTATTGGCTCATCAGTTGGTAAATACTGAAAAACATTGTGCTTTGAAGAATATTAAGCAGCAGTAACTTCAGCCTTACTGACATCATAGATCTGTTTCTGGAGGACTTAATGGGAGAGCTGGGGATGTTTTTTGGTCCCCACAAGAGTCTCAAAGTCTGGAGTTATAGTGGACAAAGCAACTCTGAGGTCATGTTCAATGTCCAGTCTGTTTCTGTGTTTTGCCTTCAGCTGAACCAGAGCTGAGAAGCCACACTCACAGAGATAGGTAGTGCCGAATGGCTGGAGGACTTTTACTGCTCGAGTGGCAAGAGCAGGATACTCGCTCATCACACTGCTGCACCAGAACTGGGAGAGGCTTAACCTCCGTGAACTGGCGCAGCCCGCGCAGTAGTCATTTCGTGAGGTACAGCACCGTGCGCAGACGAACGTGCGCCGAGATGGGTGTGGCGGCGTAGTAGGGGGAGGTGTCACTTATTCAGCAAGACGCAGTGACAATTTCGTAGAAAAGCCTTCGCTGCAGTTGTGCTGAAAGCTCGCCAGCTCCAACCTGGTTCACTTTCTGTGCAGTGGTAATTTGGCTGACCGGCACACAGTGCGTACAATTTTCCGAAACCTCACAGGCAGATTTCCAGAATGTCGGGCACATTTCAATACAGTAAATAATTACAGCAACCACTGTTTAATGTAACTATCTGAATCAGCGCATAAATTATAGTATCTATATCGATTGTCCTCATGTCAGATCTAAGGCGGTTGGCACGCGTGATGGAAACTCGACCTGACTTAATCAACGCAACTGAATCAATGATGCAAATTAACGACTTCACATCTTTCTCAGCCAACCACAAACTGCCTCGGCATCAGGCAGTGGGTATATTATGCTTGCGTTCTATGTTCGGTAATGCCGCTTGCATACTGGATACGAAACAAATTTTTCGCAGAACTGATTACAGTCAAAGTCAATGCAAAGAGCTATGGACTTTTCTTGGTCTTTTTATTCGTCTGTTTTCTTCTTTTGAAGATAGATAAGTCTTTGTTCAGTCTTTCTTTTGAAAATTAGATGGATCGAACAGATTCACGCTTTATTTCCACAGCAGAGATAAAATAGTGCTTGCAATCAGAGAGCAAATAAATTCCATGACCATTGACAGATTGAATAAATTATCGCATGCACGATCGACTGTCCGACGCGAAATGCAAAATAGACCTACTCCATGTCCGGCACCCAGCAAAAATAAAAGTAGCCTATTGATATGACAACAGATTTATAACGGAATAAAGAATAAAAATACATATACATCACCAACCAACAGAACATCTAAAAAAGATTACCCCCAAATAAACGAATCGCAGTGTTCGTTGGATTTTCTGTTGTTAAAATGTTTGTTTTCATTCTTTATTTCGTTATCAATCTGTTCTAATCGTCCTCTTTTTTTTTTTTTTTTGGCTGTCAGACACGGAGGCATTGTACATTGTCCCGTGCCAATGTCGACTCGCTTTACTGAGCAGAGCTTAAACAGAAACATTGATTGAAATTCTCGGTACTCATCTTGAAGAACTGAGCCCTCTTATCAAAACATTCATGTTTAATATCTAAAAGAGTCAGTAGATTTGAAGAAATTAAAAACAATAATAGACTGTCGGACATGGAGATATATTAAAACCCTGTCAGATTTTCGGACACAAGACACTGCTTTCAACGCAATCTGTCGAGCGAAAAATTCGTTTCGCGTCCAGTGTGCAAGCAGCGTAATACTAGGCTACTATTATTGTCACTTAGGTTTTATCGTTTTTAGTGGGGGAAAGGAATACAGCCTGATTGCTATGATCTCGTACTGAGTTAAGATCACATATTGAGAATAAATGTGTAACGTATCTTGCATTGTTGTCCATGCATGTTAATCCCAAAATTTTAAACAGCAACAGGCTGTAATTGTAGGAACACGCTATCCATCGTTTCTCTTGCCGATGAGCAATATTTGACTTTGCTGTGTTATACCCAAACACGCCTTTGCCAAGTTGCGCTGGAAGGAGGGGCAGAGGCGGGACAGAGGAGTACTTGCGCCAGGCTACGCCGGGCACGAAATTGCAACATACGCCTGGACACACCCCGTTGGCGCGGCGCATCCCCCATTCGCCGCGCCTGCGCCTGGTCTACGAAATTAGAGCCCCTAGTGTTAAGGAGTGTGAATAGACGGCACTCCGCTGCATTAAAAAAATCCTCTTCAAAATAAAAGCACAGATTTTTTTATTGACCCGGCAAAGGCCAGCGACCCAATAAAAACGGGTCCGCGACCCACCAGTTGAGAATCACTGGCTTAATACATGAGCTACTACTCCTTATCCCTTTCAGTTTTGGTTGAGTAACAACAGGAGATTCATTTATGTTCCAGTTTTTTTTTTTTTCCCCCCTCTCATAGTTAGCGTATTTTCTATCAAGTAAGCGTCAGTGAAACACGAGTTCACTCATCATTGTCAGATTACTATGCCTGCGCAATAGGTCAGGTGTATATATGCTTTCTCCCTTCTACCTTTAGGAAAACCATACATAGTTACACATCTATATCCGTTCATACCTATGACTATGTATTCCTACTGAGGCCACATATTAAAGGATGAACAGTCTCCTGCCTCCAGTCTGCTTCTTGCTGGAACACTGTGTGGTGGATGGACATTTCAGCCAGCCCATAAACCCCCAGACCAGACTTTATTCTGAACACATATCACCATCAGCTGCGCCACAGTAACCCATTCTCACAGTATCAATAAAGAGTAGTTTTCGAAGTGTTCTAAAATTAAGCAATCCTTTTTGTAGCAGAGCATTTGTTTTATTACTGTAGTGGATATAATTCTTCCCAGACAATTAAACTGCCGATCTGTTCAGCCGCTGGGTGTCAAAACATTCACAGGAGAGCAAACACTTTGGAGCAGAGGCGAGAGATCCTTTTTTTTAACTTCCTGCTGTTAGAGTTATAGGACACGCAACTTCCCTGTTAATGGGAAAATGGCAGATTCTGTGAGTGTTTCAATACAAATTCTTAAAAATTTATTTATTCAGCATCATCTAAAAATTACCGAATAATCTTGTGCGAGATTATTCTGATTCTGAATCTTGTGTGAGATTATTCTGTTTGGAGTTCACATCAGATTGAAGTTGTCTCTCATGTTAAAGAGGAACATCATTCGTGCTTGCTCTCGTAATTCACTACAAGTGACAAACTCGCATTGCTAATATTAAACAGATATGCAAGAGGAACAGTGAAAAAGGTAATTCTCTTAGCCAGCTATGTTTTAATGTCAACACGGTGGAGTCCCTTAAGAACATCATCTTTTTAATCTCTTCCACAAGTCAAAAAAAGAATATAATTGCCCTGTAATCGGGTACCTGTGCTGAACTCCAGGAAGAGGTAATGCAAAATCCCAGCTCTTCGTGACTACACCAAGCCAGCTCTTTTGGAATGTCAATCATTCCTTTCCAGGGGGCTCAACTGTAGTTAAAAAACTAGACAGTCCGGTCGGCCGTGACCGCATGGGTATAGCCCCCGAAAGCCTGCTTCTCTCCTTTTTTGCGCATTATACGGCCAATACTAAAAGAAATCGGCGCAAAATTACAGCTTGTACAGAGTCCACAAGGAATTGTGTACGTTTCATCAGAAATTTGTGCATTATTTGGCCAATACTGTCACCCTGGCAACCAATATCGATAGGTGCCATAAGTGAAGTGTAAAGCGTCCACACCAAATATGAAAGGAATCGGTCAAAAATTGTAGCCTGCATTCTGTCCACAAGAAAATATCCATTTTTTGCCACTAATTTGCACATTATTCTGCCAATACTATCACCATAGCATCCAATATCAATAAGTGACATAAATGAAGTATATCACACGTCCACACCAAGTATGGAAGTAATCGGTCAAAAATTGTCACTGGTCATATAAACCTATGTAAACAGGAAAAACGTGGAAGACTTTGGTCGCATCTAACTACAACCCCGAAAATACCGTTGACCACAATGAGTCTAGCTACAAATGCTAACAGGAGTGGCAGCACGTCTGGCTGACTGGGTGGTCGCTCAAAGCTCGGAGAGGTACGTATCATCTCGTCTCATTTCATAGAAAAACATATTTCATTATGAAAGTACGGTGGACTGTTCCTTTAATCAATGAAGATTTCCTTGTAGCTTGGGGTAAGTATGCAGGCGTCATCTCTTTTCTTCATTTATACGTTTGTAGAACCCGAATATTTGATTTAGCTCACAACATATGTCAACAAGTCGACATGGTCTACAACATCCCCCGCCAATCGTGCGCTTCTCATTTTCGAACTCGATCAAGGCCTTTATGGTCTGAAGCTACACACCAAATTTGGTTACTGTATCTGTAGTAGTTTCTGAGTAAAGCTGTCCCCTTTATCTCGGACGGACGGACGGACGCACGGACGGACGGACGGACGGAGGTCAAACCTATATCCCCCTCCCACTTCATGTTGGCGGGGGATAAAAATAATATTGTTGGAACACATGCTCATTATGCATGTAAAATCTGGATGTTTGGTTGATCTGGTGCAGCCCAGAGCCAGCAGTAAACTTTTATAATCCTTCAGCCTGCCGGTGAGAGTGGCATCCTTTGTTCTGTTCACAGCAGGAAGCCGGAGCAATTACGTCCAGGCTGCCCAGTGTTCCTCAGAGTTATATCACAGTCCCCATTGAAGTTAAAGCCTAGTTACATTAATCTGCTTAAAACAATCTAAATCTCTGTGAAATTCATAACATGTTTATGTTCAATATACTACAAAGAAACCATTTATATATTTATAACACAATTGGACTATAATACTCCATTTTAAGGCTTTTCCATGACAACTGCATCATTTTAGCACATGTTCCTATCATGTTTGGTCTTTTTATCTCGGGGAAATCTAAGGAATTGAATGGAACATGTTTCATTTCCCTTAAAATTATGTTTCACTCTCTTTTTGGGAAGCTCCAGAAAAACTGGTTAGAATTTGCGCGGGTGATTGCCCTGGTGGTAACACCTTCGCGAGTGCAAGTCTGATTCGGCTAAAAGTATGAGATCCTAACCAGGCGGGTCTCTTCTTTTCTCTTTCTTTGTCAACATCTGACGCGCGTAGGTGAGTTGGGGGAAAGTCACATGAAGCCTTGCTCTGCGGAGCGAGGGGGCATCTGAATTCTCCCCGGCCACGTGGGACGGCTTTAGTTTCATGTGGCCATTATCTTCTCCAGGTATGAAAATATAATCTAAACTATATGTAACCGGTAATTGGTTTAACGTTGATTTGTCTGATCCAAGTTTGTGCCTACCTGGTAATTAAATTATTGTTATTCCTTTTCTAGCCTGCGTGGTCCCCATGTCTTTTAATCTTTTTATTCTTCCTAGCCCCGTCTCGGCAGATACCTGGGGGTAATATCCCCACTGAGGAATGACTGGCCAGCAGCCCGGTGTGGGAATTGGTTGGTTAAGTTGGTTTAGGCAACCATGGTCTACTGTAAGGATTGATGTATGCTGGTTCTGAGATTTTAACATATAGGAAACCCATGGACGTAAAGTCGGTTATCCGTTGAAATACTCAAAAGGAACCCATGGGCTTACATATAATCTGGGTTCATTGTATATATGCCAGCAGAGGCCATTGCAGTGATGGTTGACTTCCAACCTCCAATCTAATCAACAAAACTAGGATTCGGACATGGTGTTAACACCCGGGAACATTAATGTAGCGGCGGTGGTTGTCTGCTAGGAATTCAAGGTATAATCACTTCATGTTTTTCCTTAGAATCTGAGTAACTGGTTATCACTGTCTCGAGATTCACGCATGCTGTCCCCAAACTATGAATTCTAATTCTAATTTAGAGTCAGATATTTAACGCGGATACAACTAAATTTGGTATTTTAACTGTTTTATGGAGTCAGATTGATTGTAACCATTGCATTTCTATGCCCCGTCCTGGGGCGGAGTAAAATATCCATTATACTGTGATTCACACCGGCCAGGAAAATGCTCGAATTAAAGTTAGTCAATAAAAACACGTGAGTCCTTCACCTCGCTGCAATGTCCGTCGTTGGTATTGCAAGTTGAGGCCTAACACGTTTTATTTGTTTGCCTTGCACCAATAGGCGATGTACGTATAACTCTGTCTTCGTAGCCATCTTGTTTTAGACATAAAACTTGCTTTCATTAGTTGTCATAGGATATTTGTCCATCATACAGCACACAGAATCTTAGCATTAGTGCGGCACGATTTGGTAAAAATGTACGATTGCAATTATAGTGGACCATATTGCGATTTGCGATTGCAATTCGATTTTTTTTAATGATATCTTGAGCCTACTTGCTTTGTTATCAAGGAGAGTGCAGAGAACATTTTCCAAAAAAAGAGGTTCTTCCTTTTTTGGAAATCCGGATATTTTCAAAGTACTAATGCAGTAGCACTATTGTAAACTTAGATGCCTTTCTGCAGGCATTTTTGTAAACCTATTAAGTACTACCTAATACAAAAAGCAAAAAGTTTGTAGAGTACCCTTAAAAAAATAAAGGCATTTCTGCAAAGTACAAAAGCAGTAACACCATTGGACATTAGCGGATTTCAGTGTCTCTTTCACTTTACTTTGCTTTCATCACATGCATTCCTTATGCTTCTCTTTGCTGTCCCAAGTGTTGATACAGATTGGTAGTGTTGCCGCGGGATGTGGAGAGTTTAACTTTGCAAGTTTTACACAACACGTCTTATTCTGTTCAACGTCACCGTACCTGAAATCAATGTATCGTCATATGCCGAGATGCCAAGTCTCACGCACTCGGCTTAAGTCTCGAGCATTTTATTTTTTTTTGCTCATTCACCGTCGTCCACAATTGTTCAATTACGCTTATTAATGAGATTCTCACGCGGAATTAAAATCTTGTGCATTGAAGTTTCCGTTTCGCTTGCATAAAGGTGGACATGATCGTTTGAATTGTTTAAATGAAATAAGAACATTTGAAACGTCTTTATGCAATTCCATTGCTTTCAATCTCTCAGTAAAGACAATCATGAGAGTCAATCGATTTCCGTGTCACTAGTCAGGAAATGCACGTGAAACTGATTAACATAATGCATAATGACGAGTGAATTTCTTCAGTGCGCTGATAGAATAATCACTGACTAAGACACAGGAACGTGAATGCCACTAACAGGCAAGACACTCACGCCTAATCTTTGCATATGATAGTAGATGTTGCAGGGCTTTTTTCCGCCAGGAACTCACCCTGGGCTTGCTCACGCTCCTGCTCATGATTTTATTCGGCGTCAATGTTGGTCTCTGAGAACTGTAGCGAGTAGTCATGGGACCATAACTGCTGCACAGACCACGGCTGCGTCTCATTAGATTTTTTTTCTCTGGGGAAGGTTCCTAATTCCTGAAAACTGATCCGGAAATGATTATGTGCCGTGGCAACTATGATAAGAGCCTTCAAATTCTTTAAATGTTAAGGAGAGGTGTCTCAGTTCTTCCTAATGTACCTCCTTTAGCATAGGGTATACAGACTCATTTTCGAAAAGAAAGGACATAACGCCATTCCACAATTCTGCGCAGCAGCAGTATTTAAAGGGGAAACTATTCATCTGATGAATCGCGTAAAGAAATGTATGGGACCCCATCATGTTCATGTTGCCTGCTTTAAGTGCATTCGGATTTTCTTATTAGCGCGGTTGTATTCCTACACAGTGGGAATTCCATGTTACACCCTTCCTTTATCTTCAGACGTTTTCCACATAGATTAAAGAAAAATGGTGTGGAATTATTCCATAGGATGTAATTTTTGACTACTCGGACACAGCTCAGGATAGCGCTTGTGGGCATAAAGTCAGACACTATACAATAAAGGGAGACGTAGTAATGTTCACTGGCAGCACACGCTTATTTAGATTGAATCGCAAGTCGCCGCCTTTTTTGCGGTTATGCAATCGCACTGCTTGACAACGCGATTACAACTGCGATTAGATTAATCGTGCAGCACTACTTAGCATGATCAAACAACCAATTTAGGAGCTATGATTACTTGTTTGCTATATCGTCACTTACTGATAGACTTGCACAAAACCTGGTCCACTTAGCACCAAGAACATGATCAATAGAGGTAAAATTCAAGAATTCAATTTGCATTCATGCATGACTCCATAAAAATGTTCCTCCATTCCAAGTATTGTTCAGCATCAGAAGACAATGATCACTCTGCAGGAAATATTTCTGCTGATCCCAAATAATTCAAGCACGAAAGCTGCCCTGGCAGATTTGCAGCATGGCAGATATCCACTGATTGATCACATGCACTTGAAGTTCAAGGCATTTTGCAGTCATGATGCACCATCAGCCTAATGCCAAGGGCAAATCTGTATCTGAATACAAATGCAAAACAAAAGATACCATGAGAGCAAGGAACTGCATTTAACAAAGAATCTGAATGGAGAATGCACACATACCATTTTTCCCCCCATGAGGATTCACTTTATTTGCTTGAAAATAACCATAAACAAATACAAGCATTTGCGATAAAACTCCTTGAGAGGGCAATAAAATAAATTAAGTGAGAGGGAAAACATTGTGCATTTTTTCTTCAGTAACTGACAAATCAAATAGGCCTTCAACAGTGGTGCAATACTTGGGTACCACAAAATCAAACCTAAGCTTTCATAAAGTTTGAAAGGTGGGTATCCAATCTTATCCGCAACCAGCCTGAGTGGGTTTTGGTTTTCTTTGCAGGCAAATACTACTACACCAGATTTTTCTTGCCGAGGTCTTCGTTGAACCCCCTGACAAGTTCATCACAAGAATCGGGTGTTGTAGCACTGGGCTAAAACAAAAGCCTTCACTCACACAGGCCCTTTGCTGATAATGCGGATCATGCATTTACCTATATGGGCCTTTTCTGCAAAGGTACACCAAGTGGAGAAATTTAAATAGCCAACCAATCTATAGTCATACCTCAGGCCGCAAATGTGATCTTCACAAATTCATGCTCCTTTGACAGAAACATTTAAATATTATAAATTGGGGATGCTCCGATCAGGTTTTATGCTGCCGATCACCGATGCCGATCAGCCGTGAGTGCCGAACACTGCCGATCACAGGTACCGATCACTTGGATTGGCTGTAAATTTTTTGATTTAGTTATGATGAGTGCTACAGGCTACATGATTCAGAAGAAAGGAACCATAAAATAATCTTAATTTAGAAAAAAAAACACGTTTTTAGTAACTTCAAGAGAAAAAAAATACAAAAACCTTGCAAGCACAATGCAGCAACTATTCAGTCAAAACGAAAAATGAAAAACACTTAAATTTACCTGCTTTCAGTCACACAATCTTTAACAGATTGAAAACATAAAAGGGAAAGTTCACTCAAAAAATGAAAATTCACTCATCGTCTACTCTAGGGCTCGAATCCAATATTAGGACTAATGCCTAATAATACCTAATAATAAGTACATATACCGTACTTGAATTCAAGAACTTTTCAAGTACTTGACCAATCTCTGTCAGCACTTAGGAGGCAGCATGAGCAAACTAAAGCGTTTTTTTTAACAGAGATACATTTAAAGTTTTTTTTCCCTAGACAAGAATACAAGAATGACCAATGAAAAGTCATATAATAGGTACATTTTAAAATAATTTACAGGTCAAAAACCAGCAGTTATGAGATAATGGAAAGACAGTTTCTTCCGTACCTGAATTGCTGGTGTTCACGGGAGCTGCGTATCTTGGAGGAGAAACGCTCAGCTAGCTTCTCCAAGCTGCGGGAGTACTCCAGCTCGATTTCGGCTTTTCGCCGGAAGAACTCCTGCAGGTCCTGGAGCAGCTGTAGGCGGGACTCGGACTGCTGCTCCAGACATTTAAACTGCTCAACTAACTGGTTTCGGATCTCTGTCAATCAAAGAGAGACGTGCACAGTCATGATTAAAATTAACTGCAGCCTGCACAATACATGAAGAGGAAGCACTGCATGAAATTGAAGAATTTTGAAGTTTAATAGTCCATTGTTCCCTGATCATGTACGCATTTTTTTGTATTTAAAATTGAATTTACATTTTAAATAATTCAAGGAATTTGCTATATGAATAGTAACAAGCAACCCAAACAAATTTTTATTCTTCACTGAGGGTTACTTGCGGTTTTTGTAAATTTTTCTCACTGAAACCCTGTTGCTCATAAAAATATGAAGACTGACTGGTAAGCACAAAGCAGATCACACACTATTACATCTATTTAAAAAAATGTACGTTTGCTTAATAAGAGAAACTTTACTCCAGCTGACACATTTTCATCACAGGTGAAAATGAGGACTAGCAGTTACAAGGCTCGCCCAGAAACATTATCAAGGGACATCACGCTCAATCCAGGGTGACAAAATGAACGAGCACAGTTGCATTGTCAGGAATAGTAACCAAGTAGTCAACAATATGGAATGGGTCATCTGTGTACAATGTTGTGGGCCATGTTTGAGGTCATTTACAGTGTTTCCCACACGTTCATTTATTCGTGGCGCCACGAATACATTTTTCGGCTTTTGACTCGACCTCGCCTCGGGACTGTTTGCTTTGTGAATGTCGCGTGTCGTTACAATTCTGGCACATTGGGTGGCGGTATGCATTGTAACGCCGCCTACAAATTGTTAAGACGCAGAAGAAGAAGTCGTGGTGGGCCTGTAAATTGAGAAGACGCAGAAGAAAAAGGTCGTGGTGGAAGAGGCGCGGCTCGAACAACGAAGGTAAGAGGTGCCGGTACAAAGTGGTCAAATAAGCCCATCATATATTCATATACCTATGTATCTATGAAAACTAATAGACTAAATGTAGGTTATTATTTATATCTTTGAGGCCCGAAAATTCCCAATCATCATACAGAGGTGTACATGTGCTTCGTTGCAAACTTAAATCGTTTTTGTCTGTAGTTTACTTGATTATTTTATTTATTTATTTTTTGAACTGGGACTTTTACTCTACTACATTTAAAAGATAAAAAGTATACTTTCACTTCGTTATTTTGACACAGACCACTTCGTTACACGTTTACGCATTAAAATATGAATGTAATTCCTCATTTAAGGATTATCTGCATATGGCGCGTTCGAGTAGAGCAACGGTGTTCGGCAGGGTTGCGCGGTTGTTGATGCCAGCGGACATGGAGCTGCAAATTTATGCACACTGTTACAATATTGTATCACTAGATGGCATACCCGGATCAGTTATTGTACAGACTGTACTTGAAACCAGATTCCAAAGAATTGGGATGAAGAAGAAAGACAAACAAAGATTTTTTTCGCCGGCAAAAAGGTTGCCGACGTTTAATACTGCAATCGGCGGCGATTCTGAAGATATTTTCGCTTTGCCGTCGTTTAATAGTACAATCGGCGGCGATTTTGTCGAATTCGGCAGCAAATGCCGCGAGTGCCGTCATATATTTCCAGACCGGATCTTTTTATAAAAATGTATATATGTAGATCTTAAGTAAAAATTTACTGAATGCAGGCAATTTTCATCAATACTTGCACATAATTAATCTATTGTTCTATTCCGTAAATATTTCTATTCAAGTACATTTGTATAGCATTAATATATGCATGTGTGTAGTGTTTACAATTGTAGCTTTGCATATTCGTGTGTGTATATAGAGTTACATTATAGTTTTGCAGTTCCATTCAAAATGTGGTTTTTGACATTGTCCTCCCAGTCCCCAGTCTCCCCCCCCGGACCACACCACCACAAATAGATCCTTGATCTGTGGGAAACACTGATTTATGAATGCATCTTAAATGCAAGCAAATAGAGTTCGCTCTATTTAAACTGTCTGCAAACTGCATTATCTTAAATTTGCCTTTACTCCAGGACAGAATACATCCCTGAGAGAAGTAGTCCCAAGACTCCCCGTAAAGGGAAAAATGTCCAAAATTAAACTGAAAACAAGTAAGAAAGCAAGACCATTAAACGAAATGTATTGCTATATTTAAACTATTCAATCAGAACTAATGCAGAGAACATTAT